>JAUMIR010000001.1:366084186-367429686 GCA_030847615.1 Gambelia wislizenii
AAAACTACTCTGCTTACCATGGGAAACAGTCCAAAATCTGTGCCAATTCATGCAACTGTGGTTTACCCCCTGTAGATTCCACCATCTCCCATATGAGCCTGTCTGATGTTGGCATTCACAATTTAAGGCCCTGTAATAAATGCCAGCCCGACTCAAAGTTACTAGTTGTTTTATGGATTATAACTGGGGGACTATTTGGGTTGTATTTTTAAAAAGTAACTTTCCCAACCTCAGCCACCTCCTAGAGAAGTAAGATTGGCGGATATGCCTTTTATATAGCTGCCTTCCCAGTGAAGTTACCTCAGCCTCCTAATTACTGTCCTTTCAGTGGCTGGAAAAGATCATCTTGCTCCTTTGAACTTTTAATAGTAAATATTGATCTCAGATTTTATGTTTAATGTCTGGTTTTATTTTATATTTTGTAGATTTATTTACAAAATTTTGTACGTCACTTTATTCATTTATTATGTATTGTTTTTATGTGTATATTGCCCTGAGCATATATAGAATCATAGAGTAGCAAGGGGCCCTGTGGGCTATCAGGTCCAACTCCCTGCTCAAGGCAGGATCTCCAACTAGAGCATCCCCAGCAGCTAGCTGTATATCCTCTTTTTGAAGACGTCCAGAGAAAGATACCCAACCATCACTCTAAGAAATTGGTTCCCTTGCTGAACTGCTCTTACTCTCAAGAAGTTCTTTCTAGTGTTCAATTGAAATCTACCCTCCTGTAACTTAAAACGATTTGACCTCATCCTACCCTCTGGGGCATCAGAAAACAAACATGCCCCCTCCTCTCTGTGATACCCTTTGAGGTATTTAAGACTGGAATCATGTCACCTCCTCAGTCTTCTCTTCATCAAGCTGAACATGCCAGCTCCTTCAACCTTTCCTCATATGTTTTGTTCTCCATCCTTCTTTTCACCCTTGCTGTCCTTCTCTGAACCCACTCCAACTTGTCTACATCTTTCTTAAAATGAGGCACCCAGAACTGAACACAGTACTCCAGATGAGGCCTGACCAGTGCAGAATATAGGAGGACTATGACATCCCTCAACTTGGAAACTACGCTTCTACTAATGCAGACTAAGATTACATTTGCCTTCTTTGCTGCAGCATCACACTGCTGGTTCATGTTCAAATTATCATCAACAATGTGCTCGCATAGGCAGCACATATACCAAATTATCATCAACAATAATCCCAAGTTCCTTTTCACGTGTAGTACTTCTGAGCCAACCTCTCCATTGACGCCCCATTGTCGTGGGAGAGAGGCTTGCATACCCTAATGATGTTTTGAGCTATGCTGGCGGTGGCATAATAGCAACCGGTAGGGTCTCCCATGCCAGACAGGTCAAAACCGAAGGGTCTGACAAACAGCGTCAAAGGGCAGGATGGGCTCTCTAGCCTTATGGCAACCATCCTAGGAGAAGGAAAACTCTAATCCCAAACCCGGGCAGATGGTGCTCATCCAACCCTGTACGGTCAACCATCTAAGAGAAGGAAACTCTAATCAAATCTACGACCCGAGGACTTCGCTGCTACCGTCCATGCTTGCAAGGCCACAGCAGATGAACCTCTGGTTTAAAGGGTGAGGCCAGTTCTGTGCATGCTGCGCTCCACCAGAAAAATCCATTGCACAGGCTCGAAGGACAAATCCAATTCTGAAAAAGCCCTGTAATGATAGGCGAGGGACGAAACGGCAGGTGTAAAGATGCACTGGAAGCTGCAGACCCGACCCTGCATGCAGGCAGTTCAGGACTTTGGTCACTTGAGGCTGACCCGGGAGATGACAGTCTTGTTCGGCAGCATCCTGAACGACCAAGCAGCCTTTTTAAAGGAGAGCACTGCTTGTTCTATATGGAGAGGGGCCTAGAAAAGGTGGCCTAACAAAAGCTCATCCCCAACTACCTGGTTGGCTAGCCGTGGCCAACGGGCATCTTCTGATGTGGTCAAACCAAGGCAAAGAAACAAAGGCACACACCGGCCTCCAAAGGTGTAAATAAACTGATGCTTGCATGCTGGAACATCAGAACCATGTGAGACTCTGCAGATAGTGGACAGCCTGACTGTCATTCTGCTCTAATAGCCCATGAACTATCTCAACTTAATATTGACATCGCTGCTCTTAGTGAAGTTCGTCTCCATGAGGAAGGCAGCCTTACTGGTCTGGCAAACCCAAAACCGAAAAACATCTTTCAGGAGTAGGCTTTATGATTAAAAACTCCATTGCCTCCAAACTCGAAACCTTGCCAACAGGACACTCTGATCGCATTATTTCCTTACGCCTCCCACATGTTGTTCTCTTTAGTATATATGCCCCAACTATGCAAGCCGACCCTGTACAGAAAGACAAATTCTACACAGACCTACGCCAACTCATACAAAAAGTCCCTGTAGAAGATAAAATTATTATCCTTGGTGACTTCAATGCCAGAGTAGGAAAGAACTCCGAAGCCTGGAAAAGTGTCTTAGGCAAGCATGGTGTTGGAAATTGCAATGATAACGGATGTCTCCTGCTAGAGTTCTGTGCAGAACAACAGCTGACTATTACAAACACAATATTTCAACAGAAAGATAGCTTGAAGACAACCTGGATGCATCCCCGATCCAAACATTGGCACCTCATTGACTATGTTCTAGACTGCCAGAGAGACATTCGTGATGTCCGTCATACCCGAGTGATGCCCAGTGCAGAATGCCAAACAGATCATCGCCTCGTCAGATGTAAACTAAATCTTCATCTTAAATTCAAACCTAAGAGGGGTGGCATCTTAAAGAAGAGACTCCAAGTCAACAATCTTCAACAAGCTACCATGAGAGACAACTTCCAGGAAAATCTACAAACGAAACTTGAAGACCATCCTACAGATCCTTCTCCTACAGTGCTTTGGCAACATATCAAAAATAGTATCCTCCAGTCTGCGGAAGAATCACTTGGGTTCTCCCACAAGAAAAATCAAGACTGGTTTGATGAAAACAACCAAGAGATCCAGGAGCTGTTGGAAAAGAAGAGAGCTGCTCACCAGGCATACCTCGCCCAGCCAACCTGCCATGTAAGAAAAGCAGCTTTCCGCCTCACATGTAGTAAACTACAACAAAAACTCCGAGACATGCAGAACAAGTGGTGGATCAATATAGCAGAAAAGACACAACGCTGTGCAGATCTGGGTGATCATAGAGGATTTTATGAAGCTCTTAAAGCAGTGTTTGGACCTACTTATCAGGTCCAAAGCTCCTTATACAGTACAGATGGTCAAACATTAATTACTGATAAAGCCTCCATCCTGAATCGTTGGGCTGAACATTTTCAAAGTCTCTTTAGCGCCAACCGAGTAGTCCAAGGCTCAGCTATCCAACATATGATACAAAAACCAATGAAAAATGAATTGGACATAGCTCCCACTTTGGAAGAGACCCTTAAGGCCATACAGCAGATGAAAAACAGCAAGGCAGCTGGGATTGACGGAATCCCACCTGAAGTCTGGAAACACGGAGGTCATGCACTCCACGAAAAATTCCACGAATTCCTTGTGAATTGCTGGGAAAAAGGGGAACTGCCATCAGACCTCCGAGGTGCAGTCATCATCACCCTGTACAAGAAAAAAGGAGCAAAATCCGACTGCTCAAACTATCGGGGCATAACACTGCTCTCTATTGCTGGAAAAATCCTTGCAAGGATACTCCTGAACAGATTAGTTCCTGCTATTGCAGAAAAACTTCTCCTTGAAAGCCAATGTGGCTTCAGAGCCAATAGGAGTACTACAGACATGGTATTTGCTCTTAGACAACTGCAAGAAAAATGTAGAGAGCAGAACAAGGGTCTCTATGTAACATTTGTCGACCTCCCCAAAGCCTTCGACACTGTAAGTAGAAAAGGTCTGTGGCAGATCCTGGAAAGACTAGGATGTCCCCCCAAATTCCTTAAAATGATTATCTTGCTACACGAGGGCCAGCGTGGTCAAGTCAGATATGGCGATGCTCGTTCAGAGCCCTTTCTAATAACTAATGGAGTGAAGCAAGGTTGTGTTCTTGCACCAACTTTATTTACAATCTTCTTTAGCACGATGCTCCAAAGGGCTATGGCAGAGCTTGGACAAGACGACGGCATCTATATACGTTACCGTACTGATGGTAGCTTATTTAACTTAAGCCGTCTGAGGGCTCACACTAAGACTCTAAACTATCTAGTCCGTGAGCTGCTCTTTGCCGATGATGCTGCCATTGTTGCCCACACAGAAGCAGCTCTGCAGCGCCTAACGTCCTGCTTTGCAACAGCTGCAGAGCTGTTTGGGTTGGAAGTCAACCCCAAGAAAACAGAAGTTCTTTACCAGCCTGTACCACAGGACGAATACCACCACCCCCACATTGCTGTCAGCAAATCTGTGCTTAAGTCCATTCAGCAATTCACCTACCTGGGAAGCATCATTTCCTCAGATGCCAAGATTGACAAAGAGATCGATCACAGATTAGCAAAGGCATATAGTGCATTTGGAAGACTTCACAAAAAAGTCTGGAGCAATAAACACCTGAGGCAAAGCACAAAAATCAGTGTGTATAGAGCCATTGTACTGTCTATCCTCCTTCATGGATCTGAAACATGGGTCACCTATCGCCACCACCTACGACTCCTCGAGCGCTTTCATCAGCGCTGTCTACGCACAATCCTAAATATACACTGGACTGACTATGTGACGAATGTTGCTGTCCTTGAGCAAGCAGGGATCACCAGCATTGAGGCCATGATATTGAGAACACAGCTGCGCTGGGCAGGGCACGTTTCTAGGATGGCGGACCATCGCCTCCCAAAAATACTACTCTACGGTGAACTCGCCATGGGTCAGCGTAAGAGGGGCGCTCAAAAAAAGTGATACAAAGACTCCCTGAAACAACATCTCAGGCTTGGCCAAATTGATCACCAACAGTGGTCCACCCTGGCCTCACATCGGGAGGCATGGAGACGCACTATCCACAATGCTGCAGCCTTATTTGAGAACTCACAACGAACAAGTCTTGAAGAGAAACGACAACGCAGAAAGAATCACAACCCAAAAACATCACCCAAGGAGACCTTCTGCTGTGCTTTTTGCAACCGGACATGTTTATCTCGGATTGGCCTTTTTAGTCATCAGCGCGCTTGCAGAAAGCGCGGTATGAGTCCTTCCTGAATCTTCATTTGCGAAGAAAAGCCAGATGACTGCTGAGCCAAGTATCCCTCATACTATACCTGCACATTTGTTTTTTGTGGCCTAAATGTAGAATTTTGGATTTGTCTCTGTTGAATTTCATTTTATTAATTTCAGCCCAGTTTTCTAGTTTATCAAGGTCCTTTTGAATTCTGTTCCTGTCTTCCAATGTGTTATCTATCCCTCTCAGCTCCAGGAGAGGACCATGCAGCACTCCACTTGAGACATTCTTCCAATTTGAAGCACAGCCACTGATGATAACTCTTTGAGCATGATTTTCCAACCAGTTATGGATCCATCAATGGTGTTTCCATCTATTCCATATTTACTCAGTTTGCTAATCAAAATACCATGGGGGGTTTTATCAAATGCATTGCTGAAATCCAGATAAATGACATCCACAGCATTCCTACCATCTACTAAACTAGTGATCCAATTTTTAAAAAGATGTAAGGTTAGTTTTGCTGGACTTCTTAACAAACCCATGCTGGCCCCTACTGATCACTCTATTGTCTTCAAGATATGTCAGACGGACCCCTGTATAATCCATTTGAATATTTTTCCTGGTATTGAGATCAGGCTGACTAGCCAACAGTTTCCTGGATCTTCTTTCTTGCCTTTTTTGAAAAGAGGGACAATATTTGCTCATCTCTAGTCCTCAGGCACCTCACATGTTATCCAAAATTTACCAAAAATGATAGCAAGTGGTTCTGCAAGTATGTCAGGAAGTTACTGCAATATTCTGGGATGCAGTTTATCTGCTCCTGCAAATTTGAACTCATTTAGGTTAACTAGTTAATTCCTGACTAACTCCTTACCAATCCTGATTTGCAACCCAGATTCCTTAACAAGGTGTCTGCTGAGGCAAAGAAGCACACATTTCTCCTTTTGGTGAAAACATGAAACAAAATAGGTATTGAGCAGTTCTGCCTTTTCATTGTGAGCTGTTAGCATTTCACCATCCTTTCTGAGCAGCAGTCCTACCGTTTCCTTTGTCATTCTCTTGCTTTGAACAAATTTGAAACCCCCCTTTTTGTTGCTCTTTGCTTGCCTAGACAGTCTCAGATCATTTTGAGCTTTACCTGCCCTTATGCTATTTCTGCAAGTTTGGGCTACACATCTGTATTCTTCCTTGATGATTTATCCTTCTTTTCATTCATTATACGTGTTCTCTTTTATTTTTTTATATTTCCTCCTTGAGTTTACTGTGCAGCCACATCAACTTTTTCAGGTATTTCCACTTTTCTTCTTTCATGGAATTGTTTGTGGTTGTGCTTTTAGCACTTCCTCTTCCTATAATCCCACCTGTGCTGGGTGCCTTTTTCCTTTAGCATAATTAGCCATGGTATTCAGTATTTTCCTGCACTTGATAAAATCAGCTGTCCTGAAAACCAAGGTTCTGTTTGACTATACTGTACTCTTCTTTGCCTTATGCCACAATCATGAATTCTAGCATTACGTGGTCACTCCTCCATAAAGTACCAACTGCTTTGATTCCAGTGACCAACTCCTCCCAATTAGTTAGAATCAAGTCCAGGACTGCTGGTCCTATTGTTCCTTCCTCCACCTTTTGAAAGAGGAAATTATCAGCAGGGCACATCAGGAATTTGTTGGAGAGACTATGCTTAGCAGAGCATATCTCCCAGCAGATATCAGGATAATTAAAGTCCCTCATAACTACCCATTCTACCTTCTTGCAGATTTCTGAGATTTGTTTCAGAAAAAAATCATCTACCACTTTGACTTGGTTTGGTGGCCTGTAGTAAACTCCTACCACAATGTTGCCTTTATTTTTTTTCCCTCCATTTATTTTTACCCAAAAGCTCTCCACTGGTCCAGTTTGATCACTTGCATGGATTTCTATAATTTGACATACTGTACAATGCTACTCCCCCTCCCCCATCTATTCTTTTGGAACAGATTATATCCTTCAAGTGTTATATTTCAATCATCCCACCAAGTCTCTGTTATACCTATAAAGTCATAGTTACCTTCCTTCACTAGGACTTCAAGCTTGGTCTTGTTTGTTTCCTAAACTCTGTGCGTTGTTGTATAGACATGTTAAGCTTTGTTTATTGTCATCTTTTATTCTTGCAAGTTTTACTGTGGCTCTCATTCTCTCCCTCAGCTTCTCCTCTAGAATTCCATCCCTGTGTTTAGAGCTTGCTTTTGGACAAATGTTTAAGATTTCATCTCCAACCCCACAAGGATTTAGTTTGAAGCCCTTGTGATCAGTTTTGTGATGCTTTTGCCAAAGACATTCCTCCTGGTCTTCATTAGGTGTAGGCCATCTGTAGCCAGTAGTTCTTTGTCTAGGAAGTGAAGACGATGGTCCCAGAAGCCAAACTTCTCCCGATGACACCATCTGCATAGCCAGTTATTCACCTGCAGTTTCTTCCTGTTCATTGTATGGTTCCTTATCTTCCACTAGTAGATTTAGCAGGAATGCCACCTGTGCCTCTAAACTCTTCACTTTCTTGCCCAGAGTTTCACAGGCCAAGGTGATCTGCTCAGAGGTGTTCTTTGCAATTTTATAGGTGCCCACATGAATCAGAAGAAAGGGATACTGCCCTGTGTTCTTGATGAGCTTAGACAACTTGTCAGTGACATCCTCAATACGCACAGCAGGAAGACAGAAGACTTCTCAATTCATCTTGTCCAGCACACCGTTCCCTCTACAGTTGTCCCTCCACATTCATGGGGGTTAGGGGCGTGAAACCCCTGCGGATGTGAAAAAACCGTGAAAAAAACCTAGGTCACACCACCGCCCTCCCTCCCCCCAGGAGCAGCGAGGGGGCTAGGCAAGCCTCATCGCTGCATCCTCCTGCCCTCTCCCGTCCCCCCCAGAAGCAGCAACAGGGCTAGGCAAGCCTCATCGCTGCGTCCTCCCGCCCCCTCCCAGCCCCCCAGGAGCAGCGATGGGGCTAGGCAAGCCTCATTGCTACGTCCTCCCGCCCCCTCCCACCCACCCTCCAAGAGCAGCGACGGGGCTAGGCAAGCCTTGTTGCTGTGTCCTCCCGCCCCCTGCGCCCCCCCAGGAGCAGCAACAGGGCAAGCCAAGCCCCGTCACTGCTCCTCGCAGTTTTTTGTATGGCGGGGGGGGGGCTCCCAAAACTGCGAATAGTCAAAACCGCAAATCTTAAAGCCGCGAATGTGGATGGGCAACTGTATACCCAAGTAATAAACCCCTTACCGCTAGCACTCTTCTTCTTGCTGAAGTTGGTGGTTAGGTTGGCTCCTTCTCTGGCATGAAGTATTTCTTGCTGCTGGTCTCCAGTTTGGGCCTTTTCACCACCATTATCCTCAGGAAGATGTAGGAAGTGACTGCTCAGTTGGAGCTGTTCTTAATCCCTTGTGCATGGTTTGCTCCTGATGGTGACTGTCCTCCAGGATACTCCCCCTCAGTGTTACAGCCCTCTTCATTTTCATTGGCAGCTTCTTCCTGTTGGTTCTGCTCTATCAATTCCCCCTTTGTTCTATCCAGGAAGTCCTCCTGTTCTCTGATGTGCCGAAGAGTCCCAACATGTAACTATAATGCATTGACCTCTTCCAAGAGAGCCACTAGCTTCCACTTGCTGCAAGTTTAGTCAGTGAGGTTTTCTGGCAAGAAGACAAACATCGCACATGCATTGCAGCAGACAATGACAGATACTTCTTTCTACACCCCTGCAGCTATTTTCCCCCCACCTTTTCCAGACTGTAATAACTCTAACTGATATGAATGTGCATGCTGCAAGGTGCACAGCACTGTCCCTCAGAGGCTGAGCTCCAAAGACTGAGGCAGGAGTTATATAGAGCTACTGGCTACTACCTCCACCCTCAAGCATGTCAGTAACTTAGCAGAAGCCCCATCCCTTTAGAACATGCACTCAGGGAAAGCACACAGCCGAACACAAACAAAAGCCCCCCCACACAGGAATTCAAAAAACATAGTAAGAGTCAAGGATAACCCCCAAACACAGCTCACCTTCCACTCTCTCCTCGGAGGCTGAGCTCAAAAGACTGAGGCAGCAGTTATATAGAGCTCGTGGCACTGAGTAAAGGGATGATCTAGAAATACCTTAAATAAAATATCAATAAATAAGTAGAATAATAAAGAGAATAAACAATGAAACCGAGCTCCTGCTCTTAAAAAAAAGCTTACTGCCCATGCCCAACATGCAGCTCCTTTCTAAATGCAATCCATTTTTTCATCCTTCTCACAATCTGTATGGAATTGCTAGTACATCTGAAGAACAAGGAGCCTTTGGCAAACAAACAGTGCTTTCCTATGCAGCTGACTCATGCAGGTAAAACAGCTGTTATATGTAGGTCAGAGGGTGCATCTACACTGTAGAAATAATGCAGTTTGGCACCACTTTAACGACTGTAGCTCCATCCTACAGAATCCTGGGATTTGTAGTTTTACAAGGTCTGTAGCCTTCTCTGCCAGGGTGCTGGTGCCTCACAAAACTATAGATTTCAGGATTCTGTAGGATGGAGCCATGACAATTAAAGTGGTGTCAAACTGCATTACTTTTACAATGTAGATGCACCCTGAGAATACTTCTCAAATAATTAATGTAGGGCACTTTCACTTAGAAAAAAGGCAAGTGGGTAATATGATAAAGATGACTAAAATAATGCATGGTGTGGAGACCACCAGGTGATAGCACTGGATTTTGAGGTAGAACGAGGACAGAATCCTGCCAGAAACCCTGGACAGCTACTGCTAGTCAGAGTTGACAATACTAGATGGATTAATGGCCTGGCTCAATTATAAGGCAGCTTTCTGTGTTCTCAAATAATTCTCTGCTAGCTATGCAGCCATGTTAATTCCTTCCCCAAAAAATCAGCTGAGCAATCTATATCTGCCAGTGCGGCTTCCTCTCGGCCTCCCCAGATGAAATGGTGCAAAAGTGCTATGGGATGTCAATCTAACATCCTTCCACTGAAGGAGTTGCAGAGCTCTTAGCACGAAAATCGCATGCAATAAGGATACAAGACGTTCATTCCAGTCACTGAGAGTAACATCTGTGCACATCAAAAAACCATTAACAGAATACAATCTTGGCACGAACATCATCATCAACAAAATGCCTGCAGAGCCCCACACCCACAAAAGACAGATGTAGAACACACACCAGTGTTCTGTGGATACATGACTTCTTGAATGCTCAGTTTCCTTTGACTGTTTCTTTTCCTAATTACACTTTGCACACATCTGGGCTGAGAAGAGATGGGGTTGTCTGTTTGTTGTTTATTGATGCCAACACCATTTTTAATAAGACTGAGCACTTTTTGGCTTGTATAAATAAGAACTTCATTTGGGTTCAATGGACCTCAGCACTCATCCTCTTTGGCCTCTAATGTTTCACTGCTCAGGTCATGATCCTCTCCCATCATTGAGTTCCACTTCTGGTCTTCGTCAACAGCCAGCTGACATCTTATGTTGAAAGGACAATGGTGGGTTGAATAGATCTTTCATGCCAACTTTGAGACATCAGGATCCAAAAACAATCTGTTGATGGAAGAAAATATTCCTCCTTCCTGCATTCATAACATTCTTAAGCGGTCTTTAGGAGCCAACATGTGACTCATGTGATATGTCAACACAATCCTGTGGTGACCTATGATACACCAGTGACACAAGTAGCTCCTATAACACTCAAGCAGAGCCAGGCTTGCAGATGGAAATCCCATCCCATTCAGGCAAAATCAAAAATCATTTTGATTGTGTAAACCACTTGTTTTTGGTTGTGTAAACCACATGTTTAACTTGAATCAATAGGTGGTGATGGTTTTAAGAGAGAAGATACATCTGTGTTCCTGCTGAACTGGAAGCTACAATCATTCCTTTGGAAACAGTGGCATAATAGAGCCAAGGCTCACAGATTTTAACTACTGGGAATTTTTGATTAGCAGGGACAATCATGTCATCCATGGTCACCACCCTCACTCTTCTATGTTCCCACTGACCTTAGCTGCAATTCTTATAGCAAATGGTAGGAATGATTATTTCTAGGGGCAATATATAATCGTGAGCTATCCCTATTATTATGAAAATTATTGAGTGGTTTTGAATGGACATTAGCTTTACAAAAGACCTTTCTTCTGGTAGAGATGAAAACTGCTGGAAGTGGTTTGTTGATCCTGTTGACACAGCTGCCTACATGTTACAATAAATTCTCTTTGAAGACAGCTATAAGGGACCTTCACCTATACTTCAAATGTCACCACTTTTTGGAAATCCCACTGTTTACTCCTAGTTAAGATGAGACTGGCAGTTGCAGCTACTCCCTGGTGGGGAAATGTATTTTCTGTGCATGCCCAGGGACATTCTTCAATAATATCTTTACAAATGACTGCACTTCCTCAGTCAACCTAGCCTGAACTGTCCTGACCAT
The DNA here is from genome assembly GCA_030847615.1 of Gambelia wislizenii. NCBI lineage: Eukaryota > Metazoa > Chordata > Lepidosauria > Squamata > Crotaphytidae > Gambelia > Gambelia wislizenii. The sequence goes on from JAUMIR010000001.1 coordinate 366,095,756, forward strand.
GCCCTCAGGGGTTTTTATTTAGGGGGCTCACCATGATTTAATGGGAAGGGGGGTTGCAGAATGAAAGACAGACATTCCATCTTTACTGAGAGAAGCCAATGATCCATGAAGATGGTGGGAAAGGATCACTTAACACAGGAGGGCATTTTAAAGCCTTTAAAGAACTGGGTTCATGATTTCCCTAGAGGTTAAATTCCAGAAGGAGAAAATTCTCTTTGGATTCAGTAAGAGGGCTTGAAACTCTGTCAATTTAACTAAATTGGCAACAGATGGAGTGAACAGGAAGCACGTTCCATTCCAAAATAGAAGCTATCCATTTAACAGAAATAGTGTGGCACTATCCTGCTTTGAAATAGGCTGAAGGCAATCCAGTTAACTTTGTAAAGCAAATGTCAGAGTAGCCTCTGAGCAGAACTGTGGATTTAAAACAATATGTGGAGTCTTCAGTTAGCTTTTCCCAGGAAAATTACTATTTAAGTCAGGGGTGGGCAACTTGTGACTGTCCAGTTCCTGTTGGACTGCAACTGCTATCATTTTTACCATTGGCTATGTTGACAAAGGCTAATGGGAGATTAAATCCAACAAGATCTAGAGGCCTACAAGTTGCTCAGCCCTGCTTTCAATTATTCTCATTGGATACACTGAAAAGAACATGGGCAATGTTGAACAAAGTAGAAAACAGAAAACGGAAACATAATGCACTTGTTTTCCCCTTCTATCCATGGTTTAGTGGAGCCAGGACTCCCAAAGTCAAAGCACCTGCCCTTTTTGATTAGCAGGGATAGTGATATCGCCTGTCACTCCCTCAAACTTCTGTTTTCCCTTAGAGTTTAGCTTCAGTCTTCATAATAGTTGGAGGATCCAAGATTCAATTTTCAGGGAGAGCCCCATTTTCTGAGTGGCTCAGGACTGCCAAATTTCAGAATAATATGTATAGGGCATTTTATGCAAAGGCTGCTTTTAGTTTGACAGTCTACAAGAAAAGAACATACTTATCCCCCTAGCTTATTTCTTTCACTGCTAATCCTGTGTCTGTGGGTGGGTGTGGGATTGGTTGTTGTTCAGCTTCTGCCTTGCCTGTTTGATTACCCTTCTTGAGAGATCCATTATTATGGCTGATGACACCCTGCAAAAATAATGCACTATGACACTGCTTTAACTATCATGGGCCATCCTATGGAATCCTGGGATTTGTAGTTTGTTGTGGCACCAGAGCTCTTTAACAGAGCAGACTAAATGTCTCACAAAACTACTAATCCCAGAATGTTCAAAGAGAGCCAGGTGTGTTAAATACAAGTCATCCATCTATGTGCTTAAATGGAGTTTTCACAACAAAATTCTTAAGGGCCAAAGAGACTTGGCAGTATCACCAACAGTGGCTTCCAAATCCAATCCAGACTGGGATCTTAGTTATTTTGCCCTCTGAGAACCAGCTTTCAGGTTAAATGGAGCATTAATTTGAAGTATTTATCTGAACTCCAGCCTTGTGTGCTTAGGGAAGGATAATTATCCACAGCCTGGCATTGCATTTTGGAAAATATTAACAGTAGAACAATTCTTAACTTTCCTTTCACAGCACTAACTGCTGCTAAGCATATGGAGCAAAATTATCAGTGGGTCAGGTTTCTCAATGGCAAAAGCAGAAATGCTAGGAAGACATGGCAACTTATTTTCTCAAGACTATTTTTTCCTGGGCTATTTATTACTCTCTTTCTATATTTTTGAAACATTTTATGGTACACAAGATTTTCCTCCCTGGAAAAATCTTATGCATTTATGGTATTAAGGTTTACATTTAATTTTCTTGTATTAAAGGAATATTTATCACCATTAGCCATTTAAATTTTAACCATCGTTTCCTCAACAATTTTGCAAGGACTTAAAATTCAGGATTGTCAGAAGAACAGAAAAACTGCAGAAGGAAATAGGCTTTCTTCTCACCCCCATTCTTCACTCTCAAATAATTTTTTTCCTCCATATTGGGATGAGCAAAAGGCACCCTTTTAGATATTGCTGGACTGGAACTGAGGATTCCTTACCACTGGCGATAACTAATTAGGGATGAGGAGAGCTGCAGCCTAACAGCATCTAGAGGGACATACATTGCCTCCTCTGTATCTTAAACATTTTGGATTGGATTTAGTCATACTTAATACAGTCCATCTGAATAGACTTAACATAGACCATCAATGGAATGTTGCAAGATTACTGTTTATTTTCTTAAACTTTTTAACCCACTCTGCATCTTAGGATATTAAGTGGTATACAAGAGCCATGTAAAACCAAAACAAACCACAAAATAAAGCAATAAAACCATAAAACATTACAATTGAAACAAATAAAAACATAAAAGCCACAGAGAAACTAAACATAAGCAGGCACAGTGCTTTAAAATGGATGTTTGTTTGTTTTTTTATTATAGGTTTCTATACTACTGAAGAAGCAAATGTTCTTGGGGTAGTTCAAAAACCAAACCAAACCACACACATAAAATTCAATAGTACACCTGGGTAGTGAGCTTTAACCTCGTACTGATATGACAGCAGTGGCAGTCAAGCTTCAAGGGAAAACTTACTCTAGAAATTAGGTGCCACCACAGCTCCTCCCTAATTCCTACAGAATATTATTTTGGCAATGAAACCTGGAAAAGAGCTTCTCTCAAGATTTTAAAACACAGACAGACAGGCACACACAGAAAGATTCTTTCAGGTATTGAGGTACCAAGTTGTTTAGGGCTTTAATGACAGGCACCAGCACTCTAAATTGGACCTGGAATCAAAAAGCCAAATGGAATCAGTGTGATATGATCCCATCTGGCTTAAAAACAGTTGTACAGGTTGAGTTTCCTGTATCCAGAATTCCAAAATCTGAAATACTCCAAAATCCAAAATTATCCATATGGGTGGCTGAAATAGTGACACCTTTGCTTTCTGATCGTTCATGAAACACAAACTTTGTTTCATGCATAAAATTATTTAAAATAATAAATATATAAATTGTGTATAAAATTGACTTCATGCTATGTCTATAAAGTATCTATGAAACTTAAGTGAATGTTACATAATTAACTCTCTAAGTAAAGAAGATGAAAGGAAATATGGTCAAGTGATTTTGTACTTGATAACATCAGCCAGGATATTCCTTGCCAAATATTGGAAAATTTCTATTGTTCCAAATATAAAAGATTGGTTCCACAAAGCACAAGATATGATGGCAGCAGATAGACTATCTCCATTGCTTTTGCATAAATCTACAGATGTTGACAAAGCTTGGGCTCCTTTTATGAAATTTCTTATGGAAAGATAATTTAGACATTTTTAAATGTAAATCCATCAAGTTGGAACTGGCTCCATTATGTATATTCTTTTTTTTTCTCTTGTAGATATAGATGTTATTTAATAATCTATTTGAGATTCATTCAATGAAACAGTAATGCTAATGTGATAGTGTTGAAACAACATTGACTAAACACAGAAGTAACTTTGAGAATAAAGAAAAAAAGTCTATTTTCTTATTTATTAACTTCAGTATTTTTGAAGCTAGAGAAGAAGATAGAATAATATTCTGACTAGAAGAGTAACTAGGAGGAAGTGTTTAGTGTTTGTCTGTTTGTTTTAACCTTTAGATAAATTGTGTGGGGGGGTATTTTTATTTTATTAGGATGTGGGGTTGTTTTGTATTGTATGTTGGTCTATGTTGTGAATGTGAGATCTGTTTATTTCTGTGGAAGTTTAATTGTTATATGTTTGTGAAAAAATAAAGTAGAAAAAAGAAACTTACATGAATTTTGTGTTTAGACTTGGGTCCCTTCTCCAAGATATCTCATTATATATATGCAAGTATTCCAAAATCCCAAAAAATCTGAAATACAGAACACTTCTGGTCCCAAGCATTTTGGATAAGGGATATCCAACCTGTAATTCCCAATTAGAACAGATCAGTTTAATCAACGGGAAGTTGGGAAGTTCCATTGATTGATACATATATGTAAGTTCCATTGATTCAATAGACCTACTATAATTGGGACTAACAATTTAGGTTGGAATGTGTTTCTGGATTTAGGCCTCTGTATCTAGCATACAAAGCAACAGAATGCAGTCACTCTGTTTGATGCTAACACCAACTCCACTGACTTCATTTCTCCTATCTCTGTTTCTTGCTTGGTAAGCACAACCTTGACTTACACAAAGCAAGGGATGCAATCAACCAATAATGTTACATATGAGTGACAGATCAACAAAAGCCAAGATGCAATCATGTCAAATGTTGATTGTATTTTTCCATTTAAAAATATAAGTATTGAAGAAGAGCCCTGCTTGAACAGACCAAAGACTTGTCCAAGCCAGCATTCTGAATACACACTGGCCAATTGGGAAAAACACAGGGAAAACACAAATGCTTTTCTGCTCATGATGCCAGACAACTCATATACAGAGGCATGTTGCCTCTGGGCCTGGAAATAATAGGTGGTCATCATAAGTGGAGCCAGTGATGTCCTTGTTTTCCATGCTTTTGCTCAATACTTTTTAAAAGTTGTCCATGTTAGTAGACATGACTACAGTTGTCCCTTCTCATTCGCTGGGGTTTGGTTCCAGGACCCCCTGTGAATACCAAAATCCGTGAATACTCAAGTCCCATTATACGCAATAGCATAGCAAAATGGTGTCCCTTATATAAGATGGCAAAATCCAGGTTTGCTTTTTGGAAATTTATTTTTTTAAGAATATTTTCAAGCTGTGAATACTTAAATCCGTGAATGCAAAATCCGTGAATATGGAGGGACAACTGTACATCTTGTAAAATTCCATAGTTTAATTATATGCTAAGTAAAGAAGTGTTTCCTTTTATCTATTCTGACCCTCCTGCCAATAAGCTTCAGTGGATAATCCTAGATTCAAGGATTGTAAGAGAGGGAGTAAAACTTCCCCATATCCACTTCTTTCACATCATAAATAATTTTATACACTCCTGTCATGACTGCTCACTAGCTCTGGGTAAATTATATGATTTCTCCACAATACTATGAACAGAGGACATTCTCTTCCAGTGTGGTTTCTATGTTGCAGCTTTTTTTTCTCGTCTGTGAAAAAGAAACAATGGCAGTGTCTCACTTCATAAAGGATTGCAAAGAAAATTGTACACTATGTCTACCATGTTATATACCCATTTACTCCAATGAGGTGGTAAGCCTCATTGCATTCAGTGGGATTTATACTGAACAGACACAGGCCCTCCCTCCAACATGAAAACTGGGCCACGTGTGGCCAAATAAAATCAGAGAGTGGTCAAGATCGCAAAGGTTGCTAATGAGGAAGAACACACAAGCTAGGAAAGGCTGCAGCAGTTTGCTTTTGCCTGAGTCTACTGGGAAGGGCAAGATTCTGCTCCCTCCTCTCCTCTCTCTCCTCTGAGTTATTTGAGTACAAACTATTTTTGCACTTTGAACTCAGCTTGCAGCAACTGACATAAACTGAGGATGAAGGGGGGAAATGGGAAGAGGAGAGAGAAGCTTAGACATGTTTAAAGAAGCTGAAAAAAGGAGGATGACGTAAGATTAATAGGAACTCTCCCTGCCAGATCAGGACAGTTGGAAGATACACAGACATGCATTAGACTGTGAAGTAAATGTTAAAAACCATGAATGTGCTGACTTCCTGTCAGAGTTAGAACCCTTTGCATGCCTGCACTCACTACTTGCTAGCTTATATGTTGTTTTATAGGGATTTATGCACAGCATATGTTTATAATGACTTCCTGTTTGATTGATTTTCCTCAACTTCTATATTCCTGCTTCACTCTAACCTGCAGCCATTTTCTTTTTCCTCTCTCTCGTCCATTAGACTATGTATTGACTATGCACAAGTAATTTATAAGTAAAACCACTTTTACAAAGACAACTGTATTTGTTTCTTTTTCTAGACTCTGTGTGTGAGGTGCAGGTGGGCATGAAATCAGTTGTTATTCAGCTTCTACCTTGCCAATTTGATAACTCTGAGAGATCCTATACCATCTATCACATTTCCAAGCACTTATTTCGGATTGAACAGTTGGAGGTCATGCAAAAAGGCATGAGGTATATTTTACTGAAAGTGGTTTGACTTAAAAATATTTATAGTCGGCCCTCTGTATCCACGAATTCTGCATCCATGGATTCAAACAACCATGGTTTGAAAATATTTTTAAAACATTCCGAAAAGCAAACTTTGGTGTACACCATTTAATATAAGGGCATTTTACTAGGGCATTGTATATAATGGGACTTGAGCATCCAGATTTTGGTCCTGGAACCAAACCCCAGAGGATACTGAGGGCCCACTGTATATCAACTGGATTCTGATTAACATGTTTCTTATACTGTTTTGTTGCTGTGAGCTGCCTTAAAAATATTTTCCAGGTGGCTAAGAAACTGGTCAAATAAATAAATAAAATGCTTGGAGTGACTCTCCCTGTCTCCTGCTCCAAACACTTCAAATGAATGGAGCAAATATGGATATAAAATACACAAGGTTACCTTATCCCATTGAGTTTGGCCCTGTGCTTTGAAGTGTAAACATCGCTTGAGAGGGAGAAGACAGGCATAACATAAAGACAGGGATCACAATACATTCAGAGTGCTTTGATAGGCAAGCATACCAAGCCATCATTCTTGTTCCTGCCCAATCAATCTTGCCTTAGCCATTCCTGCTCTGCCTAGTGAATGAAGCCATCATGAGAGGCCTATGGTAGCAGGGCCTTTGAAAACGTGAGTAAACTCAAGTAAACTCTAGTGACTGTAAGAGAGGAACAAGAGAAGCAGGGGACGGGGGAGGGGAGACTGAAGTCTTTAATAAGACCAAAATTTGATTCTCTGGCACACTCAGAGCATGGAAGTCACCTACTTAGATTATAACTCCCAGAATCCTGTAGCCAGGATGGCCATTGGTCATGCTGACTATGGAATCTGGGAGTGGTAGTCCATGTAAGTAACTTTTCTAATAATAAGTTCAGGTATGAAGGCAAGCAGACGCCAAGACTGGAGTGCTGACTCCCCCTTTTGTACGATATCTGTTTTCTTTCTTGGAAAAACATTTAGCTGCAGAGCAGCAAATATAATTTATTTTGCAAAAGCAGTTGATACCTCTTAGCATTTCTAGGACAAACAGCTGTCTTTGAGCCCCATCATTAGCAGCAGAGCCTGATGGGGAAAATGAAGAGAGCTGTGTGGAAGAGACAGCTGATAACATAACCATGTCCCACTATTCTGCTTGTTCCTCTTGTCTGTTTTTGATTCTTCTCCTCTGGGTGGCTGACCTTGATCTTATGCTGCGCTGTGGGAAAATATGCTGTTTAATAAAATTTGATTACTTATTCAGTCAGGAGGAGATCTCTGTCTACCAAAGAACAAAACAAGTAAATGATTTCACTATGGTAATTTCTTGCAGGACTGAGAAGTTACAGAGAATTTTACAATCAGGGCTCCTGGTTAAAATGGGGTACTGGACACAATAACTCTGGATGCCTGAGTGGGGTGGCAAATTCACTCCAGATTTTAGTCTGAACTTTAAAGTTGCTACCAACAGTGCTGAACCTATGATGGAAACAGCACCTTGGACAGCTCCCTTGAAGTTCAGGGTATAATCCAGAGAAATTCACCACCCCGCTGGCATCGATGCCACCAGCTGCCACTGCATTGTATTACCTATGGAGTAAAGCCTCATTAGCTAGCTGGACTGGCAATCTAAAACCTGCAAGGCAGAATAGCAATATCAGTCACAACTTCATATAGTTAAGAGTAACTGCCTCTCAATTTAATGCCCATCCTATTTTTTAAAAGCAGGAGCTGAGTTTTTGAGCTAAAATCTAGAATGTTTAAGTGGATGCAAACATTTTCCATATTTCAGGCCACTGTATTTTAAGATCAGATCAGATCACAGTCTGTTTCAAACCATCTCGCTTCTTGGAAGTGGTGTGGACAAGACAGATTCAGTTCTAGAACCTTTGTTACCTTAGAGAGAAATACAATGTGCAATTCCTATTGATTTCCCAAACCTAATAGAAATCAGATGCAGCTCAACAAAACAGAGAAGAGAGTGATCCTCAAAGCCCACAGCCTCCAGAGTTGCTGTCAGAGCCCCTGGCCACTTGGCCACTGAAGATTGACGTGTTGGAACTGGGGTTTTAAGACCTTCTTGGAAGGATCCCCATTTTAGCCAGCTCTCCCTTCATTTGTGAAAGGTTAATTATAATGAGATTTTAATCCTGTTGCACCACACAGAAAGTTAAGGGAACTATGGTGGGGACTTATAGTTCCCCCCCCCCAATCCATAATTATTCTGTTATATGTCTCATTGACTTCAATAGAAGTTATTCCCGAGTGAGCAAGCACAGAATTGTGGTCAGGGCAGATTATCACACTACACAGTTACAGCACTATGATTCCACTTTAACTGCTCTGGCTGCCTCCTGAGGAATCCTGGGATTTGCAGTTTAGGGAGGGGCATTTAAGCATTCTCACCCAGAGAGCTCTTAGGTTTACTAAACTACAAACCCCAGAATTCCACAGGAGGGGCAGCCATAGCAGTTAAAGTGGAATAATAGAGTTATAACAGTGTAGTCTGATAAAGTCCTTAGCCCATTAGACCACAATTCCATTAACACTTTCTGAAAAGAAGCCTGATAGTGAAATATACCTAGGGCTGTGTTGTTGGTATGTTAGTTAGCTAGATATAGTGTGCTCTAAAGCAGGGGCGGAGAACCTTTTCCAGGCCAAAGATGACAAACCCCAACTGCAGCCCCACAGGGACCACCTGTCAGTGGTGGTTGGGGTCAGAGCCACAGTGGACAGAGCCAAAGCAGCATATACTACCCATCCTGCTATCCGCACACTCTTGCATTCACACAAATGCACGCATCCTGATACACACATGCTTCTCTGTCTATTGCCCTTTTATTTTCACCATTCCTCTCTCTCTCTCTCTCTCTCTCTCTCTCTCTCTCTCCTGCCATGTTTTCTTTCTTCCCTCATTCTCCCCTTCTGTCTTCCTATTCTCGCTCTCAACCACTGCCTCTGCATTTTCCCTGCCTAATTAATTGTCTAGCATTTCCAGAACATCATAACACCAGAAGAATAATGAATGCAAGAAAAATCAAATTATTCAGGCATCATCATAACACTGAAATGGTGCTTAATTTTCAGAATCTTTGTGATGATGACAATAATTCACATGCAAACATGCAGAAAAGGCTTTTTAACAAGTAGTATGTGCTGTGTAACACAAAGCATTAGACATACAGTGATGCTCAGGTCTTTCAGAAAAGCACATGTTATTACTGACTTCCAGTCTGTGCCTTGCTGTATGTCTCAGTACCTATGTGCCTCAGTTTGGAACATAGTAAACATTTGTTTCAGAAGTCATGAATCACTTGTACACCTAAAGACATTTCAAAGGAAGTTTTTGTGAGAACCAAATTGATCTTGTTCGAATTTGTATCAACCCTATATAAGCAATCTCAAGAAGGAATTTACTTGGATAGTAAATGTTCTGGAAAGAAATTCTCCTTGACAGAAAGTTCTAAAAAGCACAGAATTCATTATTTTAATCACTTTTAAAGGTCACTAAGTATAACAAAGTAGCCTTGGAATTAACAACCTTGGTATTCTTCTGGGACACCTAGCCAGGATAGGACTGGGTGGCATAGTGTTAACATGAGTCTAGTATTTTCTAGAGAGATATAGGACTTTTTCAGACAAGCTAATTGTAGCGCTAGCAGCCTCGCCACGTTGCAAGGCTGCAGCGCTGCAGGGCGTCCCTTTCGGATGACGCCCGTCCCTGCCGGTACTGTTGCGGTACCGCAGGGACATTTGTTCGTGAGTAAAAATCGCCAAAATATTACAGTCAAATGTCCCTGCGGTACCGCAACAGTACCGGCAGGGACGGGCGTCATCCGAAAGGGACGCCCTGCAGTGCTGCAGCCTCGCAACGTGGCGAGGCTGCTAGTGCTACAATTAGCTTGTCCGAAAAAGTCCATACAGTACTCAGAAGGCAGATCTGGGGGTGGAGCTCTTGCTTCTCCCCATGGCCATAGGCCCTTGTCAGGATCAGTCGCAGACATGACCTTTTCCTGCCAAGTTCAGTTCTGTTGTATCACTTTGTGTCTAATTGTATTTACATTCTTTTCTACTTGCTAACGAGTATGTAGTCTAACTGGGAAAAGGGAGTATGTGCTTTAGGTATGTAACCGTTTGATAAAACCAGCACCTGGCCTCAGCTGTGGGAAAAGTGGGCTGGGCTTGGGTCTGGTGGGAACTCAGAGTGGGGATGATGGATAACCAATGACACTATAGCCCGCCAGATTTTGTAGATTGTAGAATGCTTTTAGTTTACTGCTTGTTAGTTAAGTTTCATTCTGAACAATGGGGTTAGCTCTTTGGATTACTGTGCCAATGAAGTTTTCTGTTTTTTTAACTCTGAAACTGCTGGTCACTGAATCTGAAGAAGCCAGTACACGACAACCCTAGAGGTGCACAGGGTTCAACCTTGTCTCATGCTTTTAAAAGTAAACTGGTTTCACATTCTATGGCAAGTGCACAATGCAAATCATATGTCCTTCATGGCAGTCTCTACCCTGATATCTTCCAGCTGTATTTAGGGACAGCCAGCAGTAATGCCTGCCATTCTGCAACAGAAACAGAAATCTTAGCTCATTCCAATACACAGACACTTTAGATACAAGACATAGTAGATATGTAGCTGAGGAACATAAAGTGGGTCACTGGTTTGGCTTTCACACATTAGTATAAAAACAAGAAGAGTGCTGCCAAATATTTTTCAATATGAGGGCAGAAACTTGGGGAAATGGGGTTACTTACAGACTGAGCATGTACAGAATACCTTTTGCCTACTATCCATCTATTCTTACAGGTTTAATAAGCAGAAACAGAGGTACAGATAGCATGTCTCTTGGACAGGCTTGGGTGTCTCTATGATACTAATCTACACAGGCACATTTCTTGAGTCGATTCAAGAAGCGCACAGAAGACGGATTTGGCTGAATGCTTCACGCTATCCGATTCTGGCTTTAGGCAGAGGATCCAGAATCTGCACTAATGCCACATTCTAATACCAGACACTAATGCATATAGCACCACCCCACAGGCTTTCTGCCCTGACAGGTCCCTATCATTGTAAGTCATGGACACAGAGTGTGTTTCCATGTATGGTAGAAACATATAGAGGATTCACTGTAAAGTGAGTATCAGCTAGACAGGTCCATGTGCCAAATCCAGGGTATCTGTTAAAGGAGAGCAAAAAGTACTTCTGAATCTGGCATGATTTAAGAACAATCCTGACATTCTCTGAACGAAAAAGAAATAAATCCTCAAACACATACCAATCTATCAATTAGGAAATACTAAAACTTATTCATTTATCCCCCTGCCATATACACATTAAACATATAGAAGCAGCAAAGGTGCAGAGTGTTGTCAATGTTGCTATTTGACTGTGAATGCTGGCAAGCCCAGTTGCATTTTGTGAATGTCTGAAGTATACATATTTTGCTGTTTTTGGAATATATGCTGGATGAGCCATTTAAGTGACCATAAGTGCCAGCTGCAACAAAATTTGTATTTAGTGTTCCAGTCAACTATGGTTTCTCAGCACACTCCATTCATCCTCCTCCTCCCTCCACACACACACACACACACACAAACTTTGTTTTATTTTTCGCACTTTTTCCACTTTGTCTCAGGGTTTGTCTACATTACTAAAAAAAAAAACTGTACTCACCCTGATTCTGGTTCTATAGGAACATAGGACTGTTTTAGCAGAGAAAGTGCTTACTTTAGGCTTTAATGTGATTTTTAAAAATTCATAACATCATAGAATCGTAGAGTTGGAAGAGACCACAAGGGCCATCCAGTCCAACCCCCTGCCACGCAGGAAATCTTGATCAAAGCATCCCTGACAGATGGCAATCCAGCCTCTGTTTAAAGACCTCCAAGGAAGGAGACCCCACCACGCTCCAATGGAGTGTGTTCCACTGCCCAACAGCTCTTACTGTCAGAAAGTTCCTCCTAATGTTGAGGTGGAACCTCTTTTCCTGTAGTTTGAGTCCATTGCTCTGTGACCTAGTCTCTGGAGGAGCAGAAAACAAGCTTGCTCCATCCTCAATGTGACACCCCTTCAAATACTTAAACAGGGCTATTATATTGCCCCTTAACCGTCTTTTTCCAGGCTAAACATACCCAGCTTCCTAAGTCTTTCCTCATAAGGCATGGTTTCCAGACCTTTCACCATTTTAGTCACCCAAATTTGTCAATATCCTTTCTTGCTCTGCTGTTTCCAGGAAAATCTGGTCTTTTTTACATGTGTTCATCTGCATCGGGGTGGCAGTGGGATAGATTGATATGTGGCAAACACTGCCCTTTAAAAAAAATGTTCAGTGCTACTTGCTGAGCACCAGGATTGCCACCCACTGCCCAGCCGAGCTCAGCCATGTTGGAAAATAAAAATAAAACATTTTTTTCTCCTCAGGTCCTCTGCCACTGCCATCTTCCCAGCCAAGCACCTACCCAGCAGAGCCCAGCTGGCAAAAATCGCTTCCTCTGAGGTGCCCAGCCATGAGATCAATGATGAGGAATTTTAAGGGGTTAGGAATTTTTTATTGGAATAAGACCATTCTACTGAAAAATATACCCAACCGCAAAAGGCCATAACAATAACACAAAAATAATATTAATTGTTTTCCTCTTTTCTTACTAATACAAAAATAAAACTATCTATCCTAACACTAATACATTTTTCCTCTTAATCTAAACGCACTATAATCACATTATATTTACACAATACAATTATACTTATTTGGAAAAGAAAAAATAATAATAAAAGATTAATTAAAAGATTAATTAAAAATAATACAAAATTATACAAAAATACAATAATAATACTAAAATATTTATTTATTTAAAATATCCTTTTAAGTTATTGCTGGGATTGTCTCACTAAACCACGGCCAACACTTTTTCCAACGATGGTTTCGCAATTTCTCTTTTTCACTCAGAGCTAAATTTTCAATTACGTTCTTCACATAATAAGCAGTGCCTTTTACATCCTGCAGATTTTGACTTTTCAGCTCCCTTTGTCTTTGGAAAAATAACCCTAACATCACATAGAGGTTGACCAGGCACACCATGGACCAGGGCACTTTCCAAAAACTCTCAGCCATGGAACCAGGCTCTTTCCTCTTCCTCTTTTGGCCCTCTGACTTTCTGGGTCCCCTGACACCCTCTGGAGGTTCAGTCCCCGAAAGTATTGTCTCCCAAGCCTGTTGTGCCAAATCTGGCCAATCCAGGACCCGGGCTTCTTCTCCTTCCCTCCTTGATTCATTTTCTGCAGTGGGGGTGGGTGGGGTCAAAATAAGTGGTTGGAAACCATAGAAGGATTACAATTGTCATCTGAATGTTCTGTACAACGGTGTGAAAGAGTCATAATGATTGCACATTAAAAACTTTATTTGAAAGCATCCTCAGTAGGAAGCGCAAACAAGCAATGAACTGTATGTAAGGAAGTCATCCTTACGGTCCATCTTCCTGGGGAACACTGTCTTGGAGATGAAATCATTCTTCATTCTTATCCCTTCCCTCTATACAAACATAGCATTGCTTCCTTCTGTGCTATTTCCAAATCTGCTGTGTTGGCGGATATAGTTCACTATTAGCTTTCTGGCTCTCCTATTGTTTTATTTTTCAGACTGTGTCTTAATCTCACACGCCTATTCTTTTTCTTCGTCACTTGCTTCCTAACACCTTCTGATTCTAGAAGTCTGTCATCATTATGGAAACTTCCTGGCAAATAACGCTTGGCTTCATGCCTTCCAGCTCTCCAGGGCCATAGGATGTAATGCTTGCTTTCCATTTGGACAATTCTACAACTATCAAACTGGATTTAGAACACTCAAAGAGAGACTTGTGACTCTAACCTTTAATTTTGAAAAATGGGGTGGCGGGAGGCATTTTTAAGTCTCTTTAATATTGCTATGAACTCTAATCTAAATGTTTTCTTCAAGAGCTATCTGAAGCTAAGACATTAAAAATGTCTTTAAATCCCCTCCCTGGTCAGAAAGCCTTACTAAGGGCTACTTCACAGATTCTACATTTCTAACACAAAAAGCAGTTCCAGGTAAGAAAAGGCATACAGGTTTTCCAGGTAAGAAAAGGCGTCCTGTTTTCATGTATTTAGCTATTTCCATATGCCTGCAGGATATGTATTTCTACATGCATTTAGCAATGTAGCTGTATTTCTACTGCAAGACTGAGCAACCTGTGTATAGATGATCTACACATCTACACATCTAGATCTATGATCTACACATGAATAATCCTCAGCACATACATATATTGGAAAACTGTAGGGCAGGAGCAGGCAATTTAGGATCCTGCAGATATTGCTTGACTGTAATTTTCATCAATCCTAGCTAGCACTGACAAATTTGTGGATGGTGGAAGTTCAACATCTGGAGGGCCACAAAGTTGCCCACTCCAGGCCTGCTCACTTGCAGATTGCTCATATGTAGTTCATGTATGATATACACACATATTTCACTCCTAACACAGATGTACTTCAAGTATTATTTAGCCATTAATGGAGAGTTCAACACATTCCATACTGGCCACCTCAGCACTGATGGGGAGGGAAACTGTTCTGATTTTCTGTTAGACAGAGGGACAGAGAAGAGCATAGAGAAATACCAGAATACACTGCAGCTTACCCGCAGGTATCCAGAACTCTTTTATGGTTAAGTGAAGTAAAGTAAAAGCAATAGGTTGCAATTCCATACTAAACTGAGATAATACAGTTCACTTGGATCCCTTTCTAGATGTTTCACCAGAACAAGCATGAAGGACACCTGCAGATCCTACATTGTCATCCTTGTCAGGAGTTGGTGACTGAACCCTAAGTTTTAAAATGGCCAAACAACTGCAGAACCATGCTGCATGAACTACCAAGTCATGCCTCATCAGGCCACTAGGGGGCAATGTCATATATATATATATATATACACACATACACACATACACACACACATACATACACTGTATATATATATATATATATATATACACAGTGTGTATATATATATATATATATATATATATACACACACTGTACAGATAGATAGATAGAGATAGATAGATAGATAGATAGAGATAGAGATATACACTGTGTATATATGAGAGCTCAGAACAGAGCTTCCTTCCTTCTTCCTGTGAATGCTGAGGCCTGGTGAAGCAGTTTCTCCTTGGATGGTAAATATTTGTATATATTGCAACTGTTTGAGTTTGAAGATAAAAGTGCTTCCTGCTTATTTGGACATCAAACACTCTGTGTGAGAGTATTCTTGGGAAAGGGTTGCTACTGAGTTTGCTGAGACAGTTTTTGTCTTCTGCTGGGGACTGCGTGTCCTATCATTCCCTGACAATCCTTTCTTCTTCCATGCCATGACCCGTGGCATATCTATTCTTAATACACTGTAAATAACTAATTAGAAGCAGCTTTTGCTATTTAATTTATTAACAATTGCCTTTCAATTTCTCACTTTTGACTTTTACTGCGAATTACAATGAGTTAATTTGATGCGTGTGACCTTATAGAATAACTCTCACGAAACTCAGTATTGCTTTGCAGAAAGTACTTAAATTATAGTTCAAACCTGAGCAGATTTACTTGGAAAAAAGTTTCCACTCAGTTCAGTGACACAGTCTGGAAAATGTGCATGAAACTGCAGCCTCACATTAATGGCATTTGATAAGGCAGCAAGTCATTCTGAGTGTGCAATTCTATGCATGCTTTACCTACTGAACACAGAGGGGCTGACTTCTGAGTAAACTCGCATAGAACAGTACTGTAAATCTGTCTTCCATACCAGAGGCATATAGTGATACAAAAAGGAAATATAAACTATTACACATTTACTGGGAAGACCCTGTTAAGAGAAACAGAGGCTGAGTTACACACACAAAGGGTTCACAATAGCATGGAAGCTAGCATGTCACATGCATTAGTTCAAAGATCTGCTTTCCATTCTGGCACTCAAGTAAGCATAAAAGCATTCACACATCCGGAATCTTTCAAGCTCAGCTTTAAAACAGATGCTGTAAGAGGCAGCAGCCCACAGAATGTGGTGTGAAGAGCTGAACATGGACCTTCACTCACCTGAGCTAGAGAACAGGGCCAGGCCCAGTTCCAGAACAAAGAGGAAGAGCATCTTTTCATGGCATCACTATGTTTAAAGACAGTTAACTGCACCACAGTCTGGCTGTATTGCTAAAGGGGTACTACACTGTACTGGCAAAGGCAGAGAGAGGATTCCTCCACCCTGAGTTCCTCCAGCACAGTTTCTTACATGTCTTTCTAGCCTTTGGAAGCAGCTACAGGAGGACTGTAGTGACATGTTCCTAGCAAGCAGGGTGACACAATTCCACTTGCCAGGAAAAGAGTTGTGTTTCATTTGCAGGAAGTACAAGTTACCACTTGTATTTTTAGAGCAAAAGACAGCCCAGAGGTTAAGACTACTGCTCTGCTAAGGGATGTTGCTCTGGTAAAAATTTGGCAGGTAAAGCAGAGCTTAGAAAAATTACTTTCTGGACTACAACTGCCAGAATCCACCAGCTAGTGTGGCCTCTACAATTCTTGGAGTTATAGTCCAAAAAACTAACTTTCTCAAGCTCCGTTCTAACATTAAATTATCTCTTCCCTAGCATGCTATTAGTTCTGCTAGTCACCAGTTCTAAACTAAGCTTCTGGACAACTTTTACAGAAGCACGACCCCCATATCTGTGGGACTGGTACCCATTGTTTCATTTACCTGCATCTGAAAAAATATATACTCTCTAGGCATTTTCTAGGTCCTCCAGCACAATTCTATGGTATGCTTCTGCTGGAAGTTGACCATGGAGTTGCACTGGACAACCTAGAAAATGCCTAGAGGGGTGTTCTCTCTAGGAATCTCTAGGTCCTCCAGTGCAACTCTATGGTATGCGGCTGGAAGTTATTCATTTCAATAGGGTTCACTATTATCCACTGTTTCATGTTTCCACGGTAAGTCCAGGAACATCTCTCTCTCTCTCTCATATCCCTCACAGATGTGGGGGGTGGGGGTGTCATACCTTAAGCTGCCACTTAGATTTTTAGGAAACAGCAGCCTCACAGGGCCCTGCATTCATTAACAGCTGAAAATGCCTCCCAGGGTAAATACCAGCCAGGGAAGACTTGTGGCAGGAAAAAGCCATTGGGGTGGATTCAGGTCAGCAGCTCAGTCAGGACTGGAGCACCACACAGAGGTTTTTACCTTTAAAATAAAAGTTTCAGCTTTAAAAGCCTTTTAAAAAGTGTATTTTATATAATGTGTAATTTCATGATCCAAGCAACCCGTTGGCATTAGGGCTAGGGAGAAGCAATGATTTTGACCAAATATTTGTGAAACAGATCCAGTACAGTAATTTAAGGAGAAAAGGTGTCACGAAGTGGCTCTTCCCAACTTTGCTTTTCCAAATCAAGTTATTAGTTGTGTAGCACATTTATTAGGGGGCAGCATGGTGTAATGGTTTAAGCCTTGAATTACATCACTGGAGACCAGGGTTTAAATTCCCACTCATCCATGGAAACCCACTGGGTGACGTTGGACAAGCCACATTCTGGCAGAAGAAAGCAAAGGCAAGCCCCCTCTTAACAAATCTTGCCAAGAAAATCCCATGACAGGTTTGCCTTAGTTCTTTCACCATAAGTTGGAAACAACTTGAAGGCACATGACAATTTTTTAAAAAATACTAGTAAGCACAGTAGGGATTACTTCCAACAGACAAAAGTACATAGAATTACACTGTTAATAACATTTTGCAACATACCCCTGCCAAAGCAAATTAGAATGGAACCTGGAGACCCTTTTAAACCCTTGGGTCTGACCTTGAGTAAAACATATTTGGGGATTTGCAAGCCAATTTTATACATATGCATGTAGTGTTTTTCCTACCAGATCATGTTTAAAAATAAGGCTGCCTGGAATGAATGGCACAGCACATGGTGACTTCATTTTTTAAACAAGACTCCTTCAATCACCATCTTTTTTTAGAGGGAAATTTGACATTGCTTTTCTCTAATAAAATGAAGTGGCTGCTAAAGGAACAAATACATCCACTCTATGTATGATTTTCTGCAGATATGCAACTGTTGTCCATTATACTGGCAGTCCCTAGTGACTGACTGGTGAGGGGGCATTTTGCATTTCCAAAGGTTCAAAAAACATCTCTTAACACAGCTTTCTGGTGAAGCCAGAATGGCATTGCCTCTGATTTTCTTCTTACCCTTTCCAAGAATTTTGCATTTCACTGAAACCACACAGCCAGTTCTGAAATGGTGGAAATTTCCTTGTCAATTTTGTATAGCCAATTTCATAAAAAGATTATAAATGCTCAGTACTACTTTATCACCCTGATTTCCTCTTACTATGAAAGCTAAGTAGAGTCTGACCTGGTTAGTTTTTATACAAGATTTTCAGGCAGAACTAGGAAAGACCTTCCACTGAAACCCTAGAGGGCTGTCATCAGTCAGAGACCAGAATACTAGATAGATGTCAAATGACCTGATTCAGTATAAGGTAACAACTGCCTGCCCTACTTTGCCAAACTTGTTTTCCTCTCCCCTCCAGCCCCAACTACTACTTAAGATTATGAGCCTTGCTTAATTTTTCCTCACTTGACCACTGGCCCTTTGGACCCTGATTTTCCTTACAACTTGCCCATAACACTCCATTAGACCTGTTTCTTTTTGATCCCTTGGCTGACATTCAGGCCCCTTGGGTCTAGATGACTGAAAGTCTGGGTCCCAAACACTGCCTCAGAGAAGCATATGATCTAAACCTCTAACTTATGGGTAGGGGCCATTAAAATGGAATGCTATTTGCATTTAGAAAATCTGCATATGATCCAGTTGTTAGGGTTAATTCCAACATTACATTCTGCAGCAAGAAGTCCATGGAAAGTATAGCGCTGAAATTACTGTTTTCCTTGGCTGTTCTAGATTAATTGGTTGAACTGATCCCTCCCACATCTATAACCACAGGGTATCAGCAGGTTTTGCTTTCAAAACCAAGTATCTCCAATGCCCTGTAGGCAGGGAGTTCATATTCTTCTCATTAGGTAGCAAAAAAAAAGTAGCAAAAGATCCAAACATTCTTCCCAAGATCTGAGTCTACTGGAGGAAAGTTGTCCATCAGTCTTGGCAGAACCTTTGCTGGCGTGTTTATAAGTTGAGCAACTGGGGCTAAGGCGAGAATGCAAATATTTGGATTCATTTCCCTAGAGTTTTCCATAGCCAAATCGCCAACCCAAATGCAACCACCAAGTAAAAGAAGGCACGGAGACAGTTACATACACTGGAACTGCAATCCCGTATGCAGTTATCTGAGAGTAAGCCCTTTGAACTCAATGAAGGTTACTTCTAAGTAGGCAACAGTATGGTAGTGGACCTTTTGTCTGATCAACAAGAGCTCTCTATCACTTTCTGGTGTTCTTAAATCTTCCCCTCACTCACACACACATACGCCAAACCTGAGAACTGTTGTCACAGAGATTCAGAGGTGTTCTCCAGCTTCTACAAAGAACCTATGCAGCTTCTTATGAATGAATAAAGTTTATCCTAAAAGCAAAATACAACTGAGGCCTAAGGCCTCTAATTTAATTGGGTGGCTACACAAAAAAGAGGACAGGGCTCCTATACTGTATTTTATGTATTAAAATGTTCACACAATATCCTGCCCTCTATCTAGAGATCTCAAAGCAGCAAACAATAAAGCCAATCAAACAAATTTAGAAGTGTGTAAATAAGAAAAATAATTTTTAAAGGCTAAAAATATATTAAACAATTTAACATATTAAAAATACCAATTAAAACTGGTTAAAATAGCTTAAAACAATTTAAAACCATATACACATAAGGGCCTGCATAAAACAATTACAGGGTAGTGAATGACCATACTTTCACCTGGTGTCAAAATGACAGCAATGATGATGCCAGTCAAGTTTTCAAGGGGAAGGTGTTCCATAACTGAGGTACCGCAGCAGAGAAGGTCCGCTTCTTATACCTTAAGACGGTTGTGTGCAAGGCGGAATTTTGGCAGGCACAGGTTATCTTGCAAGTTACGCCTGCTGAAATTCCTTCTTCCACACAACTATTGGAGTCCTGTCCTCTGCCACACTTCTTGTCAGCCATTTAACCAGCAGCGGCAGCAACAATGGTAATTCATTCATATGCAGCTGCTATGCAGGCAGATGACTCTTCCTTCAAATTGTTGTTGTTGTGTGCCTTCAAGTCATTTCTGGCTTATGGCAACCCCTAAGGCAAACCTATCACAGGGTTTTCTTGGAATAATGTGTTCAGAAAGGGTTTGCCTTGTCTTCCCTCTTGAGGCTGAGAGAGTGACTTGCCCATGGTCACCCAGTGGGTTTCCATGCTGAGTGGGGATTTGAACCCTGATCTCTCAGTGTCCTAGTCCAACACTCAAACCACTACAGTACACCACGCTGGCACTTCCTCCAAATATTAATCCTCTGTGTGCGAGAGTATTGTTTTAATAAAAGCCCTGGTGGTGCAGTGGTTAAATGCCAGGACTGCAAGTCACCACGTTGCAAGTTCTATTCCAGCAGGCTCCAAGGTTCACTCAGCCTTCCATCCTTTCGTAGGTTGGTAAAATGAGTACCCAGCTTGTGGGGGCAATTAACTAACACACATTGGAAACTGTTTAATGCAGTTAGATGTGTAAATAGCTATTGCTTAAAACAATTTGTAAGCCACTCTGATAGCCTTGTGGCTGAAGAGCGGGGTATAAATAAATAAATAAATAAATAAAACATTTTCACAGGAGATAATACATGACACAGCATATGACACTTCAACGCAGTAGTACAGAGATTAGTCCCATACAGGACCTCACTGGGGTCCGCACGGGACTGCACAGGCCTTGGGAAAGTAACGTTTTGGACCAGCTCCCAGAATTCTCCACCCAATGAACATGCAGGCTGAAAGATTTGTAGGAGTTGTATCTTTAAAAGTAACATTTCCAAGCCCTTCTATTATACACCGTGTACTTCCAGTGACCTCTTCTTCCAGCAAAACCAAATTCTAAGCTGCTAAACAGTAACAGTTCCAAGCTTTGCCTGTTCCTATATGTCCTCAGTGCTGTGGGAGGCATTTTAACCAGTATCAGGACTGCAGGGGACATGTGCAAAAGCTGGTGCCACACAGTGAGCAAACATTGTTGCTATTACCCACTAAATCATTGTTCAGAAGTAATTTTTTCTTTAAAACCAAGTGAAAAGATGCAGCTAAAGCAAGCTTTTATTGCTTCACACGGTCTTTTGAACCTTATGACCTTTAGTGCTACTTAAAATTGGCTTCTTAGTGACAAATGGTCAGCATCATTTCATCAAATACCCAAAATCTTAAAATAGCATCAACTCCTGAACTGCATTTCAGCAGTCCCAGTCCCTCAGATCCCACTCAGCTGGATTTTAATAGTAACATTTGTTTAACCAGCAATTAAATGGGGAAGGTTGAGCCTCCCCAATGATTCTTCCCAGAGGGTCCTACATGTTTATAGAACACAATGAAAACAATACAATGGATAAAAATCATGCCGTCCCATCAAGTCCCTGGCATAGCTCCTCGACACAGAATAAGTTGGCGTGGCACATTAGCGTCAGTGCATTACACAATGACTGTGAGTCATAAAGGGTCATGTACCTCTGTAAAAAGAGACTTTTCCAGAGTTATTTGCTTTAAAAGGAAAATAACACTTTAAGTTTCCATTAATTCTATAGTAGCAATCTGTGTCCACCCTGTGGGAGATGATCCATACAGGATAATAAGTAAAGCCATCATCAACCAGAGAGGAAAACATATAGTGGTGGGTGGGCATATCATACGTCCTACATTGCAGAGAACAGTCCTAGCATATGCAAATAACAAGCAAACTTGTGGCAGGGCAGGAATTATGCATTTTTTTTCTTTGGGGCAATGCATACAACTAAGGAAAAGTGTACTTAAAGAAAGGTCATGTTTCAGGTGGTGGAGGTGTCCCCAAAGGAGAAGGGTTTGGAGTTTTGTTGGTCTAGATTTTTCTATTTTATGGAGACATCCAAATGAAAGGTGAGCTAAACTTGTATTTCAGAGAGGCAAACTGAAGTCAGCTCTAGGACACTGTCCAAGCAGACAGAAGCACAGAGAGAAGCAGGAACAGCAGAACTAGGTGGAGACCTGCAAGAAGCAAGGCAAGAGGAAACTGAGGAACACACACAGGTGACATTTTTGCACTGATTAAATCTCTTGACAGGTAGGGAGAATTTATTTAGAGTCATGAAAGGGCAGTCACCACTCTTAGTGAGTGAAGCAAAGCAGACAGTTGGCACAGCTACTTGGGAGCCAGCAATCCTTTGGATTCCAATAGGAAAAAAAGCAGTTCTGAGATCAGATCTCCTATCCCAGGACACTGGTCCTCACACAAGGAGGCTCCCAATGACATTGGACTTTCAGGATTCCTCACCATCAACCATGTTGGCACCAGCTTCTGGAAGTCCAACAACTTTGACCACCACTGCTGCTGGTTCTGAACCAGTATTCCAGATTGTTCTGGTTGTGGCTAATGTCCCTGATATCATATATTTCCATCAAACAGAATAATTCTATGCTTCATGTCTTAGTCAGTGCTCTTAAACACAATGCAACCAATGCTTCCCCTCCACCAAAAACAAAACAAAAACCTAGGCAAGCAAATGACAACTGCAGTCATATGCAGAAATGTGTGACTGTGCATGGTGTCATCTAAGGTATATATCATATTCTGGTCATGGAACAAATGTAGTTAGCAGAATTCATCTCTCTCTTTCTTGCATAATTCCATTTTATTTTGGTGTAATATTCATGTAGGGTTTGTGCAGTCACACTGAGACCCAAACCAGATGTGACATTTGTCACATCTTGAAATGAGTGTGCTTTACCCAACCATATTTGGTTTTTAAATTATTTTTTTAATTTATATCCCACCTTTCTGCTATTATTGCATTTATTTTAGAGGCGGTAAACAGCTGAGGGCCCCTGATCTAGATTAGAGCCTGGAACCAGTTTTCCAAAGAAAACTGCTCTCCCCTGCTACATCTTATGCTTGAAAGTGCTGTTTACTGAACAAGACTATCTACTCACACAGTAAATAAAAAAGAACTAAAATGAACTTGACTCCACATCCCAACCAAATGCCCAGAAGGAACTGAAAGACAGCAAAGGAAGATTGGCATTATTTACAGCAGCATTCCTCAACCTGGCACATTCCAGATGTGTTAGAATAACTTCAAACTTTCAACAACAGTCATTGGAATGCACACCCTCCAGCATTTCACAAATGAGAACTGGAACATGTGTGGCCAAGCAACTTCAGTGGGGTCAAGATGCCAAAAGTTATTGATGAGCAGCAGTTTGCTTTTGCTTACACCTACTGAGAAGGGCAAGATTCCCCCTCCTCTCTTCTCCCCCCTGTTGAGTTACTTGAGTACAAACTACCTTGAACTCAATTTTCAGCAACTGTTGTAAACAGAGGACAAAGAAGGGGAGTGAGAGGACAAGACAGAAACTAGGACATTTTAAACACAGCTGAAAAAGTGGCAATATGATTAATTGGGACTGTCCCTGCCAAACTGGAACAATCGGAAGGCATGCAGCCACACTGGGTGGGAATGATTGGAGCTATAGTTCAAGATCTGAAGAATGCCATGTCAAGGGAAAGTGGTTCACAGCCTAGTGAACAGTGTAGATTTGGACCTTGAAGTACACATTTCAGTCCATCTGTACTTAGACAGTAGAAATTCTCCTACTTAGAGCTAAATAAGTGATGGAAAAATTCAGGATAACTTGCTGGAAAACTATACAAATGGTTGACTGAATGATATAGTATTTCAATTTTAGTTTTTATTAGATCAAAAACCTGCATATCCTTAACTTCCATCCTAAACTGGTCTGGGAAAAGACCTTTTTAAAACTCTGAAATCAACACGGTAGTGCTGTTTAGTACAAATCATATCTAAACAGGTGAACGTGGAGTTAATAGGACTCTGAAAAGGCAAAATAGCATATATGTGTTAAGAAGCATGAGGTTTCCTTTTCCAGTCATTTCTAAATCAGGTTTTAACTAGCACGACTGACATATATATGGCTTTGGGTACTTTTGAAGCTGTATAAAATATACAAATTCCTACCATATCTGTAGAGCAAAAGTAGGACTCACGAAGGCTTTCAGATTATGTTAGACTGTAAGTCCCAGCATCCCCAGTCAGTATAGCCAAAGGTAGAGGATGCTGGGAGTTGTTGTCCCAGCATGATTTTCTCATGTATCTTTTCCATCATTGTGAAAAATAAATAATCACTTTATACTTATGCCTACTCACTTCACTTTTACAGTTGTCCCTTCACATTCTCTGGGGTTTGGTTCCAGGACCCCCCATAGATACCAAAATCCGTGAATGCTCAAGTCCCATTATATGCAATGGCATAGCAAAACGGTGTCCCTTATATAAGATAGCAAAAATCAATGTTTTGCTTTTGGGATTATTATTTTTTTAAGAATATTTTCAAGCCGTGAATACTTAAATATGTGGATAACAAATCCGTGGATACGGAGGGACAACTGTATAGTTTCTGGTCCTGATTCAGAGAAGCACAAATAAAGCAGAATATTGCCTCTGTGTTTGGAAGGGCTTCACCCCAAAGCCACTGATGGAAGTTAATTTTCTTTGGTAGGAGGGGACAGAGACACCTAAATCCAATTATTACTTCCAACTAAAGTACAGTACACACGTTGAAGCAATGGGAAGTTGGTAAATTAACACGTACCTAAGTTCCATAGGGCCTAAATACCCTAAGGTACTAGATCTTGTCTGATCTTAGATGCTAAGCAGGGTCAATCCTGGTTAGTGCTTGGACAGGAGACCACCAATTAATACCAGCTGCTGGAGGCAATATTTCAGAAGAAGGAACTGGCAAAACAGCTTCTGAGTATTCCTTGCCTAAGAAAATCCTATGAAATTTATGGAGTCACCATAAATTGACAGGTGCCTTAAAGGCACATATACACAAATTCCATAGATTTAATGGCTCTACCCTAGTTGAGACTAACAATTGAATGCAGGTCTATAGCTGCAGTCTAAGAATTATATATACCTAAAAGTAAGCTCAGTGGAAAACTATGAGATTTACCATTGACTGAGTAAGCATGCATAGGATTACTCTGTAAGAGTGTGAGGCCTTCCACTTTGGGTAGGGGATGTGTGGTAGCAGAGGGGGGTGTTGAGTATTGCTTGAAATGGAGCAAAATGAAACATTGGGAAAATGGGTTTTAAATACAGTACTTCCAAAAGTGAAGCAGAGTTCATTGGCTGTCCATTTTATCTCCCAAACAAGAACAGAGGATGGACTTTCCTCTCTCAAACAAAAAAACAGAAGACAGTTCCTGAAGTACACTGCTGTCTTTTGCACATCCCCTAATCCTAATCTGTTTATGTAAATCTGTTTCCACATGCAGACACCACTGCTAGATCAGGAGACAGAGAATTAACTGAGTCTGGGATTCTGACAAGAGGCAGGGGTTAGAAAGTCATAGTTTTTATTATGAATTAAATGGGATTTTTATATACTGATTTATGCCATTCAGGCTGATTTGTCAACACAGCACTCAGCCTTGATTGCTTTTAGCTTGTTTCAGTCTGCAATCCTATATCATTTACCTGAAAATGAATCCTTTTGAAATTAACAGAACTTACTGCTAAGACTCAGAATCTAAATACACATTTGTAAGATTATATTGTATGATTCCATTGTTTATTCACACAAGCCAGGTAGGAAAAGGGAACCTCCAACTCTCCAAATTTTGAATAACTGCCAGCTTCCACAGTACTTTCCCATTGGCCAGACTCATGAGGGCTGATGGAAACTGGAGTTCAGCAACATCTGGAGGGCCACCCAGTTCAAAGGGATTCTCAGAATTCCATTTTAGCCTACACCTTCTATTCTAGTTTCATTATTAAGGACTGTTCACAGAAACTAAAATGCAGATTAAAGGCACCAATACATTACTGAAACACTCTGCACAAAAGTGCAGCCTTCTTTACCATCCCTCAATACAGTACTAACATGAAGAGTCACTGAAGCAGATGGAAGAGTGCCCAAAATCAACTGTGATTTGGAATGTTGCCAATTAAAATCACACCTCAGCTATAAACCTGCTAAATGGTCTTAAGCAAGCCCCCAGCTTCTCTCAGACCATCATCACACAAGGCTAGAACAAGAACTGGGCATTGTTCAAAATAGGTTTGGGTTGCTCAAAGAAAATATCATTTCTTCTACCAATATTCACTACCATAAACAGTTATTGCAGGGTTTGTCTGTCATTGACTAAGGCAAAGGGGGGAAATGTATGTCCCTCCAACTGGTGGACTGCAATGCTCATCATCCCTCACCATTGGCTTTGCTGGATAGAGCTGATGGATGTTATAGTCCAGCAACATCTGAAGTGCCACAAGGGGCCCACTGCTGCTGGTCTAAAGAGAGAGCAATGGGAAACCCATTATGAATTAGGCAGAATGAGAGTAAAAAAGATACAATGAACCCTTCCATAGTTCTAAAACAATGTAATCTGTGCACTCTGTTCCTCCAAATATTGTTACTGTATTTATATCTAGGACATACGCTGACATACTGAAATATCTAAAAGGGCTTTCAGTACCTAGAAGTTGAAGGAACAGTAACAGTTTGCATTTAAAGTCCAGGGTGAGCTGGATGCTCCTTGGACAGAATGAGGCAAGCACTTGGGTGCATTCCAGACTCAGGTCAAGATTTCTGATTTTTCCCACCAAGTGAACTGCTGAAGATACTCCCTCAGCTCCTTAACTAAATTTATTATGGGATGGGAGGGGGGGAGTCGCTCTTTCAGATCCAGGTGGCTGCTCCCAGCAGAGATACCAGATTTATAATGTAGCCCTCTGTATGTTTCAGTGTGTTTAATAGTGCTTTTCTCTCCCAGAGCTGTAGCTAGAGCTGGTATATAAGCGTGTCCTCTGAGGATGAAGCCCAAGATCTCCCATGACAGTCCTTGCATCCTTCATGGAAAGATTCAAGGATGTGGGCATATTTAGCATGAAGAGAAGAGATGATTGCAGAAGGACATGGCATCATTTTTTAGACATCTGGGGCTGTCATACAGAAGACGTACGTATCCTCTGGTGCCCCAAAAGGCAGGAATGGTTCTAAGGAGCTTAAATTACAGAACAGTAGATTTTGAGTCGCCATTAAGAGAAACTTAGTGATGGGGAGAACAACTTGACAATTGAACTGTACCTCAATTGAACACGTACCTCAAACCAAAATGAGGAATTTGTGTCACACCCTATGCTGTAGAGCTGAAGATCCCAAGAGAACCCATCATTGCCTATGCTGGCTGGCTGATGAGAGTTGCAGTCCAACAACATCTAGAGGACAAGTTGCCCACCCCTGATTTAAAAGGATGGCTTTGGGATCTTCTAGTAAAAATCAGACAACCATCAATTGGGGGTGCTCCAGTTCTGTGGTTTTGGCATACAGATGATTTGTGAGGGCCCTCCAATTCTACTTTTCTATTTCGCTATGCTGGCTGAAATATTATGGTATGAATCTCCATGTTGTATGGGGGGAGACTCTAGTGCAATTCCAAAGTCAGTTTCTGTCCAGTTCTATGCCTCCAATTGTTATGATTTCAAAGCAGAGTCCATATTTTCTAATTAGTGCCAACCTCTAGATACACAGTCTTCCATACCTATAAAGATCAATAAGCATTATCATATCACACCTATCAAGCAGGAGAATCCTTAATACCAGACAAAGGGCAGGCCCATAATTTTGGCAGTGTGGGTGGGAAACAGAAGCTTGGCTACCACTACTAATATCCCCTCTGGCCCCCCTCCCAGAGCAAGGCTGGACTACGCATTGAACCCAATGAGGCTGTGCTTGCCCTGACTGTAGTGCTTATTTATTTCTTGGTGGGAAAACCAATTTAATAATGCTTTTACAAGTATTGCACCTCATCTACTTCTCATTTAACTCTGCTGACCACTGCATTATACCTAGGTCACCTACCTACAGGCCTAAAAAGGAGGTGGGGTAGCCAAACTTGAGATTTCTGTCAATGTCACACTATGGCCTGAATCCAATTGCTAGACCCAACTAGAGGAGACTCATTGAATCAGTGGGAGTCATCTACCTGTTGACTCACCATTCAGCAACTGGTTCTATGAGTCTTAGTTGGAAACGACCAATAGGATTCAGGGGTTATGTATGTAGATTCCATGCTTCCAAATATTCCATTCACTAAATATTTTCTATGAATCCAGACTACCTTTAGAAAGAAGAAAACGGGTTGTTTTGTAATTTGTGTTTAAAATTAAATATGGTTATGGCTTTTTTAAAAGGTAATTAAAGTATCTTGCTCAGTCACACTCTAAACTCTAATATACTGTACATACTCTAATATATATATCGGAACTCTAAAAGGTAGGGATGTGTGTGTGTGTGTACTGTGAGTAAAAAGCAAACCTTCTCCTAGGTTTGTCCTGGATCCAAGAAGGCTAACCGAAACATTTTGCTCTTGCTAAAGACGTTTAAGTTCTGTTCATTAATAAACAGAAAGAGAGAGAGAAATCAAAGGAATCTGGCTAGATTTTTTTAAGAGTTCTCCTTCCCAAACTTTTAATGGTGGGAAATAGCGGGCAAAACCTAGTGAGCAACGTGGTATCCCAGCGCCACCTGCCCACCTACATGGGCCACTGCAAGTCGATCTATGGGGAGAGAGAAGGACAGAAGAAGAAAAAAAAGGCTACAGTACACTCTCGACTCATTTCAGAGTTGCACTCCAAGCCCACCAAGTGAACAGCCCAGACGAGCTGCCGCAAAAGCGAACAAACACCGGGTCCTCTATAGCCAAGGAAGCGACCGTGAAATCCAGGCAGGCAGGCAGGCAGGCAGCGAGAGGCGCTCCTCGTCTGTCTGTCTCTGAAAAGTCCGCCACTCTTTCTAATCCTTTCGCAACTCCGTGGACCTTCCCCGCCAAGAAAAGGCAGCCCATTGAAATCAATAACCTTTGCTTCCGCGCTCTTTTTCTCTCACACACGCAGAGAAAGGAGGACCCTTTTCCTGAGGCGCGGAACGAGCGGGTCCCTGCCCTGGAAACGCCGCGCTTGAGGCAGAATCCCGCCCTTCCTTCTTTCCTTCCTTCCTTCCTTCCAGACGGCAACGGCGACCACCTCTCCCTCCCCCAGTCTCGCCCTCCCCTTCCCCGCCAGCGGAGGCGACCCCTTTCCTCTCTGCTCCCGCCCCAGGCCAGGCGCCCGGGCATCGCGCTTACCTCGGCGGCTGGGAAGAATGCGCCCCGCTCGCCCCTCCAGCTGTTGCCGCTCTTGCCGCCTCCCGTTCTGCTCGCCGCTTCCCTTGGCCAGATGCGGGCGTTGGGTCTCTCTCCCCCTCCCTCCCCCCTTTCTTCTGTCTGTGTGTCTTTGAGGAGAAGCGGGGAAGTAAGGGGGGAGGGGGAGGCCGAAGAGATGGCGAGCGAGGCCAAGGCAGGAAGTGGAGAGATGGGCCGGCGCCGGGGGGATGAATGATGGCACGGGCGGCGCGCAGTCCCAGCCCGGCTGCCAACAAAGAAACCTGCTCCCGGAGGCGAGCTGGAGAGACGCGGGTCCCGGGCAAGCTTGGCCAGGGGGAGGGCATCGCCAGACCCCCCCCAACACACCCCCTGGCGGCGCCCACCAGTCACTGCCTCCTCTCCCCCCCTCAAATCTCTTCGCCCAAGAAAAAACGCGGGAGGGACTATTCCCTCAGAGCTCTTCATCACAAGGCCCCCTCAGAACGGCATAGCCTCGCTTTTTTCTAGCCCCTTTTCATATTTTTTTTTAAAGTCCGAATCAATAGTCAAAATATATGTCTCAAATCCACACTACACAAATAATCCAGTCTGAGGCGGTTACCACACAAGGCTTTTTTCCGTAGTGAAAGCGCTACAGTATTTGGTTGTATTTCCGCGACCCACATGACGTCGTATGTATTCAGTGTTCCCTCTGTCTCCGTTTGATCTCTGGTGCGCTACAACTAATTGATGATTCCTCCCCCCATCAATAACCCTTAGTGACGCAAAACTCCCACAAGAAAAACACATGTGGTGCGAAATTGCGTGCGTGTTCCGTTTACTCTTTGTCACCTGATCACACGACAGCGTGACTAGGCTGCTCAGTATTCACTCTGCCCCTACAGTCTTCCCAGTTCAACTTCCGGTGGCCATTTCGTTGAGACCCAGGAGAAGCTCTGCACCAAACCCCCCCCCCCGCCCCAAAGCCTGAGGGAGCCAAAAGGGAGGCTGAGGTGGCTGCGGGAAGAGAGAGGGAGAGGAAGCGGGGAGTGCGCTTTCCCACTCAGGCGCACTCGCTCGCTTGCAGACACCCACCTAACCTAAGACACAGACACTTCCCACAGATGGATGGGCTGGGGAGCACACACACACACACCCCGCAAAGAGAAGCTGGGAGATGAAGAGGAAGACCATGTCCCACCCTCCCCTTTGACACCCCTCTCCACCACAAAGCTGTCAGCTGCAAGGCAAAGGGAGGGAGGATGGATGGGGGAGAGCACATGCCTGCGCGGGGGGGGGGGAGGGACAGGAAACGGGGGGGGGGAGAGTGAATGTTTGTGACAAGGCGAGGGACGGTGGAGGGAATGGAGGGAGCCAAGCAAGCCCCGGGCTTCAGGGAGCCCTTCCTTCAAGTGGGCGGGCAACTGGGGCTGCTGCCTTTGCGACCCACGAAAGAAGGCATCCCAGGCTCCCACCAGGGCAGCCTCCCTTGAAGCTCTGCAGAATCCCTTACTGTGTATGCATGAACAGTAAAACAGGGAAAAGTGGAAAACAGATAGGCTTGCCTTGCCAGCTCTCCCCAGCATGTTAAAGAAGCATAGATCAACAACGTTGATCAGTGAAATCAAGCGACGGGCATACTGAATGTGGAAATAGCGCGCCCTGAAAATGTATGTCATATAATAGCACCAAACATGCTGCTAAGTACACATGCGCTAATTGACAGAAATACCAGGCAGAGGCTAAATTATCATGACATCATGCGAAATACAAACATGAACACAGTAAGATCTACAAAATTGTGCATGCACACAATCACATGAGGAAATAACGTGAGAAGGAGGAGATTGACACATAAATGAGAAAATGACAAAAAGGAAGAACATAGCCCAAAAATGTGATGCACAAAAAGCACAACAGTTGCTTGTTCTTCTGCCTCTGTTCTGGAATGGTCTGATACACTTGGTGCAAAACAGACATGAATCCATCATTTACATGATGGAATCATTGCACTTTCAGAGCTCTGTGTGGTAAACACCTGATACTGGATTATTGGCTATGGCTCCTCCTTGTGAAATCCTGGGATTTGTATTTTGGTTAGGCACCAGCACTCTTTGGCAGAGAAAGGTAAATAATTTGTGAAACTACAAATCCCAGGATTCTACAGGAAGGGGACATGTCAAATAATCCAGTTTCAAACTGGATTATTTGAGCAGTGTGGATCTGGCCTATAATGGAGTGGTAAGAAATAAAACTGGCCAGGCAAGCTCCATTGTAGAATCCTGGTGTTTGTTTTATAAGGAGCCCTGAGGGAAACGCGCTCCTCTGCCCTCCCTTCAAACCCCTTTCTCACCTAAGAGAAAGTCCTTTCTTTTTCTCCCTGGTGAGTGGTGAGGACCATTGGTTCTGATCATTAGAAAAAATGGACTTCTTTTTAGGCACGGGTGGAAAACTGTGAAAGCTGGCCAGTGGGGACAGGTGGGTGTCTTTGAACTTTCTTGTACCATCACACTCGTGATCTTTCCCACCACCTTTTATACAAATGCTGGTTCTGGTTCATACAGACTGGTGCCAGCCTGCCTGCCAGGCATATGTACTAATACAAATAACTCATCAGTGATTTAAGGGCCACAGTACTCTATAGCCACTCTTCCATAAGTTGAAAGAGTATGTTCAGGTGCGTGTTGGACTACAGTTCTTATCATCCCCAGCACAGCCTGACACATCTAGAAAATTATTGACATTGGTCGTTAAGAAAGCTGTTGCTGATAAACTAATAT
Source organism: Gambelia wislizenii (assembly GCA_030847615.1). Taxonomy (NCBI): domain Eukaryota; kingdom Metazoa; phylum Chordata; class Lepidosauria; order Squamata; family Crotaphytidae; genus Gambelia; species Gambelia wislizenii. The sequence goes on from JAUMIR010000001.1 coordinate 366,127,981, forward strand.
CCTGGCACCATGTAAGCCAATTAACACATGCATTGTGATAAAAATCTGTTATCCTGATAGAAGCCTCCAGTGACAGACTGGAATTTATCAGAGTTGTCACTCACCAATCTGTGCTCTAATCTCCCTTTGACCTTTCTTTGCTCCAGAATGGCTAGTTCAACATTAGTGGCAATGCGTTCTCCAGCTTTTTTAAAATACTGCCATATCTGAGGTCTGATTTATACCCATTTAAAAACACACACACACACACACACACACACACACACACACACATCTTGGTTATATTCCAGTGTAGCCAAAAGACAAGTCAGGACAATAAAAAGTAAAGTGGAGGGTACTAAACACTACTCATTTCTAAAAAATGTGAAAAGTGGACATTTTTGTGTTCTCACAAGCTTCAGAGGTCAAAGTCAGCACAACAAACACCTTAACCACAGGTATCCCCTTCTAGCCTAGTTTACATTGTAATTTTACTCTGAAATGAAATGGATCATTATCCAAGGACCCACTTTCAATTTATATCAGCTTCAGCTTATCTCCTTTATTGCATTTAAAAAAAAAGAAAAAAGAAAAACAGAGACTAAAACAAGCCAAAATGCTGTTAGGATAACTGTAGCTGATGTCTTATTCACATTTTCCTGATAGCAAGCTCCATTCGTCTTGATAGAACTTAGTTTTGAGTAGAAACGTGTGCAGTTATAAGTACCCAAAGCATGTCCATGATCTATTCATCAATTATACTCTGTTTTATAATCAACTTCAGATACCTTGCCAATTCTCAGAAAAACAGGCATGACTGTAGATACACATACAAACAACAGACACATTCTGCTCATATAGAAAATAACAGCGCTTTTAGTATAATATGTGGTTCATAACTGAAGTATAGTGGCAAAATCCCAGTGTATCCTGTAATCTGTCACTGTTGTTTTTGTATCCATCCTTCTCTTGTCCCTTCCACTGTGATTGCTCTGGCTAGATATCTCATAGCATCCATCTCATAGCATTGTGGTCATTCCCACCCCCACCCCCACCCCCACTTTTTATAAGATTCCCTTTTCTCCTTCCCTTCCTCCCTTTTCTACTCAGGTTGTACACAATTTGTGCACATACATTTCCAAAGTCTTTTAATTTTTTTAAAAAAATCTGACTGGTTTTCGAAATCAACACTGCTGTTCATAAATCCTGCAATCTTGCCAAGACTTTACAGATGTAAATAGAGAGACCCTGACATGCTTCCTTCCAGCTGTTTGAGCACATGGGGACACATATACTTACTTAATAGGAGAGGCAGTATTGGTAGAGTGTTGATATTTGGAAGCCCTAAGTTTAAATCCATATGGAGCTATGGCATTCCCTGGGTGACCCCGGACCAATCACCCTTTTGCAGTTTGACTTACTTCACAGGGTTGTTGTGAGGGCAAATTGGGAAGGAGGAGTGTCATGTGACACACTGTGAGTTCACTGGGATCCAATTTAGTTTGAAGGAAAAGAGTGGGCAGCCAGATGGATGCCTATAGACTATAGCAGCCCATCCATAGGATGGGCAGACATCCCATTTAACTTCAGAAACCATATGGGTTTGTAGCATAAGAAGGGAGTGATGCCGGTGGCGGGATGTGGCAGCACCTTTAAGACTTGTTTTTTAGCATTACCTTTCATTGATATTTTATTTTAACATTACCTTTCATGGATATAAACCCATTTCTTCAGATGCAGTACCAAGTGATATTAAAGCATCAGGTTATAAAGCATATTTATACAGTTGTGGGAATGGGTTAGAATGTAATAAGATCCAGAAAGATGCAAATTGCCCTAAATTTTCAAAAGGTGTCCTCCTTTTTATGCTGCATGAGACTAACATGGCTACTTCTTTGAAAACTACTACATATGGGCTTGTAACATACTTTAAAAAAACAAAACACAGGCACTCTTGTAGATCTGAGCCCAAACAGTGGCGTAGTGGCTAGGGTGTTGGACTGGGGCTTAGGAAATCCAGCATGTTGTTCCCACTGAGCCAAAACACCTACACAACGTGACCTTGGCTTAGTCACTCTCTTTCAAGTCTAACCTCCCTTACATAGTTGTTATGAGACTAAAGAGGTCTCAGCCTTGGGAGAAAGACAGGCAACAAATAAAATAAAAAGTAAATTAAAAAATAAACATAGTTGCCAAATAAGTAAGCATGATCAATTGCTGGATGTTTTCATACAGTGTTATTCGTTCTAAAATAGTCTGTTTTGAATTGACTCCTGAAGCAAGGGTGTGAATTAGATTGACTGTATCCATTTCCATTTTTAAAACCCAGGAATGTTCAATAGAATATGTTTAACCTCACAATGGACTCCATTACATTTCTTGTTGAAAACAGCTACAACTTGAATATATTTAGCAACATTTCCTACTTGGATAAACAATTATTCATTTATGGGAGCAGAAGGAAAACTAGAACACCCTTCTGTATTAATATGCACATTGATTCCTTCCTCCCTCTCTCCCTCTTTCTTCTTGGCTAAAAACAACAACAACAAAAAGAGGACAAACTAAGGTAAAGGATTTCCTAGAAACAGGGACTAAACAAAAACAGACTCTGCTACTTAGTTGGCACATATGACTTCTATCAAAGGGCTCACAAACCACACTGAACTTATTAAAAGCTGTTGGGTAAATAGGACAGCCAGTGTGGTGTAGTGGCTTAAGTGTTGGACTAAGACTCTGGGAGACCAGGATTCAAGTCCCTGCTTAGCCATGGAAACCTGATGGGTTACTTTGAGTGAGCTGCTCTCTCTCTGCCTCAGAGTAAGGCAATGACAAACACTCTGAATAAAAATTGCTACGAAAAACCCACAATAGTTTTGTTTTTAGGGGTACCATAAGTCACAAATGACTTGAAGGCATAGAACAGCAACAAATCTGAACAGATTTAGACTGCAGGAGAAAGGAACACACAAAGATTAGTATGGAAAACAATTTGATGCCCACACAAAGAGTCTATTTAGATTTTAGACATGTTTAACAGAACAAACGTTTCCTCCTTCCTGCTCCAATTCTTGTAGATGGCAAGGCACAATGAACACAAAGATATTACATTGCACATTACATTCATTAAACATTAGATGTGGGCTCAGTGGACATTATATAACAGCCTTTCCCCAGCTGATGCCCTCTAGGTGTGTTGGCAATATTTTCTGGGATGATGGGGACTGTAGTTCAAAAGAGCTAAGGAGTACCCACTTGGGGATGACTTCCCTATAATGTCTAATCAGGCATAATGGACAAAGGTGATACAAAATGCTATGCCGCTAGGGTTCTGATCTGATGGCCCACTTTCTTTTAGGACAATATCAAACTGCACTGTTATAGTGCTATCATTCCACTTTAACTTAATTGGTATGGCTGCCTCCTGTGGGATCCCAGGATTTGCAGTTGAGGGAGGGGCATTTAGCATTCTCAGTCAGAAAGCTCTTAGGCCTCACTAAAATACAAACCCCAGAATTCCACAGGAGGCCAGATAACTAAGCCCTATCATTTAATCAAGATGGTAAAGTCCACACAGTTCTCTGTGGTTTGTACACCAAGGAAATATTGTTGCAGTCTACTTACTGAGTTTGAAAATCTCTACCCAAATGGAGGAACTATAAGGGTCAGGTAAGAGGTGGGGATGGGTATATAAGTCTGTTTCACTTTTTACCATTGTTCAAGCATTTTAACTCTTAAGTTCTTTCCAGCATGAATACCGAGAAATTTGTGAATTGTGTTAATTATTCAAAAATGAACTTGAATGAAGTCCTCCCTTATTTTTTTTGGCTAAAATCAATAGGTACAGCTGTTCCAACATAGAGAGGACCACATTGTACCTGTCTGTCAGATGTTGAAGTTGTTGCGACCTCTTTAAAAAAGGAGGTGGCAATCCTAATTCAGAGCTAACATGGTTAAATAAACAAGAACTCAATTCAAACCCAGACCTTTAAAGGTAAGCACTCAAAGCCTTAGTTTCACCCACATCCAAACCTTTCACCCACATCCAAACCTTTGAAATCTCAAATTGTTTCCATCCCAAATATGACTAAATTTGTGAAATTTGGTAACTCCTTATCAAACTGAACAAACTGAAACAAAATTATTATCCATCTCTAATAAATGGTATGGAATGTTTTCAGAACATAATTGACTCTTGAAATACTGAGTTATCATGGATCCAGTCCACAACCCCTTCTATGCCACAGTTTGCTGGATACAGGTGTAGACTCCCATTGAACTATTATTATCTATTCACCTGCTGTGCTGATGTTTGATATCATCAGCTGTGACATCATCAATCACCTGTGGGGGATGATAAGACAAAGAGGAAGTAAAATGGATTCAGCTTGGCTGCAGTTCCCTAAACAATTGGTGCTGTCAAAGCTGGCTGGTAACCATCTATCAGAGATTATTCACTTAAACCTGGCACCAAAAAGAATGTAACAGTCAGAACCTCAAATGTGGGGAGCAAGTTTTCTCAGGCCTGCACCATATCTTATTAAATATAGGAAACAGATCAATGCAGCATGCATGGAAGTAGCAACCAGTTTCCATAGAGAGATTATCTTTTTTATTATTCAGGATGAACCTATCTATAACCTATTTCATGCTTAGGGCATTACTTAAAAGCTGAAATCCTATGGATGCTTGCTTCAGAATGTAAATATTGGGAGAGGGACAAAATGAGAGCATTGCCCCCCCCTGAAATGTTCCTTCAGTCCCCAAATTTCTAGCATTGTGATAATTTAAAACTTCAGTTGAGCATTTAGAAAGACTGTTTAGGCATCCAAAATAAAAAGGTAGGCAAAATTCCCAAGGCAATATGCAAATATAAATAAATGTAAGAGTTCTAGGTGTGAATTATTTTTCATTGTTTTACTCTCTGCAATGCCAGGGGGCTGAAGGAAAATTTAATAGGATGTCAGAATATTTATTTGGAGAGGCAATTCACTTATCCCCCCACAAAGCTACATCCCTAAAGCCCAATGAAAGCAGTACAGAGTGATATTAAAGCCTTGACTTGCATTGTGACTTGCATTTGAGAAACATGCATAAAATTGGATCTTTTAATATTTGTTTTTAATGCCAAGAATTAAGGGAATATTTCTCATACAGAGAAACAAAATCAATTAGGGCAGATGTAGGCGAGGTCTCTGAGCTGCAGTCTGGTAACCCTATTCCACCCATGAAGATTTGCCAATAAACAATTAAACAAAACAAATTTTCTCCAGTTTCCCTTCCATACCCAAGCATTTGCAGTGTCAGAATTTTTTAACAAAGGTCTCATTCCTAACATCAAGCCTTCCAGTCAGAATCCAGTTTCAACAGCTGCTTAAACTATGGTCTTGTGCTTTGCAGAATTAGAGTCTTGACTGGCTATATTTCCCCCCTCCCAGCAAGACAGGAAATTACTGTTTATTATAGAATAAATATCTGGCAAACAGCTGGCAACTGCACCAATGAAGAAACTGGGCTATGATGATAATAAATTGTAAACAGAAAGTGGGTCATATTCTGTGCTTGCTAGGAAGATTATAAATTATACTGTCCAAGACTCTAGACTGCCTGATTGTCTGTTGTAGCTTCAGTTGATCAGAAATAATAGCAATAACAAGACATTTCCCCTCATTTTCTATTTTCTATCAGTAATCTAGTATTGCCCCCAATGTAAGAGAGAAGCTTTGAGCTACTTGACCCAGAAAAGGCTTCATTGTGGCACTGAGATGTATCAGAGCAAAATAACAGATCAATGTAGGTTAGAGAACTAAACGTGGCAATGTGAAGTCGAAGGCTTTCACGGCCAGCATCCATAGATTTTCCTTGGTTTTTTTCCGGGCTGTGAGGCCATGTACTGGAATAGTTTCTTTCTGACATTTCACCTGCATCTGTGGCTGGCATCTTCTCTGAAGATGCCAGCCACAGATGCAGGCGAAACATCAGAAAGAAACTATTCCAGAATACAGCCTCACAGGCCTGGGAAAAAACGAAGGAAAAGCTATAAATCTGGCAAATTCAAATAGGCTGAGTATAATCAGTATCTGTGGAGAGCAAATTGCAGCTGAGAATAAACATTAAAATGAGGGGAGGAGGGGATAAGAGGTAGCCAGGAGCCAGTCTCTGAAGAGAGTGATGGATGCAACAGAAAGTCAGAGGGAATTACAGGTTGAGTCTCCCTTATCCGGAATTTCAAAATCCAAAATATTCCAACATCCGTAACTTTTTTGAGTGCCAACATGACAGGGCATTTTATGTTTTCTGATGGTTCAGTGTAATTTTGTGTTTTGTGCACAAAATCATTAAAAATAAATGTGCATAATATTAATTTTGACTATGTGTATAAGGCATCTATGAAACATAAATTAATTTTGTATTTACGACTTGGGTGCCATCTCCAAGATATCTCATTATGTATATGCAAGAATTCCAAATCTGAAATATCCAAAATCACAAGCATTTTGGATAAGGGAAACTCAACCTGTATAACACTATGGCAGTGACCAGAACTGATCAGGAAACAGTCCTGGTTTTTAGAGCTAGATCTAGGTGAACACTGGTGGCTTCCATGTCAGTTGAGCAGTGAATCCACCTTGGGTTGTACAGTAGTCCAAACTTTAAAAGAGCTATCCAAAGTTCTCAACCTGTTCTGGGGCCAGGGGTCAGCTCCTTTAAAGTTTAGACTACAACCCAAAGTGAATTCAATGCTCCACTGACATGGAAACTACCAGCTGCCATGGCCTTCATCAGAGAATATAGACGCCAACCAATGTTGCCTCTTGATTGCTTTGTACACCCAAATGGCCTTTTATTGTAAACCAAATGATGTAAATACTGCTGACTGCTACAGATATTGGCTATACATATATTTTTCTTAAACTGACAGATTCACTGTCTGATAGCCTTGTGGCTGAAGAGCGGGGTATAAATAAATAAATAAATAAATAAATAAATAACTGGTATTAAAACCAGAAGGGGAAAATCTATCAGAAGCAGGATGTGAACTTCTCCCTCTCCCCACTTTTGTGCCACATACTTAACTGCTCTCTAACTTCAGGGAACTCAGATAACAGAAGGCTGCTATTCTCTAGGTCTCTAACTTGCACTTGCCATGGTCTTGGAGAAGAGGAGGGATATGGCTGAAATCCCATGGAGAGGCACCTATGAATAAGACCCGTTGAATTCATTGGGACTTACATCTGACTAAACATGAATAGGGACTGGTTCCACAAGTTTCAAGCTTTCTCTGCACAATGTTTTAGAGCAAGTGTGGGGAACTGCTGGCCCTCAAAGTGTTCTAGCCTTCAACATCCACCAGCATGGCCAATGGTAAAAGATTATAAGCACAGAATCCCAGAATGTCTGAAGGGTTAAAACATCTCCACTCCTGGTTTAGAAAGATCTTCAATAATGACACTCTTTCGGGGGGCAGGGTTGTCATGAAACAATTGTCACTTTATTGGACATCTAGGGATTTGAGACGAGATATTATATGTGGATGATGCTCAACTATTTCTCCTTTTCATTTAAGCCAGATAAAACAATGGATGGATTAATCAGATACCTCGAGTTAATAATATGATGGATGCTAATAACTGACTGAAAAGGATGGAGGCACTATTAAGTAGCTGGACCTGAATATAAAAGTTGTGATGTTCAACCTGTTTTACAGGGATGGGGACTATAAGGCCTTGTAGGTATTATCAGACTACAACTCCCATCCTTTCTGACCATTGGTCATATTGTCTGAAGTTGGTATGAGTTTGAGTCCAGCAGCATTTGTAGGGATACAACTTCCCTACTCCTGACATACTGGGCGAGGTTGCACTCCATGGCAGAATACAACTCCATCATCAATTCAGCCCATCTACAGTCCTCAGTCCTACATTCCCAAGTGACATCTCTAGCCCAGACCATCTTTCCCCAGCTTTAGTCAATCCCCCCAGCTGTACCACTTTCCCAAAAAGAGGGATGGGAATCATGCAGCCCTCCAGATTATTTTGGACTTTAACTCCCAGCAACCTTAGCCATCATAGCCAGTAGGGAAGAATGCTAGGAGCTGCAGTCCAACAACATATGGAGGGCCACATGTTTCCCATTCCTGGTGGGGGGAGGAACAATTGTAGAGGCTGTAATAGTAAATAGTCTCCAATTTCAGTAGGAGATACTCATAGTGTCTTCATTATTTTGGATTTGATTGTTTTACAGCAACAACTATTGGAAGGTCCTTCCTCTGAGTTCCCATCAGTAGGGGAAATACATTGTGGGAACATGGGAGACGGCCTTCTCTGTGGTAGCACTCCAGTTGTGGAATGCCCTCCCCTTGGGGGCCCAATTGGTGCCAATGTTGGGATCATTTCTGCACCAAGTCAAAACCTGACTTTCTATTAAAGCCTTCAGGCATAACTGATTTTATCCAGGCTGTGCATGTCCTATGGTTACCTTATTTAAAACTGTTTTAATTGGTTTTTAATTGATAACCTTAGTGTATTTTTAATCTTTTAAAATTATTGTTTTTATTTAATGTTTTAAATTGATTTTATTGGAAGCTGCCCTGAGATCTTCAGATGTATAGTGTGGGATAAATATTTTAATAAAATAATAAATATAAATAATAAAAATTTACTTATTTACTTACAGAGGCCTTCTCTTTCAATTTACTCAGCAAATAGATGTTGTGTAAAAACATTTGTTTTCTGTGTTTTTTGGTCAACATTTCTTCCCCCACAAACCAACTGGGTGGAGAAAACAGAAGGGGGATTGATGACAATTTGTTGGCTAGATCTATAAAATATAGGCAATTAGAAGCATCTTGACTCCAGTGGGGAGGCAGATAGAACTTGCTGTTATCAAACTGCTACTTTTATTGTTGAACAGCAAGATTCCTTGCTTTTATTACAGTATTTTTATGTTCTTATACCTAGATGGGGGAGAGAGGGAGATTTAGTTAAGTGGCCTGTGGCATACACATTCCAAAAATATGATTACTGTACATAGTTTCTTGTTTGAAGTTGTTAGTGTGTTGCTGAGCTAATGAGCAGAGAAGCCAATGTACAACCTGACATAGGTGGGATTGCCATATTTGCATACTTAAGCTAAACAAACACATTTCTAGCTTCTTATTATCAAGCTAGACTTCAGGCTGTCTGGTTGGACTGGTATGGAGGTGAGAGAGCAGGGAGAGAAATACAGAATTTCCTGACCATCACCAGCTCCTCAATAGCCATTTGATTTGCAGCATGTCAGCAGGTGGTGCTTAATGAACATGGTGCAATGACCAGCTGGTTCTCTGTTTTTATTACTAGTACTGTCTACCTTACCAGAAAGACTGGTAAAGTGAGAAGGATGCCTCAAGTGGCCAATTCTGTGTGTGTCAGGAAAGCACAGCAAATCACTTTTTAAAAAGTTATTGTTCTTTCACTTTCTGGAAGTGGGAAAGGTTCTTGTGGGATTTTCTATATCCATTCCCCAAGCATCTTGATTAGTCTACAATGCACCTTGACTCTGGGAGAGGGTGCTATTTTCTGGCCCCCAAAATGTCTTCCTGTCCTATGATCACATTGCTGGACTAATGCCTGTACCTAGCAGGTTTGCCAGAATAAGAACTGGAGAGGGCTCCTGTACCTTTGATGGTTACATAGGACAGGGGGGTTGAGCAGATGTTGCTTGGCACCCAAACAGGGTAACAAGAAAACGTTCTCAATTTCCCTTTTCTATACAATCATCAAATGTACAGGAGCCCTCTCCAGTTTCCACTAGAGCAACCCTATCTATGATGTCATTGGCTATCAACAGTAACTCTGAGAGAAACAATGGCTGTCATCCTGTTAACAAGTTAACCCACCCTGTTGGTCATTGCAGAGGCTGGCATTTGTTACTGACTGCACAACAACCAAACCTACCTTTTAAGCACTGCAGCCAACACCCCACAACACAACTATTTCCATGCTGTTGAAGAGCCGGGAGGAGGGATCACCTGAGATGCCTCCAGCTATTTTGCTGTAGCTGGACACACTGCAAGGACATAATCTTCAAGGACATCATCTTCAGTAACATCCTGAGGTTCTTGGAGGTTCCTGCAGGTACCTGTTGTAACAAGTCCGGCTATAGGAAAATAGCTGGATGTGTCTCTGCTAATCCCCTGCATCATTTTAAAAGTGGGTTTTGTTGGGGTAGCACTGGGAGACTTAGATACAGAGATGTAGCTTTATATCACACATACCTCTCCAGATGCAAGATCTCAGACATATTTCCCACAGGATTGCCAGGGCTACAATGTAACCAAGTAATATATTACTTTCCCATTAAAGCTATCCTCACCACAGTGAAATAAGGGTGAAGTTAGAGGCCTGGTTAACACATACAGGACCATTTTTATAGCAGTGGAACACATTCTCTTCGTCAGCAAATCACCATGGTATGGAAGCTGCTTTGGAGATCACTTGGAAGTTTAGCCTGTCTACATTAGTGAAAAACCCTGACTCCGCCCCTCCCCGAATCTGGTCCCATAATGCCACAGCTTTCCCCTTGAATCTGGGGAATCTAGAATCTAGCCCTGGCACTAGTTACTCTCTTCTGAAGTCAGAATTACCAGCCCATCTCACCATTGCAAGGCTTTCTGCCCATTCTGACTTCAGAAAGAGCGACTAGCACAGGGGTTTTGCTTTTCTGGCACACAGTCACCCACTCTGAGCTCCATGAAAGCAGAGCCCCAGTGCTAGTCACTCTCTCTGAAGTCAGACCAGGTGGCAAGCCTTGCAATAGCAAGGCTGGCCACTCATTTTAACCTCAGAGCAAGTGATTATGCACCAGAAAGGCAGAGTCTTGTTCCTCTTCTGGCTCATGCCAGTGGCAGAAACACCACAGATGTGGTTGGCTGGCAGCAGACCCGCAGCTTCAATAGGGGTAAAAATCTGAATGCAGATTCTATATTTGGCAGGTAAGGTGTGGTGCTTAAATCTGGGCCAGAGTAGTCCAAATTTCATGTGTCACAGCTCCAGACCAAAGTAGTCTGAATTTCATCCAGAGTTTTACCTCCAGTGAAAACAAGCCCCTAGTCCAATGCTACTCAAACTGTTGTTCTTTGGCCTGGTGCTGGTCTGCAAGACATTGACTGCCAGTCCATAGCAAATTTCCAGGAAAGAGAAAGTTGTAGTCAATGGGCACAAATATGGTACCAGTCCCTGGTATATAGGGCGGTGAATTCTTGCTGATCCCCCACATCAGATAGCTTAAGAAGCACTGATCTAGTTCAACTTGCTGTCCAATACAGTATCAGAACATAGTGCAACTACAGTTATCTATGAAAGATGAGTGCCCAGCCTCTGCCTGAAAGCCTCCAGCAAAAGAGGATTCCATCACCTCCTGAGGCAGACCGTTCCACATTGTTGAACACTTGTTTTTAAAGTTCCCCTACAGTTTAGCTGAAATGAATCCTACAGGTGACTATTACTTGCAATACTCACTCCATTAGTTCTAGTCTAGAGCAACCAAGGTCCATTGGTGTTTTACCTGGTATGACTGATATGCCGGATAAAATGCTTAGGCAGCCCACCCCCAGTGTAGACTCCCCTTCCTCCAACCCAGTTCTATTAACATTCTCCATGTCCACTATTTCTTGTCATGCAGTTTGTTTGTTTGAAATATTACTTTCAAAAACTGGCAAGTGTATGTATTCCTGCATACTTGATTCCCCAGTAAGCAGAGGCCATTTCCTTGAGTAGCCCATTTTGCTTTTAGACTCATCAACATTTGCCCTCCGGATTTGCTATGCTAAGGATAATTCTCCTTTAGAAATAACACTTTCGTAGTCCAACAAAGCAGCCTTGTCTGCTTAGCTCACTGCTAAGCAGCCCAGAATAAGAGTTTGCCTGTTTCTCATAAAAAGCAATGCCAGGCAAAGATGCGCCTCAGTACATTGTGTTACAGAGTCAGCAGTTTCAAAATGACCCAGAGATAGACTTGCTGACAGTGCATGGATACAAGTCCTTGCAGAATGGAGCAGAAATGTTCTTCACAGTCCAAGGAATTGCTGTTTGTCTAGTATAAAGAGAACTGTATCTGAAGAAAAAGTTATCTGATTAAATTGTCTGATGCCATGGAAAGCCCACAAACTGTGTGGGTCTTCTACTTTAAAAAATCATAGAATCATAGAGTTGGAAGAGATCACAAGGGTCATACAGTCCAACCTGGGAATACCGGAATACACAATCAAAGCATTCCCAACAAATGGCCATCCAGGCTCTGCTTAAAAACCTCCAAAGAAGGAGGCTCCACCACATTATGAGGAAGTGTATTCCACTTCTGTACAGCTCTTACTGTCAGGAAGTTCTTCCTAATGTTTAGGTGGAATTACTTATTTAAATATTTCTATCCCACCTTATATCAAAAGATCTCAGGGTGGTGTACAGGTAAAAGCAACACTAACAATTTAAAACAATAAAAATAATTTAGCAATAGCACTTACATTTCTATACCGCTTTATAGTGCTAAGTACTCTTTAAGCGGTTTACAATGTGTTAGCTAATTGTCCCCAACGAGTTGGGTACTCATTCTACCAACCTCGAATAGGTGGAAGGCTGAGTCAACCTGGAGCCCTGCAGGACAGAACTCACAATGTTGTGGCTGCAGTAACAGCATTTAACCACTGCACCACCAGCACTCCTTTTTAAATAGACTAAAAACATTTAAATAGACTGAAAACATATTCAACACATTAAAAAGCTGAAACAGGTTTTAAAAATTAAAACAGGTTTGAAACCCTGCACATAGCATTTGAAGTAAATCAGTGAGTCTCAAAGATTTTAATAAATAGCCATGTTTTTACTTGGTGTATAAATGAAATCAGCATGAGCACCAACCAGGCCTCCAAGGGGAAGAGGGGAAGTTAGGATTCCACAGCTGAGAAGGCCTCTCCCATGTCACAACACAGTGTACTGACCTCATTGGTGGGACACAGCAGAGCCCCCCAGCCCTCCAGCAGACCTCAATCCTCAGGCAGCCACATATAGGCAAAGGTGTTCCCTCAAGTATCGAGGTCCCAAGCTGTTTGGGGTTTTAAATGTCATCACATGCATCTTGAATTCAGACAGGAAAAGTATAGGCAGCCAGTGCAATTATTTTAGGATTGGCATTATATGAGGTATTCCAGTCAGCAATTAAGCTGCTGTACTTTTCACAGGCTGCAGCTTCCAAGTCATCTTTAAGGCCAGTCCCATGTACAGTGTATTACAACAGGAAGGTTACTAATGTATGAACTACTTACTGTGTCTAGCCAGACAGGCCATAGCTGGCAAACCAGCTGAAGCTAGCACCTGAGCCACAGGAGCCACAAAGTTCACTTGCTCCTCCAGTGACAAATATGAATCTCTTTTTGTTATTGTTATATTCTGCTTTCCCCAAAAAATTGGGACCCAAAGCAGCTCACAATTTAAGTTAAAATAACAGTTAATTCCAGTTAATGCAATACAGTACCCTCTAGCCCATTCTTTTAAAATGTTCTGTTTTAGAAGCCTGTTAGAATAAAGTCTGTAGCCTGCCAGTGAAATGACAAGGAGGGGGCCATTCTGGCCTTCCTGGGAAAAGAGTTCCAGACTCTTGGGGCAGCCACGGAGAATGCCCTCTCTTGCGTCCCCACCAACTGTGCTTACAGCAGTGGTGTGACTGAGAGAAGGGCCTCTCCTGATGATCTCAGATCCCAGGCTGGCTCATAAGAGAGAAATATGGTCTGCCAAATAGCCTAGACCTGAGCTATATAGGGATTTATAGGTAGAATCATAGAATTGTAGAGTTGGAAGAGACTAGGAGGGCCATCCAGTCCAACCCCCTGCCACGCAGGAAATCACAATCAAAGCATCCTTGACAGATGGCCATCCAGCCTCTGTTTAAAAACCTCCAAGGAAGGAGACCCCACCACGCTCCGAGGGAGTGTGTTCCACTGCCGAACAGCTCTTACTGTCAAAAAGTTCCTCCTAGTGTTGAGGTGGAATCTCTGTTCCTGGAGCTTGTATCCATTGCTCCGTGTTCCAGTCTCTGGAGCAGCAGAAAACAAGCCTGCTCCATCCTCAGCATGACACCCCTTCAACACTTTGAATTGTACCCAGAAACAAACTGGGAGCCAGCGGAGCTGTTTCAATAGGGGCATAGTATGGCCTCTGTAACCTGCCCCAGTTAACAGTCTAGCTGCAGCTCTTTGGACCAGCTGAAGTTTCTGAACACTCTTCAAAGGCAGACCCAAGTAGAGCGCATTACAGTAGTCCAAATGGGATGTAACTAAGGCATGTACCACCGTGGCCAGATCTGGCATCTCAAGAAACGGGTGCAGTTGACACACAAGCTTTAAATATGCGAAAGCACTCCTGTTCACCGCAGAAACCTGGGCCTCCAGATTTAAAGCTGTGTCCAGGAGTACACCCAAACTGTGCACCTGTGTCTTTTGGGGGGAGCATAACCCCATCTAACACAGGCTGAATCCCTATTCCCTGATCTGCCTTTTGACTGACCAGGAATTCCTCTGTCTTGTCTGGATTAAGTTTCAATTTGTTTGCTCTCATCCAGTCCCTTCCTGATGACAGACACTGGTTTAGGACCAGGACAGCTGCCTTGGAAAGAGGTGTAAAGGAGAAGTAGAGTTGGGAATCATCTACATATTGATGGCGCTGCACCCCAAAATAGGTTAAAGAGGTTAAAAACAGTAAGTAATTTAGAATCATAGAGTTGGAAGAGACCAAGAGGGCTATCCAGTCCAACCCCCTGCCCTGCAGGAATACACAATCAAAGACAGCCATCCAGCCTCTGTTAAAAAACCTCCAAAGAAGTAGACTCCACCACACTCCGAGGCAGTGCATTCCACTGCAGAACAGCTCTTACTGTCAGGAGGCTCTTCATAATGTTTAGGTGGAATCTCTTTTCCTGTAGTTTGAGTCCACTGCTCCATGTCCTAGTTTCTGGAGCAACAACAAACAAACTTGCTACAATGCTCCACCCTCAGTACAACATCCCTTCAAATATTTAAATGTGGCTATCATGTCACCTCTTCACCTTCTCTTCTCCAGGCTAAACATACCCAGCTCCCTAAGTCGCTCCTCATAGGGCATGGCTTCCAGACCTTGTACCACTTTGGTTACACTCTTCTGCACACGTTCCAGCTTGTCAATATCCTTCTTGAATTGTGGTGTCCAGAACTGGGCACAGTATTCCAGGTGAGGTCTGACCAAAGCAGAATCGAGTGGCACTATTACTTCCCTCGATCTAGACACTATACTCCTATTGAGTATAAATAAGCTCAAACATATTAAATAATATGAGTTAAAAACAGATTTTACAAATCAGAAGTTTTTAGAAGTGTGTATATATATGTATATGTATGTATTATATATATATATATATATATATATATATCAGCATCTGGGTTGAATTAATGAGGCCAAAAGACTTTGGTGAACAATCAAGTTTTAACTTGGCACCTAAATGACACTAGTGCCAGGCAGGCCTTGGGGGTCGGGGTGGGGTGGGCAGAAGCATTCCACAAGTCATCGTGTGAAGACATGACTCACTAGAAAAAATAAGGATGCTTGGTAAGGTAGAAGGCAGTAGGAAAAAAGGAAGACTCCATTACAAGTGAAGAGACTCAATTAAGGAAACCACTGCCTAGGTTTGCAAAACCTGAGCAAAGCTGTTGACCACAGGGTGACTTGGGAGGTTCCTCATTCATAGGGTTGCTATCAGTCAAAGTCATCTTGACAACAGTTAAAAGCAAGCCTACTAGGAAAACCACCTGAAAATAAGTTGTGCTGTGTTCAAAGAAGGCTTGTCTTGAAGATGTTTAGCTTGGAGGCTTACAGATAAATATCAGTGTGAACTTACTCAGAGTAAGACCCACTTACTTCAGCAGGACTTAGGTCCTGGAAAGCAAGGTCAGAAATACCACATGTTGCCACTTCCTCAAAGGAAGGAGGACACTTGTTTAGTTAGAGGGCTGCAAACTCCAATGGTAGTTTCCCTACTTTTATTTGGGTTTGGTCCAATGCAACAATGTCTTCCTATAAGTTTTTTGTGGGGTTTTTCCAGGCTGTGAGGCTGTGTCCAGAAGAGTTTATTCTTGTTTGTTGCTATATTGCCCTTCCTACTCTACTTCCTCTAATGAAAGTATCAAACACAGTTGTCAGACCACAGATGGTAGAGTTGAAATTCTGAGTAACACACTTACTAGGGGGGAAAGCCATGAATCGTACTAGAAACTCCCTCTGATTAAACATCACAGGGTGGCACGCTGACTGTAAATAAGAGAACCAGCACCTCTGCAACAACACACACAGAGAAGTGGGATAACCCAATATTACAAGCGTCTCCACTTGCAGCACAGCTTGATGATGAAACAAATTCAAGGCTGCATTCCAAAATGGAGTGCACACAAGCTTGATGCATGTTTACTCAGAAGCAAGTCCTACTAAGATCAGTCGGTTTGACACCCAGTTAAATCTGCGTAGGAATTTATCCTTTCAGTCTAAGCTCCTATGTGTTTCCCAGTGCCAAACCTCATTGACTCAAATGGGATTTACTTCTGAAACAGGTTTTTCCCCTCTCCTTTGAAGGAGTGTGCCTAGGACAGCCGCCATGTACACTTACCCTTACAAGACCTTCCAAAGGTTAAGCCTAAACCACACTACACAAATAATCCAGTTTAAAAATGGATTCTTTCCCTTGGCTCCTTCCTATGGAATATTGGGATTTGTAGTTTTACAAGGTCTTTAGCCTTCTCTGCCAAAAGTGTTGGTGCCTCACCAAACTACAAATCCCAGGATTCCATAGGTAGCAGCCATGGCAAATAATCCACTTTCAAACTGGATTAATTGCGTAGTGTGGCTGCACCCGGAGTCCCACCTGACCCCAGTAAGGGGCAAATTGAATTGCCGCCTTGGGCAGCTCCGCTTCCGAGAGGAAGAAGGCGGATCCTGAACTCACGCCCATTGTGACGCAACAAGTCGCGGTTCCATAGAGTCTCCTCCCCCCCCCCCGCGAGACGCCTCGCACGAAAAGCTCGCTCGTGCCTTTAGAGCTGCAGAGAAATTGGGGAGGGGGGGGGACTCGAGCCGCTACAGCCAATCGTAGTGACGACAACAGCCCCCCCCCTTTAAAGGCCATTGGCGCTTTAAAGGAAGCCGCGCTTCCTGGAACAAAGCAGGGCTCCGAAGGTGGTTCTGCAGCAGCGGCGGCCCTTTCTTTCCCTTCGCCTCCGCTCCTCCCGTCGCTTCCCATCGCGGGAGTCCCCAGGGGGTTGCAGGGACGGTGAGTTCCTAAGGCGGCCGCCAGGGGGAGGACGAGCTTCTGCCGTGAGAGAGAACTTTCGCGACAAGGAGGTACCAGAGCTTTACTAGTGGTCGGAAGGGGTCGCTGTTCAGAGCTCTCGGGATACTGACGGCTCTGCCCCGGAGGAGAGTGATGGTTCAGGTGTGCCTTTTCCGATAAGCAAGTAGAGAGAGGCTTGCTTTTTCGGTTTCCAAGTTTCTCTCTAGTCAGAATGGAATCTGGTTTCCAGGGAAACCAGAGAAAAAGACTAGGCAAGGCAGAAATGTGGTTATAGAGCACACACACACACACCATAAGATAGGTGGATATCTTTTCTGTGTTTAGAAACTATAGCAGCAGTTCTCAAACTTTGGTCCTCAAGCTGCTTTGGACTTCACTTCCCAGAAACAGTAGTAAACAGGGCCCACAGTGAAGGATTTTTGGGAATCGAAGTGCAAAACATCTGGTGAACCAAAGATCGCGAATCCCTGAACTATAGGGTCTTGCAACTTAACTTGAAGCCTTGTTTCAGTTTGGAGGGGGTGGTTGGATTTCTGAATTAGTGATGCCCAACCTGTAACTGTTAGCAAATAAATAAATGTCAAGTCTCTGACAAAGATAAGAGCATCTGACTACTGGAAAGTATATATTTGCATTCTAACGTAAGTTGTAGGGGTGCTTGATTTTCTGGAAAAACAGGTACGAGCCTTTGGATGTTTTTCAAATGTCAGCTAAGCAATTTGTGTTTTGAAATGCCCATAATGCAGGTAATCTGTAGTTTATTTCAGTCTTAGCATAAACCCATTTTTGACCAGTAGGGTGTCTGCAAATTCAAAGCTAGCAACCAAAGCAACTCCTTCTGGAAATTTGGTCTGGAAAAGGACCATGATGGTTCTACTCGGAAGAAAGCCCAATGAGTTCAGTGGGAATTGCACTCATGTGTAATAGTATTGCAGCCTGAGGCAAGTACTTAATAAGGGGTCCTAATAAAGCTTCTTTAAACAATTGCCACTTTCAGTTGGTGTGATGTCCCATTACTTGTGTATTCTTATTTTTTATTATTCCTTCCTTCAGCAACTTTAAGACATGTACATGACACATGTTTTTGACCAATGTTATGTTTATTTGTTCATTTGTTGTTCCTTGCCTTGATCCATAGGGAGAGGTACTCAAGAAATTATTACTACTATTTGCATGTTATTGCAATGAATTTCCACAAGAACCCTGTGAGATAGACCAGGTTATCCCAATGTTGCCTGTTAAAGTTCATGAGTGAAGGTGGAATCAGCTGTGCTGCTTATTAATTTAGACCTTGACATTAAAGGGCAAGGTAGCGAAAGATTGCTGTGTTGTATTATTACTGCAAGAATGAAGTATGGCAATAACACTTCCTGCCCTTCATTATGTGTGTTTCTACATCCCTGAATGCTTCAGAGCCGAATAGCAATAATCCATTTGCCAACTCTGATTTAAAAACAACAAGCAATTTCATCTTTTAAACTCACAACTCGCAGAACCATCTTCATTATAGGAATAAAATGGAATTTGCTTCCTATGCTTAATGCATTTACTTGGGATTTTAGTCAATGACATCAGCAACTGTTCCTCCTTGATGCTCTTATCTGTCTGCCACAGGGAGAGCTAGCTGGTGGTCAAATGGTGCTTCTCTTTTTTCTCGCCACCATTGTCTATGCACTCTGGACAAGAAGGAAAGAGCAGCTGAGTGAAACAGTGAGAGCAGACAAAGAAGAGAAGCTGCCTGACTTAGGCACTCTTAACCATCTGCCCTATGCAAAGTAAAGGGCCTCAGCAAGTGCAGAAGCATCCCAGTCCCTGTGAAAGCCATGGTACAAGTGCCTTTGTAGCAAATGCTTTCACCATTCCACTTGAACATGTAACTATAAGCAAAGCCCCATAGATTTCTTAAAGGATATTTCTTTTCTGGTGGGGGGAGTGGCTTTAAGACTGACATGAGCCTCACTACTTCTTGGAAATTAGGAACTTGGAAAGTGTCAATGTTCAGTTTATATGAGCAGAATTGTATAAAGCAAATGGGCAGGGCAGCTCTTGAAAAACTAATACAGTTAGCTCTCCACATTTGTGGGTTTAAATTTTGTGGATGTGATTATTTGCAGGGTTTTGCTGCTTCCTCCGCTGCTGCCCTATACCATTTTTAGTAGGGACTGCAAACCTTGCAAGGCTGAGAGAGACTGCTAATGTGTGTGGGGGGGAGGGCTTGTAAGTCCCCCTTAAAAATTGTGTAGGGCCGCTGTGAAGGTAGTGGCAAGTCCTGCCAGCTGCCTGCTTCTGCCTTAGGAAGGAACCCTGCTACATCAAAGGCATCCACAGTGGGTTGAATCTGTGATTTATAATTTTTATGTGTTAAATATAGTTTGGGGGGATAGTGATATTTTTGGTTTTTTCCACTTTCATGGGGTCCTGTGCCCCTAACTCCAGTGAATATGGAACTGTAGAACTCATTAGAGAGATGGCTAGACAGTATAGTTCTGTATTCTCTCTGTCATCTTTGTCCTGCCTCTTCTTTTTTCCTTTTGCTTGTGACAGTCTGAGGAAATGTACTGCTTGTTTTTTAAAAATCAGGTTGCAAAGAATGGAGTCCCGTTCCCTAAATGTCAACTATCGCATGCAACGCACAGCAACGCTTGCACAGGAAGTTCTGGAACGAGCAAAAACACGAAAATTGAACTGGCCACTTCCTAGTCGGCTCCAAAGGATGACCTTCCGGGTAAGGATTTTGACAAAGAAACTTGAGGCCCTGTGACTGGGTTCAAGATCACGATAATGATTTTTTCTGTGTTCCTGCCAGCTTTCAGGCCATCAGTGATATTTGTAGCTCTCAAAGAGACATGCGTCTGAACCAGGGATGGGGAGCAAGTGGCCCTCCAGATGAACTCCCTTCATTCCTCACCAATATTAGTTGGGTCTTACAGAATTGGCAATCTAACAACATCTGGAAGGGAATACATTCCCCATCTTGATCTAAATGCTTTTCATTAGTTCCACTGATAGCCTAGGTATGGATGACAAAGTGGAAAAAGTAAATCCTACACAGGCAAACCTAAAACAGATTGGTTCGCATGTACCTGTTTTGCCCTCCTCCTCATGGGTG
The DNA here is from genome assembly GCA_030847615.1 of Gambelia wislizenii. Lineage (NCBI taxonomy): Eukaryota > Metazoa > Chordata > Lepidosauria > Squamata > Crotaphytidae > Gambelia > Gambelia wislizenii. Next base: position 366,148,412 of record JAUMIR010000001.1, read on the forward strand.
TCACTTGCTTTCCCCTCTCTACCATTCCTCACATTTGGCCTTGCTGTCTGGGGCTGATGGGAGTTGGAGTCCAATGAGATCCAGTGAGCTGAACATCAGAGCCTATGCTTTGCTTCTTTTTTGACTGTGGCATCAAGAGATACTCTGGTTTCTCTTCAGATCGTATAAATCTTGTGCCTTTTATTAAAGACTTCCATGGAGAAGAGGGGCCATAGTCACCTTCACCCACATTGCCTGATCTCCTCAGTGTGTTCCTCACTGCTAAACAGGCCATTCTCTGAGAGGAGGAGCAAACAAGAATTTTAGATGATGGGAATGCCTACTACTGCCCAGCTGAAATCAGGAAGTTGAGTCATGGTCACATGGAAATTTCAAGTTTCTTTGTTCTCCTCCTCGACCATGCGGCCAGTTCAACTTCCTGCTTTCACCCAGTCCAGATGCAGTGATTTCTCCTCCTAGAATTCCTCTCCACTGCTACTGAATCTCATATCTATCTTTCTACCACCTTTCCAATTGCACCCCCTTCCTTCCTCTCTTTTTCCTCCAACCCCCCCCCCTTTCTCTTTCCCTTTCTTTCTTGTCTCTCACCCCTCTGGAGAATGGCGAAGGGATCAGGAAAGAGTTCTGCTTCAAGCAAAACAAAACAGAAGGGGAAGAACCCGGTCTCCTAGGGCTGTTCCCGAACTACCCCCAGGGTACCAGGATCCCCACGGTCTGCCAGCACACGGGCAGGCCGCTCCTTGAGCGCGCTGAGCCAGTTGCCACGGAAGGCGAAGGGAAAGTCTGCCCTCAGCCGCTCAGAGAACACACGAGGCGTGTCGACAAGAGGGAAAGGGAGCCCAGAGCCAGAGCTCGTAGGGCAGTCGGAGGCCATCTTTTAAGCACAGGAGCTTGTAGTGGACGCCGGATGGGGAATGGTTGACCAGAACGGGGGCTACCAGTCCCCAGAGGTACAAGGGAACCAGGGTGGGGAATCTCAGCCTTACCTGTCCCCAACTCCCTCCCAGGGAGTTTTCTTCCCACCGCCCAATCTATCCAGAGCCAGCCCTAGAGAATTCGCCTTACCAGCTGACTGGCTGGCTAGCCTCCCACTCCTTCGGTGAGCAGGGGAGAAGAAAGGGCCTTGGCAGCTGCACAGCAGGCAGGTGCCATCTTGCCTCAGGCAACCTTGCCAGAGAGAAATGGTTTGGGGAGGAAGGACATCCTTAGGGTAGCCCTCCATCTCCTCTCCTCCGCTCTTCTCCCAGGGGATGCAAGCCGCTCGTCGCCACAGGGGATTCCAGGGTCCACGGCAGCAGCGCAGCATGACCTTGACCGGGGTGTGGGATTGGCATGTTCATTCCTTTCCTGCCTAGAAACCCTATCGACCACGGGGGCAGCTGGGCGTGATCACGATGGGGGTGGGAAGTCCCGGTCTTTCTCTTCTCCTTCTCACAGGAGCCCCGATGGCATTGGGAGTGGTGCACGGCAGCTCAGATGCGGGGTGAGTTCAAGCTCTCTGTCTTCACCCTCCCTCATGGCAACAGCGAGGGTTCCAATCTGGCTCCCCAGTAGCTGCTGTAGTTGCTGCCGTGAGGGTATTGGAGGCGACACAGACTGACGCCCCAGTCCCAGAAACGGCCCCGCGGTCATCGGGAGCCCTAGGGGGCCAAGCTGCTCGAGCGGAGCAGGCTGCTCAGACCTCTGCAGCCTCGGTCGTGGTTCAAGCAGACCCGGCTCCTCCGTTGCTGGCTGTGCAGGGCCAACAAGTTAGACAGACCCACCATCCATCCCAAGTGGGACAGAACGCTTCTCAGGCAGGCCCATCAGGGGTTTCAGCGCATCTTGGGGCCACTCCCTCCCTGGCTGTAGTTCAGGCAGGCCAGAGGAAAAGAAAGGCAACCTCTCCTCTCCACTCTTCGGAGGAGCCCGTGGGTGAAGGGGATGAGGACCTCCAACTCATGAATATCCTCAAAGGGATTCAATCTGATCCAGATTCCGGTCAGAACCTGGAGGAAGACAAGGAAGAAGGGGAGTGCTCTGATGCAGAACAACCCGAGCCTAGCATTTCAGATAGGTTGTTCCAGGTTGAATCTTACTCCACACTCCTCAACAGAATGATAGCAGCCTTGGAGTTATCCTCAGAAGATATGGGATCCATGCAGGTGGCGACGCAAAAGAGAAGTGAGAAGGTGCAGGCTGTTCTTAGGTCCCCTACGCTTCAGAAAACTAGCCTGCACTTTCCAGACACATTCCATCACCTCTTAGCAGAGGAGTGGGACAAAGCGGCCCTGGGAAAACGGGGCACCCTAGTGGCGTAAAAGTTCTGTGATCCAAGTGATAAGGTTCTGGAAAAGCTAAAGGTGCCCATTGTGGACAAGCCTGTGGCCTCACTGGTCTCTAATTTTCTAGCTCCTAAGGAGGGGGAAGCACTCCTTAAGGACCCAGATGAAAAGAGGGCCAATGGGGCTTTGAAGAAAGTCCACGAAGCCTCCGCCTTGGGGGTGAGGGCTTCAGCCACAGCTTCCCTCTTCGTCAGATCCGCGATCTTGTGGTTGAATGAGGTGCAGCAAGCCCCCCAGCTGGATACTAGAACCCTAAGCAGAGTTCTCAATAGGGTCACATCCTCTCTACACCTAGTAGTGGGTGCCTCCCTCGATGCCTTCTCCTTTTTGGCTAGGTCCATCAGTGCAGCTGCATTGGCCCATCGTTCCATATGGCTGAAGCACTGGAGTACGGATACTCGTTCCAGGGTACCCCTCTATACAGCTCCGTTTGAAGGAACCAAATTGTTTGGGAAAGAGGCGCTAAAGGACATCTCGGTGGAAACTAAGGAGAAGAAGCAGGCAATACCATCCTTGTCCCTTTGCTCGGACAAGTCTGGAAACACATGCTCCTTGCAGTTGTCTAGCTCCTTTCGCTCTTCCAGAGGATATGGCAGACTGAGGGACTACTGTCTCTTCCAGCCAGCATGGGTAAGGACCAACCAAGTCACCAGACAACATTCTTCGTACCAGACTAGCAACAGCCGCAAAGGGGGACATCAGAGTCACAAAGGGTCCTTCAAGCAACAATTCTGACTCGTTACCAGCCCCAGTGGGGGGCCAGCTGAGCCTGTTCCTGGAGGTCTGGCGCAACTCCACAATGGATCAATGGGTACTGCAAACAATCCATCAGGGTTACAAATTGGAGTTGACGCCAGACCAAAGGACAGGTTCAAAGGACCTGAGGTGCACTATCGATTGAGCTGGAAACAGGACGCTTTTCTTGAAGTTCACCAGGAAACCATGGTGTTGAAGGCTCCTGATTGTTGTCTGCAGATCCTTTTGAGCCTCCTCCCAGGACAAGGCCCTCAGAAGGATGTTGTCTAGGTAGGGGTAAAGGTGGATCCCCTTGATGCACAGATGCTCCACCAGTACGATGAGTACCTTGATGAACACTTGAGGTGCTGAGGCTAGGCTGAAACGTAGGGACCTAAACTGATAGTGTTGGTCTCCGAACGTGAAGCGCAGGAAGCGTCTGCTCCCCTCGTGAATCTGGATGTGTAGATACGCTCCTGACAGGTCCAGAGAGGCCAAGAAGTCTTCTCTCTGGAGTGCCTCTCAGATGGACGCAGCTAGAGGCTCTGTCAATACTAGAACACCTATGCACATTCACAGAAGACTTTGTCACCTTAAGGCTTGATCCTTCATTCCGGCCCAAGGTGCTTTCAGAGTTTCACGTGTCTCAGGAGCTAGTGCTCCCATCCTTTTGCCCAGACTCTTTGCACCCTAGGGAACATCTCTGGCACAAGTGGGATGTTAGAAGGGCCATTAGGATTTACATCAAGAGGACCAGCTCCTTCAGGCGCTGTGATGCTCTCTTTGTCTCTTTCAATCCAGCCTCCATTGGGTCGAAGGCTTCTCACTGGACCATTGCCACCTGGATCAAGGCATGTATCCTGATGGCATACGATGTAGCTAGGACTCCCAGACTTTTGGCTGTAACAGTACATTCCACAAGATCAGTGGTCACCACCGTGGTGTTTTCCACAACACTCCCATAGTGGAAATATGTAAGGCCGCAACATGGAGCACGCCGTCCACATTCATCAGGCATTACAAGGTGGACAAGTTCAGGTCCACGGAAGCCACCATCAGGAGGAGGGTCCTCCAGGAGGTGTTAAGGGGCTGAAGTACAGTCCATGCAGACACTCCCTCCCATACAGTCGCTAGCTTGGGCACGTCCCAACATCTAGAATTCCTGTTCGCTCCTCCTCTTAGAGAATGCCATATTGGTTCACTTACTGTGAATGGGCATTCTTCAGAGGAATGAACAGGAATTCTCTCTCCCTCTGTCTCCAATGCTGTTAACTGTCCTTTCTGTAGCGGATTTTCATTCTTGTGTCTTATCACAGGTCTTCAGGGCTTTGCTAGTCAGTGAACTGGCCGCATGGTCAAGGAGGAGAACAAAGAAACTTGACATTTCCATGTGACCATGACTCAACTTCCTGTTTTCGGCTGGGCAGGAGTAGGCGTTCCCAACATCTAGAATTCCAGTTTGCTCCTCTCAAGAATGCACATTCATGGTAAGTGAACCAATGTGGCATTCTGTACCTCCCCACTGCAAGGCACTCTTCATTTCTCCCATATCTCTTGTAAGATTATCTGTATGGCATGACTCATTACAAAAATGTATAAATATAATCAATATAGATGGCATCAGTTCTCTGAAACAATTAATTTGATCACAGTCACACCTGTAATTGTCTCATGAACCATCTGTCTGTTCCTCTACCTGCTACCTTTCTGCCCACATGTTCTTCCCTAAATAATCAAAAAGTTATTTTTGATAGCTTTTGACTAAGGACAGGGCTGTGAATATGATGGAAAACATAAAGTAAAACAAATGGTAACCAGATGCTTTTATTTATTAAATTGCAAATATTGAATTCACAGCAGAGTATATAAAACTCTTTTGAGAAGCAGAAGTAATCCAGAAAAACATTCAGATGCTCTCTTTACTTAACACTTTACTAAAGTTTTTTTTAAAGATGGCAGAAACAGAGAGAAAATAAAATTGGAAAACTGAACAAGAAACACATTCATAATCTTGTGCTGAGCTGCATTTTATGAGGCCCTACATGCAAATTCAGGGAATGATGACTTTCTCTCCCACCCCTAAATCTTTAGGCCACAATCCTGCCATACTTCTCAGGAAACATTCCCCATTGAACACTGTTGCATCTGGCTTCAGAGTAAAAGTGTGTAAACATGGATTGTAACTGGTAATGAAAGCAGTGAAGTTACATGGTTAGCTTCCTTCACTGAAGACTGTATGTATTCTGATGATGTGTGTTATCTTTGCTCTTGAATGCAAGAGCACCAATATGCACAAACAGACTGAAGAAGCAATCTTGCTTTCTGTAGCTGGTTTTATTAGGGAAGGGAGGCCCGGTGTGTGTGTCATATTGGGATGCTGTTCCCTTTACAGCATGGTAAGCTTATTGGTAGATTTGCCCTAGTCATCCAAGGACCACTCGGTGTTTGCCACTTTATATGGTACCAAGACAGGAAAAGATAATAATGGGATAATGATGTTGGGACAAGTATGGAGGGCCTTTTGAGACCCATCTGGCTTATCATTGTATGAGTTTTGGGGGGCAATATGAGATTTCATTGGCTGCATGAGATGGTGCGTGAAGACAGTAATTGATAATTGTGTCCTGTTTTGTAGTTTTTAGAACAAAGAGTATGAATTTAGTGAGAGGTAACTCTTCCTAAGAAGCCTTTCTTGCAGTGGGTTGTGGGTTGAACATGTTGTGAAATCATCATGCTATATGGAAGAAAGCTCTTCACACGCTCTTACTGTTTCATTTTCTTGATTAGCTAATATGAGATAATTGCATATAACAAGCTCTGCTACTATAAGGTAACATATTGCCCTTTTGTCTGTACAGTGCCAATGTTTTCCATAGTGACAGAACATTTTGTTTTATGAAAACAGGAAGGGGATGATGAAGATGCATGTTTTGCTGCAACTTTTGCTTCAGTGGCTGAACACATGGGCTGTATATCTGCAGAATGTGAGGTAAAATGGGTCTTGATGTGGGAGCAACAGCAGCTGTAAAGGAACCAATCTCTGTGAAAGCTGAATGGATTGGCTCAAGATTCATAAGAGACTGAGATCCATTGGAGGCTTCTAATGGAGGAAGTAAGTTTTGCCAGTTCTTCCTTTGCAACCCTCCCATGATATTTCAGAGGGTCCCCCAGATCTTCAGAGTACATGCTCCAGAGATACAGGGGGAAGGAAGAACTGGTAAACACTGCCTTCTCCTCTTTCTCTGTCTGAAGTGTCTCATGAGCAGTGTTCTCTGGATTTAGCCCAGTGACCATTGTTAAGATGTGGTTGTCACTGAATTTTTTGGAAAACCTGTGTTAAAGTGGTCAAAATTTGAGGCTTAGCATTTCAAGAAAAGCTGGGTTCTCATATCTGCCTGTTGACTGACTTGGAAGTCCTGTTGTTGGGTCAGAAAGCACAAATATAAATAATTTAAGACTTATTCTGACTTTATTTCATGTCAGACACAAATGGGGAGGAGGGAGAAGCCTTGCTAGCCACTGAAGCCCTACCACCACTACCATATTTCAGAGACTTTGCCAGGTGTCCCCTATATGTTTTCAAGCCTAAATCCATTTGCTGATGTGGTCTGCCTTGCATTTATTTAGGGCTGCTGAGCTTTTTGTCCATTATCAATTTTTCACGTGTTTCATTACCCAACATTCTTAAGCCCTAGGGCAGTCAAGAACCTAGGACAGTCCAAAATTAAGCTGTTATTGTTGTTTGTTTGTTTATATTATAGAATTGATGTACATGGCGCTTTACAGAAGGTTACAGAATAAAACAATGATCACTATTCCAATAATATAAAATACTAAAATACAATAAGAAAAGGGGGGGAAACATACAGATAATTCAGAATAAAACAAAATAATCAGTACAGGTAATCAAATACAATAATGATATAAATATTAAAAATTAATCTGAAATTCCAAAAAAAAGTTTTCAATTTGGATTTACATGGGCAGTCCAAAAGATCATAACCAGAAACCACTTCTGGATGTGACTTTTAGGTCTGCTGGATCATTTTTGTAAGGGTTGCGGGTGTTTGAGGCATACTCACAGAAATCTCTGCCACACTCAAAGCCCTTGATCTTTTGGGGATGTTTTCACCCATTTTTTGTTTTTGGGAGGCATATATATGCAGCTTGTGAGCCATACTTTCTCTAGACTGCTCTGAGAGTATTGGCAAGGCAAACCAAATAGCAATCACAAGAGGCATCAGACTTCCCCTAGTCAGAAAAAGACTCTAATGGCATGCAACAGTATGCAAGACAAGAAATTAACCTGTTGCCAGTAATGGAGAGAGAATTTTCTATCCTGTTTTTCACCTTTGTTCCTTTAAGGCAGCAGGGGGCAGCAGAGGCTCTTCCAGGAGGTTTGGTTTGGGGTAGGGTTGTGGTGTTTTGTTTTGCATAAAGGGTAGGATTGGGTGAGAATTTCATTTCAGTTGGTTTTGATCATAATTTATCAAAATGTGTTTCTTTATACTGAGGGTGGAAAGAACTTGCAGTTTTTTAAAAAAACTGAACAGGCAAGAAACAAACTGACAGAGCCAACCATCTGGCCCCAGGGGTTTCAGTATTGAACTCTTTGAAGTCCTGAATCTTCAGTCATATTAATGCTGAAGCAGGGTTGTCCCTACTTCAGCTCTCCTCAGTAAGGGTCCCGTGGGGAAAGAAGAGAGTCCTCTTGGGCAAGCCATCTGGAAGATAACAGCAGAGAATGGCATGACAACCGCCAACACCCTTGCCAGTTCTGTGCTCTAAACTCATTTGCTATTGTCCAGTTAGCTTTCAGGTTTTCATAGTGAACTGTGGGTGATGAAGCAGGAGGGCCAATAGTTTAGAGCAGTCATGAAGGAAATGTTTGTCTAATCTGACTGAACTTTGGGTACAGCTCATATCAAAACCTACTTTGTTTGTGATGGCGATAGCAGCAGGAGCCAGAGTGGTATAGTGTTTTGAGTGTTGAACTCAGACTCTGGGAAACTAGGGTCTGAATCCCTGCTCAGCCATGGAAGCATGCTGGGTGACCTTGGGCATGTCACACACTCTCGGTCTCAGAGGAAGGCAGAGGCAAACGCCCTCTGAACAAATCTTGCCAAGAAAACCCCATGATATTTTTGCCTTAGGGTTGCCATAACTTGGAAATGATTTGAATGTACACAACAATGGGTTGCCCCCCTCATTTTCTGAGGGGCTTGTTGTCTTTAAACCCTATCTGTCAGGAAGATCCAAACTGGCCCTCTCTGTTTTGGTAATAGCTATAGCGTTTGAATTTGTCCAGTGCAGATAGGGAGAATTTCATTTGGGTTTGCTTTTGAAGAACTTCTTACAGTGTGGAAGATCTTTCAAAGTAATGACAGTAAAACTTGAACTTTAAAAACCTTTAATGTGAGAGAAAGCAAAAGTGAATTTTTTTCCCATCCCTGTAAGAAAAAGTTGGTCACATTTTTGTAGAAGACTCCATTCCTTACACACAAAGCCATATTTTTTTAAATGGAACTGAGTGTTGTTTACAATCTTAACATCACATTTTAAGATATCTTTTTTTTTTCATTTTAGACTTGCTAGTATGTCTTAGTTTAGTTGTCCTCTCTTCTTCATTTTTCCTTCAGGACTACTATTGCTGTGTGCCTCCATTTCAGTTTAAGGAGTATGAAATTGCACATATTTTCAGATATCACAGCAGACAAGCATCTGCAAAGTTGCTCAAGGCATTTGAAAATGAGGTAAGTGTGCAGAAGCTTGTCTTCCATTAACAGACACTTATTTGAAACAACTTGTTGCATTGCCATTTTTAGTTGTTCTCCTTTCTACCACTCTTCAGAATTGCATGGCAACATGTGTTTTGCAATGCTGCCTGTTCCTTACGGGTGTTGCATTATTAGTATTGGCATTGTCTTGCTATGTGTTTTGAGTCTTGTATCATAGTCTTTTCCAACTCCATTCCCCTTCTCTGTTAGATATGTTATCTAAGAGCCAGTGGGAATGGCAGTCCAGCATCTAGAGAGCCACACCTTCTACAGACCTCTTTTAGAAGTTATTAGAGAGACACAAACTGTCCTATGGTGCTTAAGTAGACGAAACAGCCTGTAGCTTCTACCAGTCAGTGTTCACTGAATCTAAGCAGTGGTTCAGATGTGGGTCTAATTTTAACACAAAACAACCATTATTTAAACTCAGAATGCATGTAGTGGGTATTTAGGGTGTACATGCAAACCTGTGATAACTGTTAGAGATAATTGTACTTGTCCCTGGCTACCCACAGCCTGGCCCAAATCTTGTTTACTTGGAAACAGTGGCATTTTGTGGCTTCCCTGAAGAGGGTTGATGAACCTGTTCCATACCATTAGAGCTGTCCAACGTGCTCAAAGCATTTTTTGGAATTGGTTCAGCTTCTTGACTAGCTCATTTAAAGTTCAGATTAAAACCTGGAGCAGGTTTACCACCCCTCTGAGAGACAACCACCAGCTACTATTGCTTAGAAGGATGCCTTAGTGTGTGATTTGGAAATAGATTCCTTAGAAAACAGTGAAACTTGCAATTTTCTTTTGAATATGGTCTTTAGACGGGTAAGAGATCAATCTTGTTGTTCAGCACATTGGTTCAGAACAGACATTGACACCTATGCAGTTTTGCAGGATGTGTCACAAAGAATCTGGACCATGAACTATCACTGCAATCTTGGTGGAATGCATCCATTAATTGATTAGGAAGTGACTGATTATTTTTTGATCAGGATAGTCACATTAGCTAGCGAAATTGTCCCTATGTAGCATTTGGCCTAGCAGCTATGCTTATTAAGAGGCATGTTATCAGTGTTCCATGGCAGGCAACATCTTGATGTCATTCTTAATGTCAGTCATAATTGATTTTGATGCAGTATACTTTTTCCCCCTGAAGGTTGGCAGACGGAACCTGCTTGCCTCCAGCCTTGAAATTCCATAAAATTTATTTTTCTCTGTAGGAAAGTAAACATGACCCAATAGTGGAAGAACCTGCTTGTCCTGATACAGAATCATCTGCATTAATTCCAGCTAAGACTTCTGACTCAAAAGCAAGTATAAGTTCACTTGACCTTTGAAAACTTCTGTGGCTCTTTTCCCTGTGGGTTGTATTCAGGTGTGTCAGTCTATTAGCAGGACAACCCTAGTGGACAGATTCTTTTTTCTTCTGAATCTGCTCCAGAGAACTGGAGAACATTCTAGAGCAGTTATGGGATGCAGGGAGAGGAAGGGTAAGTCCTACCTAATATGGGATAAGTTCTGGTGAAACACAGAGTTTACTAAGAGTCTAAAACAGTTGCTCATCTACATGAAGAACTGGAATGTATGGTGAAACTGGAAAAAATAAAGTGTATTTTAAAGGGCAGAATCCACAAATCTGAACTCTGGCAATTTCCTACCATCACTCCCCAACTAACACACTTGCATATAAATGCAATATTTCCTTGGCAATAACATTCTCCTGTTGTAAGCATGTGCTTATGCTTTTAAAAGTGGCATTTTTGTGTTGCTTTCCTAATAGTAAAAACAGCTTCTACTAGTGAGTATTGACCTTTTCTGTGAAAAATCTTGACCTACAAGTTTTACATGCAGGATATCTGTGTTGAAGTTTCTCCTGGCACCTACACAGTCAGCGCATCATTACATGAAGATACAGTCAAACAAACACATCTGGTAAAGATTAAGCCAGGAGAAAGTATAAATTTGACTTTTGATTTATGATCTCTTTCTAATCAAGGTAACTTATGATACAGATGTCAGCATCTGAAGTGTGTTTTAATGGATTATCTTCTCTGTCTTGAGCATTTTAAATATATTCTCAGACTTGAGCTTTTTATTATGTTTGTATATTATAGTTATTCTGTCTGTATATTATAGTTCAAACCTTGTTTCATATTTGCCTTAACTTCAATCATGTGGTGTTCTTTCACTTTTATGCTATGCAATAAATATAAAGTGTTGCTGCTCTTTTTAAAGACTTAAACCTGTGTGCAGTTTCTCTTACCAGTTTACTAAAACAATAGCATAGACTGTTGAAATGAAGTGAAATGAATGGAACAGAAAAGAGAGCTTCACTGCAGTGTATTATGTAAAACACAATACACTATTCTCCCACAAATGAAAATGGTCAGATCCATTGTCAGTTGGTGTCTGATATCCTAATCCTGCATTTTGCTGCATATTCATTTGGTTCTGTGGGGACAATTTATCACTGTCCTAAAAAGTTTACTACTCAAAAAACTGTTCGAACTGTCTCTTGCATGATGGCTACATGCACTATGTCTTCCAGGAATTGTGCAATGTTGCAGTAAAAAACTTAAGCTTGCTAGGAAAGATCCTGGAAAGCAATGCCATTTACATAGGCACACTTTCACATCTGTACATAAACATAAGACGTAGCCTTATTTAAATAATTTTAATGCATTCTTGCAAATCCACTCTTAAACAAAATAAGTAGAATTGCTGTTCAAATACTTAAAACCAGGCACAGGTTTCAGCTATGGCTGACTGACTGCTCATTACCCGGCCCATGGTGATGGTTTTACATCTTCGTTGGTCAATATTTTCTTCACTGTAAGTTTCCTTTGAGGAGATTGTTCAATGGTTTCAAATATGGCACTCTGATTTACTAGTATGTTTGGCGGTGTATCCATATGTGGATTTACTTTGGTTCCAGTTCTTTCCTTTCTGCTGCAGCTGCTGAAAACACAGGTTCCTATAGACAATGGTTATAACACTTAAATCACAGAAGTCTGGAAAAGGTTTGAAACAATCTTAAGTACTGTATAGTAAAATATCCTCCTTTTTTTTTACTGCCATCTCTTCAATTTGCCATTGGCATTGTGGCCCTTGAGATTCTTCAACTTTTATGTAAGTAATGTGTATTTGTACTTCTTGGTTCGAAGTTCTCTAATTACAACATACTTGACTAGTTGTCAACAGTAGGTATGATATTATGTGGACAGTAGAGTTGCTTGCTTATTTGCATGCAACCAAATGTTTCAAGCTTTTGCTAGCCATGAATATGACCATTGATTACCTTTTTCATTGGGGTCTTCACAGGTTTAGAGATGCTCTCATTGCCTACACTCTCATAATTTGGCAAACTGAAGAAGAACTATTTTATCACTTCATAAATCAGTGAAGAAGCAAAAATAAAATATTGGCTGGAATCCAGCATCACTTCAGTGTAGCATAAATGTCTACATGCAGAGATATGCTATACAACCCCCATGCAGAATAGCAACATTGTGCAACACATCAATAACTTTGATGTGATATTCTAAAACAATATCTTTTTGCTTCTGTCTCTTTTCCCTGCGTATTGGCAAAGGACATGATTTAAATTGCCAAATATGTTATCCTCTGATGCTTTTGCCAGAAGAAGGAATCTCAGTATTGCTACTCATTACTAATCAGATGTCCTTGACAGTTTAGCTTCCATTAGAGAATCATCAAGGGAAGTGTTGGGTACCTTGGCTCTTATAAGGGGAGCTTGGGTGGCTTCTCTTCCAGTATTTCCAGTCTGGTCTCTTTGCTTCCTGTAGCTTGGGCTTATCAAACAGGGTATAATCTGTGTTCACAGCATGATCTACCATTGTTCTCTTGGTCAAACATGCTTTCCTGTCAGTTTGGGAATCTGAGGAGCTTGAAGAAGAGACAGACAAAGCAATAGGAGACTCTGTTTTAGGAGGACCTTCCACTGCTAATAACTTTGTGGTGGGTCTGCTACTGAATTCTTCTCTGGCTACTTCAGCCAAAGGGGGCTGCCACCAGCAACTACTGTATTTGGGGGAGCAGCAGGAAGCATACGGTGTATACCCAAGGGATGAGCATGTGCAGTGAAAACAGTTAGAGTAAGGACAAATAAAAGAGCAATATCGCCACTGCAGCCTTTGGAGGTCACCTAAAGTACATGTATATGTAGAGGGCGATATGGAATGAGAACAAACATAACAATTAGCCCTGTGGAGTTTCCCTTCAAACTGTTTCCTGCTAGTGTGGGGCATATGGATCATCTCTACAATCTTCTCCCACTGGTGTGGTGGAATCCACAAGGCTACACCTAATGGGACTTTGGCCTTCTTGCCATTCCAAAAGCTGACTGTAATTTCTTCATCTTCTCTTTCTGTTGAAAAGAAAATGTAAACCACATTTCAATACTGCTGTTCTCTTCAAACAAATACTGGATACCTCCTTGTGCACCATTTTAAGAAGTACTTAGACTTGCATAGTTCCTGGTTGTACAAGCATAACCCTCCAAGAGGACTCTGGCCCCTGTTCCCAGCATAACTGGTAGAATACTGATAAGATGAGTCTTGTGATGATCAAGGAGTCACTACCTAGGACAATATTTCAGACTTACTTTCAAATTATCCCAATTTTATAGATGTAGTGGGTACCAGAATATTTTTGAATAATAAAATGAGTACCAGAATATTTTCGAATAATAAGATGAAAGCCAGCCTGGTTTGAAGTGGTAGAGTACAGAGAAAGAATACATCTAAGCAGATATTTGGCTCACCAGGACCCTTTCACACTACACCATCATGACATTATATTCCACTTTAACTGACTTGACAATATCCTATGGAATCCTGGGATTTGTAGTTTAGGGAGGGGTTGTTCAGAATTCTCAGCCAGAGAGCTCCTCTAATACCAATCTACAAACCCCAGAATCCCATAGGATGCAGCTATGGCAGTTAAAGTGGGATCCATTGTGGTATAACTGTGTAGTGTGAAAGGGTCCCAGATGCTTGGCTGGTTGCTCCCCTCAGTTCCACCCAGCCTGATTGTCCGTGCTCTGGACTCAGATCCAAGGACATGTATCACATGAAGTGACAGGAGAAAACAGAATTCACCAGCACTAGGAAGAGATGCCTCTTGTATGGATCTTTTAAAGCCTGGTCCCCATTATTAATAAGGAGATTTACTACTAAGGAGTTTGATGAAGAACCATGCTCAGTGCTGCTTTAGGACAGAACTGTGCCTGTGTTTCCTGGATGTAAGTTGCACAATAATTATACAGTTTTACCTCTCAGAGGATCCCTGGTCTCAATGCCTTGGAGGACAGTGCCAGGCCCGTATCTTTTCTGCTCTGGTTCCCAAGGTGCCAGAACTTTGTCACCTGGCAGGATTGAGTGTCTCATTCCAGTTACACACTCAAAGATGTCACTACTGGATGTTGCTTGCACACTTGTTATGTCTTCACCCACTGCAAATGGCCTGGCAAATTGTACCAGAAATTTTCTTTTCTCACCCTGATGTCAGAAATAAAAAGAATGAACGTGAAAAACCCAAATGATCAGCCAGTTTCTGCAGTGCTTTGAAAGTCTCTTCTCTGACAGGGTTAGAAGGGCAGATGAAGGGGAGAAATTACAGGAAGCCAGCGGTGGTACAATGACACTAGAGAACATTGCAGGGGCTTTTCCTTCAGTTTCAATTAAAGTTAAAATAAAAATACCCTGTCATTGTACAGCTGAGGAGAATAGTGTGACATGGGGTGGCTGGGGAAATTGTATTTATTAATAAAATGGTAAATAAGGGCTTTCACTCTAGGCAGAGAGGGGTGGAGCCAAGGAAAGGGTTATAGGGGGATGAAGACATTGTGTTTATGTATGTGTATGTGCCTTCCAGTCATATGTTGACTTATGGTGACCCATGTATTTCATACTGTTTTCTTAGGCAAGGAACACTTGGAGGTGGTTTTGCCAGTTCCTTCCTTTCAAATATAGCCTATAGCACCTGATATTTGTTGGTTACCCCTCCCAAATAATAATTCTGTCTTGCCCACACACACATTTTCCTTCAGTGCCCACATGTCTAGCTTTGCAGTAATTTAAAACTTCATTCAAGCATAAATACAATTTAGGCATCCAAAGAAAAGGGGGAGTGAAAGTTACCAAGGCAAGTCTTTTTGCTAACAGATTTTTCCAGTTAACAAAAAGACTTGTGTTTACCATTATCTCCCATGGGACTGGAATGGAAGAGCAGCTGAAGCGTGGAGACGTCATGCGATAAGGCAAGGCAGGGCGTGCTATTCTTGGCTTTACTGCTGCTTCCCTTCCGTTGTGCAATAAGGCTCCAAGAGAGTGTGAACACAGCAAGTATAAGCATTCTAGGTGTGGACCATGGTCAATATCTCACTTTCTGCAGTGCTTGAAATGTATAGACTGGAAATTTCATGGGGAAGTAGATTCTTATTTGGGGTTAATTCCTTCATTTTACCCCTCCATGCATAGCTACACCCCTGAGTAGAGCACAGCTCAGTAGCAGAGCATATGTCTTATGGGAAGAAGATCCTAGATGCAGTCCCTGGATCCTAGCAGTTGTGGCTGGGAGAAAGTTTGAAGGCAGTTTTGATGTCAGTCCTGTAGCAGAAAAACTTGAAGGGTAGGTACTCATCACGACACACACATACACACACCCACACCCAAAGAGAGTCCATAAATGCAAACAACTCTTCATCCATATCAACAAACCAGTCCTAACAGTTTTGAACTCCATCAGGTGCCAGTTATTTCTTCATTTCAAATCTGTCAGTCTTTCAGAGACGTTGGTGAGCAAACAACTTTGTTGCTCGTTCATGTGAATTAAAAAGAAAAACATAAAATATTTGTTTTTAAAGTTTCAAGTGCTAACAGCTAATGAATTGAAGACTGGTGTTCCTGTGCACAGAGGCCCATTATTGTAAAGTATATATATAAACACACTGGCACATTTCCTGTAATAATACTGTTCATTAGTTTACTCACAATATCTGATGGGACACTCCCCAAATAGCACAAATCCCCAGAGACATCTGGCATTGGTATTTAAAAAAGAACCTGATCCAGCACAGAAAGAGACTATGGACTTTATCACACTACACTGTTATACATAATAGCCTCCTGTGGGATTCTGGGGTTTGTAGTTTAGTGAGGCCTAAGGGCTCTCTGGCTGAGAATGCTAAAGGCCCCTCCCTCAACTGCAAATCCCAGGATTCCATAGGAGGAAGCCAGAGCAGTTAAAGTGGAATAATAGCACTATAACCGTGCAGTGTGATAATCTCCTTTCAGAGCAATCCTCTCTACTAAGAAGTAACTCCCACTAGGTTGAGTGGGGATTACTTCCTGGTAATCATGCACAGGATTTCAGCCTTAACCCTCAGTATAAGCTGTACTGGTACAAGATGGAGTCCAAACAAGGCAAATGCAGATGGAGAGTTGGACAACAAATACATAGGAAAGACTAATGGTGGTATGATTGCTAGTTTCATTTTCAAATCAGTATTCTAGTGACCTCTGTGGGATTTTCCAGTTATCCCAACCACTGTCACTGTCTTATCTACACCTTTGCCACCACTGTGTGGACTTCTTCCTGCCCCACCACTGTGGCTACCAACTGTAGTGACCTTCTAGATGCCCTTGTGGTTCCTGTGTGAGGCTTTATTCCTCTTACATCCCCATCAGATACCACCACCCTTGATTAACTGCTGCCAGTGCAGACACCATGTGTCTGAACTTAAGCTTTCCAATATACCTTCTGAAGTATTCTTAGAGGCAAAAATATATAATACCCCCCAAACAATATTAAACAGAAATTGAACAGAACATCAAAGATTACTTAATACATCTAAATCACATTCTCTCATTCATATCTTAACTAACCCTGACTCTAACTAATCTTTATCTCTGACCAATGATCCTAACCTCTCAGACTCCTAAACCCAACAAACTAATCCTTAAACCTCACTTTGACAGATTCTGCTCCTATATGAAAACATAGAGTTGGAAGAGACCACAAGAGCCAGCCAGTCCAACCCCTTGCCTTTAGAAATACTGTATACAATCAAAGCACCCCCAACAGATGCTCAAGTCTCTGTTTAAAAACCTCCAAAGAAAAAGACTCCACCACATTACAAGGCAATGTATTCCATTGTCAAACAGCTCTTACCATTGGAAAGTTCTTCCTAATGTTTAGGTGGAATCCCTTTTCCTGTAGTTTGAGTCCATTGCTCCATGCCCTAGTCTCTGGAGCAGCAGAAAACAAGTTTGCTCCATCCTCTGTATGATATCCCTTTAAATATTTAAGCATGGTTATCATGTTCTCTCTTAAGGTTCTCTCCTCCAGACTAAACATACCCAGCTCCCTAAGCCACTCTGCATAGGGCATGGCTTCCAGATCTTTCACCCATTTTGGTCCTCCTCCTCTGGACACGTTCCAGCTCATCCCTGACCAGTTGTTGTTCTACGCCAGCCTTATTCAAATCCTCTTAGACATTCCACCAGTCACTCTCAACATTCCATTCTACCCCTCCAAAAGATCCTTACCTTATAACCTACATTACACATAACCTATATTACACATTCATAACTATGTCTGTATGTGCCTTCAAGTCATTGTTGACTTATGGTGACCCCATGAATTTCATAAGGTTTTCTTAGGCAAGGAATACCCAGAAGTGGTTTTTACCAGTTCCTTCTTCTGAAATATAGCCTACAGCACCTGATATTCATTGGCAGTCTCTCTTCTAAGTACTAACCAGAGATGACCATGTTAAGCTTCCAAGATCAGATGATATCTGGTGCCTTTAGGGTATTTAGGCCATTCATAACTATACCTTAATTTTTCTACAAAATGCAAAAACATTTCCCCCTCAAAAGTGCATAACATCACAACCTCATCCAAGTTCCTCTGTTATAAATGGCTGGAAAGTGTTCCTCATCAAACAAGGGCCTAAATCCAGTTTTTAATCCCAAATTAATATAGGTCCACTGAATCAAGGGATTTACGTTCAGCAATTGATTCAGTGGGACTTCTCTAGTTGGGAGTAGCAACTGGATTTAGGCTAAGGAGAAATGCCACTGAGTAGAAGAACATCTAATATATAGTAGTTTGCTCTCCCCCCATAATAAAGTTGTGTTGTTGTTGTTTTGAGGCAGGCTGCAATTTGAGCTAAATTTAGAAATTCTTTCATCAGAATGATGAGGAAAAAAATGAATCACAATAGTTAAGAATCAGGACACCCCTGTAGTTGTAGCCCAGATTTTGACAGCTTTGCCAGAATCTGTGCTCATTAGTTCTATTTTTCAAACTGGCAGAAGAACCAGAGTCATGACCTGGAAACAGAAGAAGGTCATCTATTCTACAGTCAGACCAAATCAATTATTCTCTTGTACCATTAACTCTGCTTCTGTGTATTTTTGTTCTCAGTAATCAAATAGACTTGTATATTGTGTAGAAACACCATACTGGTGTTTCCACACTTGTATTAGTTCAATAATGCACTGGATCTATGTAATCCTGTAAATAAAGCTGTTGCAGTGGAAAATCTGGCACAACAGTTACCAGGGTCCTTTTCAGACTACAGAATTATAGCACTATGATACCAATTTAACTTCCATAGCTACATGCTATGCCAGTGGTTCTTAACCTGTGGTCCATGGACCTACCGGGGGGCCACAATGTCCTCACAGGGGGTTCACAAAGGTTTGAAGGCTGCTTAGCCCACCTTCCCCCCATATGGAGTGGCCACATGACAGAAGCCGAGGCAAAGCCTGCCTGGCTGGCTTGGCCTGTGCATTGCCATTCAATCCACTCCAGCCACAAATTTGCAGGAAGAAGCAGGAGAAAAGTCTTCCCTCCCCCTTCAGTGCCTCTGTGGGAAGGTTTAATGGATAGTGTAATTGGATGATGATGATGATGATGATGATGAATTACAATAGGACCCACATATCCATGAGGGATTGGTTCCAGCCCCCCCCCCTCAGATAATGAAATCTGCGGATAATAGTGAATGCCGCCGTTGCCATTCCTGCCACTGAGAGCCATCCCTGGGGCGAAAGGAGAAGGGAGGGAGAACTCCTCCTCTTCTCCCTTCACCCCCCCCCCATCACCATTGCCACAATTGAGAGCTCTCCAAGGGAAGGGAAGGGGAAGGCTAGATCCCTCCTCTCCTTCCCTTTGCCTATCTCCCCCACTGTGACCGGAGCTCTCTTGGGGGAAGGTAAGGGGCAGGCTAGATCCCTGCTTGTCCTCCCTTCCCCCCACCATTGCCAACCACAGTTGAATCAGTAGTTGGCGAATCAGCGGATACAGGGGTGCTACTGTATTAGGGTTTTAAATCTTGATTTAAGTCTTGGGGTTCCACAGCAACAAAAAATATTTTATTTATTTATTTATTTATTTATTTATACCCCGCTCTTCAGCCACAAGGCTATCAGAGCGGCTTACAATTTGTTTTTTTAAGCAATAGCAATGTACACATCTACACTGCAATAAGCAGCTTCCAATGTGTGTTAGCTAATTGCCCCCACAAGCCGGGTACTCATTTTACCAACCTACCAAAAGATGGAAGGCTGAGTGAACCTTGCAGCCCTCTGGAATCGAACTTGCAATGTGGTGGCTTGCAGTACTAGCATTTAACCACAGTGCCACCAGGGCTCCATATTTAAAGGGGGGCCTGGTAAAGAAAAGCCATTGTCCTATACAATCCTGGGTTTGTAGTTTGACAAGGCGCTAGAGTTCTCTGGCTGAGAATTCTAAATGCCCCTCCCTAAACTGCAAATCCCAGGATTCCACAGGATGGAACCATGACTGTTAAAGTGAAATCATAATGCTAAAAGTCTGTAGTGTGAACTGGCCCCTGAAATAAATAGATTGATTTGAATTACTACACCTTTCAAAAGGCTAATTGCACCTCAGTTGAGTATTCTCATACTGGGGGTACTTTGAGATGGAAAACTTCTAGCCTGCCCTATTCTGTCTTTTCTTCTTTTATAGTTTTTGCTTCTGGTATCATCGTCATCGTCGTCTATTTATATAGTGCCATCCATGTACATGGCACTTTACAGAAGGTTACAGAATAAACTATTCCAATAATATACAATACTGAAATACAATAGGAAAAAACCACATATACACAAAGTGCAGAATAAAACAAAATAATCAGGACAGGTAATCAAATATAATAAAAAAATATAAGCATCAATCTGATATTCCAAACATGTATAGTTTCTTACACATGGTAAGAAAAAACGATAGAAGAATTATTGAAAAAACATGGGATGATTACAAATGGATGTTACCAATGTCTAGACACCCTATAAATTCTACAGGTAAGCTGAGGCAATTGCACGGTCAAGGCCTCATCTGGAAGCACCCTGACTGAATTATCAATACACTATCACTAGTGCAACTATTTGTTGGACTACCAGGAATGCAACTGTGTTGGAAAAGAAGGCACGTAAGTAGAGCCATCCCCTTTCACTCTCTCTTCTGTAGTACAATTGCAGTGGTAGCAGCAAAACAGATGTTTGGAACACCAGTATTAGCAACATGGGCACAAATGGCATGGGAAGATCCCATGCAATATACATGTGCAATTCCTATGTAATTTACACAACAAGAAAATCATAAAATGACTTGCCTCTATGCCTTTTATTATTGTGCCTTGGTAATAATAACCATCAGTTTCCTTTCTTGCGAGGACAGGAACATCAGTAGTATCCAATGATTCCTTCAAACTCTTTATTGCCTCATATGTTGTTTCAGAGACATGGGAGCAGCAGCTGAGGCATAAACATATTTGAATGAAATGAAAAGGGCTAAAGTAAGAATTAGCTATGTATGACAAGAAAACCATCAATCTTCAAGAACTAGATCCCTGATTCAGATGCAAAAAGTTACACACAGCAGAGGTACCATCCTTCTGTTCCACTGCTTTTGCATGAGCAGTGCCCTGTTCACTTGAAAAATTCAGAGAGACAATTGTCAGGAATTGGTTACTGAACACAGAGTTTTAAAATGGCCAAACAACTGCAGAAATCATGCTGAGTCATGATGACTGACTCCATGAACTGCCAGTCATGCTAATCATGCTACAGCTGCATGAGAAAGGTTGCATCAGAAGAGGGTTTCTACAGTACAAAGCCATGAAGGTAGAAACCTGATGCAATGGAACCATGTGCTTGGGTAAGCCAATGCTGTACTGGTGTGTATAAAAGCAAGACAGAACAGAGATAATTCTCTTCCTATGATCCTGAGATGCCTGGCGTAGCACTTTGTCTTTGTACATATTGAAACTACTGAAGATTAAAAGTACCTCCTGTTTTCTGGACGCCAAACACTCTGCGTGTGAGTGTTCTTGGGAAAGGGTTGTTACCAAGTCTACTGAGACAGTTTTTGGCTTTACCTGGGGATTGATTGTCCCATCATTCCCTGACACCTCCATCACTAAATGCTGGAATAAAATTCACACATGGGAGCTGATGTTTCAGTGTGGAGTCTTTTCTTATAGCTTCTTATACTATCATTTGCTCATCGTGTGAGTTTTTTTGGGGGGGGGGGAAACCATACATCTTTTACTACCTTGTTGAGATGTGTGGTCTAAGAAGACAGGCAGGATGTGCTAAGAAAGAATGACTGCAGATGGAAGTAGGATGACCTATGAAGCATCCATGCATAGGTTTGGCTGCCAATGGTGTCACACAGCAGGGACGGTGGTATGGCAAAGAGGACCACGTGTAGTCACCCATTCCTTCAGAAGCACTTCCCTACCAAAAACAAGCCACAAGGCACATTAGATATTTCATGTAGTTTATGTACTGATAACTTCCCATCTAGACTACTGCAATGCACTCTACATGGGGTTGCCCTTGAGAATGGCATAGGTGCTACAGCTGGTGCAAAATTTGGCAGCTAGATTGTTTGGAACTTCATGTATTGACCACATTACACTGATTTTTTTTTATTGGAGTTTTAAAGTATGATTACCAGAGAAGGAAAGGAAAAAAAAGTGGGGGGGGAGTAGGAAGGGGAATGCATAAGATACAAACATGGACTAGGGATATACGTTAATATAGGAGGACCATATTTTCAAAAATAAATTTCCTTGGACATTATACTGATTATAAAGGAAATTAGATACTGCTACACTTCCAGTCCAAGTTCAAACTGCTGGTTAAAAAAAAAAAAGCTCTTCTAATTGTATATACTTGAGAGTAAACACATTGAACTGAGTGAGCCTTCTCAGTTATTAATAGTACAGTATTGTGCTATCAATTTCTGAAATATAGCATTTAATATAATGCAGGAAAAAAAATCTCACTGAAATCTAACATGTAAGCATTTACCATGTAAATTAGTACTCAAACTGGACTGAAAATGTAAATGATTGAATCTGGATTGGGGTGGGGGACAATGGATGTGCTTTTTCATTAGGATATACATGTGTGTAAGACACTCATAAACTCTCAGAAATCATCATCATCCAGTCAGACTGTTCCACAAATGCCAAGCCAGATCCTGAAAGGCTCGCAGCCTTGATAGAGCTACACGCATTGGTGGAACCACCAATAATCCTTTGTCTGTAGATCTTCAATTCCTAGATGATACATACCATGCTAACCAAGCTGCCAAATACTGGGGGAGGTTAAAGCACAGGACCTTAAATACCAGGACCAAAAGCTTGTAATGAGCCCTCACCCAAACTGGTAGCCAGTGGAGGGATCTATGAGGGGAAGAGACATGTGAGTATTTAGGGAGATTTAAAACATTAAACCTTTTCCAATTTTCTATCTACAATTACACATTATTGTAATAACCATGGGATTCTGAATGACCTAGGGCTCACCCTAGGCTTTTGGCTTTTGTTCCCAGCCCCTAAAGGAGGATAGTTTGCCAACCATTTTTGCCACACAGGCAGCCTTTTACAAACACCTCATTTCTGACCTCTGACCCCCACCATTCAGTGCCAGAGGCAGTTGCCTCACTCTGTAGAGGCAGAGCCAGCCCTGCCAGAAAGGTTGGTAGCTCCTATAAAGATTGTCTTCGCACAGTACCTCACAATACAGCAGGTAGCTCCTCTACATAAGTCTCAGTTGTTCAAATAAACTTGGGAAGAAACTTTTCTTTCAAATAATACAACAATTTCTAACAAAGAAATATTTTGATCTGTTCAACACCTACTCATGCTTTTTCATAAAAAGTTTTTTCCCCCTCAAAACAAGGAAATCATTGGGCTCAGAACTGACAAGTGAAAAGAGAATTATTCTGTGACTGTCAAGGAGAAGACATGCAATGTGACAGCACACTCCAGACATTTGAAGATTTAGCAGTCACGCCAGCAAAAAGAATTTGGTATTGCTTCAAAGATTTATATAATTTGACTTGATTTGGTGTGTCAGGATTAAAAAGGAGATGGCAGCTGAGTGAGCACTCTTCTGATAAGCTTGAGCTTGTTATTGTAATGACTTTCTGCATGTAACTTTAAAGCATTTCCTAGGAATACAAAACTGAAGGTTTGATAAGAATCCCACCAAGAAATCCTTCCTTGAGAAAAAGATGACTGGTGCACATCTATCAACTATGTAATCATTAGGGTACAAACTCCCTAGACAGTTTAGCCATTGGTTGGGGAAAGCAGCTATAAATGACCAAGATTCTGCTTGGTTGATGGCAAAGTGTACACCTTCACTAGTATTCTTCTGCTGGGATTCTGTTACATTGCTGGTTTTCTGGTCATGCAGCAATCTTTGGCTGGGGCTGCCTCTGGCCAAAGTGTGACTGCAGTTGCTTAGCTGGGAAAAAGGAACAGTGATTGCCTTCCTGGACCCCCACTTCATTGCACTAATGTATACTGTTATAGTGCTATTATTCCACTTTAACTGCTACAGCTGCCTCCTGTGGACTTCTGCGGTTTGTAGTTTAGTGAGGCCTAAGGGCTCTCTGGCTGAGAGTTCTAAATGCCCTCCCTAAACTGTAAATCCCAGGATTCCACAGGAGGCAGCCAGAGCAGTTAAAGTGGAATAATAGCGCTATAAAAGTTTAGTGTGATAAAGTCCTGAGTCTGCTGGGAGTCTGGGACGGTGATGGCTGTTCTTTCCTCCTGCTTGCACAGCTATGGCCAGATGTTTGACCATGGGGATGAGCCCCAGCACTGTCAAGCCATAGTTGCACAGGAGAGCTGTTGTGTAAGGAAGTACTGAATACTTCCTTCTGCAATGCCAGAAAAGACATATACGTTGCTGGAATAATAGGAAGTTACACCATCATATGTCACCACTAGGGGTCTGGGTAGCACTAACATGTTCTTTCTAGCCAGATGAACCCATTTTACATGAAGCTGATACACACACACATGCATGTGTGCACACGCCACCACCACTGCCACCCCACATGATATACACTCCTTGGATGTTTGGTGATGTCTGAGCCTCCTTGCCACCCTGTCTATGGAAATACTAAATGAAATGTGAGGTAGCTTTTATTTATTCAAGTGTAAATTATTATTCACTGTTTTCTTCTGCTACAGCAACACCCCAGTATTAAAAGACCCTCAGCAGTGTATGCACATGTATCTAAACAATGAAGCCAGATAAATGGGCTCCAAGGATTCATCACTAAAAAACTTTAGTGGATTCAACCTACTGATTAAACAACCCTTCCTCAACCTAGCATCCTCCGAATGTATTGGACTATACCTCTCATCATTCCCAGCCAGCCCACTGATAGCTGTACTTTCTAGGGATAATGGGGATTCTAGAGTAATCTGTCTAGAGGGCACCAAGATGAGGAATGCTGGTTTTTACTAAAAGCACACTGCAACTCTGTGCAATTTTGCTCAGATGTAAACCCACTATTTTCAATGGGACTGTAGCCTAACATTTGCAACTCTAAACCCTTTGCCTCGACTATGAGCATAGGATTATAGCCTAACATTTCTTTTACACATTTTCAGAATGTCAAAAATGTTCACAAAGGAGTGTTGGTGAGATATACAATTATTTAAATTTAGTTGATTTGTAATCCGTTAAAAAGCAGGCTATCATACTACAAACTGTAATCTGTTGACACACTTTAAACTATACAGGCAGAGCAGCATAGCTGCCTGAATATGCTCTTCAGTTATACCACAGCCCCAGGAAGTTTGCTACTGTGGGAAAGCTACAAAGCCTAAGAAAAGTCTGCAGAAACACATCTGCTGTGTTTAAAATCTGTTCTTTACTAAAAGTGTAGGCTCAAACATGGAAGTAATCAAAGGTGACTCGTAAAGCTTTTCAGTTAGACTTCTGTGTAATTCTTCAGAAAAGTGAAGACATAATTAAAAAAAAACAACTCACCAGAGTTTGTAGCCCTAAATGTTGGGATCTTTGAATAGGGCTGGCTTGAACAACATTGTCCTTCCCCGCTGCTGAGGGAACTTATACCAGCTAATGTTTTCTGTTGCTAAGTAGGTTGCCATAGAGTCATTGCTAACAGGAACTTATGCCTGACAGCAGAACAAGTGTTTATGTGTGTGTGTGTGTACATACAGGCACATGGGGGGATGTAATAATATTAGCACTAAGATGTTCTCTCAGGCACACCTCATTTCTCAAGCTACTGGCACCAACCAAGTACTGTATTAAAACAAGGAGACTGCAGAAGGTCCACTGATAAGGAGTAGGGGAGGATGGGGGTTTATTCCTCTATAGAGCATCGTTTTGAGCAATATTTTTCATCTCTTCCCTCCACAAAAAACACAGATGATGCATACCCTGTCAAGGAGCCCTTTCATACTACTCAATTATAGTGCTATGATTCCATTTTATCTACCATGGCAACAACCTATGGAATTCTGGGAATTGCAGTTTAGGGAGCAGTATTTAGAATTCTCAGCCAGAGAGCTCTTAATTCCACAAGAAGTGGTGCTCAATGGGCCAAATTTGCCACTGAAATCCAGTTTCCCTCCCACGTGATGTTGATTGTTTCTTCAGCATGCTGGAAAGCATGGGAAAGGTAGAAGTTGCTGGAAGGATGTTAGGATGCCACTCTGGGGTTTATGTTCAGAATCCTTTTGTGCTATAAAACACTGTTAACTGTCCTTTACTCCCTATGAGTACATTTACATACCATCATGTTTAAAAGTAGAACTGTATTCTGGAACAAGGTTTTTTGGTTCCTAAGTAAAGTGATCCACATACAGCTAGTTAACTACCAGTATTGGCATTTTCAAAGTTTGTGTAATTTTTAACATACTTTTTTTTTTGTTACAGACAAGTAGCTTTCTAAGTAGTATCATCAGTAATTTTTACATTCTTGGCAAGCATCTAGCAACCTTATTAAACTAGTATGGATTTTTAGAAATCAATTTTAATAAAAAGTGTATGGTACAATTCTTTAAAAGGAGCAGAATATTCTAATCCCTTTATTAAAATATTCCTTTATTGAAAGCATACAAGCTTGAGGTGATACATTAGGTTGTTGCCCCTCAACATTTCAGCCAGAATTCCTACATATTACTGATCATATGTTGGAATCTTTTCAAAAATTACAGCCATTTCAGTCTTTTGAAACTTCTAGACATTTTAGCAACATTCATCTTATACCCACATGTACTAAAATTAAGATACTGTCTAGCACAGTCAGTTTTGCAAGTATATTTGATCCTTACATGCAGATACCTATAGGGCCACTGTATTTGCCCTGGATCAGACTATGACATCCTTGGAATTTGATCATTTTTGGAGTTGTCTTGGGAGGACAGGTGAATTTCTCTGCTATTCTCCTCTATATCATTGTGTAGCACAGATTGGAGATACCTGATGTATTTAATTGCAGCTCGAAGGGTTTCAACTTTGCTGAGCCGTTTCTCCAAGTACTCAGCAGGTAAGTGACGTCTGAGTTTGGCATATCCTTCATTGACACATTTAACCCTCTGCCTTTCCCTTTCATTTCTTTTTCTGATGAAAGCAGGGTTGCAGGAGTATTCACATCTTCCAAAATTCCCATAGGAGGATTGAAATGGGAAACTGCAAGGATTGGTGTAGGAATTTTCAACGGTCAGCTGCTCTGGGGTTAATGGAAGCAGAGACAAATCTTCAGGACCAGGAAACTGGTATGGAGCCTCTGGGTACAAATGAAAGCTATCAAAAGGATCACTGTAGCAAAATTTGGACATCAGTCCAATATAGGAGTCATTGAAGACTGGGAATTTGTCCATGGCATTACAGCTTTTCCTAGCTCTGGTGTCTTGTGCAGAAACCTGGAAAAGTAAAACTGTGTTATCAGTTTAATGTTTCATCCATTGCAATAGGCTTGGTGTGATTGTCAGTATTTTTATTGCACATCTGATATTATGGAAATATGTGGGAGACTGTGACAGTGTAGTGCTGGCCTATTTGAACAGAATGTTTTAATCCCTGAAATGTTTATTGTATGCTTTTAAATCCCTGAAATGTTTATTATGTGTTTGCCCTGGGTTAATCTTTTCTTTTGCCCTGAATGTTTGTCATTTTCATTTTCGTAAGATACACCTTATCAAAGAAGGACAGACAGTTGTCAGGACAGGTATGAAATTTTCCATTACTACGGTTTCCCATACAGCCACTTGACATCACTATAGTTTGTGCCACTCTCTTTCCATCTCTCATAATGATTCATAGTCCTGGAGACGGCAGGTGTCTGCAAACAACTTGCAGTGAATGCAAATGAGCTTCACTTTGATTGGACTATGTTTTGTAACTTTTAATGGACACATTTTTTTGGACACATTTAACTATGCCTAATTAAGTATTCTGCTATGCTTCCAAGGTTATAAACTCTTCCAAGCAAAAGATGTTATACCAATAACAAGATATCTATTCTCTCTCTCTGGTTTTGTGAGACAGCATAATGACATTTTTGCGTCATGAAGAAATGTGTACAGGTTTCAAACACCAGTACCATATAATGAACTTTTCCTGTCCCCTCCTCAGACGCACTATTGGTTCCTGTGTATAAGAAATTATGGAAGCAGTTGCTTTCATCTGTAGTCAATGGATTATGTGATAATAAACTTCCTAAAATTCATTTTACCAGAGCCAGCCCTATCTTTCAGCAACAAGGCAACACCTTCAGGTGGAAGATGCTGAAGAGCAGCAACAACACCCCCTTGGGGTTCCATCTCAGGCTCCTAGCCATTCTTCTCTGCTGGAGGACAGAGCTGCATGTGCCACACAACCTGTCCTCCCCTAAATTGGTCTGCCACCTTCTACTGTGATCAAAGATGCTATTTCATGGCCAGTATTCATCTCACAATCCGGTTAGACTTTGAATGTGGAATGAGGGAGAGGTGCCAACATGTCCATTGCCTGAAGCACCAAAATGGCTTGGACCAGACCTGAATGTTAATCTGTAACCACAGCAATCCCCTTAGTCCAAATATCTTACTAGGATTTCAGAGAACTGCTGAGGGAAGAAATGTCACAAATGAGCCAGGAACCCAGCAATGATCTTTGGAGAACAAACAGGTATAAGCTCAATTCTCACTCCTCACATGGGTCACTTCCTAGCAGCCAGTCTAAACCTTGATTTACACACACACACCCCTTCCAAATTAGGCCTGACATTTGAAACAGCATGTAAGACAATTTCAAACTGATATTGTTAAAGAACAAGATTATTTCAAGGAACTGGGCTAATTTATCATGCGTGGGGAAAATGATATTAGTAGCTTGCCTAAAATAAAAATGTGTTTATCAGTGTTCTGTATTTTAATATGAAAAAATAGCCAACTATTTTAAAGTGCCATTTCAAATCAAAAGGCTACACTTTCAGCACTGAAACAGAAATGTTTCCAGGAATTCTGAGCATTTATAACCAATCACACATACTTCAGCTGATTAGAAACATTTAGCTAAATTATTTCCTGTGAAGTCAAGTGCTACTTGGGACTAAACATGAAAATTGTTTCTTTCCTTTAAAAAAAGTATTTATTGCAAAGCTGAATTTGCTTAAGATCCAGTTAATAATCTACTGTCTCACTGATGACAAACCACAAAAGAAAACAACAGATAATCAGTGGAGAAAAAGTCCTGAAATCAAGAGGGAAAATCTAAAATATTACATAAGGGAATGCGGTCCAAAATATCACACTAAAATTCCATGTGTTAAAATGATGATAAAGCACTTTCCCCCTAGAAATTCTGCTTCAAAATAGACTTTGCAAATTATCTATTAAACATGTGCCTCCCTTACTAATTTAACAATCTGTCTGAGATTTATATTAATAACTTGCTTTTAGCCTCTATCTATCTTACATTTCTTACCTGAGTTCCCCAGTTCCAGTGCCTGTTGAACTGAGTCAAAGACAGATCTAAATTTATAGTCAATTGGCAATATGCAAAGTAGCTTACAATAAGATCTGCTCTTTTCTGGTTGAGCTTCTTCCTCCCACACTACAGCTATAAAGACAACAAATATTATAAAGGGATAGAAAGCATAACATATCAGAGGATTTTTTTTACTAGTCAGCAGCATATTTATATCCCTCCAATACAAGTATTATAGCAATTTGCTAATTTTTTACCAAATCACTCTTTATATTTAGCAGAAGCATTTGCTTAGATCTGTTACTTTTTCCATAGGTATGTTAAATATTAAAATCTCAGCAAATTCAAAACAGACTATGTGTATAGTCACAGTAAATGTCTTAATTCTGTGAACATTAATGTCTGTTGCTTAATTTTTACAATCTTTGTTAGGAGGCCAGTGGGATGTGCACAAACTGCTGAGGTTTATCTCCAAAACTCAAGGGCAGCTTGACAATCCAGTTATCAAAAATGTGGCAGTGCCAAGCACCCATTTTCAATTTTCTTTAAGGATTGACTAAACAAGTATATGTGAATACATTTCAGCAATCCCCCAACACTATCTAAAAATGAGTAGGAGGGAACTTAGGGGCAACGTAGTGAAAGCGGTAAGGGTTTAATCATTTATCAGAACCAAGCTGCCATCCTGACCTTCCCTTCCCATGATTTTCCAGTCGTGTGTGTGTGTGTGTGTGTGTGTGCGTGTGACTTCAAGTTGCCTGTTGACTTATGGCAACCCCATGAATATCATTGGGTTTTCTTAGGGAAGAAATACTCAGAGGTAGTTTTGCCAGTTCCTTCCTCTGAAATATAGCCTACAGCACCTGGTTTTGTTGATGGTCTCCCATTCAAATACTAATCAGGGCTGACTCTACTTACCTTTCAAGATCAGACAAGATCTGGTTTCTTTAGGGTACTTAAGCCTTCTAGTCATGTTTGCAAAAGTACAAGTGAGAGGAGAATCCTCTACAACAAGCCATTTGGAAGACAGCAGCAGACAGTGACATCACCACCACCAACAGCCTTGCCAGTTCTGTGCTCTAAGCTCTTCTCTCTCATTTGCTATTGTTCAGTTGGCTCCCACGTTTTCCCAGTGAACTGTGAGTGAGGGCTAATAGTTTAGAGTAGTGGTGGAGGAAAACCTTACCAATCTAACTGAACGTTGGCTACAGCTGTATCAAAATCTGCTTTCTTTGTGGTGGTGATAGCAGTGGAGTAATCATACTTGCCATCAATGTGGTATAATGTTTTAAGTGTTTGACTAGGACTCTGGCTGTGATGAACTCCGTCAACATCCACTCCCCAGAACAACAGGCATTGCTTGAAATGCTTTATTGTCTCAGGATATAGACAGTAACAGTTCATTGATAGATCTAAGGTCTTGGCGCCAAAAGCCCAAAGCAAAAACATGAGCTGTGCAGGCTTCCACCAACAGATACCAACCATACCAACCTCCCATAATGCTCTCTGCTCATGTCAAGACCCTGGTATGATTACTAGCAGGCCCAATGTTAACAAGCTACCTAATACAGTAGTGAAAGCTACCTATATAACCCTATGGCACCAGGGACATGACACTGGCAGAACAGGGTTCCAATCCCTACTCAGCCATGGGCAACCTTGGGCAAGTCACATTCTCTCAGCCTCAGAGAAAGGCAATGGTGAACCCTGCAAAAGGGTCACTTAGGGCTGTCATAAGTTGGAAGTGACTTGAAGGCAAACAACAAACAACAACTCATACCTTCCCATCTGCAAGTCTGTTTTGAGTAGTGAGGGGTTAGTGAGAGAGGGATTAGTTACCACGCTGGTGAGGAGTTCTTCGTGACCTACTGTGGCAATATTGGTAGGATCTTTCTAAATAAAGCTCCTAGAAGCAATTTTGATTTAGACTCCACTAATCTAGTGGGTCTATGCCTAAATATCCCAAAGGGACCAGATCCTGCCTGATCTTGGAAGCTATGCAGGATCAGCTCTGATTAGTACCTATAGTACCTATATGGGAGACTGCCTACAAAACCAAGTGCTGTAGACTGTATTTCAGCAAAAGGAACTTGCAAAACCACCACTGAGTATTCCTTGCCTAAGAAAACCATATGCAATTCTTGGGGCTGCCATAAAATGACAGGTGACTTGAAGGCACATGCATACACACAATCCAGTGGATATCTTCTTGATATCTGCATACCTTATTACTATGGATGCTTGGGCAGTTGGGCAACAGCTTGGCTTATCCTGATTATTATTAGCTTATCCTGATTAAGGCAAAAATGGGCTACACATTTGTGCCCCCATTGTTCCTTTTGCTGCTGAGGAAAACCTAAGATGTTATTGAACTACAATGTCCATCAGCTATAGCCAGTATAACCAAAGTTGAGAGGTGATGGGAGTAACAATCAAAAACAGCAAAACACATTTTCAACCCTAGATCTAGATTTGTTTTAATCTCAATTCATCATGGATTTGAACAGCCTTAATCACTCTGGTGGACTGCCTACACTGAGGAGTGTATGTACAGTTCCCTTCATATTCTCTGGGGTTTGGTTCCAGGACCCCCCCGTGGATACCAAATTCCATGAATATTCAAGTCCCATTATATGCAATGGCATAGTAAAATAGTGTCCCTTATATAAGATGGCAAAATCAAGGTTTGCTTTTTGGATTATTATTTTTTAAACAGTATTTTCACGCCATGAATACTTAAATCCATGAATACCAAATCTGTGGAAACGGAGGGACAACTGTATTAGTTCTGCTAGACCTCTTAGCAGCTTCTGATAATATCAGCTAGGGTTGCCCGTGAATACCAAATCTGTGGAAACGGAGGGACAACTGTATTAGTTCTGCTAGACCTCTTAGCAGCTTCTGATAATATCAGCTAGGGTTGCCCAGGTGTTTTTTTATTTAATTCATTAAACCATTCACCAAATGATAATTTAATTCACCAAGTGACATTTTTTTCACATTTTTTAATGCTTAGCAAATGAAAACCTGTGTGTACTTTGAGGTTTTCCAATTTTAACTAAGCATAAATTAAAGGAAAATGGGAGGGGAGGAGAAGTTGATTCTTCTGGAAACTCACATGCTTCTCTGAGCTTCAGTTTTAACACAGAGGAGCACAAAACAAGTTAAAAGACAGTCCTCCAGTAAGAAAATCACTAGTGTAATGGCCAAACCAATGATCAGAAAGGGGGAAATTACAGGACAACCCCCGTATCCGTGGAAGATATGTTTGAAGACATCCCCCACCCCGTGGACACCTGAAACCATAGATAAGAGGGAACCCTGTTATTTCAATGAGATGAATGCCAGAGGTTGACCATAGAATTGTACTCTCTGGCTTTTCTTCGCAAACGAAGATTCAGGAAGGACTCATCCCGCACTTTCTGCAAGCGTGTTGATGATTAAAAAGGCAAATCCAAGATAAACAAGTCCGGTTGCAGAGAGCACAGCAGAAGGTCTCCTTGGGTGATGCTTTTGGGTTGTGATTCTTTCTGTGTTGTCATTTCTCTTCAAGACTTGTTTGGCATGAGTTCTCAAATAAGGCTGCAGCATTGTGGATAGTGCATCTCCATGCCTCCCGATGTGAGGCCAGGGCGGACCACTGTTGGTGATCAATTTGGCCAAGCCTGAGATGTTGTTTGAGGGAGTCTTTGTATCGCTTTTTTTGGAGCGCCCCTCTTAGGCTGACCCGTGGTGAGTTCACCGTAGAGTAGTATTTTTGGGAGGCGATGGTCCTCCATCCTAGAAACGTGCCCTGCCCAGCTCAGCTGTGTTCTCAATATCATGGCCTCAATGCTGGTGATCCCTATTTGCTCAAGGACAGCAACATTCGTCACATAGTCAGTCCAGTGTATATTTAGGATTGTGCGTAGACAGTGCTGATGAAAGTGTTCGAGGAGTCGTAGGTGGTGACGATAGGTGACCCATGTTTCCAGATCCATAAAGGACAGTAAGATAGTACAATGGCTCTATACACACTGATTTTTGTGCTTTGCCTCAGGTGTTTATTGCTCCACTCTTTTGTGAAGTCTTCCAAATGCACTATATGCCTTCGCTAATCTGTGATCGATCTCTTCATCAATCTTGGCATCTGAGGAGATGGTGCTTCCCAGGTAGGTGAACTGCTGAACGGACTTGAGCACAGATTTGCCGACGGCAATGTGGGGATGGTGGTGTTCGTCCTGTGGTGCAGGCTGGTAAAGAACTTCTGTTTTCTTCAGGTTGACTTCCAGCCCAAACAGCTCTGCAGCTGTTGCAAAGCAGGATGTTAGGCACTGCAGAGCTGCTTCTGTGTGGGCAACAAGGGCAGCAGCAACAGCGAAGAGCAGCTCACGGACTAGATAGTTTAGAGTCTTAGTGTGAGCCCTCAGATGGCTTGAGTTAAACAAGCTACCATCAGTACGGTAACGTATATAGATGCCGTCGTCTTCTTCAAGCTCTGCCATAGCCCTTTGGAGTATCATGCTAAAGAAGATTGTAAATAAAGTTGGTGCAAGAACACAACCTTGCTTCACTCCATTAGTTATTAGAAAGGGCTCTGAAAGAGCATCACCATATCTGACTTGACCTTGCTGGCCCTCGTGTAGCAAGATAATTATTTTAAGGAATTTGGGGGGACATCCTAGTCTTTCCAGGATCTGCCACAGACCTTTCCTACTCACGGTGTCGAAGGCTTTGGTGAGGTTGACAAACGTTACATAGAGACCCTTGTTCTGCTCCCTACATTTTTCTTGCAGTTGTCTAAAGGCAAATACCATGTCTGTAGTACTCCTATTGTTGACCATCGAATCGTACTAGAGGACCTAGAAATGCCTAGAAAGAACGTATTTTTTCAGATGTGGTTAAGTTAAACCATGGATACCAAAACTGTGGGTATAGGTGTCAACCTTTAATTGCAAATTGGGGGAAAGGTGATCTACAGTTTGATAATACTTGCAGGTTGCTTAGCTGGGACTGTGTTTTATAGCCTTGCATTTATTTCAGTCCTAGAATGGGCAGTCTCAAGTGATGTTAGGGAGTTACTATTGGACTTGTAGTTGTTCCCCTACACTCCTATAGGATCCCTCAGGCTTCTGTCTTATGCCACTTGCTTTTCAACAGCTCTGTGAAACTGCTGGGAGAGGTCATCAGGAAAATCAGGCTGGGTTATCAATATGCAAACATTAATTGGTACTACTCTTCTTATTCCAAGTCCAGGAAGACAGATGTTCTGAATCACTGTATGAAATCAGTAATGGACTGGATATGATCTAAACAAAATCTAATCCAGTGAAGAAACCTGATTCCACTGACCCCAAATTTAGTATGCAGCCTGTTGCCAATGCAATTGCATCCCACCAGAATAAAATCTAGTTTTAGGATGTTTCTAGAGCAAGACTTGCTCGTCAATAGTCAAGTAGCAATTGTGATAAAGTGACTTGCAGAACTGCAGGTGGTGTGCCAACTACACCCTTTCTGCAAATGGCAGAATCAGCCATGGCTGCCTGTGTCTTGGGCATATCTAGGCTGGACTACTATCAGGGCAGCCTCTTGAAAGTGTTTGGCAAGTCTAGTATGTTGATTCCAGATTGCCTTAAGGTACCCATTATATATTACTCTGCTCCAATTCATTACTGGGAGAAATTAAGAGCTGGTCATTACTTTTAAATACTCTGAGCCTAACCCATACAGGACTTCAAAGGGCTACCATCTCCCATTACAAACCTGACCACCGATTGAAATCCACAGGGGATGCTGTGTGCTTGTTTCTCATTGTGACTGGAGTCGTGGCTGGCAATATCTCAGCAGAGCTGCCTTGTGAGAGCAACCAGATAGTAGAATCCCCTCTTTTTAAAATGTCTATTGTTCTCATTGCCCAGGATATTATTTTTATTGCTATACTACAATCAGTCTATTCTCCTTTTCAACATTTATCTGGTAATTTTAATGCTTACATTTTATTGTTCTGAGCCGTTTTGAAGGCTTTTAGGAAGAAAACTAGCCTGAAAATATATATTTAAAAAATAATGCTGGTTTTGGGAACAAAGGAAAAGAGAAGGGTTTGAACTCAAGAGTGCAACCACTCATCTGTATACAGCCCTTGCTGTATACTCTATACTTTAGTTAAATAGACATAAGCTTAAAGGCATTTACCTGTGAGTAAACCACACTGAACCCATTAAGTCTTACTTCTGCATCAGCATCTATAGGATGACATTGTTGGTTTATTACAGCTTCCATTACACAAGGAAGCCTTCAAGCACTCATACTAACAGAACCAGATTGAATAAAACAACCATATGCCAAAGTAATAACAGCATCTGTCAAGTCTGTAGTAGAAGTGTTGCAATTAGACTGTCACTTCATCTGCAAACTAAATTTGAAAGTAGTGCTACAGGAAGTTATTATTCTCTACTGAAATGTACGAAGCACTGGAAATAGATGGCCCAAGGAGGAGTACACAACCATGCAGGGACATGGGGAACAGTAGATACAGTTGCAAAATGGTGGCATATAGCTTTGAGGGCAGCAGAGAATACAGCACTGATGGGTATTCAGTTTGCTTATTATTGACATTATTTCTATCCCACCCTTTCCCCAAGATTGAGACTCCTCAGCTTACAATAATAATATTTTCATTTAAAATGATTATAAATGATTCATTCTCATTAAATGGCAAAGTGAGAGCTTGCATGCTGCAAGGGAATGTTCAACCTCTAAAGCAGGAATGAGAACCATGAAGCTTTCCAGATGTTGCTGAACTGCAACTCCCAGCAGCCTTAGGCAGCATAGCCATTGGTAAGAAACACTGGGAGTTGTAGACAAAAAACATCTAGATGGCTGCATGATTTCCACCCTGCGCAAAAAGCTTAAAATATGAGAAATTTCTGTTGTGATGGGAAAAGAAAAAACCCTACTGGTTGTATGCATCAGTGTTAGCTAAAGAACTGCTTATGGCAATCATGCACCTACTTTCCAGTTTCATACTGCAGCTATAATGTTAACACACTAGTGTGCAGAAGACATACAAGCTGGCTCCCATATCCATGGGGGATATGTTCCAAGACACCCCCCCCTGGATACCTGAAACCATGGATAACAGGGAACCTTATTACGACACGAATGCTGGAAGTTGACCATAGAAACACACTGTAAGAGCTAGAAATGCCTAGAGAACATATTTTTTCAGACATGGATAAGTGAAACCATGGATATGGGAGTCAACCTGTATTGCATTTCTCATCACTCAAGCAGCAGTGTACTGTTTGTACAGAAATACATCCCAGCAGCAGAAATATTGCTTGAAGATTTATCTGGTTCCTCCACCACTGAATGAGGTGTAAAGAAGATGATGGTTCCAGTCCCCCACAACCACCAATGAGCAAGGTTGTGACAATCAGAAGCAGAATCCCTGTCACAACTCCTTGTCACAGCCTCACCTGCTAGTAGGAGGGAGCTGGAAACATTATCCTCTTTGTGCCCCAATCAGCAGCTGAACAGACTTTCTCCACTTCACTTGGCTGCCAGCTGTCAAAGTGGGCTGGGAGGGATCTGGCCAGGAGACATTACTTAGTTACACATACATAATAACTAAGTAGCCCAATATCATTGGTTTTCTGTATTTATACCCCCCCCCCGGTTCTCTAAACTGAGCTAAAGTAGTATTCAGATTGCCAAATGCATTAACCTTGTGGCTCAAAAAGATTCAGACAGGCTCTGCATAAGATTCAGTATGAAATCTTCCACTTTTAAGTAATCAAGTGCTATATTCCAAGGGCAGATTCAACTTAGTTATCTAGCAATGTTGACAGGATCAAAATCACTTTAAAAATGCAGCTAATTCCCAGAACAAAAGAAGATTCTGAAGAATTTATTTGCATTCCATTATCAAGTTAATCTTAAAAAATAGTTATTGTCCACCAGCTTACCAGAATCTATATTAATAAATCATATGTAAATATCACAGAGAACTTTCAGCAAGCAGCCTAAAAGGGCCAACTTTTTCCTATTGTTCACTGCACTAAGTCTGTTCTCTTTACACCATATTAGTTCACCAACTATCTCTGCCCACTTAGGCTTCACCTTACAATTGCAGAGGTCAGCTAACAAATTGGCAGTACATGAAATAAAATTTATACAACAAGCCAGTTTTAGATGTGACAGCTATACTGTACAACATAAGGTTTTGATACACAGCAGATAGTAGGAAAACAAATATATTTACAAAAGTCCATTATGTAAAATCATTTCTAGCAGAAATGCTGCACATCTTTTCATTTCTTCACATAGATATTAGTGAAAACTGCATTTAAGAACCATACTTGATTATCTCTCAATGGCAAAGTTATCACACAGATAATTGCTTATGTTTTATTAATACAAGCAATATAATAGTGAACAGAGATTTTGGCTTGTTAAAATATTTTAATTTCATTCTTGTATTTGTACTCTCTTCACTCCTGATAAACAAAAATAAGTCTTCTTATGTAGTGACATACCAGAAAGATAGAAGTCAGTGCTTTATTTTAGTCCACTTTTTCTTTCCAACACCATTTGAAATTGGCAATTGTACATTTTAACTTAGGACAACATGGCGATCAAACACAGATTTGCGCTGTTCTTGGACTTGGAGTTTCCAACGTTGCTGGGCATATTCCACTTTGTTCAACATGTTGGCACGGCTTCGGGAACGAGCCAACACATCATGGGCATTTGCAAAAGGCTGGTGATCCTGAAATTGAATACATTTTATTACTGCATCATTTATTGCTCAGCACACCACTTGGACCAACTAAAAATATATTGCTTGAAGCATTCTGGTTTACCTTATGTACAAGAACCTGGTAAGTTTCTGGAGAAATGTATTTTTAAAATTATCTTTATTCTTTCTAAGCCATATCTATAGGTTGCGTCCTTTCTAGAAAAAGCCAGTACAGTGGGCCTACGTATTAGGCAAGCTCGTATTATGAGTGTTCAGTTATATGTGACCGAAAAAATATGTTCTCTCTAGGTATTTTCTAGGTCCTCCAGTGCAATTCTATGCTATTTTTCTGCCAGAGGTTCACCATAGAGTCATGCTGGAGGACCTAGAAATGCCTAGAGAGCTCTAACACTTCATTGTTCATTTCAGGTAAGAAAAATAAGGTTCCATATTATATGCAATGGGTCCTGAAGGAGATCCCTCACATTGCACGCAGGCCGACTCGATACTCATTTCTACATTCAGTCTTCCCCATCCAATAAGAGTAACACTGAAATTCTCAATATCATCACTTCAACAACAACAAAAGTCTATACATGTTTACAAGCGGAGAGGAGGAGAGGGAGGGAGAGGAAGTGTTAAGCATTCTGGTGTCTATCTTCCAGGTAGCTTTTCTGTTGTTCAGATAGCATACATTCACACATGCTCCCTCAAGAACACAAAAGAAGAGGGTCAGGTGAAAGCAGGAAAGTCACAGCAAGCATTGCAGATTCCTTGTGTTAGCCTGTTAATCATCTTCTTATGTGCAGTATAACAGGGGGGACAGGCAGGGAGAATCATCAGAGATGCTTGTGGTGATCTGTACTGAAGTATACTGATTTTTGTCCCCTGGCTATATGAAAGTATTTTGGAATGTAGAAAGGCTTACAAGTTGTGACAGTTTTATTCTCAAATGCCTGGATTAAAAAAAAAAAACAGTGAGCAATATTCCATAAAGTTAATGAGGCCTTCTCATCCAGCCCTTTCTGAGGGGATTTCTTATTCTACCACCTCCCTAAAAGCTTCTGCTGAAGATCAGGGAACCTCTGGAATGACATACAGTATCACACAAGGAACTGAAGCCAGAAAGTGAAGAAAGAGGCAGAAACTGCTGACTCCCCTTGTGGATTTCATATTATTTCAACCAGACCTTGGACTCTAAGCCACAGATGGGCAACTATGGAGGGGGAGAGGCTATTTTTCACCCTGCCCTGATGTACCCAACATGATTGGAAGTGACCTAATTTTACTTCCAGCTTCATTTTTTACTGATTTTCACCCAATTTTCGGAATCTTTTTTAGGTATGTGGAGGGCTTGGGGGATAAGCTGCTTCCTTTTGCAGCATTTTTAAGCCATGGAAAGAATCCAACAAAAAATGCTAAAAAGTGACTTTAAAAAAACTGGGTGCAGGAGGGGGGGCTTCAGGCAAGAGACCTGTAGATCTCAGTTTCCCCACCCCCTACTCGATGTCATTAAAAAATACTAGAGTTACAATCATTCAATACAAACAGTTTTTCATGTGTATCTACACAGATGAGCACATGAAGAGTTGCTTTGTATCTGCAGAGTAAAAGGCAAGCAGTCAGGCCAACCCTCTCAACTAGGAAATCAAAGGCTACTTGGCAAACCGGACCCCGTGCTTCCCACAAATAACATTGGGGGGAGGTTCAGGTCCCAAATATCAGTGGAAAAGCCAAGGTAGGAAGTTTGCTCTGTCCTTCCCTGATACCTTTTAGGACTGAGTTCAATTTAATCTCGTTCAATTGCCAGAGGACTGCTGCTCCAATGTTTGCTTCCCTCTACCTTCAGCCCTTGGGTATGGACTGTCTTATCTTTCCATGTATATACAGTACTAAGGAAGCATAAAATGAGATTTTTAAAAAATGTTTGATGGTAATAGTTGCTGTTGTTAGTCTTATGTGCCTTCAAGTTAACTTCTAGCAATTCTATCATAGGATTTTCTTTGTAATATTTATTCAGAGGGAGTTTGCTACTGTCTTCCTCTTAGGTGGAGAGAGCTGACCAAAGCCACCCAGTGGGCTTCTATAGCTGAGTGGAAATTTGAACCCTGGTTTCCCAAACACTCATACCACACACTACACTGCTTCTCAGTATAATAACTAATATATCATTAGATTGTATAGTGTATTATTATACTTTTCACATTATATTTTTCACTCTGCACTAGCAGTACTAAATTTTAAACTGCTGACACAATGTGGCTCTATGTTTAATCTTCTCTGTTACTAATCGGCAGCATCTATTATAAAACTGTTTGGAATATTCACTTCAAGATGTCAAATAATACCAATACACATGTTTACATTCAATATCTCAAGATAAAAAGCAAAAACACAGCTGTTTAGCTGACAAGAGATGAATGACCAAAGTGTGTTTATATGAAAGATTTCAGTCATCCTATTAAGCATAACTAAGAACAAATGCAATCCATAAGTGATGGACATTCAATCTCAAACCTACTGTTGATTCAAAGATGTTTTGGACACCAAGCTTTGTCTTAAAGATCAGATTTGGAGAAGTTCAGGTATGTGATATATATTGCAGATTAAATATCCACATTATGGACTATTTACCATGTTAATGTATGAAAACTAATTTTAGGTGTAACATGTCAAGACTGTTAGCATTAAAAGATAAAAATACCAAATTGGGAATCATAAACCATGTTTAAGAAGTCACAATACAGTAGTCAGATTTTAAAAAAAAGGTGTTGGGTGGGTAAACAAAACTGTGATTGTGAGCAATTTCAGGTGTCCATGGAAATTTCCAAGAAAACTCTTGGCTTTTGACTACCTGGATATTTTTCAAGAGCAACTGGTCTTTTCTTACATTTGGAATTTCAGCATAAGCCAAATTCTAGTGACAGTTTACA
Source organism: Gambelia wislizenii (assembly GCA_030847615.1). Classification (NCBI taxonomy): domain Eukaryota; kingdom Metazoa; phylum Chordata; class Lepidosauria; order Squamata; family Crotaphytidae; genus Gambelia; species Gambelia wislizenii. The sequence goes on from JAUMIR010000001.1 coordinate 366,189,206, forward strand.
TTATGATAATGTTACAGGAAAGAGACAGGACAGGACACAGTAACAGCACATAGTCCAACTGATATTTTAAACTAGCAATATAGACAGGTAACGCCAATATATACATCTAGAACGAGGGTATAATAGGATTTTAAGACATTCACTGAACACTTTCTAAACATTAGTACAAAATAAACTAAAAACTATGTAGAGGACTGTATTCTGTGATTCCAGTGCTGTGCCACCTAAGACATAGTTTGCAAAAATTCATAGAATCATAGAATTGTAGAGTTGGAAGAGACCACGAGGGCCATCCAGTCCATGAACTGAATCTCAATTCAATTCATGAACTTAATCTCAATGTTCATTTTTGTTTTAGTTTTTCAAGCAAGTTTCAACCCATACAGTGACAAAGATAGGCTTAAAACCTGTAACATGATAGTTTCAGAATCCAGAGGGGCTAAAAAATTATTTCAAGAGCTCAGAGAACAGGTCTGTAATATATAGAAAGAAAAGGGGGAGACAAGTCTCCAAGTGCTCTGTAGCGGGTCTATTATTTTAAACAAGCCCAACACATTTCAGCCTATGTAACTGATTCAATGGCCCTCTTCAGGAGCTATATAAAAACAAATATTGTTTCAAATAATAAAGACCATCTACAGAGCACTTGGAGACTTGTCTCACCCTTTTTTTCCTGCGGATTACATTCAGTATTTCTCTCCTGTAATATATAGCACCATTACTATAACATCACTGTCACTAGTAGCCAAAATAGTATTTATGCAAAATAAGCAAACACATGCAAATTTCCTTCATACAACTCAAATTTTCATGGTCCAGAACCTTTCATCTTGATGCAGAATTTTTAGTGGTGTTTTTAAACACCTCTAAAGAAATTCATCAGAAAGCACCTCTTCCCCTAAATTCCGCTGTTAACTCCAAGCTGAGAGAGATCTCAGAAGATGACACCGGCTTACAATTTTCCATCAGGAGATCTGTGTTATTCTCAAGATCTGAATTGCTTTCAAAGTTCACTTGTGAATGACACCATAAAACTCTGAGACAATTCAAGTTAAATGAGCCCATTAAAATGCTAATGGACCTGTCTAGGTTTGTTCCTGTAATGATTAATTATTACTTATTATTTCTGAATGCAATCTATTTGCAAGTCACATTCTAGCAGGGCCACAAAGCATATTGGAATAATCTTTCCTGAACCAATACTTGTGTGTTTTCTGTTTCTGAGCAAGGTTTTGGAAAATGAGATTAAATCAGTGGAAGAACATACACCTTGTTTTGATCCCATCTCAATTATTCAATCTAACTTCTTTGTTTGAAATGAAAAGAATATGTAGAGACCCTTTTAAAGCTGTTTTTAAAAAAACGTCTTCCTCATACATCCAAACTGTTCTTTCAGCTATCAAAATTAAACCAACAATTTGTCTGTTAGGGAAATTGCTGCCCATGGATTATTTAAAAAAACACTCACCCCAATGTCTTCATCACTTTGTATTAACTGTGAATGTCCAAAGAGACGTCTCTTCAGAATAGGTTCTACCAATGTGAGATACACCATGTACAGGAGCAGGAGACCCAAGATGGACAAATAGATGATGATAGTAATCTATACAACGTTAACACAGTATTTCAGTGTAGGCCACTAGAGAACACATTCATTTAAAGCATGCAACTAGCAAAACAAAACAAAATGTCTACAGCAACATAAATATTCAGGCTTTCCATTCTCAGCAGTTTACCCAAATTAACTGGAGAATAAGCAAAGAACTAAGCCACAGAAGCAAATGATTTCGTCCCCCAGCTACCTCCTTGTTTAGCCTAAAAAACTGCCTAAAAAACTGAAGACAAAATAAAACTATGTTTAGTTCTAGAAGGAAATGAAAAAAAATTTTTTGAAGTAACATGAACTTATTCATTTCTCTGTTTGTGGCTTATGAAAACTTTATGACTTCAGAAACATGGATCAGCTAGTAACAGTAAGCAATAAGTTAGATGCAAAGGATTCATTCCAGATACACAATGTCTGAAGCCAACCCCTGGCTTTAAATTCAATGTTGGTTGCAACAAGCTAGACCAGTGGTTCTTAACCTTTTCTTTGCCAGTGACCCCCTTTAAATATCTTTTGTTGCCACAGACATTAACTCAAGATTTAAAACCTTTCCTCAGAGACACTGGAGTTGGAAGGAAGACTTTTCTCCTGTCTCTTTCTGCCTAGTGTGGATTGAATGGCAATTGGCCAGCCAGCCAGCCAATTGGCCTTTCCCTTGGCTCCTGTCATGTGGCCACTCCACTGCAGGGAGGAAGTGGGCCAAGCAACTTTCAAGCCTTCGCAGACTCCTGGGGGTCCATGGATCCCAGGTTAAGAACCACTGAGCTAGACTATATAAGCAAATTAAGAACATAATTATCCTAGATCAGTGTTTCTCAACTTTTGGTCCTTCAGATTTTTGGATTTGGCTTCCCAGAATCCCCTCCCATTAGCTATGTTGGATTGGGCTTCTGAGAGTGACTTTTGAAACATTTTGAAGACCAAAATTTGAGAACCACTGTTCTTGATACCTCATGAGGGGGTTTCATAGACTGCAGTAGCAAACCAGTCACATTTATGGGGAACTGCAATCCATACTATACATACATATTTGTAAACTTGTTTACTTCACTTGGAATTACATTTGTTTCACGGATAATATTAAAGGTACACCTTGAATTGGTGTGTGCATGCACAGTGGACTCTATTCAGTTACCACATACAGTGGCCTGCTCCCTACTTAGATTACAAAGTTTTGTAAAGTTATTCTTAAAATGGAATAAAGAGGAACCAGTAAGAACCAAGACAGGTAAGCAAGTTAGAGGACTTGTAGGTTCCAGTGCAACAGCAATTGTATTTGAAAAGGGAAGTGTGTATCCCAACTTAAAACTTGTTTTGAATAGCATCCATTAAAGCAGACCATACAACAAACAAGATCAGTGTCAGTATCACGGAAAAAGATTAATTAAGCTTGGTATTTAATAATGTCCATGCTTTCATCACATGTTTCTAAAAACATTAACAAAATGTGAAGCAATGCATGACCTGCATACAAAGAATGAAAGGGAGAAATTGTACAGAGTGCCTGGAAGATTATAGAAGACTCCATTTATAGTCCATGCTACATGTGATCTTTTCAGCATGACATTTCTTTGCACTTTTTTTATTATTGCAAGCCCTTATGTAAATAAATAATTGAGGATCTTGACATCATAGGACTGTTAAGCATTTTCCTCATAAGCACAGTGACAGGCAAAACACATCTAAAGGAAGCAGATGTGTTCATTTTGCTTGCTTAAAAAATTGTGTTTTGATTCCACACAGCAGTTTATATAAGAAATCAAAGGCTTAATTAAACCAGTTTGCAAAATATGATGGTGTTAAGATGCTCCCAGTAGCCTTCATTTTTGAAACAAGGAAAACATTATTTTAGACTAGGAGATTTAGGAGATTATCAGACGTGGCAAATATGGTGTGATTACAATGTCACAATATCATGAAAGGGCTTCCCTATCGCACAATGTTGTCCTCCTCACATTCCACTGCTGTGAAAAAGGCATTCTTTTTTATTAGCATGCCAAGCTGCCAATTAATATCCCATGGCATTTTTTTCATTGTATTGCTTGTGTGCCAAACCATGTCCTGTTCTGCTGGTGTGATTACAGTGTCAATGGGCAGTCCCTACCAGAACACTTCCGGGTGAGAACACAAAAATTAGGTACAGGACACTCTTTTTATGAATGTTCCCATTTTGCTGGCAAGTTTTTAAGTGTGCTTCAGTGCTTGTGTGTCCTGTTCCGTTTGTTAATCTAGGTATTTTTAGATTTTTAAGTGCACTCGTGTCTTCTCGTGAGAATTCCCAAAGTCTCGCCCATGCAAAAACACAGAAGGAAACAGCACTAGCAGTCATGCTGCAGTAATTCAGGGGTGGCTCTGTCAGCAACATGTGATAAGAAGTGTTATTATACCAGGATACCAATACTTTAAAATAAAATGGGACAAAAACGTTTTTAAATGCTCGCCTGATAATCTTGTCTGATAATCTCGTCTAGGACTCGTAACTTAAAACCATCCTTAGCTAACCTGTTATTTTGAACTAATGAAAATGGCTGAAGGAAAAAAGAATGGGTAAGCACTAATTTTCAAATAATGCCCATGAAGACTGATGGCAACCAAGGACCTGAACCAATAACTATGGACATATTCATTATTTAGTGCTCTCATACCATACTGGATCCATACAATATAGCACTTTTAAAAAAAACCTTGTGAACTTCATTCTATTACAGTAGTTACTGCATAGTTTGCACCAGGATGAATTGCTTAACCCATAATGATGGCTAGAAATTGTGACTGTATTATAGTTTTATCTGGACTAGAACAGATGAAATTTTATAGATTCTACTATACAACCTGACTGTTAAATGTTTTTGTATACTGTTTAAATGCATGTATATTTTGGAGAAAGACAAAAATGTGCAAGTTGACAGTTTAAGAAAATAGTAATCAAGGGTTATCTTTACTTTAATTGTTTCAGAGCTTCTTTCCTCATATTTGCATTCACAACGTAAGCAATAGGCTTCTACATCTGGCCCAGGAACTGGCATAGGTTCCACAACATGAAGACAATCACTGGGCAGAAAAAAAAAAGATGCTTGGGATAAGTTTAGGTAGGTCTACATCCCTGCAGAGAAGCATTCACCAATAAGAAATCATGCTGAATGCAGCAAGAGCAAAACAATAAATTATTCATTTTTTTGACATTAAGAATATCTGCCATTCAATCCATGTAATGATCTATTTAAATATTTAATTTGCTCCATGAGAAGCTATTCACTTAATGAATGACCATCTGCCAACAATGAAACCATTCCCCCCCCCCCCCGATAAATTAAGAGTTCAAATATAAGTAAGGCAATTTTCTAGACAAAAGATTCTTGAAATCCCAGCTGGCTCTATAATACCAGGTCCTATTCCCGCATGCAAGCTTCCCCCATGATCATCCCCACCACTGTTCCTCAGTGGAAAGATTATAGTTATGGGGACTGAAAGTGGCAGCATGAGTTAAATCATGAGAGCAGGAGTTAAATAGAAGTTGGGAGTTAAATGTTCAGATAAGAGACCTCACATATCACATGAGCATCCAGGTCCTAGCAACAATCCAGCTCACCAGCCAACTAGTATCAATTTACTTTCATTTTAATGTCACAATAATGATGTGACACTGTGAAGCAGGGCATTTCAGTCTACATCTGAAATGTGTCAGGAATAACTTCAATTGAAGGCGGTGGCAAAAGGCAACTATTTTCAACATGCACATGATCATGGAAAGGCAGGAGTGTTTCGGCTGTCTTCTGTTTTTCCTGCTTCATGCTGTCAAGACTTTTCTCTTGCCATACAAAATATCACACACTCTTTTATAGAATAATCACGCCTTTTCCCTCCCCCAGTTTACCCGAATATATTTTAATCTTATATGAACAAGACAAGATTAAGGAGCCATCTGATTTGTGGGTTCAAGCACTGAACACAGCTTACATAGAGGGAAGGAGCAGAAATGCAAAAGCTTCCTTATGTTTTCACAAGAGGTTTTAGTGACTATTTCAGACACAATTGTCTCAAGAAAAAAAGAACATGTTCATTAAAAGCAACAAATGGAAGTCCTTTGCATTTGACTGTTCTTCCAGGTTTTCTAGGACTTGCTTGATTCAGCAGTTACTTTACTAATTCTTCCCCTGAATTTGTACCAGATACTGTAATGGGAAGTTTTCACACTACACAATTCAAAGCATGGCATGTTACCACACTGCATAATGCTTGCACAAGAAAACTTAATATACAACAAAGGTGGTAACTGTGCTACTAGCTTCATAACATTTTCCAAATTACTATGTCATATCTATTAGACGAGCCACAGAAAATCTGTATATAAAGCCATACTTAATACAGCTGGATTAATTTAAAAGCAGTCATATATGGTCTGAAACTAATTTAGTCGACATTGTTACCACCTGATGTACACAAGATAAACAACACCGTGAAGATGCAAAATATTTTTATTGTGGCAGAAAATTTTAGTAAACAAAATAAACTGGCACTTGTTGGTTGCGTAAGTATTCATCCCCACACAAAATTTGTTAAAAACACCATTGGGCAGCAATTACAATTGTAAATCTTCTTGGATAAGTCTCTGTCAGCTTTGATTAAGAGGCTATACCCTAGTTGGAACAAAGGAGATTATCACACTACACTGTTATAGCACTATTATTCCACTTTAACTGCTATGGCTGCCTCCTCTGGAATCCTGGGATTTGCAGTTTACAGAGGTGTATTTAGCATCCTCAGCCAGAGAGCTCTTAGGCTCTCTGAACTACAAACCCCAGAATTCCACAGGAGGCAAACATAGTATTTAAAGTGGAATAATAACACTGTAACAGTGAAGTGTGATAAAGTCCTAAGAATTGGATTTGGTTGTTAATGTCTACATTTCAGTTTTCTGTATCTAGAGCAATACTTCTTAAATAGTGTAAATTGCTGTTTACCAACAGTATATTCCAAGAGTACAGGTATAAAATAAAATGCCATATACTCACCAGTCTTTCTGTGAAACATTTCGACTGAAAATGTCACCAGCATGTTCTTTATAAGGAGGGCAGATACATTTACATCGGACATCCTCGGAATTCTGAAAAATGAATGTGGACTTCAAACTAATCGGTTTGTTATATGACAGTAGGAGGGATACATAATAAGAGGAGTACACAGCCTAGCCATGAGGTATTTAGGATATTTATACTTTAAGAATTTCTATGTACCAGGGAGAAGTATTTCAACCCATTATCCATATAAATGATCCTTTTTCACTTATTTAAATATAAAAAATGATCCTTCTCACTCTAATGCTATGAAACTATGGTTGATCAAGATAGGTTTGTTTTATTAGCACTATAAACTGAGGGATAAAGGAAGATTTCAAAGCAGCCATGTGCATCTGGCAACACAGCAGCATTTGGTTTTTATTTCTAAAGGGCACTGCTTACAGTTCTATACCACCTGGTATATAAGGTTAGAATTTTGGCAGGAGGCTTACAAATTGACTGAGTCAGTTGTACCCAAAAGTGGATTCCCAGATGTTGGATTTCAACCCCCAGAATACTGAGACAGCATGGCCAACAGTGAGGGATTGTGGGAGTTGTAATCCAATAATACTGAAGCACTCAATATGAGGAACCACAGTACTACAGAAACAGAAAATGTGTTATAGCATATTCTTTGTATATACCACCATCTAAAGAAAGTGCAACACACATTCAAGTTTATATTTACATGATGCAGATTACTTGTCAAAATAAAATTTACAAATGTAGACAAAGTTAGCCAGCTCAACAGAAATTTAAAAATGGGGGGGGGAGCTTTAATTCAAAGTAAATGATTAAAAAAAAGTTTAAGGAGCTAAAATGCATATAACCATTCTCTGCATATGCCTCTTTGACAGGATACTAACACCAAATCAATAAATCTCAAATTATGTACTGTGAGAAAACTTTCACTAGTTTTAAGGAAGAGGGTAACCTCAATATATTCCTCCAGCATTTTCTCTTATTAAGTCTTACACCTACAAATCAGGAAAACAGCATTTACACACATTCATAAAATATTTCCCATTTCTTGCTCTTAAAAACATATAATCTGAGAAGACACTCGTCCTACTTGCATTATTTAAAAAAAATCCATCCAAGTTTGTATTCACTTCTACAAAGGTAACATCAAATCAACCTTCCTAAAGTGCACTACAACTGGGACAGCAATCTATAGCTATTCATCAAGCAACACCCTTACACAACTAATTACGCTTTGATCTTAGCCCAAAAAAGGAACTTCCAAATCCCACATGGACAAATGCTTACACCTAAAATGACATCTTGAAGAAGGGCTAAAAATAAGAAAAGCATGCAGAATCTGGATATGCTTTGGTGTTAACAAGGGATCAAAATTTAATTCTCAATTCAATGGATCAAATCTCTACAGCTCTTCTGCTAGCCAGATATATTTATAGAACTAAAGAGAAGTACTTCAACACCCAACACACATAAATCAAGATTAAATGATATAATAAAAATGGAATGTGCTTCCAAATTAAACTGTGTTTATGACTACAGGCCTAAACAAAAGATTCCTTGTCACAGCTCATTGTGCAAACATGAGGAAGTGACAAATACTTCTGGGAGTGGGAAAAAAGAAACAACTAAATCATAAGAACACACCGAGGGTGCACCTCACACTGCACAACTGTAGCACTTTGATACCACTTTAATTGCCACAACTCCATCCTATGAAATCTTGCATTCTGTAATTTAGTGAAGGATTAAAATGCTCTGCTGGGGAGCTAGAAAGCTGGAGTTGCAGGGAATAGGCTGGAGTAGTGGTTCTTAACCTTTTGTTTACCAGGGCCCCCCTTTAAATATCCTTCGTTGCTGCAGACCCCCAAGACTTAACTCAAGATTTAAAACCATAATAATAATAATAATAATAATAATAATAGTACAATCACACCATCCATGGTCTGATGTTGTCACAGGGGGGTCCATGGAGGATTGAAAGTTGCTTGGCCCACCTCCTCCCTGCAGTCAGTGGCCATGTGACAGGAGCCAAGGCAAAGCCTGGCTGGCTGGCTTGGCCTGTGCATTGCCATTCAATCCACTCCAGCCACAAACTTGCAGGAAGAAGCAGAGGAAAAGTTTTCCCTCCCCCTCCAGTGCCTCTGGGGGCAGGTTTAATGGATGGTATAATTGTATTACTATTATCATCAGGTGTTGTTGTTGTTGTTATTAGGGTTTTAAATGTTGAGTTAAGTCTTGGGGAAGAATCAGAAGAAAAGTCTTCCCTCCCCCTCTAGTACCTCTGGGGGCAGGTTTAATGGATGGTATAATTGTATTACTATTATCATCAGGTTGTTGTTGTTGTTAGGGGGCAGGATTATTGGCTGGTGTAATTGTATTACTATTATCATTAGGCTGTTGTTATTATTAGGGTTTTAAATCTTGAGTTAAGTCTTGGGGAACAATCAGAAGAAAAGTCTTCCCTCCCCCTCCAGTACCTCTGGGGTCAGGTTTAATGGATAGTATAATTGTATTACTATTATCATCAGGTGGTTGTTGTTGTTGTCGTTAGGGGGCAGGTTTAATGGATGGTATAATTGTATTATTATCATCAGGTTGTTGTTGTTGTTGCTGTTAGGGAGCAGGTTTAATGGATGGTATAATTGTATTACTATTAACATCAGTAATTTTGTTGTTGTTGTTGTTAGGGTTTTAAATCTTGAGTTAAGTCTTGGGAGTTCATAGCAACAAAAGATATTTAAAGGGGGTCCCTGGCAAAGAAAAGGTGAGGAGCCATGGTCTTAGAGCCCCCTGGTGTTCCCTGCTTTGCCCATTTGACTAGAGTGGCGCTGCCGGGGGAGGGTCTTGGGGCCGCTCACCTTTTCCCCAGCTGCCGGACCTAGCAGGGCCGCCAGCACCACCACCGCGCACACCGCCGCCCGCATCATCGCCGCCGCTCCGCCGCCTCCTCCTGCTGCTGCTGCTGCTGCTGCTGCGGGGGTGGCCGCCATGGCTGGCTCTCCGCTTGGCCAAACTCCCACCCGCCGCGGGCCCCCTTATCGCCGCCGAGGCGGGCCCTCCGCCCGGACTCTCGGCCCCACCACCATTCCGACTTCCGCTTCCGACGCAGGGCCCAGCCCTGCTGCTGCGTCACGTGACGCCGAGGCCCTTCCGTGTCCCTAAACCCTCGCTCCCACCAGCAACAAATGCCCCTCGGGTTAAGTTCCGGTGACGAAAATGGCCCTCTGGCAGAATAAACACTTGGGGCATAAGACTGACTTAATGCTCTGCCTGTGGTGGCGTCGGCGGGTCTGGCAGTTTGTCTTGGGGCCCCGCAAACAAGGGAGCTCCTCTCCTAGGACATGGGGTGTGCTATTGGGCCCTGTCTCTGCCCAGCCACCTTGCTCGCTACAACCCCCCCCAAAATAAAAAAATAATAATCTTTTATTGATTTTTTTCTTTTCCAAATAGGTATAATTGAAATGTGTAAATATAATGTGATTATAGTGTGTTTAGATTAAGAGGAAAAATGTATTAGTGTTAGGATACATAGTTTTATTTTTGTATTAGTAAGAAAAGAGGAAAACAATTATTATTCTTTTTGCATTATTGTTACGGCCTTTTGCAGTCGGTGTAATTTTCAGTAGAATGGTCTTGTTCCAATAAAAAATTCCTAATCCCCAAAATTCCTGCACCGTTCCCTTCAGGGAGCAGCTGGAGGACCCCCAACACAAAATCAGACCTGGCTAGACTTGCTTGGACTTCAGGGCCTGGCTTTTCTCCTCCAGTCTTCAGAATGAGGGGTAAGAATCTCAGGGCAAGAGCAGTGCCTTGAAAAGCCTGTATTGTCCTCTTGGTGGGGTTTTTATTTGAATGACACGTTCCAGTGGCTCTTAACCTTTTCTTTATCAGGCAGGAGATGTAGCAAATAGAGGTTAGGAAGTGAATGTTAAAAAGAAACAATAAGGGAGAAGAGGTGGTATGTAGAAAATCATAAGGAAATAAAATGTATGTATGTAAAATGTAAATTGTAAAAATACTACAACAAGAGCATGTAATGTAATGTACAGTTACTATTTTAAAGTATGTAAAGTTTTTAAAAAAATAAAACCTTTTCTCTATCAGGGACCCCCTTTAAATATCTTTTGTTGCTGCAAACCCCCAAGACTTAACTCAAGATTTAAAACTGTAATAATAATAATAATATATCATCCCTTAAACCTGCCCCCAGAGACACTGGAGGGGGAGGGAAGACTTTTCTCCTGCTTCTTCCTACAAGTTTGTGGCTGGAGTGGATTGAATGGCAATGTACAGGCCAGGCCAAGCAGCCAGCTCCCCTTTGCCTAGACTCATGTCATGTGGCCACTCCACTGCAGAGAGGAGGTGGGTCAAGTAACTTTCAAGCCTTTGTGGACTCCCTGTGAGGACATCATGGACTCCTGGGGCTCCATGGACCCCAGGTTAAGAACCACTGGCATATGCCATGCAACTGTAGTAGTCTGAAATTGAAAGTGTCATGTTTACTAACATTGCCAGGGGCTGCCCTTGTAACATCACCCTTAGAATATTGCCAGGGTCCATGATATCACAAAGGGTCATCCTTAAGTCTCAGGGTGGGGCCTGAAATCTCAGGGCCTGAAATACAGTAGTTCTGAGTTGACAACCCTAGTCCTCACCTCCAGTACAATCTCTGGGCAGCATTCAAGACTTGGTCAGTCCAACAGCATCTGGAGAGCCATGTGTTTCCCATTTGTGCTTCAGTTCTTCATGCTTGTCAGCCAGTCTGGGCTGTCCAGTGACAGGACTGCACTGTACATTGTGCTGTGATATGTAGTCTGTATGATAGGCATCTCAGACTCATTGTAAATATTACTATAATATGCTTTAGTAAAGAGAAATAATTTAGACACACATCTGTATTTTGTCTGCTCATTTCTTCGCCTGATGATTGCAACTCTGCTACAACAACTTTTGCTGCCTGGTCCTCTTGATATGCTCAGAGGTACCAGTGTACTACCATGACACAAATACCCTACAGGCACCAGGTCCTGCTTGATCTTGCAAGCTAAGCAGGCTTAGCCCTGGTTAGTACTTGGATGGAAGACCACCAATGAGCACCAGGTGCTATAGGCTGTATTTCAGAAGAAGGAACTAGCAAAACCACCTCTGAGTATTCCTTGCCTAAGAAAACCCTAGGAAATTGATGAGGTTGACGTAAGTCAACAGAGGACTTGAAGGCACATACACAAGTACAAGCTTTATTTCAAAAAGGTGTGCAAAAACTTAAATAAAATGTGTAGTTTTACACAGAGTCTCATATCATTATTAATTTCTCATCTTTCACTACTGTTCAGGCAGAGAGCAGCTGGGTCATTTGCTAAACTTATTTTCACAAATCTAGATCCCATTGTCACAAAGGGTGATATGGACTAACTGAGCGGGACAATCTGTGGAATTCCATATTTTGTTGGACATAATTCCCATTGGCCAACCTACCCCCTTGTGATGGATGATGGGAACTATAGTTCAGCCTCTAGAAGGCTAAAATAGGCATGGTGTCGTCCCACGTTTCTGAATGACTACAACTGAAGGTTCAATCTTTAACCTGTTCACTTGTATTTACCTGGATGTCTTAATGGGTTATGCTTTGGCTCACAGTACTGTATAGTATGAGTAGGCAAGTCAACAAGGAACTCATGAAATCTGCTGCCTCAACCTTCTTTGGAGGTTTTTAAACAGAGGCTGGATGGCCATCTATTGTTTGTATGTTCCTGCATGGCAGGGGCTTGGACTGGATGGGCCTGGTGGTCTCTTCCAACTCTGATTCTATGAGTCAAATATTTTTTAGCATTAGGATTTAGGAAAACTAACAGAACAAAGCAGCTTCATCAATTCAATATTCATTTAAAGCTAAACTATATATTCACCTATGTGTATAATGCTGTTCCACATTTTTTATGTTATCTTGCATTTTTTTGGAGCAGTGGTAATAACCTTTATGGTCACTCAGGTTTTGCAGCAATATCATCATCATGGCTACATGTCTTTAGCCTGCTTTCCAATGTAAAAATGGCCTCTTTAGCTCATCTCTAAAGGAGATGGCCATTTTTCTGTTTGTGTCTTCAGCTCCTCTCTAAGGAGGCACCTCCTACTGTCTAAACTGTGGGCTTTCTATACTCTGTTTTTGTTTTTATCATATAAAATTTGTTGGAACCCTTATTGGCATTTGGGCACAGCTTTTGTTGCTGGATCCCTGTTTATATATATTTAAACTAGACAGTATATCTAGCTGTTGGTCCATGGCCCTTTATCACGTTTTTACACTGTGCCACAGAATACCTTGATGCTTTCCCCAGCATCATCTATTTATATAATTCTCTTGGGTATGTGGCCATTTTCAGTGTGCTGCTTGGCTGCTTAGGTGTCAGGATCTGCCTCTCCTTGCAGGACTAGGCTCCTGGCTGCAGCAGCCAGCAGAGCCTCTTTGCAGACTCAGGCTGTGGGAGTCTTGGAAGAACCAGGGCCAAGCTATCATGCAGCCAGCTGCCATCTTGCAGCACACCTGAAACTTCCAGGTTTAAGAGCAGCATTTAGCCCTCAGTCTTGGCCATCGCAACATGGTCTTCTGTGCTGTCCGTAGCTGGGCCTTGGGCCTTGGGCCTTCTGCGCTGTTCATACCCGAGCCTTTGGTCTCCTGTCCTGTCCTGTCTTCATAGAATCATAGAATCGCAGAGTTGGAAGAGACCATGAGGGCCATCCAGTCCAACCCCCTGCCATGCAGGAAATCAAGATCAAAGCATCCCCGACAGATGGGCATCCAGACTGTGTTTAAAGACCTCCAAGGAAGGAGACCCCACCACGCTCCGAGGGAGCGCGTTCCACTGCCGAACAGCTCTCACTGTCAAAAAGTTCCTCCTAATGTTGAGGTGGAATCTCTGTTCCTGGAGCTTGCATCCATTGCTCTGTGTTCCAGTCTCTGGAGCAGCAGCTCCTGTCCTGTCCTGTCCTGTCCTGTCTGTAGCTGGGCTTAGGGCCTTGGGCCTTCTGCCTTCTGTGCTGTCTGTAGCTGTGTGTGGGACCTTGGGCCATCTGTGGCTTTTGTGGTTGTGCCTGTCAGGTGATAGTGTACAATGGGTACCTAAACAGGTCCAGGAAACAAAAAGAGACAGCAGAGTGTTGTTCCTTCAGGCATAAGAATAGAGGCACAGACACAAGCTTGTGTCTAAAATAAAATTCTCTTGGGGATAATGAAGTACAGTTGCCCCTTCACATTCGCGGCTTTCACACTCGCAGTTTTGATTATTCGCTGTTTAACCCCAGCCACTTAGGGAAGGCTGGCGAGAGGGAGGGCAACTTCCTGCCTGCGCCTTCTCCGGCCTTCCAGAGGCGGCTCCGGGGCTTCAAGGTCCCGGAGTCCGCTGAGGAAGGTGGGGGGGTGGGGTGGGCAGCCTCTCTCCCTCCCTCCCTCCGCCTTCCCCAGCCTTCCTGAGGGGACTATGAGGCTTCTAAGACCCGGAGTCCCCTCAGGAAGGCCGGGGAGAGGCAAGGCACCTTCCCTCCCTGCCCACACGCTGCCTTCCCTAGCTTTCCTCAGTGGGGTCCGGGGCTCCAAAGCCCCGGAGCCCGCTGAGAAAGGCCATGGAGAGGCAGCGCAGCCTCCTCCCCGCCCACATGCTGCCTTCCCCGGCTTTTCTCAGCGGGGTCCGGGGCTCCAAAGCCCCAGAGTCCACTGAGGAAGGTCAGGGAGAGGCAGCGCAGCCTCCTTCCCGCCCACACACCGCTTTCCCCGGCCTTTCTCAGTGGGGTCCAGGGCTCCAAAGCCCCGGAGCCCGCTGAGAAAGGCTGGGGAGAGGCAGCGCAGCCTCCTCCCCACCCACACGCTGCCTTCCCTGGGCTTTCTCAGCGGGGTCCGGGGCTCCAAAGCCCCAGAGCCCGCTGAGAAAGGCCAGGGAGAGCCAGCGCAGCCTCCTCCCCACCCACACGCCGCCTTCCCTGGCCTTTCTCAGCGGGGTCCGGCGCTCCAAAGCCCCGGAGACCGCTGAGAAAGGCCAGGGAGAGGCAGCGCAGCCTCCTCCCCGCCCACATGCTGCTTTCCCCGGCCTTTCTCAGTGGGGTCCAGGGCTCCAAAGCCCCTGAGCCCGCTGAGAAAGGCCAGGGAGAGGCAGCGCAGCCTCCTCCCCGCCCACATGCTGCTTTCCCCGGCCTTTCTCAGTGGGGTCCAGGGCTCCAAAGCCCCTGAGCCCGCTGAGAAAGGCCAGGGAGAGGCAGCGCAGCCTCCTCCCAGCCCACACGCTGCCTTCCCTGGCCTTCCTCAGCGGGGTCCGGGGCTCCAAAGCCCTGGAGTCCGCTGAGAAAGGCCAGGGAGAGGCAGCGCAGCCTCCTCCCCGCCCACACACTGCTTTCCCCAGCCTTTCTCAGTGGGGTCCAGGGCTCCAAAGCCCCGGAGTCCACTGCGGAAGGCCGGGGAAAGGCAGCGCAGCCTCCTCCCCGCTCACATGCTGCCTTCCCCGGCCTTCCTCAGTGGGCTCCGGGGCTCCAAAGCCCCAGAGCCCGCTGAGAAAGGCCAGGGAGAGGCAGTGCAGCCTCCTCCCCGCCCACATGCTGCCTTCCCCGGCCTTTCTCAGCGGAGTCCGCGGCTTTGGAGCCCCGGAGCCCACTGAGAAAGGCCGGGGAGAGGCAGCGCAGCCTCCTCCCCAACCCACACGCTGCCTTCCCCGGCCCTCCTCAGCAGGCTCCAGGGCTTCTAAGGCCTGGAGTCCCCTCAGAAAGGCCGCAGAGAGGCCAACCAGGCTGGACAGACACCCTCCCGCTGCCTCCCTCCCTCTGGGGCTGGGGGTCAGGAGCAGCATCTGTTATTTACAGTTTTTCCACATTCGCGGGGGTCTCAAGAACCGCGAATGTGGAGGGACAACTGTATATTTACAGATATATACAGCATTCAGAAGAAAAACATCTTTACACTATGAGATCCTAAACAGGACACCTTCACACAGTGAGATCCAAAACAGGACTGCTTAGCTTACAGTCCAGCCTTGCTCTGCTCAGCCGTGCTCCAGGGCTGTGAGCTAATCAATATGGATATATTTACTAAGCTAGCTCCTGCAAACTGCTGCTAGCTCACTCTGTAGCTCTCTGCAGACTGTTTGCTATGTTTCAGCTCTTTATAGAATAAATCTACTGCATGTCCCAATATCCTGACAGCACCTTGAGCTGGCTGTGGCTGCGCCTTGGACCATCTGTGCTGTCTGTAGCTGCTCCTGGCTCTGGGGCCTTGGAATGGAAACACGTGGAAAGCTTCAAGTACTTTCTAAACATGGCAGTGGAGAGGCTCTGACATCCTGGCGTGTGTGGTGTGTGTATAGCATTGTTTGTGTGTGTGTAGCATGGGAGGTGTAGTGTAGTGTGGTGTGTGTGTGTGTGTAGCATGGGATGTGTGTCTGTAGTGTGTGTGTGTGTGTGTGTGTTTATGCATGGTGATAGCGGAGGGGCTCTCACATCCTTACGCACATGGCGTGTGTGTAGTGTAGGGTGTGTGTGTGTAACATGGGATGTTTGTGCGATTATATGGCGGTGGTGGATGGGCTCTTGCATCCTGGCACGTGTGGTGTGTGTGTGTATCATGGTGTGTATCATGGTATGCACAGTTCCATGGCATCAGCGGAGGGGCTTTCATGTCCTGGCACGTGTAGTGTGTGTATGTAGTGTGGTTTATGTTTGTGTACATGCAGTTGCATGGTGGAGGCGGAGGGGCTCTCACATCCTGGTGTGCGCATGGTGTGTGTGTGTAGCGTGGGGTGTTTGTGTGATTACATGGTGGTGGTGGAGGGGCTCTCTCATCCTGGCACATGTGGTATGTGTGTGTAGCGTTGTGTATGTGTACACACAGTTCAGGTGGCTACCGCTGGCGCTTTACCTACAATTACTCCTCCAGGCTCCAGGAAAATCAAAGCCCCAGTGGTAGTTGCCCAGTCTGGCTTCAAAGAGGCTACTACTGCTGGCACTTTGCTTTTCCCAGAGCTCAGAGGGGCAATTGTAAGCAAAGCACCAGTGGTAGTAGCCTCTCTGAAGCCACATCAGGTGGCTACCACTGGGACTTTGATTTTCCCATAGCTTAGAGGGTCAGTTGTGCACTGGAAAAGCAAAGCCCCCATGGTAGTCACCCTCTCTGAAGCCAGAATGGGCAGCTAGCATCACATTGGTGGGGCTCACCCAGGGTTCTGACCTCAGAAACAGGGACTACTTTTGAGGCTCTGCCTCTGGAATGGGAAATGGTGCTGATGAAGGGGGAAATGGTAGCACCTCAGGCCTTCCTCTCCTTCCCCCAACACCCCCAAATCTGGTGTGCATGGCTTGTTCACATGGCAGTTTTCTCTGGAGTTTCCAGCAAACTCCAGAGAAAACTGCAAGTTTTCTAAAACCCAGATTAAGGGAGTATTCCCTGAGTCTGGTGCGAATAGGGCCCTACTACGTGTATCACTATCACACCAGATTCAGGGGAAAGGCCACACAACATGTGGCATTATCAGGGTGGATTCATGGGGGATTTGGAGTTTGTGACTGGTGGAGTCAAGCCCTCAGTCAGGGGCATTGGCTGCTCATCGCTATCCAGGAGCTCATATGTGATCACAGGCTGGGCTTTATAGAACGCTGTTGCTGATACATTAATGTTGAGCATCATCTTCCACACAGCAGGCCTGACAGACTAGTGGAAGCTAAACCAGACCTCCCAACCAACTCCCAGCAGGGGATAGTATATTTCAGAGGGAGAGAAGAATGACCCACTGGGGTGTACCTCATGGAGGCAGGGTGCCTCATGGCAACATTAAGAGCCTGGACAGATTCCAGAGAAACAGGGTATGTCACTCTTGCACCAGATTCAAGGAAAAGGCCACATGTCATGTGGCATTATCAGGCTGGATTTAGGGTTTGTGACTGGTGTAGTCAAGCCCTAGGTAACTTGTATGCTTGTCTAGTTTGTAGTCAACTCCTGATGGCTAACATCAAAGCCCCTGGTCTCCCTTTCTGAGGTTCCTTATTGTTAAACTGGATTTGAACCAAACACAGCTCTTCAAATAGAGGATTCCTCCATGAGCACTTCAGACTTAGATCTGTCTTCCATAAAAAAGAATGACATACTGTCACTGTGGTGTTCTACTTGTGGGCTTCCCTAGGCATCTGGTTGGCTACTGTGGGGACAGAATGTGAGATTCAATGAGCCTTAGCTCTGACCCAGCAGGGTTCCTTCTATATTTTTATGTTCTTAGGCTAATTAGATAGGAATATGTCTACTATAAGGAAATTATCATTTCCCAAGTACAGTTGCTTTAAATGCCTTTTTGAGTCAATTTTATTTGATTGAGAGCCAGCATGGTGTAGTGGTTTAAATGTTGGACTACAACTCTGGAGAACAGGGTTCAAATCCCTGCTCAGCCATGGAAACCCACTGGACCTTGGGTAAGTCATACTCTTTCAGTCTCAGAAGAAGGGAAGAAAACCCCCATGATAGGTTCAACTTAGGGTCGCCATAAGTCAAAAGTGACATAAAGATACACAACAACAACAAAGCTAAGGCCTTTTAATGTTCCAGTCAGCACTGGAATGTACAGTTTCAATGATATCGTTGTTATCTACTTGTGTATTTGATTTATGTACATAGTCTAACAATAGCATTTGCTTGCCTTCAGCAAACAAAACATGCTTAAATTCTGAGTAGAAGTGAAGGGATGTCTCCAGCAGACAGTAGAACACTAATTTCACTCTTGACTGCACAATGTACTGTTTCTGTCTACTGCTACTTGCTTCCTAGTCATGTGTTATTTCACATTTGCCTTAAGGCTACTGGCTTTTCCTTTTGATGTTCTTGTATCCATTTCAAAAGAATATTCTTAAGTGGTCCAAGTACTAGCAATGCACCATGGTTACAGAGCCTCCATACAAAGGCCTGTTCAGTTATGACTTGAATGGCTGAATAGGAACGTTTTTGTTTCTTCTTAGCTTTGTTTTGTCTTCTATAGCATGACCCGTCGGTCATCTCCCCCCCAGCGCACAAGCTCCCCACATAAAATGCCCTTCTCCCCCCCACACACTGTCCCACTTCCCACCCAGTCCGCATAGAGGCACCCCACATTCCCAAAAGAAGCCCCCCCAAAGCTCCCCCCACGCCCATTAGGCAGAGGCCCTGGGTGCCTCGCCTTTGGTCTCTGCAGGTGGCTCAGCTGCAGGACGAAAGGGTTGGGGATGGCGGTGGAGGGGTACCTCCTGCTGCTCCTCCTCCTTCTCCTCCTCCTCTTCCTTCGAGGACCCCCCGCTTGAGCTGCCGCCACCGCCTCCCCCTCCCCTCTCCATGGACGGCCCTTCTTCCAGCCTGGGACCTCTCCCCAAGGCTGGAGCCTGGGCGGGGTGAGGAGATGGAGAAAGAGGGGGGAAGGAGGGGTGGCCGGATAGGCGGCAGGAAGGTGGCTGGCTGGAGGAATGCCCCGGCACTGGACCCTGGCGGGAGGGAGCCAGGAGGCTGGAGGGAGGAGGAGGAGGTGGTGGTGGTGGTGGGACCACTGCTGAGATGAGACGGGGGGGGGCTTTGGTTTTGGAGGGAGTGGATGGAGGAGGAGAACTCATGGGGCCCCCCCTGTGGCTGGGCCCCCCTGCCAATGCTGATTTGGCAAACTGGTTAAACCGACCCTGACTGCATGTATCAGGACTTCTAAGGGCTTGACTGAAAGGGGGGGAGGTATAAATCTGATTGAAAATTGGATATCTTTGGCCTGGAGCTGCACCAGAACTACCCTGCATAATATTTGGCCCATGCTGGTCCAGATTTAAGTGCCACACCTACCTGGCCAAAAAGTCTGAATCTCCCCACTGGATTTTCACCCCCTGCTGTAGGTCTGCTGCTGCTGCCTAACCAGTCACCTCTTCACAAAGAGCTTCATGCATACTCTTTAACAAGGCAGACCCCCAGTGTGTGGCTGCTCCCTCTGAGGGTCAGAGCAAGCAACTCCTTCCAGTGCAGTTGCTTCCCCTGGCTTTAGAATGAGTGGCCATATACTGGGAAGGCAGGCCCCCAGCAGACTGCCCTTAATTCTGAGGGTTAGAGTGAGTGACTCCGCCCAATGCAGGACAACAGGCACCACCATTTTTTCTCCTCCTCAGCACCGCTGCCACTGGCTGTGCCTTCCTGGAGCATAGCGAATAAGTGACTGTGCGCTGGGAAGGCAGAGCCAGTGGCAGTGGCGCAGAGGAGGGGGGGAATGGCAGTGCTGTCTGTCAGGCAGCACTGCCTCCCCACCCCCCCACCCCAAATCCAGTGCAGATCCTTTGTTCACACTACAGTTTTCTCTGGAGTTTCCAGCAAATACTGGAGAAAACTGCAAGTCTTCAAAAATTGGGTTTTAGGTAGCACACCCCAAGTCTGGTGCAGGTAGGGCTATATATCGTGTGGCACTATTGCACAAGATTCAGGGATAATGCTGCATGTTGTGTGGCATTGTTAAGGTCTATCTGGGTAACAAATAAATGAAGCTCAAAAATCCAGGTTTTCAACTCAGATGACTCTTTAATTGCTAGCAAAAATGACACAGGGGGATCATTCCTGCCAAACTGTGCCAAAAAATTAAAGGCACACAGGCTTTTTATTACACAGAAACAGAACCCCAAAAAATCTACAGCACTGCGCATGTGTATTATAGTGGTTACCAAACAGACAACAGAAATCATTTGTCAGCTCTATGTGTTTTCTTATTTTGATACCTTAGGCAGCTGAACTGGGCAGTGCGCCCAGAAGGAGATAACTTCAGGCGCTTGCCCAGGTTAAATGAATGAACTATTGTATACTAAATTTAGCTAGCAGGGAAGACCTTGTCTTTGATTTCAGAAGACAAACCATACTATTTGTTTCAAGCATAGCATCTTATCTATGTGTCTGGGCTTCTGGCTAAGCTGGAACAAGTACAGTTACATAGAATTGCAGAGTTGGAAGAGACCACGAGGGCCATCCAGTCCAACCCCCTGCCACACAGGAAATCTTGATCAAAGCATCCCCGACAGATTTGCATGCAAGGTGTATGGGGAGAGGGAGGCAGAGTAGGAAGGAAATTTGGAGATAAAAAAGCCAAGAAATTAAAGGCCTACATGCTGCTTTTAATAATCAAGAGCCCGCCCATCCCCATGAATCTCTCATTGATTTTTCAAACACTAAATATAGCCCAATGAAAATATTGATATCAAACATTTGTTTGGTTGTAGGGTACCTTCAAGTTGTTTCTGACTTATGGTGACCCTTTTGCAGGGTTTTCTTGGCCAAGTTTTGTTCGAGCAAGGGTGGGGGGGGTTGCCTCTGCCTTCCTCTTGAGGCTGAGAGAGCGGGGCTTGCCCAAAGTCACCCAATGGGTTTCCATGGCTGAGTGGGGATTCGAACTCTGTTCTCCAGAGCTGTAGTCCAATGTTCAAATCACTACACTTTGCCGGCTCCCTGACATCTAACATCAACACTATTAGTTATTCAAACACTTCAAAACCCCAAAAAAGCTAAAAGCACAGCACAAAGCCAAACTCCACCAAGCATTACTATGAGAAATTAATTCTAAAAGTCAAAAATTGATCCCCTTTTCTAGTCAGAGACAGTGGGAATAAAGCCTCGAGTGCCTGTCTTAAAAGCAAAGGTGAGGAGGAGTTTCAACAAAGCTGCCAGGATGGGAGGATAGTGTTCCCGAGTCAAGGGGCTTACTCCTCCTGACAGCCTGGTTGTATCCAGCTCAAAACCTGCAGAGGCTTACAACAGTGGTTGCTCAAGGAACTTAGACCCAGTTTTCCAGAGCTTCAATGACCATTACCAATACTTTACACTGGATTTGGCAAGG
Organism: Gambelia wislizenii; assembly: GCA_030847615.1. NCBI lineage: Eukaryota > Metazoa > Chordata > Lepidosauria > Squamata > Crotaphytidae > Gambelia > Gambelia wislizenii. Next base: position 366,210,685 of record JAUMIR010000001.1, read on the forward strand.
AAGAGGCAGCTGAGACAGAAACTGTCATACTGAAAGCATGGTCCAAATAATTAGCACCCACAAACACCACAGACAGCATTCTGCTTTAGCCAAAGTTGCTTATTTTTTTCATTTTTATATCCTTTAAATTGAATTTTTTTAAAAGTCTGATTATAATGTATGAGTGAAGCAAAACATTATGAACCTTCTAGACACCACTTGAAAGCTGCTTTCAAAATGCATCCAGGAAAGACATTTTTTTTCTTTCCCACTCATCACTTTTCTTATGATTTTCATTTTGGTAGGCAGATGTAAAAATCAATCCTTTTTTAATATGCTGGAGGGAAGCTGGTGTGGCAAGCTTATCTGCTTTCTCCCATTTTCTCTGTTTTGCTCTTTGCATGTGCTCAGAAGGGATACTGGAGGCAGCTGCTACTTACCTCACCTATCATAGGCAGGCACTCACAGCTACAGTAGGATCAGCTACAGCAGAATCCCGTTCTTTCCTAGCTCAAGCTTTACTCTACTGTTTACTGCAGGCATGTTTCTGCAACCTGACATAAAAAGTCTGTGTTTATCAAGCTCTCCTTCACCCTCCCCCAATGCCAATTCGGCTAAAAATCTTCCAGCTAGACATAGGACAAGGAGGAAACAAGAAGTGAGATTGTAAAAAGGGACTTATTTACCAGAATGCCTGTAAACCTATCTGAAAGGGTCATAATGTGTTGGTCTATAAAACTGGTCATGATTTCTAGTTTTGCTTAAAAGGTCTAGGGGTACAAGGCATATTTGTGGGAAATATATTTGTGGGGAGCAGAGATTGCCTCCCAAACATGGATTTTTTAAAAAAGTTATATTTTTATGGAAGAGAAAATCTGGAGGCAGTCAGTAGTGTTTCAGTGCTGGACCTAAAGTCGTGTGGGCAAATTGCTCTGGTGCAAAACTGCCTGGGAACCATCTACAAGCCAGGCTGAAAAGCACCCCATAGGAAAAGTTCAGTGCTATTGTAACAAATGAGATAAATATGGATGTGAATTGTCTTTTCATGTGCTTCAGGGATGCCAATATTATTCTTTCATCCCCTGCCTGCAACCAAGTTGATGGAGCAAGGTTGTACCTCTGCAGCAAATTGGTAGGTGGTGATGCCCCCTGCTCTCCACCAATCACTAAGTGGTCTTGGGAGGGCACAGGAGGAAGGTGAATCCTAAGGGGGTTTTGTTCATTGTACAGTGGGCCCTCGGTATCCACTGGGATTTGGTTCCAGGATACACACACAAACCCTATGGATACCAAAATCCATAGATGCTCAAGTCCCATGATACAGTACCACCCCCTTATTCATTGGGGATTGGTTCTGGTAGGGGGCGTTGATACAAAAAACCGTGGATAATAGTGAATGCCATTGAAAATACTGGGACTTCCAGTTTAAAATACTATAGAGTTGGAGGACCTAGAAAATGGCTAGAGAGGTTACATTTTTTTAGAAAGACTCTATGGTAGGTATGCTGTTTTGTGTCCCATGGATAATGAATCAGTGGATACAGGGGTTCCTACTGCATGTACAATGGCTTAGTAAAAGGGTGTACCTTATATAAAATGTCAAAATCAAGGTTTGCTTTTTAAATTTTCTTTGAGGGGGGATATTTTCATGCCGTGGATGGTTGAATCTGTGGATACCAACGGTTGACTATACAAGGGAGGTAATGAATTCCTCCCTCCACAATGACCAGAAAGATTCAAGGTGTAATTTTCAGTTGTAACAGAATGCTACCTGGTTCACAGCAGATTCTATGTCTTACCCTATCTTTTCTCCCAGCACCTGCAGTACAAGAAATGAAATTGCTTACCCAAATATCTCAGCCCAAATGAATGTCAGCTCTCATTTGTGCCTGTAAAATGGATCTGCTGTTGGAATCTATGGACTCTACCAGGGGATCTCTGTTTATAGGACAATTCTACACAAGCATTTTTCCTACCCACCAGGCCATGTTTCATTATTATAAAACTCAGACCAACTGTATATATTGCCATATTTCCCAGAACTGCCTACCTTTTCAGGGCTGGTTTAATGCCCAGGCTTTGGATTATAAGAGCGGGGTATAAATAAATTTTAAAAAAACACCACAGAACACTTTTTCAAAGTATAAATTGGAAGCCGCAGTATCATAGAGGCCATCATGACAATACCTCACAAATAAGAGTGGAACTGTAAACATGCATAGGGTTGGACTGCAGGAACACCACCCCAGTTTGAGCTGTGTGTTGCAAGGTCTTCATCAGTCCTCCTTTGGAAATGCCAGAAGGCCTGTCGGTTGGCAATTCACTCTAATTGGAACACACGGAAGAGGATGCTTGCAAATGACTCATGACCTTATTTTGCCAAGCAGAGAGCAGCAGGCAGACAGCAGCAGAGTTCCCAGCCTCCCTCCGCAACAGTCTTGAGCTCAGTATGTGCAAAATCACTATGAAAAAATAATGAAGCTGGCATTGCAAATGCCAAATTAATTAGCTCTTATAGCAAGAGAGGTTGTTTGATGTTGAAAAATGGAATCATCATCTCTGCCTCAAAGAGTAAATTGAAACCCCACTTTCTTTTGGTCCACATTCAAACCTTCATTTCCATTGACAATTTTCAATGGGGGGGGTCCACTAAGAGAGGGTTTTAATGGGGTTGTCATCAAGCACTCTTGTGGTGGAAGGATAGAACCTCTTGCAAAGATGCACTAACACACAGCAATAATCTTGCGGTATAATCTACAACTGGATTCCTAAATGAAAGCTGTGTTTTCTTGGTGAGCAAGACTGAAATAATGTTTTAGGTTTCATCTCCTCCAAACTTTACTTTTCAGCATAAGCTATTTGAGAATAATCTTTTTCTTGCGGCCATGAAGACTGCTTTAAAAAAAAAATCTGTGAGAGTATCTATACACCAACATCACATGCACATACACAAAGAATCTCTCTCTGTGTGTGTGAATGCATATACACGCACACACACATCCCAAAAGGGATACAAGGACTTTATAGAAGCATTGGTTGTTAGGTGTCAGAGGTGCTCATGGATCACAAACATTTTGAAATGTTCTTTAAATCCAGTTGACACAGCATGAGCGGGAGGCTGCACTTGAGGGAAAAGAAAACCAACCAACCGAAAGAGAGTCTCCTATTTGCCTTTCTCCTTTTGTGGATTGCAGTGTTGCCACCAAGTGAACACCTTTATTTTGCCTAGCTGCTTCCGCTAGTAGAGCCCCATAACTACAACAGCTACCATCCTGTTAATGACATACGCAGGCACGTGTTCAATGACCCATGTGGTGGGCATTTTTGACAGGGATGGAAGCAAAGGTCCACATACAAAACACATGCCAATGCACCTCAGGTAGGGTATGTGTTGGGTGGGCAACTGCAGTGAGTCCAGGGGCCAATTTTCCACCTCTGGGATCCTTTGAGGGCCACACAGACTTCCAAATATGCAAAAAAAGAACAACCCACCAAAAACCCGAAATAAGTGGCCAGAAATCCACATCTGGTTTTTAAAATTGATATTATTTGATGTTTAAACAGTACCAGGAGGTCCTACAATCTATTTAAAAGGTGAATTGTCGCTCCTGGACACTTCCAGGACAGGAAATCCACCCCTTTAGGGGAACAGAAAAAGGGCAATTCAGGGAGTCTGGAGGGGTCGAGAGCCACAAAAAGAGTCTTTGGGAGCCAGCTGTGGATGCAGTGCTGCCCTTTGCCTACCACTGTGTTACTGCCCTGACACCCCCTGCCTCATATCTATCTGTTATAAATTGGCAATATTTAATAATTAGGTCAAATGTGGCCTTCCTCGTAGTGTGGCCATTAAAACCTGGGAAATTCCCCTACTAGGAATTCCAAAGACAAACATTGCTCAGTCAGGTATGCACTTAAGTTGGGGCCGCCCAAATTCCAAAGAAATGTTAATTCACAATGGAACTGAAGGTCCAAACACCTGGCTAATCCTATTAGCCAAAGCTGGGATACTCAAACCTAGAAACGATTCCCATACCTTTACTCTTCCACAAACAAAGGAAGTTGCTACCTCTGTTCAGTTGCAAAGTATCCACACATTAAGATGGCAATAACATATCAGGAGTGCCCATTGTCTCACCCTGAGCAACTCCGAAAAGCATTGTCCTTCACTCTAAATTCCATCCCTGGAAGGCAGTTATTGACTATAAAACCCCTTCCAAAACTCCACTTAAATGCTCACAGATCCCCATCTTGTGGACACTATGTCCGTCTGTGCAACCGTTCCTGTTCCGGACTCCCACTCTGCTTGATTTCTTCTGCAACCTCATCTCTACAGGACAGGTGCTGTATCTTCCACAAACAACTCTCTTCTCTGTTCCTCTATCTCAATATTTCCTACTTTATTTGCTAGCCTTGCATGAATGCTTGAAACCTGAATGTGTGCCTGAACGTTGTTATTATTGTTTTTCTCAAATAAAGATCACTTATTATGCTATCTAGCTTAACATCTCCTCCTTAGGACTGGTAAACATAAGTTAAAAGATCCTGTTATCTGTTGCCCCCTCTCGCATAGACAAGTTGAGTATATTAATTCCCCAAATTAATACCAATATTTTGAGGGTACTTAAGACCCCTGAGCATTTAGGGCAACAACTGGTGTATGTGATCTGCAATAGGCCTCTATTCATTCCATAATGAAGCCTGAGACCCCTGGCAGCATGCAGAGAGGCCCAGTGCAGAAAACATACCCATGCACATTGCATTGTGTGTTTCAGTTGCAACAGGGTGTCAGCCATGTGCATTTAGCAGTGGTCCACACACATTTCACTACAGTGGTAGCCTATGTATGTACTGTGTAATATAAGTGGAACATACTGTATAATTTATTTATGTAACACCGATTTTTTTTATGCTATGGTGCAGCACTGTAGCATCTTAGCCATTGTCTGCTATAGGTTTGCTGATTGATCCATTCATTTATGACACCGTTAGCAAGGAATGAAAATCAGGACCTCAAACCAAGGTGCCACCATTAAAAAATAAAACATTTATTAAAATAAATGGGGAAAACAGAGCAACTCTAGACTAATTACACATGAAAATTGGAAATTGCATTGGGAAGATATAGAGTGGGGGAAAGATTGTTTCAGAGAACCAGAAGACTAAAGCTGTTCCTGAGCAGCAAGTTGACATAAATGTTTCAAAGAGTATGGCTTAGAATTCCAGGCTGTTTGTGAGCTAGTAAGACTCTCAGTGCAGTCTTATGCCTGTTTCATCAGATGGAAGTCTCTCTGCATTCAGTGAGTTTTTCACCTCAATAAGTGTGTTTAGAATTGCAGTTTATGTGAAAGTTCGTTATTAAATATTGGTTATTTAAACTGATTTAAATTCCTGGTACAATTAACGTATTTCAGACTCTCTTTTTTTAAGTTTGTTTAAAACTCTGAAAAAAATGCACTTCTGGGCTTCTTTCAAATGTAGGGTTTGGTTTTTCTTTATAAAGAACAAGATCAAAATATTTGGAGGAAATAAAAAATATACAGTTGTCCTTCCATATTCACGGATTTGACATTCATGGATGTAGGTATTAATGACTTGAAAATATTCTTTAAAAAACAATAATCCCAAAAGCAGACCTTGATTTTTGCCATCTTATATAAGGGACACCATTTTGCTATGCCACTGCATATAATGGGACTTGAGTATTCATGGATTTGGGTATTCACAGGGGGGCCTGGAACAAAACCCCAGCAAATGTGATGGGACAACTGTATGTACGCAACCCAATATATCCACAAGAACATTTTTGAAAATGTTTCACGCATTATGAACAGTATGAATTCTGCATGTTTGGGTCTCCCAAAGCCTCTCACAGCCCCGCCCCTCCCCTGCCATCCCCTCTTGCTCTTTCCAGCTCAAGGACATAATTTTCCCTCTCCTGAATTATTTCCTATCCCCTCCTGGCAACTTCTGCAGAAGTTTCACTGTTTTTGTGTGCTTTTAGGTCTTTTGGATTTATGGCAACCATGACATTAATCTATCATGGGGTTTTCTTTACAAGATTTGTTCAGAGAAGGTTGGCCATTTCCCTCTTCTGAGGTGGAGAGAATGCAACTTGCCCAAGGTTGCACAGTGCGTTTCCATGGCCAAGTGGGGATTTGAACCCTGGTCTCCCAGAGTCCCAGTCCAACACTCAAAGCACTATACCATGCTGACTCCCAAAAGGTTCACTACATCCTGCCTATTTTAAACCCTTGTGTATCTCTTGCAGGACTTATTTCTCTTCACTTAATACTGCAATGAGGTGCTCCAAATGTTGGAGTGCAATTCCCATTATTCTGTTCCATTGACTATGTTAGCTAGGGTTGATGGGAAAGGCAGTTCACCAGCTTCTGGAGAGCTGCATGATTCCTACCCATCTCCTCCAAAGAGTTCCCTTCATTCAGACTTTTCATGCAGCAGATTTTTTTTTATTTTTTTGCTGTTTTTCATATCATTGAAAAACATATATCATAGCACTTCACTATTCAAAGTATTTCATGATCCTTCTCTCTTTTTCATATTAGCAACAGTCCTTGAGATGATAATGCTTCATTTTCAAAGTGGAGGCTGAAACTGAAGGGCAGAGTTTTGCCCAAGGACACTCTGTAATCCCATGGCTCTTGAAGGGTTTGAACTCAGATTTAATTTCAGTTATTTGCTGATTAAATTACACTCAAACTCATGCTGTATGTAATATTTAAAAAGAAAAGGTCTAAGTTTGTGCCAGGGTTCCAGGACTCAACCTCAGACTCTATTTTCAATAGCAAGGCTGAATTTTGGAGTACATGAGATGATTATAAGGGGATGGAGTGCATTTGAGCACGTGTAGAGTATTTTTATCTTATTTCTATGAGCTATCTACATGAGCCAGAGCAGGCCATGGATCAGGTCCGTTCCTTCTCCATTACCTCTATGAAACAGGCTGGAGTCCAGACAGGCACACTGGCCCATTGCTGCAGCCACTGCTACCACAGTCTCCCTCGTCCTTCTGGAAGGTAGGAAGCCGACCGACAGCATGTGACCAAGGTCTCCTGCATGTGACCAGCCTTCAGAAGAGCAAGGCAGACTAGCAGCTGCAGTGACTAGCCAGCCTGATAGGATGAGCTCCTGCAGACATGCAGGGCCTGATCCATTTCTTCCCGGTGGGAACAGATTAAACAGGTATTATCTTAAACCATTTTATTGGGCTACCCTGCCCCCCCCCCACATCTCAGCCCCATCTCTGCCCCAGGGGTCATGAGGACTACCTGGGGCAGAATGGTGCAAATGCCCTGCGTCTCCAGGACTGCAGGGCTCTGCAATGGGGGCAGGATGGGGTATATGGTAGACAAGCCCTTCATTTCGGCATGCTTGGGATACAGGAAACAGTTGTCCAGAAGATGCTTTTGCTTTCCAGGCAAATCTTAGAAAGTTATATTGAAGAAAAGTGATTACAATAACAGGCTGAAGACATTCATAACTGGATCCCAGAGCATCATTCTGCCTTTGCTCCATTATGAATAACTTCAGCATGTCTTCTTTTTAAAAGTAATACCCCAGGGTATCCTGTTTCCAGGAAGGGTTGAACATACAGACCTCTCTTTTTAGAAACAAAACACCTACAGATTGTTGTTATGTGTCATCAAGTTGACTTCACAATGATGGCACTATGAGCAGGGCCGTTTTAACCATACTGCCAAATCAGCATCTGCGGGGGGGGGGGGGCGTAGCCACAGCGGCCCTGTCCCAACACATGCCCTCCCCCACAGCAGCCTAGCACATGCGCCCCGATCCTCCCTGCTGCCCACAATGCACTTCCTTCCCCCAGCCATGGTCCGCTCTGGGCAGCATTCCCTGCGGGGTGGCACTCTCGGCTGGCCAGGCAGCAGCCACAGGCTCCCCCCTCTTTCCCCTGGTCATCCGGTCATCTGGCTGACCTCCTGCCACTCCAGCCGCCCTTGCCCCAAGCAGCCAAGCGCAGCCAGGCAGGGAGAAGGGGAGCGGGGAAAGAAGTGGCAGCTGGCAGTCCCCACCTCCCGTCGGCTCCCCGCCCACCAAAACCATGCTCCCGCCACCCCTGATGCCCATGGTCACCAACCCCCCCCCAGGAGCACCACCCGCCCCCCGGGAAGCCAGGCCCAGCCCTGGCACATCAGAGCAGAAGCAGCTGCTGACCCTACTGGCCTCGCCCCGCACCCCAGCCAGCTCCTCTGGCGCAAGCAGGAGCAACGGGAGCAGGAAGCAACCTAGGCTGGAGCCCAACTTGGAGGGAGTGGAACCACAAGAAGGAGGATGCAGAGCAGAGGCCGCCCAGGCACGAAGGGGAAAGATGCAAGCCCCCCCCCCCAATTCCTTAAACCGGCCTTGTCTTGCCCTCTGGCCAGCTTGAGGCAGAGCGGCGGCAGCAGAGGGGGAAGAGAGGAAGAAGAGGAGGAGCACGGCCCATGTTGCTAGGCCCTGAAGTAGCAGGCCCGGAGGGCCCCCCGCATTGCCATGGCAACCAGGCAGCTGGCGGTCTTGCTGACTGGCCTCCCAAACCCCACCTGCAAAATGGTCAAAGGCTGCAAGAATCTCCTCACAGGCTGTGGGGAGTGGAGGAGAGAGATGGAGAGCAGTGGAGGGAAAGCGCCGGTTGCCACCTTTCAGGCAATATAGATGACCATTTAAAAAAAATATAAATATACACACACAAATATAGATGTACACACACGCACACACATATACATACACATATATATACACACACTTATAGATATATAGACATGCATATATATACATACACACGCATATATATATATCTACAGACACACATATATAGATACACACACACACACACATATAGATACATACAAATATAGATATATAAGCATATACTTTACAAGCAAATAGGCTAGGTTACATTGAGCTGAGATAAATATATGGGGGCCCCAAGATAAAGTGTTGCAGGGGCCCCCAAATTCCTTAAACCGGCCCTGACTATGAGCAAGAGACTTCAAACAGCCCTGGTCATCAAAAGCCCTTCTCAGGGCAGCCGTGGCTTCCTTGATGGAGTTAATCCACCTGTAATGCGGTCTTCTTTTCCTACTGCTTTCAACTTCACCATGGATTACTTTTTCTATGAGTCCATCACCTCATGATGTGTTCAAAGTACAATAGTCTCAGTTTAATCATTTTGGCTCCTAATGAGAGTTCAGGTTTTATTTGATTTCTGAGAAGAATCATATACTTATCAAACAGTATTTAAAACGAGAGAAGAGAACAGTGCCAGAGAATGTGACAAGCAACCTATATACAGTTGTTCCTCCATATCCATGGATTTGGTATCCATGGATTTAAGTATTCACAGCTTAAAAATATTCTTTAAAAAATAATAATCTATCTTTGCCATCTTATATAAGGGACACCATTTTGCTATGGCATTGCATATAATGGGACTTGAGTATTCACGGATTTTGGTATCCATGGATGGTCCTGGAACCAAACCCCAGCGAATTTTCCTGCGTGGCAGGGGGTTGGACTGGATGGCCCTTGTGGTCTCTTCCAACTCTACACTTCTATGATTCTATGAATATGAAGGGACAACTGTACATCCAAAAGATCTCCTCATGAAGAAGAACAAAAGAAACGAACAAAGGGATCAGGAACATATTCAGCTTCCTTCAATATACCTTTTAAAATAATAAGGTGCCAATTATTTCTTGACACGAAACATGTAATAGATAGTCCCTGCTACATTTAAACATCCATTAATGGTACCTGTAAGCCAAGGACAGTAATGGTAAAGGAGGGTAGGACAAGAGACCTGGGGCCTTTTCACACTTTATAGGACTTTATCAGACACGATAAATATGGCATCATAACGATGCACAATGAATGCGAAAGGGTGCCTGTTTCACATGACATTGTGCTTTTGTAATTTTGTGTTGTCCATAATGTTGGAAAATATAGTTTGCAGTCCAATAAATGGAAATGTTTTTGCTACTGAAGGGTTAACTAAGAAGCCATATAGGATGAGTTGATGTAACTTCCTGAAGTTTTTCTATTGGGGTTCTGGGGTAAAGGGAAGTGTCTAAGTTTCCTCCTTTGTTCCAGAAGCATCTCTCTCTAGTGCATGGACCATGGAAGGGATAGGACGTCCCTCTCAGGGAGTCCTGAATATTCTTTTTCTAACAATGTAGTTTTTAGACATTTTTAAGTAGTTTTAGTCTATTCTAAAACTACTTAATGAGAGAGGATCTCATTTACCTGTGTCTCCAGGCATTAGTAAAGAATGGGGGCCTCCTTATGGGACTCAGGGTTGGCCAGAAAGGATATTGCACGCCCATAGGCATATACTTGCTGGCACCGCTGGTAGGGCAGGGGTATCTTATGAGGCTTCCACCCAGGGGGATCCCTCCTTGTTTCCTGGTTCTGGCAGTGGGCTGGAGAGTTGGGTTTCTCAACCAACACTGGTCAATGCCTGGATCCATACATATGTGTGTGCCAACCCACCTACATCTGTAATCAATAAGTTGTGGCCTCATTTTCTCACTCATTTCTGGAGTTCTTTTTCTTCTGAGACAAGTCCTCACCCTTGGACATGCAATGGTGAGCACCAGATGCTAGGGGCACACAACAGGGTTCAGCTGTTACATTAAAGCCTTATTTGTAAGCTTTCCAGAGGCTACTGACCAACCACACTCGCACAAAGTGCCCAGTTGAATTGATCTTCTCTGGCTCAGGAGGGCTCTCTTTCTGTTGGCTTGTCAGCCATGCATGAAATAACACTCCATTTAGGTTCTGGCTGAAGGTGAGTGTCTTTAAGATTGAGGTGGTCAAAAACATCCATCAAGAACACACATGAAGCAAAAAAACAATAAGCTTCAATATAAGTTTAGCCTGATAGTTTATTTTCATTGTCATCACAGTAATAAACAGTAATAAATTAGCCAAATACCACATTAGTGGCATATTTGCTTAAACAAATATATTCTATATTTCTACAACATGTTGGCAAGTATACACAGAGTGCAGTTAATCTCATAAACACATAGAAGTTTTGCTTTGCATTTTTTAAAAATATAGCTATATATTTGCTAGAAACAGTAATGGGGGGAGGTAATAATACACAGGAAAATAACTCTAAACACTTATATAGCAAATATGTGAGCAATATAGTAGCAAATGCAAAAAGCCAAACCATCAAGTATGAAAATACAGAGAAATCAGTCTGCAAATACTAACTGTGTTGCAGCCATAGTATCTTATTTATATTCACTATCTGAAAGAAAAGGTCAGATCAAATTACACAAACTGATGCTCCTTCAAAGGTGTTAGTTCTGCTTCCTTTTGAAATTGGTCCTAGTACTTTCTTCCCTTGGTTTTAATGAGGGCTCTTCCAGCTGTAAGCTAATATTCAGTACAAATTCCATTAGATAGGATTATAAGAGATGTATTGTGTCTAAAATCTGTATTGCATCCTATTAGTATGTCACTCAGGGTGCACATGTGCTTGTGCACATGCACATATGTGCACACACTCTCAACTCTACTAAAGCGCCTTTCCAGCAAAACAGTTAATTTGTGACGCTAACTGTAAAGCCATAGAGTACAAGGCTGCTGAGCTTGGCATAAAGGCCTAGGCAGTGCTATAGACAGAAGCTATTTTGAACAGGGAGCAAATAGGGAAGGAAGGCTATCTACAAAATAGCTCTGCATGTTTTCAGGTAAAAATGACATTGTTTGTGTGACCAAGATAGTTGTTCAGTAGATAATATTTCCTACCTCTGTACAAATAGATGGGTGTGCAAGCAAGGGGCAAGTCATATGGCCATCTTGCCATATTCTGAAATGGATTAAGCAGGAAGCATGCAGAATTGAGCACACTCTGTTGCCATTTCACCTTTATTTCAGCTCATTTCAATCTGAAGCTCAACCCATTTGTAGCGGAGCAGTCTACCTGAGGGGAATTGTAAGTTGCAGGCATGCTGAAGCAATATGACAACAATGTGTTATACACTTTGTGAATCTGGTGCACACTCACAAAAAGCTTATACTGGGATGAATTTGGTACTTCAAAAAAATACCACACAGAGAAATACTGCCCAGAAGAAGGTCTATTTCTGTTAGGAAAAACGCTCAAGAAAGTTACAGAAAGCACTGCTCAGAGTTACAGGGCAGGGAAATAACCCAAGGATGACTGGATGGCCCTCGTGGTCTCTTCCAACTCTGCAATTCTATGATTCTATGATTCTATGATTATCAGCCTAACAGACAAAGTCAGAGAATCCAGTCATGTAGCACAGAGCAGCACGAACCCATGACTCATAAAAACAGCAGTTGGCAAAGAGAATCAAATCAGCAATACTGATGCCCCAGGAGCAGGGAGGAAATAGCATCTTTTTTGGCTCAACATCCAATGTCCTGAAGAGTGGGGAATCTGTCCAACAAGCTAGAGATATGAAGGCAGTGTGGTGGTGAATTTTAAATCTGCAACAGGAGCTGGAAGGTGATTGGCGGATGAAAATTGTGCAATTATTCTTACTTTTCTTGGGAATCTACATCACTAGCGAGGATAAAACTCAAATATGACTAAACAGCAGTTTAGAAGAACTGAAGGTGGTGTCACAGAGTCATTCTTTCCAACTGTGTTTATTATATACCCCCATTGCTTTTTTCATCTCACTCTCTTATTTTGTATCACAAAGTCCTGAGAAACCAGACCAAAGCTAAAGAATCAGTCCCAGAACTTTACATTTTTAGATTCGTTGGTGAATTGGCTGCTTATAAGATACATAAGGTACATCTGAAATCCTAGGTCTGTGTATGAACATAGCTATTAAAATACATATAGTCACCAATAAGTGCAATTTCATGGGAGATACAAAGGAATCAATTATCTTGGTGTTGATAGGGTATATTGAAATCTGGAATTTCAAATTTCATTTAATTTATTTTACAAGTAACTTAAGCAACAAGATGATGATGATGATGATGATGATATAAGAATTAAAGGATGTTTGCTAGAATGTTCTTACCTGTTTAGAATATTACCTATTCTTATTGATATAACCTCTTGGTAAAAAAATATAAATGGATTCTTATAAGAATAACAACAACAACTATAACAACTGAAGCACAGATATTATCTAAAACAACATTGCAATAAAGAGTAAAAAGAGAACTTCCCCACATTTAATATCATGCTATGATGATGCAGCAAAATTAGCCCATGATAGATGACTGTCTTCAGTCATCTCTAATCTTTGTGACTTTAAAATGTTAGCACTACAATAAGAAGACCTAAAATGATCTTATATGCTGTATTTTGGTTTCAGAGAATAAGCACATTTTTAAAAAAAAAATCCAAATGACTGATTATTTGGATAAGCTGGATATTTTTCAGTTCAAAATTGAGCTTAACTGCTCATAGTTAACACCAATATTAGTAATGATGAAGAAAGACCTACACACATTTGGAGAATACATAGGGTTGGATTCAGAATTATCCTTCAATGAACAGAAGACCTGCTTCCATTCATGGAAGGGACTAAGATACAGCAGAAATTCCTGTTGGACAAAAGAGATAGGGGAAATGATTTTTGCAAATTCTCCCTTCTCCTGGCATTTCTTAACAGCTCCACCTCCTCCCATCATCTTGGAGCAGCTTTTCAGAGGGCACGAGGACAAATCAGTGAAAAATGACTGATCCTCTTCCTCCTGCAATAGGAACCTCTTGTGAATGGAATTCCACTCAAGGGGAACTTCTTGATCAAACCTATACTATTACAAGCAACAAATACTCTATTATGCCACCTGTAATCCTGATGTGGGCATGGGGAATTCTATCCTCCCTCCCAGTGTAGTATGTGTTCGGATGAATGTCATTTCACCACACATGTGGCCTATCGTGTCAAGTTATTCCTTGTTCCCCAGTGAAAAAAATCATTCTAAAAACCTGATTACTGAAGTCCCCCACTGCGGCTAAGTACAGTTGGCTCCAAAGAGGAAGTTACAAAATTGCTTTTTTATCTCAGTTTCACAAGAGTGGAAATAGATTTCAATAACCCACTCATAATAAGAGAGATGATATCTGTAGATTTTGGAAAATAAGCATGATCATACTCAAATGGCCATAAAAGGACACCATTTTTGAAGAGAGATCTCAAACATGTACATACAAGTTCATTGTCCAGACCCCTGGCATGGCAAGTGAATATTTGAAGCTCTCCTAAACTCCTTACGAACCCCCATTCTTTCATTTTTGCTACAATCTAGCCGTAGACTAGCAGGGTAGGATAATGAATATAGCCAATTCCTTTTTCAATCATGTCACTTTTTTTTCTCCTTCCAAAGCCAGCGATGTCTCCTCTTCAAGCCTCAGAAGTGCTGCAACAAGAGGAAAAAAACAGTCTCTCAAAGGGGAGTTGGATGTGGACTTTTGTGTGTGTGTGTGTGCCTAGCTTTGATCTCTTGATGTTAGAATGAAGACATGTCCATATGAGAACTACATGCATGCACACAATGTAACCAACCCACGTAAGCTCTGCAAAGCACCAGTGACAACAATCCATACTCCTTCCCAGTCTGTCTACTCTGCTGTTGACAGGGATGATAGTACTAGACTAATCTGGACTCTGGGCTGTGCCATCTACACAGCCAACAGAAGGGATCCTGGATGAAAAAGGTAGCTGCCTTTTCCAGGGATTCTTTCTAGGCTTCCAGCTCAGGGAGCTGCTATGAAATGTGCCCTAGGAAATAACTATTTAGCAAAGGAGGCATCTCATAGGCTTTTTTTTGCGGCGGGGGGTGGTGGTGGTTTGCCCTAGCTGCAGTTGCATTAGATTCCTTACTAAAATGATATGATTTAATACATTTACCTTGTTAATGAATGGTGGGACATGGAGAGTGGGAAATGAAGAGACAAAAATACTGAACACCAGGGTCAGGCTTGGTTAGTACTTGGATGGGGGACTGCCAGGGAATACCAGGTATTATATGCTATGTTCAGAACAAGGCAACAGCAAACCTCTTCTGAATAAATCTTAACAAGAAAACCCTATGATAGGGATGCCACAAGTGAGGATCAACTTGAAAGCACATAACAACAAGTATTACAGCCTTCGTCCAACTTTTCCTCTCACCCAGCATGGCCATACCAGTTAGTGGTGATGGGGGTTGTAGCCCAACAGATCTGGAGAGTACCAGTTTGGGGTAAGATGGCTTCCTTCATCCGTGTCAAATATATTTGTAAGAGAGTGGCTCAAAACATTTTGCTACATGAATCAAAGCAGCAAATGATGCCCATTGCCACCTACCTAAATCCAGGTGCATACTCAAGGCCAGTCAGGTTATTTTGGGCATCTGAAATAGAAAGTCCCACAAGCACCTCTTTCCCTTCCTGGCAGTATAGGTAGAATACAATTGAATTAAACAACTAAGACTTTCCTGCTCTTTATGACATACAAAACCAATTGTCAGAGGGAGTTATTTCACTTCTCCAATGACAGTTTTTATTTTTTTTTAACTTGTTAATAAGTTTAATACATTTTAGTGTATTTAAAATATTTTTATTGTTTTAAATTGCTTTAACCTATCAGTATTGATTTTACCTGTGTGCTGCCCTGAAATCTTTTAAAGTACGATAGGTTAGAAATATTTTCATAAATACAATAAATACAACATATCATGCTGGGAATTAAGCAGCAATATGATCACCATCAATGTTAAACATACTGAATGGTCTATTATTGGGTTCATCTACTCTACACTATCCAGTTGTAGTAATTTGACACCACTTTAACTGTCATGGCTTCATCTTGTGGAATCCTGGGATCTATAGTTTGGTGAAGTACTTAAAAATCTCTGCTGGAGAGTGCTAATGTACACTCCCTAAACTATATCACAACTCTCTAGAAAAAGTTCTAAGTGCCTCATCTAATTTCAGATCCCAAGATACCACTGGATGGAGGCATGACAGTTGAAGTGGTATCAAACTGCTATAAGTGGGTAGTCTAGAGGCCCTCATAGGCCTAAATTCTGTTATTAGCCTTGACAAGAGTAGACCCGCTGAAGCAATTGGATTTGCATATGTGTTGACTCATCATACAACAATAGATTGAATGAGTATACTTTCTTTTTCTTGGAAAAGTGTGCCAAGCAATTACAGAAAACAGGTAAGTGTAAACCCACCAAGAGATTTCAGAAACACTGTAAGCCCACTGAGAGATCCAGAAAATATACCCATTGACTGTATGATGCACTTTGGCTTAGGTTAAAATGATAATTGGATCAAATGTTTTGAACTGTATTCTATACAGTCTACTCGTGGTAACTTTTTGGTGGTGAGCATTAAATCCTATGCGAAGCACATCACACAGTCCCTCCATTATATGCCAAACCCAGTCAGGACTAACATGTCTTCCATATTCCTCATGCCACTTATTTGATTGCATGAATTAATTCTAAATATCAGCATGAAACTCACTTCTCTTCTTGTGCTGAGGTGTTAATGGCAAAAGGGATTTCTTCCCTGTCTGTCTTCCCCAGGACCAAATGATGCTTCTCCATATTTATCACACACTAAAAGGGGAATCAATAGGCATATAAGAAAAGTAATCAGAGAGCAGATTAAAATCACATAGAGAAAATGGGAAAGGATACCAAACAGAAATTGAAAAGTAGGGGGGAAAGGGTTACCTTCAAAGATTTCAGTGTCTGTAGCCCCAGGGAAAAGTTTTTCTCATGATCTTCTGGGACAAAAAAAGGGGGGGAAATGATCAGACCACTCAGCATAGCCTGTAAACATTATTTTAAGACTCTAGCTCTTAGAATCCCCCAGCCAGCATTTGTATTCCTATCACATCAAAGAGCTCAGCTTGCTGTGAGGCAAGCAAGGCTATACAGTGAGAGATTCCCTCTTACCCCTTGTTCATCCCAACTAGCTGGAATACAACCTCCTTCCCCATTATCTTTATTCTTCTGGGGCTGTAATCTTACAACCACTTCTCTAGGAGTAAGCTCCACTAAACCCAGTGGGACTTACTCCCAAATAAGGTGACTATGGCCTAAATAGGGCCAATGCTCATGAAGCTCTCCGGTTGTAGCTGGACTGCAACCCCCAACATTCTTCACCACTGGCCATGCTGGCTAGATCTTCTGGGGCTGATAGTCCAGTAACATCTGGAGGCCTGTATGATTTTCCCATCAGGCCTAAATCCACTTATCAATCCCAACTAGAGTAGATCTATTAAATCAATGGAACGTACATAGATGTTGATAAAGCCAAGTTCCCTCTGATTCAGTCCCAGATTTTAATTGGGACTAATAACTGGTTTAAATCTGTGTGCCCTGCTGTACAGGGGACAGTCCTCTATTTGACAGCCTCTGCTACATGAAGGGCTATCTAGTGCAAGTGTGACTTAAAGGGAAAGAACCATAGCAGAGAGCAGGAGCCTTGAAGTTGCCCAACAACTGTTAGCATCTGGATCAAGACTGAGCACACACACAGGTTTCCCCTGCTATGGTGAGACTGTCAGGGAAAATGAGTGTTGTAATTAAAATCCATGAGCTCTTTTTAGATAATTTTAACCACCAGGTAAAAACAGCCAGCTAGTCTTGCTGAAGGTTGTAAATCTGTCAAGATTGGCGCCCTGGTCTGTGTCTTGAGCCTGGCCTTTCAAGGCTAGGTAAACAGAGTGGAGATCGGAACAGTTACTTTCGTTTCTTAGAGTAAACTGAATGTCTTGTAAGCATTTCATTATAAAAGCAGGAGAGAATTTTAGTGTGTGCATGCAAGCTGTTTCTTCCCTGTTACTTTCCCTGTTTCTTCCCTCTCCAAGAAAGCTTGGAGAGACACAGAAGCAGAAATGAATGCTCTGTGTATTTTTATTTAACTTGTTAATCTTATAATAAAGCTATGGAAGATTTTTGGACTCTATTGGATTTTTACCAGAGATATGCAATCCTTTTGCTCAAAGCTCATGTCTTCTGCTGAAACTCTGCAACAGTCCCACTGCCTTGTCAGGCAGAGTGGGGATTGTATTTCCTGAGAGAGACATATTGAATATTTCTACTTATGTCATAGTAATTACAGTACTTCCACTTTTTTGGCTGTACATCTAAATTAGCCCCTGTAGATTTTATGAAAAACCGATGTCTTTTTGTCCCTTTTGGAGTGGGGGGTGGAGGGGAAATCCATCAAAAGTCACTCTACCCCAAAGTACATAGGTGTAGCATTGCACTGTTAATACTTCAACCTCAAGTAAATTAAACACTGAGATGGAGTAAACTGAACACCTGCCAGGATTACTGAAGGAGTTTTTCTTCACATGAGTTCCTCCACATGCCAGTGACTTCTCATACCTAAGTAACTGGATCCCTTTCTCTGGAGAATACTAAAAGCTATGACAGGGTAGCAACAAGCAGACCACAGGCCACATGCAGCCCCCAAATCCAGTTTTGTAGGTCCTAAGACCCCTCTTTGTTGTTGCTGCAGTGCAGTGGTGAAATTCAGTGGTACATTGGGAGGAAAATATAATTTTACTCCCTACCTTTTTGCTTCAAAACAGGGATAGGAAAAGTGCAGCCTTCCAGATGTTGTGGAGCATGCAGTACCAGTAGTCTTACCTAGCACAGCCAGTGGTGAGGAATGCTGGGAAGTGCAATACAACAGCCACTGGAACGTCACACAGTTCCCACCTGTTTTTAAACAAGATGGATGGAGGAGCACACACCTTGTTTTAAAATAGGCTTGTGTTCCCAGACGCTTTCCAAAAAGTGCAGGAGAAGTGGCTTTTTTTGCTGTTATTGCATCAAGTTTCAGTCATCCCATAATCTGTTTTTTTTTTTAAATCCCAAATCAACAGTTGGTCCACCATGCCTTTATTAGAACCAAAGTGTCAGAGCACAGCTTGAGTTCTCCATAAGTCTTTATCAGGCAGGATGGTCAGCAAAGAGGGGAGGGATGGGGAAGTTTACTTGGTATGGAGAAGGAAATGACACAGGTCACAGTCATTTCTAGTTCCCAGTTCCCAGTTCCTTATTTGTGCAAAAGTTCAAAACAGAGCTGAACCACTAAACTGGATTAGGACCTAACAGGTACACATCCCTAACACACTGAAGTAATGTCTGGACAACTCTGTATCATATCCCACCACAAATGCGGGACTGTCTCCTTGAAGAGCATTTTATTTGGTTTATTTTGCTGCTACTCAGACCTAGCAACCCAGCCATTGCCTTAGTAGGCACATGGCTAATGTGGAGAAGTGAAGGGGCTGCCTTCTTGCCACTCCAGTGACCTCATTGCTATATGGTCCTCAAAAGCAGTGGTAGATTGGTTTTGTCTACTCCTACTGCTGTTTAATGCTAGAAAACCTTTTAATTTAAATGGCCCACTGTGCTGTTGCAGTCTTCACTGGCCAGCTGTCACAGTACTTTTGTTCATGGCTGAGGTGGGCAAAGACTGGCCTATGGGCCACATGTAGCCCTTGCAAGCCATGCATGTATGTGGCTTGCATAATACTTACCTGCCACAATAGCGGAACAGTCCACATGGATACTGCCCAGGGTAAGAGAGAGATGTTCTATGTGGCCAATCACTTTCATATTAGGTGGCAATGAAATCTTCTCACACTCAGGCTTGTAGGATTTCATATGCTCCTTTAGCCTGCACATGAGGGAAAAACAGTCACTGTGTTTTACATCAGGAGTTTTCTTATTTTACCATGACAACAACAGTGGAGAGGTCATTCCACTAGCAGCTGGTATAATGAAAGTATTCATCAGTACATGCAAAATATTTTCTACCTGCAAACACCCATTGGTTCTATTGTTTTGTTCTAGTTAGTTTAACCAGAGGTGGAGAACCTGTGACCACAAGGCACTGCAATTCCCATCATTCCTCATGCACTGAATAGGCTTAAACTGATGGGAAGGAGAGTCCAAAAACCATTGGAGGGATATATGTTCCTCAGCCCTGGCCCAAGTGCTAAGAATGCATGAAAAAATCAGGGAAAGCGGGGGATGGGGAGGAGAATGCATTAAACAACAATAAAAGAGTGCAGTATGTTTTGATATGAAAACATGGTCATAACAACAATGATAAAAATTATTTTTTAAAAAACATTATAATGCTCTCTTTCTCTCTCTTGTTCTCTCTATGTAATTTAGATCTGACTATAGCCATGAGCAGGTATTTAACGCCTCATTCAGTATCCTGTGGGAAGAGCTATTGTTTGTTGGTAGAACACATGCTTTGCGTGCAAAGGTTTCAAGGTTCAGTTCCCACCATTTCCAGGTAGGGCTGGAAAAGATTCCTGCCTGCAGCCACTGCCAAGCAATGTAGAACAAAAGTGGGCAACCACCTAAGGTTCACAGGTATTTCCAGGCTCTGAGATTTCAGGGCAAAAACCTAGGACTCAGGGATTATTCTCTCCTTGTGATGTCACAAAGCGGGGGCAGCTGGTGATGTTACAAGGGTGACATCACAAGTGGGAGCCCCTGGTGATGTCATTAAGCATGAGACATTAAGTGTCAATCAAGTTGCACAAAGATAAACCATCTAAGTGGAAAGCATAATGTCTGAAAACTATGGGAAACAAATGAATGCACACTTTTCAAAACAGTGCTCTCACCCTAAGGTTCCTCCCCCTTCCTTCAGAGGATTGTAGAAAAGGGTCCAATTCTTGAAACTCAGGGCCAGGGCCAGGGCCAGAGCTCTGGCAACCCCACAACATGCCCCGCACCAGATGCTCCCCCGTGTCCTTATCTCCCTGGAAGTTTTTTTTAACTTCAAAAAATAACTCAGGTCTGGTCTAGATGAGGGAATAAAATGTGAATTGATGCGCAGAAATGCCAATTCCCAGCAGCTGTCATCTCTCAATGATTTTTGGCAAGATCGCTGGTGTGCAAAGCTCTCCGTGTTTCCTGTTCACACGGAGGTATGCCAGCGAATCAAGATGGCAGCCATGAGTGAATTACTTGCAGTTTTGTACTCCCCAATTTGCCCCTGCCAAATGATACTTAAAAAAAAAAAACTAAATCCAAGGTGCAGAAGAGCAATCTTCTGCTTAAATAATAAAAAAAGGAAAGAAAACCTGTTTCATCATCTCAGCACACAATTGCTACAGTGACAATCCAACATGGCAGTTCCATGATCTGCCATCTTACCAAGCTCTGCCTCCTGTGCACATCCAACCAATCAGCTGTGCTCTTCAGCAGTGCCATGCAATGTGATGCGATTCAGTTGTCCTAACAGGCAAGGGTGCGCATTTCCATCATGTTTTTTTTTTTTTACTCGGGAAATGTCCCAGAAGACTTTCCCCGACTTTTGCTCCCCCTCCCTCCGAAAAGAACAGAACACTCTAGGATCCCATTTGGACACAGAGTCTAAGGGGTTTTTTCACCCTCTGGACTACCCCTCAGAATGCTCCCCTGCATGCTTTAAGGGGAATCGGGGGACAATTTTGCCATGGCTGGAGTGAGCTGTTTTATGCTTAGGACAGGTCTTTTTCAAACCAGGAAGGAAACAGGATGTCACTTCTTGTTTTGACAAAAGCCTGCCCTCCCTTCCCCCCCCCCCCAGCCTAAAACAACTTGAGGAACACAAATAATGACAAAACACCTTCATGCTCCCTGGAGGACACAGAGGTATTTTGAATTTTTTTAAAAAAAAAGTGGTTGAGGCTTCAAAAATTGGGAGTTGGAGCTCTAGGGGTTTGCTTGTGTCCCACAGGCTGCCCTCCCCACCCTTGTGTAGACAGTACTGAGCTAGCAGGATCAGTGGTTAGCTCTTATTCTAATATGTTCTTTACCCTATCAGTGAGATCTCATCCTCCTCACAACTAAAAATCTGACTAGGATTTGTTTGTTGTGTGCACCTTCAAGTCATTTCTGACTTATGCGGACCCTGAGGTGAGTTGAACCTATCATGGGGTTTACTTGGCAAGATTTGGTCAGGGCGGGTTGCCATTACCTTCCTCTGAGGGTGAGAGAGTGCAACATGCCCAAGGTCACCAGAGGTTTTCCATGGCTGAGCAGGTATTTGAAGCCTACGTTCCCAGAGTCCTAGTCCAACACTCAAACCATTACACCCTGAGAGATCTTTTTCTAACTAGTACAGCTCTTTACAAATCTGGGTAATGCTGCTTTTGAATACAGATAGTCCTTGTGTTCTGAATCCATTCTCTCACCAAACAGAAACTTTCTCCATATTGAAGGATTCTGAGCCTATTTAAGTCACTATTAGCATGCAATCCAATTTAAATTATAAGTTGTTTTGCACTCCAAGCACACAGCTCTACAACTGACTGCAATTATACAAGTGATCAAACTGATGTTTTTTAGCTACTGTTACATCACAGTAAGAAGATGGATCTTCTCCTTGGCCCAGACTTCCCGAGAGTATTCCAAAGGCTGAGAAAATAGATTCTAATTAATGCCAGTGAAAGTGAGAAGAACCCAGAGGAATTAGCACTAATGAAAAAGATTACTTTATGTGAAGTAAAAATCCATTTCTTTCTGATGTTGAAACAATGCAAACTATGTGGGGAGAGAACGGGGAAAGTTTTTTTTTTTTTAAAGCCATGATTTGGTCATATAAATGCATTTTCAGAAAGCCTAGCATGCATTGAGGTTTCGGACTTCTAACACGCTGCCCAGGGAACATAACTAATTTGGAATAAAGAACGGAGAGAATATGTTCTGGATCTTGAGCTTGTTTCGTTCTTTGAATTCTGAGATGCTTTTGTCGAAAGAAAGAAAGAAAGAAAGAAAGAAAGAAAGAAAGAAAGAAAGCAAGCATAGAAGATGTTTCAGTGACAGATTGTGCCAGCTGGCCCTGATCGGGAATAGGAACAAATTAGTGAGATGTTAAAAACTGGCATGCTTTGCATCTTTTGCTAATACACAGTGTTCTATTAGTCTGTCGAGTTAGCACTGTGGGTCCTATTAGTTCCTGACCTCTTCCTCTAAATGCTTCACGCCAGCCTTCCTCAACCTACTGCATTCCACATATGTTGGACAACACATATTCCAATGGCCATCTTGGCTGATGATGATGGAAGATGTAGTCCATCACATTTGAAGAGCACCTTGTCAGGGAAGGTTGATATATACTGAACAGCGTACCTGGGATGCTGTCAAGGAGAGGATATGCATTTCTTTCAACTGATACTATTATTACCCCATATCCTCTGCAAATGAGATTCCCCCCTCAACCTCTTAAATTTAGTTTTTCTTAGGGTATCTACACCATGATGCTTTTTAAAAAGAGACCAGACAAGTTTCTTAGGGTATCCAATCTCTGCAAGTAGTAATGGTTTCATTTGGTGATAATTCCAGAGCTGCCTGGGGGATTCTGGGAGTTGTTGTCTAAACAAGTAACTTTTCTAGGCTCTGGAAATGCCTTGCCTTCCTTGCATAACTCTCAAAGATGGGTTTCCCATTCTGGGTAGCCAGTTTCTACTAATGATTTAGAGGTGCCCTTACACATATTCTTGAGAAAAAAGGCCTGTTCTAGGGGCACTGTCTGTGCTTTGGGTCTTACCCTAGCAGCACTGAAAGCAAAACAAGGCAAAAGAGAATGAAGCTTCTACAGCTTCAAATAGTTATGCAGAATAGGACATTTCAGCAGGTACAATTTGACATGAAGGGAGGGGGGAAAGTATACCTGCTGGAATTCCCTTAGCATAACTCACAACAGAGACTGGAAACACGTGGATCCCCAGATGTTCTTGGAATGCAGCTCTGTCTTCTCTCACCATGAGCTATGCTGGGTAGGGCTGATGGGAAACATGAAGTCCAACATCCGGAAGACCACACATACACCACCCCATCTTTAAAATGAAGAAGCCCATTCTGTTTTCCATTTGGTCATCCTAGATTCTAGGGTCTACCAATATCTTTAAGAACCAATTTGGTGTAGTGGTTTGAGTGTGGGGCTATAACAATAAAAAAGATATGCCTTTAGAAGACAGAGAGGCAGAACACATACATACCCAATTATATAAGGATAAAGTTGTGGTGCACTGGTCACATAAATGTTGTTGTCTTTTTTTATTTTTATTTTTATTTTTATTTTTATTTAGAATAGCTTTTTAAATGCTTCTGATGTTGCAGTACAGTTGTCCCTTCATATTCGCTGGGGTTTGGTTCCAGGACCTCCCGTGGATATCAAAATCCGTGAATACTCAAGTCCCATTATATGCAATGCCATAGCAAAATGGTGTCCCTTATATAAGATGGCAAAATCAAGGTTTGCTTTTTGGATTATTATTTTTTAAAGAATGTTTTCAAGCCGTGAATACTTAAATCCATGGATACCAAGTCCATCGATACAGAGGGACAACTGTACATGGCAGACTTAGCTGTTATACAACTTCTTTTATTTTTGTGTTGTTTCTACCATGCTTAGCCATTTGCTATGTATTTCTTACAGTCCACTGATTAAAACAAAATACTTCTGAAGGCAATCACAATTCCCCAAAGCTTTTCTATTCTCTCCTCTCATTCCTTTTAGCACTGTCCTCATTGTGTTCTAGCACAGAAATTATTGTGTGTGTGTTTTTTTAAAGCAACCTGTCTGAAAGTAATAGCTCCTTTCTTGTTCCATGAGAACCCTTATTCTTTTGTGTTTCCTTTAGGTACCTTTCCACTGCCCTCCTTTGCAAACTGAGTCATCCATGACTGATTCATGGCTTATGCAGGGATGAGCCAATGCTAAAGGCAATGTGATGCTGTTTCTTTGAACCATCCATTTTCCTAACTACTGAAGGTATTACACAGTCAAGCAAAAGACAAGAAAAGAAAGGCCAAGACCCTGTAGAATGGCCAGTGGAGCAGAAATCTATGCCATTGGCCTTGCACGGCTGTTGGCTATGCATCCCCAGCAGGAAAGCACTGGGATACCGTCTTATAGCTGGCGGCAGGGAAGAGAGCTCCCAGACAGCTGCAGCAAGGCAGCCTGAAAAAAGGAACATCTGTCATCCTCCCAGCTTTTCTTTTTTTTCTAGGCTGCATTATTGCAGCCAGACCGTTCCCCTTCCAACTGGTCTTAAGAGTGTGTCCAGGCGCCTTCAAACTGAGGGTGGATGGGGGACAGTTTTATAAGGAGGTACTGGATGCCTCCTTCTGCAATGACCAAAAACTGAGAGGTTACACCAGTGTATGACAGCAACAGGATTCTTGCCAAAAGCTTCTTGTCTCAATAAACTCAATTTCTCCTTCCTTTCATCTTCTGGCTTCTTTCAATTGGTTAATATAAGTCTGGTACACCGTATATCCCCCAGTTCAAAGCAGTCAAAACCGAATCATTAGATTGAGGGATGTGATAGTACCACTCTGTTCCACTTTGGTCAGACCTCATCTGGAATACTGTGTGCAGTAACCCCCAGGATATGGTGACAAGAAATGTCTGAGGCAAATGCTAGAATCCTTGACCCCAATTCTCCTGTCGTGTGTGTGTGTGTGGGGGAGAACCAAATAACCTGCAGCACTTGTTGCTTTTGCTGTTGCCTGATGGTGGTTGAAAGCAATAATGAGGTGAAAGTGATTTAAAGTAATTTCTGCAGAGATGATAGAGGGGAAACCTTCTCAGTTCTAAGATATTTGAATTTGGTTTTTGTTACTGAAAGGATTTCATGTGCATTAACCCTCCTTATACAGTACAGAGTAAATGATACATGTAACTCCAGTTTGAAAAATAAAACTGACAAGCTCTGACTTTAATCTTTGTAACCTTCCACAGTTACAAAGTAAATCTTTGGTGAAATTCACAAACATTTTGTAAATTTCACTTCATTTTTTATATCTTGAAATTTAGCAAGATGGTTCTTTCCAATTTGAACTGCCAAGTAGGAAAAACATTATAATGGTATCCTTCACAGTACCCATTTATAGCACTATGATTCCACTTTAACTGTCTTGGCTCCATCCTAAAGAATGCCAGGATATATAATTTTGAGGAGTATTCAGAATTCTCCACCAGAGAGTTCTAGTGCATCACCAAACTACAAATCCCAGGATTCATGGGCAGTTAAAGTGAAATCATAGTGATAGAGTGGTACAGAGGTGCAATAATTGTGTAATGTGAAAGAAACCCTAGAAGAAATAACAGTGGGGGGACAGAGATGCATTCAAGACAGGATCAATTAATTAGCACCAAATACAAAACAGCTGAGTTGACAGCACTACCGTTTGTTTAGTACAATTGCACGAAAACACCAAACATGTTTACACGCCAGCATCAAAACAAACAATATGACAGACATCTAGGGAAAATAGTAAATTTTAAATTACAAATTAGTATATTCTATCAAGATTCCCTCTGAGGCTGAGAGAATATGACTTGCCCGGGGTCACTCGGTGGGTTTCCATGGCCAAGCAGAGATTTGAACTCTGGTCTCCAGCATTGTAGTCCAACAATCATACCACTACACCACACAGAGCGGGAGGCAAAGGCAAACTCCTTCTGGACAAATCTTGCCAAGAAAACTCTGCGCTAGGTTCACCTTAGTAGGGAACAACTTGAAGGCACATGACAACAACATCAATACTCACCCTAAATACCTTAAAGGCACTAGATCCTGTCTGATCTTGGAAGCTAAGCAGGGTCAGCCCTGATTAGTACCTGGATGGGAGCCAGTCAACAAATACGAGGTGCTGCAGGCTATATTTCAGAGGAAGGAACTGGCAAAACCATCTCTAAATATTCCTTGCCTAAGAAAAGCCTACGAAATTCATTGGGTGGTCATAAGTTAAAAGGAAACTTGAAGGACATACACACACATATTGTAT
Organism: Gambelia wislizenii; assembly: GCA_030847615.1. Classification (NCBI taxonomy): domain Eukaryota; kingdom Metazoa; phylum Chordata; class Lepidosauria; order Squamata; family Crotaphytidae; genus Gambelia; species Gambelia wislizenii. Next base: position 366,237,454 of record JAUMIR010000001.1, read on the forward strand.
CAATAGTAAAGTTGTCCCTCTGAATCCATGGGTTCCGCATCCATGGATTCAACCAACCATAGCTTGAAAATATTGTGGTGGGGAGAGAGGGAATCCCAAAAAGCAAACCTTGCTGTTTGGCATTTTATATAAGGGACACCATTTTACTACGCCACTGTATATAATGGGACTTGAGCATCCATAGATTTTGGTATCCATGGGGTGTCCTGGAACCAAGCCCCAGCAGATACTGAGGGCTGACTGTGGAGGAACAGATTTGTATGGAAGCATCCCTGATCAAAGCAAGTGGTAAAACCATCAAGGGCGATAATCAAATTTCAAAATTTGATATTTTCCATATTTACTAAGGGGTTTAAGTCTTTAGCTAAACTGTAGACTTTTAGTACTATTTTTGTATCCCAAAAATAGTAGTCTACAGTGAACTCGCCACGGGTCAGCATAAGAGGGGCGCTCCAAAAAAGCGATACAAGGACTCCCTGAAACAACATCTCAGGCTCGGCCAAATTGATCACCAGCAATGTTCCGCCCTGGTCTCACATCAGGAGGCATGGAGATGCACTATCCACAATGCTGCAGCCTTATTTGAGAACTCACGCCGAACAAGTCTTGAAGAGAAGCGACAACGCAGAAAGGATCACAACCCAGAAATATCACCCAAGAAGACCTTCTGCTGTGCTTTCTGCAACCGGACTTGTTTATCTCGGATTGGCCTTTTTAGTCATCAGCACACTTGCAGAAAGCGCGGGATGAGTCCTTCCTGAATCTTCATTTGCGAAGAAAAGCCAGAGAGAGACTTTTAGTCAAATCTTTAACTTTCCATTAACCTCTTTTAAAAGACTGGGAATATAGGTGCTTTCATATCATGGAAGCAATCATAACACAAAGACTTACATAACTGCCTTTTAAATTAAAAAGACAAAAACTAACATGAGCTCTTGCATTATCACACTGAGCAAACCTACATATTTCTCCCTGCATTGGCACAGAAGGTTGCTCTGTGTTGTCCTAGTGGATAGGAAAGTATTTCCAAATGAAATACAAACCCAAAGGCTTGATCACCATATGGTAAGTCCCAGACTCAGTGTTCCTTCTCCTTCTGCCCTTCCTCCCTGAGAAATATAGGCTTTCATCTTCCACCCTGACAAAAATTCACATAGCCAAAGCCTTCAAGATTTTTATTTATGGACTCAGATGTTCTGGGGCTCAAGCCTGCCCGGCTGCAAGTCACCCTTCCTGAATGTAAAAATCCCTTCAGTCTAGAGGGTAAAAAGTCTAGAAACCAGGAACTATGAGGAATGGGTCAGGGAGCTGGGTATGCTTAGCCTGGAGAAGAGAAGACTGAAGAGGTGATCTAGTAGCCATCATTGAATAGCTATCTTGTAGAAGATGAAGCAAGCCTGTGTCTTGCTGTTTCAAAGGGCAAGGTGGAAATCAGTGGGTTCAAATTATAAGAAAGGAGATACCAACTAAACATTAGGAAGAATTTCCTGACAATAAGAGTTGTTTCACAGTGCATCTGCCTTGGAAGATAATGGACTCTCCTTCCTTGGAGAATTTTAAACAGAGATTAGGTGGCCATCTTTCAGGGGTGCTTTAGCAGTAGAGTTCTGCACCAACAAGGGGTTGGATTAGATAGCCCTTGAGATCCCTTCTATGATTCAAGAGCCAGATTTATCATCTAGGCTGCGGTAACACATTGCCATGTCTTATACACTCCCCGTGTGCTCAGGAACATTTCTTTCTTCTAGTATATCTACATTGATATACGGTACTAGTTTTTTGTCCCTTTAACAGTCATGGCTCCATCATATGGAATACCAGAAGATACTCAGAATTCTCTTCTAGACAGCTCTAATCCACTTCTCTGAATTACAGGTTATATGAGTCTGCCTGAGTGGTAAGATCCTCAGTGAGAGGCTTCCTCTCTATCCCAAAACCTTCAGAGGTGTGTTTGGTAAGGACACAAGAGAAAGCCTTCTCAATAACTGCTCCCAGGCTGTGGAACTCTCAACCACAGGAAACTAGGCTGTCCTTCTGCTAGTAGGTAAAGACCATTTCATTTGAACAAAGCATTTGGTGACTTCGAAGAAAAGTGGCTGCCTTATCGCATGACTTCACCATTTTCCCAGCCTTTTTTCGTTCCGGTCCCAAGGGGGACCGGGCTAAAACTGTGCCTTTTTTCAAACAGGTTTTTCTGGTTAGAAAAAGGCATGGTTTTAGTTGGTCCCTTACAGGACCAGAATGAAAGAACACCATGCGGTAAGGCAGCGGAGAAGACAGAACATTCCTGCTGCCTTGCCATTTTTCTTCAGTGTTCAATAAGGCAGTTAGTGGCTATGCAGAAAAGTCTTTCATGGGGTGTGTTTGCTGCATTTGTATTGTTCTTGTCATGTTTTTAAAATGACTTTATATTGTTTTAAAGTACTGGTGTTTCAATACAGTAGTTTATTTAATTTTAAAAAACTTTTTTATTATTAGGTTTTCATTCATGTACTGTACTTTGTTTTAATTCGTATTGTGAGCTGCCTTGGGTCCCATTTGGAAGAAAGGCAGAATATTAATCAATCAGTCAATCAATTAGTTAAGCACACAGACACACAGAGAGAGTGTCCAGTAGAACTCCCAGATCTCAGGGCACTGAAATCAATTCCATTTCCCCACCCCCCATGCCATCTGAGTGCAAATGCTTGTTAATTTATGTACATAGTTCCCTGCCTATTCTCAGATTTAAGAGACTGCAGAAATATGCTGCTTCACTCCAATCAGAAAACTGGGACATAATGGGCAGTGCTGCTTTGGGTGTTGGGCAGGGGTAGCCTGGAAAAGGAATGAAACTGAGAACGTCCTGCTTAACTGTAGGTGAGCGGGAAGCCTAACGACAGCTGCAGCAAAGCCACAAGAATTAGATAAAGGAGGTTGCTCAGGAAATCATTATGCAAGCAGACTGTGGCGCATATGGCTCTGTGGATGTAGTGAGATTTTAGGCTTCCTTTACAACACCATTTCCACTGTTGACAGTTCCTGTGTAGTGCTGCAAATTTGCTTAGTATGGGACAAGTTCTAATTTCTGCATGTTTGGGCAGGTGGGGACAGTGTATGGCTCAGAGTTTCTCAACCAGGGTTCCCCTAGGGTTCCCCAAGAGGTTGCTAGGGGTTCCTCAAGGGATTGGGATTGTGTGGGGAAAGCAATATCAGTATTTGTTTATGCAGGGGTTCCCTGAACCTGAAAACTATTTCAAGGGTTCCTCTAGGATAAAAGGTTGAGAAAGGCTGGCTGGCTGAAATGTGGGGGACAATAGGTGTAGCTACAAAAAATGGCGAGGGGAGTATGACATGAACAAATCAATGATCCAGATACAATCACAGATGACAGCCAATCAAAGGAGACATTGGTACCCTCTCACTAAACATGACGATGCGCACACACACACACACACATGCAATTCTGCTTCCCAGAAGAGACTGAATTAAATCAGTAAATAATAGGTTGTCTGACTGTCAGACATAGTACTGATATGGAGTCAAACAAACGTGTGTGCCTCAAGAGGAGCAAAAACAGTTAAAAAAAAAAACTAACCCAGGACAATCCCCAATGTAGATTGGGCCACCCTGTGTGTGTGTTTTGTGTGTGTGTGTGTTGTACCCTTATTCATTTATCCACAGCTGCTCGTTTAATATTTTCTGGTTCCCTTCTCAGAAAATATTCTCTCTGTCTCTCTCCCCCACACGCACCACTCCCCTTCCCTTCTCTCATCCTCTTCCTTCTCTTTCCAGTTTTCCCAGCTACATTTCTCTCTCTTTCCCCACCTTTCTTTCTCTTTCTTTCTTTCTCCTTTTTCTTCTACCCCCATCATTTCTCATTCTCTCTATATCTCCCCAACTCTTTGACTGGGAAGTGTTATATTCTAAGCATTTAAAAAATTGTTTGCCCCTTTATACTTAATAGGGTTTAATAGGATTTGCTTCCAAATAGATATGCATTAATAGGACTGCCTTGTTAGTTGATCATCATCTCCCCTTCTCCCAAATATTTGTTGACACTGATGCTGATTTTGAAACTGATGCTGATAAACTTGGCAAACTAAATTTTTGCCTGGAAAAAATTATTTGGCTGAACTACAGCTCCTATGTATTAAAAATCAGTGCTTGGAAAAAATGTTTAAATCAAATTGAGGATTTTTTTGTGGGGGAGGGAGGTTTCCCCATTCAAAGCAGAGCTCAGAAAACATTCCTAAAAGCAGTGTTTACAAAAGTATTTAAAACAGCTCTCCATGCTGTTTTTTTTTCCTTGCTCAATGCCACGATGGGAAAATGTAAACTAAAGCCTGAGAAATATTTTCTCATGTGTTAGACTTTGTGTTTGAATGAAAGGCTCTGAACAATTGTGGTTGATGATTAATATATCATGCTTAATGCTGGCACTGAAGCCTGCCCCTGTGACATCACAGAAGTTTGTCTTGTGACATCACTGGGGCCATCCCCACCCGCCTCCAACTGTCTCTACAGTATATTTGACAGGGACAGTCCCAATTAATCTGCTATTGTTCTGCTTATGCAGCTGCTTTAAAAATGTCCGGTTTCTCTCTCCTCCCTTCTTTGTCCTCAGCTTGCTTCAACTGCTGCAAACAGTTCAAAATGCAAAAGTAGTTTGCCTTCCACTGACTCAGCAGGTGGAGAGGAGGTGTTGGAATCTTCCCCTTCCCGGCTGGCTCAGGCAAAAGAAAACTGCTGCAGCCTCTCCTAGTTTGTGTGTTCTTCTTCATTAATAACATTTGCCAACACAGCCACACTCTGATGCTGCTTGACCACACATGTCCTTGGGTGATGTTTCCGGGTTGTGATTCTTTCTGCATTGTCGTTTCTCTTCAGGACTTGTTCGGTGTGAGTTCTCAAATAAGGCTGCAGCATTGTGGATAGTGCGTCTCCACGATGTGAGGCCAGGGCAGACCATTGTTGGTGATCAATTTGGCTGAGCCTGAGATGTTGTTTCAGGGAGTCCTTGTATCACTTTTCTGGAGTGCCCCTCTTACACTGACCTACGGCGAGTTCATCGTAGAGTACTATCCAAACTACAAATGCTAGGATTCTGTAGGATGGAGCTATGGCAGTTAAAGTGGTATCAAACTGATATACCTGTGTAAAATAGATGACCTCTTCAAATATATTTGACATTTTCCAAGACTAAGTTCTGATGTTGAACATAGACTAGGGTCTCGTCTATACAAAAACAAAACAGAACAGATTGCTCCACATTCATGGCAATTCACAGCAGCTGCTAGTTATCTTAATAGGGTTTTTTTTTGTTTTTTTTGCAGCTTACAGGCATGCAAAGCTATCTGCATTTGCTGTGTAAACAGCATGCCAATGAATCAAGATGGTGTCCATGAGTGAATTACTGGCTTTTTTACTTGCCTCAATTTGCTGCCACTGAAGATTTTAAAAAAGACCTATATTCAACATGTGATAAAGTGATATTTTGCCTTAACAAAAAAGCAAAAAACCCCACAACATCCTGTTTTATCACCTTAGTTCTCGCTTGCTAAGGCAAAAATCCAACATGGTGGTTCTGGGCACTTGACTTGTTAGCAAGCCCCGTCCCCCACGCTCATCTGACCAACCAGCTTTCAGATTCCACTCATATAGGAAAGTGAATCAATTCATGACACTTGTCCCAACGAGCAGAAATGCGCATCCCCCACTCTGTTCTTAAAAAAACTCTGGAGAAAGCCACAAAGGCTTTTCCTACAGAATATATGGCTTTTTTTGGTCCCCCTCCTTCCAAACACAACAAAACGAAGCAGAATCCCATTAAGAAAGATAGCATTCTTCTCGCATACCATGACGGGTATTTTCACCATTTAGACCAGCCCTGAGGCTGAGCAAGGGTTAGACCACACTGAGACAAAGACCTGGGAGCAGGGGAGAGAACATGGCCTTCAGACAACTACTTCTGTATACTAATAGTGAAATGACCTGATTTTCCACGGGTGGGTCTCTATGTCATGCACATAGCACTATTCACACAGAAAAGGATGTCATTAGCCTCAAGGTCTGCAGATATACAAAGAATTTTTTAGGAACAAAAATTTCTAAGGGGAGAGGAGCCAAAACAACCGAAAGAATACTGAGGATGCTCAACAGACATGCTGTAGGGAAAAAATGGAAATGGTGATGCAATATAGCAGTGGTTCCTAACTTCATCTCCCAGAATCCCTGATTATTGACCATGCTGGGAGCTGAAGCGTAAATGTCTGGAGAGCCAAAGTATGAGAATCACTGAATAAAAATATTCTGCAGTAAGTCAGGGCAGGCTGGAATCCTGAATGGAAACTCTCCATGCTGTAATATTTCCTTTCAGGTTCTACTGCTAAAGAAATAAAAACGGTGCACAACTGTTTAAAGGGAACATGAATCCAGCAGGTTTTTTAAAAAAAAAAAAAAAAACCAGTGTGTTTCCTGACCGATGTACTGATAGAGTACTTGGAGTCTGTTAATGAAACATGAAATATTTCATCCAATCAATCAAGACTTTATTGTTAAACCAACAGCCACAACAATTGGGAAAATTAAACAAGACTACAAAGGAGAGAAAGCAGGTATAAATAATTTGCAAAGACATCTATCATCACTTTTACAATCAATGACATGCATACCACCAAACTAGGATCTAATTTTAGCTACTAACATATTGAACAATTAATCTGAGTAAGTCTCCAATTGGCAAGCAGAGCCAGCCACAGCTGGACACATAAAACGAAATGAAATAAAGATACATCTCTTTAACTTCCCTTGCACTGAGTTTGGTGGGTTATTTGGGCATCAAATATGCCCTGGAACTTCTATCAAGCAGCTAAAAATACCAGATAACATAATGTCTTATATCACCACCACTACCTGCCTTGGGACATGGAGGAAGAATTCAATGGATTTTAGCGTAACTATGAAAAAGCCCAGGAAAATTAAATGTACTCAATGGATATATAAACTCACCCACACACAGTAGCCCAGTCTGAAAGCCACAACATTTTGTAGAGAGGGCTGAAGCTCTTATGCGTTACTAATCTTGTGCCACAAGTACTGGTTGCCCATCTGTCAGATCTAACACTTAAAAACTGCAGATACAGTACTGTTGTTATTTTTTCAGGTGGAGTAGGATAGCCACCTGAGCACAAAAAAGTGGCTTGACCTGCTCTTACACCATTCATAGTAGCTGGTGAGCAAAAATCAGTATGTAAAGATTATCAGAACGCAGAGATTGATTTCTTTATCTATTAATATTTCCACATCAATCTGCTCTTAAAAGAAACAGCAAGTGTGGCCATTTGGGAAGGTGGTAAAAGTACTTACAAACAGGAAGCTGGCTTATTATCTCAATTCATACCAGTTTTATACACATTAAGTCCAGTTTTATACACATTACTAGCAGGCAACCTTCAGATGCTCTGGATTACAGCTTCCATTATCCCTGACCATTAGCTGTGCTTGCTGGGACTTTGAGTACTTGTAGTCCAAAATAGCTGAAAGGCACAAGGTTGCCTGTGCTGACTATGTAGTAAAAAACTCTCCAGCCTTTCATATAGCAGTTCTAACTGCACATGCCAGAGGCTGACTTGGGGATTTCTTTGCATTTGAAGCATATGAGCTATAGCTGTTCTCTGTTGAATGAAAATTCATTTCGAAATAGAGCTGTCACCATTTTGTCTGTTGTTGTTCCTTGCCTTTAGAAGCTGTGCTGCAGGCAGAAATTCAACAAGCACACTGTTTCCTGACACTGAGGGGAACATGAGCTGTGAAATTTCTGCCTGCCCTCAAGCTGTTAAAGGCAGACATGCCAATCCAGGGTCAGAAATATGCTAAAACAGTGGTTCTTAACCTGTGGTCTGTGGCCCCCAGGGGGGTGCAATGTCCTCACAGCGGGTCTGCAAAGGCTTGAAGGTTGTGAAGTCGAAGGCTTTCAGGCCGGCATCCATAGATTTTCCTTGGGTCTTTTTCTGGGCTGTGAGGCCATGTTCTGGAATAGTTTCTTTCTGACGTTTCACCTGCATCTGTGGCTGGCATCCTCAGAGAATGGTTGGGTAGGTGTGTGTGTGGAGTTTATGTGCTGTGAACTCCTGTTGGGGAGTATATGTAAAGTTGTGTAATTGAATGGTTAGTTTCTGGGTATAGAAATGCAAGGCTTGTTAATGTCTGTTTGGCTAATGGTTGGTTGATGGGCCATTATCTGCTGGGAATCCTCTTGTCCCTGGGTGGAATTCCTTTGTAAGTGTTGAGTAAAGTGAAACAGAATAGAATAGAATAGAATAGAATCAAAACTCAACACTTACAAAAGAATTCCACCCAAGGACAAGATTCCCAGCAAATAATGGTCCATCAACCAACCATTAGCCAAACAGACACTAACGAGCCTTGCATTTCTATACCCAGAAACTAACCATTCAATTACACAACTTTACATATACTCCCCAACAGGGGTTCACAGCACATAAACTCCACACACACACCTACCCAACCATTCTCTGAAGATGTCAGCCACATATGCAGGTGAAATGTCAGAAAGAAACTATTCCACAGCCTCACAGCCTGGGGAAAAAACCAAGGAAAAGCTTGAAGGTTGCTCAGCTCACCTGACAGGAGCCAAGGCAAAGGCTGGCTGGCTTGGCTTGCGCATTGCTGTTTAATCCTCTCCAGCCACAAATTTGCAGGAAGAAGCAGGGTGCCGTTTACACGATGAAAATGTAGTGGGAAGAATTCGTGTCGAACCCTGGTTGTTTACACGTACATCAGGTTGGGTACGTGATTTTCAGAAGGGGGGCCACATTTTATCCCTCAACCTGCGGGACTTCCAGTCCCGCGGTTTGTGCCAGTTTTTAAAAAAGTCACTGGAGGATTTGGAAAATTGGAAATGTAAACAGCCCGGGATAAAATATCTCGGTACTAGGGGATGACCAGAAATGGTGACTGGGGGCGGGCTTAGAGATCAGCGACCAGAAAAGGAGGGGTCAGTCACCCGTTCAACAGATCCAGCCTCACCAGCTGAAAACAAAGGCATCCCTCCCAGCTGCACGTAGGTTTGTGTGTGTGTGCGTGTACTCAATCACCTTTTTAAATGGATTTCTACACTGCAAACCCTTCAGCTTTAACCTCTTCCTCAACTGCATGTTACGAAGAGATCGTGGTGGGCAGAGGGTCACCTACTCATTCCCTGCCTGGATCCCCTCTCTGGGTTTGAACAGATCATAGAATCATAGAATCATAGAATTGTAGAGTTGGAAGAAACCACGAGGGCCATCCAGTCCAACCCCCTGCCACGCAGGAAATCTTGATCAAAGCATCCCTGACAGATGGCAATCCAGCCTCTGTTTAAAGACCTCCAAGGAAGGAGATCCCACCACACTCCGAGGGAGTGTGTTCCACTGCCGAACAGCTCTTACTGTCAAAAAGTTCCTCCTAATGTTGAGGTGGAATCTCAGTTCCTGGAGCTTGCATCCATTGCTCCGTGTTCCAGTCTCTGGAGCAGCAGAAAACAAGCCTGCTCCATCCTCAGCCTGCCATCCCTTCAAATACTTAAACAGGGCTATCATATCACCTCTTAACCGTCTTTTTTTCCAGGCTAAACATACCCAGCTCCCTAAGTCTCTCCTCATAAGGCATGGTTTCCCGGCCTTTCACCATTTTAGTTGCCCTTCTCTGGACATGCTCCAATTTGTCAATATCCTTTTCAAATTGTGGTGCCCAGAACTGGACATAGGAGATTTTCAGACCACGTTTCAGCGTGCCTAGCGCGGGAGGAGCTTTCGGGAGAGGGACGGCGGTCTTGCACGGCGGGGAGGCATTTTTGGACGCCGTTGTCCCTCTCCCGAAACCATCCGTGTCACTTCCGTGAAGCTTCGGAAGCCGCAGAGCCATATTTTAATCACGGAGGTTGCCCGTGATTAAAATATGGCGCTGAGGCTTCCGAAGCTTCACAGAAGTGGCACGGATGGTTTTGGGAGAGGGACAACGGCGTCCGAAAACGCCCCCCTGCCGCGCAAGACCGCCGTCCCTCTCCCGAAAGTTCCTCCCGCACTAGGCACACTGAAACGTGGTCTGAAAATCTCCATAGTATTCTAGGTGAGGTCTGACCAAGGTAGAATAGAGCGGCACTATTACTTCCCTTGATCTAGACACTATACTTCTATTGATACAGCCCAAAATCGCATTGGCCTTTTTAGCTGCCGCCTCATACTGTTGACTCATGTTCAACTTGTGGTCTACTAGGACTCCTAGATCCCTTTCACACGTAGTCTTGTTCAGCCAGGTCTCTCCCATCCTGTATCTATGCATTTCATTTTTCCGCCCTAAGTGCAGAACTTTACATGACAGAAATTTGTGGGAATTTTTCAGCTGGTTTAAAAAAAACAATTTCAGAAGAAAGCAGTAGAAAAGGTTCCACTTACCCTAATCTTTCCAGACAGACAGATGATATAATATTGTGCTGACATCCTGTATCAACCACAGCCTGCAGTTCTTTCCCAGCACACTGTTGAGCCAAGCAGAGCATTTAAAAGAACCAACTGAAGGTAAGCAAGTGCTTGAAATTTCGATTTGCATTGTATGAAAGAATTCTGGGAACAAGCACCATCTTGATCACAAAATGCTATCTGATACCACTTTTCTATCATCAGCAGAGGGGAGATTTCTTCATGGACCAGTAGTTTCTACAATATGTAGGCTGAGATCCTGAATAAAACTGGCAAAGTGAGAAGTTCTGCCAGTGTACATATGTGGAGTCTAGGCTGCTGGAGGAAGAGAGAGGCAGAGAGCCCTGTGGCGACATGAAAGAGGTTTCTTCACTCTCTCTCTCTCTCTCTCTCACACACACACACACACACACACACACACGGCCATGGCTAGTGAGTGTCCATGTGGGTTGGGGGCATGGAGTCATATCCAGGCACTGAGCAGTAGCCTTTACATTGCTAAGCAAGTGTCTTGCAGAAGGAGGTCAAGATATCTCCTTACACAATATCATAAAAAGTAGGCCCACTAGTATAACTCCTGGTTACATCAACGTAAAGCTTCAATAAGATTCTAGTCTTATTCTGTAGCTTTCTAAGTCAACATGTATTTTACATATATTTGAAATGAGATTGTCATCAAAGAGGCTGTTACTCCCTACCATGTTGACTGTACAAGCCTCTTCTAGGTTACCAATATCCTCTGCCTGATACATTCCAAATGATCCTAAGCATTCACTCATCAGGAGAACATGCAGTGTATAATCACAGCACTCTGTAGAGAAGTATAATTACTAGGAAGTGATTTCCACAATCACAGTGGATTAACACACATTCCTACTGCTTGTGTGTCATTGCAGAGACAAATATCACAGTGGACTCTCCGCAAAAATGAAGTATTCCTGAGCAAATTGTACAACCATGATGCATTATGGGAAAGAAAACCTAATGTGTGGAACAGCCTGCAGGTGTACTGGCCAGAGACCCTCCCCACTTCTGAGTACATGAAAGCTACATAACACACCCCAGCAAATGCAGCCTACCAGCCATGAATTATGAAAAAAAAAAACCAGATCTTTAGTAACTCTCTATACTTTCATACCTGGCAACATACTAAGATGAGGTCATCTTGCTCTGTTTTCTTGGGGCGATCCAGTTTCATTTGATTCAGTTTATTTGTCTGGGCTGAAAGGTCATTCTTGTGAGAGCTTGTCCCTCGGCCGGGGCGGAGTTTGGACATGTTTGTCTCCATCAAGCGCTTCTGCAGGACACTGTGTGGTTGCTTGTTTTTTAAAGAAAGAGAATGAGATTGAGATGATGTAGGTAAGGAATGCAAATAAATCAAAGCTAAACTGTTGAACTTGACAGCAATTTGCAGTTTCAGAGCCCCAGTCCTTAAAAGTATTTGTACCAAGCAGAAGTGGTGTTATATCAGTGTTAAAAATTGATTGCTGCTGTTGTCATGTGAACTGTCAATTTTGTTTGGTACACCAAGTGTCAGGAGAAAAAGGCACCTGCTGTGTCATCTCTGGCCTGATTCATAACCTAGTTATGTCAAATCATTTGATTATAAGTCAATTGTGTTTCAATTTGAAAGATACGGTGTTATGTTTTGTTTTTATTTGAAACATGGAATGAGTTGACTCACTCAGCTTATATCTTAGTTTTGTTCTTGTAGAACCCTTCTCTGGCTTCTGCAAAACTGTTTACAGATGATCTTTCTGCACTCAGGACAACTTGCATTTGACAGAAATGTCAGTTTCCAAAATATGAGCACTGCAGTTATTTTCTCTCTGATCTGCTATTGTCTCACCTTTGTTCCCTCACTGTTATCCAAACTTGGCTGCCACAACCATTACAACTCTGAATATGAGACCCCTCCTTAAATCCACTCCTGGATTCAGTGTAAGTTCCTTGTCCTTGGCTAGACTTCCAAAGCACTTGTAGACTCCTTTTGTGATTCAGCTCTTACATCATGTTACATCCCTGTGAGCTTTCTAAAAATCTCCTGATAAGATTAGCCCCTGAGCTGCCCCTTATAGCTCCTGTGCTTGGAATGGCCTCCCAGAATGGCTGGCTGTCCTTTCCTCAAATCCATAAGAATAATCTTTTCTGTGAAACCACAAGCCCATCCCTGCAGTCCTCATAGTGTACTACTGTATAAGCCTATGGTCAAGCTTCCTGGAATAATCACATATTCTTTCCTTCTTTATTGTTATTTCCCTTGGGTTTAGACTGTATGCTCTTCTGTGTAGGGACTTGTGTCATGTTCTCTCTCAACAGACACACACATATAAAGATATACACACAGAGGCAGGTAGGCTTGCATGCGCATGCACAAACATTTAGTTTTTAAGTTCAACGTTGCCTTTTGTACTTGATCACAAGTACAATAGGACATTCTTCCCCATCCAACCCCTGCAGCTATTGGTGCTGCCCCCAAAATCTGCTGTGGAAGATTTTTCAGCACTCTTTGAGCCAGTTTTGGGGATCCAGGGGGAAGAGGAGATCACCCTGCCCCCACTAGTTCCACTAACAGAAGCACTTTCATCACATTTCTGTGTATGTGTTCTACCCAAACTACAGTTAGCTGAAAATATGTTGAATTAAAATGAATGAGAATGACCAATGCATCAACAGTGAATAGTTATAGAATCACAGAGTTGGAAGAGACCACAAGGGCTATCCAGCCCAACCCCCTGCTGTGCAGGAATACACAATCAAATCATTTCCGACAGATTGCCATCCAGCCTCTGTTTAAAAACCTCCAAAGAAGGAGACTCCACCACACTACGAGGCAGTGTATTCCACTGCCAAAAAGGTATGTATCTTTTCTTTTAACTATGTTGTGGACTGGGTGACTGGTCTGTTTCTGTGGTATAATTTGTTCTAATTGCGCTTTCACCCTAACACAAATTTCTATTTCCCTTGGTCTGATAATAAGTTTTAGTCAGAGGTGAGTCAAAGTACAGAACTCAACATCTCACATCCCAAAGAGCATGCATTTAGAAAATGGCAGGCAAAAATTTGTCATGGAAGACCTTCAGCTACAAAGAGGGGATCAAAGAGATTTCAATATGCTTTCCCGTACTTACTTGTTTGACAATGAAAACAGTGTAGGTAATAGGCAGGGGACAGGAAATAAGCATTACCACACCAATTTTCTGAATGAGCATACATGTATCTCCAAAGAGTGTGGCAGCATGCAAAATTCAATAAGTACCATAAATAGGTTGATAGTATCCTAATGTGTTCAGAAATATAGTAGGAACACAATGGAAGATACATACTGTGGGGATAGTTTGGGATGATATGTTTTAAGGGTGATGTGAATTTTATTCAGCATAAAATCCTGTTTTCTCAAAATTACAAAGAAGAACAGATGCAAATCAGAACTGAATCTCAGATTTTATGTAAAAAAATGAGACCACATCTTAAGATTCAAGGAAGATCTTCCTTTTAGGGTACACTTTTGATTGTTTATATCATGGATGAAACTAATTTAACAGGCCCCTTGTCCCTTACATTGTTTTAAGGTGAGCTGGAGGTTTCAAACATAAAACTATCAACACCCCAAACTGCTTTTTTAAAATAGTTTTTTATGTGGCTTGTTGCAACCCCATAAATTTTCACTATTAGTGTTGTATTTTTTTGTAAAGCAACCTATGTTATTACTCTTCACAATTATTCATTACCTTTTAATTTCTTTTTTTTAATTAACTAAAAGATAAAATGTGTATTTCTTTAAATCCACACAAAATGCTTTAAGAAAGCATTTTTATTCTAACATGAGGAAGCAAAAAATAAATGCTACTTGTTACAGAGAAAAATAATAATGTTATTACCAATAATTACATTGTCTGCAAAAACAAACAAACAAACCCTCCAAACATAATTATGCCCTTGTTACAGACAACAGGTAATATCATTATGGGTATCATGCTACTTCCAAGTTCTGCCAACACTGTTATCAAAGGACCTGTCTACATGTGGGACAAAATGGAATTTCAGCCCACATGGAATGCCAGCCCACATGCCCCTGTATTTACCCCTAAGCCCTCCACATTATTATTTTCTACAGGGACATGGGGAACCTTGCCTTCACTGTCCCTGGGGCATTTTGTTTGCCTCCGCCGCCGCCACCTTGACCATAATTTAAAGTTCAGGAAGTAGTTCCCGGCTGAGGGGAGAGGTTTTCTCCCTTCCCCTGACTTGGCAGCACTGCCTCCACCCATTTTCCCGTTGCAGGAAGAGGCCCTTGAAGAAAGTGAAGGAAGCACTTGAAGGAAGCAACGGGCAGGTTGAGGCAGTGCTGCTGAGCCAGGGGAAGGGAGAAAACCTCTCCCTTTGGCGGGAAACTGCCTCCTGAGCTTTAAAATGGTGGCAGTGGTGGTGGTAGTGGTGGTGGTGGACAAAAATACAGAGAAAACCCTGAATTGTCAGAACTCTGCATCTAGATATAACCCAGAATGCCCTGAATCTGGGCCATGTGACATGTGGCCCGATCACCCCAGATTGGGGTGAATTTGCAGGGGGTTCGGTTTTTTTAATAGTGTGGACAAGGCCAAACAGTGGGATGGGGGTGGACCGTGACCATTAAGCTACTATAAAACTCATAATACGAGTGCAGTGTGCACACTTATATAATGCTTGATTGCTTCTTCTGTTAGTACTCACATTTTCCTGTGCTTTTAATTTAAAAATATTTATTCATTAATTTATTTAGTGTATTCCTCCACAGCGGCTTCCTCCTCCTTCAAACCACCCATACTATCTTGCAGTATTTACTTTTTCTCTGCCTACAACTAACCTCCACACTCATCAGGCTTTCATATCCCACAAAGCATTCCCAACACATCTTTTTCTTCACTATCTCACTTTGACAACTGCTAGTGTCTTGCATTTGCTCTTGATACATCCAGGGTGAATGCTCCTTAAGGCAAGGTTTATGATTCCTTGTGTGTTTCTGCTGGCATCAACAAAATTACCTTCCAGCAAATAACCATTAGATGTTGAAGAGATAGAGGACAAAGTTATAAATAATACTTTTCTCTCTCTCAGCTCCCCAATAACAGGAGAGAGAGAGAGAGAGAGAGAGAGAGAGAGAGCATTTGCCTACCAAGGAACAATAAACAAGAAAGGCTGCCATGCATTGCCTTCTAGAAGATTCCCCTAAGGTCACATTAATTGTCTATTCTTCCTATTGTCCAAGTATCATCTATAACTTGCAAGGATACTTTTCTCCTCCCTAACAGCTATTCATTGTTCCCTACGGAGGATTGTAAGGATCAGATCCCTTGGTTCCTGTTCCTACCATTTTCACTTATTTTCCTGTGGCCTTGGTGTATAATGGGCCTAGTAGTTTTTGTGGGGGATGTATGTGTAACTGTTTGGATTTTGCTTGGGAAAGGAGAGATAATGATACAGTTGCAAATAACCATTTTCTAACGTGGGGGCAGGAAGGTGATTTCTGTTTAAGGAATGCTTGTGTCAGCAGATGATGGATGACCAATGATATTGTAGCCCACCAGATTTTGGTGGTTTTAAAATGCTTTTAGTTTAGAGAGTATCCATTAGGCTCCCATTCGCAGCAACAACTTTGTATTGTATGCTTCCTGAATTTCTAGCAATAAAGTTTTCTGATGGACTCTGAAACTTGTACTGTATGAGTTTGGGAAAGCTGATACCTGACAAGAATATCTCAGAAACATTGCTAGTGACTTTTTCAGCAAATCTTCTATATAGCCCTGTGTTGATAGGTCTTATGACCTGAAGGTGAATAAGAACAGTCACCACAAATGGGAGTTGAATCTTAGGAGTACAGATGTGGTGGTGGTGGTGGTGGGTTATCAGGGATGAGAGTGGTAAGGGGAAACCTTTTCACCAACTTCTTTTGGTGAGAAGGCAGGGCCAGGATGAAGCCTGGTTAATCTGTGCAGCCTGAAACAAGACACAGACTACAACAAGCAGCTGCTAAGAGGCTGCTCATTGAGCAAAAATGCTTGCTTGCAGTACTCTGCCTTCTTTTCATGTTGCAGTAGTCCCAACTTGATTGCTGACCTGTTCCCCAGCTTGCCTGCCTGATATGATTGCCAGATTTCAGGGGCTTTCCCTGAGTCTACAGTTTTCATGGGTCATTTCCAGGTAGGAGATGAGGGTATAGGTTCTACAGTTTGGGGAAAGTCATCTTCAGGCAAGAGGAAAGGAATGAGTGCAAATCTCCAGCTCAACTTGGGAGAGCAGCAGCTTCCCACTATTTCCAAGGATTATTTTCCAGCTGTCCCTTCCCATTCTCATGTTTCCCATTCACAGTTTTGCATATTCACTGTTTGTAGCTACTGCTGGAATACATCACAGTATTGTTATTGCAAGACCTTGTCCTCCTTCTCCTCCCTCTCCTCCTGTCTGGAAAAACCACAATCTCTGCACCACCATGATTCTGCAAGATTTGCAAAGTCCCTTCACCTCCTGGGAAGACTGGCTCTGCCCCCCCACACACCCCATCCCCATCCTATCCCTTCTCTTCCTCCACTACAGCCAACAACATTGCCTGTTTCTCCCTTTCCCACGTCTGAATGACAATGGACTTTTAAGGTGGTGTAGCTCCAGTTTAGCTCCAGATCATGGTGCACAATTCATACCAGTTTGGATTCCAGGTGAGCGCTAGAAGTAGAGTGTTGTTGCTGGCTGGACAGAGGGAGGAGTAGGCGAGGGTGGAAAAGTTTTGCATACCCGAGAACTGTTGCCGCTGCTGCAGCAGGGACTGTACCTTTCGCTTCAGTTTCGGGGGAAATTGGGTGGAATAAATTTGTTAAGGTGGTGCAGGTCGATTTGGGAGCCAGGACAGCACCAGATGTGGAGTGGCTTTGTTGCAAGGATAGGAGAATAGAGAGGGGTGCGGTCTTGTTGGTGGTTGCCATGGCAGCAGCTGCTACTACCAACATTTAATTTAGAGTGGAGAGAGGCAGAAGGACTTTGCCAATCGGCTGAGGCATGGTGCAAAGGCAGGAAAGGGAGGTTCTGGCAGTGCTGTTGGCAGGAGACGAGAATACAGCATGTTTGGGGGGGGGCTTAATTTATTTGCCATTTTTCACTTTCATGGTGGTGCTCCACCCCTGTGCTCATGAATGGGAAGGGACAACTATATTTCTTTCTGCAATTTGCATAGACTTTCCAGGGGTCCCAGTTGAGCTAGAGATTTTCACACAGTCCTTTCCTCTACTCTGGAGCTAAGATCCCCCCAAAACTGCAGAATCTGCACTGTCGTCTCCCACCTGAAGATGACCCATGAAAACTGTAGACTCAGGCCCAGGCCCTGAGAACTGGCAACCTGAGGAATCAGTGAGGTAACATGCAAAAATGTGGCACATTCCAAGTAGTGACCCATTTTGTAATTGTGCTATTGTGAGCCTATCTGTGGCAATTTCTATAGGTTTTTTTGTGGGTTTTTTTCTGGGTTGTGAGGCCGTGTTCTAGAAAAGTTTATTCCTGATGTTTCACCTGCATTTGTGGCTGGCATCTTCAGAGAATGGTGGTGTGTGGATGTGTGGGGTTTATATACTATGAGTCCCTGTTGAAAAGGATTAGCATGTAAATTTGTGTATCCAGTTGTTGGATGTTCGGTTCTTTAGGGTGGGACGATATGCGAGGGGGATTAGTGTCCATTGTCTGCTGAGAAACCTCCTGTCCCTGGGTGAAATTCATTTGCATGTATTGAGTTTTTATTTTGGTGTTTTTCAGGACTGGTAGCCAAACTTTGTTTACTTTAAGGGTTTGTTTCCTCTTTTCTGTTGAAATTGTCCAGGTGTTTGTGGATTTCAATAGCTTCCCTATGCATTCTGACCTGATAATTGTTAGCCTGGTCCAGAATTTCAGTGTTTTCAAATAGCATTTTGTGCCCAGGGGTGGTTTATAACATGTTCTGCTACTGCTGATTTTTCTGGCTAGCCCAGTCTGCAGTGTCTCTCATGTTCCTTGATTTGTGTTTGCACACTGAGTTTTGTGGTCCCTATGTAGACTTGTCCACAGCTGCATGGTGTGCGGTAAACTCCTGCAGCTGTGAGAGGGTCCCTTTTGTCCTTTGCTGAGTGAAACCAGCCAGAAAAATCAGCAGTAGCAGAACATGTTATAAACTACCCCAGGGCACAAAATGCTATTTGAAAACACCGAAATTCTGGACCAGGCTAACAACTATCAGGTCAGAATGCGTAGGGGAGCTATTGTAATCCACAAATACCTGGACAACTTCAACAGAAAAGAGGAAACCCTTAAAGTAAACAAAGTTTGGCTACCAGTCCTGAAAAACACCAGAATAAAAACTCAGCACAGGCAAATGATTTTCACCCAGGGACAGGAGGTTTCTCAGCAGACAATGGACACCAATCCCCCTCGCATATTGTCCCACCCTAAAGAACTGAACATCCAACAACTGGATACACAAATTTACATACTAATCCCCCTCGCATATCCTCCCACACTAAGTAACATCCAACAACTGAATACACAAATTTACATGCTAATCCTTTTCAACAGGAACTCACAGTATATAAACCCCACACACCCCTACCCAACCATTCTCTGAAGATGCCAGCCATAGATGCAGGTGAAACATCAGGAATAAACTCTTCTAGAACACAGCCTCACAACCTTGAAAAAAACCACAAAAAAAACTATGGATGCTGGCCGTGAAAGCCTTCGACTTTACATATGGCAATTTCATTCAAATGTTTTGTCAGTCTATTTGGAATTACTCCAAATTATTATTATCATCATCTTCTACTGAAGGAGGTCGTGCTTGGAATGGGAAATAAGCACTACCAATCTGAAGTGCAAGCATGCACCACTCCCTCCAATGGAGCAGAGACCAGCTGGGAGCACACTGAGAACTGAATCTTCACAGGTTTTCCTTTTCTTTTTCCAGAATAAAATGTACTTTTAAAAACAAGGCATGGGAAAGCTGCAAATGTAGCTTGGCTGTGTAAATGTGCTTTATTAAAAGAGCACTTATTTGTAAAATACAACTTGAAGTCATCCAGCTACTGACAGCAGCTAGTTATGAAGAGAGAGATAAAAGCAACCACAACAGCCGCTTCATCTATAAAGGAAGTATGCCGTTGGATGCAGGAAGTCACAGGATATGCTGTGGTGGGGGTAAAGCTTGGCAACATTGTTTACTTCAGGAGGTGCATATACAATAAAAATATGTTTAGTATCTCTGAGTACATCCTTGATAAACTGAGGCCCTGAAGAATTACAGTGAAGCCTATATATCATCCTTCAGAAAGCCTGAACCCAAAGAAGTGTATAGTTGCAATTCTTTGAAGTTACGGTATTTCCTTTCTGTCAAGATAGCTATCATCATGTTGGCTGCCACCTCTTACACTTTAGATCCACTTATAAAGAATGTGGTTTTGTGTGAAAATGGACAATTCTGAGGTGCCGGAAGCATTTTCCTCCTGACTCTCCTTCTGGCTCTATTCCATCTCTTTTTGAAAAACTTGAAGTTCTCTTTCAGAGTAATTAGTTACCACTATACTTCCACCAAGTAGTTGGTATTATAATTGCCATTGTTGAAAAGCAACTATTTATTTCCCTCTTCCTACAAAAATAACTAAAATTTGCATTAAAAACGATTAATACAATCAACAAGAGATTAATAAGAGAAAGGAACCCCATACCCATGCATCCCCCCTCTAACAATATACAAGAACAATACAAAGATTTTTTTAAAAAAAACCTTGAAACTTGAATACAGCCATGTATTCATGGCTTGAAACTTGAATACAGCCATATACAAAATATGGCAGCCAGAGTGGTCTCGGGAACATCTCGGAGAGACCATATAACTCCAGTGTTAAGATCTCTCCACTGGCTGCCTATCAGTTTCCGGGCCCAGTATAAGGTGTTGGTTATTACCTTTAAGGCCCTAAATGGCTTGGGTCCAACTTATCTTCAGAACTGCCTCCTCCCATACAATCCTCCCCGCGCACTCCGGTCCTCTGGGAGGAATTTGCTTGAGCCACAAAAATCTAGGCTGTCTGCAACCTCCCAGAGGGCCTTTTCGGTAATCGCCCCCAAATTGTGGAATGACCTGCCGAACGAGATCCGTCAGATGACAAGCCTGAGTAGCTTTAAAAAAGCACTAAAGATGGATCTCTTTCGGCAGGCCTTTCCAAATTAGATCCCAGCCTCAGGGGATCCTGGCTTCTTTTAGTCCGCTGGCTATTTATTGTATTTATTGTTTTTAAAGGTGATTTTAGACCATTGCTTTTAATTTACGTTTGTTTAATATTTTTTATGGGGGAGGGTGGGGGTGTTTAGGGATTTTTATCTGTATTGTATTTTAATTTTTGTAAGCCACCCCGATTGTTTTAACAGAGGGGCAGGGTATAAATAAATATTATTATTATTATTATTATTATTCTGCCTCAGAAGAACCATTTGCTGAAGAAACAGGAATTCTCTTTCTATAACAATGATAAACTATTGCTTTCTAATTGTTTCATTCTTTAAAAAAAAATATTCTGGAAGCTAGCCTTGGCCATTCTGAGGGGGGGAAACTCAACAGTATAAAGTACCAGATCTTTCTTCTTGCCTCTACAGCTAACAAGCAATCCTATAAATATTAATCTGGAAGTAAGTCCTACTGAAGAGCCAACGGGGCATCAGGGTTCAAATTCCTGCTCAGCCATGGAAACCCACTGGGTGGCCTTGGGCAAGTCACACTCTCTTAGCCTCAGAGGAAGACAAAGCAAATCCCCCTCTAAACAAAACTTGCCAAGAAAACCCTTTGATAGGTTCTCTTTAGGGTCACCTTAAATCAGAAATGACTTGAAGGCAAACAACAATAACATCCCACTGATCCCATGTATCTTACATGAAAAAGTAATAAAAACAATGTTAGCATGCCCTACTAGCCCTCCCTGTCATATCTCATAATTGGAAATACTGCACACTTTGAAGGGCTCAAGTAGACTGGGGTGATCCAAAAAGAGTTCAGGCGGAGGTCACAAGGACCTGGGAAGGTTTTTTGGAAATATTTTAGAAAGCAAAGCCAAGCTAGGATTGAGTGGATGCCCCTTAGTAAACAAAGCCATTAAAGAGGTATGTGCTAATTCCTTTTTGGGCCCCTCAGCAGTGAGCCACACAACCTAAACAATCAAGTGACCTACATAACCCAAATCATCAGGAAATATCCTTCAGAACCCCCTCCTGTCCTGCAATGAGAGGTTGTTATAAACCCATCAATTCCTATCTCCCAGCCATTAACAGCAATCAGCTGTGTTTCAATTCCCTTCGTCTTTTTGGTGGGAAACCCATCTAAGCTTTGTCCTAGTCAGAGTACCCCTTCAGGATATGAAGTAAGCTATAAATATTAGTCCTCTAACAATAGAAAAGTGTGCCACTGTGGACAAGACTGGCCCTCTCTTTCTTGGTGCCCCCCCAGACCTTCCAGTGCCACCCTCAGACCTCAGTTTGAGTACTTCAAAACTTCGCTCGTCAAGACTTGTAACTATCACCCTATTCCCCAAAATGATTCCTCTATCCAACCTTACTGTTTTAACTCTTCAATAATCTTGTGTGGTTCTTGTGAGCATGTGTTGCATGTGTGAATTTTTTTTGTGTTATTTCCAATAAAAAGACATTTTACTTCACTTTAACCTGGAGTTCTCTGCTTTTAGTACTGGTATACAAAAGGTGAAAAGATCCTAAAATTACCCGCCTCTCTCAGCCTTCCAATTGAGCTAATAATAATAATTCCCCCAAATATTAATACAGTTTTGACATCACAGCTGGGACTCTAAAGCACCCCCAACTCTTAGGGTAACACAGTTAAAGTTACACTACAAAAAGTGTTAAGTTATCTCTCATTACCTCACAATTGCAATGTAACAGATATACCTTTTTGAGTAGGAAAAGGATCTAATGGCTAGTAACTTATTGTTTGTAATTAATTACTCCCAAGCTTCTTTTTGGGTAATTACACAGCAATGCCATACAGTATTCTAATTAATAGTACTATATACTGCTGCATGTTCAATTGGGCTAAGTTGTGATGACCCACCAAAGCTGCAGCTTTTGTTGCTGCACCTGTGGCACTCATGATCTGTTGGTAGTGCTTTGATTGTGTATTCTTGCATGGCATGGGGTTGGACTGAACGGCCCTTGTGGTCTCTTCCAGTACTATGCGTTCCAACCAAGGCATAGGCCTAGCACTGGGTGCATCCAGTTCAGGGCCAGCTCAAGAGAGCTTGCTGCTTGAGGTAAATGACAAGATAGCACCTCTTCCACCGTGTATGTGTGCAGAAGCCTACTGAACCGGCTGCTGGATCTTATTTTAACAGTGACAATGGGAGAACATCTCCCACCAGAACTGAAGACAGCAGGCTAGGGAAGGAGACCAAGGACAAACTGTGTCCTTCAACAGAGGGAAACAGTGAGAGCATTCAAAAGGAAGAGCTGGGAGGGCACCACTGCTCTGCCCCCCCCACACACACACATTTGATGCCTGAGGCAGCCATTTCGCTCTTGTCTAACAGTAAAGCCAGCGTTGATCCTATTATAGCATCCCAATTAACATTTTCCGACAAGGAAATGGACTTCCATAGTGTCTTTTAGTGTTTTCTTTTTATAATGGCAAGTGTTCCTTTTGAGGCATAACATTTGGTTTTACCTCTCCCAATACAGCAGAGTCCTATGATAGAAGCGTATAAATGCCCTGAGCAAGCAGACCACGTCGAACGGGAGCTTCAATTTGCTGAGCTTTGAAAGCATTCTTCCTGTCTTTTAGTGTTGGGAAGGTGACAAGATGGGGGACGGCATTTTTCTCAAATCGGGGCATGTGCCACAGGGACTCCAGCTTCATTGGGATTTGATATTTTCTCAGCATGGTAGCACGTGTGTCATAGTTTTTCCCTCGTTGTTTCCGTTTATGCTTCTTCTCTTTAACAACTTTGATGGGTTTTCGGTGCTCTTCTATCCACAGGTCTCCAAACTTATGTTGGAGGAGATCTAACATGGGTGTGGAAGGACGAGGAGGCCTCCCATACGTCATGGCATCCGGGAGTCGAGGTGGATCCTTTGGGAACCTGTTTGACTCTGCCTCTTTGCGGCGGATATCATGGTGCTGACGATACTCATAATGTTCCCCTGCAGTGAAAAGACCTGCCTTTATTCCTTTACAGTGCATGGCAATGAAGTTCTTTGGCATTTCCTTCTGTTTGTAGATTCTTGGTGGCATTACTTGCCAGTGGCCTATGGCCTCAGGAACCCCTCCATCAGTCCCACGCAGGGTTAATCCATACACAAAATCTGACCCTGGGATCTTTGCACACCTTCTTTTAGTCCTTCCTAGCTCTGGTTTTAGAATAAGGTGGTTCTGGAACATGGAGTCTCTCAACCGTCCAATCCTATCATTTTCTGTTCCTGGTTTGATATCCCTACGTGTTAATGGGAGCAATGGTGGAGGGCAAATGTCACTCACGCTAGCTCTTCTTTTTTGTCTTTCAATTTGCCTTTTTACAGATGAAGCCATCATTAGCCAAAATGTAGTAATAAGACCTTTTTGTTTCCTGCTCTCTCTCTCTCTCCCTATTGCAAACAAATATTTTATGCAAAAGACTCTGGCTATCCAAGTATAACCTGAAGCTTTGGTGTGACCTCACAAACCATGCAAAATGTATTGTTGTGATTCATTGTGTCATCAAAACCTGATCTGCTCATTCACAGTTTGTCAATGAGTTAGCCAGCTCAAGATTGTTTGTAAGAAAGGTAGGTGTCTACATGTGTCTGCATGTGCAGGCACACACTGTATAGCTGGGAAGAGGGAGAAGGCATGATCAAATTACATGGCCTTGGAAGGCCATTTTATTTTGTGTTCACTGAATGGAAAAACTGAGGTGTGTGGCTGAGAGGTGTGTGAAAGAAGTCCAGCAATAATTTACTATTGTTATGGATTTGTTTTTATAGCGAATTGTTGTGAGCCGCCTTGATTGCCTAATAGGTAAAAGGTGGGATACAAAAAAAAGTTGTTGTTGTTGTTGTTGTTGTTGTTGTTGTTATTTAATTTGTAACCTTAAGCCATCATGGGCCCCATTTTGAAAGTAATATAATAAAAAATAAAAACAAGCAAACCAAATATATAAATATATGAGGGTGGGAATTTTACAGAATGATCCCTGCGCAAAATTAACCCCCAAATCCAATCCAACCCACATATATAATAGTTGTTACTACAGTACTGTGGCATTAAAGATTCTATCAGTGCTCCTTTAGTAGTTATATAATTCAAAATGTGTCGCACTTTGTTTTTGAGTGTCTCTTGATTATGACAGCAGAGTGGGTTGATGAGACGGATGCTCCACGGAGAGGTTACAAGTGGAAACCAAAAATGTTAGGTTTCCTTCGTCCATAAATTTCTTAAATGTGGCACTGTGGATGCAAGATAAAAAGCCTTGTCTAGTAGCACCCTTGATGTATATTCTATGGATCAGACTCTGGGCTTGCATTACTGACTTTCCACATACTTCTTGTTCATGCTTTCAGGCCACCACACGATGCTAGATTATGACTGGTGGTAAATTCATATCATCTATGAGGTCCCATCACTTTCCTGGAGTAGAAATCCACCCCCAAAAAGGACTTCTACTGCTTCTGCTACTGTAGTGTTATAGGAGATTTTCAGACAGGCAAAAATCGCCCCTTGCCGCGCGAGCAGCCTCCCGAAACTGCTGCGCGGCAAGGGTGTTTTTCGGACGACGCTGTGCCTCTAGCGAAGCCGTCCGTGTCACTTCCGTGAAGCTTGGGACGGCTCCGCGCCATATTTCAAGCACGGAAGCTGCCCGTGATTGAAATATGGCGCGGAGCCGTCCCAAGCTTCACGGAAGTGACACGGACGGCTTCGCTAGAGGCACAGCGTCGTCCGAAAAAGACCCTTGCCGCGCAGCAGTTTCGGGAGGCTGCTCGCGCGGCAAGGGGCGATTTTTGCCTGTCTGAAAATCTCCATAGTCTAAATGTAGGATTGCCTGGGTGGATATGGAATGGGTCTCTTGTAACTTTAATCCTGTAAAGAGGGGGGGGGCAGAGAAGCATCCAGCTGTGTTCTTATGACTGGCATCTCTGCACCCACTTCCCCTGTTCTCCAGTGGGAAAGCAAGACCTATGTTGGGAGGAATCAGCTGCCGCTGAAACTTGGGGCTTGGAAGGTGAGGGAGAACACATATCTTTGTTCCACTTGACAGAGCTTTACAGTACTACCTTGTCTTGCTCTACAGTCTATTTAGGATTAAAGTTGCAGGAACCCTAGCAACTCTATTTCCATGAGAACTCGGCCCCAGACTGCACACTTTCCCTCTTCTGTTTTACGTGTGATGCGAGTGGCCCAAACAGTCCTGCTATCCAGCTCATTCACCTTTGGTGTAAACCAGTGACAGCTGTAAGAATTGGCTGGCATTGTTTTGCATGGAAAGTGAGTGGCCAGATAGCAGTACTACCACTGCAAGGCAAATTATGACAGAGGTGAGATAGAAGCAGCACATCAGGAGCAGAAGTGGTGAAACTTCCCACTCCTGGCACTCTGCTGTTTAAAGCAGCTGCCTCACTCTGCCTGGCAGAAAGGCTGGCCATTGATCTGTGGTGCGTCTTCATTGTGTCAGCCTAGAGTTCTCTGAGAAGTACAGTTATGTGCAGAAATGTGGGAATCTCACCACATTTCCCCCCAGCCCAGCAAAAGGTGCAGATAAAGGATTAATGTTCCAGAGTCAGTATCAAAGACAGCAGTGTTCAAGTGCTTGAGATCTGTGCAAGGATGCCATTCAGCCCAAATGCTCAGTGGGCAGGGTGGCCTCACCCCACTGCACTGTTTCTCTGTGGTTCAGACTGCTCTTCTCATTTTTGGATGATAATCTCTCTCTCTCTCTCTCTCTCTCTGGCTTTTCTTCGCAAACGAAGATTCAGGAAGGACTCATCCCACGTTTTCTACAAGCACGCTGATGACTAAAAAGGCCAATCCGAGATAGACAAGTCTGATTGCAGAAAGCACAGCAGAAGGTTTCCTTGGGTGATGTTACTGGGTTGTGATTCTTTCTGCGTCCCCAATCTGTTGTTCTTCAGATGTGCCGGACTGATGCTCCCATCATTCCCTACGAGCATGGCATTGATGGCTAGGAATAATGCAAGCTGCAATCCAACAGATATGGAAGGGAGCAGGACAGGGAAATGTCATTGACAGAAAACAAAAGCCATTGGGTTTAGTTGTAAATCTGATACCATTAGAGTAGAAATGAAGATAACATATAAGTTAACATGATTTACAAACACCAATGGAAATGGAATTAGTCAATACATAAAGCTGTACATGTGAACCCAGTATTTTAATAAAGATTGAAATCCTAGGTTTTGCCAGGATTATTTCTGAAGCTAAGGACTGATTTAAAAAAATTAGAAACATTTTTGATGCATAAATTTAAAATAACCATTATCCACTTAGTTATTACATGCACTAACCTAAAATTCAGATAGCATTGAGAAGGTAAAGTAAAAATTCACATTATTTTCCATGTTTAGTGTTGTATGTGGTCAAATGTTGTGAGGTCAAATATAGGAAGTGACATAAGGGAGCTACAAATCAACACACCAAGTTTTCTGCTTGAATAGATCTTCACTCTCAGTTAAAGTGATGTGTTTAATGTATGCTTCTATTTAAAGCCAGGATGCTTTGCAAATACACGTTCTGGAAGAAGTCTAGCTTCCCATTATGTAGGACACAATATTAAACCAATAACGAAAATAGCCAAGCCATAAGAAATCTGTAACTGAATCTCTCAGAGTTTTAATTTTAATTTTTTAACTATCTGTAAGACCTCCCAATTTGAACCAGTCATGGCACTGTGGAAGACAGTTTTTAAAACCTTTCCTCCAACACGATTTTCCTGATCTGAAATCACCACTACCTTGAAACTGCTATTTCTTTTCTTACAGAAGACATCCAAACAATGCAGTAGTAAGGCCTCTAAACTGCAGCTCTGGCCACATTTACCTGACAGTAATCCCTACCTGACAGAGGGGGAAAACCCTATGAATAAATCTTGCCAAGAAATCCGTGATAGGGTTGCCTTAGAGTATCCATAAGTCGTAAAGGACTTGGAGGCACACAAAACAACAAAAGTTCATTTCAATCAACTAGACTTATGTCAAAGTGAAAAACAGCATGGTGTAGTGGTTTGAGCATTGGTCTGTGACTCTGGAGTACAGGGTTCAAATCCCCATTCAGCCATGGAAACCCATTGGGTGACCTTGGGCAAGTCACATTCTCTCAGCCTCAGAGGAAGACAGAGGCAACCACTCTGAGCAAATCTTGCCAAGAAGCTCTGTGACAAGTTTGCCTTAGGGTTGCCATAAATCAGAAATGACTCAAAGGCACACAACAACAACACCAACAACAACATATGTCGAAGTAGAAATATTTCTGTTTGGCAGTAGGTGGGTAACATAATGAGAAGAAGTTAAAGTACATAAGGAAGAGGTTATTACCTGTATTTAATATCTAGTTTTAATTCTTCCTTCTTTTTACTGATCAACTTGCATTTAAAAATCCATTACTACTATCATTAAGCTTCATTATCAGAAATGAATCAAATGGCTGAACAAAGTTCTCTCTCTCTCTCTCTCTCTCTCTCTATATATATATATATATATATATATATAAATCAATTAATGGATGTTTTGCTGCACTTGGAAACATGAATATAAGACATGTTTAGACCTTCATAAAATATATATGATGTCTAACAGTGCTGTAATGACTGCTAAAATCATAACTGAAGTCTTTCCTCCCCTTTTCCCCTTCCCTCTGCAATCCTAATAGGTATGCTAATTTCCTATGGCTTTCAAGGAGGACACAAGCTATTTATAA
This sequence comes from Gambelia wislizenii, assembly GCA_030847615.1. Lineage (NCBI taxonomy): Eukaryota > Metazoa > Chordata > Lepidosauria > Squamata > Crotaphytidae > Gambelia > Gambelia wislizenii. Next base: position 366,265,861 of record JAUMIR010000001.1, read on the forward strand.
CAAAAACAAAGCAGGAGATGTAATTTATCAGTACAGAACTCATCATTTGAATCTATGTTTTCTTGGCAAAAATAAAAATTCTTACAGTGTCTTTGGAGGTTCCTAGTTTTTTCAGCCCATCTAATGGCAGGAGGTCTGCAGAGTCCTTGTGGTTAAACTGAACAGCCTGCTTCATTCTCCTTTGCTGCCGAAGAGATGCAGCTTCCCTCATGTCCACGTCCTTCCTTGTTGGCTCTGTGAGGAGACCTGAGTAAAACATCTTGGCCTCTCCAGTGGATCAATGCCTTGCCTTGCCTGGCCTGGCCTGCTTCCTCTCTTCCTCTCTCTTCAGCTGCTGCTCGGCTTCTGGATGGGGACGAATGCATCCAAGCTCTATTGTGAGCACTTTATAAACAGAAGCTGTGTGACGTTTTTGCAAGTAGCAGGTGCCCCTGTCAGTGTGGCGTAGTAAAGGAGGAGTTATGCACACTGCAATATGTTACGCACCCCAAGGGGCTGCATGGATTTAGCTTTATAAGGGAGGGGGGAGAAATGAATCTAAGAAGTGGAAGTGACTTCCTTTTGGGGGGAACACACAAAACATTGGCTATTAGCTCTCTGCCTTGGCTGCTTCCTTTGCAGACAGCTGCTTTTCAATGAAAAGGAAGTTTCACAAAATGAGCAAGCATCTTCTTTCAAAACAGTCAGATGTGACCTTTTCTCCCTACATGTCTCTCATTTTTAAAGGCAAGCGTGGTAAGGTGATCCTATGTATATATATTTAAAGCTAAACTATCTGCTGTAGATGTAGACGCCCCATACAAAATTGTGTTTTCAGTGCCAAAACCAGACGAAAACCATCGGGGGCTCCTGAGTTCAGGGAGTGACACCCCAAAGCTTTGGTGTGCACCCCTCCCTGATCATGAGCTGCTTATGCAGAAGATGCACATTGACTACCTTGCCCACAAAGAGCCATGCCCATTCCAAAGGCAACATTGCTGTGAACCCTTCTCAGTTTACACAGGACACACATAAATATCCATGTCACTGAAGGAAGTTTCTCCACCCCACATCCAAAGCAGGAGGCTGTTCTACCTTCAGGAGGTGGTGGGGCAGGAAGAATCCAGTGGTGGTTTTGTCAGTTCCTTCCTCTAAGAAAGGAACCACCTGGGATTCTACGGCAGTCTCCCATTCAAGTACTAACCAGGGATGACCCAGCTTAGCTTCTAAGGTCAAATGGGATCTGGTGGAAATTGCCAGATCTAACTGACTCACAATCCAAGAGTGCATGTCATTAGAACGGCAACCTTGCAAAAGTTTTTCTTTCTTCTCCCCACATCATTTTGGAAACACCCAGTAACCAGTTGTCTTTGTGCTCTTCCACCACCACCACCCCACGGTGTATGAGCTTTTATTAATATGAATGCACACATTACATTGGAGGTGGTGGACTCTTTGGAGGTCTTTAAACAGAAGTTGGATGAGCATCTTTTGGGAGTGCTGTAGTTCTGTCTTCCTGCAAGGCAGGGGGTTGAACTAGATGGTCCTTTGGGTCTCTTCCAACTCTAAGATTTTCTGTTGTTATCTGCCTTCAAGTCATTTCTGACTTATGGTGACACTAAGGCAAATGGATCACTGAGTTTTCTTGGCATGATTTGTAGAGAGGAGGTTTGCCTTTGCCTTCCTCTGAGGCTAATAGAGGGTAACTTGTCCAAGGTGAGTCAGTGGGTTTCCATGGTAGAGCAGGATTCAAACCCTGGTCTCTAGAGTCATAGACTAACACTCAAACTATGGTACTACACCACACTGACTCTCCAAGATTCAATGATCCCATTATTATTTAGGATACTTACAGTAGGACCCCTGTATCTGTGGGGGATTGTTTCCAGGCCCCACCGTGGGCAATGAAATCCGCAGATAATAGTGAGCACTATTTACAATAATGGGACTTCCAGTTTAAAATACCATAGAGTTGCCTTGGAGGACCTAGAAAATGACACATTTTCTAGTAAGACTCTATGGTATCTGTGCTGAAACTGCAACCGCAGATAATTGGATTAGTGGATAATGAATCAGCGGTTTGTAATTTAGCCAAAAGCTATTATGTCTGAAGGACAGGGACGACTACAACTCCCAACAGTCCCTGTGTGAGCTCTTTTTGGGATCCTCTTTTATTGGGGGAATGCGAAAGTGAAAGAGTGGTGTGGTGCTTCAGTTTGGGGAAACAACCTCAGAGGAGTTGCCAGGCATCTCTACGGTTGCTCCCTCAGTTGGGACCAGGATCTGTGGTCCTTTCAGGATGTGGGGCACGGTAGGGTAATCGAAGCAAAGTATACAGAATTTATTAATGCACCACTTGTGCATACACCACAGTGTATGTATATATACATGTGAGAGTGTATGTACAGTGTATGTATATGACATGTAGAAAGATTGTTTTTAATATCCATATAGTCTAAGAAATATTACATGTAAGCAATTTATTACTAAATTTATTACATATCATTCTATGATTACAATTGATAATAAGCTTACATATACAGTAGGACCCCCGTATCCACTGATTCATTATCCACTGATTCAATTATCCATGGGACACAAAACAGCACACCTACCTTAGAGTCTTCCTAGAAAATGCCTAGAGAGGCACCCTCTCTAGACATTTTATCACTCCTTCCAGGCAACTCTATGGTATTTTAAACTGGAAGTCCCATTATTTTCAATGGTGTTCGCTATCATCTATGGTTATCATTTTCCATGCCCCTCCCAAACCAATCCCCAGTGGATACGGGGGTCCTACTATATAAAAATTACTGATTATAAAACAGTTTGATAAATAAATATAGAGAAATAAAGAGTTTAAAACACGAAGTAATTATTGGTAGAAATTCTGTGTTTCTTGATACATGTTTAGAAATCTAACTTAAACTTTACATTCAGTTTCTTTAAAAACATCACTGTCTTGCAAATATATATCTGATTTTAATGAAATTTAAGGGGCTGCAGTTTGAATTACAATATAAAAACAGTGTCACGTTAAAATTTACATTTGATAGGCTTAACATATCCAATTTATTTATGTTTTACACTTTCTTATCCCCCCACAAATATTGTTAATTTGTCTTTGTTATTGTAAATCAAAGAGACCAAGGGGATGCCAGCAAAGGAAAGTAAAAAGGCAAGGAATTAATCACTCAAAACACTAGCTGGGTCCATGTTGCAATATGTCAAAAGACTGGATGATGGCCAAGGCACATCAAAAGACACTGCTCATCAGTCTCCAATTTTGCTAGTTATCTCACAACTATTGCCCATTACATTCAGTGATATACAAGAATTATGATGTACAAGTAAGATTAGTACAAAAAAAATTAACGATTCTATATGGTCTGCTACAGGAGGAGGTCAATAGGGGTGTCACCCTGAGTTACCGTACTGGGTGACACCAACCCTAGTGATGCTACTGCTTCCCTGAAATCTGAGCTTGCGGGGGCAGGCAAAACATCCCAATCTGTGGAAATTAGTCAGACTCAATGAACCTTTAGTTCTTTCAACCCTACAATTAAAACCGAAAAGCCTGGTGATTGCCTTTGAGCCTGTGCAATGGATTTTTCTGGTGGAGCGCAGCGTGCACAGAACTGGCCTCACCCTTTAAACCAGAGATTCATCTGCCGTGGCCTTGCAAGCATGGACGTGGCAGTGAGGTCCTCGGGCCGTAGGTTTGATTAGAGTTTCCTTCTCTTAGATGGTTAACCTTACAGGGTTGGACGAGCCCCATCTGCCCGGGTTTGGGATTAGAGTTTTCCTTCTCCTAGGACGGTTGCCACAAGGCTAGAGAGCCCATCCTGCCCTTTGACGCTCTTTGTCAGACCCTTCGGTTTTGACCTGTCTGGCATGGGAGACCCTACCAGTGGCTATTATGCCACCGCCAGCATAGCTCAAAACATCATTAGGGTACGCAAGCCTCTCTCCCACGACAAGGGGGCGTCAATGGAGACTGGTGATTGTCTAGCTTAATTATTAAGGTTTTTGGCTTTAAAATCATGCACTACTTTATTAAATATTTTCCAGTTATTGTTGTGTGCCTTCAAGTTGTTTCTGACTTTTAACAACCCTAAGGTGACCCTATCAAGAGGTTTTCTCAGCAAGATTTGTTCAGAGGGGGTTTGCCTTTGCCTCCCTCCTAGGTTGAGCGTGTGACTTGCCCAGTGGGTTTCCATGGCTGTGAGGAGATTCAAATCCTGGCCTCCAAAGTCATAGTCCAATCTTCAAACCACTATGCCGCATTGGCTCCCATTTCCAACTATATCATAAGAAATTGTGGAAGAACACTGTATACAGATTCATATCTTCAGGAATGGCAGAGAAAGTGGTCCTGATCCAAGTATTGAACAAAGTTTCAGTTCCTTGAGTAGAAGCTAAATTCACTGAAAGGAAAACAGAGCTAAAACTCAATAGGAAATTGTATCAGCTTCTTAAGGCAGGTATGAAAATCACATAGCTCTCCAGCTGTTTTTGGACTACAACTCCCAACATTCCTCCCCACTGGCTGTGCTATCTAGGGCTGCTAGGTCTTGTAGTTCAATAACATCTGAGAACCATATGAAACCCAACCAATTCTAAATCATTCATACATTCCTTAAATCTGTATGATCTAAGAAACAATACCCAAATAGTGGCAGGTCACAAGGCCATTAATGGTTACTATTGTCCCATCCCACATACCTAAAGTTTGCTGGCATTGAAGGAAAGTACATTTTGATTCATTACTTTTGTTTCACTTTCTTCTTCCCCAAGCATACTCTTGCACTGGAATCCCAAGTATTGTACAGTTGTCCCTCTGTATTCAGGGATTTGGTATCCATGGATTTAAGTATTCATGGCTTGAAAATATTCTTAAAAAAATAATAATCCTAAAAGCAAACCTTGATTTTGCCATCTTATATAAGGGACACCATTTTGCTATGCCATTGCATATAACGGGACTTGAGTCTTCACGGATTTTGGTATCCACGGGGGTCCTGGAACCAGGGCTGGTTTAAGGAATTTTGGGGGGGCCTGCAATGCTTTATTTTGGGGGCCCCATATGTTTATCTCAGGTCAATGTAACCTAACTTAACCTAAGCTATTCACAGTACAAAATGTTCAGATTATTGCTAATAATGTTTTTGCAGGAAGAGGTTACTACAGGAGCCCCCACAATGATGGGGCCCCCTGCGGATGCTGACACCGCCAGTGCCTTAAACCGGCCCTGTCTGGAACCAAACCCCAGCGAATATGAAGGGACAACTTGTAATTTCAAATACTGTAGTATCTTAACTATACATTCAGTAGAATAGTGTAACTGGGCAATTCAACACCACTGAAATGAAAGAGAAAGCTTTCAATGGGATATACATAGCATACGGTACTTTAAAATGTTACTTCACATGATTTTGAGCAAAAGACATATGCTTTTTAAATATAAACTGCAAGCCGTGCTTTCTGATTCCCTGGTAGAAAGGGGCTTAAAAGGCTTAGATTTATTCTCTTATTCATCACCCCTTGCCTTAGCTGAAAGACAAAATGTCCAGAAATGCTACTGCTGCCCAGCAGGTTGTACATGGGAGTAATTTCCCCTGTCTTTTCTCATCATAGAACTGGCGGCTATTATGTAATGAATCATTGATAAGCAAACAGGACTCTGAGGGGTAAAAACAACTTGTTCTTCACCTTAGGAGCTGTTTGGCATGTTGCCAGATGATTAAATAAAGATGCTCCAGTCTGTCGCTTTCATCTGTGGGTAAGAGAAACAACAGAGGGAAAAACAACCCCCCCACACAAATGTTGATGTTATTATACTTTTATGTAATAGGAAGAGCTAGGCACCTGGTAAAAACAGCCAAGCACCTTCCATTAGCAAAGAGCCAATTAGCTCCAATTCACATCCCCGGTTTGGGGGTGACTACATGAAAGCCAGGGAAGAGGAGGAGCGGTGCTGAAGTGCAACCCCCTCTCTTTCAGCACTCCTGCTCAAGGCTGAATTTTTCTTTTTCTGTTGCAGCAAGTAAATGAGAAAGCATTTGCAAGCCTGCTGGGGGCTTTCCATCTGCTAGAGACAAGCTTTCTTAATTACAGCGCAGGCCAAGAGAGTAGCATGAAAAGCAACCCGATACAGTATATCTTAATGCATTACAACAAATGTGATGACAAATATTCTTCAGGTAGAGTCCAACATTTCACAGATGAAAACCAGGACACATGGTGCCAAGCAATATCAAAATGTGGTCAAGACGGCAAAAGTCATTGACAAGGAGGGACAGACAAGTTTCTAACCCCTCCTTTTCTTTCTCCCCTGCTGCGCACTTTGACTCAGTTTGCAGCAATTGAAGGAAGCCAAGACAAAGGGGGAAAGTGGGAGTAGGAGAGAGAAACTGGGACATTTTAACAGCAGCTGAAAAAATGGGATGACAGAAGATTAATTGGGATTCTCCCTGCCAAATTGGGACAGTTGGACAGTATGTATCCACCTACCACCTGACCCCAAATTTCATCTTCAGTTTTCACAGAATGTGGAGTGTATGTGTTGGGGAGGAAACAGGAAAAACCAGATTGAGGGAGAATGGAATGGCATATTCTGGAAGAGGGCATGACCAGCTGACATCCAGAACAAAAGCATTCCACACTGCAACATTTTGTTGCAGGGCCCACTCATGACTATGCATGGCCTTTCCTGCCTTTAATTACAATGGGCCCTCATTATCTGCTGGGGTTAGTTCCAGGACCCCTGTTGATATCAAAATCCATGGATGCTTAAGTCTCATTATATACAATGGCATAGTAAAATGGTGTCCCTTATATAAATGGTGAAGAGCAAGCTCTGCTTTTCAGAACACCCTCACCCACAAATGTTTTCAAATCATGGTTGGTTGAATCCATAGATGCAGAACCCATCGATATGGAAAGCTGACTGTGCTGCCACAGCAGCAACATGAAAAGTTCATATGGGCTCTGTGCATTCCTCCAGGCTGGACATGTTCAAAATTAAAAGAGACAACTTCACTCAGATGCTCATTCTGCAGGCCTAAGAAAGGACTGCCTAACAAGAGTGAAAAATAACAGCCCAACACTATCCTCTTCTGTAATCCAATAGCATCCTTCTTTGTCTAGATTCATGACACTTTAGTGGTCTGACAAAAAGCTGGTCTCTACAAATGATCTGAAAAGGCTCCTAACAAGTACATTCCCTTAAAAAAATTGGCAGACTGAATAATGCCTTCTAACAATTAGAACATAAAAATTAGAACAGCCTTGACAAGAGCTTCTAGGAATGTTGCATTTGGTTCTGGGTGTAGTTCAGAGACAATGGCTTATCTACACAGGCCAAATACCCTGGCTTGCCCCTCTTCCAGAGTCCACAGTCCATATGACACAAGGCATTTACCCCAATCTGCCCCTGGGCAGCACACCCCCAGGACAGATACAGGCCTGGAATGGAGGTGAGCTGGGATACGGCCCAATTCAATTCACCACAATTCAAGAAGGATATTCAGAAGCTGGCATGTGTCTAGAGAAGGGTGACCAACATGGTGGGAGGTCTGGGAAGCCATGCCCTATGAGGAGTGGCTTAGGGAGCTGGGTATGTTTAGCCTGGAGAGAAGAAGGTTAAGAGGGGACATGATAACCATGTTTAAATATTTGAAGGGATGTCATATTGAGGATGGAACAAGCTTGTTTTCTGTTGCTCCAGAGACTAGGACACAGAGTAATGGACTCAAACTACAGGAAAAGAGATTCCACCAAAACATCAGGAAGAACTTCCTGACCGTAAGAGCTGTTCAACAGTGGAATAGATTGCCTCGTAGTGTGGTGGAGTCTTTTTCTTTGGGGGACTTTAAGCAGAGGCTGGATGTCCATCTGTTGGGAGTGCTTTGATTTTGTATTCCTGCCAGGCAGGGGGTTAGACTAGATGGTCCTTGTGGTGTCTTCCAACTGTATCATTCTATGATTCTATGAAAGCATTACATTATAATACCCAGTTTACTCCATTTCCAGCACCCAAAACCTGGATTGGGACCTGTATGTCCATAGAAGCCTGTCCAGCAGGCCATCCCTTACTACCACCTCCAGCTCCCTGGCTCTTCCAGAAGCCAGGCAAGGGTCCTTCAGCATACGGCCAAGGCTGGTCACATGCAGGGGGCCTACAGTAACATGTTGTGCCCCCCCTTCCTAGCTTCCATTTCAGTAGGGAAAATGGCAGTGGTGGTGGCTGCAGCAATGGCCTGGCATCTGTTTGGATGCTGACCCATTTTCTCCAGATAACGGGGTTGGAATGGTTTGGGATTTGGTGTATCCTGGTTAGTGTAGATAAGCCCATTGTATTTCCCAGAACGCTTCCCCAAGGCTGGCTCTTCTGTTAAAACAAGGCAACAGATGGTGGGAGGTGGCAGGAAAATGATGGAAGAGAAAACTCTTAAGGAAGAGTGAGAATGCTTAGAGTCAAGGTTCTCTGGGTCTTCACATAGCCAAGTGTTCTGGCCCCCTACATTCAGGACCTATGCTGATTTTTAAAAAATAGAATCTGCCACACACACACCCTTCCATCTACTCAGCTCAAGTATGCTGAGCTCTCAAAGATTTTAAGAGCCAAGGACCAAAGCAGGCCGTAAACAGTAGCATCAACCAAATGGTCACAAATGAGCTTAATGCCAAGGCAAACCCCAGAATAAACATACTTGTTACCACATTGAGGAGATTGTTTATTTATATGGGGGGATAGCTATATAGAAACCAGAACACACATTATTATTGTTGTTGTTATTGTTATTGTTATTTGGTTATTTATACCCCGCTCTTCAGCCACAAGGTTATCAGAGTGGCTTACAAATTGTTTTAAGCAATAGCAATTTACACATCTACACTGCGATAAGCAGCTTACAATGTGTGTTAGCTAATTGCCCTCACAAGCCGGGTACTCATTTTACCGACCTACGAAAGGATGGAAGGCTGAGTGAACCTTGGAGCCCTCTGGAATCGAACTTGCAACGTGGTGACTTGCAGTACTGGCATTTAACCACTGCGCCACCAGGGTGATATCACAATCACATCTTTTGTTACTTCATCTTCCTCATCTGGTCCATTATTATTTCCCTTGTTCTCGTCCGTTTCTTTCTGTTCATTTTCCTCTGTCTGCTTCCTACTTTCTTCTGCATTCCTTTCCCTTCTTTTCCATCTCTTATCCTCATATTTTTGTTCATCATCATTCAGTTTTCTCAGGAATTCTTTTGCTTTCTCTAACGAATTTATTTTGTGTCATTTTTGATGATACGTTGAGGAGATCCCCTCTACATGTTCCCACCTGTAGTTTACTCCTATTTTTATTAGTTTCTGTGTCAGTGGTTTATAATCTTGCCTTTTCTTCAAAATCTCTACCGGGGTATCTTTATAAATTTGAATCTCCTTTTCTTCTATTATCAGTTTCTCGGTATAGCTTTTCTGTATTATTTTATCTCTTGCTTTGGACTTTTTGAAGGATATAACTATATCTCTTGGCAATTTTTTATTTTGCTATTGCAGAATTTGTCCTGAAAACTTTATCTATTTCCCTGTTCAATATATTCATCTGAGACTTCTACATAATTTGCTAGAGGTGGGATTAGTCTTTTGTGTAGATTTTCATACATCATTTCAGGCAATCCCCTCAACTTTATACATATCTCTCTATATCTTATCTCCTGTAGAAGGTTTGTATTTTTTTCTTTCACCAGTTCTGAAGAAATCCTTTCAGTTTGAGTTTCTAGGGTCATTGTTCTTTTTGTTACTTTATCCACATCCTCTTTAATCTTTTTCAAATCCATTGACATTTTATCTAGCCTCTTTCCTATTTTTTCTAAATCCTGTTTCATTTCCTTCTTAAAGTTTCACAAATCTTCTTTCATCTCCTTCTTAAGTGACCTGATCTCATCCAGGATTTGCACATTAATGTCTATTTGCTTGGGAGGCATCTCAATTGATCCCCTTCTTGATAATATAGCTTGAGAAGTAGTATATGCTCTGGGCTTCAGCCCTGCTGCCATTTAGCTACTATAAAGTGCACTCTATTTATGCTCCTCTGACCAATAATGTTTTACAATGACTTTTTACCTCTAAGTTTTCTATTGGATAATTCTTTTCAAAGTTCCCAACACTCCTCCAATATTTCTTTTCTTTTCTAAAAATTCTTGAATTGTTTCCTTGTAATATTAATTTTTAGTATTTGTAATACTAATATTGATAATACTAATATTTTCTTTATTATTAAATCAGAACTTTTTATCAATAATTCCAATTAAATTATCCTAATATTTTATCAATTGACTAATTAGTCATCTAAATAATCAAATCTCCAGGGGGTCAAACCATAGATATAGGATAAAGAACAAGTACTTAAATACTAAGCAAAGGATTAATCAGTTTCCCAAAAATTATTAGAATAATGAGTTGATCTACTAATCCATTAAGTCAAATACATAAAGCTAATAAAATGATATCTATGAATTCTATCTTATAACTTAATTGCAGATAAATGACTTAATTCTTATCTTCACAGTATCTGATATGCTGTATTTAATTATCAGATGTATTTCGTCCCCAGAACTTTACCAGCCTTCCAAAGCCTCCTGCTATAATCACCCAATTGGTTATTTTATTACTAATGTTCATCCAAATGGGGAGAGTATAACCAATTGGGTGATTGTAGTGGGAGGATTTGGAAGGCTGGTAAAATTCTGGAGACTGCACTGCAGTCATGCCTGCAAATCAAGATGGCAGGTATGAGTCAATTATTTGCATTGTTATTGGCACCAGTTGCCACCAGCAAACAGTACTTTTTTAAAGCAAATCTAAGGTGCGAAAGTGCAATCTTCCACTTAAACAGAAAAAAGGGGGGAAGGCTGTTTTGTCACCTCAGTGCATGATTGCTACAGCAAAAATCCAAGATGGTGGTTCCGGGTGCTTGTCTTGCCAGCAGGCTCCACCCCCTGTGTATGTCTGACCAATCGGCTTTCCATTTCCACTCTTATTGGGAATGCACAGCAGAGCGAATTGCTGTCCTAACGAGCAGGAATGCACATTTCCTTCAGAGTGTTTTAAAAATATTCAGCTTTTCCTGCTGAGTATTTGGAGTTTTTGCCCCCCTTCCTTCCGAATATGGCAAAATGATGTGGGATCCCATTGCGACAAAAGGTATTCTCCTTGAATTCTATGAGGAGTATTTTCACCATATAGACAAGCCCTCAATTTCCATGACAAAAACTCTAAAGAAGCCTGCCTTGTGTTGCTTAAGCTACACCAAATGTGTGGAAGTAATGAGTTACACATAGAGCAGTTGTCTTTAACTAGTTACTGCTTTGGGTAACGACGGTGGAAAGAAAGCTATACTTACAATGAGTCAGAGATGAAGTGAAGTTACTTTCTTGATGTAATGAGTAAAAGCAGCCTTTTAAATAGACCACTGTCAAAGATTTTACAGTTCTTTCCGCCCATTGTAGAATGCATTTGGCTTCTGTGGCTGATAGAAAGGATTTCGTTCCCCCTTGTTTGGCAATATAACATCTTACTGTTGTGTTGTACAGTACTTTCAAATGTTACTGGTACTTCTTAAGGGCATTTTAGAGGCATTTTGACAGGAATCATTCCATCATGTCTTTTATAAATCCTATGGTGTTTTTCTCTCAATCCATGAGCAATGCAACCAGCAGTTAAATTAGTTACTTTTTTTGACACTGTATCAGACAACATCAGCAAGTTACTTTTCAAACACTGTAATGAGCAATTGGGATGAATGTCTTCTTTTAAGAAATTTCTTAATTTAAGTAATTCCATCCCCTGAGCTAAACTGCTGCCTTCAGGAATGGTAGAAGTCACTGTCCAATTATGAGTGTTAAAGAAAAAGCTACCTGGTTGATTTTTGTGCATGGAAGAGGAAGGGTCTCCAAAATATATCTCTGATGTTTTGGTTCTTTTAAATGAAATCTGGGGCTTTTCTCGACAGCCTGGTATGTGGTGGATTATGTGCCAATGGTTTTTTTTTTAATAGAACTCTGTAAACTGTTGGTTTACATCTCAAAAACCACACTCTGAACTAAAAATCCAAAATATACCACAACCCAACGGCCTTAAATGCAATCTCACTTTCAATCATATCACCAACAGTTTACAGGGTTCCATCAAAAAAACATTGATCCATAATCCAAAACATAGTGTACCAGATTGTGAAGAAAAGCCCCAGATTTCATTTAAAAGAACCAAAAACATTAGAGATATTTTGGTTGCAAGCAATTTCAGGGAACAAAAATAAACATCTTTGAACACTCTGATGAGTGCAGCCAGCTCCTGAGGACACCACCCCTGTGGCCATTGCAGATACACCCCCAGAAGGACTCAATTTACAAACCACATTAACAAACAAAGGTATACTTTGGCCCACCTTACCACATGCAATACCAGTTTTGTCATCTATGCTATACAATGCAAGTGTCTAATGATTTATGTGGGTAAGACAACAAGACCTCTAAAGAAACATATAGAAGAATGCCTTTCAAGTACAGGCATCCCCTGCTTATTCAATAAGCATAAGCAAAAACCTAAGTACGAATACTGCATTATCAAAGCACATATATAAGAGATGTACTGCTACTGCAAACAATTTCCAAAAAGCAAACCTTGCTGTTTGCTATTTTATATAAGGGACACCATTTTACTATACCATTGTATATCATGGGACTTGAGCATCCACAGATTTTTGTATCCACAGCAGGGGTCCTGGAACCAAACCCCAGCAGATACCAAGGGCCCATGTCCTTTTAATTATACCATGTCCTTTTAATTTTAATTTTATATTTATTGTTATATTTCATGTAGCCCCTGGAGAAGACCAGTGAAATATATAGAGACCTAAACACATTGGATTTTTTTCAAAATGAAAACAGCCATCCAGTGAGCACTTAGAGATGTGCTTCCCTTTTTTTCCTGTTGATTCTATTGGGTGCTCTCCTGTTTTTGTCTCTTGTACATCTTTACTGGACAAAGTGAATACCTTGGGCCAGAGGTGCTCTTTCCGGTTGCAAACCTGAATTAGTATCTCCAGAAACTTTCTCAGCCAGCATTCATAAATAAGTACTTCTCAGTATTTATTATGACGTGTAAGCACCAGTAGTTTTCCCAGCACTTGGCAACCATGGCTGATCAAGAGCAGTTTCAATTAAGGAGATTATCACACAAGGCTAGTATCTTGGGGCAATCATGTTATGAAAGGAACCAAGAACATACTGCTATGAAAACATTTCTTATCACACCTCTCTTGTTTTGCACAACTGTGCTGTTTTGAAAACACTCCTGGTGTGATAAGTCTCTTCACTGCAGTTTCAGCATTCCAGCAGTCAGTCCACGAGGGGGCCTTAATCTCATCCTCTCCTGCCCTGTCCCCCTCCCACTTGCTATTCCAAAGTACGCTAACTCTGTGTCTGTTGGGGGGGGGTATTTTTATCTTTGCTCTGTTTGCATACTTACAGCAAAATGATAAAATAAAAATAATTTAACATCATTTTTGCCATAATTACACAAACACAACAAATATAAAAATATAAAAAAAACAAAAATAAAAATGACAGGCACAGAGTTAGCCTGCTTTAGAATTGTGAGTGAGAGGGGGAGAGAGGAGGAGAGGAAGAGATTAAGGCCTCCTCATGGCACTGACTGCTGTAGTGCTGGAATTGAAGAGAAGGGACCTATCACACCAGGGCCAGCAGGAGAACAATAGCAACAGTTAGAGCAATTGATGGGCTTTTCCCATCAACTAAAAGGGATGCCACTGTAACAGTTTGAATACACACCACCTACAGGACAGTCATGACATCATGTGATAAGGTTTGGCCATAGATGCTACTATCCTGCTTTAATTCCACTTTTCTAGCCTTGTGTGATAATCTCCTAAAACATCTTCGTACAATGCAATTCAGGCAATGTATTTAGATTGCGAAAGTTAAAAGCGTCAGAAGGGTGGCTGATCAGCAAAAGACTTGATCATAAAGATCCCTTCCCTGAATACACAAAGCTGACACATTTTAACACAAAAAAACTGATTTCTGTAGGGTAGCCTAGGAGCAGGATTTGAATCTAATATTATCAGAAGCAAATTGCCCAGATGTTTATATTATCGACATATCTAAACCATTTAATGTAGCTTCCACTGATGCTGGTAGTAGTTTCCAGATGGTTATTTTCACCAGGGGCATCCCTCCCCTTGCACCATGACCCCAGACTGCTGCCGTTCCTTGGGGAGGGGGCAGAAACTAGACACATTAAATGCATTCATATTTAATGTCATGTCCGGGTTTTCTTGGTTTTGAAAGTAGTATGAAGGAGATATCATTGATAAGCAATTTCCCCCCTGGTTTCAACAACCTAAAATACCTGATTGATCAGCAACAGTAATGAGGCAAGAAACAGACTGCATGCATACCAAGGGCAACTAAAGCCCTTCTGAGGCCTTTTTTCCACTTATAGACTGAATGTGCATAGCACAGGTGGAAGGTCTTACCCCACATGATGTTCATTCACCACGTTGAGTGAATAGTTGGAAACTGAAGTATCCTTCTTTAGCTTGATTCCCCTGTGTGTGCGTGCACACACACACACACACCAGAATAAGTGACCCTGCAGTTGATGGATGCCTGCAAGAAACCCAGGCAGGCTACTATGAAAATACAATTTCTGTGTTGTTGTTTTGCTTCCATCCATGGTTGGTTATGGCATCAGTTGCACAGAAAATTCTCCTCTCTCTGCATGTCATACTACTGCAAGGCCATGACTTCACTGAGAGCTAGATACAGAATGTTTGAATAGGAACATCATCACTTACCTGTGATAAGTTACAGGAGGGCAAGCAGATGAAGAACATGTATTCATGGCTGGAATATGTATGCACAAGGAAAAAATCCTAGTTTTAAAATGTCATCTTCTAAAAAGCACCTGAGTCTACTAAGGGCTTTCATAAATGCCTGTCTTACCTACCATTATACATACTGAGATGGCTGCCTCAGGCAGCAGATAGGGGGGCACAAAGAGAGTTGGTAACACTGTTACCTACAATGACACCCCCAGCCCCATATCTCTGTATTAATAATTGGCAATATTAAATAATTAGGTCAACATGTGGTCTTCCATGCAGTGTGGCCATTAATATAAACCTGGGAAATTCCCCAACTAGGAAACCCAAAGACAAACATTGCTTAGTCAGGTATGCACTTAAGGAGAGGCCATGTGAATTCTAAAGAAATGTTAATTTGCAAAGCAGCTGAAGTATGCCTTGCTAATCCCATCTGCCCAGACTGGCAAACTCAAATCCGTAAATGACCCTTGTTAGTCTACCCTAACCAAACAAAGGAAGTTGCTTCCACCGTTTCACTCACAATCCACCCATTTAAACACCATTAACATATCTGGAATGCCTTTGTCTCACCTTGAGCAACTCTGAGAAACATTGTCCTCTACTCTACATTCCATCCCCAGAAGGCAAATATTGACTATAAAAACCCTTCCAAAACTCCACTCAAATGCACACAGTTCATCTTCCTCTCAACTCCATGTCAAACTGTGTAGCCATTCCAGATTGGGACCTCCACTCTGCTGGTTTCTTCCATGATCTCATATCTTCAGGAAACGGTATCACCCACTGGAAACTCCCTTCACTGTTCCTCTATCCCAAGACTTTATTCGCTAGTCTTGCGTGAACATTTGATATCTGGAGGTGTGCATGAATGTTGTTATTATTGTTTTTTTTCAAATAAAGATCATTTATTGTATAGTTAGTCCTGCCGTTACCTCCCTCTTGTATTGCCAAGCTGAGTATATTAATTCCCCAATTTAATACTGGTATTCAGAGGGTCCTTAAGACCCCAGAGCATTTAAGGTAACAACATGCTGAGGTGAGAACTGAACTATATGTGCATCACATGCCTGTTCTACATCTCCTGAACTAGTCCCCACAAACATCCTCCAGATGTTTTGGGCTACAGCTCCTATATTTTTTCACTATTTGCTATGCTGACCATATTTTGGTTCAAGTCCCTTCTGCCAAGAGACACCGCTAGCCTAATCTTCTCAAATGCAGTGAATGTAATCAGAGCTGAAGTGAGATTTAACTACAAATCTGATTGGCTTCTACACTTGGAAGGGGAGCACCATCTTGTCCTTTTCCTTTGAGTAAAACTTGTAATCCTGCCTTCCTTTTACATTTATTTTAGTTTTCAGATGGAGTTGATGACAATCTGCAAATGAGCACCAAGGGATCTTGGAGGGGGGAATTATGTCAGTTTGTTACATTTCAAGGAGTGATCAATGCATGGGGCAGTATGCTTTCTTGTTTAGAATTCACACAATACACATCTTGTGCAGATCAATCCAGGCTCCATCCCTGACATCCACAGGATTACATTTATTCTACAATAAATGCAAACAGTAAAGTAGGATTGGTTGAATGTGGTTCATTTTCTCTGTGCATTTTCCCAATTCGCAAAGTGTCACTTTCATCATTGGCATGTTTCTGGCGCTGTGGTGATGACAAAACAAATGTGGGTCTCTCCACCTTCACCAACCCCTTCTTTACCCACTTTCCAGCATTTAGTAAGATTGCTTTCCAGTTGTCTAACAGTGAGGATTACCACCAGTTGAACAAGGGAATGGATTAGACTCTCATTTGTCTGTGTTTGTTTTGTATGTGTTCATGCAGATATCTGTCTTGCCTGAATAATCTCTACAAATCCCTTTACCACTTCTGAAAATCCACACTAATCATGTGTATAAAGTATGGTGCTGGTATCTGAGGAAAGGGCACAGAACTTTTCTTCCACCATTTCTTGTGTGGCAGCCTTAAACCTGAACTATGTATAATCATAAATAGATACCAATAGGTACTATTTCCCCCCCTGCAAGATGACTTATTTTCCAACTTTGTACAGTATTGGGTATGTATGCACTTCAAGTTGCCTATCAACTTATGGCAACCCCATGAATTTCATAGGATTTTCTTAGGCAATGAATACTCACTTGAAGGTGATTTGGCCAGTTCCTTCCGCTGAATTAGTATACATTTTAATCAGAGACCCATAGAATCTTGCATAGAATGGTAAACTATCTCTCCCCTGCAAGAAGCACAGTTTGGCAACAGAAATCTGTTCCTACTGAGAAGCGAGAAAGTACCTCCTTCATAAAGGAAAAGTGCTTGTTGCCTGGCAACAGAGGGTGGAGAGAGCATGGTTTAAAGGATCAGCGGCCCAAAGGCAAGAGGGTCAGCAAAGAGGTAAGAGTAGGTCTGCTCCTACATTTTAAAAAAAGCATAACTAAGAAACAATGAATGCTATTGTTAGTGATGCATCACAGAAATAAGGGAAACATCCCAAGAAAATGGTCCTATTGGTGTCTGAGTAGGAAATGGAAAACGAAATGGCATGAGGCAGTGTGAGAAGCAAACAATACAGGAACCAGGACTTAAAAGATACCTATCTGAATAGCCCCTCAGTCCAGAGCATTTGGATGGAGCTACAGATGTCATTTCTACTTCTGAGTTCCATATACTAGTGAAACAAGAAATATTTTTAAGCTTTGGCCACAATGCAAGACTAAAAAGCACCACTCCTCCATGTTATAATATTTCTAGAAGACCTAAAGGGCTATTTTCACATAAGCTGCTTGATCTCCCTCCATCCTTTCAGCTGCTAAATTGCAAGCTGATTTTTAAAATCTTTAAAGTTTTCAGGTTTAGGAAGCAGATGTAAAAGCTCTAGGCAGCCCAAGGAAAGCTACTGATGTGAAAATGACAATTGGAAGCTACATCCTGCCTTTCTAAAAAGTGTGATTTGTTTTCTTGTTCTTACCACATTGCACTAGATATTTCCATTAGAGGTCCATTTGTTCCTCTGTGCTCTTGACCTTCATATGCTACCATTAAAAATCTATTAGTACAGACTTTCAGAAATAAATGGCTGTTTTACTTGTCTTCTGCTGCTGTTTCTTTGTATTGCTTGTATTTTAGCAGACACATTTGATTTATTATTTTAAATACATGTAATTTGTGGTTTTAGATGTTTGTAAAATTTTAATAGTGGGTTTTAATTTTGTTTTTTATGTAGTGTTAACTGTCCAGCACAGTCACAAAACAACAACTACTACTGTAATTTCCATTTACTACCATGCTCAGACAGGGCAGATTGGCAAGGCTGTGGCTAATGTAATTTCAGGAAGGATTTTTGCAACCTTTTACTTTATATAAAGTAAATCAGAATCTGGATTGTCATATATTTGGCAGGACCCATATAATTCTCAAATTGCTGAAGAGACAAGCAGCACATATCCCATATAAGCATCTCATAGACCTTTTCAGATGTTTGTGTGGAGTTAAGCACACATGGGATGGGCAACCACCATCATAATGACAGGTTTCCACATTAAACATTCATGTGCCCACCAGAGCAATATTTCTCACACTTGGGATCTCCAGATGTTGTAGATTTTAATCTTTAGAATCCTTAACCACTGGCCATTCTGCCTGGGGTTTGGGGAGTTGGTCCAAAACAGGAGTGCTGAGAATTGGGAACCCCCATATCCTACTGAATATGTGGGAGTTGAGCATGGAGTCTGTTGTCAAAGTGCTCCCTGGTCCATCTCTCTCACTCACTCTCTCTCTCAGTCTCTCTCTCACACACACACACTTCAATGTTTACCACAGATGAACTTCTGAAGAGGCTGTGAGAGGACAGAAAAATACACAAAATGGAGATGAAGGCAACCACCATTTTGGTTGCAAGAATATTCAAAATAATGCTCCTTTGTCAGACTTCCCTCACTGTAGATTTCCTGGAATCGGCTAAACCGCAAGTCAATTAGCCACAAAAATAGCAAGTGGTCTGCTAGACAGAGAACAATGATGAGATTCAGATCAGTTACAAAGAATAAGGCACCCAGCTGGTTGGCAAGGCGTAGCTTGAAAGTACAAAAATAGTCCAGTAGATAGATAGACATTAGCAGACACTGGGAAAGGCAGTTAAAATATATATTGTTTCAAATGATAATATGCTAACAGGTAGTTGGATTTAGGCTTTGAAAGAAAAGTGTAAGAGAACATTCAGGTTTCTAATAAATAATATGTTAAAGAAGGTAGACTTAGGAAAATAGCAACAGTATGAATGATCAAATGCTCAGTACGAATGGTCAAAGACTAATTCAACTAGCAGTGAGATCATATAGAGAGGAAATGTGGGTAATTAAGGGAAATTAGTGCTGGCAAGGAAGGAACAGATAGGAACAAAGAAATATTAGATAGATTATTGTGTAATTATTATGCCTGGCATTCTGTATTGCAGTTAAGGATTAGTATCATAGAGTTACAGATCCATAACTGCTCTGTATTCAGTAAGACTAGTGTAAGACTATGTAAATGTCCCCAGCCCACCTTAACAGCCAGCAGCCACATTAGGCAAAGGAGTTCTATTTAGCTGCCAGTTGGGGCCGAAGGAGAATGATGCTTCCAGCCTTGCTCACTGACAGGAGGGGATTGGAAATGTAATCCTCCTTGCACCTGGATGAGCAGCTGAATGTTCCTCCCTCAGTCAATATGGCTGCTGGCTATTAAGGTGGGCTGAAGGGGGTCAGTCCAGGAGACATTACTTAGTTACACATACCTAAGCAGCCAATGTAGAATGTTTGTATATGTATTTATCTATCTAAAATGTACCACACTTTTCTACTGAAGAAGTGTACTCAAGGAGGATAACAATAATAAATCCAGATTGAAACAAATCTTGATTTAAAATAGCATAAAAACAAATAAATTAAAAACACAACAATAAAAGCATCCTACTAGTTAGCAATGCCATACTCCTTAAACAGCAGATAGCTATACAACAAAGCCCCACCTGCATAAAATATCTGCCTAGTACTGGGATGGAGACTAGCGCTACTCCTTTATGCTGTGGTATTCTGCTTGAATAACTTTATGTTATTCTGCTGTGCTTTCTGAAAACGGACTTGTCTATCTCAGATTGGCCTTTTTAGTCATCAGCACGCTTGCAGAAAATGCAGGATGAGTCCTTCCTGAATCTTCGTTTGCAAAGAGAAGCCAGAGAGCTTGAAATCCTCTCTAGCCATTCTCGTGAGGGTAGATTATTGTTGACACTCTCTATCACACCCTTACCAAATTTGTGCTTTAATAGTGGCATTTGCATGTTTTTTCTTCATCCTCATTAATGGCATCATGACCAGCTCCTATACCCCACCCTTCATTTCATTATTGGTTTGTTTAATATTTTTTTTAAAAAAGTTCTAGCACTAACAATGCAATAACACTACAACATCATGATTATATAACGGTATGATGGCATGACTATGCAACATAATTACAAAGTCTTCTGTGACTATGTGAAGTTGAAGGCTTTCACGGCCGGCATCCATAGATTTTCCTTGGTTTTTTTCTGGACTGTGAGACTGTGTTCTGGAATAGTTTCTTTCTGACATTTCGCCTGCATCTGTAGCTGGCATCTTCTCTGAACGTCAGAAAGAAACTATTCCAAAACACAGTCTCACAGCCCGGAAAAAACCCAAGGCAAATCTTCTGTGACTGCCAAGATCTTTTAGTGGAGGGAGGGATGACACAGGAAAAGAAAGTGGCCATGCCATCCCTTGCCATTTTTATTCCTTTCTCCTGCAGAGAGAAAAGAGATTGCCATGTTTTTGACTGTGCTAGTTTTCCCTTCCTTATAAGTGTTATAATGATATCCCATTGTTTTCCAATGAAACCAGTTATAATGATATGATGGTATAACAGCAAACAAACAAAAAATCAGAAGAGGGTGTTGAGGGATTTAAACATACTAGAAAAGTCATCTTCCCTGCCCAAGCATGGAAGTGCTCTGGGACTTCTCTGCCAGAGATTTCCTTGGAAATCCCTGGGGGAGGATAGCCTGGCCACACCCAAGCCACACCCACTAATGGATCATTCATGGAAGAAAGCACTATGAGACACCCGCACCCAAACTGGTTACTAAATTGTTGCAGGAAAGGGGGTGAGAATGAGCCGCTGAGCTTAGCACCACAGGCTACTTAGTGCCCATCATGACAACTCCAAAGCCTAGCATTGTGTAGAATTGCAGAACAAAGTGCTTCTGTGGATGTGCTCACCTGAGGCATTTGTTTTCAGTACCAGAACTAGAGTTTTGCTGAGCATGCTGAACATCTGAGCATCCTGTTTCCCCCAAAGCTGTCTTTTGTTATTGGTGTTGTTAAGCCTTTGGATCAGATTTGGAAACTGGAGATTCACCCAATCCCAATCTGTTTTCTCCCTATGCTTAATCTTAGGAATGACAATAGATGTGTCACTTCTTTTTTTCTTTCTTTGACATTGCTCAGAACTCACTGGAAGTTATCCTAATGGGGCTGATGAACTTCTTTTCTCATAAAAAGTTAAAACACCATCTCCCTGGCAATTGATTTTGGTTTCTGAGGAGGAAGCTGTTGGCTAGGTAAATGCAGTGTTTGCTGTTTATAAAGTGATATCTTTAGCATGAATTTTTAATGTTTTATATTTGAGTACATTTTATTATTTAACTGTAATTATTTTAATCAGTGCTATTGTTAGCCACCTTGAGTTCCACGGAGGGTAGGGGAGACTCCTAATTTGGGTCTTACTTTGTGGTTATTTTTGTTAATAAAACACAATTGCAACATCAGCCAGACTAACTTGCCAGGGTGGCACTGTCGAGGATCTTAGGGTTCTCCTGCCTTATGCCTTGTGGCCATTATTTTGGTTTCCTGATGAGAATATATGGGAGTGTTGTTGTTGTTATTGTTATCTGCTGTCAAGTTGACTTCAACTTATGGCAATCCTATGATTGAGAGACCTCCAAGAGCCCCTCATCAACTGCCCTGCTCAGGTCATGCAAACTCAGGGCAACAATGGCTTCCTGGATTGAATCCACCTCCCTGCAGTGCTGTCCAGTTGTGGTCTCATTGTGACCCATTATCCCTTGAATAGCCTCTTGTAGTGCTTCCAGGAGCCAGTGTGGTGTAGTGGTTTGAGTGTTGAGTGTTTGACTGTTGGACTAGGACACTGGGAGACCAGTGTTAGAATCCCCAATCAGCCCTGGAAACCCACTGAGTGACCTTGGGTAAGTCACACTCTCTCAGCCTCAGAGGAGAGCAAAGGCAACCCGTCCCTGAACAAATTCTGCCAAGAAGACCCCATGATAGGTCTGTTTTAGGATCACCATAGGTCAGAAATTACTTGAAGGCACACAAGTGCTTCCAGACAAGGCTTTTGTCATGCAATCAACCTGCCTTGTCCATAGAATTTCACAGGGGTTCCAGATGACATCATCTTCAGTTTATGATATTCCCATGTTTCCCACTTTTTCTCCCATTTTGAGGTGGATTTTTAAAAAGAACATTAAGTAAGGAAAGGCAGGAGCAATAACAGTTACCCATAAATCCTTGTGGATTAAATGCATTTAAAGCCACATCTATAGGGGCAGGTTCAAAAGCTGGGTCCTCTAATTCCACTCCCTTATTGACAGTATAGTCATTTGTCCTACCATGAAGCCTAAGAGTTAGCTTCCCTCATCAATGAGATCTCAAACAAGTGTGGGGCTAGCCATTATTTATGAGAACCATTAGAAATGCTGTATAATTTATTACTTTCCCTTCAGGAGTCCCATGTGCTACTGAAGAGACTAAATTACAAGTACCTGCCCAGGCACTGGATGTCAGTCAGACTGTGGTCCAGCTTGGAGCTCTTTTCTAAACAATGAAAAGCATTGACTACACAATAAACTGGAAAATTATACTACCTGCAATGTTTTGACAGATGAAATGTACTGGGTAGATAAACAAAAGCCTGATCATTGCTACAATAGCAACAACTTGGCTAATAAAGGTCTCATTTTGTCTCTTCAGCTAGTTTACAAGCAGTTCCACAAGTATTTTCCAGGCTGTCAATGTAGGCATAACTGAAAAGCTCATTGAAAGTAGAGGAAATGATTGACAACACTGATTGGATATACAGAAATCCTGTGTGAAAGGGCAGATCCACCCACCCTCCAATATAAAAGAATGACCTGTGTAGTCCTCTCTCACCTAAAATGTTTCCTACATGTCTAGACCTGGAATATGAGTAACCTTTAGCCCTCCACAGGGCTGGTTTAAGGGTCCCACAGCACCCGCAGCTGTGGAGGCATAGCTGCAGGGGGGAGCATCATAACCCTCCTACTTACTTCTTTCATTGCCTTGCCACTCCTTCCTCCCAGAGATATTCTAAGCCACGCCCTCCCATGAGGCCCCCTGATAGCCTGAGCTTCCCCATTCTCTCCCCATCCAAGTGGTCCTCGTAGCTCCATCCCTGCACCATCTAGTTTTGCAAAAGGAATGCTTCAAACTTTAGGTTCGTTCTTGCAGGGGAAATAAAACTCAAACCACAGTCTGGCCATCCACCCCACCTCAGCCTCCACCATCAGCCAGGAGCTCCCAGCATGAGGTAGTGGCTGTAGGCACCCTTTCCTCTCCACCTTCCTTCCCTCTCTCCCCAAGGATTGCCTGGCTGGAAATTCCAGTTCAAAGCCTTAGTATTATAGGCACTGGGAGCAGTAGCCAATCACAAAAAATGACACCATCATTGCCCAGTATTTGTTTGGTTTCTGAGCGAGGCAGTCAATGCTAAGAGCTCACCAAAACTTAAAGGGACAACTGATTTAGCTACTTTGGGATCGGGTCCCTCCAGATGTGTGTGAGTCTTTCACTCCCCAATCCTAGACCAGTGGCCATGCTGGTAGGGTCTTTGGGGAGTTGAAGCTCAAAACACCCAGAGGCCCAGAAGCCATCCTGATCTAGAGTATAGCCCATCTGGGAAGATGAACCTTCTTTTTCACAGGCCTTGGACAGTAGGCCTGCTCTTTTTTACAGACAGCTCCCTATCTAAAAGAACTACAGATTCAAGCCAGGAGCAAAGTGCTGGTCCCTAAACCTACTCAGCTGACCCTGTCAAGGACCAACATTCACCACATCATCAAAGGTTCATTCACATACATCTCTTCCAATGGGCTGTATGAAGTTATTGGCTATCAATGCCTTTCTGCCATTTCCATGAGCCAAACAGACCAGTTTGCACACAACAGAAAAACTAGACACTGGTAACAAGTTGGATAAGGCATTTCAACCTCCCAGCAAATCCAGGGGCAAACTGTCAGGTCACCACATCCAACAAAACAATTTTGCAAGGAGACTCGAACATGAAGTCCCTGAATTGGAAGGTATCAGCAAGTGTAAAACAGTGAGACCTAAGGAAAAGGCCTCATCAAGAGCCAATTGCAACTGTTTCATGACAAGGAATGGCAATGTTGTAACAATTTCAGTTTTTAAAGCAAGTTCTAAAAGTTATACCACATACTGCCCTCTTGTGGCAAATCAAGTGTAATAACACCTGAGACTGGGACTTCATTATATGAGGTTTAACCCTAAAGGCACTAGATCCTGTCTGGTCTTGAAAGCCCTGGTTAGTACTTGAATGGGAGACTGCCAAGGAATACCAGGTGCTGGAGGCTATATTTCAGAGGAAGGAACTTGGCAAAACCGCATCTGTGTATTTCTTGCATAAGAAAACCCTATGAAAGTCATTGAGTCACCATAAGTCGACAGGTAACTTGAAGGCACACACGGGCACATGGACATAAACACACACACACACACAAAATCCTTTAAAACCACAAGGTAAAGCTACCCAATTTGGCCTCTATTAGCTTTGTTTACCTTATCCAGCATCTAAAATTATCTCCAAACTTGTCAATATATAGACTGCTTTGTTACTCTTTGTATTCTATCAACAAAAGAGCCACTAGGTTTATAGTGCAGTTTTGTATCTTGAAAATGAATCATAGAATCATAGAACTGTAGAGTTGGAAGAGACCACGAGGGCCATCCAGTCCAACCCCCTGCCATGCAGGAAATCACGATCAAAGCATCCCCGACAGATGGCCATCCAGCCTCTGTTTAAAGACCTCCAAGGAAGGAGACCCCACCACACTCTGAGGGAGTGTGTTCCACTGCCGAACAGCTCTTACTGTCAAAAAGTTCCTCCTAATGTTGAGGTGGAATCTCTGTTCCTGGAGCTTGCATCCATTGCTCCGTGTTCCAGTCTCTGGAGCAGCAGAAAACAAGCCTGCTCCAACCTCAGCGTGACATCCCTTCAAATACTTAAATAAATATATATATTATTTATAACCTGATTATTCAAGAGTCAAACCTTATTGCTATTCTCACTCCCATAAAGCCTACAGGCTACTCCGAGAGAAACTTACACTTCGCTTGTCTCACTTTCATCAACTTATATTCGACAAACTGCTCCAGAAGAAACACCACATTCTCTCACAGTGTTGTTCAAGAATGAGTTCTCATTATCTTGTTAGTACAGACTGGATTTTGGAACTATAATGATGAATTTGAAAGTACATTAGTTAGACAAAAATATGTAAACAGCTCATTAATTACAAAAAAGGGATATTGTAGGTAATTTCAATTATATTGAAATTTATACTGGAATACTAAACTGCTGCTTAATGTTATTTTGCTCCAAATTGGCCATTAGCATCCTGGACTCTTCTTGGGTGGCTGTTATTTCACTATATATTTTTATAGCTTGGAGGGGGGCTCATCTTTTTTTTAGGCATGTATAGGCCTGAAACAGATGAGAGGATGCTAAAATGCCTCCAAATGTCCCAAAATGCTCACTACCTTCTCTGAGCCTTCTGTTTCTTAGACCCCATAAGTTAGGGGTTGGAGGCCATGAGGGTGAAAATGGGTACTTTGACTGAGCCATTTTCCTGTTTGTTTGAGCATAGCTAGCAGCCGAGAAAGCTACACATAGAAAATTAAGCTGCATGCTCCCTGTCACTATTCTCTATTGACATGGACAAGAGGATCAATCCTGCCTGATATTCAGCTAGCATAGGAACTTCTGAGAATGTAAATGCCCAGGCTTACTCCTGTTCTACTTTAGTCAAGCTTCTTAGTACTGCCTATTGAACTGGCTATCCAGAGCTCTGAGGAACAAAGGCATGCTGTACATAAAGTACTGTCAATCCTACTTGAAAATCAGCTGAAAAACCTGA
Source organism: Gambelia wislizenii (assembly GCA_030847615.1). NCBI lineage: Eukaryota > Metazoa > Chordata > Lepidosauria > Squamata > Crotaphytidae > Gambelia > Gambelia wislizenii. The sequence goes on from JAUMIR010000001.1 coordinate 366,292,002, forward strand.
TTCCCAAGCACAAGCTACTTGTCTTTCTTTCGTGTCCCTGCTAATACCACTTAATTCTTATGTAACATCTTCAACATCCCAATAATGACTTCTCTGACTTCCTGGAATATCCAGTTCCAGATGCCCACATCCTATGTTCTGAGGGCCCCTCCTCAAGCTGTGTGTTTTCCAGCTATGTGCCTCACTGTGCCACACTGTGCAATCACTCCAAATAGAACATTAGGTAAAGAGTGGCATTAACGATCCCATGTCCTCTTCAAGATGGGCCAGTGTGGTGTAGTGGTTTGAGCTCTGGACTATGACTCTAGGAGAAAAGCTATGGAAGCTTTTCTTTTTGAAAGTCTGTTGTCCCCTTTTGGATACTGTATGCAGGCACTCAACTACCTAGACTAAGCCATCAAAACATTACCAATACTTGGCTCCTTTTTGTTTTAGTTAAGACTGAAAGTAATTTGTCCTCTGGTAGAAAGCAGCCAGGATACTTTTGTGAAATCACAATTGAGCTAAATTCCCCCCTTGTAGTCTGGGAGGATTTATTCTCTAAAGATGGGATTGTTTGCACATGCATTTAGATGTGCCCTGCGCAAGTAAAGAAGTTATGGCATGGTATATTCTACTGTCAGACCTAATGTGGTGGTCAGAATGGAATGGTTTGGGAGTTGAATAGATGGGAAAGTTAATAGTTGGAGAAATCAGTTGAAAATTCAAACTGTTATGGTTATACAGTACTGCTTTATTATAGAATCACTGTATAAATAAAAACAGTCTCAAAAGAGGTGATCAAATGTCTTACACAAGCATGGAACATATGAATACATACTTTGGATAACTAGTCTGTTTTATTCTAAGTATGTATCCATAGTTTACCCTACAAAATTGTAGGACCCTTCTATATTGTACGTATCCAGTTGCAGTTCCCACCCTGTGTTGTGGAGACCTATACAATTCCTACAACTGTGGCTCTGTATATATGGCATTCCTATCCTTCCTACTTCACAAAATCTGTTTTGGCATCCTTGTAAAACACATATTTACCCACCTATTTTTAAATGATCTCATGCATTTGCAAGATATTTGCAAGGGTGCAAAGCTGATAGGTAAAGATTTGAAGCTCATCCACTGTAAAATGGTTGTCATCCCACAGAACGTAGTAGTGGGAACATCTGCTTGTACGTTGAATGCCAGCATGGTTGCATAGGTAGAAATCAAACTCAAAGGGATGAGTAATGTTTTTATTCATAGTTGTTTCTGCTGGGATACTCCCAGCTTTGCTAATCTTTTCATTCTTGTCAGCACAAAAAAGGAGTGTGTGAGATGTTGTTTCTGTCCAACAATGTAGGTGATGCATAGTTGGTAGTCCTTTTCCATTTTGATGCAGGCAACACCAGCAGCCAGAAGCACATAGTGAAGGATCTGTGGGAGTTGTCTTTCTGGTACTCAGCTGTGGTAGATTGTGCGGATGGGCTTGAAGCAAGTGGACTTGTAGAACTGGATGAGGAGCTCTGTAACCATGTACAACAAGCCCTCTGATTTGCTGGGCACGCTAAACCTGCACACTGGCACAGTAATGGTTTGGGTAGCCATCCATGCCCATCACGACTGTTGCAGAAGGCTTCTTTTGATCACCTGCTCCCAGGAATATAACTAGGCTGTTGAAAAAAAGCAGAGTGCTGGTAGGGCACCAGAATGTTGTTGGCCCTTGAAGGCTTGACACTGATCTTGAGTCAGAGGTTGGAAAGCATCTGCAGTGATGTCTTCACCACATTCTTTACTTCCATGCACTGAGTGGCCATCCCTAGGAGTGTGTCCCTCATATGCTTTACCTCCACATACAATGGTGTCTTTCCTGACAGGATGATGATGATGATGAGCTGGAGCCCCAAGTAGGTGTTCTCTCCTAGCATTCATAGGGAACAGGAACTTCTGTACAAGCAACTAAACAGGCTGGATGAGGAGGGATGAAATGACTGAATCCCCCTGCCTGGGCAGCCTGGTTGGTTTCTGTGCTGTGCTACCATTCTGCTTTTTGGAGTACTATAGGACCCCCGTATCTGCTGGGGGTTGATTCTGAGAGGGGGGCATGGGATACCGAAAACCATGGATAATAACAAACACCATTGAAAATAATGGGACTTCTGGTTTAAAATACCATAGAGTTGTCTTGGAGGACCTAGAAAATGGCTAGAGAGGACACATTTTCTAGGAAGACTCTATGGTAAGTATGCTGTTTTGTGTCCCATGGATAATTGAATCAGTGGATACAGGGGTCCTACTGTAGCTTGTGACTTCAATTATTTATTTGTTTGTGTATTCATTTAATACACTGCCTTTCTCCCAACATGAGATCCAAGATGGCTTACACCAAGGTTAAAACAAGACAGAACTATAAACCTAGTGTTTAAAAAGTTAAAAGAAACTGTCATATTAAAGCACCATTAATTTTATAAATATTAAATTTAAATCATTTAAATAATTTCATTGTTACCCTCTGTGCTCGGGAGTCTTGAAGACCCTCAAATTGTTGATCTTGAAGTGGGGAATTACTATACTTGACATGGCAAAGCAAGAGGGGACAACAGATAGCAGGGATCTTTTAACCAACTATGCCAGTACTAAGGAGGAGACATTAAGTTAGATAGTACAATTGTCTTTATTGGAAACAATAATATCAACAGCATTCATGCAGGACACTCATGCTAAGGCAATCATCCAAGGCTAATGAAAGCAGTAGGAAATATTTGGATAGGGGATACAGAGTGGGGAGTTTCAAGTAAGTGTTATGACACCTGTCTAGCAGAGCAAAGATTGCGATGAAAACCAGCAGTGCAGAAGTCTGGAATCCAAAATGGCTACACCACTGGACGAAAGGCAGGAAGAAAGGAAGCGTAAGATCCCTTTCTTTGATCTTGGGTTTTCCCAAGACCTAGGAATGTTAGGCCGCCTACAGTCCACAGGAAGGGGATCTGTGCACACAGATTTATATAGCCAGAAATATATAGGGGTTTATATAGCCAGAAATAACCTCCAGGGCATGGATTTAGAGTTCGAGACAATTCTACTCTCCCAGGCCAATACAATAGGGTGGCCAAATAGTTACAGGTTGCTAAATATGTGCAAATCTGCATTTGAACAGAGCAAGCAAGTTTCAGGATTCAGATAATTGCGAGAAGAAAGCAAAGGCAAACCCCCTCTGAACAAATCTTGCAACAAATAAAAAAACATGATAGGTTTGCCTTAGGGTCACCGTAAGCTGGAAATGACTTGAAGGCACAGAACAACAATGAACACATCATAGGAAATTTCTAGGATACTTTTTGTGATGTGGCACTTCCATAAAGTGTATACACTGTACTGAAATTTTCAAGGCTGCAGCTGCACTGCTGTGAACTACCCTTGTTGAAATCTTAGGAAAAAATATATATACAGCATGTCCACACTGAATACAGCTCTGGTGTTGTGGCTCCTGCACTTCCAAGACATTTGGGCTGTGCATACTATCATCTCTAAGACCATTCTAAGAAGACCATCAAACTCATGGACCTGGCCAAAGGGGAATACAAGACAATCCTTCTGGCACTTGTCATGCCCTGTGAACCTGATGAAGCTTTAGAGTCAGAGGAGCATATGGCAGGGAATGGCCCTAGGGACCCTGGCACAGGTTTATCTATACCTGTGCCAGCAGGGAACCCTGACAACCTAGAGGCTCGAGCAGAGGAAGAGCCTGGTCCAAGTGGGTTGGCATCAGTCCCAGCAGAGAGTCCTGCCAATTCAGATAGAGACAAAGAAGAAGAGAGGGACTTACCTCCACCATTGTATACCCAGCAGCTAGCTCAAAAGGAAGCTCAAAGACTTTATGAGATTTTATGAGAAAAACCTGCTTGTTAAGAAACACCTGACAAAAGCCTTAATTGCTTTATATATGCTGGGAGAGGCAATGGAGGGTTTGTCAGAGATCAACTGATCTTCCTGGTGAAAGCTTCCTGCTGACTTTGGTGCCTGGATTCCGGTTATCTTGACTTCTGTTACCTTGACTCATGCTTAAACCTTGAACTGTCCCTGACTATTCTGCTGCCTGCTCCTGTTGACTCACGGACTGCTTTGGACCCACGCTGACTGACTGCCATAAGCATCTGACCTTTTAGACTGTGTTACTGGACTAAATCTTTGACTGTGTTTGCATTCCTGTGAGCTAATTAACAGTTGGCTACCTGCCCAGACTAGTGCTGTTTATACTTTGCTGGTAACTAGTTGCTTTCCGGACAGCACTGAAGAACTTGTATTATGGCCAAGACCAATCTCAATGGTAATTTGTTTGTTTTAATGTTGCTGTTGAGGCAGTGCAACAGAGACACAATCCTTGTCACAGTCAATAAAAGAAAATAGCTTTCCAGTTTTTCTGCAACAGATACTCATCCAGTAGATCATACAATGATAGAAATGAAAGATCTGACAATGAAATAATTATATTTTTAATTAAAAATGTACACACTGTATACAATTAACTTGTGAACTTCCAGAAAAGTCCTCTATCATAACCAACCGCTGTTCAGTTAGGAACTTGGAAGTTTTCAAAATATAGTATCCATTATTTGTAAGGCCGCAAGAATCTGGAGACTTTAGAGCGCAACAACCGAATGAAAGACCTTGGAAACATCTCCCTGGATTCTTGTGCTGTGTACTTGAAGTAGTTTTGTGGATGTGCCAAGACATCAAACAAAGCCTTTATCAGCTTCTTATCCTGAAATAGGTAAGTCTGATTTTTATTGTCACATAATACAGTTTGAGAAAACGTTAGACCAAAAGCACAATATTTAACATAGCTCCTGTTGGATACTAAGAAGCGAGGACTAAGAACTAGGTCATGTTCTAAATTAGGACATTTATATAATCAAGGGGTGATTAAAGTGTAGCCTATGAGCCACGTGCAACCATGTTTTTGCAGCTTATGGGGCACTCTACAGCCCCCCCCATGTTCCCCCTGCACAGATTTTTTTAAAACCTTCAAAGTTTTCCTCTTAGAACTGAGCACAGCATCTCCCATCCCGGCTCAAATGTTTGTTTGTTTTTAAAAAGAAAGCAACAGTGTCCAGACATTTCCAGTTTTTGATCTTTTAAATTTTTTTAGCATCTCTAGATTGATGTGGCTCATGGTGGATGGGGGAGGGGCAAAAAATGGTTCCCACACCATTTGAATTTGAGAACCCTACTAGAATGCACAGGGCTATCCATGGAAATCTCAAGGGTCAGATCAGGTTATTCCTAAATACTCATGTATTATATCATTGCCGTTGTAACTTTTCTGCTTCCAGAAGATGGAAGGGGAGATGCTTATGTTTGCTAGGCAGTGTGTTCTACCATAGTGTCCAGTAGTGGCACTAAAGGGGTGTGGAAAGGCCAAACTGCACCAGGTGTGATTGTCAGAGGGAGGGGTGACACCGGCCTTAGTAACACCACACATGGTGTCCACTAGTTCACAAGCTGGAAACACCTGCCCTTTTTATGCTATCAGTGTGTCTGATACAGAGCCAGGGTTATCATTAAGAAGAGTAAGGTGGCTGTCTCAAGTTGAGGGGAACATTAACAGGTGGTTTATTGTCTATTATTTCATTTTTCAAAAGCACCATTTGCATTTTTTGTTTCAGGTATAAATCAACACACCTTTATGTCAGCATTACTTCTACCGACGATTCGGGACTAGTTTCAGTGTAGTAGCAAATGCAATGATGATTAGCAGTGTTGTTTCCCATTTGGGAGTTATGCCTGTCTTGATGCCTTAATCATACTTTTTAATTTGAGTTTTAGCTTCTTTAAGTGCTATGTTTTAGCAGGAAAAAAATGAAGTAAACATTCAAAGAAATAAATACTGCCTGCTTGCTCACTATCCCCAGTTTTATCTTCCTCTCTCTCACAAGAATTAACATTGCTCAATCCAACAGGTACTGGAAAAGAGCACCAACTATGTATTTCCACAGACAACAGTAACTGATGCATTTCTTTCAACTATTTTTTTTTTTTTACCTTAAGAATCTCTTGATGATTTTCTGATGCATACAGCCTACCATCTCGGACTATATCTTCTATTAGTTCCTGATAATCCTCTGTTTAGAGAGACAGAGAATACATTATCCAGTTTGTTTATTTTGTTGCACAATCACAGTTCCTTTAGTTATTTAAAGAGGATACATACTTTCAGAATGAACAAGAGAGATTCGTAAGTGTATATATCTACAAGTATTTGTATCTATTCATATATAATAAAGTCTGCAGCTTAATTTTCAGATTAGTAGATTTAATATAGTCCAAAAGACTTTTAAGAAAGAAACTCTACTATTAAGACCAAGGGACAAAATGTTCCATGCTGGATTCTTAATAGGCCTACATCATAAATCATAAATAGCCTTAGAGAATGCTATGAACTCTGGCTATGTGGTATACTTCAAACAATTTTTTTCTAGAAAAAATACACTCATAATGTTAAAAATAGCCCCAAACATTCTTACCTCCCCTCTTTGATTTATTTGTATAATAAGCAAAGTCTTTGTTTAACAACATCTGCTATTTTTGTACAAAATGTATGACCTTGTTTCCATGGATGTGTGTTTTCATGAAGAAAATGAGACTAAATCCAGCCCCTTCAAATTTGGAAGAAATCCTTTCTCCAGCTAAGAGATCGGAAAGCTGCCACCGACTACAGCAAAGCCAAAAGATTTAGCCCTTTAAGTCATGCAGATTTCAGGCATTTGGAGTCCATCATGCCCTAACTAGACTTGTCTGCTTCTAGTTCCTAACCCAGGACGTTTCCTGTTTAGATTGGGGTACTTGCCAAAGAGATCACATGAGAGAGAGAAAACTGCCAAGGGATGGTTTTTTTAGGGCCTGTGCCTGAAACACTGATTAGTCCCAAATTCAACTTCAAAGTGTGAAGCTATTTATATATTATGAGAAAAAGCATTTCCTGGGATAGCACAATAACTTGTAACAATTTCCCCTCCCCTAAATTAAAAGATACAAACCAAGTATTAACAAAAATCCTAGCAGTCCTGAGACTGCAAATTACAGACATATGCCAATTTATGTAAAACTGTATTCTGGCAGGTAAAATGCAATTAGACTGGAGACAGCATGACTAAAAGTGGACATCCATTGTGCCACCCTACTCTTAAATAGCTTCACAGTTTTTCTCATGGCATATACAACCTTGTTGTTCAGATCTGATTTTTGGCTCATATGAAGAACTATGCTGGGTGAGACTAAAGTATTCTTTAGTCCAACATAGTTTTTACATGGTGGCAACCACTTGCCTATGGGATGCTCATCAGAAGGATGTGAGAACAACTGTAATCTAACAGGGAGAAGGCATGCTGACTTCATGTAAATCACAACTTTGGTTCATGAATGCCATGTTGGATCTTTGCAATTGTACTGAACATAATTAGAGGTTGGAATCTGCCTTTGAAGATAACATTTAAAGTGTGCTTGGAAACATGGAATATGGAAATATGATATACTTCTTTCAGGTGCACTAACAAATAATGTTTAAAAATAACACAGCTCCATTATTGTTCCTTTGAAAATTCCCCCACTAAGTTTTTAAAATATGGAGTGTCAAAAATCTTGAATAAGAAAAAACAAATTTTAAGTAAGAAATGCCCACATTTCAGTTTCATCAACTTCTATTAGCATCTTACCATCATATGTTACATAAGGGACCTGGAACCCTTTAGCACTGTTTCCTTCATTTGATTTGAACTGGATCCACAGCTTTTTAGACCTGGAGGTGAAAGCTATAGGGCGTTCATAGGTCTGGCAGGTTTCATATGTGGTCACAGAATTGGAGGAAGCTTCCAAACAAAATGTACAAAAGGCAGGTATTAACTTAAGAGTTTTCTTTTTGAATATCAAAATGCTTTTTTTCTCTCTTCCAAAGACCTTCCAATACCTTAGTTGCCTCAGACATCTCTTCCTGCTGCCCTACTGCTAAAACTAATTACAATGAAAGGCTGAAAATTATTCATTTACTGGTTACCTGTAAACCACCAGCCTGTTTTGCTATTGCATCCAAGTTATCTGAAAGCATTTTAGGACCCTCTTTCAAGATAACTAACATGTTATTTCCCAACCCTGCAAAAGAACACACTCCAACAGTCTGCAAGAGAAAAAGCTATCTTTTGGTGGGGGACATGTCTCAGAAGAGAATGACAGATCACATCTCAATGCCGAAGCAGTGAATAACCAGGCAATTCTACCTACATCCTGTCACTGATCTATGATTTTACTGGTGTCCCGACTACAAAAACAAAACATATACCTTTAAAATATTTCAAACACATTACTACCCCCAAGGTTGCTACTTTGGATTTATGTGCTCTTGGATTTAAACCGCCCCCCCATGTGAAAAAGCAAGGTTTTGGGGCTTGGCATAAGACCTGTTGAGGCATAAGACCCTTTCTTGCTCAAGAGACACCCCCCCCCAAAGGCCTCAGCTACCTGTGTAGCAAAGTAAACAAATCAGTTTATTGCAAGAAAAGCCAGCTCACTGCCAAAGGAAAACAAAATACTAGACTGTCAGAAGACAGAGAGCAATCTGTAATCAAAGAGTTTATACACACCCCTTTGCTCTGTTAAGCAGGCTATTCAAGTGTACAGCTGAAGCAGGTTCTTAATGCCCTTTTTTTTGGAAGATGGTATAGCACAATCTTTCTCAGCCTTTTTACCCTGGTGGAACCCTTGATACAATTTTCATGTCTCAAGGAACCCCTGTCTAAAAATTATTATATCTACAGCTCAAATAAAAAGTTTATTTTTTCAATCTCAGTATCTCACAGAACCCCTAGCAACCTCTTGTGGAACCCTAGGGTTCCAGGGAACCTGGTTGAGAAACCCTGGTATAGCAGATGGTATAGCATTAAGAAAACAAAAATAATGACCATGGAGGATCTACATAAATTCAATCTAGATGATGGGGAAATTAAAATAATTAAAGATTCCCCATACCTTGGATCAATAATTGATCAGAACAGAGATTTCAGTCAAGAAATCAGAAGAAGACTAGGGGCTAGTCTACACAAGAGGATATAATGCTCATTCCTGCACATTATTGCAAATTCACAGCAGCATTCTTTTGTCTCCATAGTCTTTCAGCAAAAATGATAGGCTGAGAAGCTATCCACATTTGAAGTTCACATGCCCGCAAATGAGGATGGTGGCTGTAAATTAGCGAGTTATACATTGCTGCCACTGCACATTATTTTTTTTTATATTAAAGCAAAGATGCACAAGTGTGACCTTCTGCTTAAAAAAAGTATTTGGACACCTTGGCACAGCAAAAAAGCACATGATTGCTAATGCAAAAATCCATCAGGGCACTTCTGGGCTCTGCCTTGCTGGCAAGCCCACCCTCTGTACACATCCAACCAATACAAACTCCAGTTTTGCCCTCTCTGAGAATGTGCAGCAAAGTGAATTGTTGTCCTAACAAGCACATTTCCTTGCATTATTTTAAATAATATGGGGAAAGTTGCGAAGGCTTTTCCCACATAGTTCCCCCTCCCTTTCTGAAATTGGTGAATCACCACAGGATCTCATTGGGGCAAAAGGTATTCTAGCATTCTATGAGGAGCTTTTTCATTGTCTAGACAACACCTAGGACTGGGAAGGGCAGCTATGAAAGAACTAGAAAAGATCCTAAAGTGCAAAAATATAAGACTGAATACTAAAGTTAGGAGCATCCAAGTCATTATATTTCCCATCACCACGTACGGAAGTGAGAGTTGGACAGTGAAGAAAGCTGATAGTCATCCTTTGAAATGTGGTGCTGGAGAAGAGTTCTACAGATACCACAGACTGCCAAAAAGACCAATAAATGGGTCCCAGAACCAATCAGGCCTGAATTTTCCATGGAAGCCAAGATGACTAAACTGAGACTGTCATGCTTCAGCCACATCATGAGATGGCATGACCCACTATAAAAGACAATGCTAGGAAAGATGGAAGGCAGTAGAAAGAGAGGAAGAGCACATTTTAGATAAATAGACTCAATCAAGGAGGCCACACCCCTTAGCCTGCAGGACCTGAGCAGAGTGGTGGAGGACAGAGAGTCTTGGAGGTATCTTATTTGTGGAGTGAGTCAAAGTCGGCCTGAGAGTAGTTAACAACAACAAATAACACAGTGGCTAAGAGGGGAGGCTATGAATCAGGGAGTACAAAGCCTGCCTCTGGCAGGAACTCACAAGATAGTTTTTAACAAGTCGGATCTCTCTCATTCTCTGTCTTCTCCATTTGCATAGGTATTAAAATAATATTGACTACACCTCACAAGGTTGTTATAAGCATTACAACCAAACAACGCATGTAAAACTTTCTGTACCCTTGGAAAAGTTACGCAAGATGCTGATATATTTATTAAATTATTTTTGTTTTGTATTATTGTTGTTGCTATTATTTACTGATTACCAGGCTGACTTTTTCCATGTCAGTACATCATAAAAGAGAACTCTGGACTGAACTTTGGGCTCTACTGAGTTCACTGGCATAGTTTACAAGTTTTTTCAAATTTTCATTCCAAAGACATAATTGGATTTAATAAAGATGGCCTTGTTAATTTTAAAATATTTCCATAGGCCACATCATCAGCATGACAAAACTATTACATTAATAAGAATAGGTGCAGAATGCAGCAAGCCATGGCTTAAGCAGTGGTGATACTGATTCAGCTATAACAACTTAGAATTCCATTAAACACCTAGCTTATTAAGTTCCCATAGTTCTCTTGGAATGGCCATTCCTGTGTATTTCTATGAAAAGTAGGAATGGCTGACATTATAATGCATTTCTTTAAAAAGTAATAGTCTCCCCAAGTAACTAAAAGTTGATTCACTTGTTGCTCTCTTAATGAAAACTATGGAACTATATTTCCTGTGGCTGTCACCATCCTGACCAACAACTACTTTCTTTTGGCAGCCAAAAGAAGAAGCCTGAGGTAGTCACCTGGTTGGAGCAGCAAGTTCCGTATCTGAAGAAGTCCCTTTGGTCATTGCTGTGATGAGACTACAGTACACTGCAGGATCTCTCTAGGTTGACTAGACACTGACAGTAACCAATGGCTGATGCTAGGAGACCACTACAACCAACTCTATGGATTAGCACCCAGGAGGCTGATTAGTTGCTGCTGTGAGACCACTGCACCCTGGAACTTGCCAAAGCTGAGCTATTGTTACGCAAAACACTCATGGGAGTGGAAATCCACTCAAGATCTTTTTGGCTTCAATGGGGAATTAGAAGCAACTCAAATGGCATATGAGAGGCTTGCGTAACTTTTGCAGGACCTTGGAACCCTGTGTACACAGGTGGAGTGAAGGAAGCACACAGGAGAACAAATGGATAAAACTTTATTGAACAATTATAGCATTCATACACACACATCCCACACATTCAGTTATCAAGCGAATAAGAACTTCAGAGTAAGGCAAGAACTTACTTATAAAGGGAATAGTCAGGCTATGAGGGTAATACTGCACCTAATTCCTGAAGCTTGTCTTTCCGGAGAAGCAGCGTTGCTCTCGAGTAGCAGCAACAAGAGGAAATAGGAAAGGCTTGGGGAAGAAGGGTTAGGATCACTGGAGTGAAGGAGGAGTGCCTGAAGCTGCCTGGAAGCCATTTCAAGGTCCAGGAGAGTTAGAGGATAATTGGGAAGGGGTGGGGATAAGGAACGGAGCATCATGGATTCAGCTAGAAGTTGGGACTGAACCAAAGAATTTAAGATTTCCAGGGTTTTTATAAGGAAAATTTCTTTGAAGTTGCACTCTGGATCAAAGGAACCTTTGATTTCAGATAGTTCTCAATTGTTTTACAAAGGGATTCTGAAAAGCCAGGATCTGGGAGATTGGGGATAATCTGATAAACAGGTAACCCTCTTCAGTCTTTTGGATGCAAAGGTGTCAGCTTAATTGTCATAGCAATAAAGTATTTGCTGTAGGTTTGAAGCATATAGGATACCTGTCTCCTTGATGTTTCCATTTCAGAGAGGATGCCTGTATTCAGGTGTGAATTTGTGGGGCATTTATGGGGGCTCTTCCCAGGCATATCTGTGCTTGCCCTGAGCATTCTGACCAGATCATGGAATGCATTTCCTGCTAGCCCTTGGAAGGCCCTCCCAGCCAGATCAGCCAAATTTGATATCAAGGCACTGTTTCTCAATCACAGTGAACTAAAGTTGTGAGCCAAAGTGAACCAAGTAGTGGATAATGGTTCTTGCAGTAGAGACAGTGATCCTCTGTTATAATATGCCACAATAGCAACCACTATCACTGGGTATTTCTGCCATGAGACCTGGCTTGTGGGGGCAATTAGCTCACACACTTTGGAAACCACTTAATGTGGTGTAGATGTGTAAATTGCTATTGCTTAAACAATTTGTAAGCCATTCTGATAGCCTTTGTGGCCGAAAAGCAGGGTATAAATACCTAAATAAATAAAATAAATATAAATATGAGACCACTGTGCCAGGAACTCTATTGCCTTCTGGCAGCAACAATCACTGGCTTATTTACCCTCAGGCTCCACTGAAGCAGCTTGAAAATGGACACATTAAAAGAAAGGTGGTGGGGTAGAGAGGGGAATATCATGAATTATCATCATTCCACACTAGTGGAATGCATTATTTTCCCACCCATTTACATGTGTTTGCCAAATCTGTTGTCATTGGGTCACCTATTTTGCCCCCAAGTAACCCCAAATGCCCTCTAGAGGACATGGCAGCAATGTTACCATCCCCTCTGGCTATTTTAGGTCTAGGAGAAGACTTTTTTCTAACAGAAAATGATCCAAAATTGACTTTAAAATCACTTCCTGTTATACAAAAGGCTTCTCCTGAACCTAAAATGTCAAAACTTTCCCCCACACTTCCTAGAGGGCATTTCAGACCTATTTTCATGCCAGGGGTGTGGCTCTCCAATGTGACCCCCAAATCCCCAACAGTTGCCCACCTCTGTTTTAGAGCTAATTTTTAAAATTTCAACTTACAACTTTTCCTCATCACTAGGTAGTCTCCACATTCATCTTCTATAGGCAAAAATATTTCAGGAACTACAATCAAAATACGGCGTTTAGGCGGTGGATTTATAGTCCAAGTACACTCGATGTTTGCAGGGTAATTTCCTGGGTAGTTTGGGGATTCAATGTATCCAGTAAAATCTCCAAGTTCACCACTGCAGTGCCTGTCTGGAAAAAAGGGCATATGTTATCCATAGGGGAAGAGGGAGAGAAGTAGGCAGTGCCACCAAAACAAACCAAAACTATTAGGCCCAAGACCCTTGGCCTCTTTCAGGGAATTATGCACACTTCTTCCCCAAACCATTAAAAATATCTAGTTGAGTCAGATGATCTGAAGTAAAGTAAAACCCACATATAATATATCTAGGCCTATAAAAACACACAGCCTAAATACCTTAAGGGCATCAGAACCCATCTGAATTTGGATGCTAAGCAAGGTCAGCCCTGGTTAATACTTAGCTGGGAGACCACCAGCAAACACCAGGTGCTGTAGGCTACATTTCAGAAGATGGCAATGGCAAACTATCTCTTGAGTGTTTCCTGCCTAAGAAAACCCTATGAAATTCATGGGGTCTCCATAAGTCAACAGACAACTTGTAGGCACATACACACATACCCTATGAAAAAAGATGGTGACTTAAAGACAAAAACATATGCTGGCTTAAAATTCATAATGAGAGAAAGCTCATTCATGAAATTAGCTGGAAGCTATGAAAAGGGATGTCCCTGAGGCACAGCAGGGACAATAAAAGACAAATACCGTAACATAGCAGCAACTAGAGTCTATTGCCCTGTCACCATGACAGTGGATGCACGAGCCAGCAGGGCCTATCAGAGGAACACTGGCCCTGTTGCCAGGTGATCAAGACAGGCATTATTTAACTTTTTAAAAATCCATTTTTTTCAAACCAGAATTGAACTTCTGGTCACAAACCCATTCTTTTATATAGGCTATATGTTGTTGATGTGACATTGCTGAAGAACACAAATCACTGTCATGTGGGTACCTGGCTTCTAATTTTTTATTTATTAGTTAGTTATTAATATCCCGCTCTTCAGCCACAAGGCTATCAGAGTGACTTACAAACTGTTTTAAGCAAAAGCAATTTACAAATCTACACTGCATTAAGCAGTTTCCAATGTGTGTTAGCTAATTGCTCCCACAAGCTAGGTACTCTGGGTATTCTTCTAATGGAAGAAAAAAGACAAACAGCATCTATCCTTACAGCAAGAATGCTCATATAGTTTAATAAGAAAGAGAATGCAAGACATCTGTTGAAAACCACTGAAAGAAAAGCGCAGGACTCAGTGAAGCACTACTGAAGCCAATTACCTGGTGTGTGTCCAACTTCAGCAAAGGGGGCAGAAATAGCACCAGGAGGAACAGCTTCTTTTCAAACACCTTTGAACCAAGACTGCTCATAGTTACAATAAAACCATCCTGACTGTTTCACAAAATGTAAACTGAAACATAACCATAATTGCAGAAAACATGCAAAAAGATAATCACACAATGGCACATTCTTGTGTTACCATATGCAGCATGGCAACTGATCCTTCATGATAGCATCCTATGCCATACTAATAAGATATACCTACGGATAACCAATCATGTGGCAGAAACTGATGAGTCTCGTGATTGGAATGTAGCAATAGAGGGGTATAACCTTTTTAATTAAAACAGGCCAAACAGGAAAGGAGGAGGAATAGCATTATATGTCAGGGATATTTACACCAGTGAAGAGATCCATGACATCAATACTGGAAGCCAGGTGGAGAGCTTCTGCATAAAAATTAAAGGGGAGGGAAACAACAGGGATGTTATTGTGGGACTCTACTACAGACCCCCAAATCAGACGGAGGAAGTGGATGTTGCCTTTCTAGAACAGATGAACACACATGCAGAAAGGAGAGATGTAGTAGTGATGGGTGACTTCAACTATCCTGATATTTGCTGGCAATCTAACTCAGCCAAAACTACAAGGTCTAGCAAATTCCTTACTTGCCCAGAAGACAATTTCATGGTCCAAAAGGTGGAAGAGGCAACAAGGGTGTCAGCTATTTTAGATCTGATCCTAACCAACAGGGATGACCTGGGTAATGGGGTGCAAAGTGGTGGGATCCTTAGGGGAGAGTGATCATGTTCTCCTGGAGTTTGATATACAATGGAAAGGAGAAGCCAGGCATAGTCAGACAAGCATTCCAGACTTTAGGAGAGCTGATTTCAATAAACTCAGGGAAATACTGGGGGTGATGTATACTAAAAGAGAAGGGACTTCAAGACAGATGGGACTTTCTCAAAAGGGAGATACTGAAGGCACAATTTCAAACAGTACCAATGAGGAAGAAAAATGGGAGGTGTCTCAAGAAACCAGGATGGATGACTAAAGAACTTTCAATGGAGCGAAGTTTTAAATGGAACATGTATAGGAAATGGAAAAAGGGGGAAATCACCAAAGAAGAATTCAAACAGATAGCGAACACGTGTAGGAGTAAAGTCAGAAAAGCTAAAGTGCAGAATGAGCTCACGCTCACTAGAGAGGTTAAGAACAATAAAAAGGGGGGGGGTTAGGTATGTCCACAGCAAAAGGAAGAAGAAGGAAATGGTAGGGCCACTACCTACCATGTGGAGAAGATGGCAAAATGCTAACAGGGGACAAAGAAAAGGCAGAATTACTCAACGACTTCTTTGCCTCAATGTTTTCAAAAAGGAAAAGGGTGATCAACCTGAGAATAAGGGAACAGAGGACACAACAGGGGAAATCCAGCACAGAATAAGTAAAGAGGTAGTACAGGAATACCTTCCTAATCTAAATGAATTTAAATCTCCAGGACCAGATGAACTACATCCAAGGGTATTAAAAGAGCTGGCAAATGTAATCTCAGAGCCATTGGCAATAATCTTTGAGAACTCCTGGAGAACAGGAGAAGTCCCAGCAGACTGGAGGAGGGCAAACGTTGTCCCCATCTTCAAAAAGGGAAAAAAAGAGGATCTCAACAATTATCGTCCAGATAGTCTGACATCAATACCAGGGAAGATTCTAGAGCAGATCATTAAACAGAGAGTCTGTGAACGTTTAGAAGGCAATGCCATAATCACAAAAAGTCAATATGGGTTTCAGAGAAACAAGGCATGCCAAACTAATCTGATCTCTTTTTTTGATAAAGTTACCAGCTTGGTAGATGAAGGGAATGCTGTGGATATCACATACCTTGATTTCAGTAAGGCCTTTGACAAGGTTCCCCATGACATTCTTGCAAGCAAGCTTGTAAAATGTGGGCTAGACAAGTAGTTAACTGTTAAATGGCTTTGTAATTGGTTGACCGGCTGAACCCAAAGGGTTCTCAGCAGTTGCTCCTCTTCGTCTTGGAAAGATGTGACCACTGGGGTGCCACAAGGTTCTGTTCTGGGCCCAGTGCTATTCAACATCTTTATCAATGACTTGGATGACAGAATTAGGGGCATACTTATTAAATTTGCAGATGACACCAAATTAGGAGGAGTAGCTAATACCCTAGAGGACAGGATCAAAATTCAAAATGACCTGAATAGACGAGAAAACTGGGCGAAAGCTAACAAAATGAAATTCAATACAGAGAAATATAAGGTACTGCACTTAGCACAGAAAAATGAAAAGCATAGATATAGGATGGGGGAGACCTGGCTGAATGAGACTACATGCGAAAGGGATCTAGGAGTCCTAATAGACCACAAGCTGAACATGAGTCAACAGTGTGATGCGGCAGCTAAAAAGGCCAATGCAATTTTGGGCTGCATCATAGAAGTATAGTGTCTAGATCAAGGGAAGTAATAGTGCCATTCTATCCTGCCTTGGTCAGGCCTCACCTAGAATACTGTGTCCAGTTCTGGGCACCACAATTCAAAAAGGATATTGACAAATTGGAGTGTGTCCAGAGAAGGGTGACTAAAATGGTGAAAGGTCTGGAAACCATGCCTTATAAGGAGAGACTTAGGGAGCTGGGTATGTTTAGCCTGGAAAAAAAGACGGTTAAGAGGTGATATGATAGCCCTGTTTATGTATTTGAAGGGATGGCAGGCTGAGGATGGAGCAGGCTTGTTTTCTGCTGCTCCAGAGACTGGAACACGGAGCAATGGATGCAAGCTCCAGGAACAGAGATTCCACCTCAACATTAGGAGGAACTTTTTGACAGTAAGAGCTGTTCGGCAGTGGAACACACTCCCTCGGAGCGTGGTGGGGTCTCCTTCCTTGGAGGTCTTTAAACAGAGGCTGGATTGCCATCTGTCAGGAATGCTTTGATCAAGATTTCCTGCGTGGCAGGGAGTTGGACTGGATGGCCCTCGTGGTTTCTTCCAACTCTATAATTCTATGATTCTATGATGATAATACAGTTAATCCCCTGCCAGTACTGCTCTTTCTGGGGACAGGCAATGCCACTGGGGAACTCTCTTGTGTAACACTATATACAAAAGGGTCACCAAAACTGCACAGGGCAGAAACATGCTGTGCTAATGTAAGAAAAGAACCACATGGAGGTGGTGTAATAAGGCCAAACTACACTGAATTCAGAAATCTTAAAGCCCATGTGCCTTCCATTCTCACACTTCGGCAGCTAGCTAAGACTGTCACTTTCATTTCTGATCCAACTGCAAATATTTACCTTTACAGTGTGTTACGTTTGTTGATCCATCATAATCAGTAGTCGTGTTTCCAGGACAAGAAATGCAGTAATTTTGTCCAAAATCAGGTTGATATGTGCCAACCAGACAGCGGATACATCGATGTGTAGTAGTGTTGTAGAAGTGACCAGGTGAACACTGCACTATAGAAGAGGATAAGCAAGCAGCATAGCATAGCTTTGGCAGGTTATGACATAATGTACTGCAGCTTCCTACTAAAGGTATGAATTGATTAGTAGCTAATTTTCGGCACAGAAAATTAAATTTACCCGTATGTACATTATGACGTGTAATCAAGGAACGCACACACCCATTCTGTAGTATATTCACAAAGTTTGTTTATCTATCATATAGGAGGAATCTTCTGTTCATGCCTATGTGGCAAAGAAGATACATGTGCATTCATTATACAAGAACACATGTCTATGAGGCATGTGTACACCTTCTTATTAGGAAGTGATGTCCACATAAGAAATTCCTAATAAGAAGTGACTTCCACATAACAAAGCCTTCGTATGTGAAGCAGCCCTGTGGGATTGCCTGACTTGCTTCCTTGAATATGTTCTTTTCAACCACTCCTTGCCCAACAAGCACTTTTGACCTAATATGTGCTAGTTTAGCCTTCCTGCTCAGTACTATAAGTTGGACAATGAAGGCTGAATAGGGTGGAACTGCCTTTCTCCATGGATGGCAGTAGATTCCTGACTGCAACCATATTGAAAGAAAAGTAATTCTTTCACTGCTAAAAGTTCTTTCACTGTCAAAAGAAATACATGTAACTGCACATGTTTCTGATGGATTCTTAAGCTCTCTTGGCTCTTACTTTTAGTCTCACAATCCTGAAACAATGTTGCACCAGTACGTTTTGTCAGCAAGCCTCCACCACAGGTAAAACAAGATGTGCGACCTCCATCAGGCTGATATGTTCCAAAAGGACATGGAAGGCAGGGCTTAAATCCATCAGAGGAATATTCACCGGGTGAGCACAGTCCTGAGGGGTGAGCGAAATATACATCCATTAGCTTAAGATATAAAATGTATGGAGATTGTACAAACGTACTGGAATGTACTGAACCCTTAGTTGGTAGCATGCCCCATCAACAAAGAAAAATGGAGAGAGAATGAGAAGTATTTTATCATCATAAACAGCTGAAGCAAACTGAATTAAAAAGGAGAATAGCAACTTGCATTATCTGGCTGGCACATTACCACAGGAATTATCTTCTTTCTTTCTTTCTTTCTTTCTTTCTTTCTTTCTTTCTTTCTTTCTTTACAGTGTTTCAGATTTTGTATAATGACCATGACTAAAGTTTTACATTTTTAAGCTTGCTGCAGCCAAGCTTGACAGCAATATAACAAAAAACAAAAATCACTATACCCCACCACCCATACAATTTCTGGTCACTTAAGCCAGACACTGAGAAAGTTGTCCACTTGATCAGTTACCTTCCATTATACTAAATTACAGATTCCCTAGCTACCTCGCATATTCATATGGGCGTCTAATAGTTTTACAGTGCTTTGTCACTGCTAAATCCAAGTGTAACCCACATAGCTACCTTATGTTATGCTTCTATGCATCTCAAAACTTGTTCCAGAAAGCCTAGTGTGAAGGAGAAGTTTTATTACGATGCATACCCTTGCTCCCAGCACAACCATGCGGGGTAAGAAGTTAAAGCTGTTATGTGCTCCTCCCAATGTTTCCATCTAGCTTATTTTCCCTGCTCAGTCAAGGAAATAATAATGAGCAATTCTCCCTATACCCTCTGTGTTCTGATTGCACATGCTAGGGGGAAATGGGGAAAGAGATTTATTATGGCCCTGAGGATCCTCCTATGTTTCAACAGTATGCTTGTAATGGACTGGATTGATTACTATGTGCCTTGAACATTGTGGTACCTCAGCAAAGCACTGCTGTTGATAATCTTCCATTTATTTCAGTAAACCTTGTATTGCAACCCCACTCAAGTTCCATTCAAACAAAGAGCATATGCAGGCAGCTGTCTAGCTTCTTTTATTACACATCCTTTTCAAGGGCACAACCTGTGTTGTGCATCACACACAGGCAAAGTGAAATGCAGACCATGCTTTAAATGTAGAAGTAATTAAATCGGACTCCTGTCACTGGGTCTTTAATATTATCTCCTCTGCTCCTTAATTGCTTTGGTGTCCTTATTCTACAACAGGCAGAGCTAGCCTAATGGCACTGAGTATATACATATATTTGTTCCCTGCAGATTCTTTATGTATATTTCTGTGTAATCTGTTTTACAAATTTGCAGCAAGGTGATTGCAATGACAGGCCAAGTGATTAAACTGCTTTGCAAGACAGTATACTGTTCTTTTAAAGATCTGTTGAAGCTGTTAGTTTTGGTTTATAGCACCAATATATCACCTCACTGAATGGCTGTTTTTGTTAGAGGGGTTCAATTGGCCTTGGCTTCATTTCAGGTTATTTAAGTTTGCAGCAAATAAGGCATTAACTAGTCATGATCAGGGAGAAGGAATTTTGTTTACAGCTAATGAGCTGAGTTTAATAGAGAGCACCACCTTGGCTTATGAATACAGAAGCAGTATTGAGTTCTATGCGGCTTATTGCAACAATCAAAGGCAAAAACGGCAAGCTAAAGACCAAGTCCATAGGGCATGGCGTGTCACAGAAAAAACATTATACCAGAAATTGTAAAGGACCCATGCATTATTCTGTATATGAACTTGAGCAATTAAACAGTCTGTAACCACTTAGAAAGGAATGCCGTGATCACAAAAAGTCAACATGGATTTCTCAAAAACAAGTCATGTCAGACTAATCTTATATCTCTTTTTTTGATAGAGTTACAAACTTGATAGATGAAGGGAATGCAGTAGATGTAGTGTATCTTGATTTCAATAAGACTTTTGACAAGGTCCCCCATGATAGTCTTGCAAAATAGTTAGTAACTTGTGGCTTAGACAATGCAACTGTTAGGTGGATTTGACTACCCAAAGGGTAGTCACCAATGGCTCCCCTTCATCCTGGAGAGAAGTGACCAGTGGGATGCCACAGGGTTCTGTCCTGGGTCCAGTGCTATCCAGTATCTTCATCAATGACTTGGATGAAGGAATAGAGGGTATGCTTATCAAGTTTGCAGATGATACCAAATTAGGAGGGGTAACTAATATCCCAGATGACAGGATCAGAATTCAAAATGACCTCAAAAGATTAGAAAGCTGGGCCAATACTAACAAAATGAATGTCAACATGGAAAAATGTAGGATACTACACTTGGGTAGTAAAAATGTAATGCACAGCTATAGGATGGGTGACACATGGCTTGAGGGCAGTACATGCAAAAAGGATCTAGGAGTCTTAGTGGACCACAAGCTGAACATGAATCAGCAGTGTGATGCAGCAGCTAAAAAAGCCAATGTGATTCTAGGCTGCATTAATAGGAGTATAGTGTCTAGATCAAGGGAAGTAATAGTGCCACTGTATTCTGCTTTGGTCAGACTTCACCTGAAATACTGTGTCCAGTTTTGGGCACCACAGTTCAGGAAGGATATTAAGAAGCTGCAACAGGTCCAGAGGAGGGCAACCAGGAAGGTGGGAGGTCTGGAAGCCATGCCCTATGAGGAGCAGCTTAGGGAACTGGGCATGTTTAGTCTGGAGAAGAGAAGGTTAAGAGGGGACATGATAGCCATGTTTAAATATTTGAAGGGATGTCATACAGGGGATGGAGCAAGCTTGTTTTCTGCTGCTCCAGAGACTAGGACATGGAACAATGGGTTCAAACTATAGGAAAAGAGATTCCATCTAAACATTAGGAAGAACTTCCCAACAGTAAGAGCTGTTCGGAAGTGGAATACACTGCCTGGTACTATGGTGGAGTCTCCTTCTTTGAAGGTTTTTAAACAGAGGCTGGATGGCTATCTATCAGGAATGATTTGATTGTGTATTCCTGCACGGCAGGGGCTTGGACTGGATGGCCCTTGAGGTCTCTTCCAACTCTATGATTCTATGATTCCTTGATACATGGCATTTTAATTAAAATAATCTAGTTGATATGCATTTTTCCACTGCCTGTAAACACCAGCAGTCATAAAGATACACCATATCACTTATTAATCCCTATTTGTGCCATCAACAAACATAGCTTCCATGTCTTCCTCGTCAGAAAGTCTGTCTAAGTTACAGTCGACAGAGGAGATGAGTCCTACTTATGAAAGCCTAGATACTGGAATCTATGTAGACATTTGCTTCTGGAAAATGTTCTTTGAAAAGAGTGAGAAAACCTCTCGCATCATTCTTTTTTTGCTACAGTGATAGACCTTTGCTTGAAAAAAGGCAATGAGAAGTGGTGAAATAAGAGGAAGAGCAAGGAAACATTCTAATGGAATTCACTGACCACTCAGGGACTAAGAAGAGCAGCAGGATCTGTGGCCAGTACACTAACATCATTGCTGGTGCCTCGGCTACATGGATAAGAATGGCTTGACCTAATCAAACCATGTGCCCTTTTGTTGTTGTTTGTTTGTTTTTGATTCTTGCAATAGGAGGACAAATAAAAGCTCTTTTATGCTTCAAAGAGTCTTCTGCTGGCTACTTTAAACCTGATGAAGAAGGTAGTAACACACAGTAGCCAGTTTACAGTTTGGCCCATGGTTCATTCCTGCCAACCCCCTGCTTTCCCAGCATTCTGAAATGCTGCAAAGAGGCCCTATGAGATTAAAATGAGAATTTAAATGTTGACCTTGGCACTCCACTTGTCTTGAAGAAGTCATACTGCCCTTTACTTGTGTGTTGTAAAACCTTCTCATGAATGAATAATTGGAGCATGCCTGGACTGCATTTAAAACAAAATCACATTTAGCACCTTGTCTGCTGTCCCAAATTACTAGAAAATGATACCAAATAGCTTTTGTATCTTTGTTGTTGTGTATTTTAAAGAAGTTTCCAACTTGCAGTGACCCTAAAGCAAAGTTATCATGGGGCCTTCTTGACAAGATTTGTTCTGAGGAAGGTTGCTTTGGCTCTCCTGAGGGAAACATGACTTGTCCAAGGTCAAGTGGGTTTCCATGGCTGAGCAGGGATTCAATCCCTCGTTTCCAGAGTCATAGTCCAACGTTCAAACCACTACACCACACTGGCTCCCTATACCACATTTGGCTTAGTTTTCCTTTATTTTCACTCTTCCCTAAGCTGCAGCAAAAATCCAACACGAAACTCATCCCACTGTCACACTACACTGTTATAGCAATATTATTCCACTTTAACTCTTATGGCTGCGTCCTGTAGAATCCTGTGATTTGCAGTTTAGGGAGGGGCATTCAGCATTCTCAGCCAGAGAGCAATTAGGCTTCACTAAACTAGAAACCCCAGAATTACACAGGAGGCAGCTATAGCAGTTAAAGGGGAATAATTATGCTATAAAAGTATAGTGCGATAAGGCTCATGGGATATAAGAACAACACTGTAAGAATCATGATTCTCCTTCAGGGTAAACTCTGCCTCATTCTGGTAAATGTTCCACAGCAGTATTCTATAAAAATGCCATTATTTACCCCCATATGTTTTAGCACAGAAAACACTAACAGGCTTACTGCATGCTGAAGTAAAATGGCAGGGCAACTGGAAGGTTCCGCTTTCCATGCTGCCTTACCTCATGAAGTTATTGTTCTTCTGGTGTTCTGCCATTCCAATCCCATCAGAGACTGAGGTAAAATCACATTTTTTTGCTAACTGGTTTTACCTCAGTCTCCCACGGGACCAGAACAGAAGAATGACATCGTGCAGTAAGGCGGCATGGAAGCAGGTTCTCTCTGCTGCACTGCAGCTTTACTTCAGCATGTGGTAGCCTCTGAGAAGATAACAATTAAAATATACCTTTCCTCACAGCACATTACTAATAACTGTCAGCCTGCATACATGTGCAGTAGAGACAATCTAGATTTATACAAATATGGTAGAGCAACATGTAAGGATTTTATTGTCTACTTAACCTCTGGCACTGCCAAGTTTTTGTGAAGTCTGCTCTAATAGGTACTTTCAGAATGTATGAAGGAGGTAGAGGCAACATCAATTCATCTGTTCTGTTCCTCTGTAGGTTGCAACATCCTCACCTCCACATTCAGTTATATTGCGAGCTCCAGCTGTTTTCTGGTTTCCTGAATTCTGAGGATTTGGGCAAGGTTCACAAGTTATTTGACCTTCATTGTCTTGATAAGTTCCATTAGGACATAAAATGCAGCCTTCTTGTTCCCCATGATAATATGTTCCAACACTGCAGCTAGCTGACAATAGGAGACAAAACAGTCAGTCACACTGTATCAGTGGACATTTTTTTTATATGGTGGGTGATTATGTTACAGTAGAAGCCTTCAACTTGTGTGATGTTGCTTGCTCTTTATAATAATGAAAGATATATTATCCCATCAAATTAAGCACCACTGTTATCCTTGAACATACTTCAACACAGGAAGAACTGAACAGGGTGTTCAGAAGTTGCATACCAGTAATCTACAGATGACAAATTATCATTCACTTACACAAGGAATACAGATAATGGATATCTGTTCTATCATCCATTTCCACAACTAGAAAGGAAATACTGGGAAGCATGAAATTGTGCCCCATTATGATTTCTTTTGAGAACTCTTGCTCATGTTGGGTATCTAGTAGCCACACTGTTTGTCTATTCAGATGATCTAGTGACTCTAAAGAAGGAAGCCTTCTGGTTTCCCTGTGGAGAGTGATATTTTCACAGAGAAAATGCACCTTCAAGAAAAAGCACGAAGCTATTCACCTGCTTTTTCCTTCCATTAAGCTTTGGTCCAGAGTCGGTAAAAAGCTGGGCTATAGGGGACTGATAATGGATTATCTAGACATGTGTGCATAAATGGCTTTTAGGTCTCTTTAATGTCTGCAATTGTGCAAATATCATAGCTGAGACATATTGCATATGCTTTGCGGCTAGAACATTTCATGTTTGCCACCAATATTTCAAGTTAGTTTCTTGAGAAATACCTCTGCTTGAGACTGCTGCAGTTCATATAATACTCAAACAATAGGCTTTATAGGTTCAATTCCCTGACTTGATGATTATGTTAAAGAAATGCATGGTAACTCATCAAACACTCAAAAATTCCTCAATGGAGGGGGAACTTTTGGTTTAATTCAAACCAAAACATGGACATAACTGGTGAAGCTTTATTCTATGTAAACTTACACTTCAAGTAAACAGTACACATAATCTTTTTAGCTACCCCATTCTTTATACAGCACATTACTAGTGATATGGAGGAGCTGAAATGGAACACAGGCTTTGACAGAGAACACCTACAAAGATCAGATTTGCAATGTAGTCCCTATGTACTGCTAAGGCCATCTTTACTAGTCCAAATGGTCCAAGTTTGAAAGTCTTGTTGTGTTTAATAAGCTTCGTCCCAGGTAAGCCAGACATCCAGGAATCTACTTGTAAACATGGTGAAACTTGCAAATTGGACTGCATTCTGATGGGAAACTTCCTTCCTACCACTTGTTTCTACCTGTAAATGGTTTCTCTTCCAACCAAACCACCACTCAAAAAATTAATTTCAGTGATAACATGCAGTAAAGTTAATCAAATCTGAGCTAAGTATTGTGCTATCTAACTCTGGAAAGTGAATAAGGTCCAAAGCAAAGGCAATTGTTTGACAGTGAATTGTAAGTATCCACAATATCAGAGACTAAGAACCCCATATGTTTGCTTGTCATGGAAGTTCAGGTGGAAGGAGGGACTATCAATGTGCCCATGTTTAGAATTTGCTTGGGAAAGTGATATATTTTTAAATATCCTTAATTGGAGGGAGGGTTTTCTACCCAACAATCTTACTCTGGCTTTAAACCAAAGGTGTTTTTTTCTTTAGGGAATCAAAGGCTGAAATGTACCACTTGTGTTTACCCAGGATAGCAGTTAAAGTACAAAAGGGTCCACTACTGTTCTCATGTTTTAAGTGAGCATGGTCTGAATTTCCTTCCTTTGGAGGGGATATAGCTCCAACTGTAATACTGCTTTACAACTGAAGATTCTTCTCTCTTTATTTCCCTCCTTTTTCAAATGTAGGAAGACTCAAGAAAAAAACCCACAACTACATAGCAACTAGAGCCATAACAATAAATAAAGTAACCTTGAATATAACTGTTCAGACTCACTATACAAAGCAGGCCAATTTTTCCAAACCAGTTCTAGCTGGATATCTGGGAAATCACATCCACTCACAAAAGAGCAGGAGCTGCTGTTGCCATATAAGCCCATCTCTAAAAAGATAGGTCCTCCACACTTCAAACTATGACTCATAAACATTTCCCCCACATGTTGGTCTTTGTGTGCTGTTTGAAGTTTTCCACCATGAAACATACTCTAGGATCAGAAGGGTTCCACCAAAGGTTAGTGCTACTCCAAGATTTGGAGGAGGGAGTAGAAGACCACAATTTTTATTCCCTAATTACTACTTTCTGGTAGATCACTTCAGTAAAAAACAGAGGTTGAGACTTCAGAGTTTCAGAAAGAGAAAAATCTGTGAGGTAGACTGCAGCTTCAATGAACAACAGTGATAAATAAAAGTATGGCCAAAAAGATGAAAACACAGCATTTTTTAATGGGAGAGACAGCAGGAAACTGTCACTAACCTTAACTACATAGTAGAAAGGTATTGTATAACTATCAAAAGACGCAATACTCTATTGTGAAAGGTTCTGAAAATCAGTAATGTGAAGTGTGAGGAGCAGCAGGAATGTAGGAGAAACAATGAATATTGAAAAACATGAAGTGTTCAAAAAATTAAAGTAGTCACATCAGCTAGGCACAAACTATTTGACCAAAGCACTATTACACTGATTTCAGTGGAAGAATTACCATGTGTTTAAGGCCATCATCCTATGAAGCAGAAAACAAGACCTATACTAGGGACTTATTTTTTCCAAGTAATATATAGGATTAGCCTGAAACTCCCCCCCCCCGTATCAAAAGTTATTTGACTAGATTTCCCCATCTTTTTAAAATAGTGTATTTTTGCACACTTTATAGTTTACAGAGAGGCAACAAAAAACAGTAACATAAAAACCACCTTGATAGGTTTGGCTAAACTGGGAAAGAGTTTTACCTCAGCAGCAAACAGACCGTAAAATTTTATGGCTCTTATGTAAAGTAGTATTCTTCACCACTCACCAAATTCAACGCCATACATTCCAGATCATTATACGTGGAAAAAGTGGGTAGCACATGTTCAGATAATCTCTATACTCTTGCCCTTCCACATCCTGTTAAAAGAGTTCCCGATGTATAGTCCCTAGACTGGCCAAAATGTTCCATGTCTATTCAGAAACATTTAAGAATGACAGGTTTTGCTTGTATTAACATTATGCTGTAGGCAATTTAACTAGGTATCTTCAGATCAGCATGAAAAAGAAAGGGGTTGTGTCTTCACTGTACCATTTCAAGAAAGCAAGGGAGGCAGAACTGACCCTTCTGTGTGGATAAAACTCTAAATAAAAGTGTCATGCCCTCAAGTTTTTCAATACAAATATTTGTATAAAAATGACACTAACAAGTTCACTAGTCCAACAGCATAAAACACAAGCATATGTCACAGAGTCATATCAAGTGCCTGTTTTCAAAATAAAGACCCAAAACTTGGAAACTGCAACACAACATCAAGGATCTTGCCAGCTTTCTTTACTTGCTTTTTAAAATTTCCTGCAACCTGTTTGTTTTCCCTCAAATGAAGTCAAGAACCAATTGCCTTCAACAGACGGCATTGCTATAAGCACCATTATTGTCTGTCTTCAATGACCATTAAAATCCTTCTCTTAACTCTCACAACTGTTTGGGTTGGGAGTGAAAGCTTTTCTGATGCAAAAGAAAAGTAGGGGGAGTGAGGCACCCACAGGGAGCCAGGATTAAGAGTTATAAAGACATTTAAAGGCTCTTTCCTTCTATTCAACTTGTTTAGCCTTTGAGTTTGTTATGGACAAACACTATAGTGTCTCAGTGACTTAAGAAGGTGAACCCCATAAAAGAGGTCGTGATCCACAACTAACTATTCCCTTAAGAGCCATGCCCTGACTGCATCAGAAACACAGACACACACAAACCCCAGATAGAAACTTATTCCTAAGGAGCCCCTCTGTATTGTTTTTTGGTTTTGTTTTCTATTGGTTCACAGGCTGCAGTCCTATGAGGAAATTATACGCATTAGGACTAAGGACTTAAGTTTATTATCCTGGAATCAGCAGGCTGGCAAAACAGGCAGCTATTTATCTTTGGTTTAGAAAATTTATTTTCCTCCTAGCACCTCTTTCAAAATCTTTCCATTAGAAAGGAAAGAAAGTTGCAAGATGTTGGGTTGAGAATCAGTTAGAAAAGAACCAGTATGAACAAACATTGAAGACAAAGAGCTCTCTGTGTTTACGTTTTGTTTTGTTTTGTTGGTCTTTTTAGAAAAATAAGATCAGGCCCACAGAGCAAGTTGATGTGTTTCTGCTTGTTGAAAGCTTACTTCATGCCCCTTAAAATGCAATTATAGTGGAGGACAAATTTATTTATTTAAAGCCACATTTGTAACCTATCATCTACTTATATTTTTTAAAAAAAACAGTTTACACAGATTAAAAGCAGCAAATAATATCAAATTATCCTTACAACATTCTTATTTTTTTAAAAGATAAAGTCTAAAACAACAACATCATATATATAATAAATTTAAAATCTGGGAAAGTCTTAGGGGCATACCGCACACTGAAGTAAAGCTGCAGTGCAGCAGGAAGATTTTGTCTTCTGTGCTGCCTTGCTGTACGACGTCGTCATTCTTCCTATGTTCTGCCATTCTGGTCCTGTGGTGCCATCTTTTTGCTAACTGATTTTTCTGGTTAGCAAAAAGATGCAGTTTTACCTTGGCCTTCCACAGGACCGGAACAGAAGAACAACATCATCATGCAGTAAGGCAGCATGAAAGATGGAACCTTCCTGCTGGGCTGCCACTTTACTTCAGTGTGCGGTAAGCCCTTAGCCTGATGCGCAATCTGCATGGCAGATAAGCTTGCCATAGTGGATGCTATGAAGAAACCTGCCCAAGGTTGTGCCTTCCCAGATGTTTTAGACTACAAGCACCATCATCTCACAACTTTAACCAAGATGGTGGAAGGTGTTAGAAGTTGTAGTCTGAAAATAACTGGAGGTCACCACACTGGGCAAAGTGTGAAGGGGAGGCACATCTATGAAGACAGAGAGGATATGAACCAGGATGTGTTTATCACTGTGTGATTATGGATATGTGCCAACCTTTGTCGTTTTATGGAGTCTTGTCAAAAACACACAAGTTGGATTGTTTCATTAATATTGCCTCCAATTTGGTAGTTCAAATGACTACACAAGATATATTTAAAAGAAAAAAAAACAGAAGGAAAAGTTTCCAGACGCCTCTTTGTGGCCAAAATGTAGATGGAGACCCCCTGAAAGAATGTATGGAGATTGTTCAGCTTCTGTAATCCTGCTAGTTTTCTCTATAGACTTTGATTCAAAGTGTATGTCAAACATCACAATATTGTCCCATTCTCTTGTTCATGGATGATGTTTCACATGCTTCTACATAAGCATTCTCTGCATTTGCTACATTATCTAGAGATAACTGGGATAAAACACTTTATACACTAAGTACTATGGAACACAGAGATGATATAATTGAGGAAAGTATGATTACAGATAGAGCACAAAGGACAAACCTCACATTTGAAACAATGGAAGGGTTGATGAGAACACAACTTAGGTTCAAAAACAATAGTTTTGACATCAGCGTTATAATCTTTATTCACACCAGTGGGGCAATTTGCTCTTCATGAAACTAGCTTAGTGTTCTGTGTGAACTCTTGGTTATAATGCTATATAAGCACTACTGATTTTCTGTATGCAGGTTACAAATGCATCAAATCAATGCATCAGACAGCAATTGCACCTACCACATCTGTTATCCATGTGCCTTTGACCAAGGCCACAGAGCTCCTGTGTATCAAGTACCCTGGGAGATTTTCTGGCCACATCATGATCCACACCAGAAAGGCGAATATGGAATTGCTCTTTGTTGATTACCTTTCGCAAGGTTCTGATTGCTTTACGGAGCCTCTTCTCAGTCCTTTTACGTGCACAGCTCAAATTGCATGTGTCTAGAAAGGCATAGGTGGTGGTAATCAGGAGGAGAAAGTACTAATGTATAATACCACTGGGTTTGAAAGAGTAGTCAGTGCAGTAATTGAGAAAACCAGCCACATTAACTATGACAATAAACATCATTATGAGTTACATTTTCAAGGTTCTAAAATATAGAACTACAAATATTTAGCCCCATAAATTTTCTGAGTTTTGGAGAAAGGGATATGAAAGCTTCAAAACAGGAGATACTTTTGTTTGTTTTGCATGAAGGTGTAAGTGAAAGATAGAAAAGTTCAGGCTCAAACTGCAACAAGCTCTCTCGGAAACAAAACTTTTCATTTGTATTGTGGGTTCTTTTCCAACCAACCTGTCACCTCCTTTTGGTTTGTTTCAAGCTCAAAGTCTGCAGATATAAACATTTCTCTGCCATGAACTCCAAGAGTTTTCTTGCCAGAACTGCATGTCAAGTTTACATAGTAGAAGTTCTCTATTATTGAAGTATGTTTCTCTGTGTGAACAAAATGAAAAGAAGCAAAAACTTGGCCATCTATGTTGTTGGGCATTTGCTAAAGCTTGATAAATGTTTCTGAGAAAATGTTTTTGAAGCTGTATGATTAATTCCAGATGCTAACAAACTATAAGCAATTGCCCTGGCACAATCTGGTATGTGGGCACAGTTTCAATTATAGCCTCACAGAGGCTCCAAGGAAGGATCTCAGCCAAATGTGTACAAGACAAAATTCCATGCTGGGTGGGGGCTCGGTGCTAAAATTAGTTTATTTCTAATTAGTTCCAGGCCTGTTCCTTTTTACCCATTTGAGCCTGCTATGATAAACTAGATCTTCCCCAGCTTGGTGCTCTCCAGATCTCTGAGATTATGACTCCCACTATTCCTAGCCAATTGGACCATTGGGTATGCCAGCTGGGGATTATAGGAACTGAAGCCCAACACACCTGTATGATGTAGGGTCAGATCAAAAGCTCAGCTCCCTATCGGCTGCCAGAATCTCAATCATTTTGTTACATGGGTACATGTCTGAGAATTCATTCTCACATTCAGTTTACACTAGGAATGTGCATACAAATGTATCCAGGTGCCCCTATTTATGCCCTATGAGGTTGTGATGTATGATCTTAGGAAAGGGAGAAAATTTTGTTCAGTTTGCATTTTGATACAAACTTATCTAGTTTGCACTTCCTGAATCAATGTGTGAACTGGAATGGAATTGCCGTTTGTGATTTGCAATTCCCTGGATTCTGCAAAATAGTTCTACACATTTTAAAAAGTATGTAAAAATGTCTATATTGGGAGAAAGGCACACAAAATTGTTTATAATAGAGACATAACATCCCCGAAAACCCCTTGCAAAAAATGTGCATATTAGGGGAAAGTAAATTAAAATGTATATGTTAGGATAAAAGTGTACAAAAATCTTCATGAATTCTAATATGGAGGGGTTTTTGTTTTGTTGCAGGGGATAGAATGGGGAGGATCTGCAAACTCATGCAAAAGCAGGACGGAACAAAATGCAGTCTAGAAAAATGAGAAACTGATAAATTAACCCATCCTTTGTCTCCAAACACTTAGCAGCCCATTCAGATATTTTAGTATGTTCCACAAGGAAACATTTACAGTGGTACTCCAAATATGGGCTGAGATGCAATCCAAGCAAGCTAAGAAATTGTATCCAAGCAATTGTATCCAAGCAAGCTAAGAAATGTTCAACACATAGCCCGGATACACTAAAGAGTCACACACATAATCCCTTGCTCTTGAGAAGGAGCAAACTATGTTGCCCTATATGGGGTTTTTTTCCCCTTTAGTGGCATACACTGTGACCATTAATGGATAATCAGACGTTCTGTAACGATGTTCTAAAAGTGCAATAGATTTACAGAAAAGCTGCAAACTGCACCCTGATCTCTTATCGTGTAGTATCTAAACTCCCTACATGGATACCAGATTTAAGGAAAGCTCTCTATCACTTCATCTCCATCAGGATAAAGGTTCTTTCATTCTAGAGAAGCAGAAGCAGTAAAGGCCTTCTTTTCCACCTGTAGGCCATTCACCTCTGGACTGGAGAGATCACTGAATTATGTGCATATTAGGGAAAAGTAATCCCAAATATTTTTCTCAATTAAGCAAATATTATTGTCAGAACCCCCCCCCACACACTATATGATATATAAGCCTCACATCCTAAGCATCTGATGAACAAGCAGGTGTTTTGACAAAATCTTGTAAAGGTTCCTATCTCTTTTGTTCTCCCAGCTTGCTTCTCCTGGGATGCAACACCCATTTCCCCCTCTCCATCTGCCTCTACAATATAACCAAACACCTACTTATGTAGGACAGTGCAGCCTTGCTCCAGCATGGCCCTGTCATTCCTTAATGAAAACTTCTTAACTCTGCTTCTGCTGGGTTAATTAAATGCTTTTAGACTACTGAACTATATAAATAATCATAACCTTATTTCTCCAGACACTGCTACAGTTATCACCACTATCCACAAGGCATCCTGGCATTCAAACCATCCTGTTCCAGGATGGGCTCTGGCTCCTTATCACAGTGGATGATGGTGTGTCTGGCTCTCAAAATAAAAAGACATAGAACCTGCCTGTGGCTCTTTGGTCAGATGGAAGGATGGCATGGGAAAAGAATGATTTTGTTTAGACCAGTCATGTGCCTGTTATATATGATCAAGATCCAACAGTACCAAAATCTTTGATTAAAAAGCTGTAGATCATACTACTGAGGGACTTTGTGCTCTAGAGCATTAACCTGTTTTGATTACATATTCATACCTGGTATTATGTGTTGAACAGCATCTTGAAACATCTTGTTTTTTTTCAAGTTACATTTTCCTTCATTCAATTTAAAGGTTACACTTGTCCTGATGGTAGAGAGATCTTCAGAAAGAAACAGTAGAATAGTTACTTCCAAATGCAAAAGGAATTTTTGCCTAAAAAACAAGCGGGTAACTCAGGTGTCATTAAATTAAAGTGACATTCTGTTTTGTTCAGACAGTGACCATAAGATGAAGGTGAAAGCAAAGCTAGGCAGCAAGACAAAAATCAAAAACTAATTCATATAATGCACTGATATCATATGAACTCTGTCTGGAGCAGTTGAGAAACTAGTAAACTATATAACAACATCTCTCACACACCCAATGTCAAGTGCATAATGTATGCCATAATTCATTATATTCTAGAAGGAGCTGCCTTACACAGAGACTAGACCAGCACAGTGCACCTAAAAAACACCTCACTATAAGAGATCTCCCCCAATTCTGCTATCTTGAGAACATTTAATATGAGCTACCAGCAAGTGAACCTCATATATTGATTCTTCTCTTTCATCCATCTATGGACTCTCTCTAGTAATCTACACATGACTGCTCCAGTTTGGCTTACAGAAACTACCTAATAAAGTCCTTTGAAATTATTTTTAACAAAAAAAAAATGTACTGTCAAGTCAAAGACCCTTAGATCAATTACAACGTGTCTCCAATTAACTATGAAACAGAGGTTAGGTTTTTTAAAAAAATTTTTTTTTTAAAAAAAAACTGCTTACAAAATCTGCAGGTAGCACTGTCTTGCCTTCTTAGAAGAGACATTCCTCCTTTTTCTCACTAAAGGGAGAATACCTCTTCTAAGATG
Source organism: Gambelia wislizenii (assembly GCA_030847615.1). Taxonomy (NCBI): domain Eukaryota; kingdom Metazoa; phylum Chordata; class Lepidosauria; order Squamata; family Crotaphytidae; genus Gambelia; species Gambelia wislizenii. Next base: position 366,325,536 of record JAUMIR010000001.1, read on the forward strand.
GTGCCTGCTGCAACACATGAAAGCAACAAATGAAAACAAAGATAGATAGTTTGTCCAGAACTATAACTTCTGACAGACAATACATTCACTGAACAAGATTTCTTTAACTGGCTGAAAGCCAGACACACCCTTCCCCAAGCTTTTAAACCAACAGGGAAACATATTCATCAGATAATTACCTAGAATAGCAGACTCATTTGAATTTTGTTTTTTCTTTCTAAGTGGAGAAGGGCTGCCGCATTTTAAAGTGTAAGAACCTTCCAGGCCTAGGAGATAGATCATAAAGCTATATAATAAAACAGAAACACACACTAAAGCACTGGTGAAATATACTCTTGGAAACACTCTAATGACTGAAGAGTCTAGAGCCTCAAGGTTACAAACACTCTAGACTGGCTAGACTAGCTGATTGGCTCTTGTTAGCTTCACTAGCAATTTGGATGTTGTTTTTCGTTAACTCTGAAACCCATTTTTTAAAAAACAGTTATAGTCTCTCATTAGACGATGGCAGTGAAATACCTTTCTGGTATTGCAAATGATCCAGAAATAACCCTATAGCTCTTAATCTATGTGACTATTAAGGAGGAATTAATAATCGTATGCATCCTTCCCAAGATTATATGTACTAATAATCATTATTTCAGTTATGTCTAGAGTTTATCTCAATTGGCTACTTAATGCATCCCACCCCACCCCATGCACTTCTGGGGGGTTTGGGCGGGGGGAGGGGGATCCCTGCTTATGCTGATGACAGTTTTTTCAAAGCCTTGGCCAATAGGTGGAACAGAGTGAAAGCATGGGCAGTTGAGACTCGGTCCCAAGTGTCTTCTCCCATCGGATTACAGTTTGCACAGCTGTATAGTTAGCCATGGAGATAGATGAGAGGAAACATAAGGGAGGAGGTTGGATTGGCAATGGAAGAAAATTCATGGCAAGTCTGACCACTCATGGCATTATATGGTGGTAAACTCTTATTTTACTATATCCATTATATCTTATAAGTGTCACCAAACAAAATATACTTCTACTATCAAGAGGCCATTATTTCATGGCTAGAGATGTAACATTTCTATAAATGTTGAATCTGGGGGAGCTTTTTTCTGGGAGGAAATGGAAATATTGAGAAATACTGTAATATGTGTTTGCATAACTGACTTTTTTATTTAATAAGAATGCCAATTCAAAATTATCTAGTTGGATGGCTGAGATTATTCCAGGCCAAGGTGCTTGAGTGTGCTGTGATGATCAGGTTTTCCTGGACAAAACTGATTATCTGGACCCCTTTCATATTGATTTTTCTGCCTAGTCTGTGAACAGAAATTGCCTCAGTTACCCGATACATAACGTAAGGGGAGAGTGTGACCACAAAGATTCCCCTGAATCTCTCAGCGTTGTTCAGTACTACCAACCATAGTATTCTTCAAAGATCTACCAGCATACTTTTCATAAGATCTCATGAAGGCTATGGAAACTCTAGATCAGCATCTGATGGCAATAAGGGACTAGGCAAGAAGAACTAAAACCTAATTCAGCAAGTACTACTGTTTTGTCAAGAGCTGATTCAACCCAGGGAAGGTATGTAGCCTGTACTGGATGAGGTTGAATTTCCCTGGAAGGAAACTTGAGGGTACTCCTATCTAGTACTGCTTTTGGGTGGGCAGACAGAGCAGTGCCTATGAATGCTCTTCAGCAGCTACTGACATGCACTTTCCTGGAGAAGAAAGATTTGGCAAAGGTTATTTATACCTAACATCTAGAGTGGACTAGAAAATGCCTTGCTATGTGCTATCAAGCTCAGTCACAGGAGGCAACTTTATAGGCTCTTCAATGTATGCCTCAAATAAGAGGTGAGCTTTGAAAGCCATGTAATCTTTCTCCACATCCAGTTAAAGTCCCAGCCAGAAAAGAATACAGCCCTTTCTATCTCTACCATCCTCCTGCCATCAAAAGTTCTCTCAACTAGTCCCCCTGACCCTTCAAACATACAGTTTTCCTTTCCCTTTTCTCTGTAGCTTTACCTCCAAGTGGAGGCCATTGCTGAATTACCAGGCAATTCATAATCCAGAATAACTCTGTTGGCTGTCACTTGGCTAATTAATGCAAGAGAAAAAGATTTTTGTTATCAGCAGTACCATTTCAGTGTTTTAAAAAAATCTATAAAATGCAATCATCGTTGAATTTCACACCAACTAAGCATCTGTGTTTTAGTTAGTTATCCTCTCATTTCACCTTATAAACATTTTATGAACATATTATACATTCAATATTTTATAAATCAGGTTCTTATATAGGAGTTATGTTTCATTTCATTGGCTCCTGCCAAAGAACGTTTACAAGGAAGAGCTGGTACTAATTTGTGAAGGACATAAATACTACTGAATGTGTATATAAACACATTTGAATTGAATTGAATGGCTGTTAGTTCTAAGACTTTCCAAGAGTGCATTTTTTGTATCCTCCATTTAGGATGCATAATAACACCACATCCACTTTGTTCTGCACGACTTACCAGAGATTAAATGGACCTCGGAGGAGCAGATTAAAAAGCACCTATCACTTCCACTGGTCTTAATGCAGTGCAGAGATACTCTGGGCAAAAGGATGTCAGGCAAGGACCTTTCTATTGGGCAAAACACAGACACTCACAGGAGAAGAAAACTAATTGCCGGTATGGTTCTACAATACAAACATGAAGCCGCACATTGTTACATAACCAATTATCAGACTGTACTCACACTAACAATTATATGGAGAAGGCAGGCACAAGTAACTTATTGCATTTCTCTTTTCTGTAAACCATGAAATATATTTTTTCATGCAAGCAACCACAAAAGGAAAAACAGCTCAGATTAAAAGCACATGAAAGAAAGCATCAAAGACCTGAAAGTATCTCCTGTTTTTGTTTTGTTTTTTTGTTTTTTTTGGTGGGGGGTGTTGTTGTTTGTTTGAATCAGCTTTGACAGTAGCCATAATTAGAAGCAACAAAGTACTTCAGGCTGGAGACACAGAATAGCTTTTTTTGGAGAACTGAATACAGCTGAAAGATGAATCATTGTAGTTCATGCTAAGTTTACTTAGTCTACTTTGCCTCTGGTAAACAGGTACTAAGGATACTTGTATTGATTCAAAAACCTGGTTAACCAGATGGCATAGTGAGAATCAGTACCTTGGAGAAGAATTCACCCCCTTTGATTTTTCTACATTTTTAATGTTAAACTGGAACTTAATTGGCATTGTTACCGCTTGATGTACACAAAATACTTAACACTGTAAAGGTGCAAAATATTTGGTTTGTGGCAAAAAGTGAAGTAAACAAAAACAAACTCACACTTTTATTGTGCCACCTCCACAATGTTGAATATCATGTGTACACCAAGTGCTAAAAATGTCTATTAAATCCATTTCAATTACCAGTTGTATTGTAACAAAACATGGAAAGGTCAAGAGGTATTTGTATACCTTTACCAAGCATTTTGTAAAAAAACATGTATGCACACTATGGGAAGTGCTTCTTCTGTCAAATTGCTTTCAGTTCTCTTTAAAAATATTATCTGTCTTCAGTCATAATGAGGGGGAATGTTAATATGTGCTGATCTGTTCAATGGAATGATGATGTCAGAATTCCCACAAACAAATAGCCTTTATTAAGCAAACCAAAATTTCAAAAAACTGAATGGAGCTCTGAATCTTACCAACACAGTCCTTTTTGTTCCAGTGTAATTTGTAGCCAGCATTACAGTAACACTGATAATTCCCTGCTGTGTTTATGCATGTATGCTGGCACCCTCCATTGTTGATACTACACTCATTGATATCTAAAGAAAAAAGAACAGAGAAGAAAACTTTTTCAGAAAAAAATTAGCACCCTTGTAGTCTGGCTGGCATAAAACTACACAAGGATAACTACTGCTAAATACCCTAGGCACCAGATCCTGTTTGATCTTGAAAGCTAAGTAGTGTAAGCCCAACTTAGTACTTGAATGGGAGATTACCAATGAATACCAGGTGCTGTTGGCTATATTTCAAAGGAAGGGACTGAAAAAACCACCTCTGAATATTCCTTGCCTAAGAATACCCTATGAAATTCATGGGGATGCCATAAGTTGACAGGAGACTTGAAGGCACATACATACACAAACTGACTATATTATGTGGGAAAGCTTTTGGAAGTTTGTTAACAGTTGCTACAATCTTTTTTTAAAAAAATACTAAAATGACCACACAGATTCCAAAGAATTCTGATCAAGTAAGTAAACTTTAGCTATGGAGCCTAGGCACCCTAAACCTATATGCCAAGATCTAATCCAACATTACCCAGAAGAAACTTCAAGCCCAGAGCATAAGATGGTAAAACTGACTGGGAGGGGATGTGTTTTACTATATACGACCACTCTCCCTAAAGATTTGGGATCCTTGTCCTCTATCCCCATCCCAAGGGAACACTCACTGAGGGCTCTGCTATATGAGTCAGGATATTTTGACTCCCTGCTGGTGTATCCTGTCCACGGATCAGGCCCGTTGTTCCCCTGTTCCCTCCATGGATCAGGAAGAAGTCCTGATGGGCACATTGGACCATTGCTGCAGCCGCCGCTGCCATCATTTCCCTCATTGTCTTGGCAGGCAGGAAGGGGGAATCACAACATGTGGTCCAAGACCCCCTGATTGGGACCAGCCTTGGTCACATGCTGTGGGACTCCTGAGAGTCAGGGAGACCACCAGCAGCAGCGAGGGCCAGCCTGCCAGGACAGTCTCCTATGGTGGAAAGGGATTAAACTAAGTATTATCTTACAATGTTGTTTCGGGCCCTACCCCGCCTTCCCCCCATCTTAGCCCTGTATGTGCCCCAGTAGTGGTGGGTACTGCCCAGGGGCAGAAAGGGGCAAATGCCCTGCATTGTCAGGACTGTAGAGCTCTGAAACAGGGGAAAGACAGGGTATATTGCCCGTCTAGACAAGCCCTGAGACCGGACTCTTCTCTTGAAATGGACATAACATTTGGTTTGGATTGGGACAAACCTATATGCCTAACTCCCACTGCCTTATTCAGACCTTTCCTGGCTGCCTATTCCATGTTCCATTTACTAGTATATAAAAGCCTTCAGAATAGCAAACACATAGCTCCAGATCAGAGGATATATCTTTTTGAATGACAACATGTGTTTAATATCACCACAAGCAGGCTTATGACCATAACGCATGGGGTAGACCAGCCTTTTTTTCTTTTCTTCTTTTTTTACAATTGCAAGAGATTCTAATTAATTTGCATCTATTTTCTCGTCTTTTGGGCTGATTTGGAAAAGCTACTGAATAGCAAACATAATTAGTTTATTGGAAAAAAAATGGATCAGGACCTAACTTTGATGGTAAGTACCATGTACCATACCAAGCACAACTATTTTGAAGGTAGCCATACTGCCAAATCCAATTCTTAGTATCTAAGTGTGGAATGCAACTGTTTGTTCTAACAGTCATAGCTCCTTTCCAAAAAAAGTCAGAAAGGGAAATTGCTTAATCAGAAGTATAGCATGTACAAAGTCAGATTCTACTTCAAGTTGACCCAAAAGGAGAAAGGCAAACATCTGGAATAATTGTAGCACTGAGTTTAAAACCAAGATTTCCTCTCAGTGTCAAGATCCAGGAAATCTCTCTCTCTGGCTTTTCTTTGCAAATGAAGATTCAGGAAGGACTCATCCCATGCTTTCTGCAAGTGCGCTGATGACTAAAAAGGCCAATCCAAGATAAACAAGTCCGGTTGGAGAAAGCACAGCAGAAGGTCTCCTTGGGTGATGTTTCCGGGTTGTGGTTCTTTCTGCGTTGTCATTTCTCTTCACGACTTGTTCGGCGTGAGTTCTCAAATAAGGCTGCAGCACTGTGGTGAGGCCAGGGCGGACCTTTGTTGGTGATCAATTTGGCTGAGCCTGAGATGTTGTTTCAGGGAGTCCTTGTATCGCATTTTTGGAGCGCCGCTCTTACGCTGACCCATGGTGAGTTCACCGTAGAGTAGTATTTTTGGGAGGTGATGGCCCTCCATCCTAGAAACGTGCCCTGCCCAGCACAGCTGTGTTCTCAATATCATGGCCTCAATGCTGGTGATCCCTGCTTGCTCAAGGACAGCAACATTCATCACATAGTCAGTCCAGTGTATATTTAAGATTGTGCTTATACAGCGATGATGAAAGCGTTCGAGGAATCGTAGGTGGTGGTGATAGGTGACCCATGTTTCAAATCCATAATGGAGAATAGACAGTACAATGGCACTATACACACTGATTTTTGTGCTGCGCGTCAGGTGTTTATTACTCCAGACTCTTTTGTAAAGTCTTCCAAATGCGCTATATGCCTTTGCTAATCTGTGATCAATCTCTTTGTCAATCTTGGCATCTGAGGAGATGATGCTTCCCAAGTAGGTGAACTGCTGGAAAGACTTGAGCACAGATTTGCCAACGGCAATGTGGGGATGGTGGTGTTCGTCCTGTGGTGCAGGCTGGTAAAGAACTTCCATTTTCGTCAGGTTGACTTCCAGCCCAAACAGCTCTGCAGCTGTTGCGAAGCAGGATGTTAGGCGCTGCAGAGCTGCTTCTGTGTGGGCAACAAGGGCAGCAGCAGCAGCGAAGAGCAGCTCATGAACTAGATAGTTTCGCGTCTTAGTGTGAGCCCTCAGACAGCTTAAGCTAAACAAGCTACCATCAGTATGGTAACGTATATAGATGCCGTCGTCTTCTTTAAGCTCTGCCGTAGCCCTTTGGAGCACCATGCTGAAGAAGATTGTAAATAAAGTTGGCTCAAGAACACAACCAGGATCCAGGAAACAGCACTCCAAAAATCACACCAGCAATAAGTTTATATATATACTGACCTCCACAATGTGTGAAGCCATAGAGCGTGTATCCTTTCTTGCAAATACACTCAAAGGTGCCTGGATGATTGGTGCACGTATGGTCACATGTCCTTTCGAAGGAACATTCATCAACATCTGCAGTATTTAAAGGAATACTTTATTATTTCACTTCAGGCAAAGAAAGCAATTATGATCTAGGAAAGCTGAATGAAAAGCAAAGTTAAACTAGCCTTTTAAAAACATACTGAATTTGTTAACACCAAGAAGTGGTTAGTATAGCAAAGAGTGTAAACTAAAGGACTGGACTGCTCTTCTCTCAGTGAAGACTATTGAGAACAAATAATTTGTTTAGGGTAAGTCATCTTAATAGGTGTTTTGAACAGCAATACTATATTATTTTTTATCTAGTATTTACTACCAACCAACCATTTGGCTCAAATTCTTGTTGCAATGGTACTTGCTCAGGCCTATCCCAAGGCTACTTACTATTCTAAATGCCATTTACACAAGAGAAATAGAGCAGTTCTTTGCTTCTTTGGCAAATGGAGGATAACTGGCTGAACTTGGTGGTCAATTTTAATTTCTGAAAATCACAATTCATGGCAGCCTCCTACACAGCTGTCTAACAAACTGATTAAGGCCTTTGCCATACCTACCCACACACTAACAAGCATGCTTTTACATATTATCACTCAGCCTGTAACATCGTTACCTTGCTAATTCCTTTGCTAATTAGAATACAATCCAAAATTGTTAATGTTTTTCTCTCACTGAAATCAATGGGAATTAAGAATTTTTGTAACGTGATCCTAAACCTATTTATATGAAACATATCCCACAGAAATTACAGAATCATTTCTGAATTATATGGAGATCTCATTTACTAGGTGTTCATACAACAAAGAAAAGTGCTTGCAATTACTTCAAATGGCATTTAAAAAAAACTACTTTCGCAAACTGCTAGAGTGTGCTGGTGAACACCTACTAGTAATATAAAATATTACAACAGAATGGCAAATCCTTTGGTGCTTAAGAGCCACTTTTTAAAAAGAAAATAAACTCAAATCAAAAACATTATTTCTAGAATATATTAGCAGCTCATTATTGTCTGCTTTTTGAAACCATTCAAAACATACTTAATTTTAAATTGCTTCCCAGCACACCTACCTTGACATAACTTTTCATCAGTTAATAATTTAAAGCCTTTTCTGCAGCTGCAATCAAAACTACCAATTGTGTTTCTACAAAAGTGATCACATCCACCATTGTTGGCCTGGCATTCATCAATATCTGTAACAAAAAAAAGGTGGTGGCGGCGGGGAGGGACAAGTTAGATAAAGAGCTTGATTTTCGGACAGATCCCAAATATGTTGCTTAAAACTCCTTAAAAATTTAGAAGCCACCAATCAAGTTGCTTAAAAGAATGTAGCAAGAAAATAATTTGAAAAGCATGTAGGCCAGGGCTGAAATCAGTTCTCCACTAAGTAAACTCGTAATTCCTGAACAGAGTGCAGGCACTAAGACAAATCATGTTTAAAAAATCTTCTATGGGGGCACTCTCATAGCCTAACTGATCACACTACTGAAATAGAAAGCCATCCTGTGTCTTGATATAATTGATAGGTAGAAAACCCCTTAAACTTCACATCTCTGGAGCCAATAGTCTAGTACCATCTGTATCCTGCTTTGTTTTAATATTCTTCTGCTATTATCTTCTCTCTCTGAGCTCAAATTTTATTTTACTACTCTCTTCTCCTTTTCCAGCCTTATATTTTCCCTATTCCTTATTTTCTCCTAGATCTAAGGAATATGGAGGCTAATCTTCATGTTCGATCACAGTGACAAAAGAAAAGGATAGAACAGCTGGGAAGCCTGAGGTGTGTGCAGTGCATGTATACATATATGTATATGTGTAAGTGTATATTATATGCTTTGCCTAGGTTCTTCTTGTCTACCTTTTCAGGAAGGTACTGAGTAACCATTAAGTGTCACAATTACTCAAATCTATATTTTGTGCCTTCATGAAATCCTTTTCACAATTTTCTGAGGGGGGAAAATTGCTAAGGTATCTTAAATTTGGGACACATAAATTTAAACATTTTTTTTTATTTTTATCTATATCACTTGTTAATTAAGTTGTCAGTTGTGTACCCAATTGCCTTTAAAACAAACATTGCAACATTGAACAGAAAAGCATACAGAAAAATAAAAATGGGAGAATTGGCTGATCTACACTTCTGAAGAAGTTTACCATGTGTTTTAGACCTGTGTGTCTTCCTAAATGATCAAATAGTTCCTTTGTTTTCCTACAGTATGTGAAGTACTCCCATTTTACAGTCCTCCACTGAAAGATGGTACTTGCATAGACTCTACTGTATAAGCTCAGTTTCATGTGAACAGAGAGACGCCTCTCAACAAAATACCTGTAAGCACAAGAGGTGATCAGACAGAAATGAATGAAGAAAGCAAACTTTACTTTAGACACACATCCTAAACTGTCTGAAAGTGGGAACCATCAGACTGGCCACTGGTGATTCAGAGCTGAGCTTTGGTGGATCAGAGCTGAGGTTTCCAATTCAGAGATGAGCAACTAGAGCCCTGCACATATTGTTGGCCTGTACAGATTGTTAGAATCCCAGAATACCTAACTAGCATAGATAAAGGTGAGGAAATTTGGGGATGCAACCCAACAACATCTAGATAGCCTTTTTTCCCCCAGGGTGATTTTAGGAATCACTTGCAGATAGCAATTACTGCATCCACAATAATTGATACTCCACCTTTGCATGTCTTCCCATCAAACTGAAGTGTAAATCCAACAGGACAGCTGCAGTGAACACCCGTTGAAGTGTCTTTACAAGTGCGATCACAGCCACCATTATTGACTGCACAGGTTTCTGAAGAAAGGAAGATACATTTTGCATTTGTATACGGAACAAACTAGAAGAGAATTTAAAATTGGCATGTGGTATCCAGCTCAATTATTTCTATTCTAATGTCAGTTTCAAATTAAAACAATATCTTGTTACCATGAATTTAGAGGGCTACTTCAAAGGTTTTTTTCAACAGAAAATGTGATAACTGTAATGTGGACAACCACCAAAGATGGATTCAAATTTAATTGGCTTTACCCTATTCACTCATAAGAAAACTGGTATTTGCACTGCGGGCATCAAGCAAATTGTTATGATAATGCCAAAGAAAAAGAAGTGCTTAAACACATTACTGTCATTAAGCCAAATAATTTTGGGGCCTACTGGAGGCAGAGCACACTTTAATTCAGAAAAGACTTTTGAAAATGTTTGAATCAAGAGGCAGACTCTTCTTTTGTACATCAGACTGGCTGTGGTATGCTTTAAATTACTGTAAATCAGCAGCAAGTAGCTTCTAAGTCTTAAGCGTCTGTCCTGATACCCCCTCAACCCACACTCCACACCCTACCACTGCCACCAAATTTGTTACAGCAGCTGCTGCTGCTGCCACAAGGAAGATCATTTTCCCTTTAAAATAATGTGAACATTCTGTGTGCTTCATTTGCAAGAAGAATTATATCTTCAGTAGGCTTCCAGAAAAATTATTCCATTTATTACAAGGTTATGGGGAGCATGGACCTTGTTTTGAAGGAAAACTGCCATTTTGCTGTTTTACTGAAGTAGAAAATTCAGCAGCAGAGCAGTAGGTTGCTAGGGGGCCCACAAAAACAGCTTTGTGGTTCACGTGGCCCACAGGCCACAAATTACCTATCTCTACCGTAAAAGTACTTCCGTCCCCAGCTTCTTCACTGAATTGCAATTGTGTCTATGCTGCTTGATTCCCCCCCCCACCTCTAAGACAGACCAGCACCAGCTCTCAGGCCTCCTGCTGTTTCAAGCAACTCAATCACTGTCTCAGGACTCTGTATTTTTTGCATCTTTAAGTGGCCTCCTTGCTTGAAACATCATACATTCAAAGCAAAGCCCTATCTATTTGCATGGAATTTGTTTTCAGGAAAGGATGCTTGACTCCTCTCTATAGTACATAAATGCTTTTTCCTCACCACATCATTAAAAGAAAAGTCCTTATATCATCAACTGCTAGTAGCTTCCTTTCTGAAAAGAAAAAAATCCATATGCAAGTGCAGGTTTAAAGGAAACAATAGCTGCAGTTGTATCACAACTGGAAAGGAACCATTTCTCTCTGCAAAACCATGGTTGCAATTGCATGCCCCCGTGACAGTCAACAAAAGGAGAGAGCATGACATATGGTTCCCATAGGCGCCACGCTAGAGAATACAGTTCAGTGTTGCCAAGAACATTCCATGCCAAAAATTTAAGTGGAAGGGTGTTTACAGAAGCTGAAAATAACTATGGGCAGTATCCAGTGGTGGACCTCCAAGGGTGGAACAACTGAATCCAGTAGAAATGGAAAAGGGCAACCCCACTTCAACTCCCCCTGAAAAACCCTCCACAGCCAGTCTTTAAGTCTGTAGAAAGCTGTAGGGGGAAGGGAAGAAGGTCCCATCATCCTGGCATCTGGATTTAGGCCACACAAGTTACAACATTTACATTTGTAAATGGTAAATGGTATTTCACATAGCAAAGTCAGGAATGGCTTCATCATCAATAATACAAAATGAGCACTTTTTACCCATGAGTAATCGTCGCTTCACCCTCTTATCTACATCAGCTCCAGCAGTGGCATTGTTTTCAGAGATATCAGCTGTAATCTCATCTCTTTCTTTAAAATGGAAAAGAAAAAGACACATGAGAAATAATCTGCATGCAGTGCAAATACTCTTCTGAGCAATTATATTATGGTATGTGAAAACAACTGTCCACCAGATCGTACAACTGATTGGCAACTTTGGCCTAAATCAAATTGCTAGACCAAGTAGGACATATTTGCTGAATCAATAGCTAAATCATGTAAAGACGTAGGTAAATCTCCATCATCATCATCATCAATAACAACAACAACTGGAGCAGATTTAGGGCAGAGGTGGGCATACTCCAGAACACATTTTCAGCAGCAATTTCTTATCAAGCACACAGGACATTCCATGATTTTTACTATGTCAAAATAAAACCTTGTTCTGTCAAGCAAAGGTTTGTACTGTATTTCCTTCTTCTTTTGACTTCAGGTTGAGCACAAATCCCTCCCAACCCAACTGCTTCCCTTTTGCTGTATAAAAAAAGTCAATCAAGCAGTCTATCTGTTTCAATGCAGAAAATCCTGGCAGTAGTTACTGTGACAGGGGATTTCTCCCCGGCCTGCCACCTTACACTCTGCAGGATCCAAGGATCCAATTTTTTTCCTTCACAAATGCAAAGAATTTTCATTCTTACTGTGATATGGTAGTCTAGGGGCTATATCTTCTTTCTAATTCCATTATCTGACTCCAAAACACCATGGATTAACTGAACAAGGTAGCATCTTGCTTTATTATTATTTACATTTTTATCCCCCTTTCTATCAAAGATCTCAGGGAGACGTACTTGAACATCCTTCATTTTATCCCTATAAAATAAACTGGGCAAAGAGAGATAGAGCAATTGGTTCAAGATCATCTACAGAATCACTTCATGTTTGAACAGTAATTTGCATTCTGGCCTCCTCACACTACATCCAATACTCTAGGTAATATGCCACATTAACTCTTGAGTATAGATTAACATTACAACAAAAAGCAGAGAATGCTGAAATAGGAGTAGGCATCTTGTTTGCTAAGTGCAATATTTCCAATCTAACATTACTAGAACACAGGACTGAACCAAGAGAGCAGTGGCCACATCATTTTAGTAACATGAAAATTAACCAACCGTCCATTTCCAAAAGATACAATATTACCATGCAGTGCATGGAGACGCACTATCCACAATGCTGCAGCCTTATTTGAGAACTCACGACGAACAAGTCTTGAAGAGAAACGACAACGCAGAAAGAATCACAACCCAAAAACATCACCCAAGGAGACCTTCTGCTGCACTTTTTGCAACCGGACTTGTTTATCTCGGATTGGCCTTTTTAGTCATCAGCGCGCTTGCAGAAGGCGCGGGATGAGTCCTTCCTGAATCTTCGTTTGCGAAGAAAAGCCAGAGAGAGAGAGACAAAAACAAGCTATCTAATATCTTGTTGATAAACTAACGAAGTTCACACTGGCTCAGAGGAAGATAGGTGGGGGGGGGGGAACCAGGACTGAGGTGGAGAATTTCATGAAGACCTCCATAGTTCTAATCATAGAATCATAGAATCATAGAATTGCAGAGTTGGAAGAGACCACGAGGGCCATCCAGTCCAACCCCCTGCCGTGCAGGAAATCACGATCAAAGCATCCCCGACAGATGGCCATCCAGCCTCTGTTTAAAGACGTCCAAGGAAGGAGACCCCACCACGCACCAAGGGAGTTTGTTCCACTGCCGAACAGCTCTTACTGACAAAAAGTTCCTCCTAATGTTGAGGTGGAATCTCTGTTCCTGGAGCTTGCACCCATTGCTCCGTGTTCCAGTCTCTGGAGCAGCAGAAAACAAGCCTGCTCCATCCTCAGCGTGACATCCCTTCAAATACTTAAACAGGGCTATCATATCGCCTCTTAACTGTCTTTTTTCCAGGCTAAACATACCCAGCTCCCTAAGTCTCTCCTCATAAGGCATCGTTTCCAGACCTTTCACCATTTTAGTTGCCCTTCTCTGGATACGCTCCAATTTGTCAATATCCTTTTTTAATTGTGGTGCCCAGAACTGGACACAGTATTCTAAGTGAGGTCTGACCAAGGCAGAATAGAGTGGCACTATTATTTCCCTTGATCTAGACACTATACTTCTATTGATAGAATATATATTGATAGAATTATATATAGGAATTGATAGATTCCTGACAGATGGCCATCCAGCCTCTGTTCAAAAACCTCCAAAGAAGGAGACTCTACCACACTCCCAGGCAGTGTACTCCACTTCCAAATAGCTCTTACTGCCAGGAAGTTCTTCCAAATGTTTAGGTGGAATTGCTTTCCCTGTACTTTGAGCCCATTGCTCCGAGTCCTAGTCTGTGGAGCAGCAGAAAACAAGCTTGCTCCATCCTCATGTTCCTAGCAAGTCTAGATGGTTTGCAGAGATGAAACTGGAATGTATCTTTGAGCCTCTCTCTTTTTATCTGAATAATGTGAGAACGTTGTTAAGGCAGCAAAAGTGAATGAAGAAAAACAATCAGTATATAGTCTAAATGGTCTTATACGCACTACAAAACGGCTTTGGCAAACTCCAATTTAAGCTTCATATATGGAAAACTCCTTAAGAGAGGTATACTTTACAGAGCTAAAAGTTATGTAAACCTGCATTGCAATTGATATATCTACAATACTAAATAATTTCTTGAGATCATCTCTCAATTACTACAGAGAATTTTTTTAAAGGTTATGTAAAAATAAAGCAAAATAGGGAAAATATTTTCCCAAATTCTCACCTGGATTACAGTCAAGAATATCATCCTATCCCATCTTAAAATTTATTTAGATAAACCTTGAATACTGTGAAGTTCTGTGATTTCAATGTATCCAAATAACTTCTGTGAAGCTGATGCAGGCCAACCCTTAATCTACACAGATTGCATCTATTTCACACCAGGATTGTGTTCATTGTTATGGTCTATTTGTGGTCTGATTACCAACCTTCTGGTGATAAGGACTTTATTTATTGCATTTATAACACTGGCTATGACCTTTAAGATGATAACTGAAGGATCATATCTTTCCATACCAGCCTGCTCATTGACCTTTGGGGGAGGTCAATGGGCCTTTGATCTTCTCTCACTAGGGAGGCTAGGGTGCTGTCATTCCATTGGCAAGCAAATACTTTTTGTATTGAGGCATGATTTTAGCAGCTGACTAGTTGCTTTTTACCTAGTGGCTACTGCAATTTCAGTACTGTATGAAGTGGGTATAGAAGGTATCTATTTTTTACTGAGCAAGTACTATGTACAGTATGTTGTTGCTGTGTGCCTTCAAGTTATCTCCAACATATGGTGACCCTATTATAGGGTTTCCTTGGCAAGATTTGTTCAGAGGGTTTTGCCTTTGCCTCCCTTTGAGGCTGAGAGAGTATGACTTGCCCAAGGTCACCCAGTGGGTTTCCAGGGCCAAGTGGGGGTTTGAACTCTGGTCTCCAGGTTGCTAGTCCAACACTCAACCCACTATACCACATGCTTTAAATAGTGTTTTTAATTTAACTGTGTTTAACATCTGAATTTGCCTTGTGTTTTAACTGCATGTTTATTCAGTCTTACTTTGAGTTGCCTTAGGTCCCACTTTTGGGAGAAAGGTGGGATACGAATCCAATAAATAAATTAAATGCATAAGTAATGTATATGCAGAACTACTTTCCTTCCAAAAACAAGCATTTAGGGTTGTCTGGCCAGTCTGAGGGACAGGGATAGGTTCTTCCTCTGAACGGTGCAGTCCCAACATTTATCAACTTTTAAGGAAAAGTCATCAAAACAAACCACTCCTCCAGAAGTGGCTCAAGTCTGGTTAGGAAAAATGTCATGTTCTAGCTTAAAATTTTAGCTGAAAACAATACAAGTGCTTATGTACCAAGACAAATTTTTCCACTGGAATGCACTGTGTACTCTGGATGACATCCACAGACAGGCCCGTCGTCTGTATCTTCACATGAATGCTGACAGCCACCATTCCCATGATTGCAAGTCACTGAAAAGAAAACAGACTGCTGAATTTCAGAAGCACTTACAAAGCCTGTGAAAATTTGCAGTTTAGGAAATGTCTCTATCTTACATATGTCATTTTTATCCTCTGTATATTTTGCAGGCCTATGGGTTATTTTAATTTTTTTAAAATCATCTGCTGTCTATGTACTTTGACGTAACTGCCGACCCAAAATTTATTATAACCAGGGGCAGAAAACCAATAAGAAAGTTTTGTTAACTGGCATTCTTGCTTTTAACAACTTGCCTAAATTAGTATAATTAAATCAATTATACTATTCATTACATTATAATTACTTTTAGATAAACGGTTTATGAAACGCAATGAAAAACAAGTATCACAAGTTTTCAGCAAGCAATCTTTCTCAATATTTGATTTAAGAATTGCTGTTTTTCTTATCTAAACAGCATGGGCGACTAACAGAGAAATCCTCTACATGCCTAGTCTGAATTAACTCTCACTAAGGGTCTGAATTATCTCCTACTAAGTTCAATGGGCCTTTGTCCCAAGCAAGTAGTCACAGGCTTGCAGCCTAATTTTTTGACAGAAAGTCAACTTAAATTATAGTACATGAATTAAGTACTGGACACAGATAGTTTATAGACAACAACAATAAATCAATACAAGATAGCTCAGATTAAGATCCTATTAAAATGCTAGAAAGTTAAAAAAAACTGCAATGGTGACATTTTATTGATGACAATGTCTTGCAGATTCTGAAAAGACCAACATACCTATAGTGGTATGTTCTTGGTACAAGGAAAAGCCTATGTCAATTATCTGTGCCTTAAATCTGTTCATCTTTACATGGTCAACAAGGCTCTTCGTTGGTTTTGGTGTTAACAAGGTTTACTTCACCAAATGAATTTTTAAGCAACATTGTCCTTGCAGAAGAAGCCCCACATTAACAATCAGCAACAGAAATGCCTAAATTCTACTTGCTCGTTTAGAAAAACCATAAGTATGTGTAGAATGTTGCATACAAATACAGTCTCTCTGGTTTCTGGCCAGTTCAAATCCTGGTCTGCATTCACAGGCCACTCCTCCTTTTGGTGCTTCTTTGCAGATATGGGCACAGCCATGATCTTTATTCATACAGCTCACACCTTCTGCAAGAACAGTAAAAAAGACATATCAATGTTCTCTGTGCCTACAGCAGATGACACAAGCTAGATATGAACTCCTACAGTAGTCTTGAAACTATCTACTTTATTTGAACAAAAAGATCCTGGAATAAAATTTATACAGCAGCAGTAAAAGCTTAATATGCAACACCTCTGCTAAATCTATTCTTAATTTTTAAAATCTGTCACATTTTTAAGGAACACAAAACAGGAGAGATGAGGGTGTGACCCAACTGTGTTGTCACAATTTTATTGCAAAATGAGCAAGGGTGTGTGGAGGTAAACAGGTAGTTAAGTAGACTGAAGACTATTCATAGCAACAGCTGGGCCATATTGTACTATATAGTACTATGAATGTTTCAAATACAGAAATCTTCCATCAGCATGCATCACCAATAATTCAAACAAATGGAAACCAGCTGATGGAACTTAAGAATCTGAATAAAGCAAATAATCAACATTGTCACCTAGAATTCCAACTAGGTTTTGAAGAGGAAACTGGGTATCCAGAAAGTCCTGCTCACACCTTGACAAATGTGAGCATGCCAACAAGATGGGAAAACTACAAGATACACACACAGGTGGTACTTCTCATTCAACAGATACCAGTAGGTATGGAACTCTGTCTCCACGCCTTAGCTGACCAGAGCAACTGAAGTCCTGGTTTCAAATTAAGAAGTTTATTATTGGGCTGATCTTACACCAAGCTCTTGCCAATTTTTCTAAACTTTATGATATTTTTGCAAGATTAAAAGCAAGGTTAGTTTCCATCTCAGTGTGTGTGTGTAAGTGTATGTGTGTCTGTAAGACAGAGGGAGGGGAGACTGACTACCTGCAAGATTAAAATCAGATCTCCCACCCAAACTGGGTGGATCCATTACACCACTGTCTCCTTATTGGTTTACATTCCCTATTCAACCTTCTGACCACAGAAGCAGCTCCAAACCTAGCTATCCTTAAAATACAGTTATAAAACAGTACAAAAACTATGGTATGGATACATTATTCTCTTTAGGGCCATTTCACACTATATATAGAAATATATTTCCAGGGTGGCCAAATGTGTCAAAGTGATATATGCCATCACACTTTAAAAGGAAATGCAAAAGTCAACAGGGCTCTGACTCATTTGCCCCAAAGGCATGCATCTTCTCGTCATGTTTTATGGCATTTGTGTGACACATACACCACTGAATATACTAGAAACATGTTCGCCAAATTACGCAAATTAAGAGTAATTGGACTGAGTGCTTTGCATCATGACCCTGGAATATAGAAGAGGCAGGAATACAGATTCAGGGGATGAGGACCCAATCAGTGATGCAAATAGATGGCCTTGAGTACCATTCTGGAAGTAGCACCTCAAAGCCCAAGATGCTCTTCCAACTCTATGATTCTATGATTCTACGGAGTTTTTTAAACAGAGGCTGGATGGCTATCTGTGGGAAATAGATTTGATTGTGTATTCTTGCATGGCAGGGGGTTGGACTGGATGGCCCTTGTGGTCTCTTCCAACTCTATGATTCTATGCTGAGACCCTAAACCTGAAATGCAAGAGACCCTCCCCCAATGCTCTTGGGGAGGGACAACATTAACAGCCCCTGAGCTCACACATACCCAGCTCCACATTCCATGGAGTTGATATGCCAATGACAGCAGCATACCTGGCACCAGAAGCTCTCAAAGAGTTGGAAGAATATCAGGCTCCAGGCCAATGGCCTGTCCCTTTCAAAGCTTCCCACTTTGCAGGGAGAAGTGAAATACTGTATCTATGGAAACTTTAGGACTGGAGCATGAAAACCTTCAAGCTGGTCTGTTGTTCACTTGGAGCTCTCCTAGGTGCTGCAACATCTGGCCTGCCTGGCTGCCCCAAGCTCCTGCTTCCTGCTTTTTCAGCACTCTTCATTCCTCTCCAAAAATCAGCCACCCCAAATGTTACTTTAACTTGTAGAAGCAACAACTTTACTCCTTACTCCTAACATTACTCCTTACATTTTTGTTTTGTTTTTGACTAACAAAGGATGTTTTAATGAAAACAAGGTAAACATTAGAATTTATACAATGAGTAACATTTACAGAATGAGTAATATTTATATTATTGTTGTTATTGTTAATGTGAACTATAGACCACCTTCCTCATAAATGCTCAGGAAAGTTTTGATTTTGTTGCGATGCAAACGTCATGGGGGAGGGATTTAGGTTTTCTTTTTAAGTTACAATAGTGTGTTGCACATTACTCACAGGTAGTCACTCATAAAACTGACATCTTTTTGAAAAGATTATGTTAAATTCTGCTCTAGCAAGAAAAAGTGACATGTCTTTTTTATTTTTATTTTTGCTGCACTGTGAACAACTGAATCTAATTTTTTTTATTTTATTTTTTTGCATGAGACATAACAGCCAAACAAAACACTGTTGAAAGCTCTGGTTCATCTAAATGTCTTAAACAGAACCCAAGGAGCTTGTCTGAGCGGGATACATGAAGTCCACATTAAAGAACAAAACACAATCTCAAGAGGCTTTCCTGGAAGCAGAGGAATGTCTTTTTAAAACTTTCAGACGCAACCCATATTGTTGGTCCATTTGGATCTCTTGCTACATCAAAGCTTCACAGATGTTGTAGACCACACTACCTATCATGGAACACATAAAAAGTGCGAATCAGATGAAATCTGCTTGCACTTACAGCTAAGATTTATCTGCAGGTTTGCTCCTCACTAGCTTTCATCCATTTTTTATTTTTATTTTTATTTTTATTTTTTGCTGCAGTCATATTATTATTCCAAGAAAACAAGCAGGAATTGGCAATGTGCCGCTGAAGTTCTGTAACATTTTAATCAAGCATGGCCTCTTCTTGATGCCTCTGTTTTTGCCTCCAATAGACTCCCTTGAAGAAGGCGGCTTTGAGCAACAAAGGAATAGCTGCTACATTGCTTTGATTATTCTGCTCTACTGGCTTCCTGATTCCTTTCCCACAGTGAGAAAACTAACAAGACAATGATGCCTCCAACCCACCAGAATACACAAAAGAGGCAAAGATCTCCAAAAGAAAACTGGCAATCTCTATTATGCTGTCAGTCAGGCTCTTTGCACCACAGAGCACCACAAATTAGCCTTATTAACTCTAGTGTTTTGTGGCATTTGGAAGCTTCAGCATGCCTTGTGATCTGTCTGTTAACTAAGAGGTGTTTAAAAAGCTTTAAAGAGAATTAACAGCTTAGCTTCTGCTAACAGTGTAACCTCTTTGTGCACATTCAGAAACCAGTAGAGACATCATTCATTCAGGTACTTTGGCAAAGTTCATTGAACTCAAACTCTTCAAATACTGAATTGGTACTTGCATAGTTCTGCATATGGGGAAAATCTTGAACTGCTCATCTGAGAGCTACAGGTGGGAAAAAAGGCATTATAAAACATAACATTTTATAATATATATACTTTGATTAGTTAAATGCACTTTGATTGAAAGGCAGTTGCTCAAAGGCAGCTGCAGATGGCAGCGGCAGCGATGGGACAACATGCCGGTAGGGGCTCCTGCAGTGACGTTTTATATTGGCTGGAGAGGATTTTACCAGATTTTTTTTTAAATGGCATAACAGGCTGTCATTTATTATGATTTTTCATTATCTATGACAATATAAAACAACAACAAAAACAACAGAGATGAAATAGAACAATGAGAACTAAAATTTGGGCAAAACTATAACATTCTGAAAGACAGTTGTATCAGCAGATGATACACTATTATCAGAAAGAAAAGATGTGTCTGTTAATTATATTAAGTCCCTTTTTACAATCTTGGGTCTATACATAATGGTTTTTTAAAATTAGTTTTGGTTAGCTAAACAGAAATATAAAAAAACAAGACAGGCAGTAGTAGGAAATATTTATTTTTATTTAGTTAGTTATTTATACCCCACTCTTCAGCCACAAGGCTATCAGAGCGGCCTACAAATTGTTTTAAGCAATAGCTATTTACACATCTACACTGCATTAAACAGTTTCCAATGTGTGTTAGCTAATTGCCCCCCACAAGCTGGGTACTCAATTTACCGACCTATGAAAGGATGGAAGGCTGAGTGAACCTTGGAGCCCGCTGGAATCGAACTTGCAACATGGTGGCTTGCAGTACTGGCATTTAACCACTGCACCAAATACAGGCAGTAAGGATGAAATACTGAGTTAGAATGTCTGTAGCAGCTGAGCAAGGAGACTGATTTTGTAAAAGGCTTGTTTAGTCTCTGAGGAGTTCATTTAGCAAGGAAATGATACACAGTTTCTGCACTTAGAATATGCAGGCATTGTGGTGTTGTTATCACTGTAAGTAAGCTTTGCACAACACTGACAGAGTTCAAGCTATGTCATTTCAAAAATCCTCCAGCAAAAGGTTATACAAACATTAGGGAAACAGAAGTTCTAAATCAATCTGACACTTGACTATCTGGATTCCTGGGACTATCAATTTAGTTTTTAATCAATGGTCCCGTCTACACGATTTAAATAATACGTATGGCGTGCGGAAGTTCGCACTTCGGTACACACGGCCATTCGGATTCACACGCATCCAAAAGAGGGGGCCCCGGTTTTCCACCCTGAAATATGCACATGCGGCGTTCGGGAGGGAAAGCGGATCGCGATGAGAAATCCGTACGCCGTTCGGATGGCTGACAGGTCTGTACGGTCCATTCGTACACATACGAACAGGCTGTGTAATCTGATTGGCTGGCTGGGTAGAGGGGGCGGGGCTAGCATGGAGGGGAATTGGGAGTGCCCGCCATGTTGGATTCCTGGCTAGCGAGAGTCCGGTAAGTCCATGAATTATGTTTATTTATTTTTATTTTATATTGTAAATAGGGAAAACCGACTGTCCGCAAAGCAGGAACATTTTAAAAAAAAAGCGGTGGCAGATTTTAAACCGCCGCTTGGCTTGCTCGCTCCAGCCAGCTTGGGGAAGAGGGAGTCATACGGAGTTTAGGGGGGTAAAAAATCATGTGGGAGGTTCGTCTGCATACGAACGACAGCCTATTTGTATTTTTTACCCCCCAAACAGATTTTTTTTATGATCGTATAGACGCACCCAATGTCTCCACAGACGGAGGAAACAGACATTTTAAACTACGTGACTGAAAATAATGTCAGACTTTGTTATTTGGAAGATTAACAGTCAGCTAATATAATTCAGTTTAAAGTGGGCAAAATGATAGTGAAGCACCTATGCCAATTCAAAGCATGTAATATACAATTCATCTACTATAAGGGACATTACTAGGCACTTAAAGATGTGGGGGGCTACAGCTGAGTAGGGCGGAAATTTTCATTACACTACCATATGTTAATTTATACTTATATATGAAAATTAAGAAATAATTACTTGGTTTTATTCTATTTTCACAAATGGCAAAGCCAGCCAATTAATTCATGTCGAAATAAAATAATTACACAATCAATTAGTTATACCTACTCCCAGATCATCCCAAATCAGCTGCTCATCTTCAATTAAAATTAACTTGCACCACATAACTGGTGGAAGTGTCCTGTAGCAAAAGAATACTGGAAAAGGATACATATTAAGATCAAAGAAATTTTAGATATCAATTTTCCGCTAAAACCAGAAACATATTTGCTGAATATGTTAGGAGAGATAGAAGGGGGAAACTGGAAACACCACTGGAGAATTACACAATATATGTTAACACTAGCTAGAATACTATACGCCCAGAGTTGGAAAGATAAAGCTATTCCTACTGTAAAAGAGTGGTTGAATAAGTTATGGGAAATGATTGATGCAGACAGCTTAACAGCCCTATTAAAAGGAAGAGATAGAGAGAAAATAGAAAAAGAATGGGAACCAGTTCCTAGAAAGGCAGGGGAAGATGGAACTAACTCAAAAGAAAGGAAAGGGAAGGGAGTTAACTCCGGACAATTAAAAAGCAAATAATAATCTTGAAGCAAGACATTATGCTTGGAAGCAGATAAGATAGTCGATTAGGCAGAAAGAATAAACTAATAGCAACAGAGGGGGAAAAAACCTAAGCAAGCAAGCAAGAACAGAGGAAGGAAGTGAAGTGGGGAAAAGATGATGATACACATATACATTATGGACTTCTTGTATATCTCCCAATTTTATTTGATTTGAAAGAAAGAAGGTTACAAAGATGAAGGTTCAAGTATAAATGATATCACAAGTGTTATGTTTGTCTAAAATTTATTTGTTGTAAAATGAAGATAAACTGTATAAATGGTATAAATGTGTGAATGTATGAATGTAACTTGTAACTTGTAAAAATAATAATTTTTAAAAAATTAACTTGCAAGAACACTGAACAGTTGTGAGAAAACACCCCAAAAAGAACAGGTTGTAGGTATCTGTTTTTAATGCATTATTTTTTTCAGGGGGTAAAGGAGGTAGCAGTAAGGAAGAGTAGGAGAGATAAGAAAAGCTGGAAAGAAAGGTTTAGGAAAGGGGAAGAGAGGCAGAGGAAGGATGAATAAAGGAACACTCAGGACAGAGAAGACAGAGGGAGCCCGGAAAGAGAAGTGGGGGAGGAGAGGAGGAGGTGGATGCAGGACATGTCTTTCTTTCTCAGCTCTTCAGTTTTTATGTTTATCTCTACATGATGGAGATTTGCACCTTCCCCCCTCCACACCTTTTAACACAGAGACAGATATCTGTATATACAGGATAGAATGTCTTGCATTTCCCATACACCACAATACAGGGCTGGGAGACATAGAAATATCACAAGGAAGCAACAAAACACACAACCAGAATGTAATGCACACTTGGAAAACCTGAAGAAACTCCTGCCCCAACTATTCAACCATTTAGAAAGACAATGAACCTATTTTCCTTTTCTTCCCAAGTCACTTCTCTATATTCCTCTTCCTTCTTACATTCCTCTCTCTCTCTCCCAAAGCAAAATTGTTCCTACACCACTCACTTAAAAGAGCTTCAATAGGCTTCAATGACAGCTTCCTTTTTTCCTTGTAAGCCCAGTTCCACATTCACTTGTATACAGGATTTCCAAAGATTTCATACATTTTGACTATATTATATTTTCCATATTGGCCACAGAAGATACTTGCAGTTGCACCATGTGTACCTTGCAGTTTGTGTGTGTCACACATGCATACACAAATACTTATTTTCACTTTAATTTGTCATGCCATAAAGGAAGGTTTGTCTCTTAGCTTACTTTCTTTCCTTTTCAAATGACATGGATTATCCAAACACAGCTTCTATATTTATCTTAAACTTTGCAAACCTATAAATTTTTGGCTCTGTTAAACCCAGTGAACCCACACTAACTAACCACAGCTTTAATGAAAACTCCCTGACCTAAAACTACTACTTTCAGGGTATTGCCCCAGGGTATCTATAAAACTTTCATTCACTGAAGCCTCTTACTGGGCATCACATTTCATTTCTGCACTGTGGAGTTTCCTCACTAACTTAAAACTATCTACTTTAAAACAGTTCTCCTTCTCCAAATGTTAAAGTCACTTTGGACAGCTTCAAAGGGTTGGGCAGTGTTTCTGTTTTTTGTTAGAAAACATTTCTTTCCTGAAATAAAAAACACTTCAAAAGTAGAGGGATCAGCCCAGGAATGCTATGAACAGCCCCTGATGTCATCTAACAACCATCATAGCACCTGAAAAGAGTCTAACTAAAATATCTGTAATCTCCTCCCATAGTCCTCCTTAAGACTCTGGCCATGCTGCGCATGATTTGAACATCGGGCCTTTCCTTCTCTCCTCAACTACTTTTTTGTAAGAACTGGCCTGATTAAGAGATCTAGATAACTCAAAAGCTTGCACATTATCTTGTGATAACTTAACCAACTCAATAAAGGCATCATCTTAATGTGGATTTGGGAACTCTGCTGTCATTAGCTTGTTTCAGCCTTATACCACCCGGCTCTCCTCCTTTCATTGTTGTTGTTGTTATGTGCCTTCCTTGAGCAAGCAGGGATCACCAGTATTGAGGCCATGATATTGAGAACACAGCTGCTCTGGGCAGGGCACGTTTCTAGGATGGAGGACCATCACCTCCCAAAAATACTATTCTACGGTGAGCTCGCCACGGGTCAGCGTAAGAGGGGCACTCCAAAAAAGCGATACAAAGACTCCCTGAAACAACATCTCAGGCTCGGCCAAATTGATCACCAACAGTGGTCCGCTCTGGCCTCACATCGGGAGGCATGGAGACACACTATCCACAATGCTGCAGCCTTATTTGAGAACTCACGCCGAACAAGTCTTGAAGAGAAACGACAACGCAGAAAGAATCACAACCCAAAAACATCACCCAAGGAGACCTTCTGCTGTGCTTTCTGCAACTGGACTTGTTTATCTTGGATTGGCATTTTTAGTCATCAGCGCGCTTGCAGAAAGCGCGGGATGAGTCCTTCCTGAATCTTCGTTTGCAAAGAAAAGCCAGATATGTGCCTTCAAGTTGTTTCCAATTTATGGTGACCCTAAAATGAACCTATCACAGGATTTACTTGGCAAGATTATTTCAGAGAGGATTTGCCTTTGCTGTCCTCTGAGACTGAGAGGGTGACTTGCCAAGGCCTCCCAGTGGGTGTCCATGGCTGAGCAGGGATTTGAACTCTGGTCTCCAGAGTCATACTCGGTTATCACACTGTACTGTTATAGCACTATTATTCCACTTTAACTGCTATGGATGCCCCCTGTGGAATCCTGGGATTTATAGATTAGGGAGGGGCCTTAGAATTTTCAGCCAGAGAGCTCTTAGACGTCACTAAACTACAAACCCCAGAATTCCACAGGAGATAGCCATAGCAGTTAAAGTGGAGTAATAGCAGTATAACAGTATAATGTGATAAAAGTCAGCAGTCAAGTTTTGGGTAGCTTTAAAGGAGCTATCTGAGGTGCTGAAACTTATTTGGAATAAGGAGGCAGCTTGGAATAAAACCTGAAGTAACAAGCAACACCTGCTGAAATTACCTCTTCTATAAAACCATTAAAATGTACAGCAGCCCTCTCCAGTTTTCACTCTGGCAAACCTAATAGCAAGTGGTGGGTTATGGTAAATTAAGACTATACCGTTAGACTACACTGAGCAATCCTGGCCATTCAACTCTCGCACCCCACACAGTGCAAGCACAGTTACTCTTTGCCTCTCAAAGATGAGCACTGGTAAGGACCTGAGTCTTCTCATGACTCCAAGAGTGCCTTTTGTCAGTTTCCCTTAATATTAATGCTGTCCACACTGGTACCCAGTTTAAACATAATGCTGAACACAAAAACAACCACACAAGTCTGGAAGCTGTTTTGGTGTTAAAAGGTGGAGGTTAGACATCTAGCATCACATACAAACCAAATATTTGAGAACTGTACAATGGCTTTCTAGCACACTAACAGGATGTAAAAGAGACCCACAAATAAAGTTTTACACAGAAACACAGAAAGCTGCTTTATACTGAGTAAGATTACTGATCCTTTCAGCACAGTATTCTTGATGCACCAGCTTGCCAAGGTTGTAGACAGGAGTTTTTCTAGCCCTATGTAGAAATGCCAGGGATCAAACCCATAAGCAACCCATGTTCTCTAACAATCACTTAGCAAAGCTACCAAAGAGCTTAATTCAGACTCCCTGGGGAAGTAATGGAAGGAGGCATCCAAGCAACTTGGTAAAAGAAAAGATAGGTTTTACCTTCTGAACGGTGAATGCAGGTATGTTGGTTATCACTGAGGAAGAATCCATCATTACAACAACACTCATAGCTGCCCACAGTGTTGACACATACATGTTGGCAGCCTCCATTATTAAGCAAGCACTCATCTGTATCTGAAAAATAATAAGTGTAAGATTGGTACTATCTATTTTTGGTCATCAAAACTGCACAGGTGATATTAAATAAAATCATGATTTTAAAAAGCATCCAACAGGTTAGGTACTTAGTCTTACTCTCTCTGTCTCTGGGACACTAAAGAATCCAACACTACAGATGTGATTTACATAATTTTAAAAATATTTCGACATGCTTTATGGATATTTTCTGATGTGCTTTTTAATGGAAGTTTTATATATTCTTATGGCCACACCTAAAATTAAAATGGTTGAACAACTTTCAAGGTTTCAACCTATTATTTGAAGTCTAATTATTCTAACACAATAGCCTTAAATTTTAATTCCCTTTCACTTAAAAGTGGTGAATTCAAGGTTTCATCAGAGGTTATCAGTGCCAAAAGGGCAAACAGAATTAGTATATGACCTACAGAGGAATAGGTGGCCCTTCAGATGTTGTTGTACTACAGCTCCTAATATCCCTCATCAATTATACTGGCTGGGAACAGCAATGGTTCTTAACCTGTGGTTTGGGGACCTCCAGGGGTCCACAATGTCCTCACAGGGGGTCTGCAAAGGCTTGAAGGCTGCTTGGCCCACCTCTTCCCTGTATTAGTGTGGCCACATGACAGGAGCCAAGGCAAAGGCTGGTTGGCTGGCTTGGTCTGTGCATTGCCATTCAATCTGTGGCCCACCTCTTCCCTGCATTACTGTGGCCACATGACAGGAGCCAAGGCAAAGCCTGCCTGGCTGGCTTGGTCTGTGCATTGCCATTCAATCTGCTCCAGTCACAAACTTGCAGGAAGAAGCAGAAGAAAAGTCTTCCCTCCCTCTCCAGTGCCTATGAGGGAAGGTTTAATGGATGGTGTAATTGTATTATTATTGTTGCTGTTATTGTTATTATCATCATCAGGTATTATTATTATTCTTATGGATTTAAATCTTAAGTTAAAACTTGGGGCTATTAATGGATAAGAATCCATTAATTCTTATGGATTTAAATCTTATTAATATTAATGGATAAAACTTGGGGCTATTAATGGATAAGAATCCATTAAATCCATTAATTCTTATGGATTTAAATCTTGAGTTAAAACTCCTCGAACGCTTTCATCAGCGCTGTTTACGCACAATCCTAAATATACACTGGACTGACTATGTGACGAATGTTGCTGTCCTGAGCAAGCAGGGATCACCAGCATTGAGGCCATGATACTGAGAACACAGCTGCGCTGGGCAGGGCACGTTTCTAGGATGGAGGACCATCGCCTCCCAAAAATACTACTCTGCGGTGAACTCGCCACAGGTTAGCGTAAGAGGGGCACTCCAAAAAAGCGATACAAGGACTCCCTGAAACAACATCTCAGGCTCGGCCAAATTGATCACCAACAATGGTCTGCCCTGGCCTCACATCGGGAGGCATGGAAATGCACTATCCACAATGCTGCAGCCTTATTTGAGAACTCACGCCGAACAAGTCGCGAAGAGA
The DNA here is from genome assembly GCA_030847615.1 of Gambelia wislizenii. Classification (NCBI taxonomy): domain Eukaryota; kingdom Metazoa; phylum Chordata; class Lepidosauria; order Squamata; family Crotaphytidae; genus Gambelia; species Gambelia wislizenii. The sequence continues at coordinate 366,353,495 of JAUMIR010000001.1, forward strand.
AACGACAACGCAGAATGAATCACAACCCAAAAACATCACCCAAGGAGACCTTCTGCTGTGCTTTCTGCAACCGGACTTGTTTATCTCGGATTGGCCTTTTTAGTCATCAGCGCGCTTGCAGAAAACGCGGGATGAATCCTTTCTGAATCTTCATTTGCAAAGAAAAGCCAAAGAGTAAAACTTGGGGGGTCCAAGGCAACAAAAGATATTTAAAGGGGATCCCTGGCACAGAAAAGGTTAAGAGCCAATGACCTACAGCATCTACATAATACACGCATGAACTATACCCAATTTATTTTATCCAAAATAATAAATACAGAGGTCAGAATTACAATGTATTGCAGTGCTGAATATTGTACAATACTAATCAGCAGCTGGTTAGTCTCCAGGAAACAAACAAATAAAAGGAGGAAAAGTTCTTGTGTCAGATAATTATCTTGAGACCAAGAGCAAAGAAAAACAATTCACCATGTAACTCTAGTAGCCAGTGGATCCCTTTATAGATCCTGCCTGCACATTTTCAGCCATACAACAAAACAAAGGGAAGAGTAGGAATCTTGGTTTTTTGTTTTTGTTTTTTTTAATGACAGCTGAACTTCCCAGGAATCTAAATTACATGCAGGAAAGCAGAATCTGTTCAAAGTTCTACATACAGAAAATCTGAGGAGGGGGGAGAATGTTATATTTGGCTTCTTTGATCAGTGAACCCAACCCTCCCAAGTAGCTTGCTTTAGGCAAATGTCACTCCCTTTTGACTTCAATCTGGTTTATCATGCCTTCTTGGCTCTCATTTGGAAGTCACTAGTCAGTCACAAACTCTATGGCAAACCTTAGGGTCTGGCACTAAAACAACTCTTGAGTGGCATGTTCCTACAAGCAGCTGCAATTCTGTAATGTATTTCCCTCTCAAAATATGTCTGTGATGGATATAAGAGTAAGATAGGATGAATGAAGTTAATTGAATCTCACAGAGAACAACTTGGAAAAACAATCTGGACCTCCCAAGTTTTGAGTGATTATTCAAATCAGACATCATTTCTTTAAAAAGCAAAGGCAAAAGCAATTTATGCTTTGCAATTGCTACCAGGGTTCTTGCCATTTTTTCCTTTCTGGCAGAACTGTCCAATAGTTTTAAAATAGAGTTATTACACTGGGGAAAGGACGTATGAAGTGGAAAGAGCATGGGAACTATGGGGACTAAAGCTTGGTGCATTTAAAAGTTTAGGCCCCATATCCAAATGAGAACTTGGCTACCTGATTCATTAAAAGCTCAGAATCCCTGCCAAAAAAATGACTGGTAACTCTATTTTTTATATAATGTTCCCAAGCATTCTTTGATAGTGAACTGACACCATGAAGGATGAAAGTCATCAACAGCAGCTAGTCATGTGGGCTATGTATTCATGTCAGGAAGGGTGCTATTATACTGACACTTTGCTTGTGGACTTCCCCTAGACATCTAGTTGGCCACTGTAGCAAAACAATGCCTCACTGGATAGATTAGGAAAAAGGCCACACCTAAAATTAGCTCTTCAGATGTTGTTCGACTACAGCTCCTAATATCCCTCATCATCGACTATACTGGCCGGGAACAGCAATCCAATAACATCTGGAAGGCCATACCCATGAGACAGGCTTTTGGATCCCCATCTGTGAGACAGGCCTTTGCTCTGATTTGGCACAGCTCTTCCATAAATGTAAATTACATTTACACAAAGGACACTGCTTTGACTTTGAGAATGAATCTGAGGATCGTCTATTTCCTTCCAGTCTTTTGATTTTACATCCATATGTATGGCCACCAGCACCCAGAGTTGAGAGCCAGCATCATGTAGTAGTTTGAGTGCTGGACTAGGACACTGGGAGACCAGGGTTCAAATCACTACTTGGCCATGCAAACCTACTGGGTGACCTTGGGCAAGTCACGCTCTCTCAGCCTCAGAGGAAGGGAAGGGCAAACCCCCTCTGAACAAATTCTGCCAGGAAAACATAATGATAGAATCACCATAAGTCAGAAATGATGTGAAGGCACACAACAACATAGAGAGCAAATGCCAAATGATAAAAATATTGTTTAGATTATTTCATCAAACTCACATTGACCTTGTATAGCCACTTTACTTTTTAAGCCCTCATGTGAAAGGGTAAGGCCTAAATTCAACTATCAGTCCCAACTAGAGTAGAACTAAATCAATTGCTATATATTAAGTCTCTCTCTGGCTTTTCTTCGCAAACGAAGATTCAGGAAGGATTCATCCCACACTTTCTGCATATATAGCAGATATATAGCAATATATCTGCTATATATTACGTAATCACTTATGAAAACTCCTTGATTCAAGACGTCTACTCTAGTTGGGTTTAGCAATGGGATTTGAGCCTGTATGCTTTAACTTTGGTGGGATTAAGCATCAGTGCTGGCACATTTTGTAGCAAACTCCTTACCAAGACAATTATGGCCATCCTGAGCCAGCATGAAGCCATCATAACATGCACAGCGATAATTGCCTGGAATGTTGAAACATTCATGCACGCAGCCTCCATTGAAGTCATTATCACATTCATCAATGTCTGGGGAATAAAGCAAGAGACAATATGATGGATGCCTGCTTGTTTGCTGCAGACAGGTCATGACAAGACTACATTATGTATATGCTAATAACAACTGCTATCTTACCTTTTACTTAGAAGGTAAAGCTGATTTAGGTTTCACAGAGTGTTAATAATTTCTCTTCACTAACAAAATAGGTTTGACTCTTTCTGTACTGCCCTCTTACCTTTTACATTTCTCATAAGTTCAGGAGGAAAGTCTTGCAGTAGACCCTGTTACTTGCATGAGTGAATGTGGTTACAGGGACGGAGGAGAGATCATTGCTACTTTCTTCTTACCATTAATAATCCAATAAATGCAGTAACAAGAAGTTCAAATCTCTTGATGGCTCAAGAAAGCCGAACAGGCTTTCAGTGGCACCTGTTGTAACACAGAGTGGCTATTATTCCACAGAACGGGTGCTGTAGTAACATCTTATTAGCCACCCTTCAGCCATCAAAGCTCTGGTAGAAAGTTCTGGATCAAAATAAATCCATTGCCATGCCAGACTACCATTGAAACCCTGAACAAACATGGGGAAATTAAAAATGGTCACATCAAAAGATTCAGAGTCTGACTGATTTTTATCATACACACATCTGGAACGAAGTGATTAGAACAAGGCTGGGCAACAGACAAGCATGTATACAATATGCCCCCCACCCCATTTTGAAGGCACCTGATGCCTCCTTCCACTGCCCAATTTCAGTGATGCTGGAGGAGGGGTAAAGCTGCATCCTCACTGCTGCTGCACTGCTGAAATTTACCAGGCACTGGGCACAGCAATCAACAAGTTCAGGAAGGCAAACAGGGATCTCGCCTATTGGAAGCCATCTACCCCTGGATTGGAAGGATGATCTGGATTTCAGTTAAGATTAATCTTAACCATGTCCTTGTTTGTCATAAAGTCTTCCTTAATAAGTTTGGTCACAGCACACCATTTAGTAAACAAGTTAAAACCAACTAAAATGGAATTATTTGTTTCGAGAGGAGAGTGGACACAGTTACTTGGTTTTCTCCACATTCCCCATCTTTAAAAAGACAACAGTATCCCAAGAAACTATCCCACCAATTTTTTTAATCTTGCTACTTTTTAACCTTGCTAATCTTCAACAGCAGAAGCAAAATCAATTACTTTGGAATTAACAAGCACAGAAGTATTTTATTTATCTTCATAATAAACAGCTACGCCTGATGTGTAGAACTCTACAAGTTTTACTAATTAGCTCTGCCCCTGAGCAATAGACATCTGTGGGAGATTTATGCAAGCTCCACTGAAAATGAAACTGACCATCAGCAGGTGAATTCTTTCTCTTAACTCACTAAAAAAAAAAAAATCTGTCCTTAGGGAACAGAGAGAAAAAATCAGATTAATGTCTTCTCTTTTATCAGTTACTGGCACAGTCTTGTTGCAGTTTTCATCTGTTTTCTTCCATTCTTTTATTGCATGCTTGTACTTTGTAGTTTGATTTATTGATCTTGCTGTTAGCCACTTGGAATTTTTTTTTCAAAAGATAAAAGGTGAATATAATTTTCAAAAGATAAAAGTTGAATATAATTAAAATAAATAAACCCTCTCTCTTACTCTTACACAAACATGATCCAACTACTGGAGCTTTAAGCCAGCATGGTGTAGAGGTTTGGGCACTGAACTATGATTCTGGAGCCTAGGGTTCGAATCCCCACTAGGCCATGAAAACCCACTGGGTGACCTTCGGCAAGTCACACTTGCTCAGTCTCAGACGAAGGGAAAGAAAAAAAACCAATGAACAAATCTTGCCAAGAAAACCCTCTCACAGGTTCACCTTAGCATCACCATAAGTTGGAAACAACTTGAAGGCATACAACAACTGGAGCTTTAAAGAAGATTTTTTAAAATTATTTCCAGAAAAATAGCTCATACTGTACATTACAAATATAGCTATATAGCATAAAAATATTCAGTGCACCCCTATCAATTTGAATGTTTCTATGGAAGATACCGAAATAAGTCTTGTTTCTCTGAGTTCTATAAGATGCTTGAATATGCAGCAGATTTTGAGATGCCTCTCTTCTAATTTTAATAATCAATTATCATGCATAGTAAGCAAAAGAGGACCCAAACAGCACTTTAAATGTCATTTGAATACTGGCTGAAATTTACTATCTTCTGTAAAGAAATATCTGACTGCTGTATGTAGACAGGGCTTCATGTGCACTGATTTTTTTTAAAGATCACATTATTTTTATAAGACTGTGCTCTGTACTGTACATAAATAATGCAAATGTCCATATGTTTACTTCCTTGCTAATGTTTACTCAAGTTCAGCTAGGAACATGGAACAAACACACCTAATGCATATAAAGCCACAAAGCACATACCTACACACTTTTTCCCCTCTCCACTGTAGCCTGGCTTACACATACACTTATATGACTTTGGTGTATTTTGACAGATTGCATCTGGGTGGCAGTCATCAATCCGTTGGGCACACTCGTCAACATCTGTGAAAAGACAAATAAATATGCAAGACAGTGAAAATATGTACCAACAGGGACTTACAAGATATCCATCCACCAATACAATACTTGATTTTACAATCATAAGATGGGTGTAGTTGTGCCTGCTTTCAAATAGCCTGTTGACCTATGGAGACCCCAAGAATATACTTGTAGACAATTATAGTAAGGTATTCATTTCACATAGGACTAACCAGTAAAAACTCATTCTGTCCACAGCAAGGACCTAGTGTGCTATATATCCCCAAGCCAAGTCACCTGAAACAAAATTTGATCATACTGCAACAGCTTGAAACTTCTTCTGCATGATAGCCTCTCCTTGCAGCAATCTGATCAGTCAGGAACACATGGAACAAGTATGGAGATGCTCTTCATGAGAAAAAAACACTTTACAAATATAACACAAAAGAGCCTTCTAGTTCCTCGTGGTCCTTCTAACAGTGGTCAACAGAAGCCACCAAACGGCCTATAAGCAGCAGGAAAAAGAAGATAAAACAAGGGAGTTTACAGATGATGATACCTAAAAGCAATAGCAGAGGAACAGAGCAACGGAGCATATAGAAAGCACACACACATAACCAATAATTGGCTGGGAATATAGCTGTACCTGCAGCCACCCCCTGCTGCTCTTGCACACCCAAGGAAGTAAGGAAGAGGGAGCAGAAGCCCCACCCCCAGCCAATGGCATAGATATGCTGGTGGAGACTCAGGGCCCACCAGCATGCTTACTGGCTCTTGTTCATAATATTTTCCCTCTGCCCCAATGATTTCCCCCCCTCCTATTTACACACAAGACCATCTGACCCTTGGAGAGAACTGCTTGGGACATAAAGTCTGGAGAATGGCTGGAAACTGCTGCACAAACATACTATACCTTGAAGTGGGTCACTAGAGTTAACACACTCCTGGCTGAGCTATAAAGCTACATCCATCACCAGAGAGAGCTGCTTCTAGCAAGTTGCCACTCAAAGTATGATTTCAAATGGGAATTTCACTTCAAGTTGCTGTTCAGCAGAGTCCTGAAGAGCCATTCCTGTTTTATTTAGTGGTCCAGTTGCAAGTTTGACATAAGGGGTTTGAGGAGTGTGACGGTTCTTATTAACTGGCTGGCTACTATGTTATAGGAAACTCTTAGATCCGTGTTCCCCAAACTTTGGTCCTCCAGATGTTTTGGACTTCACCTCCCAGAATTCCTACATGTTGGCCAAGCTGACTAGGGCTTCTGGGAGTTGAAGTCCAAAACACCTGGAGGACCAAAGTCTGGGAAACACTGTCTTAGAGGGTCTTGTGACAGCCTCATCCACTTACTCTTAGCCATTTGTCTATTGAAATATTTGTGCTGTGGCTCTGTATGGATTAAAGTTTTATGAACCTTGTATTAATCCAACTAGTAATTTGATAATGGTTGGGGCTCTGCTAACTGTACTGAAATTACATTGATTACTGCAGGACTGATACTGATAACCACAACCATATACAGTATTTCAAGCATGTCCATATCACAAAATTATGTAAAGCAGAGAGAGGCAAGTGTGACTCTGCAGATATATTAAGACTGCAATTCACATAATTTCATTTATTTATTAAAATATTTTAATATCCTGCCCTCTATTTAAAGGCTTCATACAATAAAACCATCCTGACCAATTTAAAGCAGTTGAAACAATAAAATTGTTTTTAAAAGGTGAAAAGCATATTTAACAAGTTTAAAAGATATATTAAAATTGGTTAAAATAGTTTAAAACCATTTAAAACCATGTACATGTGTGGGTTTGTGTGAAATCAATTAGGCTGCCAAAGGCTTAGTGAACAACCATGTTTTCACTTGGTGCTAGAATGATGCATGGCTGATGTCAGTCAGGCTTCCAAGGGGAGGGTATTCCATAGCTGGGATGCTACTCGAGTGGCTAAGCTGGCAGGGTCTGATGTGAATTCTAGGCCAAACAAATAATAATAATAATAATAATAATAATAATAATAATATTTATTTATACCCCTATACAACACCTAGAGCACCAGAGTTGCCCATCCTCGGTGTAAAGGCATTATAATGTCAGTGGTTTTATTTTCAGTCCCTCTCCTAATTATCTTTTTTCCATCACTGCCTCACATTCTTGATATTTATATTGAAATATCTGCCATGAGTCCAAAAATGTCTTTCCTAATGAGTCAGAATCAGTGGAAGCTCAATCACGGTACATTTGAAGTCAGGATTTGTGCTCTAATGTACATCATCACTTGAGCGACACCATGCTCCTTTCCACACAACCAGTTTGTAAAAAGGTACACACATTTATTAAAATGTAGATTTAGAGGTACATACTCTAGTTGTATGTAGATTAAGAGGTACTCACTTTCATAAATACTGGACTGGAACCTTAGGAAGTAAGATGGTATCCACATAGACCACTATTACTCCACACACACCCATGCTGACTCAGCTGGAGGCTGGGAGAGATAGTTTCCTGAAGTTTCCGAACATTCCGGTTCCATGCATGGGGCATGGAACTATTACTTACTTATACATTGAATTAAGATTTCTGCTCACCAGAACAAGGATTTCTTTCTTTGCAACATTTATATCCTTTACACCTGATGTTTCGTCCCTCGCCTATCACTACAGGGCTTTTTCAGAATTGGATATGTCCTTCGAGCCTGTGCAATGGATTTTTCTGGTGGAGTGCAGCATGCACATAACTGGCCTCACTCTTTAAACCAAAGGTTCATCTGCTGTGGCCTTGCAAGCATGGATGGTAGCAGCGAGGTCCTTGGGTCGCAGGTTTGATTGAGTTTCCTTCTCTTAGATGGTTGACCTTACAGGGTTGGACAAGCACCATCTGCCCAGGTTTCGGATTAGAGTTTTCCTTCTCCTAGGATGGTTGCCATAAGGCTAGAGAGCCCATCCTGTCCTTTGACACTCTTTGTCAGACCCATAGTTTTGACCTGTCTGGCATGGGAGACCCTACCGGTGGCTATTATGCCACCGCCAGCACAACTCAAAACATCATTAGGGTATGCAAGCCTCTCTTCCATGACAAGGGGGCATCAATGGAGAGCACTTCAGCAGTTCACCTACCTGGGAAGCATCATCTCCTCAGATGCCAAGATTGACAAAGAGATCGATCACAGATTAGCAAAGGCATATAGCGCATTTGGAAGACTTTACAAAAGAGTCTGGAGTAACAAACAGCTGAGGTGAAGCACAACAATCAGTGTGTATAGATCAATTGTACTGTCTATTCTCCTTTACGGGTCTGAAACATGGGTCACCTATCGCCACCACCTACGAATGCTTTCATCAGCGCTGTATACGCACAAACCTAAATATACACTGGACTATGTGATGAATGTTGCTGTCCTTGAGCAAGCAGGGATCACCAGCATTGAGGCCATGATACTGAAGACACAGCTGCACTGGGCAGGGCACGTTTCTAGGATGGAGGACCATCGCCTCCCAAAAATACTACTCTACGGTGAACTCGCCACAGGTCAGCGTAAGAGGGGTGCTCCAAAAAAGCGATACAAGGACTCCCTGAAACAACATCTCAGGCTCGGCCAAATTGATCACCAATAATGGTCCACCCTGGCCTCACATCGGGAGGCAGGGAGATGCACTATCCACAATGCTGCAGCCTTATTTGAGAACTCACGCTGAACAAGTCTTGAAGAGAAACGACAACACAGAAAGAATCACAACCTGGAAACATCACCCAAGGAGACCTTCTGCTGTGCTTTGTGCAGCCAGACCTGTTTATCTCGGATTGGCCTTTTTAGTCATCAGTGTGCTTGCAGAAAGTGCGGGATGAGTCCTTCCTGAATCTTCGTTTGCAAAGAAAAGCCAGAGACATTTATATCCTATTTTCCTTTAATGAGCTTCAGAGGGTACGCACAGTTCTCCTCTTTACTTTATCTTCACAACAACCTTATGAAGTAGGTTAGGCTGATAATGTGCAAGTGACCCAAGTCTATCTTTCTAAACACTATACAACATTGGCTCTTTTAAAAAGTTATTTGCAGTTATACTGAAAAGACTTAGTTACAGACACCTGGCAGAGTGCACTTAATTGGATGGCTATATTTAGGGAGTCAAAACGTGCAGGATTTTCATAGCTACCATAGGCTCAATGGCTATATGAACTGGCACACGGTTCCATATGGAGACAGAAGTGCTGATTCCTCTATTCAGAAAATTTCAATTAAGAGCAAAGATGTTTAAGCTATACTGGGTTTCAGTTACTCAAGAAGTAAAATTTTATGACCATGACATCATTATCATAAAATTTGACCTTTTGAAAGAAAATGAAACACTAACAAAAAGGTTTTATGGAAATAAGCATTTAGGCAGGTCAAGAATTTCAAAATCACAACCACGGGGACATTAAACTTTTACTTTTCATTAAACAGATTATTATTCAACACTGTATGTGTGTGCTTTGCACACTTCCAAATTTATGTTTTTACACTGAAAAGCAAAAGACACATGTGGCATGAAGCCCTGCTGAAACACAGTCAGCAGACACCTTTCCAAAAAAAATACAAGGCTTGTCCACAGCTAAAAGATCTACCGAAGTTTCAGAGCAGAATACTTAGAAAACTTAAGAGCTCATGAGTCATAAAAATCCTAGGAAAGTAGGAATGGGCAAGATAAAGCCCTCCAGATGTTTTTAGATCACAACTCCCATCAGCCCTTGGTCCTTAGCCAGCACAGCCAATAGTGAGATGTAATTGGATGTAGTCCAACCACATCTAGAGGGCCACAAGTAATCCACTCCTACAGAAAATGGCTGGGATATACAACATGAACCTGCAGTGGAAAAAAAATATGTACACAGCTGAAGTGTGCCAAATTTTTGCAATTTAAAATATTTTTAAAATATTCTTTCAATTGGTTTTTTTTTCACTCTTTCAATTGGTTTTAAAACACCCTTTCAATTTTGTTTTTGTTTTCCCCCAGCCACAAGTGCACAATGCTCTTTTCAAACATCAGCCATTGTTTCAAAATGAAAGCAAATAGCTACCAGGGCCCACACAATAATGGCACTCTCTCCAAACATAACTGCCTGGCACCTGTTTCATTGTCCTTCAGTGTCAGACAAAGACCTTTCCTGTTTTGCCTGTATTTTATAGCATTTTGCATTTTCTTTTTTCTTTTCATTTCATCTATGGGGTCATCTATACGACAAAAAAATATCCGGCAAAAATGTGGGCAGAATATCTTTAGTTTCAATGAGCTCCTGCCAGGATTCATCATATCAAGAAGGAGGGGGGCTGAAAACTCCACACAGACCACGATAACAGCTTTCTCTATTTCTCACAATCTTTTATTTTTAAAATGTGCGAAAATGCACATAATTGGTCATCTGTACAACCAATTCGAAAATGGGTCACAGCAGAGCTGAAAGCTGATTGGTTGGACCTTAGAGGGGGCAGGCTTGCAAGGGAGGGCTTGCAATGCTGGAGCCACCATTGTTTTTGTTTTTGCCGGCACGACCATTCAGCTGGCAAAGCAGCAGAGCAAATTATGAAGGGTTTTTTAAGCGGAAAACAGCTCTTCCGCATCTGTCACTTTAAGGAAAAAAGGGGGGGATGAATGGAGGGAGATTTTTCCAGACTCAACTCACTCGTGGCCATGTAAACTGCAAAATATTCCCTTCTAAGCTTGTGAATTGTGCCATGGGCACTGCAGCGAAAGAGGGAGATAAGTCACTATTTTTCGCTACAAATTCTCCCATGTAGCTGACCCCTATGTGTTTATGAAAACTGCCTTAGGAATTTCTGTTGAATGATGGAAATTCCAAGCATATAATCACTCAAGTTGCTAGAAAAATTGCTGCCGCTGCCCAGAAGTGTATATTGAGTTGCAAACTGAACACAGCCAAGGACCTAGTAAGAGCCAAGACCACCACATCAAAGAAAAAAAAAATAACGTTCATTTCAGCATACAGGTATCATTAAAATACCTTTTTCCATATAGGGATACTTTAGAAACAGGTTTTTCAAACTTTTTTCTGAGAAGACTCATGAAATAGAAAATAGATGTGAGAGATATACAATTTCATTATAAAATTAAACAAATGCAAATTGACAGTTGTTTGATGTACTGTATTATTTGGTGATTCCCCCTGCTTTTCTCTATGCAATGTTTGCAGAATAAAAAACAATAAAAGCAAAGACCACAGGCTTTAATCATCAGTGTGGCAAAAGGGTAAGAACAACAGCTAAAGTTCATATTCAATCATGCAATTATGTTCTGTTAAACACCATCTTTTTATGTTTTATAGTTTTGGCATAAGCTTTACTACTTCTGTTTACTTTCAACTAATGTTCAAAAATGTTTTCTATCTTAAGAGTCCAAAACTGCATACAGTACTATATGCCATGTTATAAATAAACTAAAATCCACTAATTTTTCCAGTTCAAGATCCCATTTATTTCTGAAACACCAGTTTTATTTTATATATACAGTACTCACTCTGCCTTAACCAAAAACACACATTAATAATTCAGTTCTGAAAACTGCTCCTAATTGCAAAACTTTAGATACATACTTGACACAATATTTACTCAGAAGTAAGCCCAAATTTAATTAGACTTTTTAAAAAAATGCCTAGGGTTTCAGACTACAATTCCCCTAGGAACTGGAAATAAATCACAAATGTGAACAATTTAATAAGGCAAACAATCCTACAGTAGGACCCCTGTATCTGCTGGGGATTGGTTCAGGGGGGGCATGAATACCAAAAACCGTGGATAATAGCAAATGTCATTGAAAAATAATGGGAGGACCTAGAAAATGGCTAGAGAGAACATTTTCTAGGATGACTCTTTGGTAGGCGTGCTGTTTTGTGTCCCATGGATAACTGAATCAGTGGATATGGGGGTCCTACTGTATTCACTAATCAAAGTAAAAAAGAGTTCTAAATCCTACTACTAGCCTCTGCTAGTATAACCCCATTGTACCTTTTGGATTCACAGAAATGTGGATATCATTCAGCAGTTGAGTCAATGTGTGTGCCTTCAAGTCTCCTGTCCACTTATGGCAACCCAATGAATTTCACAGGGTTTTCTTAGGCCAATACTCAGAGGTGGTTTTGCCAGTTCCTTCCTCTGAAATATAGCCTACAGCTCCTGGTATTTGTTGGTGGTTTTCCATCCAAGTACTAACCAAGACTGACCCTCTTTAGCTTCCAAAATCAGATGGGATCTGGCACCTTTAGGGTATTTAGACCCTAGTTGATTCAATAAGCATACTGTACTCTACTCCATCAACTGGAGAGACACTGGAAAGAGGAAGGATGGTTCCAGATCAAATTTTTAAAGGGTTTTAAAGGCATTTTAATTTTTACTGTAATGTTTTAACTTGTAAATTGTTTAATTCATTTTTAAATTTTATATTTATAATGTGATTTTAACTTTGTACTGTTTTTAGCTTGTATAGTTTTAAACAGATTATTAGCTGCCTTGAGTCCCCTTGGTGGGAGAAAGGCAGGATATAAATGAATAAAATAATAATAATAATAATAATAGGGTCTCTTAGACACTGAGCACCAATTCTGTCTTCTATGTCATACCTGATTTCTTGGGGGATGGGGAGGTACAAGAAGTAGAAGCCTTTCTCATTTGGGTGTCCTATAAAATTTCAGGAATGAAGCAGGGTGATTTTCATCAGATCAGACCTGTGATCTTATTATTGATGGGACTTGTCTACACAAAGGGGAAAAAACAGACTTCTCCACAGTAATAGCAAGGTGGCTGCGAGTGGATTACTCAAATTTTTAAATCTGCTGCTGCAGAACTTTTTTTTAAAAAAAGCAAATAATTTCTATGGTGTGTACAAGCAATATTCCACCTTTCCAAAAAAAAAAAGAGAGAGAGAGAGAGAGAGAGAGAGAGAGAGAGAAAGAGGACAAATCCCTGTTTTATCACCTTAGCACTCACTTGCTAAGGTGAAAATTCAACATGGCAGCAGCGAGCGCTTGCCCTGTAACCAAGCCCTGCCCCCTGAGCTCATCCAGCCAATCAGGTTGGCACTTTGTCTTGTATGGGGAAGCAAGTCATGTCGAATCGCTTGTCTTGACGAGCAAAAATGCGCATATCGCTAGAGCTTTTTTAAAATGTCAGGAAAAGCCCTGAATGCTTTTCTCCTGTAGTTTTCCTCTCTTCCCCCCACCCCTTCACAATACCCACCAGACAATGCGGGATCCCATTAAGACATCTATCTCCTTTTCTGAGCGTATTCTGTGAGAAGTGTTTTCACCCTATAGACAACCCCTTAGAAAAGTTGGTCCCACCAAAATCACACCTCGGGTGTCCATGCCACAGAAGCTGTCCCTGCTAGATGCTGAAAAGCCTCTTCTGAAATTTACCTGGAAGCGAAATGCACCGAAAACTACTCTGTAACGCAGCCTCTCTCAACCTTTTTTATCCTTGAAATAATTGCCAGGTTTCAGGGAACCCCGGCATAAACATTATTCTATATACTGCTATTGCTCTCCCCCCACAATCACAACCTCTTGGGGAACCCTAGGGGAAGCCTGGTTGAGAAACACTGCTGTGAGGACTGCAAACCAGCGCAACTACTGGTGGCTCTCGGTGGCCACCACCAAATAAAAAGAGAGATCCTTCGCAAAGTCATCCCGGCTGGCTTTTCCTTCGTGTCTCGACCACACTGTCTGCCGGTGGCCACTCCGGCCAGCTCCACCTTTCCAACTTGCATCCTTTTTAGCTCCGGCAGAGAACCGCTCGCACAACTCGTCGGAGCGGCGCCTTCCGAGGCTGAGACAGCGTTGCTCTGGCGACGCCAGCTCTTTGAAGCAGAGCCGCCGAGAGCGCCTTTTAAGCCTGGAAGGCGAGCCAGCCCGCCAGCGCCCGAAGCGCCTCTGTGGGGATAAAGGCGACAAGGCACCCCGCCAAGGAAAGGCTCTCTCGCCCTCGAGCCGGCTACTCACCCGAGAAGAGGAGCTGTCCTTGGGGAGGCGGCGGAGGCGGCGGCGGCACCGTGAGGAGCAGGAGCGGGGACGGCAGCAGCAGCAGCAGCAGCAGCAGCAAAAGCAGCGCCTCCGCCCCAGAGGCGCCCTGTCCGGACCCCATCGATCAGCTGGCGCACCGGGCGCTGGTGCTGCGAGTGTGGCCGCCCTCGCGCTGCCCCTGGGCGCCTCCGCCAAAGGACGGGGCCCACCAGCGCCCCCCTCCGCCCGCCGCTCCCTTCGCCTGGCAGCCGGGGGGGGGGCGAAGCGCGCGCAGGCGTCGAGGGGGGCGCGCGGCCAGGAGAAAGACCTTCCTTTTTCTCCCGCCTATTTGTAAGAACTCGCCTCATTTTAATTAGCCCTCTCTTCGTGCCAAAAGCGAAGGGAAGCCAGCAGGGCGCTTAAAGGAAGGAGCGCTCCCTCCGTCCAAGTTGGAATCAGAGGAAACTACTGTATACATAGGGGTTGTCCAAACGGTCAGAACCGGTTTAAGGAATTTTGGGGGAGCCTGCAATGCTTTATTTTGGGGGGGGGTCCATATGTTTATCTCAGGTCAATGTAACCTAACTCAACCTAAGCTATTCACAGTACAGGATATTCAGATTATTACTAATAATGTTTTTGCAGGAGGAGGGTTACTACGGGGCCCCCACAGTGATGGGCCCCCCTGCGGATGCTGACGCCACGGTTGCCTTAAACCAGCCCTGCAAACGGTGAAAAAACTCCTCACAGAATGTCAGGGGAATCCTGCCTGTCTTAATGGTATTCTGCCTGATTTCGTTGGGGGTGGGGGCAAAACCAGCAAAAACCCTGCTAGAAAAGCCTTTGTGGCTTTTCACATCTTTTTTTTTTAAGCCAACACGAGGATGCGCATTTCTGCTCGTTGGGATGAGCAGAATTGATCAGATTCACTTGCTCAAACAAGAGGAAAATCAAGTCTGATCGGCTGGATGAGCACAGGGGGAGGTGCTTGCTAGCAAGGCATGCATATGTTGCTGCCATGTTGGATTTTCACTCTAGCGAGTGATCGCTAAAGCGATGAAATGGGGGATTTGTGTTAACTTTCTCTCCTTTTTCAGAAAGGTGGAATATCACTTATATACACCATAGATTTTCTTTTTTTTTTTTTAGTTCAGCGGCAGATTTTAAAACACAAGTAATCCACTTGTGGCCATAATCTCAGCTACAGACATGCAAAGTTGATGGGAGCCATAAAACCATTAAGACAGGTCACAGCTGCTCAGGTTCATGGAGCATGAGAAAGCAGACCAAGTCTACAAAAGTTTATGCTATAATTTCTTTCAGTCTCAAAGTTGCTACAAGATCCCCTTGCTTACTGATATTCTAGACTAACAAGGCTATGTCTGAATTCTACAGAAACAGATGGTTCACATAAAGATTACCATCCTTATGGTCTACTGAGTATGGCCTCACTGGTGTTTTGTGCTGCCAAGTCAACTCCAACTTACAGCACCCCTATTATAGGGTGTTCCTAACAAGACCTATGCCATTGTTGCCTTGCTGTGAGGCTGAGAGGATGTGACATGCCCAAGGTTGCACAGAGAGTGTATATGGCTGAGTGGGGATGCAACCCTTGACTTCCCAGAGTCCTAGCCCAACACACAAACCATTACTGTACACCACACTGACTCTCTTAATAAGGTGGCATATTCGAAGCACTAACTTCAAAGTAGAAAGGAACTCAGCTTCCTTTGAGGAAAGACTTTATATTACTTAAATGGAACAGAGTTCGCTCTTGCCTTTGTGAGAATGGCTTCAACCACAAACAGAGTGCCTTTCCCACATAATGGTGATTTTTTTCTGTGTGGAAATTCCTTTAGTGTAGGAAATTCTATCAATTTTGCTGTTGTTTGTCAAGCTAGAGAGACCGTTGTGGTACATAAAAAGAAGCAAGGGAGGGGGATAAAAAAATTAATGTGGCAGGACGTTTAGAACTACAGTCGGCCCTCCACATCCACAGGTTCCATGGGTTCAACCAACCACAGCTTTAAACTATTCAGGGGGAAAATTTGGAAAAGCAAACCTTGTTGTTTACCATTATATATAAGGCACACCATTTTACTATGCCATTGTATATAATGGGACCTACACATTCACAGATTTTGGTATCCATAGGGGTCCTGGAAACAACCCCAGTGGATGATGAGGGCCCACTGTAACTGTTTTTTATTTTGGCATAAGGTTTCATTAATATAAACCCAGTTCTTCAGACGCACTACTGAGACGTGGTACGGCTATGCTTTTAATTTGTTTGTAGAAAGCAATCAGATTGCCAGCATAGACATAAGCATGACATCATAAGGAGTTATATGGGGTGAATAGTCTCTTCTCCCACCCCACACCCCAAACATAATTCTTTTCTCAATATCTCTATAGGATGAAAAACTAGTTTCCCCCCCCCCCTCTTCTGGGGTACTCAGGGATTTGTTCTTGTTTCTCCACTGGTCAGTCTCTTAACATTGTTAGCATGCCCTACTACCCTCTCCTTATAATATCTCATAATTGGAAATATTGGACACTTCAAAAGGGCCAAGTAGACAGGGGTGATCCAATAAGAAGTCAGGTGGAGGTCACAAGGACCTGGGAAGATGTCTAGGGTTGAATGGAAGCCCTTAGTAAACACAACTATTATGGAGGTATGTGCTAATCCCTTCTTGGGCACCTCAGCAATGAGTTGCCCAACCTGAACAATCAAATGACTTTTCTAACTCCAGTCCTAAGGAAATACTCCCTTGGAACACTCTCCTGTCATGCAATGTGAGGTTGTCATAAACCCATTGATTCCAATCTCCCAGCCATAAATAGCAATCAGCTAAATTTCAGTTAATATATGGGCCCAACCACTCTCTTTCCTAGCACTCCCCCAGATTGGGACTTCCAGTGCCACCCTGAGACTTCTGTCTGAGTACAGTTGTCCCTCCACATTCGCGAACTTGACATTCGCGATTTTGATTATTCGCAGTTTTGGGAGGGCCCCCCGGGCCCCCCCAAAACCGTGACACGGGGCCTCCGGAGGCCCCGTGAAAGCCCTGGGAGGGAGCGGGGAGGCCTCCACGGCGCCTTCGGAGACCCTCCGGAGGCCCCGCGAAGGCCTTGGGAGGGAGGGGGGAGGGCCGGGGACGCCTCCATGGGGCCTCCGGAGACGCTCCGGAGGCCCCATGAAGGCCCGGGGAAGGGCTGGAGAGGGCTGGGGAGGCGATCATGGGGCCTCCGGAGACGCTCCGGAGGCCCCACGAAGGCCTGGGGAGGGGGTGGGGAAGGCCGGGGAGGCCTCCATGGGGCCTCTGGAGACGCTCCGGAGGCCCCATGCAGGCCTGGGGAGGCCGTGGGGTGGGCTGGGGAGGCCTCCATGGAGCCTCCGGAGGCCCCATGCAGGCCCCGTGGAGGGCTGGGGAGGGCCGGGGAGGCGTCCATGGGGCCTCCGGAGACACTCCCGAGGCCCCATGCAGGCCCGGGGAAGGGGTGGGGAGGGCTGGGGAGGCCTCCATGGGGCCTCCGGAAATGCTCCGGAGTCCTCATGAAGGCCTGGGGCGGGTGTGTGGAGAGCTGAGGAGGCCTCCATGGAGCCTCCGGAGACTCTCCGGAGGCTCCATGCAGGCCCCGTGGAGGGCTGGGGAGGGCCGGGGAGGCCTCCATGGAGCCTCCGGAGACTCTCCGGAGGCCCCATGCAGGCCCGGGGAAGGGCTGGGGAGGCCCGGGGAGGCCTCCATGGGGCCTCCGGAGACGCTCCGGAGGCCCCATGCAGGCCCGGGGAAGGGCTGGGGAGGCCCGGGGAGGCCTCCATGGGGCCTCCGGAGACGCTCCGGAGGCCCCATGAAGGCCTGGGGCGGGTGTGGGGAGGGCTGGGGAGGCCTCCATGGGGCCTCCGGAGACGCTCTGGAGGTCCCATGCAGGCCTGGGGGAGGGCTGGGGAGGCCTCCATGGGGCCTCTGGAGACGCTCCAGAGGCCCCATGATGACCTTGGGGAGGGCTGGGGAGGCGCTCATGGGGCCTCCGGAGACACTCCGGAGGCCCCATGCAGGCCCGGGAAAGGGGTGGGGAGGGTCGGGGAGGCCTCCATGGGGCCTCTGGAGACGCTCCGGAGGCCCCATGCAGGCCTGGGGAGGGCGTGGGGTGGGCTGGGGAGGCGCTCATGGGGCCTCTAGAGATGCTCCGGAGGCCCCATGCAGGCCTGGGGAGGGCGTGGGGAGGGCTGGGGAGGCCTCCATGGGGCCTCCGGAGACGCTCCGGAGGCCCCATGCAGGCCCGGGGAAGGGGTGGGGAGGGCCGGGGAGGCCTCCATGGGGCCTCTGGAGACACTCCGGAGGCCCCATGCAGGCCTGGGGAGGGCGTGGGGAGGGCTGGGGAGGCCTCCATGGGGCCTCCGGAGCATCTCCGGAGGCCCCATTCAGGCCCAGGGAAGAGGTGGGGAGGGCCGGGGAGGCCCCATGATGGCCTGGGGAGGGCGTGCGGAGGGCTGGGGAGGCACTCATGAGGCTTCCGGAGACGCTTCGGAGGCCCCATGAAGGCCTGGGGAAGGGGTGGGGAGGGCCGGGGAGGCGATCATGGGGCCTCCGGAGACGCTCCGGAGGCCCCATAAAGGCATGGGGAGGCGGGGGAAAGCGACTATAGGGCCTCCGGAGGCCCTGTTGTCGCTTTCGCGGGGGAGGGGGAGGGAAATTGTTATTTGCGGATTTTTCACATTCGCGGGGGTCTGGGGAACCTAACCCCCGCGAATGTGAAGGGATGACTGTACTTCAAAACTACACTCTTCAAGACTGATGAATATTGCCCTATTTCCCAAATCTATCCCTCTAGCCAACCTTTCTGCCTTACTCTTCGATAGCCTTGTGTGGTTCTTGTGAACGTGTATTGTGTGTGTGAATCCTTTTTGTGTTATTTCCAATAATTTTTTTTTCTTTCACTTCAAACGAGTTCTCTGCAGTTGGTGTTGGTATACATAGGTGAAAAGGTCCTTGCAGTTACCCTCTTCTCAAAGGAATATTGTTTGAGCTAATACCGCCCCCTAGAGTTTGGTATCACAAGTGGGTCTCAAAGCAATGCCCCCACTTCTTAGGGTAACAGTTAGTCCCTTGGTGATGTCATCAAATTCTGTAGCCCCAGTACCATTTCTATGCAGACAACACCCAGGTCTCTACACACCCTGTAAAAGCCAATTACCACCCATTCCAAGCCTGAATCTCAAAAAAAACAAAAAAAACAAAAAACACCTCTCCAATACAGGTTGAGTATCCCTTATCCTAAATGCTTGGGGCCAGAAGTGAGAAACTATTCCAGAATACGGCCTCACAGCCTGGAAAAAAACCAAGGAAAATCTATGGATGCCAGTCGTGAAAGCCTTTGACTTCATAATGAGATATCTTAGACATGGGTCCCAAGTCTAAACATGAAATTCATTTATATTTATATACACTTTATACACATAGCCTGAAGGTAATTTTATACACAGTATTCTTTTGTGCATGAAACAAAGTTCGTGTGCATCGAATCATCAGAAAAGCAAAGGTGTCACTATCTCAACCATACATACGGACAATTGTGGATTTGGAGTACAGTATTTCAGAATTCTGTATAAGGGATACTCAACTTGTATCTGTTTGAAAGCTTCACTGTTCTCGCCAACTCTTGGGTCCTACACTAAACTTCTGAGCTTTCCCTTACAAGTCCTTGTCTCCCTGTATGTTTTCCCTGTTCATGGACAATTGAATAATCCACCCACACTGTTGAACATCATCAATCAGTAGGTAGCCCAGCAGTGTGGCTTCTTCTTTTGCATAACTGAAAAAATACAACACTTTATCTTTTTATTAAAAAAAATGTTGGACTGGATTCTTGTCATCTTTTCCTCTTAGATCTTCCATTGTCTCACACTGGTCTTTTGACATCTGTCTTGTTCCCAAAACCAACCACCTCTCTTGTTGTCTGATCTTCTTAAATACCTGCAATGGCTTTACACCTGCTTACACATTCAGCACAAGCTTCTTGTCCTCCAAAGACCACCATCCCCCCCCATCACTGCTCTTACATTCTGAGAATGGCATAATGGTGGAGTCTCTATCTTTGGAGGTCTTTAAATAGAGGTCAGGGGTGCTTTAGCTGTGTATTCCTGCATGGCGGGGGATTGGACCACATGGACCTTGTGGTCCCTTCTAACTCTCTGGTTCAATGATACATCCCTGCTGATGACTTTAATTCTTGCAACCCTACCACCTTCAGTGGTCCCAAGATTTCCTGTTCAAGTGATTATACCCTTACAGCCTCTTATGCTTGGAACTGCCTTCATGATGCCACCTCTCCATATTCTGCAAATTCCTCCTCAAAACACTCCCCATTAACTCTATAGCAGAACTTTCCTTTTCATAACTCAGATCTCCCTATTAGAATTTAGCCTTAGCATGTTCAGATGGATCAGCCACATATTGCTTCCTCATTAATCCTTGCCCTTCTGTCTCCATTTCACTGTTATCTTCCGTATCAAATTTTGGACTTTATCAGGGAAGCTCAGTAAAGATCCATATATAGGATGATAAATTAATGTCAACTGCTGAACATAAAATAAGGCTGCAGTCCTATACTTTCTCATGTGTATGAGCTTCATTAAAAGAAATTGGACATTTGAATAGACATGTACAGGATTGCAGTCAAAGCTATTTTCTAGCCTTTTCGCTTATAGTATTTGAATATGTAACTTTTCTGAGTTCATGTATATTTCTTCATATGTAAAAAGCTGCACATTCCTCCTGACCTGCCATGTTTTTCCAGCCCTAAATTTTAATTAAGTGCTTCAAATATAACTAGATTGCAGATGCCCTAGCAGCTTGATCCTATGCAGAGTTACGTAGATATGTCTCAATCTGTTGAAATAAGAGAGGTCCGTATATTCCGGCGTATAAGACGACTTTTGAGCACTCAAAAGTGCCCTCCAAAATTGACAGTCGTCTTATACGCCGGATATACTTTGCTTCGTCTGCCTGCCCATATCCTGCCTCTTCGCAAACGGAGCGAAGAGGCAGGAGATGGGGCAGGGGGGTGAAGCAAAGTGTTTTGAAGTTCATTCGCCCCCCTCCTCTGCCTTCTCCCCCTTTGGGAAGCAACGGAAGACAGAGGAGGGGGGCAAACATTGTGGTTTGCCTCAGCCGCCGCTCGATCGCTTCTGCAGAGGCCGAGGCAAACCGCTAGATTCGCCCTTTCCCCCCACCTTCCTTGAAGGTGGAGGAAAAGGGCGAAAATGCCCCGTTTTGCTCCGCAACCCCGATCCCTTCTTCTGGGCTCTCTTCCGAAGGGAGGCCAGAAGGAGGATGCGGGCCGTGGAGCCAAACCCCGGGATTCGCCCCCTCTCCCCACCTTCAAGGGCTGCACAGCCCTTTGGCTGCACAGGCCTGGAAGGGACCATAGGAGGGGGGCCTGGAAGGGAGCGCAGGAGGGGGGGACGCGGAGGATATGCTGCCAAACCCGTGATTCACCCCCTCTCCCCACCTTCAAGGAAGGTGGGGAGAAGGGGCGAACGTGCCCCGTTTAGCTGCACAGCCTCCGCATCCTCCTCCTGCGCTCCTTCCTGGAAGGGAGCGCAGGAGGGGGGATGCGGAGGCTGTGCTGCCAAACCTGGGATTCGCCCCCCCTCCCCACCTGAATGTGGGGAGAGGAGGCGAACGTGCTCCGTTTAGCTGCACAGCCTCCGCATCCTCCTCCTGCGCTCCTTCCTGGAAGGGAGCGCAGGAGGGGGGATGCGGAGGCTGTGCTGCCAAACCTGGGATTCGCCCCCCCTCCCCACCTGAATGTGGGGAGAGGAGGCGAACGTGCTCCGTTTAGCAGCACAGCCTCTGCATCTTCCTCTTGGGCTTCCTCCTAGAAGGGAGCCCAGGAGGAGCTTGCAGAGGCTGTGCTGCCAAACCCAGGATTCGCCCCCTCTCCCCACCTTCCTTGAAGGTGGGGAGAGGGGGCAAATGTGCTCCATTTGGCAGCACAGCCTCTGCATCTTCCTCTTGGCTCCCTCCTGGAAGGGAGCCCAGGAGGAGGATGCAGAGGCTGTGCTGCCAAACCCAGCATTCGCCCCCCTCCCCACCTTCCTTGAAGGTGGGGAGAGGGGGCGAACGTGCTCCGTTTGGCAGCACAGCCTCTGCATCTTCCTCTTGGGCTTCCTCCTGGAAGGGAGCCCAGGAGGAGCTTGCGGAGGCTGTGCTGCCAAACCCGGGATTCTCCCCCTCTCCCCACCTTCAAGGAAGGTGGGGAGAGGGGGCGAACGTGCCCCATTTGGCTGCACAGCCTCCGCATCTTCCTCTTGGCTCCCTCCTGGAAGGGAGCCCAGGAGGAGGATGCAGAGGCTGTGCTGCCAAACCCAGCATTCGCCCCCCTCCCCACCTTCCTTGAAGGTGGGGAGAGGGGGCGAACGTGCTCCATTTGGCAGCACAGCCTCTGCATCTTCCTCCTGGGCTCCCTCCTGGAAGGGAGCCCAGGAGGAGGATGCAGAGGCTGTGCTGCCAAACCCGGGATTCACCCCCTCTCTCCACCTTCAAGGAAGGTGGGGAGAAGGAGCAAAGATGCCAAGTTTAACCCTGCAGCCCCGATGCCTTCTTCTGGGCTTCCTTGCAAAGGGATCCCAGAAGGAGGCATTGGGGCTGTGGAGTTAAACCCCTAGATTCGCTCCCCCTCCCTACCTTCCAGGAAGGTGGGGAGAGCGAGCCAAGGTGCCAAGTTTAACCCTGCAGCCCCGATGCCTTCTTCTGGGCTCCTTCAGAAGGGAGCCCAGAAGGAGGGATCGGAGCTGGAGAGAGAGGCAAATCTTGGGGTTTGCTGCAGCCGCCCCCACTTCTCCTGCCTTGGTCCCCTTTGGAAGAGCCAAGACGGAGGGAAGGGGGCTGCTGGGGCAAACTGGGCATTTTCGCCCCTTTCCTCCACCTTTGTGTCCAGTTTGACTGGAAGGTTGAAGAGAGGGGCGAATGTTACCCTTCCAGCTGATCCTGTTTGCTTTCCCAACTCACAGGAGATCCTCCTGAATTGGGAAACAAAGAGGATCAGCTGGCAAGGCTCCCCCAGCCAGTCAGCCAGCCAGCCAAATTGGGGGGCTGGTCTTATATGGCGAATATATGCCTAAGCCTAAATTTTTGACTGGAAATTGGGGGGGGGTCTTATACGCCCAGTCGTCTTATACGCCAGAGTATATAACTGTTTATGGCCAGGGTCTCTGTAGTATAATTTGTTGCTTTCAAAGAAATAACCAAGTTAGTCTGTTGCAGTACAAAAAGGAGAACAGGAGAGAAGAAAAAGGAATCGAACAGCACCTTTAAGACTAATTTTTATTTTAGCATAAGCTATCAATCTACTTCTTCAGATGCAGTACAGGTGATATTAAAGCCGCGTGTTATTAATCATGTTTATGCAATTGTGGGAGTGGGATAGAAAGGAGCCAGAAAGATGTGAATTGTGACCTCTTACCATATTTTTTTTGCTGTTATTTTCTTCTTTTCCCTTGTGATCTTTTCATCTCCATAGAAGGAGACTCTAATACTTTCTCTTCTCTTTTGTTTTCCACTGGAAGAAATACCTTTTAAAACCACAGTCAAAGCCTTATATGAATGCAACAAGAAGCCAATTTCTTTTAGAGATTCCTCCAAATCTTTTTACCAAATTGAAAGTGGCAAGAAATAAAATTAAGGCAGCTTTGTCATTGTTCTGTGGCCATTTGGTCTAGGAAGGAAATTTTCAGTGAAGCATCCATTTCTTCCAATATCTTTCAATGACAGATCTGCTATATAGCTTGTGGTCATAGATGTATTAAACAAAGAGCTAATGGAACAATGCTTTCCTTTGGCATATCAGATATATTTTACTGAAAAACAAGTTTTCAATATTGAAGCACATTGTGCAAAGTTTATCAGTGAATGCTGATAAAACCCTTCAAATTTCATGGTATTCTCATGGAGAATAAATACTATTGCCCTGTTTCTGAGGCAAGGTTTTGATACACTGAATAATTTCAATACAGGTCGACCCCCGTATCCATGGGGGGGATATGTTCCAAGACCCCCTGTGGATACCTGAAACTGTGGATAATAGGGAACCCTATTATTTTTAATTAGATGAATGCCGGAGGTTGACCATAGAATGACATAGGAGGACCTAGAAATGCCCAAAGAGAACATATTTATTTCATATGCGGATAAATGAAATTCTGGATACCAAATCTGTTGATATGGAGGTCAACCTGTATAAAATAATCACCTTCCCTTACATTCAGCTGCACTTAAGACTTTATACAAAGCATTCACATTGAATCTGAGTCGCTTTGGTTGCAGGGGTCTGACTACTTTCAAAATCTGTAAAATTAAGAGAGGTTTGTATCTTTTTCTATCTGTGGCAGCCATAACTCATTGGGGCATTGTGCTGGACACGTCAACATTTGAAAGAATTGACACTCAAGTTGCCATGCCAAATTTCAGGGGAAAATTGCAAATGGGGATCTTGCTAGAAATAAAAAAAGAAAAGAAATGGGGGAGCCAATCCTAATTCAACAAGAAATTTCAATTGAGTGGTTTTGGTTGCCATCTAACTGGCACTGTGCAGTTTCAAGTTTTTTTAAAAAAGTAGATTCCAAAGGACTTCCTAGAAAAAAGGGGGAATGTTCATCAAGATATCGTATTTGAGATTTCATTATTTGACAAAATGATTTTGATATTTGCCCAAGTAGTAGTAACCAGTTTCAGTCAAATTGCCAATTGCCAGGCTTCTTATAAGCAAAATGGAGTCTTCCATAACTAGTTAGAATTAAAAAGGGGGGGGGTCTCTCTGAGGTACTCCTGTTGAGATTGCTGAGGCAGGAAAACAAGTAGAAAAACAAGAGAGGGCTAAGGCACTACTGTTAAGATACCTGTGGCTATAAAAATACCTCGTAATGGGGGGAAAGTACTGCTAAGATTTTTGAGGTTCTGCTGGAATGATTCCTTAGGTTAAAAAGGAGGGACAGAAGACACCACAGACCACTTGGGGGGTATTAGGTAAAACCTTGAGCAGCACCAGGTACTATTTTGCTAGAAAACAAGAGAGGACTCTCCAAGGCACTGCAGTTAAGATTCCTGAAGCTTAAAAAAAAGAGCAGATGAAAAGGTCTCTCAATGGTATTGCTGGTAAAATTTCTGAGATTAAAAAAAAAGATGGGAGCAGAAGAACAGGATGTCTCATGGAGCCCTCTGGGAGTATTAGGCACAGATCTCAACAGCACTGGAAACACTTTGCTATGGGTTAAGAGCTTATACATTGTACAACTTTTGGCTTGCCAATTAAAGAAAATTCAAGCTAGTGTTCGTGTTTTCTTCTAAAACAATATAAGCTCATGCTTTTTGGAGCAATTCTCTTTAGTCTGTATGTTTTGATAACAATTATTTTCCAGACTACAGAAATTATGTCTCCTATGACCATTAGTTCACCAATGTCAAGCAGAGAACTGAGCTTTGTCCTAATTGTGCAGGAAACACAATTGCTTCTTCTTCATTACCTGTTTGCCATGCTCTCTGACATGCACAGTGTACCAAAAATAAAACATTAAAAGCTGGTGTTGTCGGACTTCCGGCGTGACGGCGTCCCGTTCGGCTGCAGGGAAGCAGTGCTCCTATTGCAGTGGCTTGTGGAGGCAATCCGGGTTGGGAAAATCAAAAACTGGCAAAGTCTTCTCCAGGAGGAGAGGTGAGTGTGGGCTCAAAGGGGGCAAATGCCGGCTCGAGTCTTCCTAGGGGGTTATCCCTGGAGAGTGAAAGAGCCGAGGAGCCATAGAGCCACATAGCCTCTACAAGACTCGCCTGGGTGAAGTTAGGGATGCCAGCGCCCTTTTTTAAAAAAACCCAAAGCAATAAACTAAGCAGATATGGGGGTAACCCTGTGAACTTCCAAACTCAGCGGTGTGCCAGCGGAAAGAACTGCTATAACAAATTAGCAGTAAGCAACAATAACAATAACGGAAGAGAAAGTAATTAACTGAACCTTTATTGGAAGATTTGAACTAGATGGGAGTAAATTTGAGACCAGAGAGAACGGGAAGAAGTAGAAAGTAGAAGATTGAGGCTTGAGAGTAGGCTGAGTAAATCCCGAAAGGCTAGAAAGGCTGGAAAGTTTGGAGTGTGAGTAGCGAGTAGCGAACAGCGAGTAGGAGAAAGAGCGCAGCCAATTGTGACAGGACGGAGCAGAGGGGAGATGCAAAGAGAACAGGAAGAAGCAGTCCGTGTGAGAACGGGGCTGACGAGGAACAGATCAGAACGAGGCAGAGAGTGAAGCGGAACAGAGGAGGAATAGAGAAAGGATAGAGAATAGAGAAAGACGGAGCAGGCTGGAGCGGGAGACTCAGAATAGGTGGTGACGGAACGGAGCTGGGAGCTGAGAGGACAGAGAGGACTGGAGATTGAGAGGTGGTGACTGCCGACGGAGTTGAACGGAGGAGCAGCAGCTTGGATCGTTATGCGATGGACTGGATAGTGTAACAGAGCAGAGCAGCAGAGGAGGAACAGATAGAGACAAAGTAGGTTGAAATGTGAAGTCACGGAGCAGACAGTGACAGATAAAGAGGAATGAGAAGTAACAGTCCACCACGAAATGGAGCAGAGGAGAAGCAGGTTGGACTACCATGGAACGGAGCATGGTGTGGGAGGGGTTTAACTAGGCATGAGCTGCAAACTGGGGTAGTTTAAGCAAGCTTAGTTTTGTAGTTCAGATTGAAAAGAGCAAAGAGAAGGGAGAAGAAATAAGGAGAAAGGGGAAACGAAAGCAAGGGGTGTAAGAATATAATTCATTTTTGTTTTGTCTATTGAAAGTTTACCTGCGTATTCTCTAGTTAAAATCTTGGACTGCGATATAACATATAGAATATTAGTAAAAGCCTGGGAGTTTATTTGTTTATGATCAATGAAACTGGGTGATTGAATTTATGTGTGATATTTGTTAATTTAGACGTATATTTTGGTACAGTTGTAAACACTACTTAAAGAGGTTGTGGTATATTGGAGAACAGACAAGCCTAATTAGCGAATAATTATTAATAAGCAAACCACACATTTAATAAGTTGAGTTCTTAAACACAAAAGAAAGAAAAGATGACAACAATGCAAAGAAAGGCAGCAATGCAGGCCCAGGCTCAATTAAGTTCACAAAGAAGACCTTCATTTGAAGGACCTACAAAGACCACAGATTTGAGTATGCTGATATTAAAAGAAATGAGGAAAGAGATGAAGAAGATGAGACAGGAGATAAAAGAAGAATTGAAAGATATCCGCACAGAAATCAAGACAGAGTTAAAGAGGGAACTGAATGTTTTTTGGGGAAAACTCAACAAATTAACGGAGGAAATGAACGTGATGAAACAAGATATAGAGAACATAAAAGAAAATTCTAAGAAGATGGAAAGTAATACACAATCTTTTAACTACAGAACAAGATCAGATGAGGAAAAACATATTAATAAATGAGTCCAGCTATAGAGAAAAATGTCTAAAATTAAGAGAATTGCAAGAAGAATTAAATGAGAAACTAGAAGAAAAAGTAATAACAGCTTTGGCTAAATTTGTTGACCTTCCCGAAGAATATCTGGACATGGATGTGGATAAATTGTTCAGAGCAAATTCAGCTATAGCTAAAGAAAGAAAGATACCAAGGGATGTGGTTGTATGCTTTACAAGGAACAGGATAAGAGATCAAATTATACAACAAAGCTATGAGAATAAATTAAAAATAGAAGAGAAAGAAGTAACAATTTTTAAAGATGTACCACCAGAAGTGTTAAAAAAGAGACAAGAATACAAGTTTCTAACACAGCAACTGACAAAGAATAACATAAAATATAGGTGGGAAAGAATAGAGGGAGTATCCTTTTTATATCTGCAGAGAAGATACAGAATAAATTCTTTAGAAAAAGCGAAAGACTTCTGCAAAAAGTTAGACAAAATAAATAAAACCAAGAGAGAACAAAAAAGACAAAAGGATAGGACAGAGACACTAGAAGAAGAGGTGCTAGATGCAGACAAAGAAACACGGATAAAGGACACAGAAGAGGAAGAAGAAGCAGAAACTGAAGTACAAGAAATGGAAGAAGAAGGAAGTTTAGACAGAAAAGAGATCCAAGAAGAAGAGGAGACCAAGAAGAAGAAGAAGAAGAAGCCTAAGGATATTACATATAAACATCATATAAACTGAAAAATGGAATGAAAAGTTGTCTCATGGAATGTAAAAGGAATAAATTCTAACATTAAAAGGCGACAGATTTTTTATTATCTTGAGAAGCTAAAAGTGGGAATTATTTTTTTGCAAGAAACACGTATTAAAGAGAGAGACACAAAATATCTAAAGAATCCTAAATTAGGACAAAATATCATCGTGGCGGAAAACAAGAAGAAAAATGGAGTAGTCATGTACATAGACAGAAAATATCCAGCAAGAGAAATTTTCAAAGATCCAAACGGAGGTTATGTAGGAGCGGAGGTAAAACTGGAGAATTTAAAGCTATTAGCAGTAGGGGTATATGTACCCTTACAAAACAAAGACGCCTTCTTCAGGAAGTTGAAGATGGAAATGGAAAAAACAGAAATGGATAAGATTATAATGATGGGAGACTGGAATGGAGTGGTCGATCCCCAATTGGATAGATCATCTAGAAAACAAATAAGGAAAAACCAAGGTGAACTCCCAAGGTCCTTTTGTTAAATGATGTCAGATCTCTGTTTAGTAGATATTTGGAGAGGGAAATATGGAAAAGCACAGAGTTTTACTTTTTTCTCGGATGTGCATCATACTTCATCAAGAATAGATATGATTTGGGCAACAAAAGATGTCATAATTAAAGTCAAAAAGATGGACACATTAACGAAGTGGATTTCAGATCATAACCCAATTCAAATAACACTACAAAATGAACGCAAAGAATACAATTGGTGGCTCAATGAAATATTATTAAAAGACACAGAAGCTTTAATGAAAGCAAAAAAAGCCTTGAAGCGATAGTTCATAGAAAATACTACAGAGGATGTACAGATGAAAACAGTATGGAAAGCAAGCAAAGCTGTCATGAGGGGCTTCTTCATAAAACAGATGAGTGAAATGAGAAAGGAGAAGGGGGAAAAGTTACAACTTTTGTATAAAGAGATAGAATTAAGAGAGAAAAAGCTAATAGAAAATCCACATGATAGACAACTTGTAGAAGTCAAAGTGATTAAAAAACAAATACAATCTGAAGTGATAGATAAAATAGCTGCGAAGTTAAAGATGGCGAAACAATCTCATTTTGAGTCAGCCAACAAATGTGGGAGGTGGCTGACTCAGAAACTTAAAAGAAACACAGAAAGAAAGATAATCATCGAATCCTGTAAAAAGTTATATTGCTTGTGCAGTCTCTCATAAGTATGTGCTGTATTAATGCATACACAGTTGGATGTAACATCATAAAAAAAAAGCTGGTGTTTCACAGATTCATTGACTGCAATATTTGGAGGAAGGGGACTAGAAGCATGTTGCAGCCAATTCTGTTTCCATTATAACATGCATGGCAGAGGGTTGGATTGGATGGCCCTTGTGGTCTCTTCCAGCTCTATGACTCTATGATAACACATCTATTAAGAATCTAATACTATACTGGAAACAATTCAGTGAGTTTATTGTTTTATATATTTTAACAACTCACCACCCATCTGTTTTGGAAAGTCCCTTCAGTTTCCAAAGGAGTTTGCCCTGCAGAATTGTGATGTCCAGGGAAGATTACAATATGTTCAAAAATACTGTACAAGTCTACAGCTACCTTGGGTTCAGAGAATTAGTGTTGTGATTCTTTGTTGCATCCTCCTTAACAAAACTACCGTATACTTTTTCAGCCATCTTAAGAAACCACTGTACCTGGAAAAATGTTCTCCATTGTACGCTGGACCCAAGAAGGACAGGTTGCTTAGCTGTAACCATAGATCTTCGAGTGGTCTTCTGTGAATTCACACAGTTGGGTTATTCCTGCGCCTGCGCAGAGCATACGGAACCTTCTAGTAGTATCGCTAGGCAGCATGTGCTTTGATACATTTTTGGTGGTAACCCCGCCCATCCTAATGGTCCCTTATAAGGGCTTCCTGCCCAAATCCCCTCAGTTCCTTGAATGACGCCGCAATTTGCAGCATCAGGAACATTAAGCATGTGTATATGATGTATCAGGACATAGAGGGGAGGATGGATGGGTCTGTGTGAATTCACAGAAGACCACTTGAAGATCTATGGTTACAGGTAAGCAACCTGTCCATCTTCTTTGTGGTCTCTGTGAATCACACAGTTGGGTAGACTAGCAAGCTTCCTCATTGGAGGAGGGTATGTCCTGTGCATCAGTAGACGAGGAACCCTACCCAATAATCTAAAAAGGGATTGCTATATCTCTAGTTCCCCCCCTTTTTTTGCACATTCTAGAAACATTAGACAAGTCAATGGCATATAAAAGGTCCACAATTCAACATATAAAAGGGGAGAATTGTCCAAATATACAATACAGTCAGTCATTGAATGGAGGACAAAAGAACTGCTCTTCCAAAAGCAGCCTCGTTCCTAGAGCGAGTGTCCAGTCTGTAGTGTGAAATGAAGGTCAATGGCGAAGACCATGTTGCAGCACGGCAAACATCCTCCAGGGGCACCCCTGAGAGGAACGCAGTCGAAGCAGAGACAGCTCTTGTAGAGTGTCCTCGAACCCGAGGTGGCAAAGGCTTCTTCGCTAGTTCATAACAGAGGGCGATGGTCGACGTCACCCACTTCGACAGACGCTGCGATGAAATTGGTGCACCCTTCCTCGAATCAGCATACGCGACAAAAAGCTGAGGTGATCGTCGAAATGGTGCAGTCCGTTGAATATAAAACGCAAGAGCCCTTCATACATCCATGGAGTGAAGGGTGAGTTCGAATTTGTCTTTGGGATCTTGCATTAAGGCAGGCAGGACGATAGGTTGGTTCAGGTGAAAACTGGAAACCACTTTGGGTAGAAAAGAAATATCCGGCCTCAGTACCACTTTATGCTTATGAAAGCAGGTATATGGCAGGTCCAACCGAAGAGCAGAGGTGATGGCAACCAAGAAGGCCATCTTCCAGGTCAGAAGCCGGAGGTCGGCTGAAGCCATTGGCTCAAAGGGGCGTCTCACCAATTGAGAGAGGACGAGTTCGAGGCTCCAGGTAGGAGTAGGAGCAAGGACTGGAGGGTGGATATTGATATATCCCTTGAGGAACCTTTTCACCATCGGGTCCTGAAAGGGAGACGGCCGATTGAGAGCCTGGACCGAGATAGCTGCTAGGTAGCCCTTTAGAGAAGAGATTGACAGCCCTGAGTCCGACAGGTGGAGCAAGAACTGGAGGACTGTCGGCACCGAGCAGGATTCAAGGCTGAGTCCCTTTTCCACTAGAAATTTCTTAAAGCGGTTCCACTTATATGAATAAGCTTTCCGAGTAGAAGGCTTCCGAGCAGCATCTATGATGGTTTGAATGTCTGGAGGCAAAGAGGGAGCCTGGACGGGAAGAGAACGTTGCAAGTTCATGGCACGATTCTCCAAGCTGTGAGACGAAGCGTGTCTAGGTCGGGGTGTCTGACCTTGCCCTGTTGTATGGTTAGGAGGTCCGGCCAGCTCGGAAGGTGGAGGAACTGTCTCCGTGATAGGTGTAGTAGCAGTGCAAACCAAGGTTGCCGGGGCCACCACAGTGTGATGAGAATCGCGTCTGATCGGTCCCAACGAAGCTTGGCCACCACTCTCGTCAACAGAGGAATTGGGGGGAAGCGATACAGGAACCTTTCGTTCCACTGGTACAGGAAGGCATCGCCTCTGGAATTCCTGTGAGGTGTTCTGGAGCAGAACTGGCGGCACTGACTGTTCTGGGCGGTTGCGAAGAGGTCTATCTGCGGGGTGCCCCACCGATGAAAGAGGTCCCGCACGACATGTCTGTGAAGCATCCACTCGTGGACGCTCGAGTTGGAACGGCTCAGTTCGTCTGCAAGAACATTCTCCCCCCCAGGAAGGTGAATCGATTGAAGGGAGACGTTCCTCTCCACACACCAGTCCCAAATCTGCAGAGTAAGATGGAGGAGCTGATGGGACCTGGTACCCCCTTGTTTGTTTAGGTAGTACATTACTGAGGTGTTGTCCGTAATGAGGAGAACTGTCTTGTTCTGGACCAGCACCTCGAAGGCGCGAAGTGCTTTTTGGACCACTAAAAGTTCCAGGACGTTGATGTGCAACTGTTTTTCTTCGGCGGTCCACGAGTTCAGGATCGTGTGGCGACCCAAATGGGCCCCCCACCCGTGTAGAGATGCATCCGTCGTGAGGGACCCATCTGGTTGAGGAGGGTCAAAGGGGACGCCCGAGAGAACATTGCATGGGTCGAGCCACCAGTCCAAGGAGCGATGGACAGATCGGGGCATCGTCAGGAGCTGCCTTGGCAAGTCGTTCAGGTAGTCGAATACACTCAGGAACCAGTGCTGAAGTGGCCGGAATCGGAGTTTGGCCAGATGCGTGACCGACGTCGTGGCCGCCATGTGTCCGAGGAGAACCTGAACATCATGCGCTCGAATCCGACGGGACCGACGACAGGCGTGGATCAGGGACCGGAGAGTGTCGAACCAATCGCTGGGATGGTAAGCTGCTCCCGAGATCGAATCCAGTCGGGCGCCGATGAATTGGATGGACTGGATAGGATTCAACTGAGACTTTTCCATGTTGACAACAAGTCCCAGGGTGTTCAAAACATCTAGGGTGAAGAGGACGTCCCTCTCGAGCTGGGCCCTCGAAGACGTCACCAGGAGCCAGTCGTCGATGTATGGGAACACGATGACACCATGCTGCTGAAGAAAGGCAGCGACTGTCGCCATAACCTTCGTGAAGACCCTCGGTGCTGTGGAGAGTCCGAAGGGGAGGACGCGGAAGTGGTAGGCTTCGTCCTTGACCTGGAACGCTAAGAATCTCCTGTGCAAAGGGTGGATCTCAATGTGAAAGTAGGCGTCCTTCAGGTCTATGGACGCGAACCAGTCCCCGCATTGAAGAAGAGGGAGTATAACAGTGAGTGTGGTCATCCTGAATTTCTTCGGGATGATGTACCAATTCACTCCTCTCAGGTCTAAGATAGGGCGAAGGCCACCGTCCTTCTTCGGTACCAGGAAGTATTTGGAGAAGAAGCACTGGTGACGGCTGTCGACACTCACGGGTTCGATGGCCCCTTTTTGAAGCAAGGTCTCGATCTCCTCGATGAGGGGAGGGGAGGGCGGTGTGAGCTGGATTCGTCCTGTCAGAGGTAGTTCTTCGAACTCGATCCAGTAGCCATGTTGTATAATCTGGAGTACCCAGTGGTCCGATGTTATCTTGGACCAAGCATGCTGGAACGAGCACAGATGGTCTCCAAACAGAGGTGTCTAAAGGAAACACAAAAGCATCAATAAGAGGGGGTGGGCAACTTAAAACTTCCTCCTGCTTTGGTCTCTCGGCCTCTGTTTCGAAGAAGGGCGATATCTGGAGGTTGAGCCCTGGCTCCTCACTGATGATGATGATGACATCGGTTGTTGGAACCGTGAGCACCTGGATGGTTGTGGTGTGTTCCCCCATCTAGGGACGTGGCTATAGGCAGATGTATGCCAGCCTGATCGGTACCTGGGGCGGTACGCAGAAGATGAGGACGATGGCATACCGTACTTTCTGGTGGTGGTCCTCATCTTCTGCGTGAACTCCAATTTGTCATCGGTCGCACCATTGAAGAGGCCGGAGCTATCAAACGGCATGTCTTCGATGGTTGCGGCTGCTTGGGTGGACAGGCCCGATGATCGAAGCCAAGCATGGCGGCGTAAGGCAATCGATCCAGCCATAGTCTTGGCGGCGCAGTTGGCAACATGCCTCGCGGAGTTCATCTGTTGTCCTGCGAGAAGCTGGGCCTCAGACGAAATTGCCTGTGCCATCCTTCTCCTTTCCTCAGGGAGGTCCTGTATAAGCGGGGCCATCCTCTCCCACAGGACCTGTTGGTAAGCCCCCATACAAGCTGAGTAGTTGGCTATACGACAGCTCAAGCCGGCAGCTGAGTACAGTTTCTTGCCGATGATGTCAAGTTTCCTGCCCTCGGGATCAGAGGGAGTGGATTGGGCTCGGCGTTGCCTTCGGGGTTGTGCTGCTTCAACCATAACTGAGTTAGGCTTGGGGTGCTCCTGCAGCCATTCAATTCCATCGTCGTCAACCCGGTAAAGTCGGTCAATCCGCTTGGATGTAGGAGGGATCGACGATGGGTTCTCCCAGGAGGTTTGAGATAACTTTAACAAGGATGGGAGTACTGGAATGCATGCCGTGGGAGGAGCTTTTGATTTGATCCGGTGATAAATTGGATCAACCGGATCAGAGTCCTTCTCAGCAACCTTCAACTCGAGCGCATGACACATCCGTACCACCTGCTCGGAGAAGGAGCGCACGTTGTCAGTTGGCGAGGAGGAGTCCTCATCGAGTAGTTCAGGTTGAGGCGATGGGAGATAGTGCAGGTATTCTTCAGAGGCCTCCGAAGAGGATGACGACTCTGAAGAAGGAGAAGGGCTGTGATGTCGTTCAGGCAGCGAACTCGTACGAGGAGGTGGAGGAGGAGGAGGCAATGGAGGCAACGGGCGAGAAGGGGAGACCTGGCAGCCTGTATCCCTGACTAGTGGTGTAGGCGGGGGCCATGGGGAAGGAGGCTTCCCAGATCCGTGGAAGGAGATGCGAGGTGGAGGCATGGAGATGACGGGTAGCAGCTTCCTCCGTCATGTAGTAGACCTTCTCAGCCTCCAGATCAATAGCGTGCTGGGTGGGCAGGGCCGTGCTGAAAACCGCCCTGGCAAGACCGTAGGCCCCATAAGCTTGGTCGTCGTGCTGAATCCGGGAAGTCGATGGACGAGGTTCGGACTCCTGGCCTTTATCCGTCGACGGGTCCCGCAAGAGTTCAGAGCGGGAAACCACCAGCGCCGGGGATCTTGGGGAGGCAGCCTCGACACTCGATGGGTCACTGACTTCAACCTCCACGATTTCGAGGGAGGGAGTCGGGGTGGATGTTCTCGAGCGTGAGTGCTCGGACAATATGCCTATGTCTTGAAGTACGGCCTGGGCCTGAGGAATCTCGTCACAGGTGGAACCATCGATGTAGTCGCTACCGGCTCCACTGCCGAGGTGGCTTTGTGCTTCTTCGCCTCCTTCTGTTTGTCCTCAGAGTGAAGGCGCTTCTCCTTCTTTTTCTTTGGAGCTTTGCCCTTGGGAGAGGAAACCGAGTCCCGGTCCTTGCTTGAGCCCGAGCGATCCCCGTGCTTCTTTCTGGGTTCGGACGCCGAATCCGAGGAGGCTCGGTCCCCAGCCAGGGTCGTCCTCGAACCATGCTTGTGAGAGTGTAGCACGGCTTCGGGATCAGAGGCAACAGAACGGCGGCGAGGCGGGCTCCGAGATCGGTGGCGTTTGGAGCCAGAAGGCTTCGGAGACAAGGATCTACCTTGTTTTTGAGGGGATCCAACAGCAGGTGTGGAAGCTGCAGAGGGAATCAGGGCCTTTTCATAAAGGAAGGACTTCAGGCGGGACGAGCGGTGTTTTCTCGCCTGGGGAGTAAAGGCCCGACAATGTACACAGGCGTCTACATTATGGGATTCACCCAAACAAATTAGGCAACGAGAATGGCCATCAGAGCTGGGCAGCTTCGCCTGGCCCACCACACACCTCTTAAATCCAGTTTTAGTTGCCATATCAGGAGCAGACGTGAGCGTAGTCGAAAGGCAGACTGGGTCAAACCAAAATCAGAGAGCCGAGACAAATCCAAAGGAGCGCGAGGCAAACGAAGTCAAGAGTCCGAGTCAAGCCAAAAATAACTGAAAAGCCAAGTAAAGGGGAAGAGCAGTATCGTAATCCAGAAATCAGTCCGAGTCAGAAACAAGAAATAACGCTAGCGAGAGAGGTTCC
This sequence comes from Gambelia wislizenii, assembly GCA_030847615.1. Lineage (NCBI taxonomy): Eukaryota > Metazoa > Chordata > Lepidosauria > Squamata > Crotaphytidae > Gambelia > Gambelia wislizenii. The sequence goes on from JAUMIR010000001.1 coordinate 366,389,485, forward strand.
TTCGAGCTGCAATATGCAGCGGAAAAAAAGGAACTGAGGGGATTTGGGCGGGAAGCCCTTATAAGGGACTGTTAGGATGGGTGGAGTTACCGCCAAAAATGTATCAAAGCACATTCTGCCTAGCGATACTAGAAGGTTCCGTATGCTCTGCGCAGGCGCAGGAATAACCCAACTGTGTGATTCACAGAGACCACGAAGAAGATTAACATAGTCCCTTGTTCTGGTTGGGAATATCACATGCTTGAAAGACAGTAGAGCAGCACCAACAATTAGTGTAATCTAGTTCATCTGAGGAAACATATTAATGGGTAGCTGTGTTGGCCATGCAGCAAAATGCAACAAAATCCAAAAGGTATCATTATTTTATGTATTTTGTATTTTGTTCTAGTTCATCTGAATTATTTATGAGTGTTTTCTGCCTCCTTGAGTAGTGCTATCAATTCAGTATTGGAGAACATCCAGCTTCTTTTTCTGTGAGGAGAAATTGTTGTACTCAGATAAAGCTAATCATGGTGTATATATCTATGTTTTCTGCAATCATTTGCTCTGTCAGCTAGTATATCTGGGGCAGATCACATGTTGGAGAGGTACACAAACCATCATTCTATTATACGAAAGCCTAGGGAATGTGTTATTGTGTAAGCAAGCTTTTAGAACACATAATAGATTTATTTTAAATCTGTTCTGTGTGCAGTCATGTATTGCACTTTTTAGCAGAGCCTGAAAATGCTGTTTTAAAAATTTCTGTGAGTTATAGTCCACGAAAGCAACCCTCACTTTGCTTTTTAGTGATATATCAGGAAATATTCATGTTAATATTCATGGAGCCACAAAACCAAGACCAGCATAAGGGAGCCTATCCACCAAACAGGATTGGAAAGTGTAAGCTGCATCATCTGATCTTCAGCATATTCCTATAAGAATCTGTTCAAATAAAGAAAAAAGGTTATATAAGATGTAATGAAAAAAGATCAAGGTAATAATGCAATGAACACAAGGAAGGTAAAAATAGTAAAATTTAATACATGTGCTATATTTTTTAAGTTAATAGAATAAAAATTACCACAAGATGTAGGAAATAAAGAATAATGCTACTTGGTGAAGAAAACGACAATTGAAAACTTTTTCACTGCTCCTTGTTTTAGAGCCTAACGTCTGAGTTAACTTGTATACAGTGAATGCCTCTTAACACAGAGGCTGAAATCCCTGTACAGTGTATCTTAGTGTTTCTTCAACTAAGTATGAATCTTCTAGGTTTTTAGCTGAGAATTCTAACAAGACAAGTTTGTTTTAGGCATTCACTAGATTGTTCCAATTGGAATTTACTATTTTAAAAGCCCACAAATTCTGAACATTTTGCGGGCAAGCTAATATTTGTATACAATGTTCACAGGCATCCAATTTTTAACAAATTACAAAAATTAGCACATGGACTCTCAGCTTTCCAAAGAAAACCTAGTATGTGTTCTGCCTGGGAAATGGGGTTACCAAGAGGACAGGAAAATCTGACATGGCATTATGTTGAATAGCAGCATATGTAAGTCACAGTAATACTGACTTTACTCACACCCAATCCTAAATATTTTGCATTAGCTTGAGTGCTTATCATGCTGTTATAAAATTGTGCCAGTAATGTAAGATCTCACACAATTGTGGAACTGCTGTTATGCCCAATCTTTCATATATGTATACAGTTCCAACAATTCTTGGATTAGACTGTTAGCTATCACATAGTACATACATGGCTTGAGAATTATCGGCATAGTTATGTCTGGAGGACTGAAACATATAAATAAATTGAGTTAAAGGCAGATCCACACTGAAATATATTTTGGACTTTCAGTTTTGGAGGACTGTACTATAATTGGATCCTGACCTGAAAACACAATAGACATGTAACAGAGCCTGTTAAGCATATAGGATTCTTCCCCTCCCATCTCTTTTTAAGACAAAGACATTACAACATGATTAAAAGTTAAATAAATAAATGCCAGTTAAAAACACACTTATAATATTCTCTGTGCAATTTTGTACCCATATGAAAAAATATTTTTGATCTCTGCAGATCTGCATGGTTCACTCCTCCAAAAATCTGAAAAAATAATACTGACAACAAAAATAAAATAAAAGAGATTTGCTAACAAATTCAGTGCTTTGAGGCTATTAAAAACAATATTTAAACTCTTAGTTTTCTTGCAGCACAGCAGTGACCCAATATGGAAAAGCCAGTGATGACAATGAAAATATATAATAAAATATTAGTTTCTAAATTGCTTAATGATCCTTAGCAGAAATGGAATGTGTTAATGATACTTTGCAAGATACAATTGAAAGGCAGGTTCAGAGGATGTCAAGAGCTCACTGCACCATTTTCTAGGGTAAAGAAAACCTGCAGCTTTAAAATAAGCTGCACAATACTCATTATCTTAACTCTTTCACATGAAAGTGTGTAGAAGCAAATCAGCAAATAAATTCTAAAAGTAATTTATAGTTAACTTTTCTTTTCTTTTTTTACACGTTGGGTGTACAGCTTCAATTCATATTCCCACACTTTTTGAAGCTTTCCCCACCAGAAGAGTTGTGTTGAATGATGTGGATGTTTGGATGCAATGCATTATTAGAATCTTTGCATACTAATACTAGTATGTTCCTTGTTGCTTTTTTTTTTTAACACAGTGCTTGTAGATCAGATGCCAATTCCTTTAACGAGAGATGCCTCCAGTGTGATGTTGAACTCCTGCAAGGTCTGAAGCACACGGATCAAGGAATTCACTAGAGTATGATCCTTTATTAGTGCTGTGTCCTCATACATCTGAGCAGTGATGGGGCAGTCTGCCAGCAAGGCAATCCAATGATGCAAAAGATGGTCTCTGCAAGGAAAAGTTTTAAAATTGGAAAACAAGATATGAAATACTTTTTCTTCCTTTATAAATCAACACACAAAGTATTATAATTCCTTCTTATAACCTAGTGGTCTCTTGCATGTTAGCTACAGGCCCTGGTCTCAGAAACTTACATGTAAGCAGCAAGTAGAACCACCACCCAAAGAGGGTGAAGACAGTGCTGGCATGCTCCCCCTCCAGATTTTCACATGCATCCCATTTACACATTTAGCCTTCTCAGATCCTCCTTCCTCAGCTGCTCTCTCTGTCCTGTGCACCATGATAATTTTCTTTAAAAAGGACCATGTGATCCCCAGCTGATCCATGCCCAATCCAGACTCCTGACTGGATCAGTTTCAAAGAATGTTCCTCTAGCTAGTGGCTTAGCTGAGAGGCAGCTTTGACATCACGCTTCTCCTTTAGGGATCTGGAAAGCTTAATGGGGAACAAAAGCCCTTTCCTGACAGTTGAGGAAGAGCTGGGCAAACCTGGCTAAAGGCATCCAATCACAGCTCAAGGAATGCCGTGAAGGGGTGGGGTCTGTGAGAAAGAAATGTTACAAAAGAGAGGTTTGTCTCTGTCAGAAGGCAGATAGGAAAAGATGGCACAGAGACAGGGATTGGATTTGAGAGCTATAAGGAACAGATGGTATAGAGACAGGTCAGTCAGAGAGATAGGAGAAGTGATTGGGGGGTTAGGGAGCTGTGATTGAGCTTTTCAAGGGCTAATATATTAATTATATTTATCTTAATAAGCTTCCATGTGTTTGTTTGTTTGTTTTTTACCACTGTCTCTGTCTGTTCATGTTAAGTTTGGTGGAGAGCTAACCACAGCAAACCCACCACAACACAGCCAGAGGTCCACATGTAAAGGGTCAGTCACCCTGAGGCCCAAGGACCCAATCCGGGAAAGGTTTACGTGGAGAGCAAGGGCAGAGTGAGTGACAAGATTCCAATGGCTGGAACTAAAGGGCTAGCCTAGAAAGGTCATCTGCCACACTAACCCAGGAAAAGAACATGAAAAAACTTAAAGGAAGCAAAAATATAGAAGGAATTTGCCCTGACTGAGCAGTATATGGAATCCTAGAGAAGGGGATGGGGGGGACCCACATCATCATTTACATACATGCCACATTAGTTCTTTTTATCTTCAAGTTCAGAATTGTAGGCTCTAATGCCTTTGAAAATAAATTCAGAGTGTAGATTAATTGAGATAGGAGGAACCCAAATTGATCACCCTTCCAAGGACACCAAGCTATGGTGAGGATTACTGCCTAACCATGTCAATGAAAAGAGGAGTGAAACCAGACTGTCAAAATGTATGCCAGATGACATTCCTTAACCCTAGTGCTATCCAACAACCTCTCACACAAGGGGAGGGAGAGGTATAATGTACTGCCCTGGTCCACACTATCCTGTTTACTTAGGTAGCCCAAACCTTAGCAATCAGACTTTTAGTTCACAGTAGTTATAGTATGGTATTACATTATTAGCTCAACAGTCTGCTTTACTGGGTCAGGATGGAAATTCCCCTAGATCTCCCCACCACCACCCACAATTCCTTGCAGGCCTCCAACTTGTTGCTATAATAATGCACAAGTGAAACAGAAAATTTCAGCTTTGTAAAAGTACAGGTTGTACAACTCATTGCATCTCCAATGTAAGAAATCTTGGGTTGCATAGCTGGGAAAGACCTGCAAGGGAGCAGCTATAGGTTAGTATTGACATTATTAGGCTCCATGGATAGTGGCTCTGAATCCTATTCACTAGGGTAATGTTTACTCTATTAGTCTTGCACTGCACTGTGTTTAAAAATCAGTCACACACAGCTTAAAAACTTGAATTTGAACATCAGCAAGAGTTGCTTCAATACAAACATTTTATTCACATGTACAGTCGTCCCTTCACATTCGCAGGGGTTAGGTTCCACAGACCCCCACGAATGTGAAAATTCTGCGAATAACGACTCCCCTCCCCCTCCCCTGCCAAAGCGACCACGGGGCCTCCGGAGGCCCCACAGTTGCTTCCCCCTGCCTCCTCCTTCCCTCCCCAGGCCACCATGGGGCTTCCAGAGACCCTTCGGAGGCCCCGTGGTCGCCTCCCCAGCCCTCCCCCTCCCTCCCAAGGCCTTCACGGGGCCTCCAGAGACCCTCCAGAGGCCCCGTGGTCGCCTCCCCAGCCCTCCCCACTCCCTCCCAAGGCCTTCCCAGGGCCTCCGAAGACCTTCTCCATTCCCTCCCAAGGCCTTCACAGGGCCTCCGGAGACCCTCCGGATGCCCCGTGGTTACCTCCCCAGCCCTCCCCACTCCCTCCCAAGGCCTTCACGGGGCCTCCGATGACCTTCTCCATTCCCTCCCAAGGCCTTCAAGGGGCCTCCCAAGGCCCCTTGCCGCCTCTCCCACCCCCTGCCCAGCCTCCTAAGGTGGCGAGGGGGGCTCGGAAGGCCCCCTCCCCACCTCTCCCACCCCTCCAGCCTGCTTCTCTCCCCCTCAGAAGTGGCCACAGGGCTTCTAAAGCTCAGTTGCTGCTTTTGGGAGGGTGGGGGTGGCCCTCCAAAAACCGCGAATACTCAAAACCGCGAATGCTAAATTCGCGAATGAGGAGGGGGCAATTGTATCTCAAATTACCTGGAGGAAACATGGCCAAAAACTGAGTACCAAATGACTGGCACCCAATACTAAAAATATGGTGCCACAAAAGGGTGATGCTGATTCAGTTGAAATCCCACTATGTCATGTTACCACTAATTATACAGATTACATGGTCCTAATCAGGGCCGGTTTAACCAGTCTGCCAAATCAGCATTGGCAGGGGGCCCCAAGGTCAAGGGCCCCCCCTTGCTGACCTCCTTATCTGACAAAGGAAACAGCCAGGAGAAGCCACTGCTTTGTAGCCCCCTCCTACCCTCCTCCTCCAAAAACTTCCTGCTGGCTTTAAAAAAAAAAACAAAAAAAAAAACAGCGTCTCCCAAACTAGAAAGAGAAAGAGAAAGAAGCAGCAGCCCTCTGTGATAGAAGCTGGAGGGAGTTTGCTGCTGCAAAAGGAAGCCAGTCAGGCATGTCGGAGAGGGGTGAGTGTGTGTGTATGAGAGAGAGGGGGAATTTGAGGGTTGTCTCTTTCCCTCAGAAAGGCTTTCTTTCTTTCTTTCTGTCTGTCTTTCTTCCTTCCTTCCTTCCTTCCTTCCTTTTCCTTCCTTCCACATAAATCCCCTCCAGTCCATCCTTCCTGCTGCTCTTAACATGTCCTGGTTCCTCTCCCCTCCCTTTTCCCCTTGGTCTTCTTCAGCTTCCTCCCCTTGCTACCAACTGAGTTCAGCCTGCAAAAGAAATTTGTGTGTGTTTGCCTATGTGCCTTCAAGTCATTTCTGACTAAGGCGAACCTACCATGGGGTTTTCTAGGCAAGGTTTGTGCAAAGGGGGTGTGCCTTTGCATTCCTTTGAGGCTGAGAGAGTGTGACTTGCCCAAGGTCAGCCAGTGGGTATTCATGGCTGAGTAAGGATTCAGACCCTGGTCTCCACAGTCATAAGGCAATGCTGAAGCTTCTACAACACTGGTTCTTTTAACAGAAGAATATAAATAAAAATTTGGAGTAATATTACTGGGAAAAATGGTTTTATTGTTGTCACTAAAACACCAGTATCCCATTAGTGTTATGTGAGAGACATTGGCCTAGAGCAGTGGTTCTTAACCTTTTCTTTACCAGGAACCCCCTTTAAATATCTTTTGTTGCCCCAAGACTTAACTCAAGATTTAAAACCCTAATAATAATAGCTAACAACAACAACAACAATACAATTACACCATCCATTAACCTTTCCCTCAGAGACACTCTTGCTTCTTCCTGCAAGTTTGTGGCTGGAGTGGATTGAATGGCAATGTGCAGGCCAAGCCAGCCAGCCTTTGCCTTCGTTCCTGTCACGTGGCTGCTCCACTACAGGGAGGAGGTGGGCCAAGCAGCCTTCAAGCCTTTGTGGACCCCCTGTGAGGACATTGCAGACCCCAAGTTAAGAACCACTGGGCTAGAGAATGCTGGAAAAGGAACAATGCAACCACACCTTGAGAACAGTGCTGGCAGGGGGATTCTGGGAGGTGTAATCCAAGAGTAACTTTTCCAGGCTCTGAATGCAACCTAGAATCATAGAATCATAGGGCTGGAAGGGATCCCAACAGCCATCCCATCTGATCGGCTTCTGCCCTGCATTCCTGGCAGATGGCTATCCAACCTATGTTTAAAACAAGCCAAAGAAGGAGACTCCACCACACTACAAGGCAGTGTATTACACTTCCGAACAGCTCATACTGTCAGGAGGTTCTTCCTAATATTCAGGTGGAATCTCTTTTCCTATAGTTTGAACCCATAGCTCCGTGTCCTAGTCTCTGGAGCAGCAGAAAACAAGCTTGCTCCTTCCTCAGTATGACATCCCTTCAAATATTTAAACATGGCTATCACGTCACCTCTCAACCTTCTCTTCTCCAGGCTAAGCATGCCCAGCTTCCTAAGCCGTTCCTCATATGTAAATTATTTAATACAGTAGGCCCCTCTTATCCACTGAGGATTGGTTCGGGGGGGTGGGGCGTGGATTCTGAAAACCATGAATAATAGTGAACACCATTGAAAATAATGGGACTTCTGGTTTAAAATACCATAGGGTTGCCTTGGAGGGCCTAGAAAACGGCTAGGGAGGACTCATTTTCTAGGAAGACTCTATGGTAGGTGTGCTGTTTTGTGTCCCATGGATAATGAATCCATGGATACGGGGGTCCTACTGTAATCTGAGCATCCTGTATTGTGAATAGGTTAGGTTACACTGACTTGAGACAAACATATGGGGGCCCCAAAATAAAGCATTGCAGGGGCCCCCAAAATTCCTTAAACTGGCCCTGGTCCTAATGTGACTAAAATTCACCCAAAAAACGGTTGTTGTTGTTTGTTTTTTAAAACTTTCCTCTGATTGGTACTGTGTTTCTTGTACTTCCAACATTCTTTAATCTAAATAGCCCATATCCCCTTTTCTAATATATTTACAGTTTCATACTCACTATAATTCTTTCCCCTAGGCTAAATGGGTCAAACTCTTTTTTAATCCTTGCATAAGATAAATTATCCCTTCTAGTGATCATGTTCTGTTTTAACATTTCCATTATCTTACAGAATAAGAACAAAAATAATATAATCACAGGACTCAACATGTGAACAGCAAAATAATGTAAGAAAACAGAAATACTTTCAGATTTGTAAGTTATATGGGTAAGAGATAAGGCATGTGCAAATGAATCAGAAAAGTTATAAAATACCTGGCTCCAAGGCACACCAGCATCTGAAACTTGCCATCTTTCCCAATGTTTCTTGGAGTGTTGTTGATGGCTGTGACAAAGCGGCAAAAAGTCCTGGCCCTTTTCTGCCAATTTTCCTCTGGAACCAGCTCACTCTGATCTAGAGCTTCATAATACCCTTGTGCTTTTTCTGAATAGAGACAGTGACATTTGACATGATGATCAAGTCAGTATAAATTTCCCAAATATCCTCCACCTATTGGTAGCCGGTTAGTTATTTTTGTGTTATAAAATTAATTTAAAACATTTTGCTTTGGTTCAGATCATCCTAAAATCATAAGAGTTGGAAGGGATCACAAGAACCATCTAGTCTAATGCCCTAGCATGCATATTTATTTGAGGAAATAGTAACATAGGATTTAAAATGCTGATACATAACCCAAGTGTACAAGTACTGACAGGCACTACCAATTCTGAAAAAAACTGAGACTGATAAGTAGTATTATATAAACAAAATTCAAAGCTTTGCTTTTAAAAAGAGAAGGCATTTACTCATTAAATTGATTTTTTCCATCTTTATTATAGTGAGTACTGAGGGTATTTTAAAGATGTATTTACTCAAACGGCTACACAAATCAAATACAATGCAATCCCTGGACCTCAGAATTTCAAACTGGGTAACAGTTCAGACATCTCACTCTAACAGATTCCTCCAAGGCTTTATTTTGCCACATTCTAAAATCCAAATTGGATGTGACGGTGGGAAATCTATGCATTGCAACAAGAAAATGGGATTCAATTTTAATAATAAAAGACACACAGACGTAAGGGTTATAGTTTTGTACAAAGATAATAGCTTGTTAGCATACTTTGTTGTTGTGTGCCTTCAAATTTTCTCCAACTTATAGCAATCCTAAGGCAAACCTATCACTAAGTTTTCTGAGGCTCAGATTGTGTGACTTGCCCAAGGTCACCCAGTGGGTTTTCATGGCCAAGCAGGTATTTGAACCCAAGTCTCTACAGTTGTAGTCCAATGCTCAAACCACTATACCATGCTGGCTTAGCACACTACATATACTAATATGCTAGTTTTCATCACTGTGGTGTACAAAAATCTTCTTCAAGAGAAGTCTCTGACTTCAACAGAACCAGTCCTGAAACCAGCATATATTGCATTCACTGAGACAACAAGGGCCTTACAACTTAGCAGACCTGTATATTAGTTTACAGGAAGCAGGCTGTTATCCTAAACTAGCCCTTTTGAGGTTTATAACATGTTGCAATTGTCTTTTTTTTCTGTATCTCTTTATCGCAACTTTTGCATATTTATTACTTTTGGACATTTTTTTCTAGTTGTAACTTTTTCACCCACCTCCAAATGGAGTAGTTGCCCCTCCACATTCGCGAACTCAGCATTCGCGGTTTTAATTATTCGCGGTTTTGGGAGGGCCCCCCCGTGCCCCCCCAAAACCGCGAAAAGGGGCCTCCGGAGGCCCCTTGAAAGCCCTGGGAAGGAGCGGGGAGGGCCGGGGAGGCGTTCACGGGGCCTTTGGAGACCCTCCAGAGGCCCAGTGAAGACCTGGGGCGGGTGGGGGGAGGCCGCGGAGGCCTTCACGGAGCCTTCGAAGGCTCCATGAAGGCCTGTGGAGGGTGGGGGGAGGCCGCGGAGGCCTTCACGGAGCCTTCGAAGGCTCCCTGAAGGCCCCAGGGAGGGAGGGTGGAGGTTGGGGGGAGGTTGGGGGGAGGATGGGGGGAGGATGGGGGGAGGATGGGGGGAGGATGGGGGGAGGATGGGGGGAGGATGGGGGGAGGCCTTCACGGAGCCTTGGAAGGCTCCGTGAAGGCCTGGGGAGGGTGGGGGGAGGCCCCAGGGAGGGTGGGGGGAGGCTGCGGGGGCCTTCACGGAGCCTTGAAAGGCTCCGTGAAGGCCCCGGGGAGGGAGGGGGGAGGATGGGGGGAGGCCTTCACAGAGCCTTGGAAGGCTCCGTGAAGGCCTGGGGAGGGTGGGGGGAGGCCGCGGGGGCCTTCACGGAGCCTTTGAAGGCTCCGTGAAGGCCCCAGGGAGGGAGCGGGGAGGATGAGGGGAGGCCTTCACGGAGCCTTGGAAGGCTCCGTGAAGGCCTGGGGAGGGTGGGGGGAGGGCAATCAATATTCGCGGTTTTTTGACATTCGCGGGGGTCCGTGGAACCTAACCCCCGCGAATGTCAAGGGACAACTGTATATTTAAGTTATCTCTGCACTTTCACTGCGCTTACAAAAGTGGTTTCTCTACCAAGCCTACCTTTATCTTTCATCTCCACTTGTTACCCAGCAATATTGTTTTAACAACTCTTAAAAACTACTATTAAGAACTGTACTTGTTGCCTGATCACCATAACAGTACATTTTGAATTTCTGTTAAACTTCACTCAACACACACACTCTGCATGTTTATACATTGTTTATCTACTGAAACTACACTCCATACATCTGAAGAAGTGGGTTATAGTCCATGAAAGCTTATGCTGAAATACAGTTGCTTCCTGCAAAGCCCGTATCAATTAGCCAAATCATTTTTGGTATCAAAGGTAAACTGGAGGAAAAAGTGCCAGAAAATGGAGACTGCAAGCAGGAAAGTATAAGGTTTAATGGCCTTCATCTATGTACCCCTTTGTTTAAAATAGTGCTCTACCTGTCTGCTTTTTTCTATATTATTGGAACAAATCTGTGTTTAAACACATGTGGTAGTCACTTGTAATGACCTTAAATCTTCAGCATCACACAATGCATAGGAGGTTTTTTTACACACACACACACTCCAGAATGTTTTACTTTTTCAAATTTTGATCTTCCCTCTCCAAATATACCAGGAGAAACAAGCTTTTAAAGTTAAAGTGGGCATATAATTCATATCTTAAGAAAATGCATGAAAGTAATTTCTTACAGGAGTAAATGGGGATAGCCGTTCTGCAGTCACTGATACATTCAGTTACAATTATGACAACCGCTTCAATATGGAAGCTAGGTTGAAGGTATGCATACATAGGATTGCATCTCAACTTTTTCTATACTCACCTAGAAAATCCCATAGAAAGACATTTTTGAAGAGCCTAGGAGATTTAAATCCATGCTGAAACACCTGTTCAAGAGCTGAGACAAGGCCACCTTCTCCACAAAGCAAAAGTGTGAGACTGCCTCTCTGCCAATGGAATATAAAAGACAGATTTTGTTTTTGCGATGCTTGAGATATGTTATGACCAGGTTTGTGAGAAACTATTTTGGCTAAGATCTGTTCATTTTTAAAAACAGACTAAACTACACACACTAAAAGATTGCAGCTGATATCTTGCATTAATGCAGTTAATCTGTAGGATACCTCAGAAAGAGGCTTAAGAATAAGTGTCTAATGTGGGGCAAGGTGTGTATCCTGCTCTGCATGGGACAGTACTCCTCTCTACAACTTGGGACTCACACTTTTGCTGCATGATCAGGTGACAAACAGTTGCCCAATGTTTTATCAACATTGATTAATTGATAAGTTGTTGCCTCTCAGAGAAGATGAACCTAGTAGCAGTTCTCTGGGCTTTTTTATTTCCAGACTGGACTAGTGTAATGTTCTCTTTGGCCTTTGAACAGTACCAAAAATTCGAAGTACAACAACCAGATTTTCATCTGGTGTTCAATGATTCCAGCATATAACTGTAAAATAACCCCACCTATGAATTTCCATATTTTCTTAATTAATCTGATTAAAACTAGCACATAAAAAAACAAACATTTGCTGCAAGATTTTGCATTGGGCCATTTACAACTGGACTCCAATCATCAAGTCCATTTGTCACATCTGTGTCACCCAGTTTTCTGAGCTACCATTCTTATCAATTCCATCTATGGGCTTTCATAAAGTAGCCCACAAATATGTATCAGGAAAAAGAATATCTTATCCAGCTCCATTATTATTATTAAAAGAATATATTATCAAACTCCATTACTGCTAATTCTCACCTCTTTCTCTGGCTTGTGGAAGTGTTTGACAATTCCATTTACTGCTTCACCTATAGATTCTTGTATCTGACCTGTGTTTAACTCTATGCAAAAAGGAAAAACAATTATTTTTGAACAATATTTTACCACTATTATGCAGATAAATTAGGATTAAGTTATATTTTTAGGTCAAGAGTGGAAAAAATGTTTCATGTTACTTTTTCTATGGCATTCTATGCTAGTAAAAATGCATTAGTGCAGCTTGCTTATATCCATGTGTGTTAGTGAGCTGAGAAAGAATTCTTGGTCACCTTTCAGTATAAAGCACCCAGAGAAGACTACAGTAAAATTACTGAAATAAAATAAAATAGAGAGACTAAAATCGAGTATTAGCTTTATCTAGAGTAGATTTATTGAAATGAATGGGGCTTGTTACTCGTAACCAATTTAAGTCACATGTATTAAATGGTTCTGTTCTAGGTAGGAATAAACTGGATTTAGCCCAGAAACCACAGCTATAAGTTACACACACACACACACACACACATATGTGCTGCTTTTCTCCCAGCATGGCATTCAAAGAGGCTCACAGATAAAATTAGTTAAAATCTAACACTATAATTTTAAAACAATTAAAATAATCTCCTTAAAACAATATAAAAAGATGTAAAAAGATAAAGTTTTAAATATAAATAAATACAGCATGCACCCCAATAAAAGCCTCCCTGAGAATGATTACATATTAAAAGCCTGCTTGAACAGAATAGTCTTTGCCTACTGGCAAAAGGAAAGCAGGGAAGGGGGCAGCCTAGCCTCCTGTGAAAGGGCATTCCAGAAAGTGGGAGCAGCCACTGAGAAGGCTCTCTCATGTCCTCATCAAGTGGGCCTGTGATGGTGGTGGGACCAAAAGAGAGCCTTCCCAAATGGTGATTTAAAGCTCTGGCAGGCTTGTATTGGGAGATACAGTCTTTCAGATAGTCTGGGCCCAATCCATATAGGGCTTTATAGGTCATGACCAGCACTTTGAATTATACCCGGAAACGAACCAGTAGCCAGTGAAGCTGTTTTAACAAGAGAGTTATATGCTCCCTATATCTGGCCCCGGTCAGCATTCTGGCTGAAGCATTTTGGACCTGCTGATGTTTCCAAACAGCTTCCAAAGGCAGCCCCACATAGAGTGTGTTACAATAATCCAACAGGATGTAATCAAGACATGTGTCACCATAGCCAAGTCTGATGTCTTAAGGAATGGGCACAGCTGGTGCACTAGTTTTAGCTGTGTAAATGCACTCCTGGCCACTGCTGAAACCTGGTCATCCAGGCTCAGAGTAAACCAGTAAGATGCAGCCATACAAACTAACGACAGTTATAAAACCTGATAAGTGTGTGTGCAAATTAAAAATGTCTAGCTGGTGCTGGATGGATAACATGGATAGCATTACCTACAGAGAACACAACAACCAAAATGGGTCTTTCTCCAGTCACCACCTGCCTAAACTCACACGGTGGGGAGGAAGAACAATGTGGGAAAAGCTGATCTTTATCAGTCAGATCCCAATCTGTTCAGAGCATTAAAACCTACATTAACTGTTCATGCTCCATGAAGGATTCGACTGGAGGTGTGAACTAGGCACACTGACCAGACAGAGCACTGTTAGGAATGTGAGAATAACAGTTGCTCATTTTCTCCCACTCTGCATTAAAAGTCCTTTTGATCCATCATTCTTCCAGAGATATTGGAGCAGTATACAATAGGTATTAAAACTAAAGTATGCCACTCTATGAAAACCATAAAACACCACACTAGAAACAGTGAGAGCACAAAAACAGCCTTTTCAAAGGGAACAAGTGAGACTTACAAGAAAATGTTATACAGTACTGTGGAGAATTCCTGTTCAGGGCCTAAATTCACTGTTAGCCCTTCCTGGATGCAATGCACTGAAATTTATGAGACTTAAGTTATTCCTGACCATCAGGTCCCATTTATTTCAATGAGCCTACTCTAGGTCGGTCAAATGAGCCCCAGGATTCCAACCATGGGCTTTTTTCTAAACCACTCCATTTCATCAGTATAAAGGTTTACTAGTAAAAGGCAACTACAATTTGCCTAGCTTACTTGGTTTGTTGTTTGGTGATATTGTAACAAATCTTCTGATCATGCTTGGGGACTGTTGCAAAGGAGGTGTTCTGCACTGTCTTTCATCCACTTCAGTATGTGATGTCAGCAATTCTCCCACCAGGATCCTCTCTAAACTGCCATCATCCATCCCCTTCCCAAGCCACCTACCACATGGAAACCTGAGGATATGAAGAAAAAAGGAAGCTAAAAACATCACTAAGTACACATTAAATGGTAAGACCATTAAAATTTAAAAACAAATTTAAAAATAAAATCATTAAAACAGATCATCTATAGACATAAAAAATTCAAAGGCCAGTGTGAAGAGATATGTCTTCACACTCTTCCCTAGAAGCAGCAAGAGTGGGAACTGATTACACTGAGGATTTTTTACTCCATAAATGGGCAAATTCCATTTATAAACATTTATTGATCCTGCCCAACTGGGCCAGCACAAGAAAGAAATTACAATAATGGTTAAAAGAAAATGATCATGTAATTAATTTTCTGCCCCATAAGAAACTATGTAGACTTTCTGCCAGAAACAGAAATGTGAAGGCCCTGGACAATAAGTTTACAACTATTTCAGGTGGCCCACAGATTGAATTGATTATCAGTTCAGATTATCAAAACTTGATTTAAAAAGTCAAGATATGCATGTAGTCCCTTTGCTGGCACTTCACTCTTTGCGTAAGCAGAGAAGCACAGTTAGCCACAAGTTCCTATTGCATGTGAACTGGGAAGTTCCAAGGAAGTTCAGTTTCATAAACCAATTTTAAGACTTATCATAGTTCAACTTATTTCCAGTATAACCTAACACATTCCTATTATGGTTGACATACATAACAGGGTGTTGCAAATCATGCTCTGAAAAACTATCTGTTTATTATTTACAGGTAAAGTTTAAGCCTAAACATTTTGTTTAATATTATTATCTGTATCAATAGCTAATCTGGTCAAAAAGGGCAGGAAAAGGAGAAAGTAAGTCAATACTGCCTTGACCAGATTAATAAAAAAATTCTGGAAGTAAACCTTAATGTCACAACATATAACTTTTTAAACAACTTTCATTGTCCAGAATATCTGGCTGATTTTTAAAATAAAGTAGGAAATTAATGCAGTTAATCCTTTTATAGTATATAAAATGAGTCTTGCTATGGGATTCAAAGTTTAAAATACTTAAATATTTAAAACCCATTTTAAAAATCTGAAATGATGCTTACTTGTAAGTGTGACCTGTGACTTCATTTCTAACCATAACATATTCCACTAGCCACTTGGCATATAGTCCAGAATTATCATGTCCTATTTGTACAGTGGTAAGCTTTCCCAGGTTCTGACACTGAAAATTAGAAATGAAATCTGCTAAATCTAAACAGAAAGAAAGTCAAAGGAGGAAAGAATATGGCAAAATATATAGCACACTAATATATAAGCTCAACAATGATAAATCAGATATGATTGATTACATTTTTTAAAAAACTGTTTTTAAACATATTCTTGGTAAGGGTACTTTCAAAAAATATATAGTTTAATTAAAACATAGTTTAGTAGTTATAACTTCCTATACTAGTTTACTAGGCTTACAGAAACACAATGCTCCAAAAGACAGGAATATGAGATTTACGGTATACCCGTACATTTTCTACAGTTTTCGGTTTTGTGTCCTCCATGCACTTAAGACATACCTCAAATGTCATCTCCAATGTGTTTCTTGGAATCTGTAGGACTCCTGTTTCACCAAGTTCTCCTGAAATGCATATCCATGGATTGGCTGTGAACATTG
The DNA here is from genome assembly GCA_030847615.1 of Gambelia wislizenii. Taxonomy (NCBI): domain Eukaryota; kingdom Metazoa; phylum Chordata; class Lepidosauria; order Squamata; family Crotaphytidae; genus Gambelia; species Gambelia wislizenii. The sequence goes on from JAUMIR010000001.1 coordinate 366,405,508, forward strand.
AGCCACCAAGTTTTTTGCTAGGAACAATCAATATATGGTATGGAATCACTGTAAAAACAGGAAACAAACTAGTAGTAGTAAGTTTCACAGAATAAGTGCAAATACCCTCATAATGCTGAAAAAACAAGAACCTGATTAAGAAAATAGGAGGCTGCTTATTCTGAATCACACCATTGGTCCATCTAGCCCAATACTGTAATTCTGTCCAGCAGCAGTTCTCCAGGGTTTCTGGCAGGATTCTTTCTTGCTCTTAGCTGGAGATCTCTAATATTCTCTAGAGTTCTCCTATCCAAATATTAATGAGGCCTAATCCCACTTAGCTTTCAAACTCAGATGAGATCAGATGTATCCTCTGATGATACCTTAAGGATTTACTGTGGGGCAAGATACTCATACAGGTAAATATGGATAATTTTCTGGTTTCACTCTGCATATAATCAACATGTGGGTTGGTTGATGCCTGGATCCAGACCCATGTGTGCGCAAAGGCTATGCATAGCTATAACCAATAAAAGCTGTGGTTTACCTTGTTCCAAAATATCTATGTGTTGTGTCTTATTGTCAAGCAGAGTAGGATTGGCCCCTTAGCATGCAATGACATTTTAGATGCAGGATGAAACTAGAAATTACCAGGTTCAGCCACATGAGCACATGTCCCACAGTAAAAGGTAAGGTACATACATCTATCAACAGCCATACCCTTGCAGAAGATTGGAAATATCTTTCTGATTTGGCCCCTTCTCTTCCCAAAACATAGCCAGTTATAAAACAGCAAGTGTGCTATGTATAAAAATATGGCTGTTTTCTTGTGATAAAACTATGTTTAGATGCTAGAAGAACTGGGACTCTACAGTGGAGAAGCAAATATTAATTGAAATGCAAAGTATCTCTCACTTCACTGCTAACTTTTCTTTTCTGAATATACTCATGTCTCTATGGATTTTATTACATCAGGCAGTCATCTCACAGCAATCACATTTTGGAAGCAAATAGAAAAATACAGGTATAGAAGCAATCATTATCGCACCTGCACTTTAATACTGGTATGGTGCTGCACATTCCTGCCGCACTGCCCGCATCCTCCCCATTACTGCCCTACATATTTAGGGCATGCAAATCAGGCATGCAAATCAGGAGGGAAGTGGAGAGATCGGTCCAGAGAGGACAAGGGAAGAGAGACCAGGCCAGCAGAGTGGAGGAAGAAAGATCAGGGCAGGCGAAGAGAGATTGGGCCAGTGGAGGACGGGAAAGAGAGATTGGGCCAACAGATCACAGCAGCAAAAAAATAAAATAAAATAAAAATGAAAGGCATAGCTGGCCTGCTTGAGAACAGCATGAGGGAGGGGGAATAGAGTGGAAAAGGAGAATTCCACCCCCTCGTGCCACGTGACTGCTATCTCTTCCATTTCTGAAGTGGAAGAGATTACTGCATGAAGGGGACTACCAGGATAGCAGCGTTATTAGGAGACATTGGTGGGTTTCCCATCAGTCATAAGGTGTGCTTCAGAAATGACTGAAGTGAATACCAGCAATGGGATGGAGACGACATTGTGCAGCAAGTACCGCCCAATAACGCTACTATCTTGCAATCATGTGATAAAAGTCCTATAAATCTGTCAACTAAGGACATTTCATGATTACATGAATTTGGTCCAGAAAAACTTATGCCAACAGAACTCTTTTTCATTATTTCTGAGTAGTGAAAAGTTATACTTACAGATTGTTGTAAAAACATTAGTAAAACAAAAGTAATCAACAGCATTGAATGAGAGCAGATGATAAAGAAACTGTTCTTTCTCGTCATCACAGCGGAGGAAAGCATAGCGCTTGTAGAGTTTTCTGACAAAAAAACCAAAAAAATGCTATGTGTCTATAAGATTTTTCAAGCAGAGGGTTTCTAGCATATACAATGACACAATCGATATATGTACCTTAAACCACAGGGTGTCACTAAATTACTGCTTTGAAATCTAACTTTCTTACTCCATCATTTTGTCATGTAAGCTTGCGTCCTTTAAAATGTCCACTCTAGTAATGAATACCTCTGCCGCACAAAAATAATATAAGCCTGGTTTCAAAAGACTCCTGTTTCTAGCTGCCGATACAATATGGTATATTTACTAAATTTACTGTGTAATCCTGTTTATGGTTTGGTCAGATGCCAAGCACACTCTGGGGATTGTCTAGACAGTGAAAAAAATTCCTCATAGAATTTGAGGAGAATACCTTTTGTCTCAAGAAGATCCCATGGTGATTTGCCATATTTGGAAGGAGGGGGCCAAAAACTCCAAAAACTATGTGGAAGAAGCCTTTGCAGCTTCTTCCAAGGTTTTTTTACAAAAAATGCAGGGGAAATGCACATTTCCACTCTTCAGGACAACCAAATTGCATCACAGTGCATTCCTGGATAAGAGCGGAAGTTGAAACCTGATTGGTTGGACGTGCGCAGGGGGCAGGCTTGCTGGTCACAAAGTGGCCAGAAGCGCCATTTTGGAGCTTTGCAGTTGTGATCATGTACTTTTTCTGCTGTGCTGAGGTGACCAAACAGCTTTTTACATGGAAGGTCACACTTGTGCACCTTACATTTACAGTAAAAAAATATTGTGCAATGGCAGCAATATACTGAGAATAATAACATGAGCAATTAACTCCCAGCCACCAACTTGATTCGGAGGCATAGCTCTGTGTGAACATCAAACATGGATAGCTTTGCATCCCAAAACCCCATGGAGGCAAATGAACAATGTTACTAATTTGCATTAATGCGCAGCAATCAGCATTATATCTTCTTGTCTAGACAAGCTCCAAGTTTAGCAAAGATTACTCTGAGGGTAAGGATTACATAGGATGAAAGCATCAAAAAGACACATACTTTTATTCTGTACAAGCAGAATTGCAAAGATACCAAATACAAGTTAAGGGGTGGAGTGCAAACTCTTCCACTGTATGTTACTGTACCTAACCATAAGTGTTCTAATGTTTGCCAAATACAAAGAGAAAAAATATAATGCAGTGAAGGTCCTGTATACTCCTCTCGTGACTGCAGCACACCTTCTAGATGCAGAATGCATCTTAGATCTGAGTGCTGTACTGTATATGTCTCTAGTATTCCAAATAATTATTACTATTTAATATTGTAGGATGTCTTTCATTTTGAAAATCTTCATATTATATATTGTTTTGAGTAAAAGCAGTTCTATTAAAAATTAACTAATTTGGAAAGAAAAAACACTTCAGAGGGCTTTTTCAGCCAGTCTCCACCTAATTTTTTGATTTTTTTGTTGTTAAAAACTTTTTTTTAAAGTCCTGGGAGTCAGGGAACAGGTGGAAAACATTTCCTTCTTGCATTTCTGGACCTTCACATCCAGAAGAAAAGGGGCAACTGTAATTAAAGTCACTGAGATTCACTGCCCTGCACAAATTAGTATTTCATCCCTTTAGTTTCACCTTTCCCCCTCTTTATTTACACTTGAGAACCACGGGTCATTCCAAATTTTTCCAGCTAGAACATATCAGCACTGGTATTTCAAGAATTGATTGCAATTGCTTCAGTGTATGCGATCCTCAAAAGCAATGTGTAGTAGATAAGACCCTTGCTACCAGACAGTTGGGTTCTCCTATCCTTGTCAGCATCATGGCCAAATGTTAACAGCTGTCCAGAGGTTTAAGAAGGGCAATTTTGTGTTCCGTATGCCCTGCTATACTGTTTGTGATTTAGTCCAGTGTTGAAGGATATAGAGGTGGCAAGAAACAGAGCAGTGGAGTAAAACTCAGTGTTAGCAACATGTTGATACTGTTCTCATATCTATTAGGATGGGTGATGGGTCATGCTTGGGCACCACAGTTTTCTTTGTTTAGTTTTGCCCTATGTAACCCTGATGATCCATTTTCCAATTGTCTTGCCCAAAGGACCTGATATTTTGCCACAGAGATCTGCCGTGTTGGCCCTGGGATAGTCTAGGTAGAATGTGTCGTTTAAGGGATGTGCAGAAGATACCAGAACATATTAGCTAAAAGACTGTGATGCTTTGTGTAATGTAGACAACCTGCTAACATAACAGTCTGTAATGTACAGACTGTGACTGCAATGTAGACCACCTGCTCCATTAATTTACCACCACTAAAGCTTAGCTTATGGCAATGATGTGTGTCAGTTTTTGGCATCAAATGAAGTCTTGTGAAAGGCTGGAATGCAGCCAGTTCCAGCTCAGAACATCACATAATGCTAAATAATGACACCTAGTTGGTACACACAGCTCAGGGATTGTGTGAGCTAGACACTAGACTTTTTCAGACAGTGCTTACCGCGCTAGAAGCTTGCGAGAGGGGTATGGCGCTGTCGCACAGCAGGGGGTCCATTTTGGATGATGCTGTCCCTCTCTTGGCATCGTCCATGTCACTTCCGTGTACAAATTGGAGGCAGCCACGCCATATTTTACTCACAGAAGTTGTCCATGAATAAAATATGGCACGGCTGCCTTCAATCGTACACAGAAGTGACACGGATGATGCCGAGAGGGACGGCAGCATCCGAAACGGACCCCCGGCCGCACAACAGCAATGTACCTCTGTCACAAGCTTCTAGTGTGGTAAGCACGGTCTGAAAAAGTCCACTATCTAAACCAGTGATGGGCAACCTTTTGAGCTTGGTGTGTCAAACTTTGCCAAAAAACTGAGCATAACTCAGGTGGTGTGTCACTTTGAGGGGAAAAAATTATTTTGTCATATTTATTGTTTAAATAACATAAATGTATACAGTTGCCCCTCCACATTTGCAGCTTTCACTCTCACAGTTTTGATTTTTCGCGGTTTGCTCAGCAAGCACCCCATTTAAATCAGCTTCTCTCCCTCCCACTCAAGGCAGAGGAGCTGATTTAAACGGAGTGCTTGCTGAGCAAGCCAGGTGCTCAACTCCCCGCTCTCCTGGGGCTTGGCTCCATGGGGGGGGGGAGCCAAGCCCCAGGAGAGCAGAGAGTTGGCAGGAAAGGCACTTTTTAGCCCCCCCCCCCCGCCCTTCCCAAAGCTGCTATTGAGCTTTCTAAGCCTTGTTGCGGCTTTTGGAGGGTAGGAGTGGCTGAAAAGCCTCTATGTCGCGCTTCCTCCACCCCTCCCAACGTTCCCGAAGAGGCTATATGGGGCTCTAAATCCCCAGAGCCCCTTCGGGAAGGCCAGGGAAAGGCTGGCCAGACTCCCTCCTGCCCTCCTGACGCCTTCTCTGGCCTTCCCGAGGTGGCTCTGGGGTTTCAAAGCCCTGGAGCCTCCTCGGGAAGGCCGGGGAGAGGCTGGACAGACTCCCTCCCACCGTCTTCTCTGGCCTTCCCGAGGCGGCTCCGGGGTTTCAAAGCCCTGGAGCCTCCTCAGGAAGGCCGGGGAAAGGCTGGGCAGACTCTCGCCCGCCTGCCCACTGCCTTCCCCAGCCTCCCCGAGGTGGCTCTGGGGCTTCAAAGCTTCGGAACCCCCTTGGAAAGGCCGGGGAGAGGCCGGGCAGAGTCCCTTCCACCCGCCTGCCATCTTTCCTGGCCTCCCCAAGGCGGGTCTGGGGCATTGAAGCCTCGGAACACCCTCAGGAAGGCCGAGGAGAGGCCGGGCAGAGTCCCAACCGCCCCCCCCCCCCCGCTGCCTTCCCTGGCCTTTCCGATGAGGCTCCAGGGCTTCGAAGCCTCAGAGCCCCCTCGGGAATGCCGAGGAGAGGCCGGCCAGCCTCCCTCCCATCACTTTCTCTGGGGTTTCAAAGCCCTGGAGCCTCCTCAGGAAAGTCAGGGAGAGGCTGGACAGACTCCCTCCCACCACCTTCTGGCTCCAGGGTTTCAAAGACCCAGAGCCCCCTCGGGAAGGCCGGGAAGAGGCCGGGCAGAGTCCCTCCCTCCTGCTGCCTTCCCCGGCCTCCCTGAGGCGGCTCCGGGGCTTCAAAGCCACGTTACCCGGCCTTTCCGAGGTGGCTCCAGGGAAGCATGGCAGGCCTCGAGGGGGGTGGCCTGGTGGGGAGAGTTTCCACCCCCACCTCCCTAAAGTGGTGATTGGGGCTTCATAGCCCCACCCTCCACTTTTCTCCACCCTCTCACTCTCCCTAAAGTGGTGACCGATTGCCACTTTAGGGAGGGTGGTGAGGTGTGTGTGTGTGGGGGAGGAGGCCTACAGCTGCGTGTCAGCCCAAATGGCTACACATGTCAGTGGTGACACGCGTGTCATAGGTTCACCATCACTGATCTAAACAATAAAAACATCCAAGGCTAGAGATGGTTGAAAATTTTGTTTAGTTTGCAATCTAATTTGCATTATAGAAACTTACACATGAATGCAGCTGCACTTCCAAATGTACACTTTTCTGAACGTTGTGAATAGGTTCAGTTGTTGGAACATGTGCACTACAATATGAATTAGGGGCACAAATCATTAGGGGAAGGTACAAAATATACTATAGGGGAACATGTACATTTGGAAACATACATGCATGCACTAAGAGAAATGTATAAAAAATGTATGCATTTTTACACACTTTTAAAAACAAAATTTTCAAACTGCTTTGAAAGAGGTCATGGAACTGCTTTGACAGAGGTCATGGAACAAATTTAAGAGTAGAATTCCAACAAACAGAGCAAAAATTAATTTGATGGAGTCATCTTTTCCTATCTGAGACCAACTTTGCTGCTGTAGTGCCAGGGTTTAAGAAGCAAAGGGAGAATGGAAAAAACACCTTGCGAACTGTATACAGGATACCTTAATTCAAATACTGCTTCTGCATTTATGATTCTACATTATAGCATCAAAGCATATTTCTGTCCAATATAATTTATTTTTCTTTTAATCATATATACAGGGTATATTCTATTTCTCTACCACTGTTGCTCAAAACAGCAGCAAAAGCAGAATTATATCACTTTTAAACCATTTTTTTTTAAAAAAACTGAGTCCTCATGGTTGACAAGCAAAAAAAATCTTTGTTTTGTAGGTAATTCAGTTTACTTTGTTTCATTTTGAACATTCTGAGCATAATACCTAATCAATTTGGTATGCAGAATACAAAATACAATACAGCACATTTCAAATCTTCTTTGCTTCAAGCTTACCATGTTTTTCAAGGTGCTACTAGACTCAGCCATTACCTTTTAAAAATGTGTATTTAAAAAAAAGAGAGAAAGAGATAGAATGTGTATTGTTTATTGATAGCAGGGGTGGGCAACTGTGGGAGTTTAGGGGTCCATATTACCCCACAGGATTATCTACACATGGCAAAAAAACCCAAACTTGTTTTGCCCCAAATCTCCCCCAATGCTCTCAAGGGACTATGCAAGGCATTTTTGCCATGTTTTAGGGGGCCCTGGGCCATTATAGGAGAGGCCTTTTTTCAAAGCAGGAATTGGCTAGATGTCACTTTCAGTTTACTTCTGGTTTTAAAAGGCCTTTTTCTGAGGCCAAAATGTGGTAAAAATGCCCAGAGGGCATGGGACAAAGAAAAATGGGGGGGGGGGGATGCCATGTGACCCTCAGGCCACACTTTGCCCATCCCTGATCTATAGCTTTGCTGAAAATCACAATTATGTTTAAAACGACCCCCCCCCCCCGCAAAAAAACCTGCATTCTACAAAGCTGAATTTCACTGGAGATTAACTTAACTCACTTTGTAAGTTCATGATCAGAAAGAAGGTGTTTCAAGTGCCTGGAAAGTAATTTCTTCTCCATGGAGAGCCGGACCCAAGCTCTAGCCTTACCAACATCTGTTTTGATCTCACTAATATTCTGGATATGTCTGAAAAGGGGAACAAAAACAGATTATTGTGTTCTCATATTACATTTCACTGAGTTAAGCATTTAACACGTTAAGAAAAATACTTTTAACACATTTGCAAGGTAAATTTCTTGACTATCTGTACTATTGATAAAGAAGACAAGAAGGGGCAAAAGAAAGAAAACATTTATTCTTGTAGTCCATCAATGAGTGTAACACAGGCTGCTATCTAATTTAGACATACTTTTATTAAATAATCTTTGTTCAAGCCAATATACAAAGCTAAGAAAAAAATAAATAAAAATCAACAAATAATAAATTTTATTGTATTAGAATACTCAAAAACATACTAGATGGTGGAACCATGCATATTTTATTCACATATCTAAATTGTTCACAATGTGGCCATCTACGTTTTATATCAAATTGAATTTGGGAGAGAGGAGCTAACCTAAGCTCTCACTTCTCCCCTACCTTGTCTCTGTATCCCAACCAACCTTCTCACTAGCCCAACTCTCTTCTAATATCAAAAGCTGGACTGCAAAACAATCTCTTGCAGCAAAGGTGGAAGGATTTAACTCTTCTGTGTTCCATTTAAAGTAAAAGAGAGATGCCACCCTTTACATTAGGTGGCAAACATGTAAATAAATTCAGTTACCGCATCTAGTTTAGGCCTCAGTCAACCCCAACAAAGCACTATAGCAGCAGAAAATAATCACAAGTAAGAAGTAATCAAAGTGAGTTTATGTACAAATAATAGGAATAGAAAGATGCTGCAAGATAGGTCACAATATGAAAAATAGTGGGTTGCTTAAGTGAGATGGTCCTGCCATGCTAAGTGATGTATTCTCACTTACCATTTTTCAGAACTTGCCACTCAATTTAGCAAAGTCAGGGGTCTTTTCAGACTACGCAATTGTAGCACTATGATACTACTCTAACTGCCATGGTGCCATGCTATGCAATCCTAAGATGTACAGTTTATGGAGAGGTAGTTAGTATTCTCAGCCAGAGAATTCAAATCCCAGGATTCCACTGGATGCAGCCATGGCAATTAAAGTAGAATCCTAGTGCTATAAGTGTGAAAGGTCCTAGAGACTGAGGAAATGGAGATATGTGCACTGGGACTCAAGGGCTGGTACCAGGCTGCACAGCCTCATAGCCCTATTATGGGTTTATGTAGCCTGCTCAGGCTTAATACTGAAACCTTGTTCTCCATCACAGAACAAACAATCTACACATTCAGTTAAAACTGCATAATTACTATTTTATCATCACTCCTTGCTGAAATTGCTGAGTTTAAATTATGTTATTTAAGTCTTCTAGCTGAGCACAAATTTCACTGAAATTTAACACTGACCAAATAAGGAAGAAGTTTAACTTCTCAACAAGTTATTTTATTTTCTTGGTGTTGCTTTTGAAATAATCTTAAATCTGGCAAATTACAGAAACAGTAGAATTTAACATGTTGCCCCAAAAGAATCCATTAGCACTTTAGAGACTAGTTTATTGTTACATATTTAAAACCTATTTAAAATGCACAAAATAAACTGGAAACAGTTATTTTACAAAATTATCTTTGATGATATCCAAAATGTATGTGTGTGCATGGCAGTGTTCAGACAATCAAATATTAGAGGCCATAAAATAAAACTGGCTTCCATATTTTGCTTTATTTGGAAGCCATTAACCACACTTCTTCTTTCATGTGCTGTAGGAAGCTATGGCTAACTTTGACATCCTGGCTTTTCCCTGCTCCCTAGAAAGGAAGAAAGTATGGCAGAGATGCAGGTGCATGTAGTTCATTCATCTCACCTTATTAAACTGAATTTTGATCATCTAAATGAAGAGTATATGTATGTATGTATATGTGCACACATGTGTGCCTGTCTCCTGCAGAATTGCCTACAAAGGTTAATAGTTAAACAACTTAATACACCTGATCCCACAGAGCACATTTTGGTCTAAGTTCATGTTTGGTTTCCCAACATGAACCAGGATTTTTCCTTGTTTCTGCTAAATGAGATGATTTCAATGTCTTCTTTTTAATAATTTTTCAAAAATGTTATCACATTTATATATATATTTGTTCAGCACTCAATTTACTTACTAGGAATTAAATCCCATGAATACACTGGGTTGTACTTTTGAGAGAACATGTTTAGGCTTTTATTGTAAACGTCAACTCCGGAGAAAGATATTAATTTTAAAAAGCTTACAGGAACTGTTTAAAATCTATGTCTCCTAAAAAACTGAGTAAAGCATTCATACAAATTTTAAGGGTTTTATAAAATTTAACCTCATGTCTTGGATGAGAGATACTCTTAAGGGACACATTGCTGGGCTGGTATCTGACTTCCTTCGTTCTGTATCTAGAAGAATTCCTACAATGAAGAAAACAAAAATTTTGTGTCAGTGCTTAACAATATAAATGCTTTAATTTTTAACATCATATTCAGTCACTAAATGAAGATTTAGTCTCTCTGCAAACTCTCAAGTAAATTTTTGGAGTCTTCATTTGTGAGTGGTGTCCCTTCTTTTAGTTCCACTGCTGGAAAGAAGAAAGGGCCTTTTTAAACTGTGGCACCCAGATTACAGACTTATTCCTTTGGAGAGATTTCTTTGGCTCCTATGTGGCTTGCTTAGGAACACAGGAAGCTGCTTTACACCAAGTTAGATCATCTCAACCAGTATCATCAGCTCTTCCTGGCAGTAGCCTTCCAAGGTATGAGACTGGATTCTTTCCTAGGCCCTACCTGGAGAACTCTGGTATTACCTGGTGGTCTCAAGTATTAATTAGGCTCAACTCTGTTTATCTTCTGGGATGAGAGGCATTTAAAAAAAATTACAACCTTTTAAGACAGGGTTAGGCAACTTCCCAGGTTTGGGCAACTCTACCAGCCCTCAAGAAACCAGAACAGGTCACACATTCCCACTGTCCCCATTGTGGCAGTGGCCAAAAATCCCACCAATTCTGTTGAGAAATGTGGCTTATTGGGAGTACATACCTTGCATCCCATCAGAGTCAGACTTCTGGCATAAAATATATTTAGGCCCCTGCATGGCTGAACCTGCTATTTCATTCCCTCAACTCCCCCCACTCTCTTTGATCCTCTCTTTTGGTGTGGTATGCAGAATATGATGGAAAAGGTTACAGAGAGTGAGAAAATGTAACAGGTTGAGCAAGAAAGGGGCAGAGGGGAACTGGAGTTGGAAGAAAAGGCAAGACAAAAAGATTACTCTGATGTGGGACAGGCAGAGTAGTGAATGGAGTAGCCCAAGGCAAGAATCAGAAGGTGAGAGAAAAAGATGTAAGAGAGATGTATGTTCCACACTGGATAGGAAGGAGATGGTGGGGCAATGGAAGGGGAAGAGAAGAACAGCCAGGAAAAAAGTTAAGTACGGAACAGAGAACAGGGCAGGTGGATGGAACCTCTAAGTCACACTCTCTCAGCTTTACAGGAAGGCAAAGGCAAACTCCCTCTGAATAAATCTTACCAAGAAACCCCCATGGTAGGTTCATGTTAAGTTCACCATAAGACGGAAACAACACGAAGGCACAAAACAACAACCAAAAATTAATATTCCTCCAGAGGATCAGGATTCTGGATCAGGATCAGGATTCTGGATATTTTGCATTTCAGTGACTCTTGTGTGTACTCTGCTTTACTCCTTGCTACTATTGCTCTATTTTGTAACATTTTTCTCCTCAATATAACAATATTGCTAATAAACTTTATAAAAGCCAACTATACCTGAGGTACTGAAGCTTCCGGATGTAGGCTTTCGCTGCCTATTTTCTTGGTAATGTAACAAATGTGACCACAAAGCAGATTTCCCCTAAGATGAAAAAGAAAGATTATCTGGCAAATGCACCATTAATTTCTAATTAGCAGCATTATATATATAGTTTCATTTAAAAAAAATCATATTACAAGTAGTCATTTGGTGTATCTCAGCCAAGATAAAAGGACTTAGTACAAAAACTTTAAAAGAAAAGTAATTGTTCTGAATAAAATGCACATTCTGATGAAACTTTTAAAAAATATACTTGGAAATGCAGCTAAATTCACATGCATATATTCAAAGAACTTGCATTACTCCACAATACACACTGTGATGCAATGGGTACCCATCTGACTTCCTATGTTCTGGAATGATGCCACCAGCATTCTACAACAGCCTTGTCCAACCCGGTGGCTTCCAATTTGGAAGACTTAACTTTCCATCAGCATCAGCCAACGTGGCCAGTAATAAAAAAAATGCCACAACTTGTAGTACCAGACACCTAGAAGGCACCAGGTAGGGGAAGGCTGATTTCAAACTACTTTATGTACCATAGTAGACTCGGTTCTCAACAAGTATTTTCCTCTTGATACAGAGACGTTTGATACAATTTCACCAATGTGGCTGCCACTAGTGAACTATACTAAAGAGTTTTTAAATCCGTAGTCAGCCTCTGTGTTTGGACCTTTTGAAAACTAACTATTGGTAGTTAATGACTTCTAAAGGGAGGGGATTATCATATACTACAGCTGGACACCACAGCAAGAGTAGATGCTGCCTCTGGTCAGGTGAAATACTTCAACGTGCAACATCAGTCCCTGCCCTATAAAATAGCTTGCTAGTCTAATATGTAAATATGATTCACAGAGACCATGAAAAAGTAGGACAGGTTCCTTACCTCTAAGAACAAGTTGCTTACCTGTAACTGTGTTTCTTTGAGTAGTCATTTGTGAACTCATAAGTCTTGTGCCTGTGCACATGGAATCTTCTGGAACCCACATCTCCAAGGTATATGCTTGTGTGTGCCATAACTATTCCTCCTCAGCTCATATTTCTTCCATGACAAAGGAACAAGAAGACGTCAGAAAGAAGGAGGAAGCTGAATTCATAGAAGACCACTCAATGAACCACAGTTATAGGTAAGCAATCTGTTATTCATCAAGGTGTGACTCCTACATGTGGGTTATTAGCTAGCTGTCTTCCTAGAGGAGGGTGACATCAGCCCAAGATCTGCTCATTTTGGCAGTCCATGGTATTGTATCTGTAGAACATCTCTCCAGTGCCATATTTTAAATGAGTTAACTTTCTTCCATTCAGATTTCGTCACTGTCCAGCTTTCAGAATAACACACAAAAATCAGTAATGCAACGGCATGATTTTCTTCTGAAATTCTTTGATGTGCTCCATTATCCAGCAAATATTTGCAATATGATCCCTAGTGCCTCTTCCTTTTTTGAGCGCATCAAAAAATGACATCTGGCATTTCTCATTCTATATTTATGTCATGAAATTTTGAGCATAACTTTGCTTGCATGAAATATTAATGTAATGGTTCAGTGGTTACTGCAATCTCTGGTGTCCCCTTTCAACAAAAAAGTTCTTCCTTGAATGAATTTGTCATCCTTGCATATAGGGTTCTTGACTTTATTGCTTCCATCATCTTTTTATTTTTTCTTGATCATGCAGTGTGTTTCTCATTTGTCATATAACATTCCCACTCTTTGCTTAAATTTCCTTTTCATTTCCCACATATTGTGGAAATTGTTCTATCTTTTTTGTTGTCTTTTTCAGTTTCTTTGCATTGATTATTATAGTAGTTCTCTTCATCCCTATGCACCCATCACTGAACAGTTGTGTTCATGATTCTATTCCTATTTTTGTCACTTTTTACTTTTGCTTCTCACCAGGCCTTAACTGTTTAAAGAGTTTTATCTGTCATCCATTGAGGCTTTTCTTTCTTTTTGGCTGCGGATTGTGACTTTTTGCTTTCTCCCCTGACCATATTCCTAGTTTTGGTCCAGAGCAATTCCAGCTTATGGTCACTTAGGCTTAATAGTGCAAATCTATTCTTTACATGGTTTTTAAATTCTACAGGGATGTTCTTTGGGTTGTATTCTAGCATGACGATAGATTTATTGTACTTCTATAGCTTTATTCTAATTTTTTATATTAACACTCCATGGTATGTATTTCAGTCTGTTCCTGGTCTTGCTTTTGCAGAGAGAATGGACTTCTCCATCTTCTGGTTCCAATTATGCAGTCTCTTTGATTTCTGTATCAGCCATCCAGTGACATCATCATAAACAGTCATTTCTTTGGTTATCTGAACAATCTGTTTGCAGTTAACAAACTTGTCTCACAAACTAAGTTGGTCTCCTGCTTCATTTCTTTATCTTAGGCCAAATTTTCCAACAATGTTTTGTTCTGCTGTTTCCTACTTTTGCATTCCAATTGCCTGTAATTATTAACAAGTCCTATTGATATGTTCAAATAAAAAGGAGGGAGGGAGGGTGAGAATAAAGGAATGTGGCCTTTATTCTTTATTCCTTTATTCCATCAGGCCTGGGCCCAAAAGCAAGTGAAAGGCCCTCCCTCCAGCCCAACTGCCTCAACCCTGCTCTTGGAGGGAGAGAAGAACCACGGATTTAATCCCTACCCCCACTGCCATTCCCTTTCCTTATGTGTCATGTCTTATTTAGATTGTAAGCCTGAGGGCAGGGAACTGTTCAATTGACCATTTGTAAACTGCTCTGATAGCCTTTGTGGCTGAAGAGCAGGGAATAAATAAAGAAATAAATAAATGTGGCAGCACTTTTAAGACTAATCGGTTTTTATTTTAGCATGAGCTTTGGTGGCTATAAACCCACTTCTTCAGATGCAATACAGAGGGATATGTTCTGTGTGGTCACTTTCCTACTCTTTCACTTTCTTCCACCTCTGTAGGTTTCCGGTTATAGTGATAGATCTTCCCTGATCTTAATTATATTGTTCCATCAGACTTAGCATTGTATTCCCTAACTGCTTTTGCTACATCTCTTTTCATTATTAATGCCATCCTGTTTCTTCTTTTATTTTCATTTCCAGAGTAAAACACCATGTAATTACCTGACTGAAAATGTCCCCTTCCTGCCCACTTTAACTGTCTCATTCCAAATACAGCAATTTTTATACATTCTATATCTGGTTTTACAATATATAGCTTCCCTGATTCATGCTTTATACATTCTGTGTTCCTCTGTTGTGCAGCTTCGGACATCCCTTTCACATCTAAGAGGCTCAGTAGTTGCTCTGTAGCTGCTTGGCACATTTAATCTGGCACCATGGAAAGCTAATACTGTGGTGTGTGTTAATTAATAAACCTCCTTAACATGTTTTTTGGGGGGAAGATTTAAGAAGCCTGACATAAAATGTAGTCTTCTTATAAGCACCTTCAAATCATTTATGAATGTAAAATACTGCTAAAGTTAAATCAAAATAAAAAGACTATCCAAGAATGGTTTATACATATTTCCTCAGTGATGTTTCTTGTGTCCTTCAGAAAGTCAACATTCAACTAGACATTCTAATACAATCCAGACCAATACCCTGCACTTTATACTTGTATACATTGTATAAGGACTATACAGCACTAAATGAATTCATATTTACAGTTTCTAATAGCTGTAATAGATGAGTGGAATTCATGAGAATGGTACAATGGTACTAAGATCTCTTCAAAAATAATTAATGATTCAAATTTATTATTTCCAGCTAACCTGCTTAATTTCAAACAAATGTTCAGATTGATATAACATAATACATTTTAAAAACCTTCTGTTGTATATGAATAGGTAAATTACAAAATGCATTAACATAAGTATGCACTGAGCCAGCGTAGTGTAGTGGTATGAGTATTAGATTAGAACTTTGGAAGACCAGGGTTCGAATCTCCACTTGGCCATAGAATCATAGATTTGGAAGAGACCGTGAGGGCAGCCAGTCCAACCCCCTGCCATGCAGGAACACAAAATCAAAGCACACCTGACAGGTGGCCATCCAGCTTCTGTTTAAAAACCTCCAAAGAAGGAGACTCCACACCAAGGCAGTGCATTCCATTGCCAAACAGCTCTTACTGTCAGGAAGTTATTCCTAATGTTCAGGTGGAATCTCTTTTCCTGTAGTTTGAATCCACTGCTCCATGTCCTAGTCTCTGGAGCAGCAGAAAACAAGCTTGCTCCATCCTCAATATGGCATCCCTTCAAATATTTAAACATGACTATCATGTCACCTCTTAACCTTCTCTTCTCCAGGCTAAACATATCCAGCTCTCTAAGCCGCTCCTCATAGGGCCTGGTTTCCAGACCTTTCACCATTTGGTCACCCTCCTCTGGACACGCTCCAGCTTGTCAACATCCTTCTTGAACTGTGGTGCCCAGAACTGGTGAGGTCTGACCAAAGCAGAACAGAGTAGCACTATATTCTGCCTATGTGTAGTACTCTACATGTCTCCCTGTTGAAATTCATTTTGTTAGTTTTGGCCTAGCTTTCTAATCTGTTAAGGTCATTTTGAATTCTGCAGCTGTCCTCTGCAGTATTAGCTGCCCCTCCTAATCTGGTGTCATCTGAAAATCTGATAAGCATGCCCCCTCTATTCCATCATCCAAGTCATTAAAGTTGTTGAATAGCACTGGGCTCAGGACAGAACCTTGTGGCACCCTGCTAGTCACTTCTCTCCAGGATGAAGAGGAGCCATTGGTGGCTACCTTTTGGGTTTAGCACAATCAACCAACCGAATTGACCTAATAGTTGCATGGTCTAGTCCACATTTTACTAGTTTGTTTGCAAGAATATCATGAGGGACTATGTCAAAGGCCTTACTGAAATCAAGATATGCTATATCCACAGCATTTCCTTCATCTACCAAGTTTGTGACTCTATCCAAAAAAAAAAAAAAAAGAGAGAGAGAGAGAGAGAGAGAGAGAGAGAGAGAGAGAGAAGATTACTTTGGCATGACTAGTTTATGAGAAACCCATGTTCACATTTAGTGATCACAGCAAGCCTTTCCAAGTGCTTACAGACTTTCTATTTAATGATCTGCTCTAGAATCTTTCCTGGTATTGATGTCAGGCTGACTGGCCATGGAAACCCATAAGTGAACTTGGGCAAGTCACACTCTGTCAGGCTCAAAGAAAGGCAATGGCAACACCCCTCTGAACAAATTTTGCCAAGAAAAACCTATGATAGGGCTGCCATAAGTCAGAAATGACTTGAAGGCAAACAGCAACAATAACAAGTACTGTATGCACTAACAATAACTTCCACTGGAATACTAGTGGAGAAATGCACTAATTCACTTTGATAAACAATTTCTTACTGGTATACAAATAGTAATAAAGACTTAAATCTCAACTGCTGTGTCTGTGTTGTTTATATTGAATCTCCCAAAATACATTTAAAGTGCATTCATTCAAATATATAAAGTGCATACATACATATGTTACTATTTATCACACATGACATAATAAATCAGAACATAAACATGAAAACAGTATTCCACTTTCCTGTTGTCAGTTAAGAGTCCCCTCTCCTATATTATCTCCAGCAGCCTCTGAAACTGGGTGAAAGTTCAATCCTTCTTCTCTTTGAATGAATGGTGTGCTATGTAACTCAATAGGAGACGCTTGGCAGTCCAGAAACCTCAAATAACCTCCGAAACTGGGTGAGAGTAGACTCTCAAACCGGATTTAAAAGGCAAACTGATTTTAAAGTCACACAGCTAACAGCAAATTTTTGTTGTACCTTTCCAATTAATTGAAGGCTGGATATATTATAAAGCAGTAGGATTCAGCAATATCCTCAAGATGTTAGCATAAACATAAATTTTGGAAGCGGGTTTCTGATGCATCCACCAAATTTTGGAAGCAGGTTTCTGACATATCCGCATATGGCTACCCCTCAAAGATATTTAGAGCCGTTTTGGACTCAAACCTTCCTCAGTGGGCTTTTCATAGTTTTCTATAATATACCTATATATAAAAAAATACTATTATTAATACACATATGACATATGACATATATATAATTTAGTTTAAATCTGTCTTGCTTATCTTTGATTATAACGCACGCACTCCTATGCTGTATATCCCACGTGTTAACCACATTGTGCTATCCTATGGAACTATATATCCTCAGAATCAATTAAACCATTACATATCTTTCCATCAATTACTTATCTTGATAACGTCCACAATAAGAATCCCCGAATGATGGCATGAGTATGTGTAAAAATTTAAAGGCATGGATTAAAGGCCTTTATCAATATTCATCAATGAATTGGATGAGGGAATTAGGGCCATGCTTATGAGGGAATTAGGGCCATACTTATCAAATTTGCAGATGACACCAAATTGGGAGGAGTAGCTAATACCCTAGAGGACAGGATCAAAATTCAAAATGACCTGGATAGGCTGGAGAGTTGGGCCAAAACTAACAAAATGAAATTCAATACGAAGAAGTGTAAGGTACTGCACTTAGGGTGAAAAAATGAAATGCACCAATATAGGATGGGGGAGACCTGGCTGAATGAGACTACATGCGAAAGGGATCTAGGAGTCCTAGTAGACCACAAGCTGAACATGAGTCAACAGTGTGATGCGGCAGCTAAAAAGGCCAATGTAATTTTGGGCTGCATCAATAGAAGTATTGTGTCCAGATCAAGGGAAGTAATAGTGCCGCTCTATTCTGCCTTGGTCAGACCTCACCTAGAATACTGTGTCCAGTTCTGGGCACCACAATTCAAAAAGGATATGGATAAATTGGAGCGTGTGCAAAGAAGGGCGACTAAAACGGTGAAAGGTTTGGAAACGATGCCTTATGAGGAGAGACTTAGGGAGCTGGGTATGTTTAGCCTGGAAAAAAAGACGGTTAAGAGGCGATATGATAGCCCTGTTTAAGTATTTGAAGGGGTGTCACATTGAGGATGGAGCAGGCTTGTTTTCTGCTGCTCCAGAGACTGGAACACGGAGCAATGGATGCAAGCTCCAGGAACAGAGATTCCATCTCAACATTAGGAGGAACTTTTTGACAGGAAGAGCTGTTCGGCAGTGGAACGCACTCCCTCGGAGCGTGGTGGGGTCTCCTTCCTTGGAGGTCTTTAAACAGAGGCTGGATGGCCATCTATCGGGGATGCTTTGATCGTGATTTCCTGCGTGGCAGGGGGTTGGACTGGATGGCCCTCATGGTCTCTTCCAACTCTGCAATTCTATGATTCTATGATTATTTGAAACTTACATTTACAGTAAAATCAAATCCAATGCATAACTTACCGTGAGTGTATACTAGTGTAAATATTCTACAAATACGATGTAAAATTCAATTTATCATTCAGACCATATGGCTTTAAAGATGTTAATATATGAATCCAATATTTTTCTATTTGAAGAAGTTTATTGTCAAGCTGATCAGTACCAAAAAAAATTGTTTTTACTACTTCTATTGCACCGAATTTAAAAGAATCCGGAGAATGATTTTTCTCTATGAAATGCTCCATGAGTGGGCTTTCTAAATGTTTATTCTTTATTCTGCTTTATTCTGCTAGAAAAAGGATTGAACTTTCACCCAGTTTCAGAGGCTCCGGCTGTGTTATAATATAACCAACCTTCAAATTATTGGAAAGCTACAACAAAAATTTGCTGATAGCTGTGTGCCTTTAAAATTGGTTTTGCCTTTTAAATCCAGTTTGAGTCTACTCTCATCCAATTCTGGAGGTTATTTGAGGTCTCTGGACTGCCAAGTGTCTCCTATTGAGTTACATAGCACACCATTCATTCAAAGAGAAGAAGAAATGAATTTTCACCCAGTTTCAGAGGCTGCTGGAGATAATATAGGAGAGGGGACTCTTAACTGACAACAGGAAAGTGGAATACTGTTTTCATGTTTATGTAAAACCGTGATTTATTATGTCAAATGTGAAAAATAGTAATACAGTATATGTATGTATACCCTTTATATATTTGAATGGATGCACTTTAAATGTCTTTTGGGAGAGTCAATATAAACAACATGGACAAAGCAATAGAGATTTAAATCTTTATTACTATTGCATACCAATAAGAAATTGTTTATCAAAGTGACTTAATGCATTTCTCCACTAGTATTCCAGTGTAATATAGAAACCCTTCCAGTTTGGTGGTTAGCTAACAATAACTTCCAAAAGGAGGTTTAGTTGGCTCCCACTCTGCTCTCTTTCTGCTGGCAGACAAAAAACTTTTTTTATTTAGGCCCTTGGCTTTTTATCACCCTGTGGTATGTCCTTCCACTAGATGGTTTTGAATTGTGAAGAAGCCCAATCAAACTATCTCACCAGTTCTTAAGGATACAAAGTTCTTTTAGGATTAACTGGAATGGGGGTGGGGGTAGGTGGAGAATCAAGGTAGCAGTTCTAATCAGCTAAAGCCATAGTTGATCCTTCTCTGTTTCGGAAATTTACTTACTTGTAGAATCTGTGGTGCAGGTTACTTGAAGCATATACATAAGTTGGGGGTAGCATCTTCGTTTGTCTTAATGTTGAATAACAGTTAGTTAGTTGGATAACATAATATATGTTACGTTCTAGATAAAATCCGCCCCCCATGGAAATACTTCTGTTTTTGTTCTTCCACTGATGTTTAACAAGTGGGCTAGACCCCAGTGTAGTGGAAACAGTCTAAAATATTATCCCGGTGGCATAACCTATATTCTTTTTTTTTTTTTTTAAGATAGAGGAAAGAGTGAAGAGAACAGAAACATGAGATAGGGAGAGAGGAGGAGAAATAGGTTAGGACAGAAAACAGAAAGACCAAACATAGTAATACATATATTAAAAGTGGGATCCATATACAGTCCCTAGTCTGAAAAGGATTGATGCTTTTTATGCTGATCTATTACTTTCCCCCCTCCTGTTTAATACAGGTTTCTAAATGTTTTCCCCAGTTTTTTACACAATTCTTTCTACTGATAATGTCCTATGAGGAGTGGCTTAGGGAGCTAGGTATGTTTAGCCTGGGAAAGAGAAGGTTAAGAGGGGACACGATAGCCATGTTTAAATGTTAGAAGGGATGTCATACTGAGGATGAAGCAAGCTTGTTTTCTGATGCTTTAGAGACTAGGACACGTAGTAATGGGTTCAAACTACAGGAAAAGAGATTCCACCTAAACATTAGGAAGAACTTCCTGACAGTAAGAGCTGTTCAGCAGTGGAATACACTGTCTTGAGATGTGGTGGAGTCTCCTTCTTTGGAGGTTTTTAAGCAGAGTCTGGATGGCTATCCGTCGAGAATGATTTGATTGTTTATTCCTGCATGGCAGGGGGTTGGACTGGATGGTCCTTGTGGTCTCTTCCAACTCTATGATTCTATGATTTGACTCTGCTTCCTTTCTCTGCAGCATTAATTGGGTAGCCATATTGTCTGGTTTAGCTCAAACTTCCCACAGAGAAATTGGAACACAGTAGTATTGGGCTGAAATATAAGCAAATTCTTTTAATATCCAACTACTAGGGCATGGATGGTAGTGAAACAGGCATAGTTACCTGTCTCTATCTCTAGATTGACGGACTGAAGGTTCTTTGCTACTTATGAGCTAATCTGTATCTGTTTGGATGTCCCTCTTATCACTGGTCTCCTGGGCTCCTTTGTTTTTTCTTTTAAGCTATTTTATTAACATAGTAGTAGATATACAAACATATATACTCTCCTTAGGGAGGAACATAGACTTTTCAGTGTCTATATACATAGCTTAATGTCAACTTTACATTAAACATGTAATGTAATTATACATCTTACAGCATATCTGTCGGGGATGCTTTGATCGTGATTTCCTACGTGGCAGGGGGTTGGACTGGATGGCCCTCATGGTCTCTTCCAACTCTGCAATTCTATGATTCTATATTAGTATCTTATACAGTGCTATTATATAATAGTGCTGGTTGACAACCTGGATAGCTTTTAAAGGGGACTACATAATTTCATGAAGGATGGGAAAATCAATTGCTACTAGACAGGATGACTATATGTTACCTTCAATATCAGAGACAGCATGCTTCTGTGTATCAGTTGCTGGAGACTGTAAGTTACAATCATATTCTACTAGGGGCTTCCCGCAGATAACTGACTGGCCACTGTGTGAAGAGAATACTGGACTAGACAGTTTCTCAATCTGATCTACCATGATTCTTCTTATATTCTTAAATCAGCCCAAAGAGTTCTAGAAGTCTTAAAACTAAGTAGAAAAATGAAAAATATAAAAATATAGCCTATGCAGAAACAAAGCTTTATGAAGAATGAGCACCTCTTCTTGGCTCAGGCAATGATCAATGAAATATTATTTCCTTCTTCTTTCTGGGATTGGTCCACACATTCTAGCCCAGAGGTGGACAAACTGTGGGCCTATGCACCATATGCAGCCTGCCAAAGTGCCCCCCCTCAAGCTTCCGGCATCCCTCTGCAAAGGCCGAGGCGCTTGCTATTTGAAACAATTATCTATTTGCCATGGCAACCAAGACACTTCCACATCTTCCCACCCCCTCCTTCTACCCCCTCACTGTATATCCTGCTTAACTTCCTTGCTGTTCATCCTCCCTCAGTCCCTGGCAACCATCTTGTTGGCCCCTCCAAATGCTCCCACTCCTTATATTCCCTCTTGTTTGATTCCCTGCTTTAAATCCTCTTTGCTCAATCCCCTTCAAATGCTCCCACCACTCCTTCCTGAAAAGGTAATAGTCAGATAATCTTTTAAAACCAAAAAACGTGCCCCCTGAGTAGTCCCACAAACCTAAATGCCACCCCCATCTTGCCCCAGTTGCCCACCTCTTTCCTAGCCAAACAAAAAAATAATAATGTGTAAACAGCTCTACCTAAGAAGAAGTGGAAAAGGCACCCCTATATTTGGGCTCCTTGTTAATATAAAGCCTCTACCATGCAAACTGTTTTTGCATACCCTATGTTACAGGTGCTGCCAGGAATTTGTTTCAGTTATAAATTGTTTCTCTGCTGATTGATCAGACTATCATGGCAACTAAAGAACCAAAAATCCGTTTTAAATTTTAGAGAGACAAAGAGCTTGTGTATAATATATTAATGTACAATGCAGTCTCCTTCTGCCTCTATTATGGAAAAGATAACTTAGAGAAATGCCTTGGAGGGTAATGAACTCCTCTTCTTTGAAGATTTCTAAGCAGAGGTTGGATGGCCACCACTCAGGGATGCTTTAGTTGTGGGTTAATAGTTCTCTACAGTGAACTCACCGTGGGTCAGCGTAAGAGGGGCACTCCAAAAAAGCGATACAAGGACTCCCTGAAACAACATCTCAGGCTCGGCCAAATTGATCACCAACAATGGTCTGCCCTGACCTCACATCGGAAGGCATGGAGATGCACTATCCACAATGCTGCAGCCTTATTTGAGAATTCACACCAAACAAGTCTTGAAGAGAAACGACAACTCATAAAGAATCACAACCCGGAAACATCACCCAAGGAGACCTTCTGCTGTGCTTTCTGCGACCGGACTTGTTTATCTCGGATTGGCCTTTTTAGTCATCAGCACGCTTGTATAAAGCGTGGGATGAGTCCTTCCTGAATCTTTGTTTGCGAAAAAAAGCCAGAGAGAGAGGCTGCACTGGTAGGGGATGGGCAAGATGGACTTTGTGATTTCTTGATCATTCCAAGACTCAGATATCCCAAAGACTTAAACTATTGAAGTAAACTAGCTCTGTAGCATATACAGAGTACAAACAAAAATGACAAGAATGCTTTGTGAATGCTATTACTCAAAGAATGATTCCAAATAGGCATTTCTTCAGATTTTTTTCTAGCACACAAGGTTAAAATGGCTGCCTCAAGCTCCTCTGCCCCCTTCTCTTACTCCAGGAGATAAGCCCCCCTTGGCTAAATGAAACAATTAAAGTGCATACATGTTTCCAAGGGTCACTGAGAGGAGGACAGTCTATCACCTGCTGTGCTTTGGAATCTCAGTCAGGCCATCACAAGAGCTATCATAGTGCCTGAGGGCACAGTGAGCAAATTATTTCTTCCATCTATTATCCTTCAATCACTGTTAACTATGAACATTTTACAAGCACAATGTGTACTTAGAAACTACTTTCATGTATTAGTTTATTGCCAAGTAAGTGTGCACAGAATAGATGGCATGCATCCTTTGTTGTTCCTGGAAAGGTTCAAGTACAATAGGTGTTTGTGTGTATGTGTGGTGTACGATCATTTAATACATTTCTGATTAATAATTCCTGAGGGGGCTTGACTACACAGGAGTCTTGGTGGTCCAATTCTGCTTAATCATTTCAGAGATGGATCAAGCCTGGCTACCATCCCCACCACCACCGCCACCCATGTGTGCACGGAGATATGACCATCCAAATAGAGCCTCAGTTTGTG
The DNA here is from genome assembly GCA_030847615.1 of Gambelia wislizenii. NCBI lineage: Eukaryota > Metazoa > Chordata > Lepidosauria > Squamata > Crotaphytidae > Gambelia > Gambelia wislizenii. The sequence continues at coordinate 366,429,429 of JAUMIR010000001.1, forward strand.
GCACAGATTTTACAGCCTGTTCTGTAAGAGGTTGAGGTGGAATATGCACCTATGTCCTTCAAATGTTTTGAAATAAACTCCTGTAATTCTTGACCATTGCCCATGCTGGTTAAGGCTTCCCCACTTCACAGCAGGGGAAGTGGGGAAAAGATGTTATGGGCCCAAAACATCTGGAGTGCATCAGGTTACCAGGCCTTAGATTAGAAAGGAAATGGTCCTGCCTCAAAGTGGGAAGCTGAAATGGGAGACACTTCAAATTCTATTTAGCATTTGTGGTCCTCTAACCACTACTACCACCACCAGCAGACAGACAGATAGGAAATACAAGAAAGATTTTAGGAGGCTAAATATAGATATTACAGTAAACAAATAGATCTCATTGTAACATCTGTATATTGAATAATATATATGCTGGCTCTAGTGCTGGAACAGATCATGTAGAAAACACAAAATTTAAGTTGAAAACAAAAATCACATTATGTGGAATTATGCATAAACAGTTGACATGATAAGTAACTATTCATATATTTAAATTGCAGGTTGATATATGGACAAAGCTGATGGAGAAGACTAATAATATGCCAATGAGATGATGACAAATAAAAAATGCTCTCAGAACTGACAGACAGAACTATCATACTTATCATGATCACAATGAATGAACAAGTTGATAAATATGAAGCTGAAATCACAAATGCAAGAGTACTTTCAGCTAAGGGGTCTAAGGAAGTCTAGCAGCAGAGGAAGTGGGGAAAAGCTATGTGTGATATGCTGGATGTTGTTGGGAAGAGGCATAATCTTCTACTGAAGATTACATACTTTAAAAGAATTACAGCACTAGGTTTCTGTGACTGGACCTAAAGATGATTTTATAAGGAGGAAATGGGAGGGGGGGTTGCATCTTTATTTCAAAAGACATCACTTCCTCCTTCTGATTCCTAAATACTCTACCACAACAGACCGTGCAGCACTGTTTGCCAACATCTTCAATCAATCCAAAGAATTAACCTTATGTAGGGTTGGCCGCTTGCTGGTCTGAAAGGCCCAAATCTGAGTTGTAGCAGAGTATATGGATGCTCTATCTTCTAGGATGAAAGTAGTACAGCTTCTATCCTATGTAGCATATAAGAGGGAAGGTAAGAGTCAGACAATATATACCTTCACACACAGAAACTTGATACATTCTAAAAGTGGTTTTAGGCAAAAGCAGCTCTACTTAACTGATCAGCAAAAAAAATCAGGAAATTATTCACAAGATACTTATGTCACAGTAAAGATTTTCAGATACCAAATTCAAATTTTCTTGTCTTTGTATTCATACATAAACGGCAAGAGGTTCATGGAGGAAATATGTCATTTTTCTTCCTAAAGGATATGACAACATTCGTATATATTAAATAAGACTCTAAAGCTGTCATCTTATTATAGTTTAACAGTGAATATAAAAATGTAAGAAAAGAGTTAGGATTTACTGGGTTGGATCCAGAGATATTGTGGGTAGCGTTCTGGTCCTAGAAAAGGTGTTTCTTGTTCTTACAAAAAGCCAAGGAGAACATATTTTGGTTACTTCTTCCTTCAGTTCCCTAATGACTCTCTAGAACAGAGCATATTAATGGGAAATCTGCAAAAAGTCACTTCCTTCTGCACATGGGAATCTCCACTGGATCCATCCCTTAGTATGCCATTAAGTAGCTCTATATAAAATAACTCTCATTTACATTTAACATCCCAAATCCCATTCAAAAATGCAGGCACATTTTACAGATTACAGTAACAATAAAGAAAAGGATGCATTTCAAACAATCAATGAATACTTGCAAAATTATAAAGCAACCATTTAATTTCTTACCTGCTTCACCTGTAGCCCATGGCTCCATATTCTTTCCAAGAGATCACAAAGGCTTGCTATCAATGTATTTTCTTCTACACCTGTAATATTCACTTCACCATGACCAAGTTCCACTGCTTCACGGCCCATTTTTTCCACCAACATCCTCTTTGTCTTTCAAGATAGAAAGATGACAAAGTGGCTGTTACTTTTTGACAGGTGAAACCACAAAGACACTGGATGGTCTTTGTATTACCTCAGGTGAGCAATTGTTCAATAGAATCATTATATTTAGTTTGCTCAACTGACTAGTTAGTATGAAATACTGTACATTGTTTTAAGAAACTATCTTTTTCCATTATGACACACTGTCAACCTTGCTCAGCTATCTCTCTTACAAATTTCTACCCAAATCAGGGATGGTAAATTTGTTTAGCACAATGGAAACTGTGTTTGCAACCAATCATACATCTGCAATTTGCATTTACAGCCAGCACAAATTAGCATGGTGTGTGCACATCTTTAAGGTTCCATGAGATTCAACGTAATAATCAGTGGGATTCAAAGAAATGTGAGCAGAGTGTCACTTTGTGTGCCTCCTCCCTTCCACTGATGCCTCCTGTACCACCTAAAAACTACTCCTGAGTGTCAGGGAACTTTCTGGAACATTATGGGATGTGATATAGGTAATTGTAATTTTCTCCCTAATTTTATAAGCTGCCTTCGGTCCCCGTCTGGGAGAAAGGTGGGATATAAATCAAGTGATGGATACAGCTGGAGGCATAAGTCATAGACACTTCTCCCCTTGCAGAGGCAGAAGTGGATTTTGTTAATTTGAGCTTCTATATCCCATTCACTGAGTTCAAGCATTATATTTCTTTTCTCCTTAGGTATGATATATATATTGTCAAATTTTCCAAAACCTTTCCTATGTTATTATGAATACTGGGATATTTTTAAAATAAAAGCTAAACATCCTAAAACTATGTCCCCTGTGGATGAAAAGCCTTCCATCCTTTCGTAGGTCTGTAAAATGAGTACCCAGCTTGTAAGGGCAATTAGCTAACACACATTGGAAACTGCTTAATGCAGTGTAGATGTGTAAATTGCTATTGCTTAAAACAATTTGTAAGCCACTCTGATAGCCATTGTGGCTGAAGAGCAGGGTATAAATAATTAAATAATTAAATAAATAAATGTACAAGCACCACATGTTGCTCATATCTGAATTAAGAATTAAATATAATTATATTGTAGGATTAAAAGATAATTGGATTCCTGGACTCTAATCCAACCCTTGGATGAGCAAATTTCCATCTCAGGTTGAGACTAGAATAGCATTTGGTCCTGTGCTTCTTTTAAAGCCAACATATAGATGGTATTTTAAGCCTTCCTGACTGTCATTAATTGAGGAACATGTTTCTTCTTCCTGTTGGAAAGGATGTGAACAAAAAAGAACTGTAATTCATATGTGGCTATGCTGCTCCAAAATAAGAGATTTTTTTGGGAACAAGCATTGAATGTAATAGGCAAAATCACATCCCAGCATTTTAACAACGACGGCAGACTAATATTACTATCCCTCTTTACAAATAATAACAATCTGCATCACAAAGGTCTTATATCTGTTTGATTATCAGTAGCAAGAATGGTTATAGCTAAGGGACAGCATCATGGTGAAGAAGTGGATCTTTTTACATGGTGGTAGAGGCTGTAGAATCTACAATTAATTGAAAAATTGACCACTATGTGTAACGTTCTTAGAGGGGAAACTAGGACAGATGTGTTTATTGATATACAGCAGCCATTTACTGCTTTTGTACATAATACATCTGATATACCAGGATCCCTGGAGTTTCAGCATAGATAGTGGAAAGATTTGTTACACATCCTTGATATTATTGATTTTGGAGGAAAAAATTAGTCTTATTCACAGGAAAAGAAGGAAAGAAAACTACGTATCTACTGTACTGGAAAACTGATTTTATGTTTGAGAGGATTTCTTGTTAATATATTCATTATGATATGTTTATCATAATAAATGTGTACTACGGCTATGTTTGTGTTGATATTAGATGTAAACTAATGAAAAATATTTTTAAAAGGTAATTTTAATTTAGTTAACGGGATGACCCGCCATCACCATTATAAACGTGTCCTCCCAAATTTGTCTTTTAAAAATAATCTCCCTGCCACCACTGGATGCTCCCTTCCAATCTCCCCCTAACAACACAAATCACTTCATACCACTACCCTACTCAGTTTTTGGACAGTGCCAAAACACATTTCTCTAAAAGGGTGAATCCCGAGATAAAGAGAAAGGGGACCACTTCTTTTTTCTTACTTGTTACAATTATATTTTTGAAGCATTCAGTAGCCATCATAACCTTGCCAATGACAGCTGAAACATCTATCCAGGTATTATTACAAAAACATTATCTTCTGTTCTAGACTTAAGGAATGAAGCTTTCAAAGTCAGTGTATTTTACTACTCCTTATGTATTAACCAACTCAGATAAAACAGTATTTGTAACAAACTGACATTATAACATATAGTCTTCCCATTACCCCAGTGAAAATTAAATCACTTCTGATAATCTTAACTGCAGCTCTATATACTAGAGCTATATAGCAACAGAAATAGAACATTCTACAATTTTGATTAGTGTTTATTTTTTATTCCTGTCTTTTCCACTGTCAATAAAAGCATTTCATTTTTCTCAAGTTAACATCTTTCAGGAAGAAATCCTTATGATGTCTCTTTATTTTTCCCCTACAGATATATTACTTGCCTCTTAAGGTTTCCACTACAGAGTGTATTATTTATCTAATGACTCAAATTTATCAATGTCTATAAAGGATATAATAAGTGGACACATTCAAGTAATCTTCTGGCTCCAGCATAATTGTTAAGAATGACGCTTGGTACTATTGGGTCAACATAATCCATAAAGCTGGACTTTATGGAAGAGTGGCAAGAAAAAAGCAATTCCCGAAACAACCCATATGAAAGCCCATTTGGAGTTTACAAAAAGGCGTGTGGGAGAAACAGCAAAAATGTGGACAAAGGTTTCCTGGGCCAATAAGACGAAAACTGAACTTTTTGGCCTTGCTGCAAAACACCATGTATGGCACAAAGCCAGTACTCATTGCCCTGAGAACACCATTTCTACAGAGAAGTTTGGTGGTGGTAGTTTCATGTTGGGGGGAAAGTGTTCTTCAACAGGGACTGGGGAACTGCTTAGGATAGAGGGCAGAATGGATGGAGCCAAACAGAGGGCAACTCTAGAGGAGAACCTGTTTCAGATTGCAGGAAACCTGGGACTGGGATGGGCTCTCACTTCCCAGCAGGACAATTACTTAAATATACAACCAAAGTAACACTCGGGTGGCTTAAAAACAAGAACCTGAATGTCTTAGAATGGCCCAGTCACAGCCCAGACCTCAATCCAATTAAGAATCTCTGACAACCCTAAACCTAAGTAGAATTACTGCCACAGTAGCTCTGAGATAAAGACAAAATATTGAAGAAACAATGCACAGTATTTTTTAGAATTGTCTTATGATTAGATTCATACATTCTGATCCAGAGTCCCATGTGCATTTTAATGGATGCACAAACCTCCTATACAGGGAAACATTTCTCATTACTTTTAATGGCAGAAGCAATTCTAATGCACATCTCCTTATACAAGTGGCATTGCTCCCTCCACGTCTATACAAGAAATCATCAAGGCACCACAGAGTAAGACAAACCATCTGTCTTATTAAACTTGTTTGAATAATTATACTATCAGCAGAGTCTGGGACAAAGGGGAAAAGAACAGCAAGGTACCTTATTTCGGCATTCTTTCAGCAAACCTTCAACAAATTTCCAGTTGGTCTGAGCAATTACTGAAGGTGAGAGATTTGACAATTTGGGCTGCCGGATAGTGCTGCCCAGATTCCTAGCTTCTTGAATATACTTCTGCAGAAAAACAGGAAAACATAAATTTATACAAAGACAATTTCCAACATGTGCACACCAGTTATACATTTTAGATTCTTAAACAGAAATTCCAACTCATAAAATAATACTGTAGTATATTAAAAAATTCAAAGACTTTTTTTACAGGAATTCAAACTAAGTTTAAACAGCCAAGGTATCATTATTACACAAGATGTAGCATTTCATTGTATGAATATTAAAATACTCTTCCTCTAATACAGAGTCATTGTAGTAATTACATAATCCAATATATTTGAAACAGCACATAAACTAGATGATTCTGAATTTATGTTAAATAAAATACTTTTGGACTGAATACAATATAAAACTCTCTGGCCCTACCAGAAGGAAACTCTTCTTAGACTCCAAAATACATACTAAATTATGTACAATAGTCAGTACCATAGCTATAGACCATCTTCTCATCTATCCATAAATAGGAAGAGGATATGTGTTTGTCGGTGTGTGTCTTTCTGTCTTTCAAAGCCATAACTCTAAGACCATGAAACCTAAATTCCTGAAACTTGGCTTCCACACTAAGTGGTATGCACTCCAGATATAAATGCATTAACTAATTCTAAGGTATCTGTTTGTTTGTGTCACCCTCATTTACTGCAGGAATAATGCAGTTTGACTGCAGAAATAATTAAATTATTAAATAAATAATATTACTGCAGAAATAATGCAGTTTGACATCACTTTAACTGCCATGGCTCAATGATATGGAATTCTGGGATTGGTAGTTTCATAAGATATTTAGTCTTCTCTGTCAGACAGCTCCGGTACTGCAACAAATTACAAATCCCAGGATTCCATAGGATGGAACCATGATAGTTAAAGCAGTGTCAAACTGCATTATTTCTGCAATGTGTTAGCAGCCTAGATGGCAGACCTCCTCAACTGGGGCAAAGGTCTCCAGTCAACCCATTTTGAAGAGGAAGGATTGGTCTGGGGAATAGAATAATGGGGCTCTTCCTCTTCCTGCTGTGAAGTATGGTGTGGGTACACTGCACCTTTAGGGGGCTGTACAAGTATAAAATTGCAAAAGTGGTCATCACTTTATTTAAATGGGATGAGCAGAACCCTATGTAATTTTGTTTTAAGGCTTTGGTCCATCAAACTATAGGCTATTTCAACCCATGCAAAACCAAGTGTTTTCATTAGTGTTCTATATAAACAAACATACATATATACACACATGCAATGTATATATGTATGTGCATATACAAACATAACATACCAGATAAAGCTCTGAAACAGATTTAACAGAGTGCCTGAAAGGCCAATCATGCTGGTCCAAGACTAAACATAATTGTAATTGAAGCTCTGTCAAAGGGAAATCCAGCTGCTGGCAAGACAGGAGATAGCAAAATAAAACAAAAACAAACCAAAAATCAAACAGCTCACTTAAGTTGAAAGCATGGTAGGCAAGCATGAAATCATAAAACAAGCATGCAAGAATAGGTCAGATGTCACTAAGACTATTTTTGACTTTCAAAGGAGAGAAAGGATGGAGGAACAAAATTATAATTAATAGAAATTTAAATAGAGAAAGGAACAAAATTCATGCATGAACACACAAGATTTTTTTAAAGGAACTTAAAGCTAGGAACATACAAGTTTCTACAAACCCGGAACAAGTGAAACATATCCTAGAAAAGTTCCACTGTACTTGGGATAGCTCTTCACTTCTGGGACTTTTTAAAAAATGTTTTGTTGGGCAGCATTACACATATGGGCCTAAATTTAGTTGTTAGTCCCAAGTACAGTAGACCCACTGAATCAACAGAACTTAAATACTTGTTGACTTATCAAGTTCCCCTTGATTTAATGTGTTTCCTGTATTTGGGAGTAACAGATTTAGACCACAGAAAATAAAATACAGTATTACTACAGAATAGTTTTCACCTCTCTCTGATCATTGTCAAGACGAAGATGCTCTGTGTGCTGTTTCTGTCTATCTTTCCGCCTCCATTGTGCAGGTGCATTTCGTTTGGTCCATCTAGAAAATCAAATGTTCTTAGATGTACAACGTCAGAAATTGACATAAAGGTATTCATGTTTATCCTGGACTATAACCAAGAGGTGGTACTAATATGAAATGTCAACAATGATGCAGCATACAGTCCAAACAAAAGCATATAAAGTACTCCATCATAATCTACTCAGCATGATTTTTGCCTGAATATCTGAAAACTATGGAGATAGATGTTCGTTCCTTCGTGGGAAGTGGCAGGAGAGAAATTACAAGGAAAAAGTACTGCTTAAATTGTTCATTTCTCCTTTAAAAAAATATAGATTGCAGCTTCAAAAATTAGCTCTGGTACTGGTAACATATAGCAGGACTGCTGCTATATTCAAAGCAGGTAGGAGTTAATACTGTGTTCTAAATTTTCCTCTTTGGACAAAGCAATGATCTCTCATAGCTGCTGCTGCCAACAAAATGTCAAAACCTATATGGTTTCCAAACACAGCATACTCACTTATTGCTTGTTGGCCCTGTAGAAAGTACATCAGACTGAAGCTTGGGGAAAAATCCAGGTTCGTATTTTCCTTGTCCAATCTTCATATCTAGTAGGTGAGGATGGATTGCAGTATGATCTATTTTTGCCAGCCTTAATTCAATTGCTTTCTCTGAAGAAAAACAAAACCATTACATACACATATATCTTAAAACATGTTTTCTTCTGATAGTGTGGTCTCACATTAAATTAAAACAGAAATGGAAAATCTGAGCCTATTAAACAAAAGATCAGAGACTATTGTTACAAATATGTATCCTGCTCAGAGTACCAGAGGAATAGGAGGAAGGAGGCATCCCTTGATATGATTATATTTCACAGTGTTAGCATGCTGACATACATTAGTCCAGCACCACCCTTCACAATAACAGTAAAGCAGTTGAACTCCAGTCTCTTAAATAGTGCTGTTTATTATTACCCATTTTAAAATACTGTATTTCTCAAAACTCAGTTTTGTTTTTTCATAACTGGGAACCAACTCCCTTTTAAGGGTAGACAAATTCCAGCCCCTTTAAAGATAATATTGACAGCCCTTACCAGCTTCATCAATGGTAGTGCACTTTTGATACATGGATGTGCGCAAAGTTGGTGTTCGAACATTTAACAGTCTAATTTTATCCACTCTAGAATCAAACACTCTCAAAATAGGGTCTTTATCATCATCATCATGGCACATAATCTTGTTGTCAATAAAAGATGCAAACATCTGTGTTTCTAAAAATCTTGAGAGGAAAGGCAAGTAAGGTTCAGGCTGGTCAGACAGGAATGATGCCTATTAGATTGAAAGAAAAGGTGTTTATATATCTCCCCATGTCGAATATCTTCTTTTCAGAGATGGTTTTCAATTTTGTATGCAGTAATTTCAACTATTCTATATAGTTACATATTTTAAATTTACTTATTTGAAGTTTCTTAAGATGCGGCAATATACACTAACCAATCCCTAGATACCTATAATTTTTAGGATGTTGAAAATGTGAAAGAGGGTTAAATCCACAAAGAAGGGGAAAAGCTTTTTACTAATAATGTTTACCAATGTTAGTTATTAACAAGAATAGCAATCCAGCTGAGCGTTTTTCTTGATTTTCTTAACAGACTTTCTTTTTTAAAAATTAATTTTTATTATTTTTCAAAATGAAATTATTTAACAACAACAGGATGTGAAGAATTACAGGAGGAGGGAGAGGGAATAGATGGCAGGTACATAGAATCATAGAATTGTAGAGCTGGAAGAGACCACGAGGGCCATTCCGTCCAACCCCCTGCCATGCAGAAATACACAATCAAAGCATCCCTGACAGATGGCCATCCAGCCTCTGTTTAAAGACCTCCAAAGGAGACCCCACCATGCTCTGAGGGAATGTGTTCCACTGTCGAACAGCTCTTCCTGTCAAAAAGTTCCTCCTAATGTTGAGGTGGAATCTCTGTTCCTGGAGCTTGCATCCATTGCTCCGTGTTCTAGTCTCTGGAGCTGTAGAAAACAAGCTTGCTCCATCTTCAATGTGACACCCCTTCAAATACTTAAACAGGGCTATCATATCGTCCCTTAACCGTCTTTTTTCCAAGCTAAACATACCCAGCTCCTTAAGTCTTTCCTCATAAGGCATGGTTTCCAGACCTTTCACCATTTTAGTCGCCCTTCTTTGCACACGCTCCAATTTGTCAATATCCTTTTTGAATTGTGGTGCCCAAAACTGGACACAGTATTCTAGGTGAGGCCTGACCAAGGCAGAATAGAGTGGCATTATTACTTCCCTTGATCTAGACACTATACTTCTATTGATACAGCCCAAAATCGCATTGGCCTTTTTAGCTGCCGCATCACACTGTTGGCTCATGTTCAACTTGTGGTCTACTAGGACTCCTAGATCCCTTTCGCACATAGTCTCGTTCAGCCAGGTCTCCCCCATCCTGTATCTATGCTTTTCCTTTTTTCCGCCCTGAGTGCAGTACCTTACATTTCTCCATATTGAATTTAATTTTGTTAGCTTTGGCCCTGCTTTCTAGTCTATTCAGGTCATTTTGAATTTTGATCCTGTCCTCTAGGATATCAGCTACTCCTCCTAATTTGGTGTCATCTGCAAATTTGATAAGTATGCCCCTAATTCTGTCATCCAAATCGTTGATAAAGATGTTGAATAGCACTGGGCCCAGGACAGAACCCTGTGGCACCCCACTGGTCACATCTTTCCAAGATGAAGAGGAGCCATGGGGAACCTTGTCAAAGGCCTTACTGAAATCAAGGTATGCGATATCCACAGCGTTCCCTTCATCTACCAAATTTTATCAAAAAAAGAGATCAGATTAGTTTGGCATGCCTTGTTTCTCTGAAACCCATATTGACTTTTTGTGATTATGGCATTGCCTTCTAAACGTTCACAGACTCTCTGTTTAATTATCTGCTCTAGAATCTTCCCTGGTATTGATGTCAGACTAACTGGACGATAATTGTTGGGATCCTCTTTTTCCCCCTTTTTGATGATGGGGACAACGTTTGCCCTCCTCCAGTCTGCTGGGACTTTTCCTGTTCTCCAGGAGTTCTCAAACATTATTGTCAATAGCTCTGAGATTACATTTGCCAGCTCTTTTAATACTCTTGGATGTAGTTAATCTGGTCCTGGAGATTTAAATTCATTTAGATTAAGAAGGTATTCCTGTACCACGTTTTTTCTCCTTTTCCTTTTCTGAAAACACTGAGGCAAAGAAGGTGTTGAGTAATTCTGCCTTTTCTCTGTCCCCTGTTAGCATTTTGCCATCTTCTCCACATAGTGGCCCTACCATTTCCTTCTTCCTCCTTTTGCTGCAGACATACCCCAAAAAACCCTTTTTATTGTTCTTAACCTCTCTAGCAAGCCTGAACTCATTCTGCGCTTTAGCTTTTCTGACTTTACTCCTACATGTGTTCGCTATCTGTTTGAATTCTTCTTTGGTGATTTCCCCCTTTTTCCATTTCCTATACATGTTGCATTTAAAACTTAGCTCTGTTGAAAGTTCTTTAGTCATCCATCCTGGTTTCTTGAGACAACCCCCATATTTCTTCCTCAATGGTACTGTTTGAAATTGTGCCTTCAGTATCTCCGTTTTGAGAAAGTCCCATCCATCTTGAAATCTCTTCTCTTTTAGTATTCCTGACCAAGGGATCACCCCCAGTACTTCCCTGAGTTTATTGAAATCAGCTCTCCTAAAGTCTAGAATGTGTGTCTGACTATGCCTGGCTTCTCCTTTCCATTGTATAACAAACTCCAGGGGAACATGATCACTCTCCCCTAAGGATCCCACCATTTGCACCCCATTAACCAGGTCATCCCTGTTGGTAAGGGCCAGATTTAAATAGATGATTCCCTTGTTGCCTCTTCCACCTTTTGGACAATGAAATTGTCTTCTGGGCAAGTAAGGAATTTGCTAGACCTTGAAGTTTTGGTTGAGTTAGATTTCCAGAAAATATCAGGATAGCTGAAGTCACCCATCACTACTACTTTTCTCCTTTCTTCGTGTGTGGTAATCCGTTCTAGAAAGGCATCATCCAATTCCTCCATCTGCCTTGGGGGTCTGTAGTAAAGTCCCACAATAACATCCCTGTTGTTTCCCTCCCCTTTAATTTTTATCCAGATGCTCTCCAGCTGGCTTCCAGTATTGATGTCATGGATCTTTTCACTGGTATAAATATCCCTGATATATAATGCTATTCCTCCTCCTTTCCTGTTTGACCTGTTTCTCTTATAAAGGTTATATCCCTCTATTCCTACATTCTAATCATGTGACTCATCCCACCAGTTTTCAGTAATGCCTATTATATCATATTTGTTTTGTTGTGCTAGGAGTTCAAGTTCATCTAGTTCATCTTGCTTATTTCCCATGCTCTGAGCATTAGTGTAGAGACATCTAAGACCATGTGTTCCCTTTACTTGCTGCCTGTGCAAGTTTTTTGGCTTCCCACTGTTGGGTCCTTGCACTATTTGCCTTACTCCCTCAATGACCGTTTGACTATTTTCTCCAGCCCTTTTGCCTTCCAGAATACTGTTTCCCTCCCCCATATGACTCAGTTTAAAGCCCTCCTGATCAAATTCTTGAGATTGTTGACAAAAAAGTTTCTGTCAACTGTCATGAGATGCACCATAATAGCGCCATACCAAATTAGGAATGTGGGAAAGTTCCTTAAATTGAATCGGGCTACTAGCTCTTACAGCTCAGCTCTGCCAACACTAGGCTTCCCCTACCTGATGCCTTCCAGCTGTTTTGGACTGTAACTCCTACAAGCACCAGGTAATATGGCCAATAGAGGGTCCATGGGAAATTAAATTCAAAATATCTGGAGAGCTCCAAGGTGGGAAAGGCTTATGTTGATTGACAGTAGCATTCCAGGTATGTTTTTCTCAGTTATATCTAGACATGTTAGAGATTGAACCCAGAGTAAGTATTCTGCCTCTGAGCTTAAGCTCATCCCTTCAGACTGCTTGAAACTAAAGAAGCTTCAACTTCAGTGTGCAATGAGAAGGAGGGGCTCTTATTAAAGGGGAAGGTGTTAAAGCTATCACAAGCATGCAAATACTTCTAGTTTGTGGTCATTACTGACTGCTTATATTATTTTATTTTTATTTATTTATTTATTTAATTTATATGCCACTTTTCTCCCAAAGTGGGACCCAAGGTAGCTTCCAATTATACATTACAGAGAATTTCGTCTGCTCGTTAAATAAGCATATTTTTCTTCAAACAACAACAAATATCTAACATTAGATGCTGTACTAGTGTTAGACCTCTGAACCATAATCAAAACTAGACTCTGCAGGAGTTTTTATAACTCAAATAGTTACTAATATCTTGAGAATGCTTTGCATATTTCCTTTGTTTGATCAGTAAACTAAACATCAAAACATCTGAACCCTGCCATTATTTTTATTTGTTCTAGAAAATGAAAGATTTAGTTAAATTGCAACACACCTTCCAACTAGCACTGACCACTCAGGTTCTAAAGTCAAAACAGGACAACAGGAGTGTGATTTCTTCATGCACTGGGATGAGAGGGTATATGCACAGAGCAATCAGAATTGTGATTATTGAGAGGAGAGAATTTACACACCCATCACCTGTACCACAGTCCTGGTGAAATTTCCTATTTCTTAAAGATATTCGCTGCAGTATGGAAACTGCTTTGGGGGTTAAATAGCACCTATCTCACCAGAGTAAAAAGCAGCCTCACAGTGGATTTTCAGGCCACAGTCCCAATCCTAATTAAGGGGCTCCTATCCAACAAAACACACATAGATGTATGAAATATAACCATGCATTTTATGTGTTGTCTGATTTGGCCCTTAAAAGGCACCAGAGCCCAGGAGGTAGCATACAAGAAAGGATACCTATCTATAACAAAGAATAACCTATGGCAGATAATAGTTTACACTTTTTAATATTTTAGTTCACACAGATAATTTTTGTTTTAGCTGTTGTTTTTGCAATCTCTGATTCACATCATTTGTTAAACATTGCAAGGTTTACACCATGCTGTATTGTTCAGAAAACCTACCACATTGATCATAATAACTTTTAACTGTTCAGAGCTATGCCACAAATCAACAGTCTTTCTGTGCCTCAGTAGAGCCTACATGTTCCTAATCCTCCAAATCCTGGTTGGAAGACTGGAAATGTACCATGCAATCTCCTCTCCTTCCCTTCATGCATGAAGATTTCCTCCCATTTTCATGATCCACACTTTGACACTCACTTTATCAAAATTCTGCATCTGTTCCCTATTAGTAAACCATGACTCTTTGTCCTGGCTGGGCTGAATAACAAATACTTCATAATCTGCAAACATCTGTGTGAAACGATTAGCAAAAACTTCTCGTATTTGAATATTGAGCTGGTAAATTTTGAACTCTTCTTCATCACATTGTACTTTGAGATTCTTCTTGCTAACTGTCTCCTCTCGAACTTCAACCTGTGAGAAAAAAAGATACATAATAATCTTTCATTTGACTTCTGAGAGCTCAAGACTATCAGCGATTTTGGCCAATTAAATAACAAACATTTGCTGGAATTACAAAAGTTTATGCAGAACAGTGTTATGCTGCCATATCATGATAGAGAATATAAAGTGGGACAACAGCTGAAAAAGACCAATATCTTGCATTCCTGAGGCACTAAGTAAACTCTTTTTCTAGTCTTTATGAACAAGTGAAGCATGTAAGTCTCATGCTAATAAATTCCCCAAAAAACCATGCTAAATCACTTTTAGTCCCAGCTTAAGAAGACCCATTAAATTAATAGGACTTTTAAAATCAACACTTATCTAAGTCACATAGATCCAATGGGTCTACTCTAAATGGAAGACTAACATTTGGATTAGTCCTTTATGCTTAAGAAACGTGTCTTTTTTCTGTACAAATCGGTTTTTAAAACACTAACTATTAAATGCAAAAAGGATAGCCGTTGCATACTACTTGGGGCTGATTACAGTTGTCCCTCCATATCCATGGGTTTGGTATCCATGGATTTAAGTATTCACAGCTTGAAAATATTCTTTAAAAAATAATAAGCCAAAAAGCAAACCTTGATTTTGCCATCTTATATAAGAGACACCATTTTGTTATGCCATTGCACATAATGGGACTTGAGTATTCATGGATTTTGGTATCCACAGGGAGTTCTGGAACCAAAACCCAGTGAATATGAAGGGACAACTGTAATTACTTGTCTCATTATTAAGTAATCCATTGAGTTTGGACAACTGCAATTACATCTTAAGGAACTAATAAAGTTTAGGAAGATGAGATTTGATAACTATTTTATACCAAAATAGTGTTTGTTTAGCATATTTTAGAATAACAGAATTCATGCTGATGCAATTTCATATTTTTTGTTTGTTTATTTATTGTGGTTTTATTTTTGCAACTATCTATAGAAACAGAGAAGATGATAAAAATGTGGTCTGCCAGCATACCAACAAGAAGTTTACTAATATTACTCTGTAATGAATTTCAAACGTAACACTTAGAAGAACTGAGAAATTAATATGTGGAACATTTATGGCACTGTTTCTAAAGCTTGGTGTTGGGATCAAAAAGGAAGAAGCACCACATTCAATGTCACAAGTTCAACAAAAGTAACTGGACACCTGTGTATTCTATTCAGTGGTAATAGAGCATCTACAAATTAAACCAAAAACTAGAGAACCGGTCACCAGCTATCCATGTAAAATGCATGGTGATAACACACTGGATACATTAGTGAAATAAACTCTATATTATCTCTATAGCAAGCAAATTATTACCCAAATAGCACAGATTTAGTGGATAACACCAATAAAAAATGAGATTAAACCTTTGCAGAAATGACATTTCAAGGCAAAATCCCCAGACGATTCCATCTCAGTTACCTGCTGTTCAGTGATGAAGATCCCATAAGCATTATGCAACTTACCTTTTCTAGACTCACACCTGTTCTTTTCACAAGTGCTTGAAGTCTTGCTATGGTTTCATTTTCTTTCAATAATTCATAAGAATTTAAAGTTGGTCCTCCTATATTCCCATTTCTCTTATCAGATACAATGTCACATGTCCTGAGGCTCTTCATCTTAGAGGCAATTTCACTGCAATGTAAGTTGCCCTCAGGTGAAATCCCAAAAGCCATAAGGACCTCAGAGACTTCTTGAATGAATTCAAGTTTATTTGGAAACTGTGGTAAGTCTTCTGGTAACTCAACATAGTGGTTGTCTATATCAACAAAGCACAAATTTGCCTGGGTAGAGACAAGTCAAGAGAGAAATAAGAGTAATCATGAGCAAAAATAGGATTTCTTGGCGCACTATATGTGTAAAATGACTGTACAGTTCTCCCTCCACATTCGCGAATTTAGCATTTGCGGTTTTGAATATTCACGGTTTTCGGAGGGCCTCCCCCCGCCCTCCCAAAAGCAGCAACAGGTCTTTAGAAACCCTGTGGCCGCTTCTGGGGTGGGGGGAGAGAAGCAGGCCGGGCGGGGGGTGGGAGAGGCAGTGAGGGAGCCTTCCAAGGCCCCCCCGCCACCTTAGGAGGCTGGGCAGGGGGTGGGAGAGGCAACGAGGGACCCTTTCGAGGCCCCCTCACCACCTTAGGAGGCCAGGCGCGGGGTGGGAGAGGCAGCGAGGCCTTGGAAGGGAGGGGGAGGGCTGGGGAGGTGACCACGGGGCCTCCAGAACCCCCATGAAGACCTTGGGAGGGAGGGGGGAGGGCTGGGGAGGTGACCACGGGGCTTCCGGAGGCCTCGTGAAGGCCTTGGGAGGGAGGGGGAGGGCTGGGGAGGTGACCACGGGATCTGCGGAGGCCCCGTGAAGACCTTGGGAGGGAGGGGGGACGCAGGGGGAAGCGACTATGGGGCCTCCAGAGGCCCCGTGGTTGCTTTGGCGGAGGAGGGGGAAGGCAGTCATTATTCGCGGAATTTTCACATTCATGGGGGTCTGTGGAACCTAACTCTGGAGTATGTGAAGGGACGACTGTACTGTACTGTTTTTATTTTTCACAGTAGATAGAGAATTTAGGTGCAATAATAATAATATGACAATTTATACAATAACATGGAAAATCAGAACCTGAGTTGTGAAATAAAAACCACAGTCTGACTGGAGGGGATTAAAGCTACAATCCTATGCATACTTACATGGCAGTATGTGCAACCGCTCAGGGCCGGCTTAACCATACCGCCAAATCAGCATCTGCGGGGGGCCCCACACAGGCAGGGGGCCCCATCTGGACCTAACCCTCCTCCTGAAAAAAAACCTTGCTGGCTTTAAAAAAAACAACAACCAGCGTCTCCCAAACTAGAAAGAAAGTGAAAGAGAAAGACGGAGCTTTCTTTGGGTGGCTTATTCTGGAGGGAGTTTGTTGCTCCCTCCCCCCTCCTCCCAGGATCATCATCAAATGCCTGTTGGAGAGGGGTGAGTGAGTGTGTGAGAGAGAGAGGGGAGGGAAGGGGGGTCATCTCTTGTTCTCCCCTGCACTATCTTCAGAAAAGGCTTCTTTCTTTCTTTCCTTCTTTCTTTCTTTTTATCCCCCTCTCTCTCCCTTCCATCCTTCTTTCTTTGTCTCCCTTCTTTCTGACTTTTGTCGCTCTCTCTCTCTTTCTGTCTTTCTTCCCTTTCCTAACTTCCACATAGATCCCCTCCAGCCCATCTTTCCAGCTGCTCTTAACCTGTCCTTCTCTCCCCTTCCTCCCTCCCTTCACCCCTTGGTCTTCTTCAGCTTCCTCCCCTTGCTGCCAACTGAGTTCAACCTGCAAAAGGAATTTGTGTGTGTTTGCCCATGTGCCTTGAAGTCATTTCTGACTATGGCAAATTTATCATGGGGTTTTCTAGGCAAGGTTTGTTCATAGGGGGTCTGCCTTTGACTTCCTTTGAGGCTGAGAGAGTGTGACTTGCCCAAGATCAGCCAGTGGGTATTCATGGCTGAGTAAGGATTCAAACCCTGGTCTTCACAGTCATAGGGCAATGCTGAGATTTCTACAACACTCTGGTTTTAACAGAAGAATATAAAGAATATAGATAAAAATTTGGAGTAATATTACTGGGAACAATGGTTTTATTGTTCTCACTAAAACACCAGTATCCCATTAGTGCTATTTGAGAGCCATTGGGCTAAGCAGTGGTTCTAAACTTTTTCTTTACCTGGTACCCCTTTTAAATCTCTTTTGTTGCCCCAAGACGTAACTCAAGATTTAAAACCCTAATAATAATAGCTAACAACAAAAACAATACAATTACACCATCATAGAATCATAGAATCATAGAATTGCAGAGTTGGAAGAGACCACGAGGGCCATCCAGTCCAACCCCCCTGCCACGCAGGAAATCTTGATCAAAGCATCCCCGACAGATGGCCATCCAGCCTCTGTTTAAAGACCTCCAAGGAAGGAGACCCCACCATGCTCCGAGGGAGTGTGTTCCACTGCCAAACAGCTCTTACTGTCAAAAAGTTCCTCCTCATGTTGAGGTGGAATCTCTGTTCCTGGAGCTTGCACCCATTGCTCCGTGTTCTAGTCTCTGGAGCAGCAGAAAACAAGCCTGCTCCATCCTCAGCGTGACATCCCTTCAAATACTTAAACAGGGCTATCATATCGCCTCTTAACCGTCTTTTTTCCAGGCTAAACATACCCAGCTCCCTAAGTCTCTCCTCATAAGGCATCGTTTCCAGACCTTTCACCATTTTAGTTGCCCTTCTCTGGACACGCTCCAATTTGTCAATATCCTTTCTGAATTGTGGTGCCCAGAACTGGACACAGTATTCTAAGTGAGGTCTGACCAAGGCAGAATAGAGTGGCACTATTACTTCCCTTGATCTAGACACTATACTTCTATTGATACAGCCCAAAATCGCATTGGCCTTTTTAGCTGCCGCATCACACTGTTGACTCATGTTCAACTTGTGGTCTACTAGGACTCCTAGATCCCTTTCGCACGTAGTCTCATTCAGCCAGGTCTCTCCCATCCTATATTTATGCATTTCATTTTTCCGCCCTAAATGCAGTACTTTACATTTCTCCGTATTGAATTTCATTTTGTTAGCTTTAGCCCAGCTCTCCAGTCTATCCAGGTCATTCTGAATTTTGATCCTGTCCTCTAGGGTATTAGCTACTCCTCCCAATTTGGTGTCATCTGCAAATTTGATAAGTATGCCCCTAATTCCCTCATCCAAGTCATTGATAAAGATGTTGAATAGCACTGGGCCCAGGACAGAACCCTGTGGCACCCCACTGGTCACATCTTTCCAAGACGAAGAGGAGCCACTGCTGAGCACCCTTTGGGTTCGGCCGGTCAACCAATTACAAATCCATTGAACAGTTAACTTGTCTAGCCCACATTTTACAAGCTTGTTTGCAAGAATGTCATGGGGAACCTTGTCAAAGGCCTTACTGAAATCAAGGTATGCGATGTCCACAGCATTCCCTTCATCTACCAAGCTGGTAACTTTATCAAAAAAAAGAGATCAGATTAGTCTGGCATGACTTGTTTCTCTGAAACCCATGTTGACTTTTTGTGATTATGGCATTGCCTTCTAAATGTTCACAGACTCTCTGTTTAATGATCTGCTCTAGAATCTTCCCTGGTATTGATGTCAGACTAACTGGACGATAATTGTTGGAATCCTCTTTTTTCCCCTTTCCCTCAGAGGCACTCTTGCTTCTTCCTGCGTGTTTGTAGCTGGAGTGGATTGAATGGCAATGTACAGGCCAAGCCAGCCAGCCTTTGCCTTGGTTCCTGTCATGTGGCTGTTCTACTACAGGGAGGAGGTGGGCCAAACAGCCTCAAGTCTTGTGGACCCCCTGTGAGGATATCATAGAATCATAGAATTGTAGAGTTGGAAGAGACCACAAGGGCCATCCAGTCCAACCTCCTGCCATCCAGGAAATCACGATCAAAGCATCCCTGACAGATGGCCATCTAGCCTCTGTTTAAAGACCACTGGGCTAGAGAATGCTGGAAAAGGAACAATACAACCAGACCTTGAGAAGGGTGCTGGCAGGGGGGATTCTGAGAGGTCTAATCCAAAAGTAACTTTCCCAGGCTCTGAATGCAGCCTAGAATCATAGGGCTGGAAGGGACCCCAACAGCCATCCCATCCAATCTGCTTCTGCCCTGCAGGAACACACAATCAAAGCCCTCATGACAGATGGCCATCCAGCCTCTCTTAAAAACCTCCGAAGAAGGAGACATCACCACACTCCCAGGCAGTGCATTCCACTTCTGAACAGCTCTTACCATCAGGAACTTCTTCCTAATATTTAGGTGGAATCTCTTCATGGAGTTTGAAAACTTTGCTCCATGTCCTAGTCTCTGGAGCAGCAGAAAACAAGCTTGTTCCATCCTCAGTATGACATCCTTTCAAATATTTAAACATGGCTCTCATGTCACCTCTCAACCTTCTCTTCTCCAGACTAAACATACCCAGTTCCCTAAGTTGCTCCTCATAGGGCATAATGGCTTTCAGACCTCCCACCATTTTGGTTGCCCTCCTCTGGACACATTCCAGCTTCTCAATACCCTTCCTGAATTGTGGTGCCCAGAACTGGACACAGTCTTCCAGGTGAGGTCTGACCAAAGCAGAATACAGTGGCACTATTACTTCCCTTGATCTAGACACTATACTATTAGAATCATAGAATCATAGAATTGTAGAGTTGGAAGAGACCACGAGGGCCATCCAGTCCAACCCCCTGCCACAAAGGAAATCACGATCAAAGCATCCCTGACAGATGGCCATCCAGCCTCTGTTTAAAGACCTCCAAGGAAGGAGACCCCACCATCCTCTGAGGGAGTGTGTTCCACTGCTGAACAGCTCTTCCTGTCAAAAAGTTCCTCCTAATGTTGAGGTGGAATCTCTGTTCCTGGCCCTTGCATCCATTGCTCTGTGTTCCAGTCTCTGGAGCAGCAGAAAACAAGCCTGCTCTATCCTCAACGTGACACCCCTTCAAATATTTAAACAGGGCTATCATATCGCCTCTTAACCGTCTTTTTTGCAGGAAAGGGCGCAGCTGGCGTATCAGCCGAAGCTGATAACAGGCGCTCCTGACCGTCGCATTCACCTGACTAGTCATCTGAAGTGATGAATCAAGGAGCACCCCCAGACTGTGAACACAGTCCTTAACGGAGAGCGTGACCCCGTCGGTCGTCGGTCAAGGCAACCATGGCGGTCTCAACTCCAAATCCCGTCCTAAAGCCAGTTTGAAATGGGTCTAGATAATCGGTTTCATCCAAGACCAACTTGGAATTGAAGCGCAACTGCCCTCTCGATCACTTTGCTCAAGAATGGTAACACAGAAACCGGCCTATACTTGTTCATGTCCAGGGGGTCCAGGAAAGTTTTTTTTCAGGAACAGCCTAATGGCAGCTTCCTTTAAACAGGATGGAACACATCCTTCTCTGAGGGATGCATTGATGATGTCCTTAAGGAACACCATCAAGGCATCCCCATGGATGGCCAGCCATGAAGGGCAAGGATCGAGAGGGCAGGTCGTCTTCCTCACTCTACCAAGTAGCTTGTCCATGTCCTCGGTACTCACGGATTGAAATTGATCCAGGAACTTCATTGATCCCTGATACTGAAGCAGCAGCCAGGAAGCTAGGGTGAAGGGCAGGACATGATGAGGGGAGGATGGACAGGATTGTGTGAGTTCATAGATGACCACTCCAATAACCACAGTGACAGGTAAGCAACCTGTTCTTCTTCTTCATGGCCTCTGTGACTCACACAAATGGGAAACTATCAAGCTACTAACCGTAGTAGGAGACAGTGTCATGTCACACAGGGAAAAAAAGCACAGTCCTCCCAAATGCAGTCTCGGCTTACAACCTTGAGTCCAGTCTGTAATGAGAAATTCATGTTGAGGGTTGGGCTCACATAGCAGCTCTACAAATATCATGCAGATGGACTACTCTCAAAAAAGCTGCATGGCTACTGACATGAGTTTTTGGTTGTTTTCCTGCCAATTCATAAGCCAGTCTAATAGTAGCTGCTATCCACTTGGAGAAGTGTTAAGGTGATACAGGGAGTCTTTTTTATTGGACAATAACACACAAAAAATCACTGTGTTTTCCAGAAAGATGCAATACGATCCACACAAAAAGCTAAGGTTCTTGATACATCCAAGCTGTGTAAAGAACACTCTAAATTCGTTGTGAGATTCTGCATAAATGGAGGCAGTAAAATGTCCTGATTCATGTGAAATGCTAAGACAACCTTAGGAGGAAAAGTGACATCTGAGTGAAGAACCACCTTCTCTCCGTGGAAGCTCAGGTAAGGTGGATCCACATGAAAGGCACAGTTCTCTCACTCATCTAGTGGACATGACAGCAACTGATAATGGTGTCTTCCAATTAAGTCATCTGTGATCAGAAGTTGCCAAGTGCTCAAGGGTTATCTTGCTGAGCTGAGAAAGGACAAGTGGAAAATTCCACTGAGAAGTGGGGCCAGTTACAGGTGGATGTAGATTATTATAACCCCGTAAGAATTTCTTCACTATAGGATGAAAAAAGGAAAACAGCTTGCCCAGATGCTGTAAATACCAGGATACCTTGGACAAATAGCACTTTATGGAAGATAGACAATCCTTTACCTGTGAGGGAAATGAGGACCTTCAGTATATGCTCCATCTGCACATCAGATGGATGAAGAGACTTTAAGTAAATCTACAACATTCCCCCATTTGTAGGCATAGGAACACTTTGTAGATGGTTTGTGGGTCACATCAAGGATGCATTTGACAGGACCTGGCAACAAATGTATTGACAAATTTTCCATGCAATGAGGTTGAGGGTCTGCAGATTGGGATGCCTTACTGGTTTCTGAACAGTTTCCAAAGGCAGACCCACACAGAATGCATTACAGTAGTCCAAATGGGATGTAATCAAGGCATGTGTCACGGTAGCCAAGTCTGATGTCTCAAGAAATGGGTGCAGCTGGTGAACTAGTTTAAGATGCACAAATACACTCCTGGTCATTGCTTAAACCTGGGCATCCAGGCTTAGAGATGAGTCTAGAACACCCAAGCTGCGAGCATGAGATTTCAGGAGGAGTGTAACCCAACCCAGCACAAGCAGAGTCCTCATTCGCTGATCTGCCTTTCTACTGACCAGGAGCACCTCTATCTTATCTGGATTAAGTTTCAATTTGTTTCCCCTCATCCAGTCCATTATTGACAACAGACATTATAGCATCCTTGGAATCAGATGGGAAGGAGAGATAAAGTTGGGTACTGGTGACACCAAACTCCAAAACTCTGGATGACCTCTCCCAATGGTTTCATGTAGATATTAAACAGCATGGGGAACAAACCCAAACCCTGAAGGACCCCCAGAGGCCAATGGCCAGGGCCAGGGCATCGAACAGGAATCCTCCAGCATCACTTTCTGAGTTCCCCCTCCAAAAAGGACCAGAACATTGCCCCCAAGTCCCATTGCAGAGAGGCAGCCCAGATGGATACCATGGTTGATAGTATCAAAAGCAGCTGAGAAGTCCAGGAGAACCAACAGAGGCACACTCTCCCTGTCCAGTTCCCTGCATAGGTCACCAAAGTGACCAAAACTGTCTCCATCCCATAACCAGGTCTGAAGCCAGATTGAAATGGATCTAGATAATCTGTTTCATGCAGAAACCCCTGGAGCTGAGAGGCCACCACACGCTCCAGAACCTTGCCTAAAAATGGAATGGAGACTGGCCTATAGTTATTCAGAATGGTGGGATCCAGGAAGGCTTTATGGCCTCATCACAGCTTCTTTTAGGCAGGATGGACACTTCCCTTGCTGCAGTGAGGTGTTCACCACTCCCCTTACCCACTCAGCCAGTCCCTCTCTAGCTGCTTTCAGAAGCCAGTAAGGGCATGAATCCAGTATACGTGTGGTGGCTCTCACTTCTCCAAGGATCCTGCCCATATCCTCAGGCTGCACGAACTGAAACTTCTCCAATAATACTGGACAAGCAGGTACCAAGATTACATCCACTGGACCTGTATCAACTACAGCACACAAATCAGAGTGTATCCAAGTTATTTTGACTGCAAAGTGTTTTGCAAATTACTCACAGTGGGCTGTTGAGTGGTATTTGTTCTCTTCTTGTGGGTGAGAGTGTAAAAGGCTTCTGACCACTCGAGACAGTTCTCCTGTATGACATTGTGCAGATGAAATAGTGACAGAAAAGTATGGTTTCTTTGCTGCCACCATTGCCACAGCATAGGCCTTCCAATGAGTCCTATCCTGAGTTCCGTCTGACTCTCTCCAAGTCTTACAATATCATTGTTCTACTCTCCATCCCACTCATTTCATCACCACCCACTCCCTGGTGAACCAGGGAGCTCACTTGGCTCCACTTCATGGGAGGAGACACAGGGGCTATCGTGTCCACCACCCTGGCCATTTCCCTATTCCAGAGATTGACCAGGATTTCAACAGGATCACCTGCCAAGGCAACAGGAGGCGTCCCCAAGAGGCATCAGGAATCCACCTGGATCCATAAGTCTCCTGGGGTGGACTACCTTAATCAGCCCCCTACCCCTGCAGACGCTCTCAATCCCAGTGGGTTTAAACCCCACCAGTAGTGATCATTCCATGACAACAGAACTACAGAAAATTCCTCCACACCCAGACCACCATCATCCCATCCAGTACAGAAAACCAGGTCCAGAGTGTGTCCTGCAGCATGGGTGGCACCAGACATTACTTGGAACAGTCCCACGGTTGTCATGGCAGACATGAAGTCCTGAGCTGCTCCTGACAAAGGAGTCTTCATGTGGATGTTAAAGTCCTCCCAGTACAAGACGAGGAACTCCAACACCATTCCTGAGACCAACTCAGCCATATTAGGCAGGGAGACTGTTGAGCAGCGGGGTGGGTGGTACCCCAACAGAATCCCTCTTCTGTCCCTGCCATCCACCTTTAAATAGACACATTAAAACCCTGCAGAATTTGGGACAGGGCACCTGGTGAGAGAGATGGAATCCTCACAGACCACTGCCATTCCACCTCCCCACCCCCAAGGCCTTGCCTGCTGCTGTACAGAGAACTCAGGTACACAAAGCTGGGAGAGGTTGAACCCTGCCCACCCTCACCCCCTGCCCCAGCTTCATCCAGCCAAGTCTCTGTAATCCAAGCCAGGTCAGCATGCTCATCCAGGATCCTGTCCTGGATTAGAGATGTTTTTCCCATTCACTGACCTGGCACTCAACAGCAGCATTTTCAGCCCAGAAGGCCTGTTGCTAAGGATAGCCAGACTACTTGAAATAGGGGACAGCTTGAGGTAAACAACATTCTTTGGCTTTCCCTTTTACCATGATAATAGGACTGTCTCCTCATGCCATTCTTGCCTCTGCTAATTACTGTAGTTATGGCTGCTTCCTGGGCTGCTTCACCTCCCATGCCTTCCTAGTAATACCTTTTGGTTTGTCAGCAGGAAGGCTATTTTTTTTTTAAAAAAAAGGTGGGGGAATGACACGTTGTTGAAACCAGGCAACCATCACAGCCATGCATTTGGTAAATATATAGGGAGTAGCCCATAAACTGAAGGGCAGGACGTGAAAAAGATAAGTCTTTTCACAGCAAAACATAGAAACCTTCTGTGGGCTTGCCTGATTGTGATGTCAAAGTAAGCATCTTTCAAGTCCAGAGTGGTGAATCAATCGCACTGCTGCACCAATGGAAGGATAGTGTTTATTGCAACCATGTGGAAATGTCTTGGATGGATATAATAATTGATGCTCTGGGGATCCAGAATGGGCCGCTAACTCCATCTTTCTTGGTGACAATGAAATAGTGGGAGAAAAGCCCTTGATGTAGAGGAGTGAGAGGGATAGGCTCTATGGCTCCTTTGAGAAGAAGTTTGTCCACTTCTTCCTGGATTGTGGGCAAAGAAGGGGTTAAATGAACAATTTCTGTCAGCAGAGTTTTCCAGAATTCTATGACGTATCCCTTTCTTACAATGTTGAGGACTCACAAATCTGAGGTGATGGAGGCCCAAGCATGATGAAATTTGCTTAGCCTGTCACCAAAGGATGGAACAGCAGTGACTGGAGAGGTGGTGATGGCAGGTATATTGAGAACAAGGTATTTGTCCTGTAGAGAGTGAAAGGTGCTCCCTGTTAGTAACTTGGTCACCTTTCTTGTTAGGTATCTGCTTATACTATGTCGCTGGAGTCTTTTGAGCACTTGTTAGGGAAGTGGTTGGCTTCTGTTGGCAACTCACTGTAGGGCTTGAAACTTTTGGTACCGTGATCGAGACCCTTGAGAAACTCGGTGAAAACCATATTTCTTTGCTGTTGACCTTATCTTATGGGTGTGCTCTAATTTCTCATTAGCAACAAAACTGAAAGGCCAGCATCATCAAATGGTAGGTCTTCTATGGTTGATCATGCTTGTTGCAATAATCCTGATGGTCTCAACCATGCTTGATATCTCAATACCAGTGCACCCACAAGTGCCTTGCCAGAACAATTTGCTACATAACGAGCAGTAGGGATTGGTTGTGTGGCCACATCGTGAGCTTCAGCTTGAAGTTTCAAATAATCCACAATCCATTTGTCCTCCTCAGGAAGGTGATCAAGAAAAGGGAAAAGTTTTTCCCTTAAGAATTGTTGATATGCCCCTGTGCATGCACTGTAATTTGCTATACGAAAAATGAGGGCAAAGGTGAAACAGAACTTCGTCCCCACAGAATCTAGCTTCTTCCCTTCCTTATCAGCTGGTGTAGAATTTAGCTTTTGAGAGGTTTTCGACAGAGCTGCATCAACTATAATTGAATTTGGTTTTGAATGTTGTGTGAGCCATTCACATCCAGTTTCTACAAGTTTGTATAGTTTCTCAATTTTCTTAGATGCAGGTGGTATGGAGGATGGAGTCATCCAAGATTTTTAAGCAACTTGCAGAAGGCATGGTAACTGAGGGAGCGAAGCAGGAGAAGGTGCCTGTCTCTGAACTCAATGGTATAGGGGATCTTCTACTATTGGCTCCGATTGTTGGACTTGTAGGTTAAGAGAATGAGTCATGCACAACATCTGACCCCCAATGGATATGACATTGTCTGTGGGTGAAGTGAGATCACACTCAGACACTAGTGTCTCTGGGGACACCTCAGCAGGCTGCATGTTAGATCGTGTTGAACTGGTATAAGTGTCAGTACCAGTAGAACCCCTTGATTCCAACCTACATTGATGATGTGTGGAAGAAGCCAAAGTACCCACCTGGGTATTATTTGCTAACAGTTGTTGCCCTGAAGTGGTCAGAGGAGGCAGAATCTGGTGAAGCGACCCATGAATTTCATGTTGCAGAGGCTGGCCATGTTCCACTTCCTGTTTGCGTGGAGATCAAGATCTCCTCGGTCTCAAAGAAGAGAGTCTATGTGTTGATCGAGAATCTGTTGGTCTCACAGAAAAACATCTCAGGGGCCATAGTGGTTCCCAAGAGTGTCCATCAAGATGTGGGTATTTTCCTTCCACAGAAGGTGTATTGTTTGAAAAAGGCCAAAGAGGCCATAAACCGGCCAAGGCTTCGGCAAGGAGAACACCAACTGGGAAGAAGGTAAATGAAGAAGAGTGTCTAGTCTGGGTCAAATCTAATCGACCAATCTGACAAACTAAAGTGCCAAAACATTGAGAATAGCCGTTAAGACGATTAACAGTCCAAATCAAGTAGGAGTTAGCAAGAAAACACGCTGAAGAAATTGATAGAAAACACAGAAGACTCCTGCTGATGCTGCTGCTATAGCAGCAAATGAAAAGGAACTAAGGTATTAGGTGGGAAGTGCATCCATTAGGTGCATGAGGAGTGAGTGAGACTACTTCCAAAATGCTTACATAGCTATTTCAGAAGTTTCCTAATGATGCACCACACAGGTGCAGATAACCCATTTGTGTGACTCAGAGACCACAAAGAAGAAGGGACAAAAAATATTTTCCCTTGACTCAACTCTGCTTGGAAATTCCATTTGTGAATGCCCACTCTGGTAGAATAAAACTCTAGATCCAACCCAGAATCTCAACTGGTTGGCTTGAACTGCACTTGACATTTGGCAAAAAGAATCTGAGAATTTATGAAACACATTTCTAGCCCTTACAGATGTAATGATAGACTGAAAATAGTATGGGTGATATTCTTGTAACTATTTTACTCCTTTAACAAATCTATCCCAGGCCAAATCCAGAACTGTACAATACTTCTTTATATAACAAGAGAATATCTAAAACTGAGAGTGCTTGATACAGAAATTTCTAGTGCTACTAATCTAGAAGAATTGTGCAACTATTACATTTTGCTACTACAACAAGAAAAAAGCTGTTATGGAGAGAAAGACAAAAACATGCTGCAAAAATTCTGTGAATGAAGCAAAGCCTTGCCTCAAAGCATCCTAATTTAAACCCCTCTCCTTTTTAAGCTTTTTTTAAAAGCAACAATGAAATGCCATACTTACCTCTTGAGGGAGCTCTAACTTAGATCGGTCATCTAGTCCATTAGAGTGCAAGCCCATCAAATATGGGACAGGAGCATCTAGAAAATGCAGGAGAGAGGCTGGAAGGATGGGAACATACACATGTTGCCACTGGAATGGAAACATCAGTGCAGTGATTGTCTCAGCCACAGTCATCAGTCTCTGGTAGTCTGAAAAAGCAGGAAAACAGTTATCACAGAAAGGCAGTTAGAAGTACAGTACTTGAGAACCACCATAAAAATGCAATCATTATGAAACTAGAAACATTGTTCATGAAATAACAGGCAACTAACACAAAGCATTACACCAGGGATGGGGAACCTTTGCCCCTCTATATGTTGATAAACCACTACTCCCATCATGCCTCATTATAGGCCAGGCTAAGGCTATATTCCAGGCTATGGGCATCAGAGTTCAAAAGCATCTGGAAGGGTACAGGTTCCAAAGCCCTACAATGCGCAACCGTTGTTGTTGTGTGCCTTCAAGTCATTTCTGACTTATGGTGACTCTAAGGCAAACCTACCACAGGGTTTAATGGCAGAATTTGTTCACAGTTGGTTTGTCTTTGTCTTCCTCTGATGCTGAGCATGTGACTTGCCCAAGGTCACCCAGTAGGTTTCTATGGCAAAGAGGGGATTTGAACCCTGGTCTCCCAGTGTCTTAGTCCAACACTCAAACTACTACACCATGCGGGCTCTCATACATTGTGTAATACAGACTCTAAAAAGAACAACTGTTGAGAATTTCTCTTTGGAGAGTAAAAACAAAACAAAATATTCTTCTTTGTACAAAATGCCACACAGAGAACAAAAGGTTTCATTTTAAGAGTGACTTGATCTGAGTGATGATGAAGGATATATGTAAAGTACACATCAATCTCTCATTTTCCCTAATGCCCTGCAGTGTTGCAAGTACCTGTACAGGGAAGAGGTGAAGCAGGACCCTATTCAGTCTTTCGCAGACTAAGCTGTGCCCTTCGTTTTTATTTAGCAATCCCTCAATATTACATTGAACCATTCCACCAGAGAATACAGTCAATTTATTTAGACAGACAGCTTTGTTCCACTGTAGTAGCATTTTAAAAATCTATATAAACTACAATGGTAAAGATCTCAAGACAAGTCCTTACTTCTGATAACTACCCAATGTTCATATGGTTTAGCTGACCCAAAAAGACTGTAAATTCCCAAGCCTTTTATCCCTTATGGAGGAGGAATTAGAACAAGAACAGAATAAAGATTTTATTTTGATGACTCACTTTAAAACAATGTGAAGAAAGAGTGCAGGGGAGGTTACTGAACCTGTAACAAACTGGCCAGCCTTTCCTGTTCAGCTTACTATTGAAATAAATACATTTATAAATTTAAACACAACAATTTATACATTTAATCTGAATATTTTAAGGGAATAAAGTTGAACATATAATTTGAAAAGATGTACAAAGATGTTTTTCTACTAACATTTACAACTTCAATTTTCAAAAATAAATTTAAAAAGCCAACTCTAATTTAATTATTTTTAACATGCCATGCCATATTGTTATGGCAACTTGATACATAAACACTAATGTGGATTCTGGGGGAATAGTTCATATAAATTTAACATCAACACAACACCCAAATTATCTCCCATTTGCCTTTGGTGAAATGTATTATTGCTAATGATGCAATAAGAAATATATACTGATGCACAGTAGAGTGGAAATAGGAGGGCTGCAATGCAGCAGATGCAGTGCAAGTGATAAGTAAAAGTAATGCAGTGTGTGATAATGATATCATCAAGTAAAAGGCATGCTCTTCAGTCAATTGACATGGAACACATTTCTCCTGTTGTAGATAGGGGTCTGAAAGAAAAAATGTGCAAGTCAGGAAGGGTCAATGACAAGATTTTCTGTTGCCCATGCAGCCTACCATAACTTCCCCAAGTGTCTTGGGCTCTCCTGTGGCCTCCAAAAAGAGGTGTGGCTATGTGGAATAAACAAGTAGCCCAAGAAGACAGTGGTGCTGCTCATTCTGGCTCCATGTGAGAAGATGCTGGCAATACTAGCTCTGGATCCTTGTGGGATTTGTACTTTTATCAGCATAGTTGGGGACAGAAATTCTCCTCCTTGAAGGTCACTATGTTGTTGTTGTGTGCCTTCAAGTCATTTCCAACTTATGACAACCCTATGGGGTTTTCTTGGGGTTATCACAGGGTTTTCTTGGCAAGATTTGTTCAGAGGGGGGTTGTTTTTGCCTTCCTCTGAGGCTGGAGGTGTGTGACTTGCCCAAGGTCATCCAGTGGGTTTCCATGGCTGAGTGGTGATTTGAACCTTGGTCTCCAGGGTTGTATTTCAATGCTCAATCCACTACCCCACACTATCTCTCATAGGTCACTATGGCAAACTTAAGTGGCAGAATCGATATGGATTCAATTCTAGATTTAGATTAGACTAAAATTCTAATAGGTGATGCCAACGTCATAATAGAGCATGAACACTTTTATGGATTAGATTCTAGATTTAGACTAGATTAGATTTCTGACAGGTGATGCAAACTTCACTGTGTGTGTGGTTTCTATGAGAAAAAAATGGCTCTAACCTTTGGCAACTGACTAAAAAAACAGGATATTCAAACACACAGTATATTGTCTGGGTTAGAATAAACTTCTAGAGAACAAGTTATATTTGGGGACTTGTAGGGGTCCAATGGAAGCACTCATAAAAGGCTGGATTTAAGGTAGTTCAATTGTCTATTCAGATTCTTTGACTCCTTTACAAGCTTTTGTTTGACATCCAGGAAGTAGTACTTTGGCTAGCATGCATAACAAGAGGCATAGTGATCTTCACCAGCTACATCACAGTATTATTTATACCCTTATCCCTTTTACACTTGAATTCAAAATCTAGAAGACTTCTTAATATTTGGACCACTTGAAATTTAATGGTAGCCTCCACACAAGTGCCTTGGGTACAGAGAAATGTTGCTGCCTGTTCCAAGTACTTGTGGAGGACCTATTTACATTATTATTATTTTATTATTTATTGTATAAACTGTGTATTTATGACTTCTGATGCTATAACCTGAAAGGGCCATTTCTTCTTCTTTTCTTTCAACTGTGGTGACCACACACAGTCTCTGACACTGAAGCATTGCAGAAGCACACCAGGAAAAATAGGCTCTCCTCCCAGATATTTGTCCATCCACCACCAATATCAGGTTGTGAGGCAGATGCAGCTGATACAATTTCAATTCAACATTTTTACACTTCAGAATCTAGCAAAATGAACAAATCAATTATACAAATGATGCTTGAAATTCAGTCTACATACGTGTAGAAGTGTGGCTATCTTCTGTCTAGCATGCTTTGGTGATCATTCTTCAATGTGAAAAATAAATCAAGGTCATATTTACACTCTGTGTGTGTGGTTGGGGCTGTCCCCTGCCTGAGGATGTGCCCACTGCAATTGCTCCCAAGCATAAATCAGTCCAACTCCTTTGTGACTGCCAACTACTTTATTGATTTTTATCAACAATATAGGAGTAACTGAGTTCGCCCTCTTTCAGCCCAACAATTTCAGTCCTTAGAGCTAGGGTTCCCAACGGAGACCCTCCTGGTGACCTGGGTTGCTGCTGAATCCAAGGCTGCCTGCCTGTGGGATAGGGCACTGCAAAATGGTAAGGCTGTACAGGGTCTTGGCACTAGGCATAGGGAGATGACTCTGTAGCTCTCTTTTGTCAGTAGGTCATTCCTAGTTTTGGACCACAGACCCAGTAAGTCTTTGCAGTCTCTTGGCCCCACTGCTGATGCTGGTTTTCTGCGTACCACACCTTGTCCCAACAGGCTGTCCCTGGCACAGTCTCCTCAAATAGATCCATGGTTCTAGGACCTGAAGCCCCTGAAGGTTGTAAAGCATAGAACTAACCTCTTTGGTTAAGCAGGGTACCCAAGCAGAAGAACCTGGTAGGACTGGGCCTTGCTGGGGAGATGGCCCCTGAGTAGTAATCCCGTTGAGGTCAGGCACAGGGGTGGTACTTGGCTGGTGCCAGGTAGTATTGAATGGCTGCCTTGCCAGTCCATTTCTCTGGGGACAAAGGGGTTTGTTTATCCAGGTCCTGGCTAACCAGCTGGCTCTGCTCCCCTTGTCTTGGGTGTAACTGCAGTGTCTCACCTTGGTCATAGAGAGAAGGGCTGATGGGCTCCTCTTGACCTTGGCCCAGCTGCTGGTTTCCATGGAGAGACTTCCCTGCCTGCAGCTGGAGCTGCCTTAGAAGAAGCAGCTTCTTCTTCTGTTGCAGAGGCCCTGCCACACACACTCTGCCTCCTCTGAGCCTTCCTCCTCCCCTCATTCAGCTGTCCCTGAGGATTTTCTCTTCCTGGCCTCTTTCCCTTAGCAGCTGCACCAGAGGCCCTGAGGTGCTGCCAGGCAACCAGTTGCAGGCATCACTGCCTTTAAAGGGGCCAGAGCACTCATGATGATATGATATGATATGCTTCAGTGGGCATGTGTCTTCAAACTGCCTATCAACTTATGGTGACCCCATAAATTTCATAGGGTTTTCTTAGGCAAGAAATACCCAAAGATCATTTCATTGAATCATAGAATTGTAGAGTTGGAAGAGACCACAAGGGCCATCCAGTCCAACCTCCTGCCATGCAGGAAATCACAATAAAAGCATCCCTGAGAGATAGCCATCCAGCCTCTGCTTAAAGACCTCCAAGGAAGGAGACCCTACCACGCTCCAAGGAAGTGTGTTCCACTGCTGAACAGCTCTTGGGACTTTTTCAGACAGGACTTACTGTGCAAGAAGACTCCGGAATAGTTACAATGCTGTTGCGCGGCAGGGGGTCCATTTCGGACGATGCTGTCCCTCTCTCGGCATTGTCCATGTCACTTCCGTGTATGACTGGAGGCAGCTGCGCCATATTTTATTCATGGAAATTGTCCATGAGTAAAATCTGGTGCAACTGCCTCCAATCATTCACGGAAGTGACACGGACGATGCCGAGAGAGGGATGGTGTCGTCCAAAACGGACCCCCTGCCGTGCGACAGCGTCATAACTATTCTGGAGTCTTCTTGCGTGGTAAGCCCTGTCAGAAAAGTCCTCACTGTCAGAAAGTTCCTCCTAATGTTGAGGTGGAATCTCTGTTCCTGGAGCTTGCATCCATTTTTCTGTGTTCTAGTCTCTGGAGCAGCAGGAAACAAGCTTGCTCCATCCTCAATGTGACACCCCTTCAAATACTTAAACAGAGCTATCATATCGCCCCTTAACCGTCTTTTTTCCAGGCTAAACATACCCAGCTCCCTAAGTCTTTCCTCATAAGGCATGGTTTCCAGACCTTTCACCATTCTAGTCTCCCTCCTCTGGACACACTCCAATTTGTCAATATCCTTTTTGAATTGTGGTGCCCAGAACTGGACACAGTATTCTAGGTGAGGCCTGACCAAGGCAGAACAGAGTGGCACTATTACTTCCCTTGATCTAGACACTATACTTCTATTGATGCAGCCCAAAATCGCATTGGCCTTTTTAGCTGCCACATCACACTGTTGACTCATGTTCAACTTGTGGTCTACTAGAACTCCTAGATCCCTTTCGCACGTAGTCTCGTTCAGCCAGGTCTCCCCCATCCTGTATCTATGCTTTTCCTTTTTTCCGCCCTGAGTGCAGTACCTTACATTTCTCCATATTGAATTTAATTTTGTTAGCTTTGGCCCTGCTTTCTAGTCTATTCAGGTCATTTTGAATTTTGATCCTGTCCTCTAGGATATCAGCTACTCCTCCTAATTTGGTGTCATCTGCAAATTTGATAAGTATGCCCCTAATTCTGTCATCCAAATCGTTGATAAAGATGTTGAATAGCACTGGGCCCAGGACAGAACCCTGTGGCACCCCACTGGTCACATCCTTCCAAGATGAAGAGGAGCCACTGCTGAGCACCTTTTGAGTTCAGCCGGTCAACTAATTACAAATCCATTTAACAGTTAACTTGTCTAGCCCACATTTTACAAGCTTGTTTGCAAGAATGTCATGGGGAACCTTGTCAAAGGCCTTACTGAAATCAAGGTATGCGATATCCACAGTGTTCCCTTCATCTACCAAATTTTATCAAAAAAAGAGATCAGATTAGTTTGGCATGCCTTGTTTCTCTGAAACCCATATTGACTTTTTGTGATTATGGCATTGCCTTCTAAACGTCCACAGACTCTCTGTTTAATTATCTGCTCTAGAATCTTCCCTGGTATTGATGTCAGACTATCTGGACGATAATTGTTGAGATCCTCTTTTTTTCCCTTTTTGAAGATGGGGACAACGTTTGCCCTCCTCCAGTCTGCTGGGACTTCTCCTGTTCTCCAGGAGTTCTCAGATTATTGCCAATGGCTCTGAGATTACATTTGCCAGCTCTTTTAATACCCTTGGATGTAGTTCATCTGGTCCTGGAGATTTAAATTCATTTAGATTAAGAAGGTATTCCTGTACTACCTCTTTACTTATTCTGTGCTGGATTTCCCCTGTTGTGTCCTCTGTTCCCTTATTCTCAGGTTGATCACCCTTTTCCTTTTTGAAAACATTGAGGCAAAGAAAGTGTTGAGTAATTCTGCCTTTTCTTTGTCCCCTGTTAGCATTTTGCCATCTTCTCCACATAGTGGCCCTACCATTTCCTTCTTCCTCCTTTTGCTGCGGACATAGCTAAAAAAACCCTTTTTATTGTTCTTAACCTCTCTAGCAAGCCTGAGCTCATTCTCCGCTTTAGCTTTTCTGACTTTACTCCTACACGTGTTCGCTATCTGTTTGAATTCTTCTTTGGTGATTTCCCCCTTTTTCCATTTCCTATACATGTTGCATTTAAAACTTAGCTCTGTTGAAAGTTCTTTAGTCATCCATCCTGGTTTCTTGAGACAACCCCCATATTTCTTCCTCAACGGTACTGTTTGAAATTGTGCCTTCAGAATCTCTCTTTTGAGAAAGTCCCATCTGTCTTGAAGTCTCTTGTCTTTTAGTATTCCCGACCAAGGGATCATCCCCAATACTTCCCTGAGTTTATTGAAATCAGCTCTCCTGAAGTCTAGAATGCGTGTCTGACTATGACTGGCTTCTCCTTTCCATTGTATAACAAACTCTAGGGGAACATGATCACTCTCACCTAAGGATCCCACCACTTGCACCCCATTAACCAGGTCATCCCTGTTGGTTAGGATCAGATCTAAAATAGCTGACCCCCTTGTTGCCTCTTCCACCTTTTGGACAATTAAATTGTCTTCCAGGCAAGTAAGGAACTTGGTAGACCTTGAAGTTTTGGTTGAGTTAGAGTTCCAGCAAATATCAGGATAGCTGAAGTCACCCATCACTATTACATCTCTCTTTTCAGCGTGTGTCATTGCCTTCATCTGAATTATAGTCTACAGCACCTGATGTTCCTTGGCAGTACCCTATCCAACTACTAACCAAGCCTGGCCCTGCTCAGCTTCCAAGATCAGACAGTATCTGCTGCTTTCAGGCTATTGAGGCCTCCATCATATTTACACTGCATATTTACAAACAGGGTTCTGATATTGACATATATAAAGGAATAACAGATCTCACACACACAGTCCATCTTCATCTTAACAGCCATAATAACTAGCTTTTTGAAAGCAGCTATATCTTGAT
Source organism: Gambelia wislizenii (assembly GCA_030847615.1). NCBI lineage: Eukaryota > Metazoa > Chordata > Lepidosauria > Squamata > Crotaphytidae > Gambelia > Gambelia wislizenii. The sequence continues at coordinate 366,465,336 of JAUMIR010000001.1, forward strand.
ATTTTGCCTGGGAACATCTGCTTCTGCCTACTGGGGAATCAGCTGCTTCCAGAGAACACAAAGACATGGGTTATTTAAGAAAGCTAGGTGCTATGGGTGCCAAACAGGAAAGTACAGATAAGTACATCTGACAGCAGTGATGGTTCTTTTGCCTCAGCATGGAGCAAGGTATGCAATGAATGAATCAGTGCCTCTGAGCCTTTACATTTCTCTCACATTGCACTGGAAATTTGCAGAAGTCTCTTCCTTCCCACAGGTTTTAAAACAAACAGAGGAGGACGCCAATACTCACAATGTAACATGCAAAACAACTCTGAGTCAAAGTAAAAACTCAGCTTCATTTATTTGATAAAAGACAGAAAATAAGTTTGGGACAGAAAGGGGTCTATAACCCATCCTAGAAAAATAGAGAAGCATGGTCTGGTCTTTAGCCCTCATGGGGGAAAAACTCTGTAAACAGAACAAACCACCATGGCAGGGAGACCAAAGGGGGTGGGTGCTTCTTTCAGGCTCTCTCAGCACGGAATAAGCTAAGAGCTTAGTCCATGCCAGGAAAGCCTGAAGGAAGCAATGCCCCTCTCTGCTGTAGCACAGAAGCACCAAAGAGCCACTGTTGCCACCATTTTTTCCACCCAGACATTGCAAAAGGTGGCCAGAGAGAGTAGAGGGAGTCGGTGCTCTGTTTAGAGTTGTAGAGCAGCGAAATGCCTTTTTGAATGCCTGGGCAGAAAAATGCAGTGACAGCTTTTTCCTCTCCACAGAATGGATCCAAGGGGCCCCATCCTGAGCCCCAAAGTTTTATCTTCAACTTATCTATGGGCCATATCAAAACCCAAAATTTTGGCCCCAAAACCTGCCCTCAACTTATACATGAGTATATACAGTAGGCACTTCCAAATCTATAATCAATTCTTTATCAATCATAAAGCAAATATATTTCCATCTTTTAAATCCCATGCTGATATAACCAGATGATACAGCATATCCACAATAATATGTACCTTGCTGATAATTACAGAACACTATCGCATTTTTATAACATTTTATCTTGCTTATATTTATATCCTGTCTATCAAATAGTTATTTTTATGACATTGTTTTCTTTTGCTGAAATGTTATGTTTATGCTTAAACCTTTAATATTTTTTAAGACATAAGGATAAACCCAGTTATCTTCTCCCCCCGCCCCCTCGGCAATCTAGTCCTCTCACTTAGCCAAGGCCAAACCATGCCACCCTCAGACATGGTTTTCAACATACCTAGTTTGGTGCTTTTAGCTCATATTTTTCCCATTAGCTGAGACAGCTTCAAGAGATATTTAAATATTTACTTTTCTTCTGAAATCATGCAAAAGTACCAATGACAATTTAATCTTCATTATGACCCTGGCCATCATTCTTAAAAAGCTATATTATACTCACATTGTGAATAAAGCAATATCTGAAATTCCAGGAGGGCACAGGTGAAGAGCTGGACCACATTCTCTACTCCAAGTAGCTCAAAAACTTCTTTAACTGGAAAGTCAAATAATGGCAATTCATTGGTGCTTGGTCTCTGACAGATAATTGATCCATAAACTCCTGAAAATTTTAGGGATCTCCCTGCTGGAGGAAGAGGAACTTCATAGAGTATGTTGTAGATAAAGCTTTCCAAAGGTAATGGTGGTGGCTGAGGTGATGTTACAGCTTGGTGGAGTTGCTCAAGCACTTTCCTACATGCCTTCATGAAAGACATTGGAGTTATCAGACAAATGCACTTGGAGACGTAGAGAGTGTCTCTACTAATATCATATGAATTAAATCGCTGTAGTTTTGATACAGAGGATCCATTACAGTCTTCTATAGTGCTACAGTTGTCTTTATGATTTGTAGGTGGAGTATGAAGAATATCATATTCTGCATTGTGCATGTGATACAATGTTTGCATTGCACTACAGATTTGTTTGCTGGTAACTTCCTCATAAAATGTCAAAGAAAATCCAAATGTCCGTGACCCATCTTCACGAGTAATGATGAATGAATGAAACTGAGGTTCTCTGGCATCAGCTTGTGTCTTGAAAGATAGACCCTTAGGCATACATAACTGAGGATGGGGAAAGCAGAAGAAAAACATATTGCTTACTTTAGAAATTTGGCACTCTTAGCTACTAACAAGGCTTGGAATCTGACTTAACTTCCATTAGCAAAGCAAAGTTTATATTCACAAAAGGGCTTTCTTATCTCCTTCTCTTGGTAGTAGTCTGTGCCCCCCAAATCTGCACCTGACAGTTAAGGTGCATTTCAGAATAATGAGACGAATTCAGATGGCTATCTTAATCATCACCCTCATGTGAATGGAGAAACAGCTTAGGACACAAAGTCACTGTGCCTTATTTTTATATATGATCTGTTAAAATGGGTAAGATGCAGTGAGGACAATTTTTTAAAATGTTTTAAAACATGTAAGTTATTGCATAAACTAAGAGAATCAAAAATCATATAGATTTGTAAGAAGTACTGACAAAATTATCTTAAACTGAGAATATAAAAAGAAAAGCAAATGTACAATTGTAAATCTTGAATACAATTTATGCAAAATTATTATCTGTTAAAAGGAGTTGATTCATTACACATTTTAAAAATGGATTTCACATTTTACTTAACATGATGAATTTAACTTAGGATTTTTGCTAAGCTATTACATTAACTAAAAGCACTAAGTTTGAAATATTTTTGCTTACCATCCCTATTTTGAAGGAATGTATGTTTACTATTGCCTGGCTAAACTAATCTAATGTGTAATTTATTCAATATTTTATGTTGCACAAAATTAAACAAAACTTGTTAACTTCCGTACAAAAATGCTCCCAGGAAAGATAAAAATAAAAAGCAAAGAAAAGATGGCCAGCACAATCAGTTCAAAGTGCTGACATATCAATGGATGTGGTGGTAATAGGACACTTAGCATACCTGGTATAGTCTCCATTATTATTTTCCATGACTGCCAACTTTAATACAGTTGTCCCTTCATATTCACTGGGGTTTGGTTCCCGGACCTCCCGTGGATACCAAAATCTGTGAATACTCAAGTCCCATTATATGCAATGCCATAGCAAAATGGTGTCCCTTATATAAGATGGCAAAATCAAGGTTTGCTTTTTGGATTATTATTTTTTAAAGAATATTTTCAAGCTGTGAATACTTAAATCCACGGATACCAAATCTGTGGATACGGAGGGACAACTGTATATAATAATAAAAAAATTAAAAAGTCAGCTTTACAACAAGCATTAACTACTAATATCCTCTTAGGTTCAAACTACAGTCATTCCTTCACATTCGCGGGGGTTATGGGAACAAGACCCCCGCGAAAGTGAAAAAACCGCAAATAAAAGCAGCCTCTGAGGGTTTAACGAGAAGCCCTTCCTAAACACACACACACACACGCGGGGAAGGTGTGGGTGGAATCTGAACTCCCAGCAAGCTCACGCAAGCAAAGTCCCCCCCCCTTGCCACTCCCCTCTCTGTGTCTTAACAAACTGAATTTCTTCTTTAAAACTCACATTTTGAACCTTTCCTACACACATTCACACACAGGCGCAGATGGCATCTCCCAGCAAGCAACAGACCCAGCCTCTGAACATTTAAGGAGGAAAGCTTCCTGCTGGCCGAAAGAAAAACACAGCCCCATACTGTGAGCACGCAAGCTTTCCTCCTTAAATGCTCAGAGGCTGGGTCTGTTGCTTGCTGAGAGATGCCACCCGCGCCTTCCCTGTGTGTGAATGTGTGTAGGAAAGGTTCAAAATGTGAGTTTTAAAGAAGCAATCCAGTTTGTTGAGACACAGAGAGGGGGTGGCAAGCATGCAGCTGTGCTTTTCTTTGGGCCTTGAAGAGACATGGGGCAAAATGTGAGTTTTAAAGAAGCAATTCAGTTTGTTAAGACACAGAGGGCGGAGTGGCAAGGGGGGGACTTTGCTTGCCTGCTGACAGCATGGGGCTGTGCTTTTCTTTCGCCTTAGATCCTCAGAGGCTGGTGGGGGGGTTGCTTGCTTGCTGGGATCTCCCCTGTGTGTGCATGTGTGCAGGAAGTTTTCCTCCTTAAATGCTCAGAGGCTGTGTTGGGAGGAGCAGGCAGGGGAAAGGAATTTCCACGAATACATAAAACCGTGAAAATCAAAGCCACGAATGTAAAGGGACAACTGTAATTATAAACTGCGGTGCTGTTAGATCATTAAACTACACCCATCATAAGTCTCTTCACCCAGGACATGCCTCTGCTGATACAATGGGGATATGCTTTTCACTGATGTTCCTGTTTTTTCCATGCCATCTTCAGTGCTGTTTTGGAGGATCCCCTAGCCTTTTAGACCAAATTTGGGAAGCACATATGGAACTTGCCAAAATCATCTCCTTCTTGTTAGCAGATATATCTGATAGATCAAAAGCTGTTCTGGAAGCAGAAACAGACAAGTGCAGACTATGGCTGCAACTCTAATATCTGTTACCTGGATGTAAGCCCCAAAGAACTCAGTGGGATTTACTTCTGAGTAGACATGCAGACTGCATTGTATATTGATTTTAAAAAGCTTCTGCATGTTTTATAAATGTTTCTCAAATGTTATATATCTCTTACTACCCCCATATTCAGCCCCTAACAAAATACAATGTCTTTGAGGAAAAATCCTATTTCTAGAATTTATAGTATGCTTTTCAGCTTCTCACAATGTTTCCCCCTCTGCAAATTAAATGAAACTGAAAATAATGATAGGAATTCTTCATCTAAGCAGTGACTTCTGCATTATATTCATGGTGAATTGGGAGGGAATTACTTTTAACCAAAAGGGAACATGTGGCTGAGGAGCACTGAATCCTACCCTACTGCTACCAATGATTAACCTCTCTGCTGTGCAGTCCTTAAGCAGCTTTTCCCAAGTCAAGCACACCCCCAGGATCAGAATTCTGCTGAGGAGAAAAGCAGATGGTGAAACAGAGTGTAGGAGAAATAAGAGGTGATCTGGAAGAGAAGGTTTTCCACTCCTTGTCCACATGCCCCTGCAGCTATTCAAACCTACATCGTCTACATTTAAACTGACAAATTTGCTACCAAAACATGTAATCTAAGATGTTCAAGCTTCATGTTAAAGTAATTCACCCCGAAGTCAATAGGTAGATATATTTCAACTTCCTTCCTTTCTTTCTTGCATTTGTATATCATCTTTCTCCCAAAATGGGACCCAAGGCAGCTCCCAGAGCTTATGACACAGTGGCAGATAGGCCACCTTGAATTACACATTAGCCTTATTACAAATACACACACTTGGGTGAGGGACAGCTGGGCTTGAAAGATACAGAACCATACTCCAACGTGACGAGATTGGGAAACATTACACCAATATGATAATATGAGTATCTTTAAGAAACCCACATCCTGTCTCTCTGGGACCTCTCTGGGTGTGAGCGTGTGTCTCCCTCTCTTATTGTTTAGCTTCAGTTGGCCATGTTTAAGGCTATGTTGTAGATGGAATAATGGAAGTTGTTCTATAAAGACTTTAGTGTCCAGTTCCTGAAAACAGAAAAAAACTTTATGCAAGCTAGTTTACATAAAAATATATGCCTCCTGGAGTCACTTCTAAACAACAATATTATAGTCTGCACAAGACTACTGAGTGCAAGAGAAACAGTAAAAATTAAGAACACAACAAATTACCAACCATTCCCACTGCATCCTGATCAAAAGGATTCCATTCAACATTTTCAGGATAATGAGCAAGAACTTTGGACTTGAATGTGCGTCTTAATGGAGTTTGTTCAAAATTTTCACCTGAAAAATGAAGAAAATCCAAATTAATGTCAATATTTTTCAACCTAAGAGTATGCGTATAGATGCCAGAAGCACATGAAGAAGTAATATGATTAAGATCAAATACTGTATTTCCTTTAAGAGAAACAGGAAATATAAAGTAGTGATTAGCAAAAGAGAATAAACAGAATGAATTAGAGCACAAGTAGATGCATACAATTATCCATCTGTGTCTTTCCATAAATAAGTACAAACCAAACTTGTAGGTCATTTATATCAGAAACTTCATTTATTCAAAAAATGTATGAGATACATTTATGTTTATTTGTTCACCAAAATGAACCCCAATTTAAAAGTAATCTAAGAAATGCACACATAGATAAAAGATGCAGAAGTTAAGCTAAAGGTTTAAATGCAAACAGACAAAGTTAGTGGTGTTATTTAATAGGTAAGCTTGGAATCCATCATCAGTTATATAAATCTGCTGTGAAGGGAAATTTAGAAGGCACAAAATGGTCAAAGGACAGAAACACTAGAAAAGAAATGTCAATATGAATAAAAAATTGGACTATTTTCCCCCTGCTTTTGTTTTACCTTCTGCTGAACTTGAAATGAAATGATCACCACCACCTTGGGCTTTAGAGGCCTGTATATATTGGCATAATGCTATATAACAAATAAAAAAAAACATGGCATTATAATTTAATCAGTAAATTCTTATTACAGCTACAAGCTGTTTTTAAACAATGTCTTCAAACATAAATTCTACAGAACCAGTGGCTGACTGGCTACAATGTTTGTCTACAAATTGAAGGATGCACAATCCAGTACTACTCTACAGTACAGTCCTATATATCCATATTTGGAAGTACAGTGGGCCCTTGGTATCCACTGGGGTTTGGTTCCAGAACTCCTTGAGGATACCAAAATCCATGAATACTCAAGCCCCACTATATGCAATGCCATAGCAAAATGGTGTCCCTTATATAAGATGGCAAAATCAAGGATTACTTTTTGGATTATTATTTTTTAAAGAATATTTCCAAGCAGTGAATACTTAAATCCGTGGACACCAAATCCGTGGATATGAAGGGACAATGGTATATATGGATTTTTGTCTCAGACAGCATGCACTCTTTTAAAAACATTAAAAAAAAACCCTCTTTACCTTAAATCCAATTGTCAGCCCTGATCACAGCCAATAATGGAGTAGTCTAACTGAATAAAGATAACTTACATATGTGTTTATTTACCAAATCCCTATTGTTTCATCATGTCTATTCTAGCTGGGACTCATAACTAGATTTATATATTTAATGTATACAGGTTGACCCCCGTATCCACAGGACCAGGATCTGTAGTTTCATTTATCCACATCCCAAAAAGGATGTCCTCTCTAGGCATTTTCTAGGTCCTCCAGCACAATTCTGTGGTATGCTTCTGCTGGAAGTTGGGCTGGAAGTCGTTCATTTCAGTAGGGTTTGCTATTATCCAGTTTCAGGTATCCAAAAATCCAGAAATATATCCATGGGGTATTTAATACAGTTGAGTGCCCAAGAGTGATGGCTCAACAGGATTTTATGGTAGTAGCCTTCCCACTTCACTTCCTATGAATACTGTATAAATGCTTTCTAAATAAAGAATTTCTACTACAAAATTAAACTTTGTCACCTTCATCAGATGAATAGGAAAATGAGTAGGCAGTAGATGACAGCTGCTACAACAATAAAACAAAATTACATGAAGGAACATGTTTCAAACAAACTCAAAGCTTTTATCACCACCTGCAAAATAAGATTATGGGGGAAGCCGTTTCAATACGTAATTTATTCCCCCAATACATCATAATTAAGCAGCATAAGATGCTGATTTTGGGATTGTTTCTGTGTTCTCTTCTGTATTAATACAAAATCATTCCAGATTACACTTCTATGTTAATTCAAAATGTTCAGAGAATGTGAAGTCAAAGACCAAATCTTCTTCTCTGTCGTTCCAAATGGGATATTCCAGTGGGATAACGAATTCTACGAACAGATAGATGGGGTAGCCATGGGCAGTCCCCTGAGCCCAGTGATAGCAAACTTTTACATGGAACATTTTGAAAAGCAAACCCTGGAAACAGCACCAAAAAAGCCCACAACATGATTCTAATATGTGGATGACACTTTCACTATTAGGAACCACGAAGAAGAAAATTTGGTCTCATTCCTGAACCACCTGAACAGTATCCACCCAAATATCCAATTCACGATGGAAAAAGAGAAGGAAGGAACACTGCCATTCTTGGATGTCCTAGTCACCCGCAAACCAAAACAACGGTTAGGCCACAAGGTATACAGAAAACACACACACATGGACAGATGCCTACAGAAGAACTCCAATCATCACCCAGGACAAAAAAAGAAGCACAATAAAAACATTGGTAGTCTGCACAAAAAGGACTGCGAACCCCACTACCTGGAGGACGAACTGAGGCACCTAAACTGGCCACTACAGGCTAATGGTTACTCCAGATCAGACATCACAAGAGAAGCCAGACCCAGAAAAAAACTACAGGAATGAAGAAAAACAGCTACCCAAAGGGAAGGTATTTTTACCATACATCAAAGGAGTCACAGACAGAATAGGGAAACTGATGAGGAAACACAACCTCCAAACAATCTATAGACCACCAAAAAAATCCAAGAAATGTTACACTCAGCGAAGGACAAAAGAGACCCTCTCACAGCTGCAGGAGTTTACCGCATACCATGCAGCTGTGGACAAGTTTACATAGGGACCACTAAATACAGTGTGCAAACACGAATCAAGGAACATGAGAGACACTACAGACTGGGCCAGCCAGAAAAATCAGCAGTAGCAGAACATGTTATAAACCAACCTGGACACAAAATGCTATTTGAAAACACAGAAATTCTAGACTAAGCCAACAACTATCATGTCAGAATGCACAGAGAAGCTATTGAAATCCACAAACACCTGCACAACTTCAACAGGAAAGAAGAAACCCTAAAAGTAAACAAAATCTGGCTTCCAGTTTTGAAACACAATAGAATCAAAACTCAACACTTACAAAAGAATTCCACCCAGGGACAGGGGGATTCCCAGCAGATAATGGCCCATCAACCAACCATTAGCCAAACAAACACTAACGAGCCTTGCATTTCTATGCCCAGAAACTAACCATTCAATTACACAAATTTACATATCCTCTCCAACAAGGATTCACAGCATATAAACTCCATACACATACCTACACAACCATTCTCTGAGGATGCCAACCACAGATGCAGGCGAAACGTCAGAAAGAAACTATTCCAGAACACAGCCTCACAGCCTGGAAAAAACCCAAGGAAAATCTATGTTCAGAGAATCTTTGGGGCATAAACTGATTTTGCAAAAATGTTCAGTAATTCTAGCTTTCCTTTTCATCTTTTTTATAGATTCTTCACTACTGACATAGTTTCTAAGCTTCACCTTGAATTAGGGTATACAAATAGGATGTCAGGATTGGTCCCTGGAGGTGCTTATTGCTGCCATTTTTGTGTGGTTCTGTAACCTTACTGTAACCTTGCTGTTAATTGTGTTTTCATTTCTCTGTACTTGGCTAACCTTATGGCAACCATCCTAGGAGAAGGAAAACTCTAATCCCAAACCCAGGCAGATGGTGCTCGTCCAACCCTGTAAGGTCAACCATCTAAGAGAAGGAAGCTCTAATCAAACCTACAACCGGAGGACCTCGCTGCTGCCATCCATGCTTGCAAGGCCACACCAGATGAACCTTTGGTTTAAAGGGTGAGGCCAGTTCTGTACACGCTGCGCTCCACCAGAAAAATCCATTGCACAGGCTCGAAGGACAAATCCAATGCCAAAATGGCCTTTTTAGTCATCAGCATGCTTGCAGAAAGCGCGGGATGAGTCCTTCCTGAATCTTTGTTTGCGAAGAAAAGCCAGACTTAGCTAACAAGTGCTGTGGAGTGGGGAGTATCCAGTCACTATGGAATGAGAGATAAGGTGGCAGACAGCTGCAGAAACTGTCTGACAACAAGAGGAGGTATAATTGTTTGGGAAGAAAGGATCAGGGGATGACAGGTTACCTATAACTTTGCAGTCTGTCAGATTTCATAGATTGCAAACTGCTTTTAGTATGCTATCTGTTCTCTGGGTCTCCATTCTGAGCAACAACCTTGTATGATATGCTTTCTGGATTACTGTGCCAATAAAGTTTTCTGTTTAACTCTGAAACTGCTGGTCACTGCCTCTGGAAATGCAAGTACATGACATAGGACCTGCAGCAAAATGTTGCAGTATGGAATGTTCCTGCACAGGGTGTCTATCAGCCTTCCTCCAAGATACTCCATTCTCTCTTATTTATCTTTAAATGACCTGGGATGCTTCTAAACTAAGCTTTGATCATGCAGTCACTCTGCCTTACTCATAGGATCCTATGGGGCAGCCATAAAGTTACTTCTTCTACTTATAACCCATCTATGTTTTCCCACTATCTCACCTGTCCTTTTCTCTCTCCAGAAAAGAAATAGATACCACTCTCTAGAAGCATCCTCAGGAAATAAATGAAGGGTATCTAGGTATGCAAATAATATTTGCAAATATGCAATCGATACAAGAAAGAGTGTCAAAATATTGTCAATTGTCATTTTGGGAGTTTTTGCAAAATTTTCATTTGAGTAAAAAATATAGGAACAAATAAATACTCAACCCAGAAGAGCAGAGGAAATCTTGGCAGTTCAGTTTTGAGCAACTCAAGCATCTCAAACAGTGTCCATATAAAATACAATTGTTAACTTAGACTTATTGATTATGGAGAAACTATCACAGTCAACATGCATTCCATAGGGATGATCAAAAAAATTGGCAGCTGGCAATTACAGTTTCGCAAACTAAGCTTTTAAACTGGATAAAACCAACCAAAATGGTATGCCTGCAATAAGCCACATTTGGAAGAAACAAGCTTCTATATTAGTGTTTCTCAACCAGGGTTCCAGGATAAAAAGGTTGAGAAAGGCTGTTCTTTATTATTAGTTCCCCTTTCAGGAGGAAGCAGCATGGGTGAAGACAGACAATTTTATTTCTTTTTTGTTTGTTCTTACTTTCTGGATATTTGTCTGTTACTTGCCTTATTTTACCTTTTAAAAATTTAATAAAAACTAATAAATTGCATCTAAATGCAAGGTGCTCATTTGCACATTGGGGTTTTCCTACCCTCTTCCCACTACATCTCCCCTCCAAAGAAATCTGCCAAAGCCTCTCCTAGGTAAGTTTCCATGCACGAACCCATCCTCCCAGCAGACCAATTTCATGACTAAATGAAATTTGAGCAAATGTCATGTATTTGTTAGATGTGTCATTTCTTGCCTTTCCCCATGTGTTTTTCAAAAGGTGAACTGCTTATTAAGCAGAACTTGTTTCTGAACTGACATGTGACAGTCTAAACTGCAAAGGGAGACCTGCAAGTTAAAAGCATTTCTGAAGGACACTTTGAAAGGAAATGTATCAATTTGTTCACTAATGCAATAGCAGCAGATTCTCCAGAGGAATCAGTTACAAACAAACTAAAGATTAAATAAAAATTGCTTGCTGGTGCAACAATTTTGCACTAGTGCGCCTTTAAATAGCTGTTACCTTTATCCATGCACTGACTCCCAATGACTCTGATCCACTTAAAACAGTGGGGGGGGGGGGGACGAAGACATCAAAGTACCATTATCTAACTGTTCCATTGCTTTCTTTTTGACATTACACTCAACCCTCAAGTTTTGTGGGGGTTGGGGCACAGGACCCCCACTAAAGTGGAAAAACCACAAACAGAACACTGGTTTTTTTAACCCAACAGAACACTTCTCTAGGCATTTTTAGGTCTTCAAGTGCACTTTACCCATGAAAACACACCAGATGACCTTGGGCAAGTCACTCTCTCTCAGCCTCAGAGGAAGGCAATGGCAAATCCCCTCTGAACAAATCTTGCCAAGAAAACCCCACGATAGTTTTGTCTTAGGGTGACCATGAGTCAGAAACTATTTGAAGGCACACAACAACAAAAGCAGGGCAGCAGCGGAGGTGGCAGCAAATACAGTAATCAGCGAATAATCGAAACAGTGAATGCTTAACCAACAAATGTGGAGGGGGGACTGTACTGTATACACACACACAAAACTGTGATCAGTTTATTAACAACTATCTGAAATGCAAGCATGTAGTGATTTAACTCAGAGTGTTCTTTCTGGTTCCTCTCTCTGGCTTTTCTTCGCAAACGAAGATTCAGGAAGGACTCATCCTGCACTTTCCAATGTTTAGCTGAAAAGCAAAGCTTGGGTTTTTTGAAACACAGAATTGTGACTGGCAGCCCAATAAATCGTACTTATATAATTTCTGTTCCATTAAAACATTTTTCTCTCTCTCACTCAGCAAGAAAGAGTGACAAATTACCTGTTGACCCCTTTAGTCCATGTGATGATACCAATTAACAAGATAAGCCTATTTGTTATTGTCCTTGTCACAGCAGCAAGGTACAATTCTTCCAGTTCTAGGAAATACAGTATTAGCAATCGCTGTTCCCCTTCCTTACTGCTGCACCTTGCTGTGCTGCAGGAACTGAACAGGTTTTAGAATAGCAGCTGCTAGGTTTCCTGCACAGTAGTGTCACCTTAAACATTCTAGCAGTGCCGTCTTGAATACTCTGGATATACAGTGCCACCTCAATGACTCCTATCCCCCAGGAAGAGCAAGAGGTGGCAAAGACAGTACAAAGAGACAAAACTGTTAGAAAATATGGTAAGTGAGACTGACAGAAAGGAATTGCCCTGAGGCTGAAGAGAGAATAGTTAAGGGTGTAATCCACAAAAAAATATTCCACCACTGCCATCTAAGATTGCATTTAATGGCTCTAAACAGATTATACTGATAAAAAAAACCCAGAAGAGTTCTTAAGAAATCAAAAGAGCTTTATTCTATGAATAAACCTTACAGGCTCAAAATGTAATTTCCAAATCAGAGCCTATTTATAACTGTACATGTATCAGTTAGCTTTATAAGGTACTGAAGACATGCTGGACTAGAAACAAAACAGTCTTTGTTGTAGGTGGTGATGATAATTTTTATTTACATCCCACCCTTTCTCCAGAACTGGCACTCAAGGCAGCTTACAAAATAAAACCAATACTAGATGCTTGACACATACAAAAGATCAACCTTAAAATGGAGTTAAACTATCAACAACAAAAACAATTATACATACTGTTAAGAATAAAAATCAGTTTTAAAACAGTGCAATAAAAACAACAGAGTGTCCTCTTAAAAGCCCTTTGTTTAAAAACATTCTCAAAAGCCTGAGAGAACAAAATAGCAATAGAAATGGCACTTGTATTTCTATACCGCTCATCAGTGCCAAAACACTCCCTAAGAGGTTTATAACATGTTAGCTAATTACCTCCAACAACTGGGTACTCATTTTACTGACCTACAGAAGGATGGAAGACTGAGTGAACCTCTAGAACTTGCAACATTGTGGCTGCAGTACTGGCATTTAACTACTGTGTCACCAAGGTTCCCTGGTGTAAACAATTATTTGCTTCTTGCCTGAAGGACAGCAATGAGGGAGCCATTCTGGCTGTCCTAGGAAGGGAGATCCCGAGGCTCGGGGCAGCCACAAAGAAATCCCTATCTTGTATCCCCATCAGTCATGCCTGTGAAAGTAGTGGGATTGAGAGATGGGACTCTCATGAGGATCTCGGGACCCAGGAAGGCAATACAGGGAGATACAGATGGTCAAGTAGCCTGGATTTAAGACATATAAGGCTCTATAAGTCATAGCCAGGTCTCAGAATTGTGTCTGGAAACAAACAAGCAGCAAGTGAAGCTGATGTAGCATGGGACTTATGTGGTCCCTGCAGCTAACCCCAGTCAACAATCTGGCTGAAGCTCTTTGTACCAGCTGAAGTTTCTGAACACTCTTCAAAAGCAGCTCCAGGTAAAGCACATTATAGTAAATCAAACTGGATTTAACTAAGGCATGTGTTACTGTGGTCAGATCAGGCATCTCCAGCAATGAATGCAATTAATGCATGAGTTTTAAGTGTCAAAGCCGAGTCCACCAATACACACAAACTGTGAATCTGCATCTTCAGGAGAAGTGTAGCTACACCCAGCACTAACTGAGTCCCTATTCCTTGATCAGTCTTTTGACTGACTAGGAGCACTTCTGTCTTGCATGGACTGAGCTTCAGTAAGATGATGATTAACAACGGAAAAGTAAACCTAACACTGCTCAGGACAGGATTTACAGATCTCTAAGATCATCTTAATGAAAACGAAAACTAAATATGTTTCAGTTGTGTTTAAACTCACTATCTCAAAATGATCAGAACTTTTTTAAAAAGTGACAAAAGAAATGGGTTTTTAGAATCCCCATAAAACTGTTTGTCAAAATGAAGTTAATTTACTCCAGAGGTTTTATCTAACTTACTAATCATCACCATTAATTGAAATCAAGCTTCACCAATGTTCACCAATGGTCATTTTCTACTGTGCAGAACAAACCCCATGTCTTCTACAGGAGCTTTCTTTGGACCATCACAGCGTCATCATATCCTCTTCACTTTCTTCTTGTATCAGTTAGCTCATTTTAAAAGAAATCACCCTCAGTTTTCTTACTGAACTCTGCTTTGTGGGGAAATCCAATGAAGTTTTTCTACTAACAGAAGGTTGGAGAACTCACCAGAACAGATTTTCAAAGGTCACGGGGGTTGTAGGAAGGGAGGGAGAATATCCCATTGCACAAATTTGCTTCTGAAATATGTCTTGCTATAACTTGTGTATCCCATTCAAATGGTCTGCACAGCGGCTAGTGTTCGGTGAAAGCATCATCACATTCCAGCTCTAAACTCATTTATTAATTGGTAATAGGATGAATTCTAGCAGCACTCAATTTCCACAGATAGCATGAGGGAACTGAGCTTTGTGGGACAATAAGACAGTTTTCCCATTTTATGATTTCTACCTGAAGATCAAACAATAACATTTGACTATGTGATTAAATCCTTCAATCTGGCTTTATAGAACTCTGTGAATGAGAAAACAGAACAAGTCGTGCCTGCAACAAAATGCTGCAGTGTGGAATGCTTTTGTTCAGGATTCTGGGCACTCTAGTCCATTCCCCATTTTTATTGGTTTTCAGTTCTCACTGAACATGCTCAATTCTCGCTGGCCTATTTGGTTTGAGAGAGAAGATGAACTCGTGCCCAATCATACTATATTAACACTTCAGATTTCTCTACTGCTTTCTCTGGGCAGCTCTCATTTCTGTCCCTTAGTGAAATTTAAAAGTAACTTTTGTATATAATTGTCATATACCAGACCTTCAAATGTGGGCATCTAATTTACATATTATGAAATTATAATTATACATATTATTAATTTGTATTCTAATTATGCACACTCAATACATTACTACAGTACTTGCAATAATGGTAATGCCTCTTTTACTCCCACATCATACAACACCCATAATAAAATAGAACATGACTGCTTTCTGTATATTTAATAAAAATGCACAATATTGCTACATCAAGAAAATCATGGAAACAAGAGACCCCCTGCAATCTGAAATGCTAATTATTGTTTTGCTGCTTTTACCCTGCTTTGTTGAATCCCTCCTCTTTCACTCTAACAGCTACTTTGCTTTCTGCGGCACCTTGTCAAAAAGCTCTGTGAAACAGACTTCAGCTAGATTTTCCTCCAAAAGTTAGACTTTCCACTAGAGTTGTAATATTGACCTTTGGAAATCCTTTTCTAGACACTCCACTCCATTCCTTCTCCTATCTGGTTTTCAGGTTCTCCCCCTCTTGCCTGCAACAATCAGTATTCTGTGGACAACTGCCAGATTAGAAACATCCCAGACCCTGAGATTTCAGGTGCAAACCTTAGACTTAGGGATCACCCCCAGTGAAATCATAGGGCTACTAATACTCATCCAATATCTGAGGGAAGGGGAGATGGTGGTGGTGGTGGTGGTAGTAATAATAATACAGTCGTCCCTTCACATTTGCGGGGGTTAGGGGCGGAAGACCCCCGCAAAAGGGAAAAAAACACGAATAATAATAGTCCTCCTCCCACCCGCCTGCAACAACCCACCCGGTCACCACTCGCTCCCACCCACCCCCACCCTTTCCAAAGGGTGACGGGAGCTTCAGGAGCCCCCGTCGCCACTCTCACCTGCCCCCTTTTCCAAAGCAGCGATGGGGGCTTCAGGAGCCCCTGTCGCCACTCTCACCCGCCCATGTGCCCTTTCCAAGGCGGCGACAGGGGCTTCAAGAGCCCCCGTCGCCACTCTCACCCCCCCACCTTTCCCAAGGCGGCGATGGGGGTTTCGGGAGCCCCCTTCACCACTCTCACCCACCCCCTGCCCTTTCCAAGGTGGCAACGGGGGCTTCAGGACCCCCGTTGCCACTCTCACCCACCCCCCTGCCCTTTCCAAAGTGGTGCCTTAGGAAGGGACCACTTGGGAAGGGACGGGGATGGAGAGCGGGAGGGAGGGAGGCTTTCCACCCCCACCTTCCCAAGACAGCGATGGGCTTCATGAGAAACCCTTTGCTGCCTTGGGAAGGGACAGGGTGGAGGGGGGGCAGGCGGCTTTCCGCGAATAATCAAAACCACGAATCTGAAAGTCGCAAATGTGGAGGGGCAACTGTAGAGTAGACCAAAAGAGCAATAGGGACCAAGAAGGCAATCTATCTATTTATGTCTACCCTGAAGCAAGCCCTATTCGATTTAATAATGCATCTTTAAAAGACGGAGAATCGAATATATCAGCACTGTGGTTTCAAGGTTTTCTTGGGAGGAAAGAGAAAGATTTGAACAAATGAGGAAAGGAGAGAGGGGGAAGATGATAAGTGTAGCTAGGACAAGTAGGTGCAGAAGGAGAAAAAAGATTGCCATGAGTATTACCTTGAGAACTGGGGAAGAGAAAGGGCAACAGAGAAGGAGGAATACTATGGAAGAAAAGAGAAAATTAGTACAACTAGGAAAATGTGCTGAGAGGGGAGAAAGAGAGAGAGAAGAGGAAGATGTTTAGCCAGGAAAGATAGGGACTAGGGAAGAAGATGAGCATAGGCAAAAGTTGCATGGGTGAGGGGAAAGGAGAAAGAAGATGAGAGAAAAGGAAGAAGAGAGAGAAAGGTAAGAAAAGAGGTTCATCCAGGATTTGTGGGAAGAAGGGAACTGGAAAAGAGAGAGAAATTAAATCAAGAATTAAAAGAGAAAGGGAAAAGGACATTTGTATCAATACATTTGGCTAACAATGGTCAAGCCTCAGATTAACAAAGGAAATTACTGTATATTGTTGCTTCAAACATTAAGGGTAGGGTGAGGAAGGTGGGAACAGAAGTAGAAAGTTGCACAAAGCACCACTCCTGAAGTATCATATTCAGCTACTCCTAAGGCAGCTCAGTATTTCCCCGTTCCTACCACTCAAAAAAATTCAGTTTTATAATAAAATAAAACACAAAATAATATTTCATCCAGTAAGTAACTGACTTTAAATAAGTTTTCTGTATCCTGTTTGTTGGAAACAGCTGAACAATTTTCTTTTTAAAAGAGAGTAGTAATTACAAAATTCTAAGAGAGAGAGACCTGGAAAAGAGTTGGTAAAAGATAACATGATAAAATGGGCCCAAGAAATAGGTAAAACTATTGAAATAGAAAAGTGGGGGAAAGCCTGGATAAATACGCAAAGATTTACTCTGTCACAAAATTTGAGAGAGAACTTTGTCAAAATATTTTACATATGGTATCTAACTCCAGTTAAATTAAATAAAATGTATAAAACAGGATCAATAAAGTGTTGGAAATGTGAGGAGGCGGTAGGAACTCTAATACATATGTGGTGGCACTGCCCCATAGTTAAGACATTCTGGAGAAGGATTCACGTTAAGATTAAAGAAATACTGAAGATAGATTATTAATTAAGTCCGGAGATATACCTTTTAAATATGGTAGATGATATAAAAGGAAAAGAGATCAAAAATAAATGGAGAATTTTGTTATATATGATAACAACGGCAAGGATCCTATATGCCCAAAAATAGAAAAGAAAAGAAAGCCCAACTGTGGAAGAATAGATAGTAAACATGTATGATATGTGGGAAGCTGATAAATTAACAACACTAAGAAGAGGAAGGTCAGTAAACAAAATTTTAAAAGAATGGGAGCCGATGGAAAGATTCTGGGCAAAATACAAGACCGTAAAGAATTAATGGCCTTTGTAAGAGAAAGAAGGCCAGATATGGAAGGAAAAATATATAAAGAGATAAAAGATAAGAGAGCAGACAGAACTACAGGGATAAAACAATAGAGGAATGGCTGGAAAAACATAGAAGGAACATTTGAGATACGATAGAGTTAGGAAACAGAAAAAGGGACAGAGAAAATAAACTTCTGCAGTGGTGAAGAGGAAGGAAGAAAGAAATAAGAACAGATGAAAGAGAAGAGAAATGTTAAGAAAGTAAGTGAATTTGAAAAAATAAATAAGAATGGACATACGACATAAATAAGCTTTCTGTTTTAAAAAAAATTTAGATAAGGAAATATGGTTACAATAAATAAAAGAAAGATGACTTTAAGATTTGATGAGCAACAAAGAGCAATGTAATAAAATAAAAATGTGATCATAATCTACAATGAATATGTAAGAATAAATGAATGTGTAAGAATAAAATACTTGTAACCAATAAAAAAACATTAAAAAAAAGAGAGTAGTAATGTATCTATATACTCAGGAAATCTTCACTTCAAACCTGCAAAAGAAAATATACTGTTTGTAGTTAAGTAACTATTTGTGACATCACACCATATGAATGATTTTTCCATATGAACGTCTGTCTATAGGTAAGATTGAGCATCTGTGCTTCTAAGAAAAAAGCATTTACTTGCCCTTTCTAATTTGATAGAATTAGGGTAAATATTCTGAATATTTATCTATTTCTGAATATTTATCAGTAGTGTAGCTCAGACTAACTTGGGGAACAAAGTCCTGCAAGTGATCAGTCAGAGAAGGGCAGGCAAATAGGCCTGATATCAATGCTTGAACACAATAATTTCCCCTTTTTTCCTGATAATTAGAACTATTTTATAATTGGAGTGGCCAGGCATGAATATGGTTACAGGTGTTCATTTTATTCTTTTTAATTTTAAACATATTCTCCTTTTCAATTATAACATTGTGTTTTAGAATCAGGGCAGAAAAAGCAAACTGATCTATCTCTGTAATCATGACAATGCTATGATTTGATTAAGTTTAAAATTCAAAACTGCACACGCTCAGAGTATTTCTTTTCACCATGGTTGGCACACCAATATTCTGCTGTAACTTATTAGGAATGCAGAAGCAGTTGTAAAACAGGAAATGGGAGGGGGGAGGGAAAGAGAGAAATGCTAGGTTTGTATTTCAAACTGAAGTAACATACCTGTTTGTGTATTTTAAACAGATGCACAGAGTAAAATTAATAAGCCCAGGGTCTAAAATTAGTTAGCTGCACCATTACTAGCACTTCACACAATTATTACAGTTTGAGATGGAACCAAGGAGAGTTTAGTACATACATATCAGTGTTGAGAATTTAAGAAATAAATACATGCTTAAACTGAACTCCCAGAGTTAACTCTAGTCTAATTACTGACTTCAAAATTAAGCAGAGGCAATTACTACTGCCCAGTTTTGTGCATTGCAAGCACATGTTGGATAGCTAACACAGAAACTTGTAAACGCTGCTAGTGAACCAAAATGTTTTGCTGACTCTAAGAATAATTTTTTATAAACCATGGTCCCACATTCAGGGATATCAATACAAAAACTTAGTATCACAACATCAACCATAGCGCAGCCTCTTCTTATTCTAGCCTGCAACTCCAAACCAGCTTCAGCAGAGACCAGCTGCTCTTACATCAGCCACTCCATTCTTCATTGCAATATCAGCTACCATAGCACGTCTGCCTCTGTTCCAAAAGAAACAAAAGAGCTCTTTGGTATTCCAAAACATGGCAAACACCATAGGCTTCTTCAGGGAGAGGAAGAAAACTGGGTGATCTAGGGCAAAAACATGTACAAAGCATTTCACAACTGCTATTACGACTCTAACCACAAATGCTTACCAACCTCCTGCAGAAATACCAATATAAAAGCCACTCTGCATTACACAAGGGCTTGCTTACAGTCTTTAATACTAGAGCCAAACATTTTACTGTAAATATTTTCCCAGGTCTGCTCCATCCACTAATGTAGAGATGTGAAACATACAATCCTCCCAAGATAGTTAGACTGCAATTTCCCCCTCAATTCATCCCTCATCATTGGCTACACTGGCATAAGGCTGATGGAAGTTACACTCCAACATAATGTGGAGGAAGACATGGCCCCTCTCTTCCAAGCACACATAATAAAGTCAGTTGGACAAGCTAATTCACATGGAAACTGTTGTGCGCACTACAGTTGCCCCTTCTTATTCACTGGGGTTTGGTTCCAAGACCCCCTATGGATACCAAAATTTGTGAATACTCAAGTCCCATTATATGCAATGGCATAGCAAAATGGTGTCCCTTATATAAAATGGCAAAATCAAGGTTTGCTTTTTGGATTACTATTTTTTAAAGAATATTTTCAAGCTGTGAATACTTAAATCCATGGATACCAAATCCGTAGATACAGAGGGACAACTATTTGCAACTACAATTTGATTAAGCTTGTGCAAATATTAGTACTCCAGCCAGCTTGCTCTTGGCAGTTTAGCCATACCATTAGGCACTGTGAAGCAGCATACTCGGGCAGTAGATTTGGATGTCATCAAAGGGCTACCTCAGTTTATTTTATTATTGGGCTTTTACTGCCGTGGAAGGAAAGAAATGCTTGTGGGATTTTCTGCTTCACACACCAAAGGAACTTAACTGACTTTGAGCATCATTCACCTTGACTTGAATGCAGGGAGAAAAGGGCTGTTTGCTGCTTTGCCTAAGGCAGCAACATGGCTTGGGCTGACCTGGCTTTTAGAAATAACTGCTTCTCTTACTTGTTTACTCACATTAACTACAACAAATGACAGGAGTAAACTTAAAGAAGATCACAGGTGCCAAATGTCTTCCCCAATCCACCAGCTATGCTGGACAAGAGTCCCAGCATGTTTTCAATGAACAGGCTCATGTGGTGTGGCTAAAGAACTAAGCAAGCATAGGTATCATACAAATGCAAGGATAGCTATGTTAACCATAAGACAAATTCTAAGGTCCATACTGTAATATAAGAACAACAAAAAGCACAAAAAACTGGGCAAGTTTTTGAATTTAGAAGTTTCTTCATTATACAAAGATTTTTTAAAAAGCATGTAGGGGAAGATGTTATTAGAGTCATGTGGTTTCCGTGTTATCTTCAGAAGGTACCGGAGTAAGTGTCTGCAAACATCAAATTAGGCTCATCAAGCCATACCACCACAGAACCATAGAATCCTAGAGTTGGAAGGGGCTGCAAGGGGCATTGTGACATAATGCCAGCCAAGTTGCCCTCAACACTCAGCACTGACTGACTGACTGTCACTGTCACACTACTCCAGGTCCCCTTTTATTAATCCCTTATCTGGACTGGAGCCTGAGTCTCCAGGTAACCCTTTCTCTGTGGACAGATTTACTTACTAGTGTATACAGTAGCACCGCCACATCCGCGGATCTGCCAGCTGCGGATTCAGTTTCAGCACAACTACCATAGAGTCTTCCTAGAAAATGTGTCCTTTCTAGCCATTTTCTAGGTCCTCGAAGGCAACTCTATGTTTTTTTTAAACCAGAAATCCCATTATTTTCAATGGCATTTGCTATTATCTGCAGGTTTCGTTATCAGAAATTCGTTTGATTTCGCCCGGAACCAGTCCCCTGAGGATACAGGGGTCCTACTGTATTCACTTGGTTAGCATGACCTTTCCCTTTTCTTATAAGGGAAATAACGCATGTTGAGTCAGTGTAGCACCCTCCTGCCAAAGGTGGCTTCTGATGACCTGAACTTATCCACCTTATAGTGTCTGACGAAGGTGGATGGGGTGCTCCACGTTGCCACCCTACAGATTTCAGACAGGGGTGCGTTCGTCGAAAACACAGCCGAGGTGGCCACCAAGCATGTCGAGTGTGCTACTACTCCTGACAGGCCAGGGTTTTGGCTGCATCGTAGGCCATGAAAATGCACGTTTTGATCCATGTCGCTAGCGTCTGCCTCGAGACCCAAGTTCCCATTGAAGCTGGGTTGAATGAGATTAATGGAGAGTCACAATGTCTGAATGAACTTGTGTGTTTGATGTAGATCTTCAACGCCCTCTTGACGTCCAGTTTGTGCCACAGTTTATCCATGGGATGGGATGGGTTGGGGCAGAACAAGGGCAGAATTATTTGTTGCGCAACGTGGAAGTTGGAGAGCACCTTACGTTGAAATGAAGGATCTGGGTGAAGAGATATGAAATTCTCGCTGAATGAACAGAGGTGCTCTCAAACTGAGTGTTAGTTCTGACACCCTCCTAGCAGATGTGATGGCCACCAGGAAGGCCACCTTGAGAGACAGTATACGTAGGGACACCTTTCTGAGTGGTTCAAATGGGTGTTACATCCATTGATCCAGTTGGCGCAGGACTAAGGATAGGTTCCATGATGGGAACCTATGCTGTACCGGGGGTGAAATTAGAGTTGCCCCCTTTAGGAAGTGCCTTATGTGGGGGTACGCCAAAATCCTATCCCCTTGTGGACAGTGAATGGAGGCTACCAGGGCGGCCACCTGTCTCTTTAGTGTATTCGGGTGGAGGCCCCTTTCCAGGCCTCTTTGGAGGAAGGCCAATATCTAGCGAATCATGGTCTTGAGTGGATTTATCCTCTCAGATATGCACCATTGTGTGAATACCCTCCATGTGGGCTCATATAGCCTTCTGGTCGGCCGGCGGGAGGCCAGAAGTGTGGCGATTACCTGCTCATCATACCCATACTCTTTTAGAGCTCGCTGCTTAACCTCCACGCTGTCAGCTGTAGCCACAACACGTTGGGATGAAGTATGAGGCCCTGGTGAAGGAGGTCTGCCCATGGGTAAAGTTTCATGGGCGGCTGCACCAACATTTCCATGAAGTCCGAGAACCAGGAGTGTCTCAGCCAGTGCAGTGCCAGTAGTACTGCTTGTGCCCTCTCCTGTCGAATCTTCCTGCACACCCTGCTATCAGAAGAAGGGGGGGGAAGAAGTAGAATAGGCCACTTGGCCAAGGGGAGTGAAGGGCGTTGGTTCCTTCTGCTCCTTGATGTGGGCAACGTGTGAAGAAGCACCTCAGCTTTGCATTTCGAGGTGTGCAAAGAGGTCTGCCGTCAGTTCCCCAAACGTTTCCTGAATTTGGAGGAATGTTTCTTGTCTCAGCTCCCATTCCCCCGGGAGCACCATGTTTCTGCTCAGGTAGTCTGCCTGGAAATTCACTTCTCCTTGCAGATATTGGGCCGAGAGTGATTGAAGAGTTGACTCCGCCCACCGAAGAAGCATGTCCACCTCTGCTTGCAGGGACTTCGATTTGGAGTCCCCTTGCTTTGCTATGTACAATTAGGCCATGGTGTTGTCCGTCCTCAGTAGGACGTGCTGGTCCTTTGGGATGTGGGAGAAGTGTAGCAGTGCTAAACGTGCTGTTTGTAATTCTAACCAGTTTATGCTGTGGAGTTGTTCCTCTTCTGACCAGATCCCCTGTGCTACTTGGTCCAGGCAGTGAGCGCCCCATCCTCGGAGGCTTGTGTCCAAGGTAACCATGATCTGATGGCTGGTAACGAGTGGGGAGCCTCTGGCGATGTTTTTCAGCTTGGTCCACCAGAGGAGGGATTCCTTCACAGATTGTGGTATGCTGAGGGAGAAGTTCTCCCTCAGGGCTATCTGTTCTTGATATGGGAGTAGAAAGGCTTGAAGAGGTCTGGAGTGAAACCTTGCCCACGGGACCACCTGAATTGCCGAGATCATCAGTCCAAATAGATGTGCTAGGGAAGTTAAGGGGGCTCCTGCCACTTGCCGTATTTGCCTGGCTGCTTGAAGTAGCGTCTCTTGGCATTCCCTTGCCAGGGAGACCTGATAGCTTACTGTGTCCAGCTGTACCCCTAAATGTACTATGGCCTGCACTGGTGTTAGGATGCTTTTTTGAAGTTTACCAGGAAGCCGTGGTTTTGCAGACAGTTTATTGTGTCCCTCAGATCTCTTTCAGCCTTGGCTTTGGAGGGTGCCCTTAGTAAGATGTTGTCCAGATAGGGGTAGAGGTGTAACCCCTTGGTTCTTAAGTGGGCTATCAGCACTATCAAGACCTTCGTGAATACTGGGGGGGGGCATCGATATTTGAAGGTGAGAGCTCTGAATTGATAATGTTCTTCTCTGAAGGCGAACCGGAGGAACTGCCTGCTGCTTGGATGCATCTTGATGTGTAGGTACGCCTCTGAGAGGTCCAGTGATGCTAGGAAGTCCCGTTCCTGCAGAGCCTCCTGAATTGATGTCAGGGTTGGGGCTAGCTGGTCCAAGGGGATGGCATCCGAAAGCATTCGGAGGGCCATTCTGATGGCCTTCCCTTTGCTCAGCCCCTGGTCCTTGCAGGACTCGTCTTCGGAGTCATTCAGATTTCCCTGCCCTTAAGACTCCATTTCCATCCCACGGGCTTCATCGGGGGTAGTCTCTCCTTGTGATTCCATTTCCTCCCACTGAGCTTCATCCTCACTGCAGGAGAGCTCCACTGCAGAGGATTTGCTGGCTCTGCTGGCCACTGCCACCATTGCGGAAGGGAATCCATGTTTGGGGAAGCTCTCCTCTATAATCGCTCGCAGTTCCTCCCCCCCTCAGGGCCCCTTGTACCTTCTCCAGGGCTCCTGCCCCTTAGCAGACATCGCCGCGGTCTCCATTGGCATCGAGGGAGTTCCGGGGGGGGCAGGGAAGAAACCTCAGCCCCCGTGGTTCCCTGGCTCTCCACTGCCTCGCTCTGAGCTGCCACTGCCGGCTGCCCCTTTGATCAGGGCTGCTTCCCTGTTGCACATGGCTGGAGCGGCTGGGCCTTTGGCGTGCTCGAGGAGCTGCCACCAGCCAGAGCCTTTTCTGCCTCCTTGGCTGCTTTCCTCTGGCCCACTGGGAGGATCGCGTGGCTGGAGGAAGAGGAGGCCTCGGCTCTCTGGGAGCCCGCGGAGCTGCTGTGGTGGGGGCTCAAGGCTTCCCTGGCTGCCGGCTGCTGCCAGCTCTGGGCGAGCTGCTTGGTGGGTTTCGCAGCTCCTTTGTTTCCTCCCATGCCTCTGGAGAGAGAAGTGGCAGAGAAGAAGGGAGAAATAGGGCAAAGGTGAGAAGCAGTGGAGAGGAAGGGAGAAATAGGGCAAAGGTGAGGCGTGCCGGTGTGGTGGTGAAGGTAAAGCGGCAGAAAGGGTCTTTTTTTTTAAAGAAAGAAGCAAAGGCAGAAAGGAGAGGACAAGAGGCAGAGATGGGGGGTAAGGCAAGCCAAGAGGAGGAATAAGGCAAAAAACTTTAAAAGATCTGAAGGAGCTAAATCCTGACCTTCCTTGGGTGAAGCAGGAAGTTGAACTGTCCTCATGGAGCTGGAGTAGAGGAGAACAAAGGAATTCAGACTCCAGAAACCATGGGGCCGTTTACATGATGAAAATGTCCTGGGAAGAATTCGTGTCGATCCCTGGCAGTTTACACGTACATCGGGTCGGGTACGTGATTTTCGGAAGGGGAGCCACCTTTTATCCCTCAACCTGCGGGACTTCCAGTCCCGCAGGTTGTGCCGGTTTTTAAAAAAGTCACTGGAGGATTCGGAAAATCGGAAATGTAAACAGCGTGGGACAAAAAGTCTCGGTACTGGGATGACCGGAAATGGTGACTGGGGGCGGGCTTAGAGCTCAGAGACCAGAAAAGGAGGGGTCAGTCACCCGTTCAACAGATCCAGCCTCACCAGCCGAAAACAAAGGCATCCCTTCCAGCTGCATGAAGGTTGATGTGTGTGTGTGTGCGCGCGCGAATGTACTCAATCACCTTTTTAAATGGATTTCTACACTGCATGCTACAGAGAGATCGTGGTGGGCAGATCCTCCCTGGTTCTGAACAGAGAGATCGTGGTGGACGGGCACAGTAAAATATTCCAGCCTCTGAGTGAATGAAAATCCCTTAAATTTCCCCTCTATGTCTGTGTGTTTCAAAACAGCCTGTTTGTAGCTGGTTTGAAGCATGAACTCTGCAGCTAATCTGTGTTGTAAGGGTTAACATTTTACAGAGGCAAGGGGAATACGATGCCTCCCCTCCCCTCCCCTCCCCCTCACTCGGCTTGATTTCAAATGGAAAGCATTCTTTCGTTCCTGCGTCTGAGCGAAAGATCTCAGTCTGGATCTTTAAAAATGCTTTCTGCCTCTTCTGAAGGGGTTAAAATGTTCAAGAAGCAAAGGGGGAATAACAAACCTCTTCCCCCCCCTCTCTCCCCCCCCCAGACAGCCAATAGCATCGCTCATGGCACGGAACTCTAAGGGAAGTGCGTCACCGAGGTTGTGAAAACACGAGTAATCGCATCTTTGATTGACAGCCAAAAAAAAAAATTTTTAAACCTAAACAAAACCGGAACTATGGACGTGTAAATATCAGTCACGGGACCACACGGGATATCCATATCAGAGACATAAATCGTATAAACAGCGAGGGGCGGATTCGTGATCACTTTGTCCCGGTAGGCAACGCGACAATTTCTGTCGTGTGACTGGCACCCATGATTCAACTTCCTGCTTCCTGGGCAATCCCAGAGATTCCCAATAGTGATGGATTCTTCCTGACACCTGACACCTCATTCCACAGAAGGAAAGCAATCACTTGAGAAGTTCCACCAGGATTTCAACAGCTTCCACCCTACAATCAGCCTGAGCCTGGAACAATCCACACAACAAATTCACTTTCTTGACACCACTATACAACTACACAATGAACTTCTAAGCACCACACTCTATTGAAAAAGCACTGACAACTACACATACTTACATGCCCCCAGTTTCTACCCAGATCACACTTGCTTTCACATATCAACACTAATTGACCAATGTAAATATCTAAAAGACCTGGATCACCTTGCCCAGCCCTTTGAAAATTTAGGGCAAGGAACATGGTTTGCATCTTTCTGGATGCTATTACATTCTATCTCACTCCCACAACTGTATAAATGTGCTTTATGCCTAAGGCCTAATATAACTCAGCATGGCATCCAAAAAAGTGGGTTTATATCCACAAAAGCTCATGTGAAAATAAAAACTATTCTTAAAATGTTAAAGATGCTGCTATGTTTCCCCCCTCTCCTTCCTTCCTCCTTTTTATCCAACTTCCGCTTAAGTCATTCCTCATAAGGCCTAATTTCCAGATTTTTGATCATCTTGATTGCCCCCCTCTCTGGACACGTTCCAGCTTGTCAATGACCTTCTTGAACTGTGGTGTCAAGAACCTGAAACAGTATTTCAGGTGAGGTCTGAGGCCCAATGGCTTTCAGTTCACTGAGGGGGAAAAAAAGAGAAAAGCAGGCCAATAAAGCTTTGATCTCCACTTGAAATTATAAAAGACCCCCTTGAAACCTCAAACCAAACTCTATCCAGAGTTTGTTGGAAGAGAGCAGTGGGTTCTTCTGATAGTCTCTATACAGTATTGTCAGGACTGGAGATGAATGTGGACACTGGATCAGTCAATACAAGCCAAAATTAGATAGCTTTATCTTCAGCTGTAGAAAATAACTTAAGTCCCAGTTTAAAATGGTAAAATAATAATAATAATCCTCTTCTTCCACTGTAGGATTCTATTGTTGAGTGGATATATTTGGTATTCTTCAAGTCTTATATAGTATCTTCACTAGACCAACCAAAAAGCTCTGTATGCTTTTTGAAAGACATCTTTGCCTGAGGAAGAAACTTTTGATTTCAAAAACTTGCAGAGGTATTTCTGTCTTTTCAGTTAACCTAATAAATATACAGTATTACCAAAAGCTTGGATGAGAGAAATCTGGTCATAGAATCATAGAATTGTAGAGTTGGAAGAGACCACAAGGGTCATCCAGTCCCTTCATTATGCACAGACAAATTACGGGTACTTCATTATGCAGAGACAAGTAATGTTAACCAAATGGCCCCTTTAAAAAACATGAAAAGTCATTGTTGGTGGAGACAATGAGCAAAAGTAGAGTGGAATTCAATCCTTTTCCTGCCTACAATTCTCACAATCAAAATTGTATGCTTTTTCAATAAAATACTTGATGAAGTTTGCAAACAAATTATATATTAAAATATAATAAAAACTGCAATGGCAAACAAAGACAGGAAGTTTTCCTGCTTATTAATGTGCTGGAACAGACTAAAACAGCTACTCCCTTGAAAACACATCATTACAGGAAGCAACTGTCCCCTTTAGATACTTATTTTTACTACCATTTAACTATGTCCATTCCTCATCCACTTTGATTGAATCTTATACTTATTTTCTCTGGATAGGAATATAACAAACATTACTTGGTTCCTTGGCCTACTTGGTTATTAAAAATGTTTTCCATTCTCTCTGTCCTCATGGTACATACAGCTATCCACACATAGACAATCACATTTCTGACAAAATACCATAGGTTAAGGTATTTTAAACCACAAGCTCTATTTTGTTTTGGAACAACAAACTAATATATTTATCCTTCTGAAATTTATGAATTCTAGTTTTTAATGTTTTTAGTTCTCAGAAAATATTGCCTTATTTTTAAAATCTTATGCTTATCTATAATACAATACCTGAAAAAAGCAATATCCACTTTGTTCTTTTAGTATACTCTAGAGTTCTATTAAGTATGTATGTGTATTATATTCATAGAAGTAACTGATATCACTAACATCATAATAAATATGCACACTAAACTTATTACACAGAGATACTTATTAGTTATATTATCAAGCTAAGATGGAAGATAAGTACATTGTGACATCTTTGCTGGAACAAATCTGTCTAAAACATTGCTAAGAGCCCCAATGGCAATTTGGAGTTTCTCATAATGTTATTTTAGAGGCTATGCTCAAGGCAAATTTGGCCCTGAAGAAAATGACTACATGTATCAATCAGATTACTGTTAGTATTTAAAAACTGCTTTGTTTTATTTAGGAATCCCATTTCCCTTCCTCCTCCTCTTCACACTGTACAGTAATGCCAATGCTTTATTTCAACAATTGCCACTTATTAGACAAATAGTTTCAGTAACACAAAGAATGCTCTATAGCTAAAAATATATTCAGTAGAGGAAAAGCTACACAATACCCTTCTCAATCTCATAAATATTTCAGGAAACACCAGATTTTTATAAAGAGTCCATTGAACACAAAACACAGACCTCAGAAGGATCTGCAGGAGAACCCGAGCAACTTTTAAATTTAAGAACAAAAATACAAGAATTGCTAAACTGCTTTTAGTACACATCACAATTACTGTATGCAGAATGCACAAGAATGAGACTAGTTCTGTCCTTCCTACTTCAATTTCTCTGTACATTATGTTCAACTACTCCTAGTTTTTTATATTATTATTATTAATAATAATAATAATAATAATATCCCACCTTTCTCCCAATATAGGGATTCAAGGCATGTAACAGGCCTCATTGTGTTAATACCTGGACTAAATTGATTCATGGTATAGCTAATTGTTACAAAGCTCACAGTAACCCCCTCTTTTCTATACATTTTACATAGCTGGGGGTCTATACTACAATAAGAAACCATGTTCTTTTCTACCCCTCTCTCTGGCTTTTCTTCGCAAACGAAGATTCAGGAAGGACTCATCCCGCGCTTTCTGCAAGCGCGCTGATGACTAAAAAGGCCAATCCGAGATAAACAAATCCGGTTGCAAAAAGCACAGCAGAAGGTCTCCTTGGGTGATGTTTTTGGGTTGTGATTCTTTCTGCGTTGTCGTTTCTCTTCAAGACTTGTTCGTCGTGAGTTCTCAAATAAGGCTGCAGCATTGTGGATAGTGCGTCTCCATGCCTCCCGATGTGAGGCCAGGGCGGACCACTGTTGGTGATCAATTTGGCCAAGCCTGAGATGTTGTTTCAGGGAGTCTTTGTATCGCTTTTTTGGAGCGCCCCTCTTACGCTGACCTGTGGCGAGTTCACCGTAGAGTAGTATTTTTGGGAGGCGATGGTCCTCCATCTTATCTTTAATATATGAATGACAGTTTATGCAATCATTTCAGATTTCTAAATGTTCAAACACTGTACCCAATTAGATGGGATTAATCACATTCTAACATAATGTGACTGGACTTCCACAGACGTAATTGGGTCTTCCCCTCTATTGCTCCCCACACCCTTCCAAAATCTGCTCTAGTGGGTTCCATAGCTTCATTTTGAGGAGGCTGCATATGAAAGGGGGAATTACTCTCCTCCCCAGTCCAATAGGGAAGCAGCTCCACCAGCAAAAAGATATAACAGAATTCCAGCCATTACATCCAACTGAAATTAAAAATTAAGGGGGAGAGAAACAACAATTATATCACTGTGGGGATCTACTACAGACCCCCAAGCAAGCCTAAAGATTTGGATGATGCCTTCCTGGAACAGATAACCAAACATTCAGAAAGGAGAGATGTAGTAGTAATGGGGGATTTCAACTATCCTCATATTTTTTGGAAGTCCAGCTCTGCCAAGAATATAAGGTCCAACAAATTCCTCACTAGCCTTGCAGACAATTTCATTGTCCAGAAAGTGGAAGAGACAACAAGGGGATCAGCTATTTTAAATCTGATCCTAACCAATCGTGATAACCTGGTTAATGGAGTGGAAGTGGCAGGATCCTTAAGTGGGAGTGACCATGTTCTCCTAGCGTTTGTTATACAATACAGTGGAAAGGGGAAGCCAAGCGTAATCAGACATGCATTCTATACTTTAAAAAAGCTGATTTCAGTAAACTCAGGGAAATGAGATCCCATGGTCAGGAATCCTGTGCTAAAAGAAAAGGGAATTCATGATGGATACGAGTTTCTTAAAAGTGAGATATTGAAGGCACAATTTCAAACAGTTTCAGTGCAGAGGAAAAATGGGAGGTGTCTAAAGAACTTTCAACTAAGCTAAGATTTAAAAGGGATATATACAAGAAAAGAAAAAGGGAGAAATCACCAAAGAGGAATTCAAACAAATAGCATATGTAGGGAGAAAGTCAGAAAAGCTTTAAGTGCTGAATGAGCTCAGGCTTGCATAGAGGTTAAAAACAATAAAAAGGGCTTTTAGGTAAATAAGTAGTATAGGAATACCTGGCTACTCCAAATGAATTCAAGTCTCCATGAGAAGAGGTACTACATCCAGGGTATTAAAACAACTGGCAGAAGTAATTTCAGATCCACTGGTAATAATCTGAAAACTCCTGGAGAACAAAAGTACCAGAAGACTGGAGGAGGGCAAATGTCCCCAACTTCAAAAAGAGAAAAAAATAATTACCACCATGTCAGCCTGACATCAATACCAGAAAAGATTATAAAGCAGATCATTAAACAGACCCTCCATAAGCACTTAGAAAGGAATGTCATGACAACTAAAGTCAACATGGGTTTCTCAAAAAAAGTCATGCCAGACTAATCTTATCTCTTTTTTTGATAGAGTTACAGGCTTGGTAGATGAAGGGAATGCTGTAGATGTAGCATATCTTGATTTCATTAAGGCCTTTTTGACAAGGCCCCCCATGATATTCTTGCAAGCAAGCTAGTAAAATATGGGCTAGACAATGCTACTCTTAGGTAGATTTCTAATTGGCTGACCAACCAAACCCAATCAAACCAATGGTTCCTCTTCATCCTGGAAAGAAGTGACTAGTGGGGTGCCACAGGACTCTGTCCTGGGCCCAGTGCTATTCAACATCTTTATCAATAACTTGAATGATGGAACAGAGGGTATGCTTATCAAATTTGCAGATGACACCCAATTAGGAGGGCTAGTAAATACTCTAGAGGACAGGATCCAAATTCAAAAAGACCTTAACAGATTGGAGAGCAGAGCTGGGCCAAAACTAACAAAATGAATTTAAATAGGGAGAAATGTAAGGTACTACACTTAGGCAGAAAAACAAAATAAAATGCACAGCTATAGGATGGGTGACACCTGACTTGACAACAGTACATGTGAAAGGGATCTAGGAATCTTAGTAGACCACAAGCTGAACATGAGTGAACAGTGTGATGTGGCAGCTTAAAAAAACAATGCATTTCTAGGCTGGGTCAATAGGAGTATAATGTCTAGACTGAGATAAATAATAGTACCACTCTGTTCTACTTTGGGCTGACCTCGCCTGGAATATTGTGTCCAGTCTTGGTCATTGCAACTCAAGAAGGCTACTGACAAGCTGGCATGTGTCCAGAGGAGGGCAACCAAAATGGTAAGAGGTCTGGAAACCATGCCTTATGAGGAACGGCTTAGGGGACTGGATATGCTTCGCCCGTAGAAGAGGTTAAGAGGTGACATGATAGCCATGTTTAAATATTTGAAGGGATGTCATACTGAGGATGGACCAAGCTTGTTTTCTGCTGTTCCAGAGACTAGGACATGGAACAATGGGTTCAAACTACAGGAAAAGAGATTCCACCTAAACATTATATAGTTGCCCCTCCACATTCACGGCTTTAAGATTCACGGTTTTGACTATTTGCAGTTTTGGGAGCTCCCCCCCCCCGCCATCCAAAAAACTGCAATAGGGTCGCTGCTCCGGGGGGGTGGGGGTGGGAGGAAGCAGCGACAAGGCCTGGCAAGCCCCGTCACTGCTCCTGGGGGGGGGAGAGGGGGGGGGAGAAAGCAGCGACGAGGCTTGGGTAGCCCCGTCGCTGCCTCGGGGGGGGGACGGGAGGGGGTGGAAGGAAGCAGCAAAAAGGCTTGGGTAGCCCCATCACCGCTCCCGGGGGGCGGGAGAGGGTGGGAGGAAGCAGCGACGAGGCTTGGGTAGCCCCGTCACTCCTCCTGGGGGGGGGATGGGAGGGGGGGGAGGAAGCAGCAACAAGGCTTGGGTAGCCCCATCGCTGCTTCTGGGAGGGGGAGAAGCAGTGGGGGTTGCGGGAGGACAGTGGCGTGACCTAGTTTTTATTCACATTTTTTTCACATTTGCGGGGGTCTCACGCCCCTAACCCCCGCAAATGTGGAGGGACAACTGTAATAATAAAAATACTTAGTTATTTATTACCCACCTCTCTTCTCAGAATCGGGGCATCACAAAGTATACAATACAATACATCACTATGCAGTACAATTCAATACAGTACATTCAATGCAATACTATTCAATACAATTTTTAGTATACATTTCAAAGCACATTCAGTACAGACAGTACAGACAATACAGACAATTGTACAATGCAAGTGCCAGTAGATGGCACTACTGGCACGCAGACGATGCTGCAAGAGTGATACTGCAGAATGCATTATACACTAATAAGGACTGCTGCTTTTGGAAACTGAATTAACAGCTTCCACAGCATGTCGCCCCAGCTCTTTATTATGCTGGTACTCATTTTACCAACTTACAGAAGACTGAGTCAACCTAGGGGGCCCTGGAATTGAACTTACGAACTCAAGATCTACATGAGTTTTGGATGCATTAGCTTACTGACAGTAAGAGCTGTTCAGAAGTGGAATACACTTCCTCTTAGTGTGGTGGAATCTCCTTCTTTGGAGGTTTTTAAACAGAGGCTGGATAGCCATCTGTTGAGAATGCTTTGATTGTGTATTCTTGCATGGCAGGGGGTTGGACTAGATGGCCCTTGTGGTCTCCTCCAACTCTATGATTCTATGCCTCCATTGGACTCAAGTAAACAAGCACAAAATAAGACCATAAACTTGCAATCTGAAGCCTTTTAACTTTGAAGTACAACTCATTGAAATCAGTGGAACGTACTTCTGACATTTTTAAAAAAATTAGAACAGGACTTCAGGCAATGTCGGGAAGGAAAAAATTAACTCTAGGAATAAGTTAATTTTATAGATATTAATCCACCAAAATAGGAAATAGCCATTAAATTGCATTTATAATGCTGTTCTGAGAACTCTTCCGAGTAAAAGTTAAATGTAATTCAAATAATATTTGGATTCAGAGTTCCTATGAGGGAAACTCCATTCAGATTATTCTTGTGAGACAAAACCTGAAAAGAAAATTGTGCTCCCTAAAATGTTTCAGAGTCAAAGACAACAGCTCTCCCTCTCATGGAAGCCTGCCCTGGACCGTAGTCCCTCATATGAACGGAAGGAACCCTTATGTCATGGAAAGACAGTTCAGGATTCCTGTTTATAGGTTCTAGCAGCATAATTAATTTCTTTATGCATCAGTACGTTATTATTTTTATTTAATCCCAATCCCCAACATTATGTGGCCAAGAAAATAAAGTACAAAACTAAGCACACATTCCTTTGCATGTTTACACAAAGGCCAGTCCCACAGCATTCAACACAAATAGCCAATCAGTGCCTGGTTGGGAGACAAATGGAAATTCTGTATGTACTGCTTTGAGTTCCATGATGGAAAAGAGTACAGAGGGATATACTATGAAGACAAAGTGTGTGTGTTCAGCATTACAACCAAATCACTAAACTCTTATTCTCACAGAGGAGTTGTTTTTATATGGAAGAAAAACAGGGGCAGTTCAAACCCAAGTTCATCACCAAGTGAGCCTCTCTCTAAGATGTTTCAGTTGTGTGAACTGATACGTTCTCATTGTCTATGTGAAAATACCACCATTAGAGGAATTGGGGCAATCACTAAACAATCCCCCATCCCCACCCAAAGCAAGATTGTTGACACTGCTTCATGCATACAGTACAAGCTTAGGCTACTAATTTCCAAGGCAAATTGTGTTGGGAGGGAGGAACATCACACATGAACTGGCTCATCATCTTTGAGGTAGAACTTTAACGTACCAATACAGAACAGGTTGCAACAGGTTATGAACCATATTACAGTGGTACAGTTTCTCTTTCACAGGCTTTCAGTTTGTCTCCAGGCCTAAGTAATGTGCTGGTTTTAACCTAGAAAACTCTTTACAGCTTGGTACTTCAATACCTGATTGTGTGTCTCTCTCTCTGGCTTTTCTTCGCAAACGAAGATTCAGGAAGGACTCATCCCGCGTTTTCTGCAAGGGCACTGATGACTAAAAAGGCCAATCCGAGATAGACAAGTCCGGTTGCAGAAAGCACAGCAGAAGGTCTCCTTGGGTGATGTTTCCGGGTTGTGATTCTTTCTGCGTTGTTGTTTCTCTTCAAGACTTGTTCGGCATGAGTTCTCAAATAAGGCTGCAGCATTGTGGATAGTGTGTCTCCATGCCTCCCGATGTGAGGCCAGGGCAGACCATTGTTGGTGATCGATTTGGCCGAGCCTGAGATGTTGTTTCAGGGAGTCCTTGTATCGCTTTTTTGGAGAGCCCCTCTTACCTGATTGTAACCTCCTATCATTTGTACCTAACTAATGACTTAAGGTCATCTACACTGCAGAAGTTCTTCTTCAATTGTCCCTTCAGTCTGAGCTTAGGAGAATGGCTAAGCAAGAAGGCTTCTTAGTGAGGAATCCCACCTCTGCAAAACACCCTAGAAAGGCTTGCTGGCAGTTATGTTGCTGTCTTTGCTGCACCAAGTCACTACTATTTTATTTTATTTCAGGCATTTTAAAACTTTTAAAAACATTTTAACTCTATTACTTTGTCCCTGCAATGTGGCATTCTGTCTTGACAGTTTCTTTTAGCTTTGTATTGCATTTTATTGTGCTGTGTTGGTATGTGCTTGCTGGGTCTTTTCTCTTATACTGGACCTAAATGATTTGTTTTAAGTTCTATTGTTTTATTATGAGGTTTTTGACCATTACAAAACTTCTAAAAATTAGTTTTATGAGTCTTTCAATATTACAAATAAATAAGTACAGTATCAGAACATAAAGTCATGACAGATCAGCACAATTTAATGGGTGATGATCTAGGCTCACTTGGATCCAAGCTCAAGGATGGCTGCCCTGGACAGATTTGGGTCAATGCCTCCCAACTTGTTCCCCATGAGCACAAGTGACATAAATAAATAAATAAATAAATAAATAAACCACAGAATGAAAATAAATACAAGTTCATTCTCAGAATATTTAAAAAGTTAAATGAGATAACTTTTAGGATGCAATATACTTTATTTATTATTCCACATTTCTCCCAACCAGTACCCATGGAGACTCTTGCTGTGTACCTTCAAGTTGTTTTCGATTCATGGTGACCCTGAGGCAAACCTATCACAGAGTTTTCTCAGCAAGATTTGTTTAGAAGGGATTTGCCATGGTCCTCCTCTGAGGCTGATAGAGTATAACTTTCCCAAGGTCACTCTGTGTGGTGACCAAGTAGGGATTCCAACCCTGATCTCCATAGCCCAAGTCCAATACTGAAACCACTACACCACATTGGCTCTTGTGGTAAAGAGACTTACAGCATACATTAAAACAAAGTACTGTGAAAACACAGTGATGATATCGAAAAGCGTAAAAACAATTGAATCAACTATTCTATTAAAAACAGCACTAATTTAAAACATAACTATGAGAATAAAAAGTCTATGTGCATGCCTGCATACCCCTCCCCCCATTAAAAGAGCCTTCTGCAACAACCAGTTAATTGCCAAAAGCCAGTCTCAATAAAAAGATCTTGGTATGCTAGTGGAAGAAAAACAGAGAGGGGACCAGCCTAGCATCCTATGGGAGGGAATTCCATAGCCATGAAGCAGTAACCAAGAAGCCCCTCTGATGTATCCTCACCAGATATGCCTGTGACCATTGTGGGACCAAGAGAAAGACCTCCCATGAGGATCTTAAAATTTGAGTAGGCTGTTATAGGGGGACAGGTATATAAATAAAGGGAGATACTGAATCAGATTTTTAAAAAGATGTCCTATATATCACATTTCTCTAGATGTGAGTGGTCAACATAAAAGCATTAAGTGATTTCAGTCCAAATCCATGATATTTTCAAAATATAATCAAAATATCATTGAGTGAAGATAGGAAAAGAAAGATCACACTTCAATTTGGCTAGGAAACCAATCTAAAATATTCACTTCAGAAAATGCAAAGTTTGATGTAATATACTAGATTATAATGTGTTATATGCCAACATAATAATTACAGGCTTTCATGTTATTCCAAATAATCCAGACAGAAACATATTTCTGTTTATAGTAAGCAGCATAGTGCATACTAAGCAGGTTGTTGCTACTACTGAACACTTAGCATTCTATAGTAAATCTATGAAGTCATATGCAAAAACATATTTATGTCACTTACTGTCAAGACTACAAAACTAGCTAAACGCTAGGAGGATTAGCACACATCACAATGGAAGCTAAATACAGTTTTTTGCAGCGGTTTATATATACCTATTACCAAAGCAAAAAAAGAAGTTCTACAACAAGTTAACATTAATTTCATAAGAATACTAGCCAACTTAGAAAGACTGTGTTGTGCCATACATTATACTGCACTTTAATCAGATGTATGAAGCATAATCCTCAACTAGAGACTGGTATATCCATAAATACATGGACATCCTGCCACAATCCTATGTGTTCCTGCCTAAGTGATTATATCATTTTTGCAGGAAATCTAACTGCAATACCAGCCTAGACCAGGAAAACCAGGAGGGAGGAATCAAGAATACCGTTGCCAGAAGGCTGTTAATCTGGAGCTGGGAGGATTTGAAGAACAGGGGAATGGGAGAACAGTGTATTTGGAGTCTTCTCTTTCTCCTCCTCCCATATACACACACCATAAAATAATACTACTGCTGTGGCAACCGCTGCCACCTGGTCCTTAAGCACCTGCCTTTGGGTCCCCAAGTGACAGCAAGATGCAGTGTATTATTACAGCCTCCAAATGCCCTGGGAAGAGGGTGAGAGGAAGGAGAAGAGTGGGGGGGTCCTGTTGTTGTTGCCAACACCACAAAGCAGCTGGTGGTGCTTCCGCCACAGAGCGCTTTTGAGGGGAGCTCCTCTGCCGTGGACCTCAGGCAGCAAAGAGGAGCCTCCACTGGGCTGGACATCTCACTTTTGAGGCTGGCTTGGGAGGCTTTGTCTGCCACAAAAGTTGCTTATCTGGAGAAAAGGACCATCCCTCACCCTGTTATTTTTGGACAGAGTCGCCCCTCAGTGCCCACCCAATACACACAAGAGCCCCTGGGGGTGAAGGCCAAAAGCCTCTCATTCCCTGGGCTATTTGTTTATTTAGGTATTTATACCCCGCTCTTCAGCCACAAAGGCTCTCAGAGTGGCTTACGAATTGTTAAGCATAGCACTTTACACATCTACACCGCTTTTATAGCGCGCTAGGCACTCTCCAAGCGGTTTCCAATGTGTATTAGCTATCAAAAGCATCGCTGTCCCCTCCCCCTGTTCTTTCCTTTCCCCCTAATTTGGGGGATCCACACGACACAAATAATCCAGCTTGAAACTGCATAGTTCCTTCTTATGAAGTCCTGGGGTTTGTAGTTTTACAAGGTCTTTAGCCTTCTCTTCTAAAGAGTGCTATTGCCTCACCAAACTACAAATCCCAGGGTGCCAAAGGAAGGAGTCATGGCAAATAATCCAGTTTCAACCTGGATTATTTCTCTGGTGTGGATGCCCACTGACTGTCCTGGGAGTGCTTAGGTGGCACCACGGACTCCTTCTTCCTCCTCCCTTCGCCGCCTTTTCCTCCAGGTTTAAGGAACGGCCAAACAAGCGGCGGGAGAAAAGCCCTGAGCGTCGGCCACCGCGGAAGGCATACGGGCGGGCGGGCGGGCGGACGCGGGGCTGAGCGACTCACCGGAGAGCTCGTCGGGCTCTAGACCGGTCTCGGTGTCCAGCCCGCAAATCACGAAGTAGTCAGCGAAGCGGCCGGGGACAGACGACGACGAAGAAGAAGAAGAAGAGCCGCCGTCTCCGCTCATCCTGGAGAGGCCCCGCGGGGCGGGAGGGCTTAGATCGCCCGGCGGGAAGGAGAGCCGCCGCCTCGGGGCGCCGCCACCGGGGCTGCTCGTGTGGCCGAGGAGGATGAGGATGAAGATGAGGATGATGGCGGGGCTGCTTCGGCGTCCCCCGCGGCTGCCTCCTCCATGACGGAGCGGCCAGCGCCGCGCGGGGTTGTGGGTAACGGCGGCGGCAACAGCAGGCCCGACAGACGGGCGGACAAACCCACAGAACAGGGCGCCCTCCGCTCGCTCCCCCCCCCCCGCCTTCCCTTCCCAGATGTTTCGGAGGAGGGAGGGGGAGGCGAATGGCAGCAAGAACCGCAATGCTGCACATGCGCGCTGAGCAGAGAGGATGACGTGATCCTCTTTGCGGCTGCCTTGCTAGCTGAGGGCTGCGGGGGGCGCTGCTGGAATAAAGCTGCTTCCCCCCCCCCACAAACGCACACACACACACACAGTGCCCAGTTCTTATATATTTGTTTATATTTATTTATTTTTATTTATTTATACCCTGCTCTTCAGCCACAAAGGCTCTCACAGCGGCTTACAAATTGTTTTAAGCAATAGCGATTTACACGTCTACACTGCATTAAGCAGCTTCCAATGTGTGTTGGCTAACCGTTCTTCTCTTCCCCGCCTTCCCTCCGGCCGGCCTCTTCACCCGCAGGCATTTCTGCCCCACCACATCGCCCTTTTGCTTCCACGGCCCCTGCGGGGAAACGCTCCTTACTTTTCCTACCCACCCCGCGTTTCTTCTTGCTCGACCTACCTCTGTGCTGCTACTACTCACAGCCTCTCTCCTCGTCTTTCCTTTGTTTCGCTTGCTGGCCTCCCCCACCCTTCAGTTTCTTTACAGGACCCCCGGTCTCCTCTCACCCATCATTTTACCCAGCCGTGACTTCAGGTAACAGTATTTACTGGAGAAGCAATCATGGTCACTTTGTTATGCCTAGTGAATGTACACTCCAGGCTAACCTGTCCAGGTTTACTGATGGGAGTAGCCCTGGGCTTATATCTCCTTGCCCTTGTCACCAGCATTTCCATCTCTCTCTAGGTCCAATCCTATTGCCCAGAAGAAGAGGGCATTTGAACAGGTAGCAACAGGGAGGAGGAGGAGGAAGTCCAAGAGACCTGGGGATCAGCACTGCCCCCCCCCACACTATCATCTCTCTCTGGCTTTTCTTCCCAAATGAAAATTCATAAAGGACTCATCCTGCACTTTCTGCAAGCGCGCTGATGACTAAAAAGGCCAATCCAAGATAAACAAGTCCGGTTGCAGAAAGCACAGCAGAAGGTCTCCTTGGGTGATGTTTCTGGGTTGTGATTCTTTCTGTGGAGATTTTCAGACCGCGTTTCAGCGTGCCTAACGTGGGAGGAGCTTTCGGGAGAGGGACGGCGATCTTGCGCAGCAGGGGGGCGTTTTCAGACGCCATTGTCCCTCTACCGAAACCATCCGTGTCACTTCCGTGAAGCTTCGGAAGCCGCAGAGCCATATTTTAATCACGGAGGTTGCCCGTGATTAAAATATGGTGCTGAGGCTTCCGAAGCTTCATGGAAGTGACACGGATGGTTTCAGGAGAGAGACAACGGCGTCCGAAAACACCCCCCTGCTGTGCAAGATCGCCGTCCCTCTCCCGAAAGTTCCTCCCGCACTAGGCACGCTGAAACGCGGTCTGAAAATCTCCTGTGTTGTCATTTCTCTTCAAGACTTGTTCGGCGTGAGTTCTCAAATAAGGCTGCAGCATTGTGGATAGTGTGTCTCCATGCCTCCCGATGTGAGGCCAAGGCGGGCCATTGTTGGTGATCAATTTGGCCGAACCTGAGATGTTGTTTCAGGGAGTCCTTGTATCGTGTTTTGTTTTGTTTTGTTTTGTTTTGTTTTGTTTTGTTTTGTTTTTTGGAGCGCCCTTCTTACGCTGACCCATGGCGAGTTCACCGTAGAGTACTATTTTTGGGAGGCGATGGTCTTCCATCCTAGAAACGTGCCCTGCCCAGCATACCTGTGTCCTCAATATCATGGCCTCAGTGCTGGTGATTTCCGCTTGTTCAAGGACAGCAACATTCATCACATAGTCAGTCCAGTGTATATTTAGGATTGTGCATATACAGCGCTGATGAAAGCGTTCGAGGAGTCAGAAAGTACCCAAAGCCCCTCCCTGAAACTGGGGTGCAATTCCTCGATCTCCATGACTCAGATGATGTAAGTTGATATCAATGATTTAAGCTTATATAAGTTGAAGGCAGTAGGAGGAGAAGAAGAAGACCACATTACAGATGGATTGATTCAATCAAGAAAGCCATGGCCCTGCATCTGCAAGACCTGCTGATAACTAGGGTGCTTCATAGGGGCCAGCCTGATGGCAAATAGCAGTACCCTGAACCAAGGAGTATACCTTTTAATAATGATGATGATGATGATGATAAAACTTTAGTTATATCCCGCCCCTCTACGAAACACAATCAAGGGGGCTTACAACAATTAAAATATACTGTACATCCCGAACCCTCAATCTCACCTCCCTTAAAATACAATTAAATCTTAAAATACAATTAAATTTTAGATTACACAGGACTCTGGACCCAATCCTAATGGTATCAGTATTCCCTTTTATTCCTTCTCAACTAGAACTACTCCTCAAGGACGCTTGCAAATCAGTTCTTTTCCCTCTGTCCTCTAGAGCATTGACACTAGTCTTTCTTCTGAGATTTCCCCCCTTTAACTCTTGCTCCATCATATTAAAGGCTAAAATCCATCATGTACTGGTATTCCTTGTCTCTAGAAGATAATTGTATTAAAGTTGACAGTCCCTTTGCTGCCAGAAAAAATATGTTGTACTTTCAACAGCCATTTCACATTCTCACTTCAGTCTTTACCATTTTTGGCCTCCATGTGCATTTCCCAATTTTACTTGTTTGTACAAGCTATGCAGTGATTACTTTTTATTAATTACAAGGCTTAAGGAGTCAGAATATTATTTTGGATTGTTATAGCTATTTAATCCCTTTCTGTTTTGTGGTTAACACTAATGGAATGCCACCAGCTTTTAAGATAAAGAGTAATTCTAAACTGTTCATTAGCAGTCAGGAATTAGAACAGGGTATATGCATCGTTTTGGAAGCAAATGTAAGTGTGGGTAACTAGGCTGCAGTAAACAAATTTCGCCTTCTCCACAAAAGCTCTGTGAAAATGCTGCAAGAGACACTGCTGTATGAAGTGAGTGGTAATGCAGGGACAGAGAAGCCTGGGTAATCTGTAGGGCATCTTCAGGAGGCAGAAGATGTCCATGGAAGTCAGATTCTTGATCTGTTCCGTAGTATTTCAAAATTAAGAATTTCACCCACCACACTTTGACTTTTCTTCCTTTCTTGGGTTACAAAAACTTTCAAAAGACTGGCAGTTAGAAACAAGGGCTCTTGTGGCATCAAAAAACAAACAAACAAACAACTAACTAGCTTTATTTGGTTTAAGCTTTCATCTGGCAAATTCAGATGGCATAAAAGTTATAATAACTGTGCCCAGTATTGGTGTTTCCATGTTTAAATTCTCTATTCACATGTGATGGGCCAGGACTCAGATTCTGAGGATGAGTGGGATGCTTCAGCAACCCCTGTGGAATGGCAGCCTCAGGACACAGAGCCAGGACTCATCTGAAGATGATCCAACACAGGCATCATTGAAACAGCTGGAACCATCGCATAAGGAAGCATGGCCCCCAAGCCCTTACACCGACCAAGCAGAGAAGAGAGCAGAACCAAGATGATGTATGAAGCTCCTTGCCAAACAGCAGGAGAAGTGCTCTTAATCAAGGGCAGCTGGCTGTAGCCAATTTAAGATATAGCTTTGACCCATGTTTCCTACTGGGAACAACTGTCAGATTTCCAGCTCCAGTTTGGCATCCCTGTGGTTCTACTCTAGAATCCTGAAACCCTGACCCGTGGACTGGCTGATAATTTTCCCTGGCTTTAAGACCCTTGGACTGGCTGACAACCCTGTTTGACTCTCAGAACTTCAGACCAGCTTGACTTCTCTTCTGCACATCTTCCTTGCAAACGAACCTTTACAGGCAAGATTGCTCTCAGAGACTATTGTTTGATTTACTGACCCTGCTTTCACTGCCTTTATCTGTGAGCACTCTGAGTTAATTACTTCCTCTCTAGCAAGTCAGGTGAGTGTGCCAGAACCTGAAGTAGGACATCACATGGCACATGTGGCATAGTAACCACTCTCATGGTCTAGCACAGTAGTTCTTTTAAAATAAAAACATTTAGTTACAATAACTTTAAATAATATCCATAAACTTTGCATAGAATTTTTAACAGCTCAGTACAATAGTTATACACAAATAAAACCAGTCTGAAGCCATGAGATCTACACTTTCTCTAAGTCATTGTTATTACAGTACTACACATAGGTTCTTTCCGTGACTTCCTGTGTATTACCAAATCATAAGGATTTTGTATTTGTAATGTATGTCTCAACTCCAATTCCTTTAACTAAATGTATTCCTTATACTGTATGTAAGATCAATAAACTTAAAATGTTAAACACTTTCCACCTTTTTGCATCTATTGTTTTTCTTAGTTTTGTTTACGCTGCTGTTCTTTAATATATACCACATGTGTCTTTACTGTGTAACTTTACACTTAACCATCTGCCAATAGCTCTTGTTTTATATTCCATCTCTTTTCCCAGTATTTTGTTACTGGTAACCAGTCCAGTTGCATTTTATTTGTAAAATTCTTATTTGAAATATCTGTCAGTCTATCAAGTTCTTTCATTTCATTTAAATTCAATAACCATTCGTCTATCGATGGGACTTCCTTTCTTTTCCATTTAGTTGCTAAATTTATTCTTACTGCCAAGATCATGTGTAGTATTATCCACCAGTATTTTCTTTCATCATCTCTGTTCAAGCTTGAGGTCAAGTTTAGTAAATATAATTTGAGGTCCATTGGATATCATATGTTTAATATGTTTTGTATTGTATTATGTATCTTAGTCCAATATTTTTTAAGTAGTGAGCAGTTCCACCAGGTGTGTATTATTGTTCTCACTTCTTTCTCACATTTCCAACATTTGTCTTCTTTTAGTTTATATATTTTACTGATTCTCAATGGTGTGAGATACCATCTATTGACCATTTTTAGGTGATTTTCTTTTAAGTCCTGGCAAGCAGTAAAGGTGTTTGTTTTATGCCAAGCATTGTCCCATTCAATGTGAAGTCGAAGACTTTCATGGCCGGCATCGATAGGTTTTCCGTGTTTTTTTTCCAGGCTGTGAGGCTGTGTTCTGGAAGAGTGTATTCCTGACATTTCACCTGCATCTGTGGCTGGTATTTTCAGAGAATGGTGCGGTAGGGCTGTGTGCAGTTTATATACTGTGAGTCCTTGTTGGAGAGCATATGTAAATTTGTGTATTTGAATGGCTAGTTCCTGGAGGGAGATATGCAAGGAGAATTAGTGTCTGTTTGGCTAATGGTCCATTGTCTGATGCAAATCCCCCTGTCCCTGGGTGAAGTTCATTTGCATGTGTTGAATTTTGATTTTGGTGTTTTTCAGGACTTGTAGCCAAATTTTGTTTACTTTAAGGGTTTCTTCTTTCCTGTTGAAGTTGTCCAGGTGTTTGTGGATTTAAACCAAGGCTGACCCTGCTTAGCAGCCAACATCAGACAGGACCTGGTGCCTTTAAGCTATTTAGGCCATATTAAAAACATGTCACAACAAGTTAAAATTATCAAAACCTGTGGGATCTAGTTATTTTGCTCAACTCTGCACTAGTACA
Organism: Gambelia wislizenii; assembly: GCA_030847615.1. Taxonomy (NCBI): domain Eukaryota; kingdom Metazoa; phylum Chordata; class Lepidosauria; order Squamata; family Crotaphytidae; genus Gambelia; species Gambelia wislizenii. The sequence continues at coordinate 366,509,889 of JAUMIR010000001.1, forward strand.
TGGTTTTAAACGTTCTAATTGTTAACATCTTAACATGCTTTGAGACAGTTTACATGAGTCTTATTTTATACATTATTCTACATTGTTTTAAATTGATTTTATTCTGCCCTGAGATCTTGTGGTATGGAACAAGGGAAAAATACTGTAATACATAAAGATAAATATTTACACTGTTTATGTTAACCTCTTTTATCCAGATGCAGGAATTATTTAACAACTGGGGGAGGGGAAAGTGAGTAAATGAGAATATACTCAGGCTAAATGGAATTCATCATGAAGATAGTAAGGTAAATTACTTTTTATCCAAGGAAAAAGAAAATCAATTTCCTGCAACTAATTTAACAATAGAAGCATCAGCCAGACATCAAAGGAGTCACAGACAGAATAGGGAAACTGATGAGGAAAAACAACCTCCAAACAATCTACAGACCAACCAAGAAAATCCAAGAAATGCTACACTCAGCGAAGGACAAAAGAGACCCTCTCACAGCTGCAGGAGTTTACCGCACACTATGCAGCTGTGGACAAGTTTACATAGGGACCACTAAACACAGTGTGCAAACACGAATCAAGGAACATGAAAGATAGTGCAGACTGAGCAGCCAGAAAAATTAGCAGTAGCAGAACACGTTATAAACTAACCTGGAGACAAAATGTTATTTAAAAACACTGAAATTCTGGACCAGGCCAATAACTATCATGTCAGAATGCACAGAGAAGCTATTGAAATCCACAAACACCTGGACAATTCAGGAAAGAAGAAACCCGAAAAATAAACAAACTTTGGCTACCAGTCTTGAAAAACACCAAAATCAAAAGTCAGCACATGCAAATGAATTTCACCCAGGGACAGGGGTATTTCCAGTAGACAATGGACCATTAGCCAACAGACACTAATCTTCCTTGCATATCCTCCTACCCTAGGAACTGGCCATTCAAATATACAAATTTACATATCCTCTCCAACAGGGACTCACAGTATATAAACCCCACACACCCCTACCCCACAATTCTCTGAAAATACCAGCCGCAGATGCAGGTAAATGTCAGGAATAAACACAGCCTCTCAGCCTGGAAAAAACCCCACAAAAAACCTATGGATGCTGGTCGTGAAAGCCTTTGACTTCACATCAGCCAGAACCCTGTATGGAAGTTGCATCTTCATAAATGCACTTATGTATGTGGGAATTAGAACTGGGCAGTTTTGTAATATCTGTATGCAGTACAGGGCTGCAACATTACTATGTAGCAGAGCCGGCAAAGTGACTGATGTGCATCAGTCTCATTGGGCATTAGGGCGCATCAGGCATTCTTGCTGTTGTCCCAATATGCACAATTCACTAACAGGGTTTCTAAGCACCTCTGATACTTAGCTAAGTATATGTAAAGTTACATTAAGTAAAAGGTGATATGGGATTCCAGCTATGATTTCTATTAATTGCAAAAGGGTTAGAACTAAATTATCTAGCTGAACAAAAATATAGCCTTTAAAAAGTAAACTTTTATCTGGAACTGATCTGAATACCACTTTGATATAGGTAGCCTTATCGTTTGTTAACTACAATGGAGGAGGAGGAGGATATGCATAATTTCATATATAGCATGGGTTGTAATCTGCATGGACAGTCATACTTACATCAGCTTATTTCTGGAACTGTGATCTTGCTCCTACTGCTATAGGAGTCACACTTCTTCAATAACAGCTGTGTGTTTAAAGTGGCTGAATTGCTGCAGGAACATTTTGCACTTCTTCCAAGTATCCCAGAGGGCCAGTAGTAATGAGCTGGTACATGAGGCAGGTAAAAAGAGTTATCATGGTCATTACCACAGAAGTACAATCAAGTGCAGCCAAATATAGGTTATTAGTTGCTGGATGCAGAATCAAATTCCAACTCAGGCCCTGCTTCTTTAATTAATTTTTTGGGGAGAAAATTCCTTCACCACTGTTGTGGGGTAGTTATTCTTGCTAGAACGTGCATGATAAAAGACTTTGAGAACAGTGAGGAAGGAGTCCACTGCTGCATGCTCTCTGTTTCCTCTGAGCTCCCAAAATGATAGGGTTTAGAAACTAGCAACCTTAATTAATAAAATAGAATGGCCAGATGTGGGCAGGTAGCAAGAGACAGGACTCTCACAGCTTTAATGGTTCTGTAGATGGTGAAAAGTGCAGGAGCCATCTATTCTTCTGCATCTGGGATCCCAATGCTTGTGCAGAAGAGGGAATTTCAGCAGATGTTACTTGTCAGGCAACAAGCAAGACCAACTGATAATTCTCTCTTCTACCCAACCATTAAAGGTATAGGATACCTCTCTAGTTTTCACTCTTTCAGGAGCAGGAAATGCTATGGGTTGGACAGAAGCTTCAACAGTTGAATGTCATCTGCCTCCAGGATAAGAACAAATTTAAAGTGCATTGGTGTAACAGTTAAGTTTGCTAACTACACCTTGGGATAAATGAGCTGTGTTAAGAGCCTGTGATTGTGTCAAAAACCAAACATAGCAAATGCCTGAAATACCCTGATATAATAACACTTGTCACAGATGGGCAGCTTGCTTGAAGACTTCATTCTATATGCCATTGGCCATGATTTGTTCTTTATACTGTCCTCTTAACTTTCCTATATTGGTAATCTCAAATAAGCAGAGGTAGCATTTTATGCTTAAACATTGTACATGAGGAGAGGAATTATCCAGGGTCACTCCTTTCCCCCGTGCCAGCTAACTCTATTGCTTCATGCTCTCTGCAGATCACTGCATTGATTTGCATTCTGAAGGGTACTTGGAGACTATCTTAAAAAAACTTTTAAATAAAACTTATATGATATACAGTAGCAACATGACAAGACTTGTAATATTTGCACTGTGGTGGAGGCGGGTTATTTTTAAACAACTTCCAGAATTTGTTTAAAGCTTAAAAAATACATTCCATGTAAAAGTCCACAAGGAAAAAACACATAAAGATTAGAAGGGCAATTCTGATTTACGGTAATTTATTTGGTCTTGATCCAAAGAACTACACAACTAATTACGTAGGCAGGGGCAAAGCTGTTTTGAAAGTGGTGGAAGTTCCAAAAGTAGTTTGAGATATAATATGGGCTGTGTTGTCCAAAGGAAAAAAGGACAGGTTTTCACTGTACATGCCCAAGCCCTTGAATATATGCAAAGCAGCTGTTCGATCTCAGACTGGCTGTTTTTGTCTGTTTACTGTAGCCTCTATTGTTCAAAGTGTTTAAGCTGGGAAGGGATAAAACATTGAACCTATGCAAAACTAGTAAATGCCTGTAAATGCATATCTGTGCTAGCCATAATTCACTGAGACATCAGTGAATATCCCCCAAAATTACAAATGTCTTTGGTTGTAATCACAATTTCTGCACTCACTTTGAAGTCCAAATTCCACATGAAAAACTTGCAGAGAAGGAGGACACTCATAACTCATTAGGAAATCATTGAATATGCAGCACAAGCTGAGTGTTTAGGTTGTTGACCACTTTTCAGTATTGTATCCAGTTTCAAGCTGAAATTCCAAACAGGGGCCTTCTTAGAAGCAAAAAAGGGGTGGGGGTGGGGGGCTGCCTAACATATTAGGTCTCAAAATCTGACAAGAATGTTTTCATTTGTTGCTGAAGAGCCATTGCCCAGTTTTAACTCAAAATTGGGAGTGGAGGGAATTCCTAGAAGCATAAAAGGAAGCTGCTATAACTAATTTTTTTTAAAGGGATAGTAAATAAATGTCCATAATTTTATCTCCACACTGTGTGTGGTAATAAAGCTAATGAGTCAATAACCCGAGACCTAAAACAGAATGGAAATGCTATTTGTGGGTGCTTTGCTTACCCAGCTGTTCAGTATATTCTGGAGTGGGCTACACTCCCTAAAGCAGTAAGGAGATAGACATAGACAGCATGTAGCCCCTCACCCCATCCTACCTCCTCTGAAGTTACTGCTGCTGGAAGAGAGTCCTACTACCAAAAAGAAGACAAATAGGACTGAACTAAGTCAACCTCTAGAAGCCAAAATGACCAAACTGAGACTATTATATTTTGGGCACATCATGTTGACAGTAAGAGCTGTTCAGCATTGGAATGCACTGCCTTTGAGTGTGGTGGAGTCTCCTTCTTTGGAGTTTTTTAAACAAAAGGCTGGATGGCCATCTGTTGGGAATGCTTTGGTTGCAGTGTAGGGGGTTGGGCTAGATGGACCATGTGGTCTCTTCCAACTCTATGATTCTGTGATTCTATGACTAATTGAAAATAATACTGGGAAAAGTAGAAGGCACCACATGCTCCTCTAAATGACATCTAAGATTTATCTTGGAATAGTTATTTTTAAAATCCTTGCATCTCCTGTCTTCCAGAGCCGAAATTCAGTTGCTAGCCTCACCTACATCAGACCCACTGAAACAACAGCAAGTTGGTAATTCAACATTTAATGCTAGTTCCAGATGGGCCAATGGGAGAATATGTGGTCTAAGGGACTGAAATTTACCTTATGTTATGAACTTAAAGATAATTTTTATAAAATGATCTACAGGTGGTACATGACTGTGATGCTGACCTAACCAGGCCAGCCCTGCAGTTCCTAGCCTTGGCCTGTCGCTTTCAGCTTGCCTTGTGGTTCCCACTTTCCAATCCCTTTTTGGATTTGGGTCCTGGGTGTCTCTTAGTGTGGATAGGTCTGTTTAAAAGTGTTTTCTTTAATGGTAAACTTAACCACCTCTTGATTCAGGGTGAAAAAAGCCAGTCAGACACAGGTTTAACATATTAACAAGCAGTTTAACTTTGGTGGTGTTTTTTAAAATAAAAAATGTATTAAATAAAAAAAAATCCAGCACAATCAACATATAGCAATAGGTCCATCCATTCAGATTTCGTAACAGTTAGCAACTTGACTACTTATTGCAGTACTTAACCAGAGTCCTGGGTGAAATGTTGAAAATTTTGATGGTCCTGCAATGCATTGTTGGTGTAATCAGTAAAAGGAGCCCATTTATTCTCAAAAGAGTCATATGTGATGTATTCTTTTTATTATCTTCTCGTTGGGCATGAGCTTCCCCATTAGCCATGTATCCCAGATCCTTTCCCACCATCTTTGGATTGAAAGATTACCTGTTTTCCAGTTGGAAGCAATTTCCAATTTTGTATTTATAAGAGAGAAAAAAATTATGAGGTCTCTGTGGTTCAGGTGCTTCTGTTGTGAATCATATATTGAAAATAGCTGAAGAGTAGGATAAGCATCATTGTAATAGTACTAATAATTTTCACAACTTCAGACCTAAATTGGGCCACCACAGAACAGATTATCTATATATGGAGGTAGGTATCTTTGGAACTGCAGCCTCTACAACAGTCGGAGGGTGTACTTTTAGTAATATGAGCCAATCGAACAGGTGTAAGCCACTTGTGAACCATTTTGAGAATGCATTCTTTAAATTTAGTTGCACAAGATTTGTATGGAGTTGATGTCCACATTTTTAACCAGTTTGTATCTGAGACCGAAGCTCTGAGGTCAGCTTCCCAACCTGATTTACTATTAAGTCTCATCAATTAACCATTTACTAATCTGTGATGTTAACCCTTGCAGAGGCAAATATTTTACAATACATATATTTTGGGGGGGAAAGTCAATGTGCATGGAGCTTCCTCTTCACAGTTTAGTTTTGCAACAAATTCGAGTATTTGATAGAGTTCCATGTAGGAGTCATAGAGGATAATGGCTGTACCAGTTAGTCTCGTGATTTTGAGTTAGAATTATGAAATAGATCACAGACAGTAAATAACCCTTTATCCTTCCACACTCGAAATTGGGAGATCCTATCAGGGCTGTAGAAGTTTGGATGAAAAAGAAAAGGCCTAATTGGTGATGGACAAGGCGCAGAAATAGGATGCCATTTTTTCCCATGCTATTTATGTGGTTTGTAAAAAGCGATTTGATACTTTTTAAAGGTCTCTATTAGTGACTTTGGAGAATACAATTCTCAATCCTACAGAAAAGTCAGGTTCTAATTTTAATCTTACCCATCTAGTGGAGTTATCATTTCTGATCAATTGAACAAGTTGAACAATCTGGAAAGCTTCAAAATAGAGTTGTACATTTGGAATAGCAAGGCCGCTTTTCTGAGATCGTGAGTATCTAACCGTCAACAGAAAGCGAGGCCTTTTATTATCAAAGACAAGTTGTTAATCATGGTTTGCCAGTTTTTGAAATACGAAGGCAAAGGAGTTAGTGGAATGGTTTGGGGGAGGGAATAAAATTTTGGAACTAAAAATGTTTTTACTAATGCGATTTTACCCATCAAAGAGAAGGTAAAAGTTTCCCAGCAATTAATTTTAAACTTGACCCATTTAGTTAGTGGTTTGTAATTTCTATACAGCATTTGATATGGTTGTTTGTTAATAGAACACCCAAGTACTTAAAAGCCAATAGGGATAATTGTAAATTCATTAAATTCTGCCACCTCTGTTGGGTTGTCAAATGAGTATTATGGCAAAGCATTTTAGATTTGTGAACATTTATTTCAAAGCTTGAAAGTTGGTCAAAAGAATCAAGATTAGAAAGGATAGGTAATGAAGAATCCAGGTACATAAAGAAAAGCATAATATCATCAGCATATAAATTTATTTTGTGCTCTTGGTAATTTATCTTGGGGCCTCTAATCGTAGTGTAGTTTCTAATTGCTTCAGCTAATGGCTCAATAGCTATTGCCAAAAGAAGAGGGGATAGAGGACAGTCTTGCTTTGTGCCATGACACAGTGGTATAGGGTTGGAATCCCTTTTATTGATGTTTATGACAGCTTTTGAATTTACATATAAATGCTTAAGGAGGTCAATAAGGATATCTCCAAAGTTCATTTCTTCTAACACCTTAAAGAGATATTGTATTGTCATTCCACTCTGTCAAAAGCTTTTAATGCATTCAGTGAAAGCACTGCAAAGGGAACACATGACAGAATGGAGAGGTGCATAATATTAAGTGCTCTCCTGATAGCGTCTACAAGTCTATGGCCAGGCATGAAGCCTACCTGATTGATGTTTATATATTAAGTAATAAATTACTTCAATCAATTGGACATAATAGAAGACAGCAGCTTGACATCCTGATTGATGAGAGCAACAGGTCTAAATGCCTGAACAGATGGATTTTCTTCAGACATCTTTGGAATAGGTATGATGTGAGATATTCTCCAGCTTTTACATGGAGGGTTTTTGTCAACTGTTAGATGAGGGGTAAAATTTGTGATCAATAATTTATAAAATTCACCAGAAAAGCCATCAGGTCTGGTGATTTCCCAGGTTTCAACTTTTAAATAGCTGTTTTTATTTCTGACTCATCAATTGGTCTATTTAAAGCTGCTTTATGCTGATCACTTTTTTTTATTTAAATATTTTTATAAGGGCATCAAGGTTCAAATCTGGGGATAATTCAGGTGAATATATGTTAGTATAGAACTTTTCAAATTCTAGGAAAAGAGTTTTGATTGTGATATAATGGTCTCTTTTTCTGTAATGATACTCAAAATTAATTTTTGCTCCACTTTCCTTTTCACTAATCTCAATAATAGTTTGGAATTTTTATTGCACTGTTCATAATAATGTGCCTTGGGGTACATAAGCGAAGTCTGATCCCCCCCACAAGTCTAATTCCTCTAATTCTGCTTTTTTTCTTCAGCAGTGTTTCAAAAGCAAAAGTATCAGGAAGAGATCTATGGACTTGAGTTAATTCAGTTATTTCTTACATAAGACTTATGTAAGAAGTTTTTTATAGTTTCTAATTTTCTTTTGTTTTGCTTTTTGCTCTAAGCATCACTTTTAAAGTATCCCATAGAAGAGCTTTTGTGACCTGTTCTTTTGGTAAATTGATTTAATTTCATTCCAAAGTTTAGATTTCAATTGCTAATTTAAAAGGAGAGATGGATTAAATCTCAAAATAGTGGAAGGTGAAAAATCTACACTAATAGACCAGTCTAAAATTCAGGGAGAATGATCCAAAAATAATATTGGTTCTACAGAGACATTCCATATGGAAGAAAGGGATGATCTGTAAACAAAAGAATGATAACTCCATGAATAAGAATTACATATGGGGGAATAGAATGTATAGTCTTTATCAGTTGGATGAATAATTCTCCATGGATCTACTAGGCCTTTGCAAATAATTAGTTTGGTTACTCTGGAGGACTGAGATAACCTATTTGGTTTGAAAGCACCTGACCCATTTAGAAATGGATTAAGTACCAAATTTGAGTCTCCTTCCAGTATAACCTCACCCATTTGTATGTCTTCTAGTATTTGAATAAATGAAGTCATAAATGTGTAGAGATCATGGTTAGGGGTATAGAAAGTGGCCAAAGTGACCGGGCATCTTGCAAAATTAAATATTGTCCATTTGAATCCTTTTTAATTTTATTTAGATGGAAAGGAATGCCCCTACAGTAGCCACTCCCCTGCTCTTACCTGTACCCCCTGCTCCTAATTGATCTCCAAATTTGGAAACAGGGAAAACTGGTTTAAATCCTCTGTTACGAGTTTTTTTGGAGAAAAAGAACATCTGGATGTAAAGGTTTAGCTGTTTCAGAATTTTAGCTCTCTTAGAATGAGAGCCAAGGCCTTTAACATTGTAAGAAATTATATGAATGGGGGTTAAATCAGATACATTTAGACAAACAGGTTGCTTACCTGTAACTATGGTTCTTCGAGTGGTCATCTGTGTTCTCACACAAATGGGGTTTGTGTGCCTGGGCAAACTCCATAACAAAATGTTCCAGAACTGAGTAGCTTGGCGGGAAGTCTAACCCTCTCATATCGACCACACATGCTCAAGCCTACCAAGCCACCTTCCCTCAGTTTCGAAGTCCACCATGAAGGAACAGGGATCAGAAAGAGGGGAGGTAGGGCGGGTTTGTGTGAGGTCACAGATGGCCACTCAAAAAAACACAGTTACAGATAAGCAACCTATTCTCCAACGTGTTCTCTGTACCTCACACAAATAGGTGACTATAAAACTTACCAATGGATGGTGGTACAGTCACTGGAGAAACGAAGATAGAACTTCCTGGCCAAAACTGGCATCAGCCCTGGCTCTGCAATCTAGACAGTAGCATCTGATAAATGTAGAAAACCAGAAAGTGAAAGTGAAAGAACCTACTGTTATGATGGAGTCCCATCATGCTGCCTTAAGGTGCAACTCCCATCATGCTGCTAAAGAACTACAACTCCCTTTGTCTGCAAACAGTCTTGCCAGCATAGTATCAGGTAAGAAAAGGGTTAATGGAAGGGAGGGTCTAAAACACTACCTCCACAGAGCTAATGAGATGACATCAAAACCATGACACCATATGACTGGACTGACCAATTACAGCTCTAAGCCCGGGAACTCTGATGAAGATTTAACTGCTTTTGTTTTAAGCCATTGGAGATTCTTGTTTGAGATTCTGGAGAGAGATGTGAGGGAGAGACAAGGCCTGCTATGACTGGTAGAGCAAAGCTATCCTACACCTGGCTTGGCTCCCAGCCACCTGGATAACACCTCAAGGCAACAAACTGCAAGTATTTAGTAGAGATCAGGGCATGTTTAGCCATGTTAGGGAATTGTTTTTAATTTCTTTACTTTGGTTGAATGTAGTTAAATTAGTAACTGAATGTAACCTGAGTAATGTAATGCTTTGATCTTAATACTCTGTGATTGCTATAACTTTAAACCTGCCTGAGGTATGGGAGAAGCCTACCTCATGTGAGATTGCATGACTGCTTCCACTTGAATAAAGTAACTTTATTAATCTTCCTATAACTGATGCTTACCATGGGCCTTGCTTCTTGACTATGCTACTCTGAGTCTCCTCTGGGGTTAAGAGGAGGGAGTTAGTTGATTCTATAGTGACAAGGAGTGCCACTGGTTATCAGAGAATACGCACAATTTCCCACTGCATTGTAAGTGGAAAAAAGGGGGGTCCCAAGGGGAAGGAACCCCCCCCAGTTTGACTCAGTGGGTGGTGGCAGCTGGATTGTTTTGTGTTTGTTTTGGGGGTCTGTAGGGAGCATCCTGGAGTAAGGCAACTCAGGATTACCCCTACAGGAAGACTAACCTGGGGGTCCTGGGAAGTGAACCCAGGTTTAGCCCTTGACACCTGCTCAACAGGAGAACACCCAAGATGAAGTTGTTCTGCTGGCAGATGAAAAGAAACTGAGGGAAGATAGTTTGGTGGGCTCGTGTATGCATGGTGGATAGGAGGGTTGGGCTTCTTGCCAAGCTACTCAGCTCTGGAACATTCTATATGGAGTCTCTACACAGGCGCACAAACCCCATTTGTGTGAGGCACAGAGACCACAATGAAGTATTTTTTTGTTATGGTTTTCCATCCCTAATGTGTTAAGGGGGAACATAGTAGCCTTGGAAATATTTGAATATGGATGTCCAGCAGAAGTAAAGTCTGAAATGGGGGTATCCCTTTTTCAGCCTTGCCCCCCCCCCCATAACTTTCTTTATTATATAATGCAGAATATGTGATAATTTAAGCAATTCCAGTACTTGGTTCCAAACAAATAACAGAATCCACACTAGGTATTATCAGGCCCCCTTTCCTTCAATTCACTCAACATCACCCAGATACATCCACTCCCCACCGTCTCTCAACTGTCAGCTCTTACAGGCTCTCCTTCCCAAGGCCCCTCCTTCCCATCACAAGAGTTCTCTCTGGTGGGATTGGCTGCCTTCTGTTATCCCCACACATTGCTTCACACCCATTCATCAAAGCACAACTCAGTAACATATTTGCAAGTTTTCCTCCGTCTCTATCAGCTTCACAATGATGCCAGAGTAGTTATCTAGAATGTATAAAAGACACTTCTAATGTATGCTGGAAATGTGAACAAAAGGAAGGAACATTTTATCATGTGTGGTAGACATGTGAAAAAGCAAGAAAAATTGAATACAAATACACACATTGATGTAGAGGATTTTAAAGACTAATATTCAACTAAAGCCAGAACTGTTTCTTTCGGGACTGTTGGATGCAAAGTTGGAGAAGACTTATGGAAGATTGTTTCAGTATATGACAACAACAGCAAGACTGGTGTACGTGCAAAGATGGAAGAATTCAATATTACCTACTGTGGAAGAGTGGTTGGTAAAACTGATAGATTTAGTAGAATTGAACAAATAGTCTTGTTTGATTAGAGAAAGATCATTAGTGACATTTCTCAAAGACTGGAAACCTCGTATGGACTTTATGCAAAAGAAAGAAAGAAAAAGATTGGGTAATTTTTGGTTTTGATCACTAGTACGGATTATGGAAAAAAGAAGATATATTAATGTTAGTAAGTGAGATATGAATAATTATGTAATACATATAATTGCTGAAAAGCTAAACAGAAGTCATTGCTTCCTTTCTTTTCTTTTTCTTTCTTTTTTTCTAATATCTTTTAGTGTGATGGCAAAATCTTATTTTTTTTAATATTAGTTCCATTGATTCTTCTCTATAGTTAGGAGTAGCTATTGACTTTAGGCCCAGACCAGACACCTTTTCTGAGCAAAAGCTATAGGTACCTCCTGATGATCTGGAAAGTATCTGAGCAGTGGAAACCCAATGCTCATAATAGAATCATAGAATTGTAGAGTTGGAAGAGACCACGAGGGCCATCCAGTCCAATCCCCTGCCACGCAGGAAATCTTGATCAAAGCATTCCTGACAGATGGCAATCCAGCCTCTGTTTAAAGACCTCCAAGGAAGGAGACCCCACCACACTCCAAGAGAGTGTGTTCTCTATCACAAACAGTTCTAATTTTAAACTATATTCTTTCATTCACCAATTCTTTTTAGAACCTGAAGGGATTTCCACATGCTACAAAATGTCGTTATGATGAATGCAAATTACTGAGTTATGAGCCAATTAAGTTCCCACAGAAAGTAAAGTCAAACTCCTCTCAAAAAGAAATAATTTGATTTTGTTGTTTTAATTTTATTAAATTTTATTAGTCATCTTACAATGTGTTGACATTATTTTCTTTAAACTTTAACCAATAAACAAGGTTGAATCTTCTAAGTTATGTTATTTTACAAAGATTATTTCTCTGACTTCCTACACAACGTACATTCAACGAAAGTCAGACTTGCGATAAATCATACTCAAACATAACTGACTTTGACATGTTTTAGGTTATGTACACATATGTCTGGGCTCTATTCCCGACCTTGTTGGAGATTTATAACATCCTGTATCAGATTCTCATCTTGTAGATCCCCCTTTTTAATCCAGTCTTCCCTGATTGATTCCCATTCTTTTTGCCATTTACTCTCTTTCTTATTACGTAGCCTATTTGTCAGCATATCCAATTCAAGCATATCTATCAACTTGTTTTTCCATTCATTTACAGTCGGGCAATCTTTCAATTTCCACTTTTTAGCTGTAATTAATCTTGCTGCCATAATCATATAAAGTATTACCCTCCAGTACATGTTTCTTATCTCTACCTCTACCTCCTCTATAATATTTAGTAAATACATCTTAGGGGTGAAATCCAGATTAAGATTTCTTAAATATTATCGTGAACTTGCCTTCAAAATGTCTTGATCTTCGGGCACCCCCACCACGTATGTATCAAAGTTCCCTGATTCCTCCCACATTTCCAACAGTTGTTCAAGAACTTTTGATTCATCTCATTTAGTCTTAATGGCGTATAGTACCATCTAAGGGCAATTTTAATGTAGTTTTCTTTTAAATTTTGAGATGTGGTGAAGGTAAAAGTTCTTTTTCTTGCTTTTCCCCATTCCTCTAGAGAGATGTTATCACCTATGTCCACCGCCCATTTTATCATGTATTCCTTTATGTATTCTTGTTCTGTAGATCTTGCCAACAGCAATCCATAGAATTTTGAAATAGCCTTTTTGTTGCCTGATTCTAATAATAATTTGTCCAGGTCATTTTGTTCTTTCTCAAACCTTTCTGTCTTCAGGTCTTCCAGATACCCATCTTTTAGTTGCATATAGGCGAACCGATTTAATTATATTTTTGCTGCAATAACTCTCTTTCCTCTAATCTTAATAAGTTGTCATTCCCTATTCTTCCTATATCCAAGTATTGTAACCAAAATAATTTGATTTTTGAGCCAACCTGCACAAGGAAAACCATTTGATTTGTAGTTCATTAAACAGGACTTAAACCATAGAGTTCTGTAAAAATCTATGGCTCCTATGCTATACAAAGAGAGATTTAAAACAAAGACAGTGCATATTGCTTTCCTAAACAGTAAAGATGGAGTGGAAAACTGAATCTATGTTGGCTTAAGCAAGCAAGAAGGCTTCAAAATTTAGAAAAGTGGAGCTATAATATTAACTGCACAATCTGCCCCAGCTTTACTATTTGGGACAAAAAGACTTTGCATTATGTAAGTAACACTAGTTGTTGGAGATACACTCTGAGACATTTCTGAACCAAGCAGGGGAAAGATCTCAAAGACAGAGAAGGTTAGATACTATCTTGCCCCATTGTACTGTTTTATAACAACATAACTCACAGTTAAAAAATAGTCAAGAGGCATGCATAATGGGGAACAGGTGACAAACCATATTGATTTATTTCCTGTGCATTTACACATAATACTGTAGTAAAATGAATCAATCCACATTTTGTTACACAAGAACAAAGTTGCAAAAGTACCAGTACCTTTCAACAATCCCACCTTATATTTCAAAGCTCTATTGAGAAAGTGGTGTTGAAGGGGAGAGCTATTTATAAGGCTGCAGAAGCTTATTAGAAATCTTGTTTCCTAACAAGTTACTGTAACTAAACTAACCAGAATTAAGCACTTTGCAGTTTCTGCCACAGAATCCCAAGCAACTTTGAGTCTGCAAAGTACTCTCTTGTTTTTACCAACTACATTAAAGAAAACAATGGGCACGCTCTAGGTACTGTACAATTAAACTCCTATTTAACTGCTTTCCAATGGGACTTAGTTGAAACTACCATTTATGTATTGTGCTTAATTGTTATATTAAATGAAAAAACCTTGTCTGTACAAGGTCAGTCATATTTGAAACAACAATGTTGTTTCTTAGTTATCAGATTGCTTGCCAAACATCCTGAAAGACAGTGGAAACTTTTACTATGAATCTACTATCCATCCCAGCCCCCTTGTGCACCATTCTCCATTGCTCTTGAATCAGCAAGCAGAAACCTGTAATAATCTGCAATTAAAAGAATATGCATCTCTTCAGAGATTCACCTCAGAGGACAAGCAAAGAGCCTTTGATTCCAAATTGAAGGATACTGTGCACCTTAGATGAGTTGGAAACTGAGTAATACAATACCACTCAAAGAGGAAAGGAATGCACGCCGAAGTATGGGAATGGAACAGATATTTTACAGTTTTGCAGATGAGCTGGTAGGTTGAGCACAACCGTCTGCATGCTAGGATTTGCATTCTGGCCTTAATTCAAGAGGGACGCAGGGCACTGGCAAGAAATCTGACTCTGATGATAAGAACCGTAAAACTGCTGGAATGGTCATTCATTCTACTGCATGTCCAATAAAAATAACTGCACAGAGTAATCAGGCCTCCAGAGAGGCACATGCTGGAAAGGCAAACAGGAAAAAAAATTCAAGGAAAGGCAAAAGCCCTAATTGAGCACTTATATTTTAAAAATGGATTTTAGCTTCATAGTCAATCATTAGCTAGCTTTCCACCAGAAAATGAATACATCTTCCTAAAACTAAGGACTATTTACAAGATATACAATTTGTACACAATAAATCTAGCCCAGTGCATATGGGTATTCAACTTTCCTTGCTTTTTTGTACATGAAGCTTCCTCATGTTTAGGCACTTCTCATTCAATTGTAGGGGTATGAAAATGGATGAGGGAGCCTGTGCTTGAAGGGGCAATCTGAGCATTTGGAACAATTATGGATCTCTGGATCAAAACCAGTGCATTATGTTCTACATGGCCACATTCTGTAAGTAAAAGCCTAATAATTACGGCCTACCCAGTTAACCTAAGTGACTGTCTTAAAAAAAAAATTACCAACTGTTAGGTGATTGTGTTTTTTTAAGCGATTCCTACATTTCAATATGAATTCATATATGTATTTTGATGGCAGCTGCCTAATTTTAGAGCAAAATAATTAATTTTTGAAATTCCTGATATTTTCTTAAACTTCAATTATTTTACTGTCAAAAATAGCAACAGTCATTTATATGAAATACTGGCAAAATTAAATTTACAACACTAGCATTTTATCACATAAAACCTGATTAGCCCCACTCCAACCAAATATACATGAGAATTATAAAAAGAAAATTACTCAGTATCTTGCAGAAAGTGACACATGCACATTTCTGACACATTGGTCAAACCAACTCTCCATGTCATCCAAAAAGAATACAGCAAATGAGCAGTCCATTATTTTACTAGGCTGTAGAATCTGCTGGGCAGTCCACTATTATATTACTAATCATGAATGACAGTGAAAAAGAGGAGTGGTAAACAGGACTTAGTTATTCATAATAAGCCAACATAAACAGATAAGGCAGACATTATACAGATTTGTTAAAATAAACAATTCTTGACATGTTTTCATTGTAAAAAAAAGTATGGTTCACCTTAATCAGCTGTCTTTATTTCACCTTCATGCCCCACAAATAAAAGTGAACGAGAAGTCCAGAAACATATTTATCCTTTACAATTCTCCCCTTTAAATGGTTAAAGATCCAGTAGAAAAGTGATCATAGAAACAGTGCTGATCCTGAGATGAAATATGGGAAGTGAAGACTTAGGCTGACCTCTATTCAAACTTCTGCTTAAGTTTCTTCTGGAAAACAGCTGGCAGGATGGAAAGAATAGCTAGAACCATAAGAATAAAAACAGAGTTCCAGGAAACTGCTTCACCTGCTGTTGTAAGCTGGTAAAGTGTTGTTCCAGCTTTAATTGCTACAAAAGATGGTGGTGCAACACCTGAAAAGAGAAAGAGAGTGAAGAAAACAAGCAATAAGACGTTTCAATTAAAAAATAGCATTTTAAATGCTTCCAAATCCCATAGACCTTTTCCTCTGTAATATAAATAAGTCATGATGGGAAGATATATTTCTATTATTATCATTAATGACCAGAATTCTACATTGCCTACTTAGTTACATATACATATACATAACTAAGCATGATCTCCTAGACAAACACCCCCTCCCAGCGATCAGTGGTGGGTGGATTTCAATTGATGGATTAGGTGGAACCAATCCAGCACCAAGTAAGCAACCAGCCCCTGAGCTAGAAGGTCCGGCCTCACCAGTGAGCAACAATGGGAAATACTAATTTCTGAAAACAAGGGTCTCCATGGCCAGAATGGTGGTATCAGGACCTCTTCTTCTTTCACTTTTTCATTACTTAAAGCAAGCATTGTTAGTGGAGGGTAGTATAAATAGCTCTCTTTTAGCCAAAAAAAGAACTTGATTGGGTACTCCTGAATGGCAAGGCTTTGATAGGGTATTCCTAAATGGCAGGGGGTTGGACTAGATGGCCCTTGTGGTCTTTTCCAACTCTGTGATTCAGCTGAAGTGAGGAAGCTTGAAGTTCATTCCTAAAGTAAACCTGTCCACATAGAGCCTCTCTAGATTGTTGTTGATGAAAGACTTCTTGGCAAAATTTCAGTTACCCTAGATGTGTATCTCTTCAGATAGTCTGCCTCTACACTGAGTTTGCCTTGAACTGGGCCAAAATGGACCATATGGAGATCTCTGCCCACATAAAAAGGTTTCCTTCTCGTACAATAAGCAGGACCTAGAACCTCTGTTTGTGGGTGTGAGATTTTTGTGGAAATGTCAGTTTGTATAAAAAAATCTTTGTTTCTGATCATGGGAACAAAAGCCAGTAGAGCTAACTGGGGTGCCCAGAATTCCAGCCACTTTATACTGTGGCTGGCCTCTTGTGCAGGCCAAGTCCCCTGAGTGGAATAGGTCATGTAATGGGCACCTCAACCAAACAGAATTGCATCTGTAGTAAATGCATCCTGTGATGCTTCATAAAAGGAATAACTTATTGAAGTTTGGAATGCTGAGGCTGCCACTTCAAAGAAGAACCCCCCTATCAGACCTCACCTAGAATACTGTGTCCAGTTCTGGGCACCACAATTCAAAAAGGATATTGACAAATTGGAGCGTGTCCAGAGGAGGGCGACTAAAATGGTGAAAGGTCTGGAAACCATGCCTTATGAGGAGAGACTTAGGGAGCTGGGTATGTTTAGCCTGGAAAAAAGACGGTTAAGAGGCAATATGATAGCCCTGTTTAAGTATTTGAAGGGGTGTCACGTTGGGGATGGAGCAAGCTTGTTTTCTGCTGCTCCAGAGATTGGAACACGGAGCAATGGGTGCAAGCTCCAGGAACAGAGATTCCACCTCAACATTAGGAGAAACTTTTTTACAGTAAGAGCTGTTTGGCAGTGGAACGCACTCCCTCGGAGCGTGGTGGGGTCTCCTTCCTTGGAGGTTTTTAAACAGAGCTGGATGGCCATCTATCGGGGATGCTTTGATCATGATTTCCTGCATGGCAGGGGGTTGGACTGGATGGCCCTCGTGGTCTCTTCCAACTCTGCAATTCTATGATTCTATGATTCTATGATTCTATTCTTAAGTGAAAACAGAGTGACAATGCCTTTGGATAAACCTGCCTGGTAAGGAAACAAGACCCACTGCAATGGACATTGATGAAAATGGGGACATGGCCGAATCTGAATGGATGAAATAAAAACACCCAGAATGTATGATAGATCCATCTAGTCTATGTATCCCTTGTCACTGTCAAAGTAACTTTGAACAGAATCTCGGTTTATCTCTCTACTTGGAACAGAAACATCATAGACAAGTCTGCATCCAGAGCTGCACCCAAATGAGTTAACTGTCTGGTAGGAATCAAATAGCTATTCCTGAAGTTAATCAGGAATATTTGAGTCGGGAGGCATTGTAGTGGTGAAATCAAATTCCATTTGACCTTGCCCAGAGATGAAGCTCTAGAAGAATGCTATCCAAGCAAGGATATAAATATCTTGAAGCCACAAGTAAGCGACCAAGGACACTACATTTCTGAATATACTGGGAGCTGAGGCAAGATAAAATGGGAGAGCCATGGCTGAAAAGGGTTGTTGTTGCCAGCAAACTTCAGCAACTTTCTGCTCCTTAAAGACACCAGAAGTGAATGTCAAGTCTCTGTCAAGTCTACTGAAACTGGGAAGTTCTTCCAATGCAGGTGCTCACAGATGATATGCAGATTTGAGCAGGGCTGTTAATAACAGGGTCTCTTGTTCACAGCTGAAGATGACTTCACAGCACAACCCCTGACAATCAAAGGAATTTCATTTCCAAACCATGGATGGAAATTAAATTGTAAAAGATTCAAATAATCAGCTTAATCCAAGAAAAACCTAGTGCTGTTTCATAACCACACATTCCACTACCTTATTCAGAGAACATAAATTTGATGCTAGGCAATTTTGATGTTAATTCAGCTAGTTTTAGCTAGATGATTTTTCAGAGCTGGTTTCACTCCTTCACGATTCTTAGAACTAGCCTCCCATGAAATGAGGAAGACGATGTCCCTGTCGCATTTTACTAGAGCTTTCTCACAGGATTTAATAAGCCAGGAAAGACAAAGGTCTGTTTTCCAGATTATACAAGGTGAAAAGTAACCAGTATAAAGATAACCAATCATGACCCTGGGTCTAATTTTGAATCATCATGGTATATAGAAGTCAGAGTGGATGCAAGTACTTTTATCTTGAAAGATGCTCTGTTGGACAGATTGCAACAGATAAACTCTTAACATATCTGTCAGTCAAAACCAAGCAGAGTGCTGGGGTAGAATGGTTTGTCACCACTGCTGCCACAAAACAGGCTGTAAAATCGGATCTAGTTGTGACTGGTCTTCAGCATTTCAGCTCTATTTTATTTGCCAGTAAACCATACTTGCTTGCAGTCTCTGACAAACTCCCCTCAGATCTAAACTAAGAACACAGACAGGCAGCACAAGCAAGTTTGTCAAAAATTTCTACAACTGTCCAACAGGTGGGGCTATGTACTCATGAATTATGCTCTACATTTTTACAATACTGAGTATTAATCAGAATTCTTACCTAGAAAAGTACCAATGAAAAACACTTTCAATGGTACATTTATTACAGGAGAGGTTATATTGATAAACCAGTTAGGAAGGAAAGGAGTTATTCTCAAAAATATTATGTAGTTAATAAGGTGGTCTCTGTGCCGTTCAACCTGTGGGAAATAAAAACTCCAAATTAAAAGCATCCAGTCCTAGATATATACTTCAGTCTTAACTACGTAATTACTTTCTCTACATCCAAAGTTAAAAGGTGACTACCAAATCTTCCAACTAAACCTGCACCATCTATAAACAAGGAGGTACTAGCAAGCTAAAAAGTGTGCAGTAATATGGATAATGTTTAAGGGGGAAATGAATTTGGGGCTGGAAGGACAGCCCAATACAACCTGATGCTTGCAGTAATATGGATATTTAAGGGGGAAATGAATTTAAATCTGGAGGGAAAATCCAAAGCAGGCATGGAATGCTACCCAACTGTTGAGGTGCGAAAACAGTAAATTGTGTATGAGTAGGAAGGGAATGGCCGTCACAAAAGACTGACTAGAACAGTGAACAGAAGCACTCCATACTGTAACATGTTGTTGCATCTATCATTAATTCTCCACCAATAGTGCACTCAGTTGATGGTATACCTACCCACTTGGCATAAAGTAGGGCCACCCCAAAACAGAGGAGCATTTGCTACACGCTCACATAATCCCTTGTGTGTATGTGCCTTCAAGTTGCCTGTCAACTTAGGATGACCCCATGAATTTGTTAGGGTTTTCTTAAGCAAGAAATACTCAGAGGCTGTTTAGCTCATTCTTTCCTCTGAAGTATTGCCTATGGCACCTGGTATTTGTTGGTGGTCTCCCATCCAAGTACGAACCAGAGCTGACCCCACTTAGTTTCCAAGATCAGACAGGATCTGGTGCCTTTCGGACATTTAGGCATTACATGATCCCTTAGGCATACAGGTATTTGTACATGAATATTTCAATTTAAGAGAGGGAACATTTAAAAAGGGCCAGAAAGATCCTGTGAACTTCTAGAGATGAGGGACAGAACTCATCTCACTATTTAGAGAACTTCTAGTTCACTTATTATCAATTGCTCTATTATGTACGCATATAATTAATACAGCCAAAGACACATTGGTGACAATGGCAGTTGTGGTCCAACACACATGTCCAACATTATCTGTGTTCAACACCGTAAGTTATACCACATATAATTCCTATTGTTTCATTCATAAATTTAAAAACTTAGGACAGATATTGCACTAATGACCTTACCTGTTTTGACCATTTCATTGCTTTCTCTGTTAAATATTTATATACAACTGGTCTTCCAACCAAATAGGACAACATATAGCAGAAAGATGCCCCAAGTCCAGAGCACTGCAAATGAATTGAAAACTGATATCTTACATATCCATGCTCAATAAAATTGACATGCAATAATGGCATTTCACATTATTTCTCCAGTTAAAGATTGATCTATACCAGGGAGTCCAGGTGGTGCAGTGGTTAAATGCTGGTACTGCAGCCACAACGTTGTGAGTTCCATCCTACAGCGCTCCAAGGTTGACTCAGCCTTCCATCCTTCCGTAGGTCAGTAAAATGAGTACCCAGCTTGTTGGGGGCAATTAGCTAACACACTGTAAACCACTTAGGGAATGATTTGCACTGATAAGTGGTATAGAAATATAAATGCTATTGCTATATACATTTTCCTAGGAGTGTAACACAAGAATGCCTACAGGGGCAGGACATTTTGTGTGCCCCCATGTTAAAAAAAATGTGTGTAGAAAACATCTACATTTAGGAAAGAGCTGTATAACCTCTTCCTCTCCATGTGCTAGTTTTCTACATGGAAGCACAGGTCAACCCCTGTATCCACAGATTCTATATCCATGGTTTTATTTATCAACGTCTGGAAAAAAATGTTCTCTTTAGGCATTTCTAGGTCCTCCAATGCAATTCTGTGGTCAACTTCCAGCATGTATCTCACTGAAAATAATAGTGTTTCCTATTATCCATGGTTTCAGGTTTCCATGGCAGGTCTTGGAATGTATCCCCCATGGATACAGGGGTCAACCTGCATATAATCTTTGAAACTGGTAACATTAGAGACAACCTAATTTTCAACAACCTAATTCAAAAATTAATACATTCCAAATGGTCTCAGTTGCCTAATTTTATAACCACCTCTGAAAGGATATTTCTAAAACACACTTAGATTTTTGAAAATTTAAAAAATGGACCAAAAGATGGCAATAAATAATCTAATTATGTATTACAGTTGCCCCTCCACATTCGCGAACTCAGTTATTCGCGCTTTTGGGAGGGAGCGGGGAGGGCCAGGGAGGCCTCCACGGGGCCTTTGGAGACCCTCCAGTGTCCCCATGAAGGCCCTGGGAGGGGGCGGGGAAGGCCGGGGAGGCCTCCACGGGGCCATTGGAGACCCTCTAGTGGCCCCATGAAGGCCCTGGGAGGGAGCAGGGAGGGCCAGGGAGGCCTCCACGGGGCCTTGGGGGCGGAGTGGGGAGGGCCGCAGAAACCTCCACGGAGCCTTGCGAGGCCCCGTGAAGGCTTTGGGGGGAGAGTGGCTAGGGCTGCGGAGGCCTCCACGGGGCCTTGCAAGGCCCTGTGAAGACCTTGGGGGGGAGAGTGGGGAGGGCTGCGGAGGCCTCCACGGGGCCTTGCAAGGCCCCGTGAAGGCCCTGGGAGGAAGGGGGGAGGGCCGGGGAGGCCTCCATGGGGCGTACGGAGCGTCTCCGTAGGCCCCGTGAAGGCCCTGGGCAGGAGGGGGTAGGGCTGCGGAGGCATCCACGGGGCCTCAGGAGGGTCTCCGTAGGCCCCGTGAAGGCCCTGGGTGGGAGGGGGGAGTCCGGGGAAAGCGACCATGGGGCCTCCGGAGGCCCTGTGGTCGCTTTGGTGGGGGAGGGGGGCAATCAATATTCGCGTTTTTTTCACATTCACGGGGGTCCATGGAACCTAACCCCCACAAATGTGAAGGGACAACTGTATTATGCATTATAAGTTCTGCACTGGCATAATGTCAGTAGCATGCTCAGCAGATATTGCATAATTCAGTGCTCATTTAGAAAGTACTCACCTTCTGAAAGTTGTCCCTTCATTTATCCTCACTTCTACTTACATCAAAAGAAAACTTCAGCTGACTCAGTAATGCAAGATTTTCTACATGGTCTTCACTAGGAAATGCTGGATTTCTATTACTTACTCTATTTCTTAGTAAGTTAGAAAAGTTGGAAATAAGATGGTAAAAGTCACTCCTGCTTTCAGTGTATCTATAATTGAGTCTAGTCATTGATTTGCCACAGGCAGCTATGGAACATTTATCACTTTTTAATTAATTCATTAATTTGAGGACTGGCTTGTCTCTAATGTTGTTGGCTTATATACTTTCATGTATTATTTCCATGATGCTTAGGTGAACAGCTGGATACAGATCTGATAACATCCCAGAACTGTGGATTAGATCCATTTGAGGGAGTATGGGAAAATTCATCTCAACAGTTTAAATCCAAAATTCCTGGACAGATCAGGAATTATATTGCACTAAACTATGATTTAGTAACTATGCTTTAGTAAAATTATATTGCACTAAACTATGCTTTAGTAAACTATGCTTTAGTAACAGGAATTATATTGCACTATTGTACTGCCCTTAAGGGTGGCTTGGATGTTTCAGCTGGTACAGAATATAATCTTCCTAATGGCTGTTAAGAGATGGGCATATGTTCAGTCTGTTTTGTACCAGTTGCACTAATTGTCAATTTGCATCACAACACAATTCAAAGTGCTGGTTTTAAAATTCATACATAAAGGGCCATCTTGTCTATATGAGGTCATTTGCCTAATAAGATCTACTTTATGCTCAGGCTATCTTTTGACTATTTTGGGCAATAACAACCAGAAACCAGGTCTTTTCTGCAATCCTCCTGTATTTCATAGAATCATAGAATTGTAGAGTTGGAAGAGACCACAAGGGCCATCCAGTCCAACCCCCTGCCACGCAGGAAATTACAATCAAAGCATCCCTGACAGATGGCTATCCAGCCTCTTTTTAAAGACCTCCAAGGAAGGAGACCTTACCACACTCCAAGGGAGTGTATTCCACTGCTGAACAGCTCTTACTGTCATAAAGTTCCTCCTAATGTTGAGGTGGAATCTCTGTTCCTGGAGCTTGAATCCATTGCTCCGTGTTCTAGTCTCTGGAGCAGCAGAAAACAAGCTTGCTCCATCCTCAATGTGACACCCCTTCAAATACTTAAACAGGGCTACCATATTGCCCCTTAACCGTCTTTTTTCCAGGCTAAACATACCCAGTTCCCTAATTCTTTCCTCATAAGGCATGGTATCCAGACCTTTCACCATTTTAGTCACCCTCCTCTAGACACGCTCCAATTTGTCAATATCCTTTTTGAATTGTGGTGCCCAGAACTGGACACAGTATTCTAGGTGAGGCCTGACCAAGGCAGAATAGAGTGGCACTATTACTTCCCTTGATCTAGACACTATACTTCTATTGATGCAGCCCAAAATTGCATTGGCCTTTTTAGCTGCCGCATCACACTGCTGACTCATGTTCAACTTGTGTTCTACTAGGACTCCTAGATCCCTTTCGCACGTAGTCTCGTTCAGCCAGGTCTTCCCCATCCTATATCTATGCATTTCGTTTTTTCCACCCTGAGTGCAGTACCTTATATTTCTCCATATTGAATTTCATTTTGTTAGCTTTGGCCCAGCTTTCTAGACCCTTTTTGCTGAAGAGATTATTTCTCTGACAGTTTTAAATAGGCTTTGATTACTTTCAACAGAGTTTTCTGTGGCTTTTACATTATATTGTTAGTTACAAATTTTAGTTTTGTTACTCTAAGTAGGCTTAAGCTTCTATATGATGTGGACTAAAATATTTCAGTAAATAAATAAGAACTCTTCTGTGCATTTATTCAATATTTACACATTAAAGATCAAACTTATTACTCTTGTACTGCTCACATCATCTGCTTTTATAAAACAGTTCAAATAAACAATTGTGAAGAAGTGTATTCTCCACTTGTAATGAATACTTACCAAACAAACAAGAAACAGAGCTAATGGAAAGGGATAAAGAAATCCAGAAAGTATACTCAGAAATATAGATCCAGGAATAGCAAATGTTTGCAGGCTGGATGGTCGTTTTAAGTTAAGAAGAAAATTACTAAGAAGCTGTAAACATGCAAACCAATCCAACATATGATTATTCAGAAGTAAATCCCACTGGGTTTAATGGAGCTTACTCATGGGTAAGTGTGTTTATCAATGCAATCTTAGAAATGTAAAATTAACAAAATATTTTATAGGAACAACTAACTATCAAAAGCACTGCTCATGTAAGTAATGTAAACTTACTGTACTATTTGAATGATGCATACACTTTTTGAACAAACGACACACTAGCCCTGTTCAGACATGTTTTTGTCTACAAATAAAGGAAGCCAGGAACACAGACTTCATTCCTGCTTCTGTCACTCCCTCCTTTAAATTGCCAGGGAATGTTTAAGAAAGAGCTATAACAGCATTTTCCTCTACACTGTGACATTCAAGATGGTTACAGCTCCTTTTTACACTTTCCTCCATCAACTTGGGGAGGTCAGGAGTGGGAGAGAATGGAGAGCTAGAGTGCTTGTTCCTGGCTCCCTCTATCTATGTAGAACACACATGAATAGGGTTTAAGAAACTCTACACAGGGCCTCTTCATTACATTTATGTATATACCCTTGGGCCTAAATCTAGTTGTTAGTCCCAACTACAGCACATTCACTGAATCAATAGGAACTTGGTAAGTTTATGTATGTCAGTTCAATTGATTCAGCTGATATAGTTAGGACTAGAAACTAGACTTAGGCCAAGATGTTTTAAAGAGCAGGCCTAAAATAGTCATTCATTCATTTGATTATACTCCGCTTTTCTCCTAGGATGAGATCCAAGGCAGCTGAGGGAAGGCTGCAGAAGTCCATCCAAACTATAGAATGGGAATGTGACAAGTACATTTGTAAGCATTTATTATCATACAGGTGCATTTGTCAGGAAGTTGTATTTTTTGCCTCCCCAGCCTACATGTGTTGGTCTGATTAACAAGGAGCAACATTGCTAGCATGCTTCACTGAAAAAGTAGAGGTGCTGTTTCTATGTTTTTAAAACCAGCACAGAATAAATGTTGAGAAGTATGCCACCTATCTAAAACATTAAATCTGAAGTATGTAGAACAATGCTGTTTGCTAAATGTTTATATTTGTTAATTATTAACTAACCTTAACCTTTTTTCTTTGTAAGCTCCTTCACTTATGTAAATCAAAGTTTTAGCATCATTTATAATATAACTTGCTCTCTTAGATGTTAGTTCTTAAAGGCTGCTCTAAGTAATTCTAGCATGACGAAAATATTTTAAATAGGTAACAGAGTCAAAGACTAATTTCTATCCAAGTGTTTTTAACGACATTGCAATAGCAAATTAGCATATTCTATCCCCATAGGAAAAACACACCAACAAAATAAAGCTGTTGGTTTTAGTAAGAAGACTATGTATTAAGAATTTTCTTTCAAAAATGGCTTCACAGCACCAAACCCTTCCTTTATGTGAATATTCAAACCATTTCAAACCCAAAGATACTGAAAATGGGAAAAGAAAAAGTGAGCTGGAAATTTTTTCACACTCTATGTGTCAGTGTTTATGTGTGTACATACCAGCTACTTGTACAGGAGGACCCCCATATCCACAGGGGATTGGTTCCAGGGTCTCCCGCAGATAATGAATTCCACAGATAATAGCGAACGGCCCCATTGCTATTGCCGCCATCAGAGCCATGCCAGGGGGAAAGGGAGAAGGGAGGCAAGGCCTCTCCTCCCTTTGCTCCTGTTTTCATTGCTGCCACCGCAGCCATGCCAGGTGGGAAAGGAAAGCAGCTGAATGGGAATGCCAATCCAGTGTATGGATGCTGTGCAAAAGGCACATTTCATGATAAAGAAAATGAGGGAAGAGACTAAAAAATGAAAACTGTAGATATTGCGATGTCTACTCATAAATCATAGTGCTGTCATACTTTGATTACCTTGTACAGTTCTGGTTGCCACGTGTCAGAAAAGGATATAATACAATTGCAAAAGGGACATCCAAAATGATTAGGGGATTGGACAAATTTCCCCATGAGGAAAAGTCACAATATTTAGGTCAATTCATTTAGAAAAAAGAAAGATGAGTAAGAGGGGCAGTATAGAGGGGCATCAAAAAAGTGGATAGGTGGGTTTTTCTACTTCTCTCATACTAGGATGAGATGTAATCTGTTCTGAAGCAGAGTGGTGATTCATGGTGACAGAAAGAAATACTTCTTCATACAGTGTAGAGTTAAATTATCATGTTTTGCTTCATGAAAAAATGTTTAGCAGTTATACCACATCATTGTGGAACTACAGCTATGTGCATTTTTCAGACAAGGATACAAAATGTAGGTAGCAAAATAGGCCACTAGTACTTGTACATAGAAAGTATCCTTGTACTTAGAAAGAACTTTTCCTAAGGCTTTAGCATCATCCATGTCTCTGGGAACCCTTATACATTCTCTCTCTTCTCTGCAGGAAAAAAAGAAGATGAAATTAACAACATCAGATAATACCTGTCTCAAACAGAAACGATGGTAGTATACATATGCCATCATACCCTTATAAATAAGGTGCTCCAAAATTTAACAAAAATGTTGATCACACTGTTTAAGGGATTGGGTTTTGTATTGCCTCTTTCCCAGAGAAAGGAGGCCAAAGCTTCCCTGAAAGCTCAAACTTCAACGCTAGGGCCTGGGGTGGGGTGTACCTGGGTAGCTCTGACAATTAAAAACCTCTTTGAGACCAGTATTGGAACAGTTTATTTGTAATAGTGATGGCTCAGTGAAATTAATATCCACTGAAGATTTACCTGGTAACAAAATGTTGATAGGAAATAGCTCCAGAATGTACTCTTGACAGCACTTGGAAGTTCAGCCAGAAATTAACAGGTGGTTATCTTAACTTTTAACTCCAGAATATAAGACTATGCAGGAAATTTAGACAAACTAACATATGGAAACAAAGACCAGAACTTCCCAGATATCTGAAGTACATTCATGTTATACTGGAAACACTAATGTGTTTGTACAATATTCTGAAAAAAGTGGGTCAGTTGTCTTTGATGGTGGAACTGAGCCAGGTAGAATACTGTGCCTTGTGATGTCTTGGGAACTGATGATACCAATACTGGACATTTTTATATTTGCCATTTCTGGACATTCTATGAAATCCAGTCCCTACTCCCAACAAATCTTCTAGAGATCTATAAGATTATCTAGGTATGCTTGATGAGTCTCTAGAAACAAAACAAATTCTTTGATATACTTACTCACTAAGCTGTGGGAAGTTTTGATAGACCAGAAACATAACAGAAGCAGCTGTTAAGAAAATGGACACCAATATAAGAAGTGACATTCGGGCAGATCCACCTTCTTTATAGGCTTTTCCTGAAATAGAACAAATTTATAATTAACTCAAGAGATCTTACATGTAATTACAATAGAAGCTGGGATGAGGACACTGAGGCTTTCTAGGTATTTATATAGACTTTTTTTCCCTACTCCTTTTTAAATGTGCAATAAGAAATCTAGCCGACCAAGAGCCAATCTTTAATACTGTATGGCATAATGTCTATCTACCTCAAATTGTTTTAAATGTTTCTCACCACTAAAATGGAGAGAACAAATCTAAAATGGTAACGTTATTTGAGAACTGTTAAGTGAGCTGGCCCCAAAGAAGCACAGGCAAAGAAAGACCTTTTTGCTCAAGGAAGTGTGTGGCAACCCAGTAGCTGCTAAGAAAGAAACAAGTGCTGTTGTAATTGTTTGTTTATATGCTTTTAGTTTGCTTTTAATTTAGTTGTTTTGATAGGATAATCTGTTCAGTTCTGTTTCAATATTATAATTTTATATTTTTATTTGTCAAAAAAAATGTTGTAAATAACTCTGAGTCCCAGTTTAGTGGGATATAGAATAAATACATAAACAAGCTCCAGTGTTGCATGGCTGTCCAAATGGATAGACACTTGGCCTAACCACACTTATCACCTGCATTTAAAATAGTCAGAAAACCCACTGATTCCAATGCTGCAGTACAATCATAAGAAACCACCTTTTTGAAAACATTTGCAGCCCACATTCATTTGGGACACACTCTGGCTTCTGTTACTGAACTCTATTCATAGGTCAGAGAAGGAGCATCTACAGGGACCTATCTACAGGGACCTACCCAAAAGAAAACTCAACTCCAATTGTCAACTTCCCCAGGACTACAGAACTGAAGGGAACTGAGGGTACTGGCCTATATAGTACCACCCCCGTATCTGTGGGAGATACATTCCTAGACTTCCCATGGATAGCAGAAACCACAGATAAATAGAGAACCATATTAAAAAGGAATGACTTCTGGCCCAAGCATATCATTGAGTCACACAATCACAGAAGAGTTGGAAGAGACCATAAGGACCATCTAGTCCAACCCCCTGTCCTGCAGAGATACACAATCAAAGAACCCCGGACAGATGGCCATCCAGCTTCTGTCTAAAAACCTCCAAAGGAGCCTCCACCCCACTCGTGCTAGAGGACCTAGAAGAGGCTTAGAGAAACCTTTTTTTTTAATGTAGTAAGTGACTCTATGGATACGGGTCTCACAGATACTGTATACAGTCAGCCCTCCCCATTTGCAGGTTTAACTTTTGCAGATTTGTTTATTCACTGATTATTTGCTGCCACCTCATGCCATTTTTAATAGGGATTGCAAGCCTCGTGGGTCTGAGACTGCAAATGTGCAGCAGAGCTTGTAAGTCCCTATTAAAAATGGCAGAGGCAGCAGCAAGCCCTGCCAGCCTCCTGCTTCTGCTTTGCAAAGGAACCCCAATAACTCGAAGGAATCCACAGTGGGTTGAATCCACGGATCATACTTTTTGTGTGTATTAAATATGGTTTTGAGGGGCCTAGAGATATCCGTGGTTTTTCAACTTTCATGGGGATCCTGCAACCCTAACCCCAGTGAACAGGGAGGGCCAACTGTATTTTCAAAGGCAAAGAAGCCAAACCATTCTACTCATAATTAACTATGCCTACGCTTATTTATTTATTTCAATGACTACAAACACACTTAATTCTGCATTGGTCTTGGTTACTGTGATGTGGCAGCACAGATCAATCATACACAGTCAGTTAAGATGCAATAACTGTTTATAGTACAATAAACATGAATTACTGTCATATTTTCAGAAACAAAAGCATCAGTTTGACAAAGTGATTTAGCTTGCTCATGACTAGTTCCCCAGTTTCAAGGAAGCTCTCTCATCTCATTAGATACAAGATAATTTATCATTACATGTGAGATAATTTATTACTCATTAAGCCTGCATCCCTTGCTAGATATAGGAAATCTCTTTATGGTAGCTGATTCAAGACAACTATTTCACTCATATTGTTAGTTAACTGTGTGAAACACTATTGTTAGAAAACAGGTTGGATCACCCAGTGCTACTTGTCTGTCCAAGAGCAATAATAATCCCAGAGTGTTTACTGCAACTGGTGGGGACATGATTGCGCAACATGTACAGCATATTCCCTCTTGTGACATGACATGGTTATGAGTTGGCAGAAAGGGAACAGAGGTGATGAAACATACATATAAGTATGACTATGTAGGTAGGGAAAATATGATTCATAACAAATGTACCAAGGTTAGCAATTTGCCTTAAAGTCTACATAGCTGTTGTCCAGCATGCTTCTTCTATTGCCTCATGTGCCTTCACAGAAAACAGACCATATGTACAGCTGCTAACATCCAAAGTTTCATTGCTTCTTTCAAAAATAAAATCTGTTTTCTGGCTGACAATGTAACACAGAGGAAGAAATTGTATACTATCATTACTATCGACACCCAGAAGCTTTTACAGAAAATGAATTAATTTATATTCAATCCACTTATCAGAAAAGATACGAGTAAAACAAGTTGTGAATCAGTAACTTTTAAAGTCAGTGGTATCCCTCTTAATTGCAGTATGGAAAGTGAAAGTACAGTATTAATACTTATACTGCCATTAGTGTGACATTTTAAAAGTAAACAAATCTGCAGCATAATCATTTGCTTATTAGTGGTGCCTATAAATATCAGCTGTGCAAACCAGTGCTGACACCTTTTAGTCATAGTCACAAGTCAAGAGATATACAAGGATGGACAACTGTGACTGTAGTTAAGTAGGCCTATTATAGAGGCTAATAGTGCATTTGGAAGACTTCACGAAAGAGTCTGGAGCAATAAACACCTGAGGTGCAGCACAAAAATCAGTGTGTATAGAGCCATTGTACTGTCTATTCTCCTTTATGGATCTGAAACATGGGTCACCTATCGCCACCACCTACAACACCTCGAACGCTTTCATCAGCGCTGTCTACGCACAATACTAAATATACACTGGACTGACTATGCGATGAATGTTGCTGTCCTTGAGCAAGCAGAGATCACCAGCATTGAGGCCATGATACTGAGAACACAGCTGCACTGGGCAGGGCACATTTCTAGGATGGAGGACCATCGCCTCCCCAAAATAGTACTCTACGGTGAACTCGCCACAGGTCAGCGTAAGAGGGGCGCTCCAAAACAGCGATACAAAGACTCCCTGAAACAACATCTCAGGCTTGGCCAAATTGATCACCAACAATGGTCCGCCCTGGCCTCACATCGGGAGACATGGAGACGCACTATCCACAATGCTGCAGCCTTATTTGAGAACTCACGCTGAACAAGTTTTGAAGAGAAACGACAACGCAGAAAGAATCACAACCCGGAAACCTTACCCAAGGTGACCTTCTGCTGTGCTTTCTGCAACCGGACTTGTTTATCTCAGATTGGCCTTTTTAGTCATCAGCACGCTTGCAGAAAGCACAGGATGAGTCCTTCCTGAATCTTTGTTTGCGAAGAAAAGCCAGAGAGAGAGAGAGATGGGGAGAGAGAGAGAGAATAATCCAATGCATGCATCACATAGTTTAATGGTGTATTTACCTGTGTTTCAGATTTAATGGAGGAGTGTTTCAAAACCCTCTGGGAATTTATTTGCCAAGTCTGGTTTCCTAAACCCAAGGAGCAAACTCATCATACCACATGCCTGTTGAAACAGCTCCACTGGCTGCCAGTCTCTTTCTGGGCACAATTCGAAGTGCTGGTTATGACTTACAAAGCCCTATATGGCTCAGATCCATGCTATCTGGCAGACCATATCTCCCTGTATGAACCAACCTGGGCACTGAGATCATCAGACGAGGCCCTTGTCTCAGTCCCACCACCATCCCAAGTACAGTTGTGGTGGGGACATGAGAGAGGGCCTGTTCGATGGCTGCCCCTAGACTCTGGAACTCCTTCCCCAGGAAGGCCAGATTGGCCCCCTCTCTGTTGTCCTGGCGGCAGACCAAAACCGTTTTATTCAGGCAGGCTTTTTAAAGAACAGGCTGAGGGGGCACTGTGTAGTTGTGCTCAGCTCTTTTTAAAAGCTTTTTATCTTTTAAAAAAATGTTTTTAATACTTTTAAGAATATTGTTATTCTTTTAAATATTTTGATGTTGTTTTAATGATTATTAGTTTAATTCTGTTTTAATGTTCACCTTTTCTATGTTTTAATTGTGTGTTTTTAAAACTGTGAGCTGCTTTGAGTCCCAGCCTTTTTTGGGGGGGGGGGGGCTATAAAAATAATAATGATCATGATGATGATGATGATAGACTCAAAACTGCATATAAACTTTTTTTTTTCTTGCATGCTTTCAAGTCATCTCTGATTTATGGAGACCCTAAGGTGATAGTGAACCTATCACAGGGTTTCCTCAGCAAGATTTGCTCAGAGAGGGTTTACCATTGCCTTCCTTTGAGGTTGTAAGAGTGTAACTTGCCCAAAGTCATCCAGTGGGTTTCCATGGCTGAGCAGGGATTCAAACTCTGGTCTCCTGCATTCCTTGTCCAATTCTCAAACCACTATACCATACTTGCTGTCTGCTATATGAAGGCTGAATGTAAGCCCCAAGGGCTTCTCTGCATCTGCTAGTTGTCCAATATTGCATTACAGCATGAGACTTGTGATTTTTAGGCTGTATGATCTGTATGGGACCTTTAAGCTGTAAACACATAACAGGTATCACATTGCAGCAAAGTACTTAAATTAAATTAAATTAAATTAAATTAAAGTACTTCAAATTTCAGTGAAGTATCCCCTAAGCCAGTGGTTCTCAAGCCTACAGCTTCATTAATGACTGGGAGGACCACCTGGCTGTCAAGGTGAGACCTCAGAGGTTCCTGGGAACTGTAGTCCAACAACACCTGGGGACCAACAGGTTGAGAACAACTGCCCTAAGTAGCACTGTATACCCTAACTCGTAAGGATTCCAGCAAATACACTCACTATCTCTAATTTTAGAAACTTTTAGATCAATATATATAAAAGGTGCTAATGACCAATTTTTACTCATTATTACAGTTGGCCTCCATATCCAAGGATTCTGTATCCATGGATTCCACCACATGGCTTGAAAATATTCCAAAAAATCTAAAAAGCAAACCTTGATTTTGCCATTTTATATAAGGGACACCATTTTATTACGCCATTGTATATAATGAGACTTGAACATTCTCAGATTTTGGTATCTACAGAGGTTCCTGGAGCCAAACCAAAGGATCCACTATATTAACATAATTCCCAATCTTCCTATGTATCTAGTCATCTCTCTCTCTCTCTCTCACTCTGGCTTTTCTTTGCAAACGAAAATTCATGAAGGGCTCATCCCGCGCTTTCTGCAAGCACGCTGATGACTGAAATGGCCAATTCTCAATATCATGTTCTCAATATCATGGCCTCAATGCTGATGATCCCTGCTAGCTCAAGGACAGCAACATTCATCACATAGTCAGTCCAGTGTATATTTAGTATTGTGCGTAGACAGCGCTGATGAAAACGTTCGAGGAGTCGTAAGTGTTGGCGATAGGTGACCCATGTTTCAGACCCATAATGGAGAATAGACAGTACAATGGCTCTATACACACTGATTTTTGTGCTTCGCCTCAGGTGTTTGTTACTCCAGACTCTTTTGTAAAGTCTTCCAAATGCGCTATATGCCTTTGCTAATCTGTGATCTATCTCTTTGTCAATCTTGGCATCTGAGGAGATGATGCTTCCCAGGTAGGTGAACTGCTGAACAGACTTAAGCACAGATTTGCCAACAGCAATGTGGGAATGGTGGTGTTCGTTCTGTGGTGCAGGCTGGTAGAGAACTTCCATTTTCTTCAGGTTGACTTCCAGCCCAAACAGCTCTGCAGCTGTTGCGAAGCAGGATGTTAGGCACTGCACAGCTGCTTCTGTGTGGACAACAAGGGCAGCAGCATCAGCGAAGAGCAGCTCACGGACTAGATAGTTTAGGGTCTTAGTGCGAGCCCCCAGACAGCTTAAGTTAAACAAGCTACCATCAATATGGTAACATATATAGATGCCGTCTTCTTCTTTGAGCTCTGCCGTAGCCCTTTGGAGCATCATACTGAAGAGGATTGTAAATAAAGCTGGAGCAAAACACAACCTTGCTTCACTCCATTAGTTATTAGAAAGGGCTCTGAAAGAGCATCGCCATATCGGACTTGACCGTGCTGGCCCTCATGTAGCAAGATAATAATTTTAAGGAATTTGGGGGGACATCCTAGTCTTTCCACTTTTCTACTCAGTGTCAAAGGCTTTGGTGAGGTCGACAAATGTTACATAGAGGCCCTTGTTCTGCTCTCTACATTTCTCTTGCAGTTGTCTAAGGGCAAATCTAGTCATACTGCTATGCCAAACTGTCAGCACCACAAATCACTGCATTGTATCTGTGCTTGCAGGCAGATATGCCACCACATATATTCAGGACCAAAATTTAACCATTATAAGTAGGCAACTATACGAATGTGCATTCATGTAAGTCTGAATTACTAATTTACCAGCAAGAACTGGTATAGAAAATATTTATGAAACTTAAAGATCTTCAAGTCAATCACAGCTTTGAAATGATAAATTAACAATCATTTTAGAGCTCTTCATCTCTGCCTTTAAGGTTTTTTTAAAGCTCCGTCTTAGTATCTAAAAACTGCTACCAACCTGGCAGCTATACAAAAGATTCCAGATTAACATTCATCAAACTTTTCATTTTACTATGAATGTTCTTTGCATAAGGAGTATATCAGGATCCAATTTGGAACAAATTCTAGTGCAAGTTAATTCTAAAGATTATTAGTACCACCCAGGTGACAGCATGTGCAAAGAACTGTGAGTGAACATTTAATTGTACTCATCTTTATAGGTACCAGTAATTTAAAATCAGGTTACAACTACAATTTGGCAAAGACCGTTCAATTAGTAATCCACTATGGAAAAAGGTTTGATATAAAAGTGATACAGTGAATGCTATTTTGATGCACAACTGTGAATTTTTTTTTAATGTTTTTATTTAAAAAAATTCAACTTTTAACAAAATTACATTAACTTGATAGCAAAATAATCCAGGTTAGATACAGTTATAGAAGGAAAAGAAACATAAAAATAAGAACCTATAAGACAACAATACAGAATTCAACTCAATCACAAGATTTATCTACCAACTTAATATCCGTAGGTCTAAGTATACTGCTTATATGTCTATTTTCCAACTGTAAAGTAGCTAAAATGTATGGATCCAAAAATTCAAGTGTTGTTCCAGAGGTTCAAATGATGTGGTTTCAAATCTTGTATATACAATAAACGGATACCAAATTGAAGCAAATTTGTCTCTGTTTGCCCTTCTGATGCTCTTATCTGATATTAGTTTTTCCACAAAAGCAATGAACTATATTCTTTTTTATTGCTGTTGTGTACCTTCAAGTAATTTTTGACTTATGGTGACCCTAAGATGCACCTATCATGGGGTTTTCTTGGCAAGATTTGTTTGGGGGTGGGGGTTGCCGTTCTCTAAGGTTGAGAGTGTGTGATTTGCCCAAGGTTGCCCCGTGGATTTCTTTTTCTTTTTTTTTATCCAGAAAGAAAACGAAATCTCAGTTGTAAGTTTCCAATGCTTAGCAATTTCTAGGCATACTGCTGTGAAGAGAACTGAAAGTGGGTCTTTATATTTAAGGGATGGATTAGGTCCTTTGAAGATGGAAAGAAGAACAGCCTCACAATAGTGTATAGTACTTTTTGATTCAGCATATCTGACATAAATTCTAGAGCATCAGTCCAATTTTTTTAACTTTATTACCTTGTAACTACAGATGAATCATAGTTTCCTTATCTTTACAACCCCTCCAGCAATGTGGAGAGACCAAGCATATCATTTTAGAGTTTCACCAGGGTAATGTATCAACTGTGTAACAGGTTATAAAAGTGTTCTTTAATTGATGCTGATACAGTTTAAAAGGTGGCAAATTTCACAACATTGTCCATTGTAATTCAGAAATCTGAGTATTCAATTCATTTTTCCAGCAGGCTTTCAATCCTAACCACATATCATATGACCTTTCTATAAGATTTTTGGTAGACTGGTGCAAAGCTGTAGTTAAAGAAATAATTAAAACTGTAATATGTATCTTTTGACATTTATACATTTCTTCGATCTAAGTAATTTAATTGAAAGAAAACTGGGTTCTGATTATACAGTCAGCCCTCAATGTTCATGGGTTTTACTTTCATGGATTTGATTATTTGCACGTTTGTAGCTGTTTCTGCCACTGGTTTCCAAGCCTTCCCTTCTCTGCCGCCTAGGATGATGACACTGGACATTTTCAAATGATCCTTGCCGTGCAAGGATTGCCCGGGACAGTTTCGTCGCAGCAGTGCGGCAGGGGATCGATTTTGGATGACGCCATCCCTGCTGCGAGATTGTCCATCCCTCTTGCGCTTAGGCTTGGAGCCTGCCACGCTATATTCGGCAAGATTTTATTCACGGACAACCTCCGTGAATAAAATCTTGCCGAATATAGTGCGGCAGGCTCCAAGCTTTAGTGCAAGAGGGACGGATGATCTCGCAGCAGGGACGGCGGCATCCGAAATCGATCCCCTGCCATGCTGCTGTGACGAAACTGTCCCGGGCGATCCTTGCGCGGCAAGGATCGTCTGAAAATGTCCACTGTTGCAAAACTCTTCTTCAATATAATTCTCCTTCTCTCAAGGAGAAGAAAGAGAAGGAAGATGACACTTAAAGGAAACTTTTAGAGCAGCTGTGGCAGGGCTGGGCCGGCAGCAGCAGCTTGTCCTCCTCTCCATCTCCTTTCCCACCAACAGCTGGTACCTCCCTTCTCCACCTTAGCACTATGATGCCTCTGCCTTGCTCCCCAGACCACCTGCCTGCTGCTATCCACCTTCCTTCCCCCACCTCCCCACTCCACTGTTACTTTTCAGCCGCATTCCTCCTCCTTGATTTTGATCTGGGTGCAGTTTTCGTGTCATTGCAGCTTTCATGTGGGTGGCATCACTCGCTTACTGGCCAGGCCAGTCAGAGAATCACAGAGGGGTGGGGTATAAATACATTTTATTATTATTATTATGGAAGGAAGCAAGCATGAGCGCAAGTGTGGACGCCCAGAGAGGAGCCCTATCAGCAGTGGCAGAGAACTCGTATCTGCCTCCCAGGATTTCTTAAAGACATGAAACACATGCACACCCCAGCTAGGCTTCTGAGCCAAACTTGGGCAGGTGCAGGTCTCCTGGTCCTTCCGCTGTAACTCCAAGTGAGGCTGAACACTATGAGTGAGGCTTGCCCCATGGTCCCAGACCATGAAAGGGGATGCCAGTGGAGCAAACAGGGATGAGAAGGCAGAAGGGGGAGAAAGGATGGAAGGCTAGCCCTGTGTGTGTGTGTCTTGTATCTTCAAAAGAAATCCATGGAGGCAGCCATGACCCAGTAATAGTCTTGCAGTAGCAGCCAGCCTCAGAGCAAGCTGGGGACATCGTGGTGCCAAGGCAAGAAAAGGAGGTACAGGCTAGGGGGCATGCATGTTTGGGGTGAGGGCTTAAATGGGGTGAGGGCTTAAAATATATGCAAAAGTTGAGGGTCAACTGTAATGCATTACAACTATAGTTTCTCTGTTCCACATGTATCTATCCACACGTTTGTTACTTTATCAATCAAGACTTTAAGAATCCAGGTAGAACAACGCTGAATATGCCAGACGTGGGCATGTGAATTATTTTCAAAGATTCTAATAAAATGTGGTGTACAGCAAGGTTGCCATACCAGTTTGGGCCAATTATATATTTTGAAACCTTGACCTTCTAGGCTGTGGATGTTAAAATGCCCTTCCTCATACTACGTAAATTACTAAGGCTCCACACTTAACCGGCAAATTTTGTTACATTTATCAGGCTATGAATCTTTTCAAAGCAGATTAACTCACATGCCTAAATGTTTAGGAACAATGCCTTAAAAGTATGCATTAGATAACAACTTTGGACTAATATGTTCTTTACTGAAGTGAAGGTTTTTTGTAACCACTCATCCTCCATTCAGAAATTATCTTTAGCACTGGTTTATTTTAATACAATATGTAAACAATACAAGCCAATGCCCAAGACCCCCAGGATCCCAGCTCCCATTCTGGAAGGATGTGCTGCACAACTCTACTGTTCCCTCTGCAACTTCCACAATATCATCGACTGCTCTTACTTAGATTCATCTGTGAAAGTGAAGAAATACAAAACATGTACCTGCTGTGCCCTGGACTATACTGGTTGTCCTTTCCTATTATTTGTAACCATCCTGACTATGTCATTGAATGTTCATTTGTTTGTGAGACATTACAGTTTCTATGTTAACTCATGAATTGATCCAAATAAAATTTTAAAAAAGAAAAAGAAATTATCTTTAGCAGTTAGAGAACCCAGCCTTCAAACAAATGGTTACACCAGGGATGGAAATTGTGCAGTTTTACAGATGTTGTTGGACTGCAGATCTCAACAGTCCTAGCCAACAAAGCCAAGGTGAGAAACACTAGGAATTGCAATCTAACAACATGTGGAAGGCTGCATGACTCCCACCCCTGGTTTATAGGCTTGGTCTTTTCAGAACAGGTATCCAACTGTAATATTTATGCTTTATGAGTACTGCTGGTATATGAACATTAGTAGAATTTATATCTACAATGTAACTTTTAGAATATATGAATATATGAAGAAATGTTATGATAAAAGACCAATAAAGGTTATGATATTCATCTACCAGATCTCCACAAAAAATCTTTGCTGTAAAGGCTATACTGATAATGGAGTACGTCTAGCTTTTGCAGCAAACAGTTTGGGAAAAATCTGGCAGACAAATATATTAAGTCTGATGCCTCGTTTGTAAACTACATCATATACAGTACTTCACATCGCACTATGCTCTTAATGACTGATCTGAAATACATCATGCATAAATATACATTATTATTCCAGTTAAAGGATTTATTGGTTTGAGATAACAATAAGTCAAATAACAAATTGGCCCTAATGTCACCCACACACATTTCTTACTGATGATATTTCAAAAACTAACATGCAAAAATTGCCCCATACAGCATCTTATGTGTATTCACACCCACAGAGTCCAGCAAGTCAGGCTCCAGAAAACCCTCAACTCAAAAATATGTTTTCAGCAGCAAGTCTTACCTTGAAAAATATGAAATTAATAAAAGTATTATTGAACCTATATAATGCCCAAGAAAAGTGGTGTAGCTTTATTGGACTTCAGAGTCAATGTCCAGGACCCCCAGTCATAACCACCCAGAAAGTGGCAAATGCAGGACCACAGACTAGGTGTTTGTATATAGGCAAGCATGGGATGCCCTCAGACTAAGGTCTAATCCATGCTACATAAATAATCCAGTTTGAAACTGGATTATTTGCCATGGCTCTTTCCTACAGAATCCTGTGATTTGTAGTTTTACAGCGTCTTTAGCCTTCTCTGCCAAAGAGTGCTGGTGCCTCACCAAACTACAAATCCTGGGATTCCACAGGAAGGAGCCATGGCAAATAATCCAATTTCAATGTGAAGTTGAATGCTTTCACGGCCGGCATCCATAGGTTCTCCATGTTTTTTTTCTGGGCTGTGAGGCCGTGTTCTGGAAGAGTTTATTCCTGACGTTTCACCTGCACCTGTGGCGGCTATTTTCAGAGAATGGTTGGGTAGGAGTGTGTGTGTGGGGGGGGGTACTTGCTGTGAGCCCTTGTTGGGGAGGCTATGTAAATTTGTGTGTCTGAATGGCTAGTTTCCGGGTCGAGATATGCAAGGAGGATGAGTGTCTGTTTGGCTAATGCTTGGCAATCTAAAACTCAGGGGCGGGCAAGACCATTCAGTCCAGGGTTTAAAATTATGACCGCCCAAGAACCCAGCAGAGACTATAGAAGAGTGGAGATTTCTTAGGTCAGAAGGCATGACTTAAGCGGACTTCCCAGTCTCTCTCACACCCACGCCTGTCCCGGCTCTGTCTCGCCCTTCTTCCCCGCCGGCTCCCTCCTTCAGAGCCCACAGCAGGCGCCCTCCGTCCCAGCCTCACCCCACAGCGGCTTCCTCGCACTCTCACAGACACGCAACTCCCATCCTCACGTGCCCCTCTCCCACCTGCAATCAGCTTCTGCCGCTCCAAGGCAGCCGCAGCCTCCGTGAGTGTTTCTACCTCCGTCTCCGACCGCCTCCCCGAGCCTGCCCGCTGCACCATCGTCCCTCCGGCGCCAGCCGCCACATCAACTGCCCCAGCCGGCCGGCAGCACGCAGGCCCAGTAGCACCTCCCGACCTCGCCTCGGCCGCACCAAGCACCGCGAGAGGAGGCGGGACCGGCCGCGGCCCTCCCCACCGCGCCACCGCCTGGCCTGATGCTGGCGCGGCGCAGCCGCAGACCGAGCTCCGGCCCCACAGGCTCCGCCCCTTTCCCTGGCTGAATGACGCGGGGGGGGCTCTCCCTCAGAGGAGGTGGGAGCGCTGAGCTTGCTTTTCCCCGAGGGGACCGGAGTCTATAGGAATTTTAAGGGGTTAGGAATGTTTTATTGGAATAAGACCATTCTACTGAAAAATACACCCGACCGCAAAAGGCCACAACAATAACACAAAGATAATATTAATTGTTCCCCTCCCTTCCTACTAATACAAAAATAAAACTATCTATCCTAACACTAATACATTTATTAGTCTATAGCCGGAGTCTATAGGGGCGCCGGCGGTAATACCAGAGAGCGCCAGCCGCTGCCGTCTCTTCTC
This sequence comes from Gambelia wislizenii, assembly GCA_030847615.1. Lineage (NCBI taxonomy): Eukaryota > Metazoa > Chordata > Lepidosauria > Squamata > Crotaphytidae > Gambelia > Gambelia wislizenii. The sequence continues at coordinate 366,550,290 of JAUMIR010000001.1, forward strand.
GGGTGCTTTTAGCAATAGGGTCCCATCGTAAGGCTGAGTTTTTGAAAACTCTTTTACATCGCTTTGATCATAGAATCGGAAGAGATCACAAGGGCCATCCAGTCCAACCCCCTGCCATGCAGGAATACACAATCCAAACATCCCTGACAGATGGCCATCCAGCTTCTGTTTAAAAACCTCCAAAGAAGGAGACTCCACCACACTCCAAGGCAGTGTATTCCACTTCTGAACAGCTCTTACTGTTAGGAAGTTCTTCCTAATGTTTAAGTGGAATCTCTTTTCCTGTACAGTTGTCCCTCCGTATCCACGGATTTAAGTATTCACGGCATGAAAATCTCTCTCTCTCTCTATCTCTCTGGCTTTTCTTCGCAAACAAAGATTCAGGAAGGACTCATCCTGCGCTTTCTGCAAGCGCACTGATGACTGAAAAGGCCAATCCAAGATAAACATGTCTGGTTGCAGGCTTGAAAATATTCTTTAAAAAATAATAATCCAAAAAGCAAACCCCGATTTTGCCATCTTATTTAAGGGGCATCATTTTGCTATGCCATTACATATAATGGGACTTGAGTATTCAGCAGATTTTGGTATCCATGGGGGTCTTGGAGCCAAACCCCAGCAAATATGAATGGACAACTGTAGTTTGAACCCATTGCTCTGTGTCCTTGTCTCTGGAGCAGCAGAAAACAAGCTTGCTCTATCCTCAGTATGACATCCCTTCAAATATTTAAACATGACTATCATGCCCCCTCTTAACCTTCTCTTCTCCAGCCTAAACATACCCAGCCCCCTAAGCTGCTCCTCACTGGACATGGCTTCCAGACCTCCCACCATCCTGGTCACCCTCCTCTCGCCACGTTCCAGCTTGACTAGGAATACGTCCACACTAGCATCATATAAGATAACCTCTGAGTAAAATAGGCATTGAAGGAGTCTATCACCGCCTCCAACTGTCCTGATTTGGCAGGGAGAGTCCCAGTCATCCTCTGTCATCCAACTTTTCCAGCTTCTTTTAAAATGCCCTGTTATCTTTTGCCTCCTCCTATTTCCCTCGCTGTCCCCAACTTCTTGTATTGCTGAAAACTGAGTTCAAAGTAAAAAATTAGGCCTCCAAATGTTGCAAAATGGTCAATTGTGCCCCCTGTAAGGAGCAGCACTGGATCCAGGAGCCCTCCCCCCCCAAGCTGTTAACCTGATCTTTTAGAGGGAGAGCAGCACCATTCAGAACAGGCTGTGATCCCAGTCCTTGGTTGATTTTCTTACTGACCAGCAGCACTTCTTGTCTTGTCCGGATTAAGCCTCAATCTGTTCATCTGCATCTAGTCCTTTACTACATCCAGATGATGATTCTGCCTGTTCGAAGCCAAGTTTGTTCATCTTATGGGGCAAGTGAGGTAACAATTCAGTACTACCACAACCTCCTTAGCATCTGTTGTTAAGGAGAGGTAGAGCTGAGTATCATTAGCATACTGATGACAGCCAACCACAAACCTCCGAGTTACCTCTCTCAACGACTTCATGTAGATGTTAAAAAGCATAGGGGACACTATTGAACCCTGTGGAACCTAATGGCCAAAAGGTTGAACAACAGTCCCCCAGCACCACCCTCTGTGAACATTTAGCCAAGAATGACTGGAACCACTGCAATTCAAAGCAATGCCCCCAAGTCCCCACACCCATTAATTCAGAACAGTAGCACACACCCTAAATATATCCAACAAACACATGTACACATGTCCATCCCTATTCCGCCTCCTCTAGCCCCACCACTGGTTCCTGCTGCCTTTAACTACCTTATGGGCTCCCTCCTATTGTCCCCACTACCCACCTCACCAGTTGTTCCCCATTGTTCTCCTAAAAGCACCTTACCAAACAGTAGTGGCAACAGGGTTCCTTCTTCTCTATTACCTTCCCCCATTTTCTGCGTTGTGTGTGTGCGCGCGCACTGCTGAACAAAATGTCAGCCATCAGCTGCTCATCATTTTCTAAGAATGCCTTTATGCCAATCCTTGGTGGGCAAAGAAAAGTATTCAAAGAGAACAAAGAGGGTCACAGCTGGACACCACTGCTTCACTTGAAAGCAATCTTAATTTCCAGGAAGGAAATAATTAAAATGAATTAAATTGGGAGTGGGAAGGGCCTTATTTATTTATTTGATTTATATCCTGCCTTTCTCCCAAGATGGAACCCAAGAAGGCTTACAAGCCACAGGCAATGAAGGAAGCAGTAGCAAGGAACTTAGCATTCGCGATTTTGCATATTCGCGGTTTTGGGAGAGCCCCCCGCCCTCCCAAAACCGCGACAAGGGGCGTCCGGAGGCCCCGTGAAGACCCTGGGTGGGAGGGGGAGGGCCAGGGAGGCCTCCACGGAGCCTCCGAAGGCTCTGTGAAGGACCTGGGAGGGAGGGGGAGGGCTGGGGAGGCCTCCACGGAGCCTTCGAAGGCCCCGTGAAGGCCTTGCGGGGGAGGGGGAGGGCCGGGGTGGCCTCCATGTGGCCTCGGGAGGGTCTCTGGAGGCCACGTGAAGGCCTTGGAAGGGAGAAGGGAGGTGGGGGAGAGCGACTATGGGGCCTCCGGAGGCCCCATGGTCGCTTTGTCAGGAGAGGGGGAGGGCAGTCATTATTCGTGGAATTTTCACATTCGCGGGGGTCTGAGGAACCTATCCCCCACAAATGTGAAGGGATGACTGTACTTCCTTTTCTTTACCCCAGTTTTCTCACCAGTCAGCTTAATTGGATGACCACAGGTTCTAGTGTTATAAGAAAAGAAGAAAAACTTACCCCAGGCTCAGCATTACATTTAGGAGGGCCTTGGGCAAGCTGCTTTGGTGGCATTTTGGTTCTCCTCACTAGTTATTTGTTTATAAGCACACTGTGGCACCAAGAGGAAAAGTGTGTGTGCTGGCCAGTATCACCATGTTAATGACACCAGCCTTGTACTCAGCATGTATGCTGAGGGCAGCCCAGTAGCAACAGCATTATCTTGCCTGGGAGCCCCTTCCTGGTCAAGTACTCAACGATCACACTTTTTATTTGAAAAATATAAAGTAATTTATTTAAAGTGCAAAAAAAAATACACATAGTTAAAACTGTCAAAATATATGTACTATATGTAAATAAGTGGAGATATCATATTCTTATTCCTTGTCATCTTTATTTATATTCCGCCATTTCAGCTGGGACTCAAGGCACCTTACAAATTATACCAAATCCCACATAGTTAAAGCATACAAAAGGTCAACAACAAAATAGAATTAAACTATCAGTAACATTTAAAATGTCTAAAACAATTAAAATTATTAAAGGCATTTAAAACCAGTATGATTAAAAACAGTTCCCTATTAAAAGCCCCCCTTTTTTTTAAATCTACTTTTCAAAAGCCTGTCAGAATTACAAAAAGGCTTTACTTGCTGAGAGGAAGAACATTAAGGAGGGGACCATTCTAAGTTTCCTGGGAAAGGGGTTCCAGAGCCTGCGTAGCCAGTGTTGTTGTTTGCTTTTGAGTCATTTCTGACTTATGATGACCCTAAAGCAAACCTGTCATGGGGTTTTCTTGGCAAGATTTGTTCAGGGAAGGTTTATCATTGTCTTCCTCTGAGGCTGAGGGAGTATGACTTGCCCAAGTCACCAATTGGGTCTCCATGGCTAAATGGCAATTTGAACCCTGATCTCCAGGGTCCTAGTCCAACACTCAAACCATTATGCCACGTTGGCTCCTATAGTCAGTGATAGTTGTACTGTATAATAAGGTGGTAGAAGTCTCCGGTAAGCAGCTGGAATTTTGTCACATCTGTTTGGGGCCTGATTGTCCTTATATCACAGACTTCTGAGGAAGAACTCTCTGAGAAAGCCTCACTTTATGAGCAAGACCAGTGGCATAGCTGGGTAGATGGGGGGGGGTCCACCCCAGGCAGCACTTTTTTCGGGTGGCACTTTTAATGTGAGACACCATTTTATTTTTCAATAATTTAAACAAATATTTCATACTGCTGCACATCTGCGGCATTTAGGGTGATCAGGGAGCCACGGTGAAAATGCCTGCCAGCCTTAGACTGGAATAATTTGATCTTGTTAAGTGCATGTAATATCTTTGTTATTTTTTTTACACCGTTCGTTGTTTTTCTGAGGTGAGTTTGAGTATCACAGTTTTTTAGGCATGCAGACTACACAAACTTAGGGCCCATCTAAAATCCCCTCATGGAATTTGCTGGGAATCCTACCTGTCTAAACAGGATCCAGCACTAATCCACACTATTCAAAACGGCAAAAACAATGGGGTAAAAGCTTTCGCAGATTTCCCCATACTTTCTTACAAACCACGAAGCAGGTTCACAGTTTTGTTCATTTGAACTATAGAACAATAAAAAAAACTCAAAGGAAAACACAAAGCTGATTGGTTGGGTAAGAGCAGGGGCAGGGCTTGATAGGAGGGCAAGTGCCGACTGCCACCATGTTGGATTTTCACCTTAGCGATCACTTGCTAAGACAATAAAAAGGATCAATATTTTCTGTTTTGCTTTATTATAAAATTGGAGAATCACTCTATCGCACCAAACACCTTGGCATGACTTTTTAAAATCCTGGCAGCAGTGAAGAACTAATGTGAGTAAATCACTTGCAGCTGCCATCAGGAATGCAAGGCTTATGGGGGCTTCCGAGGCCAAAAAAATCATTTAGACTTGTTGCTGCTGCTGCTGCTGCGAGATGCTAATACTACAAGGTATTTGAGATTTTTTCCCCCTTGTGTAGATGGGTCCTAACATTTTAAAAGGGATTTATTTATCTATGTTATTCCTTGGTGCCAGTTACCCGGCAATTTTTGCCGTGGGGCGTACCGGGACTTCCTGATCCCGTATTCGTCCCACTCTGTTTAAATGATTTTTGTCCCTCTAGGAAATTCCGGAAGTTCCCATGATTCATATTTACACAGCATCAGGTCCCGTGTTTTTTTTCATTTATCCCACACTCTTATATCCTGTGCTTTTGCTGTTTACACATGTTTAGCATACCGGAATTTTTTTTAAAAAAATTTGGCTGTCAATCAAGGATGCGATTACTTGTTTTTTCACATTTTGAACTACGTGTTTCCAGTTGTTCTTCCCACCACGGATGCAGCGATTGGCTACCTTTTGAACAAAGAAGGACATCCCCATGTGCTTCTGAAGTACTTTTACTCCCATCCAGCCATTTCTGGAAACATGGAGGTGGGCACATCAACAGCTCTGGCTACCGCTGTCCGCTTGAGGATATCTCTTGCAGCTCTGAAAAGATAGGTTATCAACAGACACAGAAGGATGCTCCTTATTTTTAAGATCCATTTCCATTCACAAATGATGGCATCAACTTACTTTTGTCCAGAGTGTATGCACTTCACAGCCATCGATCCCCCCGAGGTACGGATGCATCTTTGCCCACATCGCTGGCTTCGGCAGTGGTGGGTGTACCCAACAATAGAGGAGTGGTGGGAGAAATTTGTGATGAACATCTGGTCGGATGAACGATGGATACTGTACTTCAGGATGCCATGGTACCTCTTTATGCGTCTTGTGGAAATACTCTGTCCAGAGATTGCAAAGTCGGACACCAACATGAGGAAAGCCATCCCTGTGGAGAATAGATTCGCAACAGCTGTTTTCCTTCTCGCCCACCATTGCTCCTACGGGGCTGTATCTCAGTTATTTGGTGTTGGAAGAGCCACGGTGTGTAAGATTTTTGTGGAGGTCGTCCTCGCGATGGAGAAGTTACTTCTGAAGCGGAAAGTTTTCCTTGGAGACCATAGAAAGGTAATTTTTTTTTACTGTTTTAGTTTGTGAAAATACGGCTAGTCGCATCGCTTCTTCGAGGTGTTATTCAAACAAGCTTGAATGTAATGCCAATGTAATAAAATATAAACCTCAACATATAGTATGCAGTTGAAAACCAATACCATGTATAAACAGTATTTAAATGTCTCTTTATGTACAAATGTGTTTAATCAAATACTCGTGTTTGCATGATCTGACATCTACCTTTTTGGACTTTTTTTCCTTTTTGGTAATATACAGGTGATGGATGGATTCGCGGCTATGGGATACCCACAAGTGATCACTTGTTTAGATGGTTGCCATGTTAATATAATCCCCCCGTTCGTCAGGGAGACAAATTTATCAACAGGAAGAATAGGTACAGTGTTCTTCTGCAAGGAACTTGCGATCACAGCGGAGTGTTTATTGATGCGGAGATCGGTTGAAATCATGATACTCAGAGTTAAGGAACTCTGTTTTTTTCAGAGTTAAGGAACTCTGTTTTTTTCAAGACTATGGAGGTGGGGATCTTTGTGCCTGGAAATCCCACCATAACAATTATGGGACAGCAGATTGTCCCACTCACACTGGTTGATGGTGCATATCCAATAAGGAATTGGCTGCTGACACCTTATAGAGGGACAACAAATGCTAAACAGAGACTGTACAATAGGTACCATAACAAAATTCGTTTGACGGTGGAGAGGTGCTTCGGCCACTTGAAATCTAGGTGAAGGGCATTAAGATATTGTATTGAGGTTGCAGAGGAAAATGTATGTTCAGTGATATGTGCATGTGTCATTCTACACAATATCTGTGAAACCAAAGGTACTATCCTTGATGATCCAAACCAGCATGTGCAAAGATTTGTTTTTGACACGCTGGGAGCTCCAATGGTTAATAATGATGCTGCAGAGAAAGCCCGGGGGTAGGCTGTGCGCAACAATTTAAAAGAATATTTCTGGCATGAACATCACCAGAGGGGGGAATAACATTGGTATCTATTCCTTTTCAATCTTTCCGTTATCTTGATCCTTGTTTGTGTAATAAAAGCCTCTTATTTTCAATTGCCGTACTGTAGTTGCTTTGTCCTTTTCTTTACGTAACACAAACTGACCCAGCTCCAAATTTCAAATCTACTTGCCCATAATAAAATAAATGTATCAATTAATCTGTAGGGCCAATTGGTATACAGTTGCCCCTTGACATTCGCGGCTTTCACATTCGCGGTTTTGATTATTTGCAGTTTAGCCCCAGCCCCTTAGAGAAGGCTGCCGAGAGGCGGGGCAACCTCCTGCCTGCGCCTTTTCCGGCCTTCCAGAGGCAGCTCCGTGGCTTCAAAGCCCCGGAGTCTGCTCAGGAAGGCTGGGGGGTGGGGCGGGCAGCCTCCCTCCCTCCCACTTTCCCGGCCTTCCTAAAGGGACTCCGAGGCTTCTAAGACCCGGAGTCCCCTCAGGAAGGCCGGGGAGAGGCCGGGCAACTTCCCTCCCACCCACCTGCTGCTTTCCCCGGCCTTCCTAAGTGGGCTCTGGTGCTCCAAACCCCGGAGTCTGCTCAGAAAGCCTCCTCCCCACCCGCCCGCTGCCTTCCCCAGCCTTCCTGAGGGGAGTCCAAGGCTTCTAAGCCCCGGAGTCCACTCAGGAAGGCCGGGGAGAGGAAGTCAGACACCCGCCCGCTTTCTTCCCCGGCCTTTTTAAGCGGGCTCCGGGGCTCCAAAGCCCCGGTGTCCGCTTCGGAAGGCCGGAGAGAGGCAGTGCAGCCTCCTCCCCATCCACATGCTGCCTTCCCTGGCCTTTCTCAGCGGGGTCTGGGGCTTTGGAGCCCCGGCGCCCACTGAGAAAGGCCGGGGAGAGGCAGTGCAGCCTCCTCCCCACCCAGCCGCCCACCCGCCCGCTGCTCTCCCCGGCCTTCCAAAGCGGGCGCCGGGGCTCCAAAGCCCCAGCGATCGCTTCGGAAGGCCAGGGGGTGGCAGTGCAGCCTCCTCCCCACCCACCCACCCACCTGCCCACCCGCTGCTCTCCCCGGCCTTCCGAAGTGGGCTCCGGGGCTCCAAAGCCCCAGTGCTCGCTTCGGAAGGCCGGGAGGTGGCAGCATAGCCTCCTCCCCACCCGCCCGGCCACCCGCCCGCCCCCCTGCCCGCTGCTCTCCCCAGCCTTACAAAGTGGGCGCCGGGGCTCCAAAGCCCCAGCGCTTGCTTCGGAAGGCCGGGGGTGGCAGCGCTGCCTCCTCACCCGCCCGCCCGCCCACCCACTGCTTTCCTGGGCTTCCAAAGTGGGCACCGGGGCTCCAAAGCCCCAGCGCTCGCTTCAGAAGGCCGGGGGTGGCAGCGCAGCCTCCTACCCGCCCGCCCGCCCGCCCACCCACTGCTTTCCTGGGCTTCCAAAGTGGGCACCGGGGCTCCAAAGCCCCAGCGCTCGCTTCAGAAGGCCGGGGGATGGCAGCGCAGCCTCCTCCCCACCCGCCTGCCCGCTGCTCTCCCCGGCCTTCCAAAGTGGGTGCCGGGGCTCCAAAGCTCCAGAGCTCACTTTGGAAGGCCGGGGGTGGCAGCGCAGCCTCCTCCCCACCTGGCCGGCCACCCACCCACCCACCCACCCGCTGCTCTCCCAGGCCTTCTGAAGTGGGCGCCGGGGCTCCAAAGCCCCAGCGCTTGCGTCAGAAGGCCGGGGTGGCAGCGCAGCCTCCTCCGCACCCGCCCGGCCACCCGCCCGCCCGCCCACTGCTCTCTCCCGCATTCTGAAGTGGGCACCTGGGCTCCAAAACCCCAGCGCTTGCTTCGGAAGGCTGGGGGAGGCAGCCCAGCCTCCTCCCCACATGCCCGTCCACCTGCTCACCTGCCCGCTGCCATCCCAGCCTTCCTAAGCAGGCTCTAATGCCACGGGGAGGCAGAGCATCCTCCTCCCCACCCGCCCGCCCACCTGCCTGCTCACCTGCCCACCCGCTGCCGTCCCCAGGCTTCCAAAGAGGGTGCCGGGGCTCCAAAGCCCCGACACCTCCTTCGGAAGGCTGGGGGGGAGGTAGCGCAGCCTCCTCACCACCCACTCACCCGCCTGCCCGCTGCCGTCCCCGGGCTTCCAAAGCAGGCGCCGGGGCTCCAAAGCCCCAGCGCCTGCTTTGGAAGGCTGGGGGGGAGGCAGAGCAGCCTCCTCCCCACCCACCTGCCTGCCCGCTCACCCGCCCACTGCCATCCCCGGCCTTCCTATGCAGGCTCCGGGTATTCTAAGGCCTGGAGTCCCCTCAGGAAGGCTTACGGAGAGGCCAGCCATGCTGGCCAGACACCCTCCCGCTGCCTCCCTCCCTCCCTCGGGGGGGGTCTGCGGGAACAGTTCTTATTCGCAGTAACCCCTGCAAATGTGGAGGGATGACTGTATTTCTTTGCATTATCCAAAGACTTAATGTGTGTTACAAGGTCTCCAAAGAGATCATTTTGCCTTTTTATTTCTTTGAGCATTTCCTGAGATTCTTCCACAGAAGGCTCATAGAATTTTTCCAGATATATCCTTGTATGCTTTACAAGCCCTTTGATCCTGCCTGTCAGCGATTTTTTTCATATTAGTAACAAACAGCTCAGCTATGGATCTGGAGTTAGCCATTAATTCATTTACATCAGAAGACCGTTTTTTCCTGCGAAACATGGCCAACCTCTCAGCAGGAGATAAAGTGGCAGTCGGGTTGCTCAAGGAGGCCACTGAAAAAGAAATAAAGGAATTTTGTGTTAATATATTTACTAATTAAAGGTATAAGCAGTTAACTCAATAAAAATGAGTATAACATGAAGAGATCAATACCATTGCGAGCTGGAGTTGTTGCCGACACAGTATCAATTTCTGTGACTACAACCGAAGTGTTTTCTTCATCATCGTTGAGTGCCAAGCTTCCTCTGGTCTCCTCAGTTAAGGTTAAGGTAACTACTGTTTCATCAGAACCCTGGGTCCCCGAAACATCTGGGGATTTTTTAAAAAGAATAGAACCCGTAATGGTGAAACAGAAATGTGAAATACACAGCCATAAAATTGACTTCTTAAACATATTGCAGTGCTGTGGGCAGAGGTTTACAGAGGAATGCAAGAAGTGCTTATGGCTGCGGCAGGAGACACCATACTTAATGTGCCAAGATGCACGCACACCTTTAAACCTGAAGGACACAAACAGAGAAAAGCGCCATTTAGTTTTAACTGCCATCATTTGCATACCAAAGGAGCATGGAAGAAACACACTAACACATTCCCTAGGCATATAGGCTAATCAGGTAAAATGATCCTTTCCACATACCTCCAGTGGTTAAATGCATTGGGAAAGGAAATAACACTTTAGAATCCCTTTTTAAAAAGCCTGTTTGCTTTAGAGAAACAGAATTTTAAAACTTCGAGTTTTCACATAAGTAATAGTTATTCCGTTTTTTGGAAAAATGAAATGAAACATGAAAAATAACATGGTAATTACCGGCTCAAGTTAAATACATTAAATGCAGTATATTGCCATGAGAATATTTAAAATGGCAACACCTATTTCCATTGCTCTAACCTTGAAAACTGAGTACATAGTTAATCGAGTTTTCACATAATGCAAACTATATTTTTAAAACATAAAAGATGTAAGCTTACCTAGAGGAGTTGAGAAAAGTTCCTCAGAGTATCCCTGCAGCATCTCCTGGGATGACGGGGGCAATCCCACGTCTTCTTCGGGGAGGGGAGCGTGATGGGGAGTCACTGACCCACGCGGAACACGCACAATGTCGGTTGTGCTCCCCAGCCGCTTCGGGTGGTAGTTGGCATTACCGCCAAGAATTGCATGGAGTTCTTTATAAAAGGGCATAGTGGCCACATCGTTGTCACTTTTGGAGTTGTGGTTGTTGACCTGGCAATAATTCTTACGCGTCAGTTTTGTCTTCATCCTGCACTCCGCAGCGGTTCGATCACGCCCTTTGGTTTTCATTTCGGCAGCATTTTTTCCGAAGAGGTCGATATTTCTATGGTGCCCCTTCAGCTGCTCCTGCACCTTTTCCTCGCCCCATATCGCCAAAAGGCCTATGGTCTCATTGTAGGGCCAGGAGATTCCACGGCCACCTTTCCTAGGGCGAGGAGCGGTTTCGGCATCCATCTCTGTAATTGCACAGATAAAGGGCAGGAGAACAATGGAGATGCATCTAAAATTTGGGATGTTGAAAAAAAGGGGCAGGTAGACCAACCACTTACTGGCCAGTGCCTGCCCATGGTCAAGACAATTTCCGGTCATCTCCCGAATCCGTGATATCTTGTCCGAGGCTGTTTACACTTCCGATTTTCCGAATCCTCCCGTGACTTTTTTAAAAACCGGCACAAACCGTGGGACTGAAAGTCCCGCAGATCAAGAGACAAATGGTGGCCCCCCCTTCCGAAAAACACGTATCCGACACGATGTACATGTAAACAGCCAGGGTTCGACACGAATTCATCCCACTACATTTTCGTGTAAATGGCCCCCTTATTTATTTAATTAATTTAATTAATTTCCCTCTGTAATTTTGACTTTTTGTAGTAGTTTTGCTATGTATTGAGAGGGCAGCAAACTTAGGTACCGGATGGTAAAAGCTCTAGCTACGCCACTGAGCAAGACTCGTGGTTATTAATTCTTAGTTAACCATTTGTCCTATGCAATTAATGTTTTTCCGTTCGTAATTAATTGCAACCTGTGCTTAAATTTCTGGCACTTTAAATAAAGAGAACAAATTGTTGCTTTCAAGTAATTGTATTTTTAGCACTTGTGCACTGCCAAGTACTTCTGCCACTACCAATCTCCCATGTTCATGAGTCTTCCATGGGGTTTGGGCAGAACCTTAGCTTGTATGCTTGTAACTTTGGGGATGGATCTTAAATTCCATGCTTCCAATATCACTGTTATAATGGCAAATTGCTATAGTGACTTGCTGGTAAAATACATGAGAAAATGCATAGGTGAGAGATCGGACCATCAAATTTCTTGTTTAAGAAATTTGTAGGGCGTTGTCTATGTTTTTTACTGGTGTGTTTGTGCTTTGTTTTGTGTTCTTGGTAAGATTTTATTTTTTAAAACCACCCTGAGTGTACCATTTGTAGCAGAAGGGCAAGATACAAATTTGATAAATAAGTAAGGGCATTACAATATTGGCAAGGGGAATGAAGTGGTCATCCAGTGTAACTAATTACTGTCCGTAGTTTCATAGAACTTACATCCCTTTCATAACACTGAGGACAAGCAAAGAGGAAGGCTGGTGATAATGAAAACAGTTTAAAACCAGCCAAAGGAAAACTAATTATATATCACCATGACTTTGATTTCAGATCTAATTTGATATAGTGGTCAAGGATGTTCCAGCCAGCACAGTATTGAGAAAACTACATTGGGATGTACATGACTTAGTTTTGTTGTTGTTGCTAACTGCCCTCAAGTCAACCTCGATTCATGGCGACCCTGCGAATGAGACTTCTCCAAGACACTCTATCCTCATGACTTGACTTATGGAGTTTGTTACAAAGACAATCTTTGTGGGGATTGTGAAGCACAACACCAAGAGGCTGAGCGCTTTCAGATATTTTTTAAAAAGAGCATTAATTACCAATTCTTACACATACTGTAGCATTTCAGCAATATTAACGTTCTGTAGATAGTGTCAGACACTTTTAAAAGGGGACACTTGCTGCAGCTGTTATGGGGAAATTAATTAGAAATAATCTTACACTTCAATGTAAGACACTTCAAACAGTCCGAACACCCGGAAAAAAGTGTGGGTTTTTTTGTTGATTGATTGATTCCTTCACCCATGATCAAACAACACCCTGAGCAAGGAAGCTATTACAGTTGTCCCTCGACATTCGCAAACTCGACATTCGCGGTTTCGAGTATTCGTGGTTTTGGGAGGGCCCCCCCAGGCCCCCCCTAAAACCGTGACACGGGGCCTCGGGAGGCCCCGTGAAAGCCCTGGAAGGGCTGGGAAGGCCTCCGCGGGACCCTCCAGAGGCCCCGCGAAGGCCCTGGGGGTGGATTGGGGAGGGCCGGGAAGGCCTCCGCGGGGCCTCCGGAGACCGTCCAGAGGCCCCGCGAAGGCCCTGGGGGGGAGTGGGGAGGGCCGCAAAGGCCCTGTGGGGGAGTGGGGAGGGCCGGGAAGGCCTCCGCGGGGCCTCCGGAGACCCTCCGGAGGCCCCGCGAAGGCCCTGTGGGGGAGTGGGGAGGGCCGGGAAGGCCTCCGTGGGGCCTCCGGAGACCCTCCAGAGGCCCCGCGAAGGCCCTGGGGGGAGTGGGGAGGGCCGCGAAGGCCCTGGGGGGGAGTGGGGAGGGTTGCGAAGGCCTCCGCGGGGCCTCCGGAGACCCTCCGGAGGCCCTGCGAAGACCCTGGGGGGGAGTGGGGAGGGCTGGGAACGCCTCCGCGGAGCCTCCGGAGGGTCTCCGGAGGCCCCGCGAAGGCCCTGGGGGGAGTGGGGAGGGCCGCGAAGGCCCTGGGGAGGCGGGGGAAAGCGACTATGGGGCCTCCGGAGGCCCCATGGTCACTATGGCAGGGGAGGGGGGGCAAACAGTATTCGCGGATTTTTCACATTCGCGGGGGTCCGTGGAACGTAACCCTCGCGAATGTGAAGGGACGACTGTATTTACTATAAGGCTATGTGTATGCTATTGAGATAGGCTTTCTTATGTTTCTTCCGTAATGCAACTCAAGATTGCTTATATGGGAATTGTCCCTAGGTGGTTGTCCACACAGGCACTAACCAGACCCAGAACCTTTTTAACTTCTAGAAGGTGGCATTATCCTATATCCTCAGGTCCTGCTGTGGGTTTATGGTTGTTTTTCCTTGCTTGGAGTACCTCCTTTTTAGAATTCATAATATGACGCATAGGATTTTGTTCCTTCCTTTTCTTTCTATCTGCTTTTCAAAAGCAGGGTGGGGGTGGGGGGCTTAGCAAACATTTTTGTTTTGAGGGCTGCATTCCCTCAGGGCTAATCTGTATGGAGAGGTGGGTGGGACTGAAGCCAAAAGTAGGCCAATATATCCTTTCTCTTTCTCTTTCTCTCTCTTTCTTTACCTGTGGCTTCCTTCTCTTTCCTCTTCCTTCCCTTTTAGCCAGCTACTGGATGGGATACATCACTCTTACAGAGGCCTAAGAGTACTGAGAATTACAAAACATGAAATCAGACCAAGAGGTCCAGGCGGCTTACCTGTACCTTAAGTCTTTGTGGTAAAAGTGTCTGTCATTTTTGTTCTATACTTGCTGTGGTTATGGAGAAATTAACTCAGTACGACCTGAGACTGTAGAAGTGATCCTGATGGCTGTTGTTGTTATGTGCCTTCAAGACTCTGACTTATGGCAAGCTTCTCACAGGATTTTCTTGGATGTATTCAGACAAGGTTTGCCATTGCCTTCCTCTTAGGTTGAAAGAGTATGTCTTGCCCAAGGTCATCTAATGTGCTTTCATGGGTGAGCAAGGATTTGAATCCTGGTCTTTCAGCATCCTAGGCCAACAGTCATACTATTACACCATGCGGCCTCTCTTTTCAGTAGTTAACAATAAAACATGTCAACCAGTCCTCCATTATCTTTTACATATCTAGAAAATCTCTGTCATCAATGGAAACCTGATTTGATTTCTTGTCCAATTCCGCTTATAGAACAATTTGATACTGAGAGAAGAGCATAGGCATGAATAGAATAAACCACAAATCAACAGTTGGACAAAAAAAAATTAACTCTTGCTTTATATTAATAAAAATTTTGCCCAGCATTGGGAGCTCGAGCTTCTTCTTTGACCAACATGGCTATGTTTTCAATAAGAAACACTGAGCATGTGAGCTTCAGATTTTAAACTCATTTATGTCATAGCACCGTCATGGCTACAGGAATTGGAGTCTTATTCTGCTCCCCCTTGTTAAACATATTCATTTGTAATTAAGCTTAATTTTGCTGTAGAAAATAAAAACAATTTTAATGTGAACATAATAATAATGAGCACCTGTAACCACGTAAAAAGAAAGAAGGAAAAAGGATGCAGCATTAGCCCTGAAGGGACCAAATGTCTACTCCACAGTCACTGGCTGCTTTCTGGGTGATTATTTGGGGGACACTGAGTTGCAAGGTTTTACATATACAAGGGTGTATGCTGTTTCTTCTACTGATATCCTACTTGTATGTGTGTAAATAAAGCAGATCTTACAAAAACAATGTACAAAGTGGTACAAAGGTACAAAGCGTTTGTTACCTTCAAAATCCTACATGGTTTGGGTCCAGGTTAGCTACAGGACCATCTCCTCCCATATCATCTACCTCGTACACTCAGGTCCTCGGGGGGACATTTCTCCAAGTCACCCAGGACTAGGTTGGCAACTATCACCCACAGGACTTTTTCTTCAGCTGTCCCTAGACTGTGGAATGACCTGTTGAAAGAGATTCAATAGCTGAATATGCAGTCTGAATTTAAACTAGGGCCTTGTCTATATGGTGAAAATAATCCAAATGGCAATCACATGCAAGGCAATACAGTATGTACAAACGGACATTCGCATAAATACATCTCATTCAGAAGTGGGGTAGCCAAATCCACCTTAAACTCCGTGTGGGAAGCTTCCGGGACTTCTCCTGGACTTTTTAAAAAGCTCCGTATGGCATGTGAATGTGTGATGGTTAGGAAAGTCACATTAAGTGTTGCTGTGATCAAGCAGCATAATCTGATTGGCTGGATGAGCATGGGGGGCAGGGCTAGCAAAAAGGTAAAGCGCGTGCTGCTGCCATGTTGGATTTTCAGCTAAGCGAGGGCCTGGTAAATTGATAAAACAGTGATCTTTTACTCTTTTTTTTTTCCTTTTTGTAAATACAAAATATTGCACATGTGCACCATGGTAAAGTGTTTTTAAAAAAATTGGTGGTGGCAGATTTAAAAGCATGAATAAATCACTCACATCCGCCATCTTGTTGGCTAGGGGGCATGCAAAGTTTAGGGGGGCTCTTTTGACCATTAAGACAGATCGCAGAACTGCGAATGGCTGCTTTTTTGGAGGAGTTTGTATTTTTCCCCCTCGTAGAGACAGGACCAAGCATTAAAGACTAGTCTCTTCCAGCTGGCCTTTCCAGATTATTTTTAAATTGTGAATTTAAATTATTAACTTTAAAGTATGGACTAATTGTTTTAATATGCATTGGTCTTATATGATGCTGTGTGTTTTTAACAGGTTCATTGTTTTTAACAGATGTATTTTAATCTTTTGTTGTTTCCCACTTCTATCCATAGAGAGAGGTGGGTAAGAAATAAATTGTTGTTGTTGTTGTTGTTGTTGTTAATCTCCTGTGCTTTCTTCTCATGAGAAAACTAAATTGGAGTAGCATTGCCCCTTATATAAATGTCTCACCACTCAGGCAAATCTACAACAATGAAATCAGAGGAGGGATTGTTTAAAAGTTTTGTAATTTTGGTAATCAGTATGACACACAAATGTGTACCTTACGCACAAAATTTTTCCAAAGTTTGTGCAAGAGCTGTAATTGTTTACAAATAAATCACTTTCCATATTCTTAGCATCTCACAGCACAGATGTTGTTGCACAGAAATTAGCTTTATAAGACTAGTAGGCCTACGTCATGAATAAATTTACAATCCAACATATTTCAGTAGAAAATTAGTTGGAAAAGTTTCATTTTTCAGCACAATTTCCAGAATCCTCCAGCCCACACAACCAGATATTCCAAAAGTCCCCCCCCCCGCCAAAAAAAGAACTTTTCCAAATTGTGAATAGAACTTGAGTGTCCATTGAAGCACTGCTCAGATCCACACCTGAATAGTTTTAGTAAGGGTGTATCATGTGCCTCCGCATCATAGCCTAGGCATAATCATAAGATGTGGCTGCTGAAGTCTTGTGATCTCCAAGTCCTCTAGGTCATTCAAATTTTAAAAGGTCTGACCATGTGCAAAATATTTTCTTGTTTGTTTCTGCACAGAACACCCAGCACAGTACAGTTTTAATAAAACACATTCTAAGATGAGTTATATTTATCAAAGGACATTTGAAATGAAAGGATTACAGTTGTTTTTAAAATATGTGCGGGGGGGGGGAGTGTGTGTGTTCTAAAAAGGGGTCAAGGAGCAAAATATTCTGACAAATTAAAACATGCAATTAAATTATGAGCCACAGAGTCACTTAACAGCATGGTTGGAACAATCTGTTTTTGTTGAATTTGTGTGCCTGCCCTAGGGAATCTTAGCCTGACCAATATTCTTATTTGTTTTGTTCCCTAATACGGTCCACAAAACAATGTTCTTGGTCAAATCTGTTTGCAATTAGTGAAGGTGATTTGAAAACACTTCAGAAAGCATTCAAAAATTACAATGTTGCTCTTCATTGTGCATGTGAGAGTAAACATAACGATGTGAATGTTCAACAATACTGCATGAATAACTATTTTTCAGACCTCTCCTATTCTTTTAAATGTCATGTTTTAATACTATATATACTCATGTATAAGCCAAAAAAGTTTGATAAAAATATGACCCCCAAAAACTGGGTTGACTTATCCATGGGTCAATGCTCAAAACAGATGAGAATGATGCTGGCTGGCTGAGCTCTGTGCTCCTCATGATTTGGGGTGCATGACGTGGAATGGGGTGGCAGCATCCATTTTTAATAGAGGCTTACTATACAAGCCTTGTGAGGCTTAGCAGTCTCTCTGCAAGCCTAAAAAAGTGAGACATATACCATAGCCCTTATTAGAAATAGCCACTGTGAAATGCGAGGTGAGGCTTATACAGTAAGTCCTTATTAAAAATGGCTGCCACAAACACGAGGGGAGGCTTATACAGTAAACTCTTATTAAAAATGGCTGCCACCATTCCACTTTACCTCAAGTGCCCAAAATGGCAATCACACTGCATTCTTTGAATGCTTTAATTGGACATTTCTGATGGTGCGAGGTTGGACTAGATGGCCCTTGTGGTTTCTTCCAATTCTATGATTCTATGATTCTTTGGGCTCCCCCACATTGCTGCTGAATGCCACTCAGGCTTAAAAAGAATGTAGGGAAGGAGAGCGAGCTGCCTTTCTTTCTCCAGTTTGGGCAAAGGAGGGGTAATGCAGTGGGAGCACAGCTTCCACTCCCCATGATGCCAAGATCTCCTCTGCCTCTTGTCACTGCCTTCATGCTGGTTCCCTAATAAAGGCAGGTTGCTTTCCTTGCTCTTCTCTTCATTTTTACTTCTTCAGGCCACATTCTCATTCTTTTTCCTCATTTATATTATTTTTCCTATCTGTATTTGTTGATAAAACTCCAGGCCACCCTAGAGTTCTGACTGAGTCCTTCAAAGAAATTCAAGTTGCCTTCATGCCTGTGAACACAACTTCGTTGCTGCAGCCAATGGATCAAGGTGTGATTTCAGCGTTCAAATCTTATTGTCTAAGGAGGACTTTTGCAAAGGCTACAGCTGTATAAAATTATGGTCTTTCTGAGGTATCAAAGCAAAATAAATGAAAGCTTTTTGAAAAGGCTTCACTATTTTGGACAGCATTTAATTAATTGCTTTAATGCTGTCCAAAATGCATGGGAGGAAGTTAAAGAAAGTTTTTATCAAACTGATAAAAATTACAAAATGTCAGATATGACCGTGATTGAGAAAAATAA
Source organism: Gambelia wislizenii (assembly GCA_030847615.1). Taxonomy (NCBI): domain Eukaryota; kingdom Metazoa; phylum Chordata; class Lepidosauria; order Squamata; family Crotaphytidae; genus Gambelia; species Gambelia wislizenii. The sequence continues at coordinate 366,568,677 of JAUMIR010000001.1, forward strand.
ATTTGGATTATAGATGTGGCAATCTCTGGAGTGATGATGATAATGACTATGGCAATAGTGGTGGTGGTGGTGACAGTTATACTTGAAAATCAGCCAGAGAACTTTGGTAATTGCAGGTTCTAAACAAGTATTACAAATACCTGTCTAATTAGAAGTAACTACCATTTAATTTGGTGGAACTATTCCTAAGTATATATGGATAGACTTTTACCCCCAAAGCATGTATGCACAGCTTGTATTTATAGCTCTTGCTCTTGTATTTATAACTCTTACAGAATAACTGTAGGCACAAGGATTATTTGAACAATGTTAATGTCTCCTCAGGCTCCTCTCTCTACTCACGCATTACTATCTGATCAAACCCTTTATTATCTTACTGCCCTCCATTTTTTTCAACCTCCCCCTCCATGGGACTATCCGACATTTGTAGGAACAGCTCCCATTAGTAAGGTGAACAGTTAGTTCAGTGGATTGGGATAAGTGGAGTGCTCCTCTACCAGTAATGTCTTCCAGAGCTTCCCATCAAGGGGAATGCAGATATCAAATACCTTCTCTTCAGATCAATATTCCATCTAGAACTATCCCTGGACCAAGGAGGGTAAAGCTATCAATGGCTACTAGTCATGATGAGTTTGTATTACTTTCAGTATAGGAGGCAAAATGTCCTTGAGTATGTGTTGCTAGAGAACATGAGCAGCAGGGTGCTACTGCACTGGTGAACTACTTGTGAACTCTCCATTGGCAACTGGTTGGCCACTATGTGGACAGAATATTGGATCAGACGCTTCTCATGTTCTTGTCTGTCAGCATGAGTGATAATTGAATGTGAAGCCAATACTGCTAAGTGACATATTTACTGATACCTATTTACTGATACCTATCTACTTCACAGCAGTTGCTAAGAACAAATTTGCTAAGAGTCTTACAAATTTGATCAGGAGGACTTTAAACTGAGTTACAGTGGGCAGGGAAACAGTATTACAGAGGGCCAAGATATATCAAGTACTGGGAACAGTCATCTCAATTATATGGGGGAATTGGACCAACAGTGCAAGAACCTAACAGTGGGAAGAAAACAACAACAAGGAACCAGGTGGCAAGAATGAAACATGGTCTTCAGTGTCTCTACACTAATGCATGGAGCATTAATAAACAAGATGAACTTGAACTCAACACAGGAAGACAGATACAATTTAATAGGCATCACTGAATCTTAGTGGGATGAAGCTCATGACTAGAATGTAGTAATGGAAGGATATAACTAATTTCAAATAAGTACAGGCTTCTCCCACTTTCTGATGCCTCACCCTTTTAACACATGCAAATTACAGACAAGTTTCATTAATATGATGAGGTTTCTACAATTTCATCAGTTTTTCTTGCCTATGAGGCTCCCTTGGGACCACTCACATGAATGTGTTAATTTAGCTTTTGCATGCATTCAAAAGTGATATATAGTGTGTCATTTATGTGTTTCTGTGGCCAAAATGCATTTGCAAGCTAAAAAAACAACTGAGTTCCATTTTTGAACTAATTCCACTTTCTGACAGTCCTCCAGTTCTGAACCCATCAGATAAGCTGGGGCTTCCTTTAGTCCAATCAGGAAGAGAGGAGGAGGAGCATTATATGCCAAGGATGTGTATACCTGCAAGGAGATCCATGACTTAGAGCATGGAAAATCCTCTCTCTCTCTCTCTCTCTCTCTCTCTCTCTCTCTGGCTTTTCTTCACAAACGAAGATTCAGGAAGGACTCATCCTGTGCTTTCTGCAAGCGCGTTGATGACTTTCAAAGTCTCTTTAGTGCCAATCGAGTAGTCCAAGGCTCAGCTATCCAACATATGATACAAAAACCGATGAAAAATGAATTAGACATAGCTCCCACTTTGGAAGAGACCCTTAAGGCCATACAGTAGATGAAAAACGGCAAGGCAGCTGGGATTGATGGAATCCCACCTGAAGTTTGGAAACACGGAGGTCATGCACTCCATGAAAAATTCCACAAACTCCTTGTGAATTGCTGGGAAAAGGGGGAACTGCCATCAGATCTCCGAGATGCAGTCATCATCACCCTGTAAAAGAAAAAAGGAGCAAAATCCAATTGCTCAAACTATCGAGGCATAACACTTCTCTCTATTGCTGGAAAAATCCTTGCAAGGATACCCCTGAACAGATTAGTTCCTGCTATTGCAGAAGAACTTCTCCCTGAAAGCCAATGTGGCTTCAGAGCCAAAAGGAGTACTACAGATATGGTATTTGCCCTTAGAGAACTGCAAGAGAAATATAGAGAGCAGAACAAGGGTCCCTATGTAACATTTGTCGACCTCACCAAAGCCTTCGACACTGTGAGTAGAAAAGGTCTGTGGGAGATCCTGGAAAGACTAAGATGTCCCCCCAAATTGCTTAAAATGATTATCATGCTACACGAGGGCCAGCACGGTCAAGTCAGATATGGCAATGCTCTTTCAGAGACTAATAACTAATGGAGTGAAGCAAGGTTGTGTTCTTGCACCAACTTTATTTACAATCTTCTTCAGCATGATGCTCCAAATGGCTACGGCAGAGCTTGAAGAAGACGATGGCATCTATATACATTACCATACTGATGGTAGCTTGTTTAATTTAAGCCGTCTGAGGGCTCGCACCAAGACTCTAAACTATCTAGTCTGTGAGCTGCTCTTTGCTGATGCTGCTGCCCTTGTTGCCCACACAGAAGCAGCTCTGCAGCGCCTAACATCCTGCTTCACAACAGCTGCAGAGCTGTTTGGGCTGGAAGTCAACCTGAAGAAAACGGAAGTTCTCTACAAACCTGCACCACAGAACGAACACCACCATTCCCACATTGCTGTTGGCAAATCTGTGCTTAAGTCCGTTCAGCAGTTCACGTACCTGGGAAGCATCATCTCCTCAGATGCCAAGATTGACAAAGAGATAGATCACAGACTAGCAAAGGCACATAGCGCATTTGGAAGACTTTACAAAAGAGTCTGGAGTAAAAAACACCTGAGGTGAAACACAAAAATCAATGTGTATAGAGCCATTGTACTGTCTATTCTCCTTTATGGGTCTGAAACATGGGTCACCTATCGCCACCACTTACGACTCCTCGAACGCTTTCATCAGCGCTGTATACGCACAATCCTAAATTTACACTGGACTGAATATGTGATGAATGTTGCTGTCCTTGAGCAAGCAGGGATCACCAGCATTGAAGCCATGATATTGAGAACACAGCTGCACTGGGCAGGGCATGTTTCTAGGATGGAGGACCATCGCCTCCCCAAGATAGTACTCTACAGTGAACTCGCCACGGGTCAGCGTAAGAGGGGCGCTCCAAAAAAGTGATACAAGGACTCCCTGAAACAACATCTCAGGCTCGGCCAAATTGATCACCTACAATGGTCCGCCCAGGCCTCACATCAGGAGGCATGGAGACGCACTATCCACAATGCTGCAGCCTTATTTGAGAACTCATGCCGAACAAGTCTTGAAGCGAAACGACAACGCAGAAAGAATCACAACCCGGAAACATCACCCAAGGAGACCTTCTGCTGTGTTTTCTACAACTGGACTTGTCTATCTTGGATTGGCCATTTTAGTCATCAGCGCGCTTGCAGAAAACGCGGGATGAGTCCTTTCTGAATCTTCGTTTGCAAAGAAAAGCCAGAGAGAGCAAGAGGAGAGATATAGTAGTAATGGTAGACTTCAACCAACCTAAGTAAAACTCTGCCAACAATGTGAGGTCTAGCAAATTCCTCAGCTGGCTTGCAGCCAAATTAATTGTCCAGAAAATGGAGGGCACAATGAAGGAGCTATTTTGGATTTTATTTTAACCAACAGAGATTAACTGGTCATCAGGGTGGAAGCAGTGAGATCCTTGGGTGGGTTTTGACAAGTTCCCTCATTATATTCTTGCAAACAAGCTGGTGAGCTGTGAGTTAGATAGTACTACAGCTGGGTGGATTTGTAATTGGTTTATGGACCAAACCCAAAGAACAGTCACCAAAAGTTCCTCTCATCCTGGAGAGAAGTGACCAGTGGAATGCCTCAGTGTGTTTTCTCCTGGGCGCAGTGTTGTTCAACTTCTTTATAAATGACTTGGATGGTTGAATAGAAGGCATGATTATCCAATAGGCAGATGACACCAAATTAGGAGGGGCATCTAAAAACCCAGAGGACAGGACCAGAATTCGCAATAACCTTGATAGATTGAAAAGCTGAGACAAAACTAATAAAATGAATTTCAGCAGGGGTAAATGTAAGATATAGCATCAAGGCAGGAAAAATTCAATATGCAAATACAATTGTCCCTTCATATTCACTGGGGTTTGGTTCCAGAACCCCCCGTGGATGCCAAAATCCATGAATACTCAAGTCCCATTATATGCAATGGCATAGCAAAATGGTGTCCCTTATATAAGATGGCAAAATCAAGGTTTGCTTTTTGGATTCTTCTTTTTTAAGAATATTTTCAAGCCATTGATACTTAAATCCATGGATACTAAATCCATGGATACAGAGGGACAACTGTATAGGATGGATGGCATCTGGCTTGAAAGCAGTACATGTGAAAAAATTCTCAGGGTCTTAGTAGACTACAAGCTAAATATGAGTTAGTAGACAGCCAAAAAAGCCAATGCAATTCTAGGCTGCATCTACAGAGGAGTATAGTGTCAAGATCAAAGGAAATAGTAATTCTATTGTATTCTGCTTTGATCAGACCTCACCTGGAATCCTGTGTCAAGTTCTGGACACCACAATTCAAGAAGGATATTGACAAGCTGGAACATGTCCAAAGAAGGTGACCTAGATGATCAGAGTTTTTGAAACCAAACCCTGTGAGGAACAAATTAGGAAGATGGGTACCGGTAAGTTTAGCTCAGAGAAGACTGAGAGGTGATATGTTAGCCATATTTAAATAGCTGAAGGAATGTCATGTGGAACATGGAGTAAGTTTGTTTTCTGCTGCTCCAAAGACTAGAGCATGAACCAACAGATTTAAATTACAAGAAAAGAGATTCTACTTAAATATTAGGAAGAACTTGTAGAGATGTTTGACACTGGAATAGATTGCTTTGAAGGGTGTTGGACTCTCCTTCTTCAAGGTCTTTAAACAGAAGTTTGATGGACATCTTTCAGGAGTGCTTCAGTTGTATATTCTGCATGGCCAGTGACTGGATGACCCTTGTGGTCCCTTCCAGGTCTATGACTCTATGATTCTTTAATCTCTTGAGTCCCACTATCTTCAATAGGATTAACCACTGCCATGTTTTTATTGGCCATGCTCCCATGTCTTTACTAGCTGACTGATCACCAAGAGATCTGATCCTGCAGTGAGTCATGACACTTTCATAACACTGCAATATCTGTTTTCTGGGACAGTGGCATCTGAACTCATTCTGACAGATCAAAGGACCAGTGAAACAAAGGCGCTTCAGGCATATATCAGCTCTTGGCTTTGATGGGGGTATATTTGTTTCCCCCACTATGTTTGAAACCTGTAACTGGGGAAAAAATACAGCACCTGTCTGGTTTGGAAATTCAGGACTTGAAATACAATTGTGCTAATTAACAATGGCACCAGCAAATTAAATGGTTGTGAAATAATTACAATAATTAAAATTTATTTGAACTGACAAGGTTAAATCATCAAGAACATCAAAATGAAGTCTGTCACTTTGTGAGACAGGAAAAAATAATGTATCTGGCCATCCTAAAGAATTTGTAGATGCCACTCTGTATAAGAATTTTATCTATGATGTATAATTAAACTAGTTTAAAGTAACTGACAATTCACTATGTGATTATGATAGATGGATTCATTTCCCCTTGTTTCTCCTTTATTACAGTAACTATTGTCTCTCTAGGCTATAATTGTCATAGCTGACAAATAAATTAGATTTGCATATGTTAAAACCAATAGTTGTGAAGAAAAAGAGTATGATTTCTAGGTCAGGATATTTAGAAGCTAGTCCTTCTGGTTTCAGCTGGGCTTTCTTCCAAGGAAATCTACACAATTACAGCATGCTTCATAGTTCCCACTATGACATTTACCCTTTGTACTGGGCTGGGCTAATGGTTCTTTTTTTCTTGCTGAGCCAGTTCCTTCAGGATACAAGATGAGGATCTATAATGGTGCTAGCATGCAAAAGAGCCTAGAGTCTCCATTTAACTCCCTCCCATTTTCTCACCCAAGTCACCCTGGTGATGGTGGTCAGGACTAACCCAAGGCATTTTGCTGCCTGAGGCTAAAGCAAAATAGTTCCTGTCCTGTTCATTCACAGAAGCTGGCTGGACTAGAAGATTAAAGTCTGTGTTGGGATTCTATCTTGTATGACATCTGAGACAGCAGGTTGCTTTAGGTATACAGTTCTGTCCTCCGACAGAGGGAGACAGCTAATGGATTCATAGGGAAGACCACCAGGCAGACCTTGAGCTATCAAGTTATTATGCCTAAGTGCTCCTGCCAGGCCATTCGTTCTTATTACATTATTTTTTTGGATATCTGCCTACTAATCTCAGAATTTGATGTAATCTATCCAATTTTGAGTTTAAATAATTTTTTGCAAGGAATAACTCACTTCTAACTGTAGTACTCCTTTCTACATTTAAAAGGACTTTAGAGTACAACAACAACAAGGCAAAAAGAAAAGAACAAAACTGAAACAACTAACTTATTTAACTGTGTTGTGTAAGTATATTTTGTTGTATATTATATTAGAAAACTTAAAAGGCAAAACAGATCTCTTACATACCTATTTGCAATCCAATATGTGAATACTTTATTTACTTAGAAGACCTTATTTCACAGTGTCTGTTGGGATTCACTCTGAAATAAGTGCATAGGATCAAAACACAAATCTCAGCCTTTAAAAATTATCTCATAAACCAGGGTGGGCAAAATGTGGCCCCCAAGGCTGTTTTCGTGGTTGCTAGACTTTCCTAGACCACACTGTTTCTGTCCTCAAAAAGTGTAAACCACCTGTCCCAGAATCCTCTCGGAGCAGCCATTCACTTTTAAATAACTTGCAGGGGTGCCCTGTAAAGTTTAACATAAAAAAAGTTAATCTTTCTCACCAAAAGTGGACTTTCAAATATTGTTTGCCATTTTGGAGAGTCCATGCAACCCTCAGAGGGTATCAAGGACAGAAAATGTTGCCGTTGAACCTGCTGGAGTTGCTCACCCATCATAAACTGATAACTAAAATACAACAGTTTGTCCAATCATTTCTGCAATATTAAGTAGACATCACACAAGACCATTTACTATTTACTATTGCTATTTACTGCAGTGTAAAGATAAACTGCCATACCTGAATGATCATTAGTAAATTAGGCCATTCGAAGAAAGCCTAATATCACTTACAGCACTATCAGAAGTTAATCCAATGAGGATCATGGATTTAGCAGCTATAACAGGATTAGTATTTTATTTGGATGGTTGGTGAGGAGATTACAAATAGAGTTGCACTCATTTAACTCCATAACCAATGATCTGCAAGGGATTATCACTGATCTTGAACACTGGGATTCCAAGTGTTTATTTTTATCTTTGGTTCTTTTTCATGACATCTGAGAGAGCTATAAAAGCTTCTTGTGGGGGAAACAGAGGAATGGGTGTCAAGAACAAAATATTCCATGCCCTTATTCATTCGGCTTTTTAGTAGTGACCTTTGATGGCTGCTTGACACTCTGTATGTGCCTTCACATCACCTGTTGATTTACGGCAACCCCATGAATCAGGAGCAGCTTAGGGAGCAGGGTATGTTTAGTCTGGAGAAGAGAAGGTTGAGAGGAGACATGGTAACCATGTTTAAATATTTGAAGGGATGTCATACTGAGGGTGAAGCAAGCTTGTTTTTTGCTGCTCCAGAGACTAGGACATGGAGCAATGGACTCAAATTACAGGAAAAGAGATTCCACCTAAACATTAGGAAGAACTTCCTGACAGTAAGAGCTGTTCGGAAGTGGAATACACTGCCTTGTAGTGTGGTGGAGTCTCCTTCTTTGGAGCTTTTAAAGCAGAGGCTAGATGGCTATCTGTTGGGAATGATTTGATTGTGTATTCCTGCATGGCAGGGGGTTGGACTGGATGGCCCTTGTGGTCTCTTCCAACTCTATGATTCTATGATTCTATAGGGTTTTCTTAGGTAAGGAACACTCAGAGGTGGTTTTGCTAATTCCTTCCTCTGACAGTATCTCCTGCCTTTAGGGTGTTTAGGCCTCACTCTCTTTACATACACTAAACACAAATGTTGTCTTGCTCTACTTGCACTTTCAAACTTCAGCATAGCAAAATCACAGTGTATTTCTTCTGGATGCAATTATAGTTTGTTTATTATAGTCTTTGTGTGTATGCTGCAGATAAATGTAAGTTTCTCTTTTTAAACCTCTCTGCAGGATTTGTTTTGAATGTTGCAATTTCAAAACCTCTTAGAGTTCAGTTTACAGTAGAAAACATTATAGTATTAACAGGATAAGGTGTGTTGAACTACTGTCTGCTGGGTATGCTCTAAAGGTCACACTACATGTTACTTTATACTCAAAAGTAAGCACAGGGAATCCAAATTAAATTGGGGGCCCAACTGTGGTGGAGTAGAACACTTTAAGCAATTGCCCTCCACTGTGGTCTCAATCTGGATTGCCCCACTTCCTGTGTGACTGGAATGTACATTATCAAACATATTTTTAAATACATCCTTAACTTTTTTATGAATGTTCTTCATGTTGAATAATAATGGGTCCATATCACTTTTTTTTTTGCTGCTTTCTTTTGTATTCCAGTGTCTTTCCTAGGCAAAGACTATAATATGATGGATAATTTAATATAGTGAAAGATGTGTGTGTGTGTGTGTGTGTGTGTGTGTAGGGGGGAGAACTAACGTCCTTTTTGGGCACTTCTTAAGGTCAAACTTTTGATGAAATTTGCTGGACTACTGGTTATGAAACCTGCTCTAACTTGGGATGGGAGAATTTGGGTAAGGGCTGTTAGGTAGTTACCTAACATTAAAGGGTCCTCTAACATTAAAGGAATATTTAGGCCTGCATAGGGGATTGAGGACTTGTAGGGTTGAAATACTAGTAATTTTTGAATGGCAGGGACAATGGCATAAATTTGCCATGATCACCCCCCCTCCGGCTGCCTCCCTGTTCTCTCTGAGCTTAGCTGCAGTCCTCATAGTAGCTGGAAAGAAAATAGGTTTCCCCCAAAATAATATGTTACCATTGTCCTTGTTTTGCTGTCAAGTCACCTTCCACTTAGGACAACCCTATGAATGAGAAACCTCCAAAAGCCCTGATTACCAACTGCATTGCTCATGTCTTGCAAATTCAGGGCTGTGGCTTCCTTGATTGTAGTTACATAGTTATTAACTGTTCTTTTTGTAATACAAAGTACTGTATTTTGTGATGGTTTGGTCTTGAATGGGTACTTAAGACCCACTAATTGTACAAAAGACCTGTGCCAGGTAGAGATGAAAAGTACTAGAACTAGTTTGCTGATAGGGATCAACACAACTGTCTACAATTTTGGGCCCTTCTTAGTGGCATGGCTTTGAATACGGCTGAGTGGCCATCATTTCAAACTTTACAACCACAGTTCTGCATCCAAAGTTGTGGTCACAGTTACTCAGTACAGCCTTCATATGTTCATGCCTGGCATCTTGGGAGGTAAGTAAACATTGGAGACACAGCATCGTATCGTGTTCTGAGTGTTGGACTAAGACTCTGGAGACCAAGGTTTGAATCTCTGCTTTGCCACAGAAACCCACTGGGTGATATTGGGCTAGTCATACACTCTTGGCCTCAGAGGAAGGCAGTGACAATGCCCCTGAACAAGTCTTGCCAAGAACACCATGTGATAGGTTCACCTGAGGGTCATCAGAAGTCAGAAACACCTTGAAGGCACATGACAACAAAGTAAACATTGTGTTATGGAAGAGTTCATGGGAGATATATGTTTAACTATTTCCAGCCAAGGTGGCATACCACACCAGCTAAACTGCATAAAATGAATGCAGAATACAGTCATCCCTTCACATTCGCGGGGGTTAGGTTCCCCAGACCCTCGCGAATGCAAAAAATCCGCGAATATCAACTGCCCTCCCCCTCCCCCGCCAAAGCGACCACGGGGCCTCCAGAGGCCCTATAGTCGCTTTCCCCCGCCTCCCCTCACCCTCCCAAGGCCTTCATGGGGCCTCTGGAGCGTCTCCGGAGGTCCCGTGAAGGCCTCACCGGCCCTCCCCACCCCCTCCCGAGGCCTTCATGGGGCTTCCGGAGCGTCTCTGGAGGTCCCTTGAAGGCCTCCCCGGCCCTCCCCACTCCCTCCCCAGGCCTTCATGGGGCCTCCAGAGCGTCTCCGGAGGTCCTGTGAAGGCCTCGTCGGCCCTTCCCACCCCCTCCCCAGGCCTTCATGGGGTCTCCGGAGCATCTCTGGAGGTCCCTTGAAGGCCTCCCTGGCCCTCCCCACCCCCTCCCCAGGCCTTCATGGGGCCTCCGGAGCGTCTCCGGAGGTCTTGTGAAGGCCTCGCCGGCCCTCCCCGCTCCCTCCCCAGGCCTTCATGGGGCCTCCGGAGCATCTCCGGGGGCTCCGTGAAGGCCTCCCCGGCCCTCCCCCCTCCCACCCAAGGCCTTAACGGGGCCTCCAGAGGCCCCGTGTTGCTGCTTTTGGGAGGGCGGGGGCCCTCCCAAAACCCTTGAATATTCGAAACCGTGAATGCTAAGTTCGCGAATGTGGAGGGGCAACTGTATTCTTCCAAGTAGGGCCAGTATGGTGTAGTGATTTGAGTGTTGGACTACAACTCTGGAGACCAGGGTTCGAAGCTCCACTTAGCCATGGAACCCACTGGGTGACCTTGGGCAAGCCACACTCTCTCAGCTTCCAAGGAAGGCAAAGGCAAACCCCCTCTGAACATATTTTGCCAATAAAACCCTCCAAGAGTCACCTTAGGTCTCTATAGGTTGGAAATGACTTGAAGGCACATAACAACAAAGGGTCTGAATACCCTAAAGGTGCCAGATCCTGTCTGATCTTGGAAACTTAGTAGGGTAAACCCTGGTTAGTACTTGGATGGGAGACTGCCAATGAATACCAGGCACTGTAGGCTGTACTTGAGAGGAAGGAATTGGCAAAACCACCTCTATTTCTTGCCTAAACAAACCCTATGAAATTCATGGGGTTGTTGACAGGTGACTTGAAGGCACATACGCACATGCATTCTCCCATGTGTGGCAAAGGTTCTAAGTAATTTGGTTCACACTTAACCATACTTGGCTAGACTGGCCAAAAAATGCAAGTGTGTGAGGATGTAATTTTTCCAAGGTGCAGAAATCTATTGCCATCATGCAAAGCCCAAACTGAGACCCAAACTACATATTATAATAACAACTGATAACCCCCTTGCATCTGTATAAGAATTGTGTTTTCAGCCTTATTTGTACAGCCAAAAAGTATGGTCAAATTACAGAAAAGCTACACCCAAATTTCTTAGAAAGACCAAGTTAGTAAAGTATGGGATAATTAGTAATAATGTTGTTAATTCCTAGCTTCCCTCTTCTTTTATTCTGACTTTTAAAATAAAATAAAATCAGATGTGGTCTTTTATTTGTTAAGATAGGATGGTCTATATAAATATTATTTGATGGCACTGGGTCCCCAGATATAGTTGGACTTCAATTTGCAGATGCCTCAGCCAGCATGCCTGATGGTTGGGTATTCTGAAGGTTGCAGTTCACAATGGATGGAAACCCAAGTTTGAGAACTACTGAGCTAAAACAAACAAACAAACAAACAAAACAAAACAAAAACAGATTTGTGAAGTAAAAGAAACAAAGGTTTCACAGAAGATATGAGATCTGACAAGGATTTTGAGGAAAAGTGTTTCCATTTTTTTTCCTGTGGGGGAGTTCTAAGCATAATAACAATGTTTAGGGGACCAGGAGGCTTTGGGTGAGGAGAGCAGTAGAGAGGAAGAAGTGAGGACACAGACAGGATACAGTAGGGAAGCAGGTCAGAAAGCGAAGTAGAGCAAAGCTGTTTAGAAGGGCAATGAAAATGATCTAGGGTCAGAAGCAATTTCCTTATGAGGAAATATTGCAACATTTGGGGCTGTTTAGGTTAAAAAAACAAGTTAAGGGGAGCCAATACAGACGTGAATAAAAATATGCATGATTTTGAGAAGTGGATAGGATTTTTTTTCTTGTGATACTAGAACCCAGAATCATTCACAGCGGAAGATACAGGATACATACATAAAAGGAAGTACTTCTTTACACAACAAATGAACACTATGATATTCTACTTCAATGATGGTCATGAACTTGGACAGCTTTAAAAGGGGGTTGTAAAAGGGAGATGCTCCAGAGGCCCCATGAAGGCCTTGGGAGGGTGAGGGGAGGTGGGGGAAAGGGGGTTGTATAAATTCATGGAAGATGGGGTTATGAGTCATAATGGATATATACTACTTCCAGTATCACAGACAGTATGCCTTTGTGTATCAGGGAACATGAGTAGGAGGAGGATGTAGCACTCATGTCCTGTGGGCTTTCTATATGCAACTAGCTGGCCACTGTGTGAACTGAGTGCTGAACTAGATGGGCCTTTTGTCTGGTTTTGCAAGGCTCTTTTATGTTCTTATGAGGTGAGGCTGAGTGTGACCAGTTTTAGTGAAAGCTGAAGATTAACAGAACATAAATCAAGCAAGAGGTATCTTTTTGCAATGTGATATAGGAAGTACCACCGGTGTGGTGTACTGGTTTGAATGTTGGACTACAACTCTGGGAAGCAGGGTTCAAATCCCCACTCGGCCATGAAACCCACTGGGTGACCTTGGGCAAGTCACACTCTCTTGGCCTCAGAGGAAGGCAAAGGTAACCCCCCTCTGAACATATCTTGCCAAGAAAACCCCATGATAGCTTTGCCTTAGGGTCGCCATAAGTCAGAAACAATTTGAGGCAATGGACTGAATAAGAATGAATTTGAACTGTGATGAATACATTTAAATAATCAAGCAAAACGTAGTCATATTAGTTGCTCAAGATTTACACATATGATGCATGTGCTATATACAAAATTGGATCAATGAAGAGTCTCACATGCTATTTTCTGTTTTTCAAAACTTGCTTCATGGTGCTTTGTCTCTTCATGTTATGAAGCCTTCTCTCCATGGGCTGTCTTAGTTCCTCCTTCCATGCATTAGTCCTTCACTGTTTAAAGTTCTTCTGCATTGCTAGAAGGCATGGCAATCATGTGTTGACTCATCACTTGCAAAAGGCCTGCCTACTTTTCAACACTTAACTGATCACATTCAGGATTCAAAGCGAAAGTATTGTGAAAGGAAAGAAATTCCTCTAGTAGCAAAATGGCTCTAGTTCTAACTGTTAAGTGAAGGCATAATAAATGAATGTACTAGGATTATTTTATCAAAATTATTAGTCTTTGTTTTGATAATTATATCCTTTTCAATTATATTCTGTACAACAATACAATTCATAGCCAAACACAAAAGATTACTAGAATTTCAAGATTAGACTCTATAGTATTTGTTTTTGTGTGCCTTCTGGTAGTTTCTGAGATGACTAGGAAATGGGCAAAGGAAGGTTTCCCCCTGAGCTTCCATGGCTGAGTGGGTATTTCAGCCCTGGTCTCCACTCAAACCCCTACACCATGCTTAATTATATTTTATATTATATTATTTCATTATATTTTATTTATTCTGGTGGCTATTATGCTACTGCCAGCATAGCTCAAAACATCATTAGGGTATGCAAGCCTCTCTCCCATGACAAGGGGGCGTCAATGGAGAGACTGGTAGGGTCTCCCATGCCAGACAGGTCAAAACCAAAGGGTCTGACAAAGAGCGTCAAAGGGCAGGATGGGCTCTCTAGCCTTATGGCAACCATCCTAGGAGAAGGAAAACTCTAATCCCAAACACAGGTAGATGGTGCTCGTCCAACCCTGTAAGGTCAACCATCTAAGAGAAGGAAACTCTAATCAAACCTACAACCTGAGGACCTTGCTGCTACCGTCCATGCTTGCAAGGCCACAGCAGATGAACCTTTGGTTTAAAGGGTGAGGCCAGTTCTGTGCATGCTGCACTCCACCAAAAAAATCAATTGCACAGGCTCAAAGGACAAATCCAATTCCGAAAAAGCCCTGTAGCGATAGGCGAGGGACGAAACAGCAGGTGTAAAGATGGACTGGAAGCCAAAGAACCAACCCTGCATGCAGGCAGTTTAGTCATCAGCGCGCTTGCAGAAAGCGTGGGATGAGTCCTTCCTGAATCTTCCTTTGTGAAGAAAAGCCAGAGAGAGAGAGAGAGATTTTATTTATGCACTTTACAATTTTACATTTTTAAATCTCTGTCCAAGCTACTTAAGCAGGAGTAGAAGTAGAACCAATAACAACATGGAAAGGCAAAAGAGATTAATTAATTATGCAATTTGCTGCAAAGCTCTAAGAGTAATTAATTACTAATAAAGTTACAAGATTTAAAGTAACTTTTTGCATTATTATTTATTTACTTTTGTTATTGTAAAAAATTAGGACTAATAAGATAATGGCATAAAACTTGAAAACTACAACTCAAAATGCCTTAAGTGACCTTTAAAAGTAACTACAAAACACTACTAATTACACACATGTACACACGTAATTGTTCTCTTTTGTTACTTCTGAAATGTTGCTGCTGTTTTTAAAAAACTACTGTAATTACAGGTTGCTACACTACTTCTAACCCATTATTTCCAGGCTCTGAGAACAACAGTAAAAGTCTAATGGCAGCTTAAAGACTAAGAAATGTATTATAGCATGAGTGTTCAAGTACTGCAGCTCATGAAGTTAACAGGGCAATACCATACATGTCTTTGTGAGCTGTAATACTTGAATATGTAATACATGTCTATGCAGAAGTAAGCCCTGCGAGTTAAATTAACTTAACTCTGAAGTAACCACAGCTCCTATCAATGATGTTTCACCATTGTATATGCTGAGCAGGGTGTGAGAAATTGTAACCCAAGATTCAACTCACTAAGCAACCTTGGGTTACTTTCTCGTTCAGTCCAACCTACCTCACAGGGTGGTTGTGATGATGAAGTGGTGAGGAGCAGGAGAGTCTTGTAGAATACTTTTAGCTCATTAGAGGAAAACCATGATATAAGTGTTCATACAGTACATTGAAAGCAAATGTTACAAGGTAAACATTTTCCCGTACTAGCTGAAATCAAGTAACTTAAAATGCCTGCCTTTGACTAGATTATGCCATATGATTATCAATCTCATTTTGAAGAACTCTTTGGTTTGGAATGGCATCAGTATAAGGGCTTTTCCATCACTCATTTCGGACTGAACAGAGTAGTACATTATGAGCTTATTGCATACCTAGAGATCCCACGCCTCCAGTGGTGTCCTATAAATTCCATCAGCCGTGGATCAACATCTACCTTATCTATGTAACCATCATGACTGCAGCCTGTTCAATAGCAACTTATCAGTCTTATTTAAAATATAAAAATTGGCTGTTGATCCATGGTTCTCCTTTCTCTGGATGAGTGAATTTGTGAGGAAGAACTAACCCTTTCTCTTAATGGTGGTGTACATTTTAAAAATATTTTTATTGCAATATTCGCATGAACATAAGAACCAGTTAAACACTTAAGAACATCACATATAAGGAAAATAGATCAGCAAACAAACAAAAACCATACAAATCAAGATAATACCAATAAAGAGATCTAAACAAGTATATTTTTATTTATTTATTTATTTATTTATATCCCGCTCTTCAGCCACAAGGCTATCAGAGTGGCTTACAAATTGTTTTAAGCAATAGCAATTTACGCATCTACACTGCATTAAGCAGTCTCCAATGCGTGTTAGCTAATTATAGATAGTATAGCTATATCTCCAAATAATAATACAGCTATTAGTCTTAAAATACCATTTTCTTATGTTCTGGAACCTTTTATCTTGACTATCAAGTTTAAGTAGAATTACTGTCTAAATCACATAAAATAAAATACAGTAATATCAATTTTTCCGTATCTCTATATGCATTTTCCGTTCCATTGACTTCCGTTGTATTACCATCTGCCCAGTACATTTCATGCTTTTTAGTTTCAACTTCCTTTTCACTGTGTATTTCTTAAATCAAAAATTTGTTTAAACCACCTTGATTGGAAAACAACAAAGACTAATATTGAAATATAGAAGTGTGTACAGTACTGTCTTCTTTTAGGTGTTTGTCCAATGTCTTAATTTAAATAAATGGATTGAAAAGAAGAAAAATAACTAAAGTGGAGTGATCTGGGATTACATCATCATTGGAGATGTAAATTTTGACAGACACACATATGCCGAAAACCAGGGTAAACTTTGGGTCAGTGTTACTCAAAGTGGATTGGTGCCAGTCTGTAAGCTATTTATTGGCCATTGGTCTGTGGCAACTTTCCAAGGGAAAAAGAAGAGCTAATTGCGGCCCTTGAGGCCACAGAGGGTGCAGTTCCTTGGCACATACATGGGAAGAGGGAAACCCCGGCCAGCCTAGCAGTGTAGGAAGCCTTGGTGTGAAGAGTGAAGCATCTTGTTAGTTGGCGCTAGAGATGTGAAGACCTGGGAAAAAAACCGGAAAAATTCAGGGAAAAAACACGGTTTTCCCCATTTTTTTCCCTGAAGCCTTTTTTGTTTTTCCAACAAATTGAAAAAAAGGAAGAAAATCGATGATGGAATGTTTTATTTTTAGCATGGTCTTTAAGACAACAAAATCTTTAGTATACCAATAATGTGATCATTTTATGCCAAATCAAATTGTCCATAGTCCTGTTTTACGTTCTTAAAGTAACAGAGTGACTTTCAATCTGGAAAAAAGTGCTAATGTTGCTTTTTTTTTTTTCAATTTTTCAAAAATGTCCATTTTTTCCGGAAAAAAACCCATGCCCCCCCTCATGGCTTCAAAATTTCCGGCATTGTTACATCTTTAGAACTCGGCGCCAGAAGCAGCCTCTGTTCCCTGCCCGCCTCCGGAGTCGGACTACAATTCCCGTGATGCTCGCCGTCCCCGTCAGCGGGCGGAAGGCGTCGTTGTCGTCGTCGTCCTCCTCCTCCGCGAGCCCTCCATCCGGGGCCTTGGCGCTCCTCTCCTCCTTTCGCGCCGCCGGCTGCCGCTGTGGAGCGGCGGGATCCATGTGCGCATCGAGCGGCCCTGCTGCTCCTGCCGCCGCCGCCGCCCTCCTCCGCTAGCCCAGCCTCGCCTCGCCTCCGGGGGGCCTTGACCCGCCGCCATGGATCCCAACACCATCATCGAGGCCCTGCGGGGCACCATGGACTCCACGCTGCGGGAGACGGCCGAGAGGCAGCTCAATGAGGTGAGGAGGGCGAGGGCGGCGGCGGCGGAGGCGGGCGGCCCGGGTGGGGGAGCGCGGCGTCGTCGTCCCTCGAGGGGGAGAGCGAGAAGGGCAGGCCGGGGGCGGCCATGTGGGAGGAAATGGGGCGCGTTCGGGGGCTCCGGGCGGAGGGGCCGGCCGGGGCTTGTGCGTGTCGCCCTCCACGTTTACACCTCGGCGTTTGGGGAGGAGGGCTCGGGGCCTTCCGGAGGGGCGAAGGGCGGGCAGGAAGAGGAGCGGCGGCGGCGGCGGCGGGGAGGGAGCGAGCGAGGGAGGGAGGGAGGCCTCGCTGTGGCGGCGTGTGGGAAGTGGGGCGGAGTGAGGCCAGGCCTGGGCCCCACTCTCAGGCCTCCTTCCCGCTCGCTCCCTCCAGCATTATTGTCCTCCTCCTCCTCCTGCTTCTCCTGGGGCACATGGCAGAGCCGCCGCCTCGGCTGGGCGGGCGCAGAGGGGCCAAGTCCTCCCCGCCCCGCCAACCCCTTCCGAGGCCGCCTTGGGC
Source organism: Gambelia wislizenii (assembly GCA_030847615.1). NCBI lineage: Eukaryota > Metazoa > Chordata > Lepidosauria > Squamata > Crotaphytidae > Gambelia > Gambelia wislizenii. The sequence continues at coordinate 366,586,549 of JAUMIR010000001.1, forward strand.
AGGGCAGGGGCGCTCGCTTGGCTTAATGGCGCCGCCGAGGGAGTTTTGAAAGGGCCCCTTCCTCCTCAAGGACTGGCGGCGGCGGCGGCGGAAGGGTCCTCTCGGAGGGCGTCATGATTCCTTATATGGGCACGGCTTCGGAATTTGGGGCTAAAGGGAGGCGGGTGAAAAGGAGGCTGGAGAGAAAAAAAGATTTGACGCGATCAAGGCAACCCGGATCGATTCCGTCGCTCCGTGAATAAGCGCTCACCCACGTCTATAATTAACGAACTTTGGAACCTAGGAAGTGCGTTTGGAAGCACGTTTAAGAGGTCATAGACTGCACTTCATGCTCCAGGCCGCCTTTTAAACTTGAACTGTGTACTTGGAGTGCAAGCTGAGCTTCTCATATAATGCCGGTGGAGCTAAAATAAATGTTATTTTCATCATGGCTTATCTAGTAAACTGCAACCCTGCTTCTCAAAGTCAAAAAAGTAGCAACAGAATGAAGCTATACTTTTGTACGTGCTGATACCAATGTTATCTAGGTTCTTGTTACAAGAACACAGTCCAGCTGGATGCCAATTTTTGAGGAGAGTCCACCCAGTGATATTAGAACTTCGTTGTTAGAATAGTATCTACTTCATAAAACTGGTAGTCTTGAAGCATGCACCATGCAAATGTAACTTGAGTGCTGTGGTGTCAAGGAAAGTAGCCTCAGAATGAAGGGATTGACTGTGTTCTGCTTATAGTGTTCTTAAAGTACAGGCTTGCATGGCATGTCTTTTCCTGGTTTGTTATCTGTTAAGCATGTATATTCCTCTAGGTAGCTCCAGATGGGTATAAACCATTTGGGAGAATTACTTTTTGAAGAGTGGACCAGATTGTGAAAAAACTTTGAGAAGCATTATGGAGACTTGTAAGATCTGTTCATTTATGCTTAACTGTGGGCTCTTTGGGAATCAGGCTGCTAAATTTGCACAAATTGAGGGTCATTTTAGGCTTAGTAAATTCAGTAAATGGATCATTTCTCCTTAGATCTTTATCTGAATGGCCTCATAATAAGCTTGGGCTGGTATGACAGCAGCAGTAATGGACAGGTGGAGGTTGCAAATTTGGGGCTGAGGGGTGTCATTACCCTTCTACTGACAGTTTACCCTATATAAGTCTATTATACTTTTCAGATAATTTGGTCTACCCTTCAGTAGTACCCCTGTATCCGCTGATTTGCCATCCGCTGATTCAGTTATCCCCAGATGGCAATGACAGGGGGTGAGAGGAGAGGAGGAGAGCTTGCCTTTCTTCTCTCTGTGTGTGGGGGCTTCCGGTGGCATGGTGGAGCTGGCAGGAGGCTGGATGGAGGCGGGAGGGGAGGAGGAGAGCTTGCCTCCCTTCTATTGGGGCCTCCATCGGACCTGGTGGGGGGGTAGATGGGGGGAGGGCAGTGAGAAGGAGAGCTCGCCTCCTTTCTCCGTGTGTGTGTGTGTGTGTGTGTGTGTTTCCGATCGTGATGGTGTTTGCTATTGTCCACGGATTTCATTATCTGTGGTGGGGCCTGGAAGCAATCCCCCATGGGTATGGGGGTCCTACTGTACTTCATTTAGCTCAGCTTGCACACATGGTTCAAAGCATGGTGATGCTTTTTATATAAAACAAATTATCAACAGGCTTGCTGCTTCTAGAAATGAAAGAATGACACCAAGTGAGTCAACATGGCTTAGTAAGAAGTGGGCTAAGTGAACATGCAACTGAGAAAGTGTAGGAAGTGACATTACTGTGGAGGTATGAAAGGAACATGCCAGTTCACAAATCTGTACTGGCCCTTGTATTTGTCAACTGATCTCATGCAGCCTGCAGTGTTGAAAATGGAGTTATTGTATTGTGCCTCCCAGAGGAGGTCAATTGGATAAAGTTTTTCTGGGCCTGTTTGTATCTTGAAATGTTTATAAAGTGCTTCCAGTTTGTATGTGGGTTAAAAATAATTACACTTTGTTGTACTACAGTGTGCTTAAGTTTTAAATAAATCATAGAATTGTAGAGTTGGAAGAGACCACGAGGGCCATCCAATCCCCCTGCCATGCATAAATAAAAAGCTAACATTGCAAATTCAGTAACTTTGATTTCTGATTTAATAATATGACAGTTTACACAATGCTGGAAAACATATTGATGCATAGTACTTTGTGATTTTTTTCTTCTGTAATTATTTGGGTTTTTTTTTAATAAAAGGACAACTCTCTCTTCTCTCTGCGTATATATGTATGTGTATATATATATAGTCATATAAAAAGAGCTATATATAATTGGTGATACATATAATGGCAAATATAAACTTGATATTATACATACATTTAGGGGTGAAGCAGGCATATAGCTTGCTGTTTTTGCCACATGAAGTAGGCAAGGGCATAGTATAGTAATGTTGCTACATCAGAAGCAATACCAGTTGAATACATGCAATCATATGCATGTCTATTCAAAGGTTAGGTCCTACTAAGTTCATTAAATAGGCAGAGGGGTTGCAACCTTCATGTATTCTATGTGATGAATGTTGCTGTCCTTGAGCAAGCAGGGATCACCAGCATTGAAGCCATGATATTAAGAACACAGCTGCGCTGGGCAGGGCACGTTTCTAGGATGGAGGACTATCGCCTCCCAAAAATAGTACTCTACGGTGAACTCGCCACAGGTCAGCGTAAGAGGGGCGCTCCAAAAAAACGATACAAGGACTCCCTGAAACAACATCTCAGGCTCGGCCAAATTGATCACCAACAATGGTCCGCCCTGGCCTCACATCGGGAGGCATGGAGACGCACTATCCACAATGTGCACCCTTATTTGAGAACTCATGCCGAACAAGTCTTGAAGAGAAACGACAACACAGAAAGAATCACAACCCAGAAACATCACCCAAGGAGACCTTCTGCTGTGCTTTCTGCAACCGGACTTGTTTATCTCGAATTGGCCTTTTCAGTCATCAGCGCGCTTGCAGAAAACGCAGGATGAGTCCTTCCTGAATCTTCGTTTGTGAAGAAAAGCCAGAGAGAGAGTGAAACATGATATTAGCTGCCTTGGGTCCCGCCTTGGGAGAAAGGCGGAGTATAAATCTAAGAAATAACTAAGTGATATCTTGTATATTTATTAGTGCCTGTCTCCTGTTCATGTAGAGAGCACAGCCTATTGTAGTCCTGGCTATGTTTACACAGTAAGTTTTCACTTCATGAACTAAGCTCTTCAGTGATGTGAAAATATTAGATAACATGGTCCTGCTTCTACACTAAATATATGTTGTAGCACTTTTGTCCTGGTATTTGAAGAGTTTTATCTTGCTTTTAAAATGCCCCCCTCTCTGTATATATACGCAATAAAGATATAACAAAGTACTTCCTTAAAACTTTATTGTAATTCAAATTTGTTTTCTTTGAAAGTAATGAAACATAAGTCACTTGTAGTCTTTTTATTTTTAAAAGTATGCATCTTTGTTCATATGTTACAGTAATACTCTATTATAGCACACTAATCCTTGCAGATTTAATGGTACTACTGTGTATAGCCCTCAGTGCTGTATTTGAATGTTTTCAGGTTATTCTTACAAGGTGCACCAAGGAAAACAATAGATGAATTGATACATTGCACAGTGGAACAATATCTCCTTGATATTAAAGTAAAAATGGTTTAAATGTTTAAGCATTGAATTGGAGATTGAAATAAGTGAGATTTGATAAAATCAAAGGCTCGACTCACTTCTCTTTCGGTCTGTACTAAATGATTGGATGATCAGAAAGAGGGGTGGTTTCCCTCCTATGCAAATATAGTTGGGAGTTCAGAACACCTTATACATGCATGGTGAGGAAAGGAGATGTGGTTAGATTTTTCTTCATAAAAACAAGAGTTTCTGGTTCAGTCTTAGAACCCTAGTTGGCAACCCCTCTATGATTCTATCATATAAAAGTACGGTGGGCCCTCAGTATCTACGGGGGTTTGGTTCCAGGGCCCCCCAGTGGATACCAAACAACATGGATGATCAAGTCCCTATTAATGAAATAGTGGAGGGCAGCAGCAGCGGTGGTGTGAAGCCTCCTCGGCTGGCAGGCACGTCACTAGGCAAGCATTGTTTGGTCTCCCTTGTCTCTGGTAATATGTAAATGCAGAAATACAGTACTGTAGTAAAAAAAAAAAAACTGTACCTGTGATCTACTACAACCAGGCTGAGAACCTGTCCTAGGGCAGCAGCAGAAACAGCAGCAAGGCCTGGGCACCAGGTACTCATTCTTAGACCTTGGAAAGTGGGCAATTGGCAGGCTTCCCAGAGGTCGGGGATCACAAAGAATTTTTGCCCCCCGGCACACCTGCCAGTTGGAGTGTGCCACCGTCGCCCCTCCCAAAGCTTGAGGCTGCTGTGTACAGCAGGTTTTTGGACAGTGCACATGGAAGTCACTGATTTGATGATGGCATGCGTGGTGTAAGCAGGAGGCTGGTGTGCTCTCCAGAGGCAGGAAGAGAGACATGGGCTTCAGACAAACACAAGGATCTGTGAAATGATGGGAATCCTTGCATTGTGCTTGGTACAAATCCATTTCTCCCACCGTTTCACAGATGGTTGCGTCTCTCTGCAGCTTTGTGTCTTTGGGGGTATCACATCTTTTCTGATGTGGTAGGAAGCTTATAGAATCATAGAATCATAGAATTGCAGAGTTGGAAGAGACCACGAGGGCCATCCAGTCCAACCCCCTGCCATGCAGGAAATCACGATCAAAGCATCCCCGACAGATGGCCATCCAGCCTCTGTTTAAAGACCTCCAAGGAAGGAGACCCCACCACACTCTGAGGGAGTGAGTTTCACTGCCGAACAGCTCTTACTGTCAAAAAGTTCCTCCTAATGTTGAGGTGGAATCTCTGTTCCTGGAGCTTGCACCCATTGCTCCGTGTTCCAGTCTCTGGAGCAGCAGAAAACAAGCCTGCTCCATCCTCAGCGTGACATCCCTTCAAATACTTAAACAGGGCTATCATATCGCCTCTTAACCGTCTTTTTTCCAGGCTAAACATACCCAGCTCCCTAAGTCTCTCCTCATAAGGCATCATTTCCAGACCTTTCACCATTTTAGTTGCCCTTCTCTGGACACGCTCCAATTTGTCAATATCCTTTTTTAATTGTGATGCCCAGAACTGGACACAGTACTCCAGGTGAGGTCTGACCAAGGCAGAATAGAGCGGCACCACTACTTCCCTTGATCTAGACACTATACTTCTATTGATACAGCCCAAAATCAAGAAGCTTGATTGATCTCTAGTAATTTGGCACATTAATTTGTCTTGCCTATGAACAACCCTGTCTCAGTTTAATAGCAGCCTCTCTCTCTGCAGCCTCAGGCTTCTCTGCAGTGACTTGCATGTGCATAAGTTCCTTTTGGACAGGGCATAGAGGGCTATTCTGTTGCTCTTGTGCTCTGTCCAAAGATTTCAGGCCAGAAGCTAACCAGACCTGTGCAGGCAGCCAGAGATGAAATGGGGCAGAAGACATTTTAAGGTAATATTACTGAAAAAAATCCTGTAACACATGAAATAAGGCAAAAAGTGGCCCAAGATTGTGGAGAGAGAGGAATTTCAGACGCTAATGGGATGAAGTAATCAAATCTGATACTGTAAACTGGTACAATAAAGCTGAAATGTCTATTCAGTCCTTTGTTTCATTTCCTCAGCCATTTAGGGATGAAGTTATGGAACCTTAGTATGTAGACTTCCTCCCCCTGCCCTGAGTGCCACAACATCAGTATCAAAGTGCAGCATAGAAGGTGTTAGTTAACAGTGTTGATTAATCTTAGTTTGTATTTGCTGTGTCTATGAGCAAGGATGGAATGTTTATAGAGTGACAGTATACTATATTATATACTGGAAGTTCACCTGTGAACAATATAGGCTTTGCTCAACCTCTAGAATGGCCAGGACAGTGGAGAGACAGGTTGTGAGCATCCCCTTTTGTGGAGTTGAGCTAAGCCAATATCCCGCTTTTCTGTGGAGCTGATGGCAATGAAATGAGTATGAGTAAGGCAGAAACTAGAGCATCATTGGCAGAAGTCTTATAGAGAGTCTGACTGTCACAGGGAAGTGTAGCAAGGGGCCACTTGGGACCTCCTAGGTCTTGCATGGACTACCAAAAAAATACACCCCCCCGAGTGGCTGGAATTCCACGTTGGTTCTCAAAAATTGATATTTTAAGAACAGTACAGGGAGACCTAGCAACCTATTTAAAAAGTAAATTGTTACACCTGGTGGCTTTTCAGGATTCACATTAGGATTTTTTGGTGAGAAAAAAGTTGGGATTCTGAAGATGCCAGGGGCCTCAAAAACATCCTTGAAAGGCCATATGCATCCTGATGCCTGCTTTTTGCCCACCCCCAGGCTAATGCCTATTTAAAGTCCTATTCCATAGCAAATGTTTATATCAGTAGTTATATGCCACTGTTGGATCTACAGGGAGCCATCCAGCAAAACTTTTGAGTAGTCAGAAGGATCTATTACATTCTGGCCCTTGAGTATGGAACATACACTACTCCACAGCTCACTGTGAAGAATTTGCATGGCACTTTGCAGATTAAATTGTTGAGATCTACTCCAACTTGGATGTTGTAACTGATACAGTCCCATTGGATGAAACTTTCACCCCTGTCCAATAATAATGAATTTTTTTCTGATTGTACAGTCCAAGGATGTGGACAAGATCCTTGGAGAAGTGAGAGTTACCACATGGGTGCTGGGCCCTTGATGTTATTGGCTCATTAAACAAGTCAGAGGGAGACTGGCTGAGTGGGTGAAGTGGGTCAGTACCTCCTTACAACAAGGCAGACTTCTGGGAGTTGTAAGGCTTCTGTTGAAAAAGTCTTCCTTAAATCCCCCTTTAATGGATAATTATCAATCAATGTCGAAAATGAAGCCATTGAGAGAGGTTGTCCAGAGGATTGGTGTTCTGTACCACCAGTATGCTGATGACATCCAGCTCTCTTTCTGCTTTCCACTTAACTGCAAGGAAACTATTGATTCTAAAGCCGTGTCTGCCATCAATAAGGGACTGGATGCCGGCAAACAAAGTGATGATTAATCCAGGTAAGATGGAGGCCATTCAAAAGGTGGATCAGGGAATAGGGATTTAGCAGCTGTTACACTGTGCCTGAAGATGCAGACTTGCCGTTTGGGTGTACCCCCGGACTCAGCCTTGAAACTAGAGGCCCAGGTTTTTGTGGTGTCCAGGAGTGCTTTTGCTCAGTTAAAGCTGGTGCATCAGTTGCACCCATTCCTGGAGACACTGATTTGGCCAAAGTGACATATGCCTTAGTAACATGCTCTGCCTTTGAGGAATGTTCAGAAACTTGAGGTGGTGCAAAGACCTATAGATAGAATGTTATCTGGATGCTTACAGGGCCCATACAACAGTCCTACAGGGAGCTGTGCTGGTTGCTGTTCTGTTTGCAGGCACAATTCAGAGTGCTGACTATGACCTATAAACCCCTGTATTGGCTTAGGTCCAGGCTATGTGATAGACCTCATGGCTAGGAACCTGCCAAGGCCCAGGGATCTTCAGTAGAGGTCCTTATCTAATTCCTGCTGCTTTCTCAGGCCCAGGTGGTGGAGGACACAAGATAAGACCTTCTTAGAGGTTGTCCCTTGGCTCTGGAACTCCCTTCCCAGGGTGGTGAGAACTGCCCCTTCCTTGTTGTTCTTCTGTCTGCAGGCAAATACTTTTTATTCTGACAGGCTTTTAGAACGAAATGATTTTTAAAGGATGCTCTGTTGTTTTAATTGTGCCTTTTAACTGCTTTTTATTATTGTTAATTCTGTGTTTTGAATTAGAATCATAGAATTGTAGAGTTGGAAGAGACAACAAGGGCCATCCAGTCCAACCCCCTGCCATGCAGGAAATCTTGATCAAAGCATCCCCGACAGATGGCAATCCAGCCTCTGTTTAAAGACCTCCAAGGAAGGAGACCCCACCACGCTCCGAGGGAGTGTGTTCCACTGCCGAACAGCTCTTACTGTCAAAAAGTTCCTCCTAATGTTGAGGTGGAATCTCTGTTCCTGGAGCTTGTATCCATTGCTCCGTGTTCCAGTCTCTGGAGCAGCAGAAAACAAGCCTGCTCCATCCTCAGCCTCACATCCCTTCAAATACTTAAACAGGGCTATCATATCGCCTCTCAATCGTCTTTTTTCCAGGCTAAACATACCCAGCTCCCTAAGTCTTTCCTCATAAGGCATGGTTTCCAGACCTTTCACCATTTTAGTTGCCCTTCTCTGGACATGCTCCAATTTCTCAATATCCTTTTTGAATTGTGGTGCCCAGAACTGGACACAGTATTCTAGGTGAGGCCTGACCAAGGCAGAATAGAGCGGCACTATTACTTCCCTTGATCTAGCCCAAAATCGCATTGGCCTTTTTAGCTGCAGCATCACACTGTTGACTCATGTTCAACTTGTGGTCTACTAGGACTCCTAGATCCCTTTCGCACGTAGTCTCGTTCAGCCAGGTCTCCCCCATCCTATATCTATGCATTTCATTTTTCCGCCCTAAGTGCAGTACCTTACATTTCTCTATTGAATTTCATTTTGTTAGCTTTGGCCCAACTCTGCAATCTATCCAGGTCATTTTGAATTTTGATCCTGTCCTCTAGGGTATCAGCTACTCCTCCTAATTTGGTGTCATCTGCAAATTTTGTAAGTATGCCCCTAATTCTGTCATCCAAGTCATTGATAAAGATGTTGAATAGCACTGGGCTCAGAACAGAACCCTGTGGCACCCCACTGGTCACATCTTTCCAAGATGAAGAGGAGCCACTGCTGAGCACCCTTTGGGTTCGGTGGGTCAACCAATTACAAATCCATTGAACAGTTAACTTGTCTAGCCCACATTTTACAAGCTTGTTTGCAAGAATGTCATGGGGAACCTTGTCAAAGGCCTTACTGAAATCAAAGTATGCGATATCCACAGCGTTCCCTTCATATACCAAGCTGGTAACTTTATATAAAAAAAAGAGATCAGATTAGTCTGGCATGACTTGTTTCTCTGAAACCCATGTTGACTTTTTGTGATTATGGCATTGCCTTCTAAATGTTCACAGACTCTGTTTAATGATCTGCTCTAGAATCTTCCCTGGTATTGATGTCAGACTAACTGGACAATAATTGTTGGGATCCTCTTTTTTCCCCTTTTTGAAGATGGAGACAACGTTTGCCCTCCTCCAGTCTGCTGGGACTTCTCCTGTTCTCCAAGAGTTCGCAAAGATTATTGCCAATGGCTCTGAGATCACATTTGCCAGCTCTTTTAATACTCTTGGATGTAGTTCATCTGGTCCTGGAGATTTAAATTCATTTAGATTAAGAAGGTATTCCTGTACTACCTCTTTGCTTATTCTGAGCTGGATTTCCCCTATTGTGTCCTCTGTTCCATTCTCCTCAGGTTGGTCCCCCTTTTCCTTTTCTGAAAACACTGAGGCAAAGAAGGTGTTGAGTAATTCTGCCTTTTCTCTGTTCCCTGTTAGCATTTTGCCATCTTCTTCACGTAGTGGCCTTATCATTTCCTTCTTCCTCCTTTTGCTGCGGATGTACAAAAAAACCCCTTTTTATTGTTCTTAACCTCTCTAGCAAGCCTGAGATCATTCTCTGCTTTAGCTTTTCTGACTTTACTCCTACACGTGTTCGCTATCTGTTTGAATTCTTCGTTGGTGATTTCCCCCTTTTTCCATTTCCTATACATGTGCCGTTTAAAACTTAGCTCTGTTGAAAGTTCTTTAGCCATCCATCCTGGTTTCTTGAGACACCTCCCATTTTTCTTCCTCAATGGTACTGTTTGAAATTGTGCCTTCAGTATCTCCCTTTTGAGAAAGTCCCATCTGTCTTGAGGTCTCATCTCTCTTATAGTATTCCTGATCATGGGATCACCCCCAGTAATTCCCTGAGTTTATTAAATCAGCTCTCCTAAAGTCAAGAATCTGTGTCTGACTATGCCTGGCTTCTCCTTTCCATTGTATAACAAACTCCAGGAGAACATGATCACTCTCACCTAAGGATCCCACCACTTGCACCCCATTAACCAGGTCATCCCTGTTGGTTAGGATCAGATCTAAAATAGCGGACCCCCTTGTTGCCTCTTCCACCTTTTGGACCATGAAATTGTCTTCCAGGCAAGTAAGGAATTTGCTAGACCTTGAAGTTTTGGTTGAGTTAGATTGCCAGCAAATATCAGGATAGTTGAAGTCACCCATCACTACTACATCTCTCCTTTCTGCATGTGTGTTCATCTGTTCTAGAAAGGCATCATCCAATTCCTCCATCTGACTTGGGGGTCTGTAGTAGAGTCCCACAAGAACATCCCTGTTGTTTCGCTCCCCTTTAATTTTTATCCAGATGCTCTCCACCTGGCTTCCAGTATTGATGTCATGGATCCCTTCACTGGTGTAAATATCCCTGGCATATAATGCTATTCCTCCTCCTTTCCTGTTTGGCCTGTTTCTCCTATAAAGGGTATACCCCTCTATTCCTACATTCCAATCATGTGACTCATCCCACCAGGTTTCAGTAATGCCTATTATATCATATTTGTTTTGTTGTGCTAGGAGTTCAAGTTCATCTTGCTTATTTCCCATGCTCTGTGCATTAGTGTAGAGACATCTAAGACCATGTGTTCCCTGTACTTGCTGCCTGTGCAAGTTTTTTTGCCTCCCACTGTTGGGTCCTTGCACTGTTTGCCTTGTTCTCTCTATGACAGTTTGATTATTTTCTCCAGCCCTTTTGCCTTCTAGAATACTGTCTCCCTCCCCCATTTGACTCAGTTTAAAGCCCTTCTGATCAAATTCTTGAGACTGTTGGCAAAAATGTTTCTTCCAACTGTCGTAAGATGCACCCCATTTCTTGCCAGAAGTCCCCCCTCATGGAAGCGCAGCTTCGCTTCCTGATACTCAAGGTGGCCATCCTGGTGGCCATCACATCAGCCAGGAGGGTTTCTGAACTCACAGCCCTCTCAGTTAGGGAACACTTTTGTTCCTTTGGGGAAGACTTTGTGTCTCTCAGCACCGACCCGTCCTTCCAGCGCAAGGTCCTTTCTAGCTTCCATGTAGCACAGGAACTCATATTGCCCTCCTTCTGCCCCAAGCCGTCGCACCCTACGAGAAGTTACGGCATAAGCTAGATGTCAGGATGGCACTGAAGATCTACATCAAGCATACAGCCTCCTTCAGAAGGTGCGATTCCCTGTTCGTTTCCTTCAACCCCACCTTGATGGGAGCACGGGTCTCGAGGCAGACTGTCGCAACTTGGATTAAGGCATGCATCTTCGCGGGCTATGATTTGGCCAAAATCCCCCACCCATCGGGGTTGGTGGCACACTGCACACGCTCAGTGGCTACCTCAGCAGTGTTCTCGACCAACGCCCCTCTGGCAGAAATCTGTCAGGTGGCAACCTGGAGCACCCCGTCCACATTCGTCAGACATTATAAGGTGGACAAATTCCGGCCGGCAGACGCCACCTTTGGCAGAAGGTTTCTCCAGGAGGTAGTACACGTGTGAAGCCTCTTAGTATGCAGTCACTCCCTCCCAAGGGTATCATCAGGTTTGGGTATGTCCCAGTGATAATGAATTCTTCCTGCCATCTCACCCTACAAAATGTTACATTGGGTTTGTGAAGTTGAAGGCTTTCACAGCCAGCATTCATAGATTTTCCTTGGTGTTTTTTACGGGTTGTGAGGCCGTGTTCTGGAATAGTTTCTTTCTGACGTTTCACCTGCATCTGTGGCTGGCATCCTCAGAAAATGGTTTTGCCTCGTCTTACTACTACCCAAGCAACTCCTGGATAAATGCCAGCCTGGCTGGTTATAGCTGTCAGGCTTGTGATCTCCACTCCGGGAAGGGAGGGGGAGGAGGGATCTCACCTGGCCACTCCCCCCAAAAGAGCCCCGGTCACGGCGAGGGCGAATGGAGGGAGGAGGAGGGATCTCGCCTGTCCCCTCTCTTCCTTTGACAGAGCTCTGGTCATGGTGGGGGCAAAGGGAGACGGGAGGGGGATCTCTCCTGCCCCCTCCCTTCCCCCAGGAGGGCTCTCAGTGGTGGCAATGGTGACTGGGGGGGGTGACGAAAGAGGAGGAGGAGTTCTCCCTCCCTTCATCTCCTGTATGGCTCTCAGTGGCGGCAATGGCGACAGAGGCATTCACTATTATCCACAGATTTCATTATCTGCAGGGCCCCCTGGAATCAATCTCCACAGATATGGGGGTCCTACTGTAGTTATTTTGTTGGTGGCCATTGTTGATAACATCGTCACTGTCTCTGCTTTCTCATTTTAATTTCTTACCTCACCATTTATTCAAATTCCTGGCTCAACCGTTTATCTGAAGTGCACTGTAGTCTGGGAAAGCTTATGTCGCATATATGTTACTCATTAAGGTGCTATTTTTATTAAATACGTGTGAGAATATGGCACACTGATCCTCTAACACAAATTTATATTGAGAGGCACAGATCTCTAAAACCAGGGAAAAAGAGGAGAGGGAAGAAAATAACTGCTGTGTTTGTGAAATGAAAACAGAAAGTGATAGGCTACAACTTAGCTGTTCTATAACTGAACACAGTATAGATAAGAACTCCTGTGGTGCCATGTTTCTGAACTATGTAACAGGGCCCAGAGGGAAAGGGTATGTTTGTTTGTTTATTACATGTTTATATCCTGTCCTATACTGTGGAAACTCAGGGCAACTTTCTGAAAATGGTTATGTGTATTTCTCTTGATCCAGCTGCTGTTCTTCTACTGTGTCTTTCAGTATTCTGAATAATTATATGTGAGCTTAGACATACCACACATCAGAAAGGGAAGTACAAAGTCCAAGAGATCTCCAGCATGGCTAATGAGCTATGTGAAGAAATATGTTAGAAATAAAAAGACTTCCTTCAAAAGTTGTCTAGTAAGGTGAACTGAAAAGAGTCTAACATTGACAAAGGAAAAGCAGAAAATTAGATACCCCCCCCCAAAAAAAAAGATTTGAAGGGCATATTGCTAAGGGCATCAAGACAAACCATAAAAAATTGTTTAAATACATCAGGATCAGGAAGTGAGCCAAGGTGGTGGTTGAACTATTAACTGTGGCACTAAGAGAGGTCTGAAGGAGGATGAGAAAATTGCAGAGAACCTAGTTGTTTTATCTGTTTTCGCTGCTGAAGATATGGTGAGATGTCCACAACCAACGTTTCTGTGAGGGAAGAAGGAATTGAGACAAGTGGTAGTGACAAAAGAGAAAGTTCAAGAATTGACAAATTACAAACAAATCACTAAGTGAGGATGGTATCCACCCAGGAGTTCCTAAACATCTCAAAATGAAATTGATGACTGTCATAGGTCAGCCCCTGGAATTGGATTATTCTCATAGAGAGGAGGAGGCAGATCGAATCTGCAGGCTCTGATAACAAGGATGTCTCTGAGTTCACAGATCTAGGAGTTAGGGCAGAGGGGGATCCTTCTCCCCCAGCAGGAAGTTGCAGATGCTGAAGACCCATTGCCCCAATTCATAGAGCAAGGAAGAGACAAACCACCTGGTGTTTTGGAGATAGCTGCCCATAAATCTCCCAGCAGCTCCCCAGTGTCTCTGTTGCTCACAATATCTTATCTGAGTGATTGATAGTGCTCAGGGGCATTTCTTTTTTTTGACCTTGACCTAGCTATGCTTTGACATCTCCGTTTATTCCTTGCTGGCTTCTTATATCTGGACTGCTGGCTGACCTGTTACAATAACTCCTGGACCAGCTGATGACCACTCACTTGTTCCTCCAGTCATCTTGTTAGATAACTTATGACTGACTTGGACTGAATTAAATACTCAACAGCTCTTGCATTCTAACCACCTGATTCCTGGGATACTTGCTGACTAGAGCATAGGACACTGACAAAGAATGAAATTGCTGAATCTAACTAAAACAAGTAACAGGCCCAGCTTTTGTACCAGAAGACTGGAAAGTGGCCAATGTAACACCAAGTTTTAAAAAGGGATCTAGACGAGGTCCAGGAATGCATAAGCCAGTTTACTTAATGGGTGTTCCAGGTAAATTGGTGGAAATGGTTAGTAGATATAAAGATAAAATTGTTAAGCATGTAGATGGGCAAGCCTTGCTGGAAAAAGAATCAACTTGGCTTTTGCTTTAGTAAATCTTGTCTTACTAACCTTTCAGGATACTTTGAAAGTTTCAATAAATATGTGGATAGACATGATCTGTTAGATATTGTCTACTTGTATTTCCAAAAGGCATCTGATGAAGTTACAAAACTGCTGAATAGACTTAGTATTCATAAGATAAGAAATACTCTTATGAAAGTAAAACTGGTTAAAGAACAGGAAGCAGTGAGTACGAATAAATGGATTTTTTTGGAATGAGGGGACATGAGCCAGTATTGGGACTGATACTTTTAAGCTTGTTCATAAATTATTTGGAATATGGTGGTGGTGGGGAGATTGTGAGTAGGCCACGTCTGCTGATGATGCTAAGTTATTTGGAGTGAATGAAAACTGATTGTGAAGAGATCCAAAATTATCTTTCCAAATTAGGAAAATGAACAGTAAAATGAAAAATGAGATTCAACTTAAGCAAATAAAGTGAGGCATATTGGGACCAAAAATTCCAAATTCACATATACATTAGGATCTGAGTTGGCAGTCAGTAAAAAAGGGATCTTAGAAGTGTGTTGGCTAGTTGGATGAAAATCTTTATCTGGGGTTTGGTTGACTTTTTTAAAGGGCAAATTCTATCTTGGGCATATTTAGAAGGGGAAGTGAACATAAAACTAGAAATATTATTCTTTCTCTGTATAGATAAACATTGCAACTGCACTTTGCATCATCAAACCTAAAAATAATACTGTAGAGCTTGAAAAATTGTAGAAGAGGGCACCCAAATGATCAAGGAACTTGTGGTGAGGGGGTAAACATACTCTGGGTTTCATGATCTTGAACAGGCATCCTTGGAGACACATCAGTCCTAGACCAAAAAGAAAAAAGATGTTTGTCTATTCCATTCCCCAGGGAGAGTAAAAGTAACACTTTTGCTGATGACGCTCCTGTCCTGAGTGAGATGTTCTTAGTATAAACACTGTGGGCGTAAACTGTGGTAGGCATCTCAGCTACTGATAAGGAAAAATCATATGGGAGGAGTCAAAGAGGTAAGAAGAAAATGGAAGAAGCAGAGTGGAGTAATAATCAGTTGCCAGGAGGCACTGAATATGTGAAGACTACAAGCTCTTAGGTTAGGGCTTCCAACCTTTCAATCCTAGCTTTAGCTGAAAAACGTACACCATTTAAAAATTTTAAATAGCTGTATTTGTAATGATTTCTAAATATTTTTCCACTTGACTGTTTTGTTTACTTTGCTTTACAGGCTCACAAATCCGTGAACTTTGTTTCAACTCTTCTTCAAATCACTATGTCAGAACAACTGGATTTACCAGTGAGACAAGCAGGCAAGTGTTGAATTTCTTATAGTACATCATAGATAACAATATAGCATATAGTTTTAATGTATTTAATATGTTTAGATGGCCAATTATAGTAGCACCCACATATCCACAGGGGATTAGTTCCGGGGGCCCCCGTGGATGGCAAATTCTGTGGATAATATCGAATGCCATCCCTAGGGCCATCTAGCCTCTTACACTTCCCCCTTTGCCCCCCTATGGCCCTGCCATGGTGACAGGACCTGTCCCGAGGGAAGGGGGGGTGAGATCGCTTCTCCCCCTCCCTTTGCCCCTGCCATGGCCCCACTGCAGCAGCGATCGCAAGGGCAAAGGGGGATGGGGCTAGATCACTTCCCCCTTTGCTCCAGTCATGCATCACTGCAGTGGCGATCACAGGGATGAAGGGGAGGAGGCTAGATCACCCTCCCCCCCACCATGGCCCCACCGCAGCAGTGATGGCAGGGGGGGCGGAGGCTATATCGCTCCCCCATTCTGCTCACCATGGTCCCGCTGTAGCAGTGATAATAGGTACGAAGAGGGAAGGGGAGGAGGCTAGAGCACTCCTTCCTTCCCCCTTCCCCCCAGCAATTGCTGCTGTGGCGACCAGGAGCCCTCCCAGAGGAAGGGACGGGAGAAGTGAGATTCCTCCCCTCTTCCCTTCCCCCGCCATCACCAACCACTGGTAATTGAATCTGTGGTTGGTGAATCAGCAAATGCGGCGGTGCTACTGTATAAGGATTGAAAACTAAAATGATAAACTTATGTTTTTCTAATAAAATGTGTATGGCCTCAGAATTTTGTGGTGGTGATAAAAGAAAATCTTGAGCATAAATGGAACTGCTAATCCCTATTAGAGCAGACCCACCCATTGAACCAGTGAAATAACTTAATTTAGCATTAAGCAATTGATTCAGTGTATCTGCTATAGTAATGACTAGCAACTGGATTTAGACTTGGGTGGGCAAATTTCAATCTTTTTAGATGTCGCTGGATTGCAGCTCCCTGCAGCCCAAGCCAGCACAGCCATTAGAGGAGTCTTGGGCGTTGCAGTATACAGTTGCCCCTCCACATTCACGAACTTAACATTCGCGGTTTCGAATATTCGCGGGTTTTGGGAGGGCCCCCACCCTCCCAAAAGCAGTGACACGGGGCCTCTGAAAGCCCCATGAAGGCGGGAGGAGGGAGGGCCGGGGAAACCTTCACAGAGCCCCCGGAGACGCTCCGAAGGCCCCATGAAGGCCTTGGGAGGGAGGGGAAGGGCCAGGGAGGCCTCCATGGGGCCTCCGGAGACGCTCCAGAGGCCCCATGAAGGCCTTGGGAGGGAGGGAGAGGGGTGGGGAGGCATCCACGGGGCCTTGGGAGGGTCTCCAGAGGCCCCATGAAGGCCTTGGGAAGGAGGGGGAGGCGGGGGAAAGCAACTATGGGGCCTCCGGAGGCCCCGTGGTCTCTTTGGCGGGGGAGGGGGAGGGTAGTTGTTATTCGCGGAATTTTCACATTCGTGGGGGTCTGGGGAACCTAACCCCTGCGAATGTGAAGGGACGACTGTATAACATTTGAGGGGTATGTTTTGCATACCCCTGATTTAGGTCCTTGTCCAAAAATGTTTTTCCCCTGCATCACAGACAACCACGTAACTTATTTCTATATACAGGTGCCCCTCCACATTCGCGAACTTGACATTCGTGGTTTTGATTATTTGCGGTTTTGGGACGGCCCCCCCAAAACTGCGACATGGGGCCTCCGGAGGCCCCGTGAAAGCCCGGGAAGGGCCGGGGAGGCCTCCACGGGGCCTTCGGAGACCCTCTGGAGGCCCCGTGAAGGCCTTGGGAGGGAGGGGGGAGGGCTGAGAAGGCCTCCGTGGGGCCTTCGGAGACCCTCTGGAGGCCCCGCGAAGGGCTTGGGACGAAGGGTGGAGGCCCGGGGAGGCCTCCGCGGGGCCCTGCGAAAGCCTTGGGAGGGAGCGGGGAGGGCTAGGGAGGCGATCACGGGGCCGCCGGAGACGCTCCGGAGGCCCCATGAAGGCCTGTGGAAGGGGTGGGGAGGGCTGGAGAGGTGATCATGGGGCCTCAGGAGATCCTCCGGAGGCCCCAAGAAGGCCTGTGGAAGGGGTGGGGAGGGCTGGGCAGGCGATCACGGGGCCTCCGGAGACGCTCCGGAGGCCCCATGAAGGCCTGTGGAAGGGGTGGGGAGGGCTGGGGAGGCAATCATGGGGCCTCTGGAGATGCTCCGGAGGCCCCATGAAGGCCTGGGGAAGTGGTGGGGAGGGCTGGGGAGGCAATCATGGGGCCTCCTGAGATGCTCTGGAGGCCCCATGAAGGCCTGTGGAAGGGGTGGGGAGGGCTGGGGAGGCAATCATGGGGCCTCCTGAGATGCTCTGGAGGCCCCATGAAGGCCTGTGGAAGGGGTGGGGAGGGCTGGGGAGGCAATCATGGGGCCTCCGGAGATACTCTGGAGGCCCCATGAAGGCCTGGGGAAGGGGTGGGTAGGGCTGGGGAGGCGATAATGTGACCTCTGGAGACGCTCCAGAGGCCCCATGAAGGCCTGGGGAAGGGGTGGGGAGGGCTGGGAAGGCAATCATGGGGCCTCCAGAGACGTTCTGGAGGCCCCATGAAGGCCTGGGGAAGGGGTGGGGAGGGCTGGGAAGGCGATCATGTGACCTCCGGAGACGCTCCAGAGGCCCCATGAAGGCCTGGGGAAGGGGTGGGGAGAGCTAGGGAGGTGATCATGGGGCCTTCGGAGACGCTCAGGAGGCCCCGTGAAGGCCTAGTGAAGCGGTGGGGAGGGCTGGGGAGGCGATCATGGGGCCTCCAGAGACGCTCGGGAGGCCCCATGAAGGCCTGGGGAAGGGGTGGGGAGGGCTGGGGAGGCGATCATGGGGCCTCCGGAGACGCTCGGGAGGCCCCATGAAGGCCTGGGGAAGGGGTGGGGAGGGCTGGGGAGGCGATAATGTGGCCTCCGGAGACGCTCCGCAGGCCCCATGAAGGCCCGGGAGGGGGTGGGGAGGGCTGGGAAGGCAATCATGGGGCCTCCAGAGACGTTCCGGAGGCCCCATGAAGGCCTGGGGAAGGGGTGGGGAGGGCTGGGGAGGCGATCATGGGGTCTCCGGAGATGCTCCGGAGGCCTCATGAAGGCCTGGGGAGGGAGGGGGAGGCGGGGGAAGGCGACTATAGGGCTTCCGGAGGCCCTGTGGTTGCTTTGGCGGGGGAGGGGAGGCAATTGTTATTCGCGGATTTTTCACATTCACGGGGGTCTGGGGAACCTAACCCCCGCGAAAGTGAAGGGATGACTGTATATAGCTCTCTCTCTTTCTGGTTCTCTGTATGACTAAATGTGGATTTATAATTTAGAGATAAGCGTTCATTTCATCCTTCTTTACAATTCTGTAGTAGAAATAGCCTGTTCACTAGAAATGGATTACAAGTAGCATTGAGCCATTGAATAAATAAGATCTACATAACTATTGATTTACCATTTGGTAGTTAATGCCAGGTTCTCTGCTGTATTCTAGGTGGAACCAGCAGTTAGATTAGGCCTTAGACTTTGCCAGATGAGGTATACAGGGGATATACTGATCTGTGGTTCTCCTGTGCTATAAGCTGAGCTAAAATAACTTCCATAAAACTAAAAAGGCTTAGTGAATATAGCCTCTGGTCAACATTGCTGTATATATTGGAACAGGGTTTTTTTAACTATTATGATGATGATGATTATATTGGAACAGTTTATTATTAGCATCATCCTCATCATTATTTATGTAGCGCCATCTATGTAGGTGGTGCTTTATATTAAAACAAGCAAACAAAAGAAAACATTGGGTCCTGCCAAAGGTATATAATCTAAAATACCGGTAAGTGTATACATAAGCACTCACAGAGGGAAGGAAGGAATAATAAACATAAAACTATAAAATACAATTGCAAAACAAATTATCCGGGTAACTACAAAAAAAACCAACAACAATAATATAGTATGAAACAACAAGAAAATATAAAAATAAAACAAACTGACCAATGCATGCGGTCAAATATAAAACAACAATATATATGTATATATAATATAAAACAAACTGACCAATACATGTAATCAAAATATACAAGATTACAAACGGTATCAAACTAAAATTTCAAAAACTTTAGAAAACAAATGTATTGCAATAAATTTCTGGTCAATACAACCTTGTTTCAAAATAATGAATTAGAATAAAGTTCTGAACAAAATAATTGGTGCTTTTTTCTCTTCCTGGGCAGTGCTGGCACCTCAGTCCCTTTGACCTTAACCTTACTCTCAAAAAATGAAAAAGCTCTTAGTGATTCTGAGAGATAGGTTTCTTAAGGACAGGATCTTGTACCCCCCCCCCATGAATCTGTGAATACTCAAGTTCCATTATATGCAATGCCATAGCAAAATGGTGTCCCCTATATAAGACAACAAAATCAAGGTTTGCTTTTTGGATTATTATTTTTTAAAGAATATTTTCAAGCCGTGAATACTTAAAACTGTGAATACCAGATCCATCAGTGTGGAGGGTCAACTGTAGTCCCTTCATAAGGGATTCTCTTTGTGTCCAAATATGACACAGTAAAAAATCAAAGCATAAAATAATGTGTTGGAATTCTATGGAGTTTGATCAAACGTTCTGTCTCACAGACATATACCACCTTCCAAAGAACTCATGTGTACTTAGTGTCCATCCCATTTTCACCTTAAAACAGTTCTGTGAAGTGGGATAGGGTGAGAATGATTGGCACCCAGTGAGGTTCATATCCAAGTCAATACCTCAGCTGACTATACCATATGGATTCTCTGTCATAGTGAAGATAATAGTGATTTCTGAGATGCATTATTTCTCCTGGCTAGTCTTCAATTTTTAGATGTCTCTTTGTTTTTGACTACAGTATTTTTTGTTTTGTGAAATCTTTAAAACAGAGTTCATGAAACTGTTTTAAAAACACATGCTTTATAGAAAGGGAATGTAGAAAAACAGGTATTTTAATTAGATATTGTTTTTGCTGTACAAATGTGGACGAACTTTCATAGAAGAAGTTCATAGATGTGCCCTTTTAACTGAGTTATATGTAGGTATAGTCATTATTACTATAAATGCATGATCTTAATGTAATGGTTTGGGCTGTGTTAATATTGAGCTTTTTCTTGACAGGTGTTATCTACTTGAAGAATATGATAACCCAGTATTGGCCAGACCGGGAAACTACTCCAGGGGACATCCCACCTTACTCAATACCAGAAGAAGATAGACACTGTATTCGTGAAAATATTGTAGAAGCCATTATCCATTCTCCTGAGTTGATTAGGTACAGTCCAAGTCCTGGTCACAAAGCTCGTTTGTTCCAAATCCATTCCTCATTACATTAAGCTAAAAAACGGTAACACTGGTACTTTTAGGCTGTCCTAAAAGCAGCTAGATAGCTAAGGGAAAAGATAGGATCATTACATATTTATAATGTTTTAGAAGACAAAGTTAAAGATGGTCGCTCTGTCATGTTGAAGAAGTAAACATACTTGAGTCCACTGCTTTGTGTTCACAAGATTTCAAACTGTATTTAGTTCTTCTTCTCTTGTCCATTTTAATGAGTCTTCAGCTAATAAAAAAAAAAGACCTTTCCACAAACTCTTGTAATGGTACAACAATCTTGGTGTAACAACCTTTGTCTTGTATTCCAGAGTACAGCTTACTACTTGCATTCATCACATTATCAAGCATGATTATCCTAATCGTTGGACTGCAGTTGTAGAGAAAATTGGATTTTATCTTCAATCTGATAATAGCGCTTGTTGGCTTGGAATCCTTCTCTGTCTTTATCAACTTGTGAAGAACTATGAGTAAGTTCCTGTCTATCTTTTACTAATTTTGTTGAAGAGACACAGCAGGGAGGTATGAAAGTTGTTTTACTTCGAGATTACATAGCTGTATCTTTAAAAGTGCAGTAATGTGGGTTGTTCTGTATTAGCCATGTAGTAGACCCTAAAATTTGACACAAAGACTGCTTGTGTGATCCTCGGTAGGATAAATTAGGTTGTCAAATGCTCTTTTTTGTGATGGTCTCATCTTTATGGAATTCTCCCCAGAATATATTCTAGGTTCTTTCCCTTAACATTGTCAAAGACTTGGATGTTTCAGACTACAGTTGTCCCTCCGTATCCACCGTTTTAAGTATTCACGGCTTGAAAATATTCTTTAAAAAATAATAATCCAAAAAAGCAAACCTTGATTTTGCCATCTTATATAAGGAACACCATTTTGCTATGCCATTACATATATTGGGACTTGAGTATTCACGGATTTTGGTATCCACAGGGGGTCCTGGAACCAAACCCAGCGAATATGAAGGGACAACTGTACTTTTAATTGATGTGGACCCATATTATAATTGTGTTTATATATACTGTATATACTTGTGTATAAGTCAAGAAATTTTAGCCAAAAAATGGACCCAAAAATCTGGGACATCTTATCTATGGGTCATTGTAAATGCTGTACCTTAACTCTTTATCAAAACAAGGAGCCATCCTCTTCTTTAAATAGAGTGGCAAAAGGCAATATGCCAGTCTGTCCCAGGAGAACCAAAAAGAAGCACTGCTCCCCTCTAGTCTCTGCATGGTATCACATCTGACCTTTTTGAATGCCTGGGCATGAAAATGGCAGCAGCCAGAGCCAGCTATCCCCCCTAAAGAGTTGGATGGAAAGGTCATTTTGTTCTGTAGACTTATTAGAAAGCAGAGACAGAAAAAATGGCATTGATATGGCAAACATTGGTAATATGGACGAAACCCCAGTGACTTTTGATATGCCTGATAATCAAACTGTAGCAAGCATTGGTGAAAAGACCATACTTGTGAAAAATGACCAATCATGAAAAGGCCCATTTCACAGTTGTCCTGTCTTGTCTGGCAGATGGCACAAAGTTGTGCCCAGTCATAATATTTAAAAGAAAAATGATGCCAAAAAACTTTAAAATTCTGCAAGGCGCAACTGTTTGTGTTCACACTAAAGGCTGGATGGAGGAGGAGGAGGAGGAGGGACTAAATGGTGACTGCATGATTGTGTGGGGTAGGTGACCAGCTGTGGGGCTAAGAACATGCCCATCACTGTTAGTGTGGGATATGTTCCGTGCATGTGTTACTCAGGATGTCAAGGACAAAGCAAGGAAAATGACGACTACGTTAGTAGTGTTTCCAGGCGGCCTAACGTTAATGCTATAGCTGTTGGATGTTTGGCTCAACAAGGCTTTCAAGGACTGACTGCGCAACATGTGGCAACAGTGGATGTGTTCTGGTCAAGCAAAGTGAAAAGGAGGGAACCTGATGAAACTAGACATTGATTTGGTAGCGAAATGGATAAAAGACACTTGGGATTTAGTTCCACCAGAAATGGTGAAGAAGTCATTCCTGAAATGAGGCATTAGCAATGCTGTGGATGACCATTTACGAAGACAAAGATGAATCAGCATAGGATAACGATTCAATGGATTGTAATAGCACAAACAACGTTTATGCCAATGAGATCTCACCGTAGAACAGTTCCACTGTTTATTCGGTCATTCCAGTGATGAGGAATCAGGCTTTGAAAGATTCAAATAAGATATTTGTGTATGTTTCTCAGCTTTTCTGGGTTAAAGTCAGGCAAAGTTATCACATTAAAGTTAAAGGCTGTAATCATGAAACATAGTCTCCATTTTCTTTGCTTTGCCTTTATATCTTTTTTGACATATGCACATTTTAGCCCCACCCACACCTGGTTGCCTCTCCCACACATCACACAGCCACCATTTTCTGTAGTTTCCTCCTCATGTTCCATGCACAAACAGGTATGCCTGCCAGAATTTTGTAAGTTCTTTAGCATTGTTTTCCTTTGCTTTGTCCTTTACATCCTTTGTTACATGCCCCTAAGTTTTTCAATTTTTCCATGAGTCATATCAAAATCCATAATTTTGGCCCCAAAACCTGCCCTTGACTTATACATGAGGTCACCTTATACACAAGTATATATACAGTAAATCTTTTACTATTTTGTTTCTGCTTTTTTAAACTGCCTTGAATTTTTTTCTCATTAAAAATAATGTCAGTGTAAAGACTATTCCTGTCAAGATCCTTTTAATCATCCTAGCATCCTTTTAAAAAGTGCCATGGAATTAAGACTATATTAGTTCCTGGTTCTGACCCCCCTCCCCTGCGAGTGCTTAGTGCTTTACATTTTCCTTAAATTTTTTTGTAATTTGATGTGATTGTGTTTAAAATCACACATAAGGTGCCATTTAAGTTATTTTAACAGTTTAGTTTGTCTGTGGCACAGAAAGTGAGTTGAAGCATATGATACAATTCTGTTCCTGAAGCTAAGCAGATCTCGGTTTGGGAACTGGCTTGAAGCTTTATGTAGGGTTCATTGAAATTTTAGGAAGGCTTAAAAGGCAACTTGTCAGATTATAGTTTCCTGCTCTTCTAAAATGTGATTACAATTGCCCACCACACTCACAGCTTTCATTTTCGCAGTTTTGACTATTTGCGGTTTGCTCAGCAAGTACCCCATTTAAATCAGCTTCTCTCCCT
Organism: Gambelia wislizenii; assembly: GCA_030847615.1. NCBI lineage: Eukaryota > Metazoa > Chordata > Lepidosauria > Squamata > Crotaphytidae > Gambelia > Gambelia wislizenii. The sequence goes on from JAUMIR010000001.1 coordinate 366,610,565, forward strand.
CACACACAAAGGAAAGGAGCTGATTTAAACAGAGTGCTCCCTGAGTAAACTGTGTGCCCAACTCACTGCTCTCCTGGGGCTTGGCTCCATTTGGGGTGCTGAGCCGAGCCCCAGGAGAGTGGGGAGTTCTGGGCAAAGGCCCTTTTCAGCCATCCCCCCGCCCTTCCCAAAGCAGCAATGGGGCTTTTCAAGCCTGGTCGCAGCTTTCGGAGGGTGGGGGGTGGCTGAAAAGCCTCTCCGCCACGCTCCCTCCACCCCCTCGACCTTCCCGAAGCAGCTATGGTGCTCTCAATACCCACAGCCACTTTGGAAAGCACAGGGGGTGGCTGGCCAACTGCCTGGCTGCCACCCTCCCTGGTCTTCCCGAAGTGGCTATGGGGCTTCAAAAGCACCACAGCCACTTTGGGAAGCACGGAGGGTGACTGGCCAATCTCCCTCCCGCCAGGCCGCCACCCTCCCTGACCTTCCCAAAGTGGCTGTGGGGCTTCAAAGCCCCACAGCCACTTTGGGAAGCGCGGATGGTGGCTGGCCAATTGCCCACCCGCCCGCCACCCTCCTGACCTTCCCAAGGCTTCAAAGCCCCACAGCCACTTCAGGAAGCGCGAGGGTGGCTGGCCAACCTTCCACCCGCCCGGCCACTGCCCTCCCTGGCCTTCCCGAAGCGGGTATGGGGCTCAAGAGCCCCATAGCTGCTTCAGGAAGTGCAGCGGGGGGTGGGTGGCGGCCAGGCGGCCAGGAGGCTTTTTAGTCATGCCCCCTGCTTCCCAAAGCAGCGATAGGGCTCAAAAAAAAAAAAACCCTTGCCACTTTGGAAGGGCTGGGGGTTGCAGGCGGGCAGGGGGAGGCCTTTTTATTCACATTTTTTCACATTCGCGGGGGTCTTGAGTCCCTAACCCCCACGAATGTGGAGGGACGACTGTATTGTATTGTGGAAGGGACCTTCTGAACATTTTGAGTTTCTGCTTGGGTCTCTTATGTGCTCATTCAGTTACCAGTTTCCCTTGATTTCTTGGCTTTGATAGTAAATAATCACTTTTGAGGCCAATAGGAGCTCCTTCCACCACCATCCCCACGAATTCTTGTTCTACTACACTAGAAGTGGACAAAAGTGTGGCCTGTGTGCCACATATGGCCTCTGGGCCTCAATTTTGTGCCCCCTGAATCTTCTGCCATCCCTCCAAACCCATCCCATTTTAAAAAATTGACATGTTCCTGGGGCATTTTTTGCTTGAAAACCATGTGGAAAGCCCCCAAAGTGCACAAAACCCCTAATCCCAACACCGCAACCCCTCTGAACATGCTCTAACATCTCCAAATACCTCTATTTTCATCTGAGTCTCTCAAAATGGCAACAGGATGTGTGACACAATGGCACTTCTAGTTGACATTTCAGGAAGGTGAAGATAGGCATTTGGGGATTTTAGGGCGTTCTGAAGGATTTCGGGTGGTTGGGCTAGGAAGCACTGTCAGAGGATTGGAGGGGCTAATTGGCCCCTGGCCCCTGTGCAGTTGCCCACCCCAATCTATACTGTTCATAGCCTATGTGATTTTCTTCTCCCTTGTCTCTCTTCTCCTGCTAATTAAGATTCCTTGTATCATGGTTTGATCTTAGTCTGCATTGTGAACAGTAGAGCTCTCTTTTATAAAAATACAAATTTGATCATAAAAACTTAGTTGTATGTCTCCAGGGAAAGGTAGTGGCTGTTTTAGTGCCTTTTGCTGCACTATGTCCTTTGAAGTTCCGCTATCTGCTTAGGTCTGTTTATTTCAAATCAGTGTCACATCTAAGTTCTTTCTAAAGATGGGTCTTAACTTCTTTTGAAGATATAAGAAACCAGAGGAGCGCGCTCCTTTGATAGCAGCAATGCAACATTTCTTGCCTGTTCTGAAAGATCGTTTTATCCAGCTTCTCCCTGACTCATCTGATCAGTCTGTCCTTATCCAGAAACAGATCTTCAAAATATTCTATGCTCTTGTTCAGGTGAGAGCTGTTTATCATCTTTAGAGCAATGCCGTTTAAAATCACTTTACAATCTTTGGATCCAGAATGAATTTTGTGGAGAGACTCATTTTGAGTATATTTGTGTACTATGTGTCCAGTCCAAATGTGTCCAGGTCTGGTACAAGTAATGTGGAATGTTAAATTGATTCATACAAGAAAATAATGCTTTTGAATTGTCCAGAATGTCCCCTTGCAGCCTCCAGCAGTTCTCACTTGTAATTAGAGTTGCTGCTGGCCAGATTTAAAAGATATTTGTATTTTTTTGATGCGGCAAACCCCAGCAAGGTTTGATCTTTTTCCTGTCCATGCATGTTACTTATTAGTAAGGATTGCAACCACAGAATATTCTGAAAATTACCTGTTATTCTAATAATAAGCACTTATAACAAGAAAGTGCCTTGAATTTTTAAATTATAAACAAAGAAAGTTGGGGGGGGAGGGAGAAAAGAGGAGAAAGTCTTACATGAAAGTAGGAACATGGCTAGGCATTTAAGGTGATTATATCTCAAAAATACATTGATTTGATAGTTGACATCTGTAGAATATACATTTGTGTGAGATTAAAGCATTGGATGATGGGTGGTGAATATTTGTCTTCCTAAATCTGGAGTCCGAGTTTTAGCTACAATAAGACTATGCAGGATCCATCCATTTTGATCATTAGTTAAGTTCCAAGTTACAGGAATGTAATTTAAATATATGTGGATGTCTACAAATCGTTTTTTTTCTAATACAAAATTAGTACTGTACAATGCAGTAATCCAGTCAGAATGGAGTGACTACTGTGTGTATCTTTCCTGCATGCCACAAGGAAGTGTTGTCTTTATTACGTTTGAAATTTCAAGTAAATGTCAGCAGTTTCCTTTTTAAAAAGTCATAGTACTGTCCAGTGTACTTGAAACATCAATTTTTGCTAACCATACTTTTTAAATCAGAAGAAATTTATATATTGAAGCTAGGGCAATCATGATTTGCACAGGACAACCCAATTCTTTATTTTAGTCAGTCCTGACTTCATATGCATCAAATTCAGTGCTTTTCAATCTAAGACTGTACTCCCTGGTTTAAATTTATTTGAGGTATTTTCATTATAGCAGGAATGATTGAGATACTCGGAACTGATGTTGTAACTTTAGACAGAATTCTAGATAGCTCTAGATACAAGATGTTGTAACTCTAGATATTGCCATAATGTGTGCAGAAAACTATAATACTGAAAATGGTAAAGAAGTTTTTTTTTAAAAGTCTGAAGCAAGTTTTGAGAAGGTACTTTGTCCTACATCCCGTTGCTCATTTAACTGGGGTACAACACTGATCGAATTGCTTTAAAAATCCATACTTATGTAAATCCCATTGATTCAGTGGATCTATAGTTGAGACTAGAACTGAATTTATACTATAGATATACAAAACTTCTGTTTAAGATCTCTGTTTAATTTGTAGTCATTCTTTGTTTTTGTTGTTTGTTTTGTTCTTTTTTTACTAGTATACCTTACCCTTGGAGTTAATCAATCAGCAAAACCTAGCAGAATGGATAGAAATATTGAAGACAGTTGTAGACCGAGACGTACCAGCTGTAAGTGCTTGCTCCATATCTTTTAGATTGTTCCATGCTTATACATGGAACATGAACATGGAAATAAATAATACGTGTCGCTGGTATGTTTTCTTATAATATATGTGGCTGATACATTTTCTTGATGAGTTCCTCCTCTGTAAATTTCATAGGCAATAAGGCAAGCTGCTTTTGAAACTGAACAGTGGGCTTACCTTGTTAGCTATGGATTTTGTGGTGCTGGGACTAGAAAAAACACTTGGGATGTGTGTGTGTGGTTCTTTTGCTTTCATGTTACAGTTTCTTTGACTCACAGATCTCACAAAAATACTGTAAACAAATCAGTTGTTTGAAGATCTGTTTGTTTTACTCATTATACTTCTAAAATCCTATACAGTGGGCCCTTAGTATCCACTGGGGTTGGGTTCCAGGACCCCATATGGATACCAAAATTTGTGGATGCTCAAGTCTCATTATATACAGTGGCATAGTAAAATGGTGTTCCTTATGTAAAAAACATGGTTTGCATTTTGAAATATATATTTTTGGGAATATTTTTAGCCGTGGATGGTGGAATCCATGGATAGAGAATCCGTGGATACAGAGGACTGACTGTTTTATGTTTTTCTTTGGAGTAAAACTGTATTTCCTTATGAAATCCTTGAACAGTATAAGTGAAGATCCTCATCCCTTTGAGCACAGTAGTTTCTGACCCCCCCCACCAAACATTCATATATTACGTTGAATTCTTAAACTGTTAATTTGCTGTTGTTTTAAAGGAAACTCTTCAAGTTGATGAAGATGATAGACCTGAATTACCATGGTGGAAATGTAAGAAGTGGGCATTGCATATCTTGGCTAGGCTTTTTGAAAGGTAATGACTTCTCCCAAGATTTTTTTTTTTAATTACTGTAACTTTTGTTATTACACGCATAACATAGAATAGCATTGTCTTGTACTTTTCATTAATAATAATAATAGGTATGGAAGCCCTGGTAATGTTTCCAAGGAATACAACGAGTTTGCTGAAGTTTTCTTAAAGGCATTTGCTGTTGGTGTTCAGCAGGTAAGAGGTTCTTCACACGACAGGGTTGATTGGGAAGTAATTTGGGTTTACAAATCCCCCTCCCCGTCAGATTAAAAATCATATTGAGCTAGATAGACAACATTTGAAATGGAGTTCTAGTCAGAGTCTCTGTCTATAGATTTTCCTTGAGTTTTTTCCAGGCTGTGAGGCCGTGTTCTGGAAGAGTTTCTTTCAGATATTTCACCTGCATCTGTGGCTGGCATCTTCAGAGAATGGTTGGGTAGGAGTGTGTGTGGGGTTTATATACTGTGAGCCCCCGTTGGAGAGGATATGTAAATTTGTGTATTTGAATGGGTGGTTCCTGTGGGAAGATATGCAAGGAGGATTAGTGTCTGGTTGGCTAATGGTTGGCTAATGGTCCGTTATCTGCTGGACCATTAACCAACCATTAGCCAAACAGACACTAATCCTCCTTACATAGCCTCCCCCAGAAACTACCCCTTCAATTACACAAATTTACATATCCTCTCCAACAGGGGCTCACATTATATAACCCCCCCCCCACTTCTACCCAACCATTCTCTGAAGATGCCAGCCACAGATGCAGGCGAAACGTCAGAAGTAAACTCTTCCAGAACACGGCCTCACAGCCCAGAAAAAAACCCAAGGAAAATCTGTGGATGCCGGCTGTGTGAAAGCCTTCGGCTTCATAGAGTCTCTGTCTGTCTCTCACTCAGATAGAGACCACTACTAACTACTTCATATTTAACAGAATTTGTTTTAGGGTTATTTGGAGGTATTGTAATGATGATGTAGAAATTGAACCCAGTTTAGGTGGCTTCAGGTCATTGCATTCCATGCAACACCACTCTATCCCTACCCATCCCCCTTTTGGTTTTCTTCATCTGTAGATCTTCTTAAGATATGTAGCTGCCTTAATGCAATTAGACCATTAATCTGTGGTTAACTCACTGTTGTCTACATTGACTGGTAGTATCTTTTCCGTAACCTAGTGTGGAAGTGCCTGTGGCTTCTAGCTTGTAGAACTATTGAGCTGCAGTCTTTCCCTGGGGAACAACATCATTTATATCAAAACAGTCTAGGTGGTACTTTCAGAGGAAGAGCCTTAGTACACATAGTACTTAAGTATATGGAAAGTATGTTTATTACTGCTGTCTTAAATAAGGGTAGCTAGATTGGTTTAAGTAACACACTTTGTAAAGTGAATGTAGCACAACCTACCTTTCCTAACATCTTCCAACCTAGCAGAAAGTATTCCTTATTTAGACGTCATTGCTACAGCTTTAAATGTGCCATGTGGAAAACTGCCAGCTGAACTGAACCTAGGATTTGTTTCTGGCAGTTAGTGACAGTATACTTGAATCCCAAGGAAAAAACCTAATTGTTAAAAATGCTTAGAAAAACTTGAATCCTTAGGAAAACTAATCAGAATTGATTTTCTTAGGTTTTGCTGAAGGTATTATATCAGTATAAGGAAAAGCAGTACATGGCTCCTAGAGTTCTACAGCAGACATTGAACTACATCAATCAGGGTGTGTCACATGCAGTCACTTGGAAGAATTTGAAACCTCATATCCAAGTGAGTTCTTTCTTTTTTTCTAAAGGATATTTGCATAGCTAAACTGTGCCTTACTGCTCTTAAGAGGCTTTCTCTAGACCTGTTGCAACATATTTCAGTCGGATGTAACCACAGCTCTTAGTAAAGATGTTGTTATTGTGTGCTTTCAAGTCATTTTGGACTTATGGTGACCCTAAGGCAAACCTATCACAGGATTTTCTGAGGCTGAAAGTGTATAATTTGGCCAAGGTCACCCAGTGGGTTTTCATGGCTGAGCGAGGATTCAAACCCTGGTCTCCAGAATCGTAGTCCCAACACTCAAGCCATTATGCCAGAGATGACTTGTTTTAAATGTACTTGTTTTGCAAAAACCACTGAGTTAAAAAAAAAGTTGCTTGCTGCAGAACAGGGTGGGGATGGCCCACAGGCCATATGCAAGCTCCAGGGTCATTACTGGGTACCCCAAAACTACTAGCAACTCCCCTAAAATTGGGATTTTTTCCCCTTAAAAACCGCCTGTGGGAGGCAGTTCACTGTGTTTTCTGGCCCCAGGGCGGTTTTAGGCCCAGGAGCAACCAGGTCCCAGGACATCGGGAAAATGGCTCCTGGGGGAATAAAGCAGCTTTTTAGGTTTAAAAAGTAGAATTAGGTTTAAAAAGTAGGACTGTGCCTGCCCATGGGCCCCAGAGGATACAGTGTGAGGTGTGGCCCTTTGAGATTCTGAATTTGGTCCCCTAAAGTTGCCCACTGCTGCTAAGATCAAGAGAAGCTCAATGCTCTAAAAAAGTATTTAACCTCAGTTTCTCTTCTTCTTTTTAATTCTAGAGATCTATATGAATCTTTGAAAATTTGGGACACCTTGCATATTTTTTCTGGGAAAGTTCATTAGATTTTTGTTTTGGATATAATTTTTTTAGAGTTCAAAATGTATTGGTGCAGATTTTTTTCTATGACTGATTACTTTTGTCTCATGTAAACCATGCATAAGAAAAATGTATATAAATATATTAAATGAGGTTTCTCATGAAAGAAAGATATGTAGTTAGCTCCTTGTATGATGCACTGGAGCTCTATATATGGCTTTCCATGAAGTTTCTGTACCAAAAAGATATACAACAAAATATGACTTTTAGACTTATTTTAGGTTGCATTACATTTTATGTTACTTTCCATTTTATCTTGGCTATTTATAAACTTTTTGTTTTTGACTTTTAAAAACTTTTGTTTTGTGATGGAGGATGTCTTCCAACCTTTTGTAGGGCAGCCCTATAAAAGTTGTAAACTGAAGGAATAAGTAAACAAATTTCGTTATTACTTGCAGGGAATTATCCAAGATGTTATCTTCCCATTGATGTGCTACACAGATGCTGATGAAGAGCTGTGGCAGGAAGATCCTTATGAATATATACGCATGAAGTTTGGTAAGTGTTTCAAAATTAAGTATTTACACAGAAAGCTTTCTCATCTAGGGAATGTGATAAGAAATGCGGGCTACATGCAGAGCAAGACCACTCCCCCCATCACCAGATTCCCATCTCCCCCCAAAATGGGGGAATTAGGGATTGAGGGGCAAAATGTCAAATAACACTTTGCAAATTCTCTGGGTGGTACTAGTCATTTTGCTATGTTTGGAGACTTTTTAGGGGGAGCCTTCATCTTTTTTGTTTGTTTGTTTGTTTTGGAGACACAGACGAGGTGTAATCCAGACAGAAGGTAGCCATCTAGTCAGTTTGCAGTTCCAAACCCCTGGAACTTGCCTACCCCGCTCTAAAATCAAGCAAATTATGACTGTCCACTTCTCAAATCCAAGTGTTTGTCCAAACACTGGCATAACCAAAGGTTTGTTACTACACAGCTGATAGCAGAGGCACAGCACAGTCAAGCTAATTACAGTTAATGGAGCCAAGGCAGCACGGAGTCAGGCACTTATTTTACTAGCACACAAATACAAGTTCATAAGTAAAATCCAAATAACAAGGCGTAGTTCCAGCAAACAGTTCAGAGTAGTCCAGCAGAATCCAAGTCAGGCAAACAGAATTCAGAATAACAAACATAGTCTAGGTCAAACACAGTGAGCAAGAACACAACAAGTCACCAGGTAGGTCAGATAATCTCCAACAACCCTTAGAGGTCAGGGCTATATATTTATATTCTCAGCAGTTAACGCACCTACTGCTTAACTAATTGCTGCTTGCTATAAATATGCTGAGACCACCTCAAACCCTCCTTTTGTTGTCTCCGTGCTGAGAAGGTAGGTATACGTAAGTTATCCTCCGTATCTGAAGAGGCAGGACCCTCTGCCAGAATTGGTACTGCGCTGTTGTCTGTCTCTAAGTCTTGTGGCTCTGGAACATCCCCCTGCTCTGGTTCAGCAGGTCCTGGCATGTCCACTGCTTCTGTCTCTGAGTCAGAGTCCATTTCCAAGTTCTGGAAGCAGGGCATGATACCATAGCTCAAATGGTGACTTTGCTATGCTATGCCATTCTTGTACTCTTTGAATAGAAGTCTAGGGCAGTACTTTATATCAGGTCAGATTGGTTGCCCTCTATCTTTGTGTTATCTCCTCTGACTGAAAGCAGCCCTTCAGGGTTTTAGACAAGAGTATTTTCAGCTACCTGCTCCTTCTATGTGGAGATACCATGGATTCAACCTAGGACCTTCTGCTTGCAGAGCATGTTTTTTATCTCTGGGGTTTGGCTCCTCCCTACTGCTATTATGTTGAAGGAACAGGGCTGATCTCTTGTGTTGGAATCCTATCCAAAGCATGAGATATTGCTCAGGCCTCTCAATGGTATGTATATTTATTCAGAAGAATTCCACTGTGTTGCGTGGAGCTCAACACAGCTCCACTCAACACAGAAATACTGTATGCATAGGATGAGAGCATGGTTTTATAAAGTGCTTTGGGGTAAATTTTCTTTCTCTCAGGTAAATTTCCTAAAATAATACTGACTTTACAGGGAATACAACATTTGTTTAGCTTTTTCAGGATAGCAGTAAGAGAGAATTTTTCACTGCCTCAAAGATAATTGAGATTTCAAAAAGCAAGGAGTATTGTATTATATTGTGGTAGAATTTGCCCTGATCAGTTTCTTATGCACAGATTGGATGATGAGTGGATTTTAGAATACAGTACTTTAAAAAAAGACTTTAAATATCCAGTGATTGCTATAGTTCTTAGAAGCATTAACCTGTTGGACACTACAGTATTGAACTCTTTACATTTTTAGATTTGTTGAAAGCTATAATATACTCTAAAAACTTAATGCAAGTTCAAAATAGAAATTTCTGATGGGTGGAGATTGAAGTAGCTCTGATGTCTGAATTTGCTTTTTGTTTTGTGCTAGTCCCATTATATTCTAAAAGGCAATATTTAGATGATTTTTTTTAACAGATGTGTTTGAAGACTTCATTTCCCCAACAACTGCTGCACAAACATTATTGTTTATAGCATGTGGCAAAAGGAAAGAGGTATGCTTTCTAAAGATTACTTTCAGCCCAAAAGTAATAATTCCTTCTTCTTGGCTTGTGCTGACCATCATGTGTGCAAGCTGGAAAATTGTTATTACTGAGCACTTGCATTAATGAATGACTAAGTTACAACCCTGGCTTCAGATTTGGTGGGGTGCAATTTGAAAAGCTGCTTTGGAGCTGTCCCGGGCAGCAGCGCACACAGCCACTGTTTGTACTAGTATATGCTCTGTGTGTTGTATGTCTTCAAGTAGTTTGTGATTTATGGCAACCTTAAGGCAAACCTGTCACGGGTTTATCTTGGCAAGATTTGTTCTTTTGGGGGATGGGGGGGCTTTGTCTTTCTCTAAGGCTGAGAGAATGCCACTTGTCCAAGGTCACCCCGTAGGCTTCCATGGCTGAACAGGGATGCGAACCCTGGTCCAGCGCTCAAACCACTACACCACACTGGCTCTCACTGCAGGCTGTACTGCCATCTGAATACACTGTCCCATACATTGGAACTGGGTCCAGTGTGATTCAGGTGGCAGTCTTTGAACTCTGCACAGTGCTATCAGGTCACCTCGCTATTCCTGTGGCCCTCAGTCCTTGTCACCACCCAACTTAAACCACAAAGGCTGTATTAGTGGTGTCCTAAAGTGCTATATAAGTGCACCAGGCAGGTGGGGTTCATATCTATACACTTGTCCCTCCACATTCACGAATTTGGCATTCACGGTTAAGTATTCGCAGCTTGAAAATATTCTTTAAAAAATAATAATCCAAAAAGCAAACCTTGATTTTGCCGTCTTATATAAGGGACACCATTTTGCTATGCTATTGCATCTAATTGGACTTGAGTATTCACGGATTTGGGTATTCATGGGGGATTCTGGAACCAAACCCCAGTGAACATGAAGGGACAACTGTATTTAATATTTGTATAGCATTGGAAAAATGGTGAGGATTTTGCTTTTTTCTAGTTAAGTTAGCTTCTGTAATGTACATTTTATTATCTCCATTGAACTCCCTGCCAACAGGCAGTTTTAATGCTATTTATTTAGTGAAAGGGTTCTACCTATATTGTAGCTGAGCAGCATTTATATATTAGAATTGGGAGGTGGGGAAGTAAGGAAGAATAGTCTAGATATTAGGAAGCTTTCTAGTTAGAATATTGGCTATAAACGTTTTAATAAATGATCTGTTATTTTTAAAAAATCTTATACTAGGTTCTGCAAAAGACTATGGGCTTTTGTTATCAGATTCTCACAGAACCAAATGCTGATCCTCGTAAAAAAGATGGGGCTTTGCATATGATTGGTTCTTTGGCTGAAATACTCCTGAAAGTAAGTGCCTGTTGAGTAGCTCTTTTGAATTCTCTTATGCTTATCCTTGGAATGCCTTATTTCCACTACATAAAGATGACATTGGAAGAAATATATTATCCATATCTTGTTTGCTAGAGTAGTTACAACCAAATCTAATCCCATGGCAACATTTTTATTTACTAAAGTTCTGTGTTGGCACATACTAACTAATATGAATTAGTATTGTGCTGTTGTGGAGAAAGCAGGGATTGGCCAAGATGGTAGAAGCCTGAGATTTTATAGGCTGTGTTTAAAAGAACGTCCTTATTGTTTAGCTAGATGAGTCTTCGTAAGCTGGCTCCAGTTCAGTCATCCAGTGTTCGAGTGGTTCCTTGGTAGACTTCCAACATGCACAGATAACTTGAGTGAAGAGTAGAATTTGGTTATTAACTTTTCACTGAGCAAGAAGCTATGACAGAGGTTTTTTATTTTCTATTCTTCAAAGCTAATCATGAGTTTGAGAGATGACCTCACATCTCCCACAAGCACTCTGATATATGCAGAGCATTTGAAGGAGGGGTCCTTTCTTCACTGTGCACTGGACATTCTGGAAAATGGGAAATAGCAAGAACCTATTGCTTTTTCAAAAGCCTAGCACAACATGAGATAAAAAACTATACTCCCCTTTAGATGGAGGGAGGATTGGTGGTCACCACATTTAATTTCTGGCTGGTAACCTAAGCAAGCATGTATCGAGCCTTGATAATGAATGAGACCTTTGGGCCTCTGAAAAGGGGAGAGTAGGAGCAGTGTAGCACCTGAGTAGGTAGTCCCCTCAAACACACACACACATAATGAAATCAGATTTGCTACTAGTTGGGAGGTTAACCCCTCACTTCACTGGAAAAGGGGGTAATAAAGAGTAGAACAAGGATGATTTTCCATAGATATGTGCCTAGTGTGTTAAGTGACACAAGTGACCTGTTTTGAATTTATAAACTTTGTATAACTGGCATTGGTGTAGATTATGCAGCTGTTAATCCTAAAATCTTTAAAACTGACAATAAATTTCCGTATTCATCTAATTTATGATATAATGGCATAAGTCTGTTAACTGAAGATTGGGGAATAACTTCTGTAGGTTGTGTCTCATCATTTTTTAGTTTTGCCAAAGTTGGTTTTATTAACTTTAACTTGGTATATTCTCATTTAAAAATTACCGGTGCAGCAAGGTTCACAATATTAATTAATAGGATGGTTGAGTGGAAAGAATTATCTTATACAAGATATGTACTTCTATATGTAAAATAAAAAAATTACCTACTGTTGTCTTAATACTCCCAACAGAAAAAGATATACAAAGATCAAATGGAGTACATGCTGCAGAATCATGTGTTTCCTCTCTTCAGCAGCGAACTAGGTTACATGAGAGCACGGGTAAGTGCAAAGCCAGATCCAGCCTCTTCGACTCCTTTCCCCTTACTATTGTTTCTGTGAAGATATCTACTGTATATATTTATGTACAAATCGACATCATGTATGAGTTGAGTGCAGGTTTGGGGGCCAAAACTATGGATTTTGCTGTGACCCGTGGATAAGTCAAGGGTAAAATTTAGGGGCATGTAACAAATCTTTTCCTCTCCTTTTAAAAATGCTTAGAGGGAGAATACTTAGGAAGAGCTAAAGAGAGAGGATCTGTTTAATTGAGGAGGTATAAATTGCATTGCAGATCTTAAAAGTATCTACATCTATGCAGCTACAGATAGGGAAAGGAATATACCGTATATTCCAGCGTATAAGATGACTTTTGAAGCCTGGAAAATAGACTCCAAAGTCAGGGGTCGTCTTATACGCTGGGTACACGCTTTGCCTCACCCCCCCCCACTCAATCTCCTGCCGCTGGGTACACGCTTTGCCTCACCCCCCCCCCACTCAATCTCCTGCCTCTTTGCTCCCTTGCAAATGGAGCGAAGATGCAGGAGATTGAGTGGGGGGGGGTGAGGCAAAGCGTGTACTGGTACATTTGCCCCTCTTCTCCGCATTCTCCCCCTTTGGGGAGCAATCAAAAACCGAGGAGAGGTGCAAATGTAGAGCTGCTCCGTCTCCCCGCCTGCCTGCTCCTGCGCTGGGTCAAAGAGAGCGCCCGCTGGCCGATTCCTCAGGTGAAGCGGCGGCGCCCCTGACCCAGCCAGATCCTTCCCCGCACGGCTTCCTCCCTTCTCCTTCAGCTGTGCAGGGTAGGGGGGTGTCTTTTCTGTGGCTGCTAGCCCTGGAGAAGATCACCCCCCACCCCGCACAGCTTCCCCCACTGCCTCTGGAGCCGCGCGGGGTGGGAGATGTTTCTCCGTGACTGCCAGCCACGGAGAAGCCCTCCCCTCCCTGCACAGCGTCCCCTCTTCTCCTTCAGCTGTGTGGGGTGGGGTGGGGGGCTTCTCCGTGGCTGGCAGCCATGGAGAAGCCCTCCCCTCCCCACATGGCTTCCTCCCTTCTCCTTCAGCTGTGCAGGGTGGGGGGGGTCTTCTCCGTGGCTGCTAGCCCTGGAGAAGATCACCCCCCACCCCGCACAGCTTCCCCCACTGCCTCTGGAGCTGCGTGGGGTGGGAGATGTTTCTACGTGACTGCCAGCCACGGAGAAGCCCTCCCCTACCCACACAGCGTCCCCTCTTCTCCTTCAGCTGTGCAGGGGGGGGGGGCTTCTCCGTGGCTGGCAGCCATGGAGAAGCCCTCCCCTCCCCACACAGCTTCCCCCCTTCTCCTTCAGCTGTGCGGGGGGGGGGGCTTCTCCTTGGCTGGCAGCCATGGAGAAGCTCCCCACACAGCTTCCCCCCTTCTCCTTCAGCTGTGCGGGGTGGGGGGGCTTAACCGTGACTGGCAGCCATGGAGAAAATCACCCCCACCCCGCGCGGCTTCCTCCACTATAATAATAATAATAATAATAATATTTATTTATACCCCGCCCCTCTGTTAAAACAATCGGGGCGGCTTACAAAATTTAAAATACAATACAAATAAAATCCCTAAACACCCCCACTCCCACCCTCCCCCATAAAAAAAACATTAAACAAATATAAATTAAAACAACTAATCTAAAATCACATTTAAAACTATAAATACAATAAAATATAATAAATGGCCAGCAGCCTAGAAGAGGCCAGGATCCCCTGAGGCCGGGATCTAATTAGGAAAGGCCTGGCCTCTGGAGCCGTGCAAACGCTCCCACACTGCTGGGGTCCCTCAAGACTTAATTCAAAATTTAAAGCCATAATAATAATAATAATAATAATAATATACCATTACACCATCCATTCAACCTTCCCTCAGAGGCAGTGGAGGAAGAGAGAAGACTTCTCTCCTGCAAGTTTTAGATTGAATGTCAATGTGCAGGCCAAGTCAACCAGCCAACCTTTGCCTTAGCTCCTGTCACTGCAGGGAGGAGGTGGGCCAAGCAGCCTTCAAGCCTTCACAGACCCCCACTAATCACAGGTTAAGAACCACTGGTGTGGGGGAGTTTGGGATATACTTGCTATATAAGAGAAGGGGGGATCGTCTTAGAATCATAGAATTATAGAATTGTAGAGTTGAAAGAGACCACGAGGGCCATCCAGTCCAACCCCCTGCCATGCAGGAAATCTTGATCAAAGCATCCCCGACAGATGGCAATCCAGCCTCTGTTTAAAAACCTCCAAGGAAGGAGACACCACTCCGCTCCGAGGGAGTGCGTTCCACTGCCGAACAGCTCTTACTGTCAAAAAGTTCCTCCTAATGTTGAGGTGGAATCTCTGTTCCTGGAGCTTGCATCCATTGCTCCGTGTTCCAGTCTCTGGAGCAGCAGAAAACATGCCTGGTCCATCCTCAGCGTGACACCCCTTCAAATACTTAAACAGGGCTATCATATCACCTCTTAACCATCTTTTTTCCAGGCTAAACATACCCAGCTCCCCGAGTCTCTCCTCATAAGGCATGGTTTCCAGACCTTTCACCATTTTAGTTGCCCTTCTCTGGACATGCTACAATTTGTCAATATCCATTTTGAATTGTGGTGCCCAGAACTGGACACAGTATTCTAGGTGAGGTCTGACCAAGGCCGAATAGAGCGGCACTATTACTTCCCTTGATCTAGATACTATACTTCTATTGATACATCCCAAAATCGCATTGGCCTTTTTAGCTGCCGCATCACACTGTTGACTCATGTTGACTCATGTCTTATATGGCGAATATATCCCAAACTCTATATTTTAACTTAAAAATTGGGGTGGGGGGTCTTATACGCCCAGTCGTCTTATACGCCGGAATATACGGTATATGCTGAAGTAGAATGGGAATAGGACCTGAAAAAAGTGGTGGCGGTTGTGGTGGGAAGAATAGCAAGGAAAGCAACTTGACTATTAAGGACCCAGCACGTAGGCAGTGAGAAGAGGCAGAGGCAAGAATCCCCTCGTGGCGGGGTGTGGAAGCAGCGCTTTCAACCCATTATCCCTCCCTTGCCCATACTGGAGAAGGAAAGACAGCGCTCCCTTCTTCCTTACTTTTTGAGCTCAGAAGAATGTGGTATGCCTTCCATTTTGGGCGCTTGAGGGTGGAGCAGAGTGATGGTGGCCATTTTTAATAAGGGCTTACTGTATAAGCCTTTCTGCAGAGAGACCGTGGTGGCCATTTTTAATAGGGGCTTACTGTATAATCCTCTGCACAGAATCTATCAAGCCTCATTAGGCTTATACACTAAATCCCTATTAAGAGAGGAAGGCTGGAGGGTTACCTTTCTTTTCCGGTTTGTGTTTGGGAGGGTAATGCGCTGGGAGTGCTGCTTCCATGCCCCATCACACCAAGGGGGGCTTCTTGCCACTGCCTCTTGTTACTGCCTTGTGCTGGTCCCCTATTCAAGCATTGACCCGTGTATAAGTTGACCCATGATTTTTGGGTTGATTTTTTTGTCCAAAATTTTTCGACTTGCACACAAGCATATATGATAGTCAAAAGGAGTAGCAGCCTCACACACCTGTCTTGTGAAATCTGCAGTGTGACATAATGGAGTGGATGATGTTTGTTGAACAGCTGTTATCAATTAAGTGTTTGATGAAACTAGGGCTTAGAAGGTAACAAAAAGTCCTGTGCAAGATTTTGGTTTCTAAGTCCCAAATGTTTTTTTCAAGGGCAAGGGTAATGTTGGCAATGATCTGGGTATAGTATCTCTCTCTCTGGCTTTTCTTCGCAAATGAAGATTTAGGAAGGACTCATCCCACGCTTTCTGCAAGTGCGCTGATGACTAAAAAGGCCAATCCGAGATAAACAAGTCCAGTTGCAGAAAGCAGAAAGTCTCCTTGGGTGATGTTTTCGGGTTGTGATTCTTTCTGGGTATAGTATAATTCAAACCTTAAACCACTTCTTAGTCCCAACTAGAGTAGACTCATTGAATCAGTTGAAACTTAAATAAGTATTGATTTATCAAAGTTTCAAGTAGATTGGTATAGTTGCAAGGAAGGTTTTGTTTTCTATCCATAAAAGCAGTGTCACAGCAGATTGATGTAAGGCAGTTAATTCTTCCCATTAGAATCATGAAACTGTTTCTTCGTTTTAAGCTGTAGGTGGTCCTATAACTTCTTTCCTCCTTCAAATGAAGGAGATTGAAGGAGTTACTGTTATGTCTGTATAGCTTTTAATCTGTGCCTAGTGGCATGGTTCATAGGTGTTCTGCGTTTAGACTGTGTTGCTCACATGCGTCCTATAGCCTTAGAGCAGCTTGAGATAGTACTTTTGCTTCATGATGTCTAAAAACACTGACCAGCCTCGAAAAGTTCTCCAACAAGTCTGTGTAAAGGAAGGAAGAAAAGAAAATGTTACAATGTAATTTGAGCATAGATTTTCCTTGGTTTTTTTCCGGGCTGTGAGGCCATGTTCTGAAATAGTTTCTTTCTGATCTTTCGCCTGCATCTGTGGCTGGCATCTTCAGAGAATGGTTGGGTAGGTGTGTGTGTGGAGTTTATCTGCTGTGAACACCTGTTGGGGAGTGAATGGTTAGTTTCTGGGTATAGAAATGCAAAGCTCGTTAGTGTCTGTTTGGCTGATGGTTGGTTGATGGGCTATTAACTGCTGCTGGAAATCCTTCTGTCCCTGGGTTGATTCCTTTGTAAGTGTTGAGTTTTTATTCTATTGTATTGCAAAACTGGGAGCCAGATTTTGTTTACTTTTAAGGTTTCTTCTTTCCTGTTGAAGTTGTCCAGGTGTTTATGGATTTAAATAGCTTCTCTGTGCATTCTGACATGATAGTTAGTTGGCCTGGTCCAGAATTTCTGTGTTTTTAAATAGCATTTTGTGTCCAGGTTGATTTGTAACATGTTCTGCTACTGCTGATTTTTCTGGCAGGCCCAGTCTGCAGTGTCTCTCATGTTCCTTGATTCGTGTTTGCACGCTGCATTTAGTGCCCCCTATGTAAACTTGTCCACAGCTGCATGGTATGCGGTTCTGTTTGTGACTCCTTTGATGTATGGTAAAAATACCTTCCCTTTGGGTGGCTGTTTTTCTTCTTCATTCCTGTGGTTTTTTCTAGGTCTGGCTGCTCTTGTGATGTCTGATCTGGAGTAACCATTAGCCTGTAGGGCCCAGTTTAGGTGCCTGAGTTCGTCCTCCAAGTAGTGGCGTTCACAGATCCTTTTTGCATGGTCTACCAATGTTTTTATTGTGCTTCTTTTTTGTCCTGGGTGGAGTTCTTGTGTAAATATCTGCCAGTGTGTGTGTGTGGGGGGGGGGGTTTTCTGTATACCTTGTGTTCTAACCATTGGTTTGGTTTGCGGATAACTAGGACATCCAAGAATGGCAGTGTTCCTTCCTTTTCTTTTTCCATCGTGAATTGGATATTTGGGTGGCTGCCGTTCAGGTCGTTCAGGAATGAGACCAAATCTTCTCCGCGGTTCCAAATGGTGAAAGTGTCATCCACATATGAGAAGCGTGTTGTGGGCTTTTTTGGTGATGTTCCATGTAAAAGTTTGCTATCACTGGGCTCAGGGGGGGCTGCCTATGGCTACCCCATCTATCTGTTCATAGAATTCATTATTGCACTGGAAGTAGCTTGTGGTGAAGTAGTGTTTGAACAAGGCTGTGATGTCCTCAGGAAATATTTGTTGTATGAGTACCATGGTGTCCATTATGGGGACTTTGGTGAACAAGGAGACAACATCAAAACTGATCAGTCTGTCTCCAGGTTTCAGTTCGATGTTGTTGATTTTTTTCTATGAAGTGAGTTGAGTCTTTGATGTAGTGAGGGATTTGTCCTATGTGGGTTTGTAATTGTGTGGCCAGATACTTGGCCAAGTCATACATGGGGTATCCAATGGCGCTCATTATGGCTCGGAGTGGAATGGAATCCTTATGGTTCTTGGGAAGTCCATATAGTCTTGGTGGGAGAGCCTCTGATCTGCATAGATTCTGGTGTATGATTGGCTGAATTTATGAGTTCTTGATCAAGGCAAGACAAACCCCTCACTACATCAAAGATTCAACTCACTTCATCGAAAAAATCAAGAACATTGAACTGAAACCTGGAGACAGACTGATCAGTTTTGATGTTGTCTCCTTGTTCACCAGAGTCCCCATAATGGACACCATGGCACTCATACAACAAATATTTAGTGAGACATCACAGTCTTGTTCAAACACTGCCTCACCACAAGCTACTTCCAGTGGGATGATGAATTCTATGAACAGATAGATGGGGTAGCCATTTGCAGCTCCCTGAGCCTAGTGATAGCAAACTTTTACATGGAACACTTCGAAAAGCAAGCCATGGAACAGCACCAAAAAAGCCCACAATATGGTTCCAATATATGGATGACACTTTCACCATTTGGAACTGCAGAGAAGAAGATTTGGTCTCATTCCTGAACGACCTGAACAGCATCCACCCAAATATCCAATTCACGATGGAAAAAGAAAAGGAAGGAACACTGCCATTCTTGGATGTCCTAGTCATCTGCAAACCAAACCAACGGTTAGGACACAAGGTGTACAGAAAACCCACACACACACGGACAGATACCTACACAAGAACTCCAGTCATCACCCAGGACAAAAAGAAGCACAATAAAAACATTGGTAGACCATGCAAAAAGGATCTGCGAACCCCACTACTTGGAGGACGAACTCAGGCACCTAAACTGGGCCCTACAGGCTAATGGTTACTCCAGATCAGACATCACAAGAGCAGCCAGACCCGAAAGATCAGCAAGAAACTATTTCAGAACACGGCCTCTCTCTCTCTCTCTCTCTCTCTCTCTCTGGCTTTTCTTCGCAAACAAAGATTCAGGAAGGACTCATCCCGCGCTTTCTGCAAGCGCGCTGATGACTAAAAAGGCCAATCCGAGATAAACAAGTCCGGTTGCAAAAAGCACAGCAGAAGGTCTCCTTGGGTGATGTTTTTGGGTTGTGATTCTTTCTGCGTTGTCGTTTCTCTTCAAGACTTGTTCGTCGTGAGTTCTCAAATAAGGCTGCAGCATTGTGGATAGTGCTTCTCCATGCCTCCCGATGTGAGGCCAGGGCGGACCACTGTTGGTGATCAATTTGGCCAAGCCTGAGATGTTGTTTTAGGGAGTCTTTGTATCGCTTTTTTGGAGCGCCCCTCTTACGCTGACCCGTGGTGAGTTCACCGTAGAGTAGTATTTTTGGGAGGCGATGGTCCTCCATCCTAGAAACGTGCCCTGCCCAACGCAGCTGTGTTCTCAATATCATGGGCTCAATGCTGGTGATCCCTGCTTGCTCAAGGACAGCAACATTCGTCACATAGTCAGTCCAGTGTATATTTAGGATTGTGCGTAGACAGCACTGATGAAAGCGCTCGAGGAGTCGTAGGTGGTGGCGATACCTCACAGCCCGGAAAAAAACCAAGGAAAATCTATGGATGCCGGCCGTGAAAGCGTTCAACTTCACATTAATTTGAGCATTTTTGTTTTTCATTCATGGTTCTTCGTGGTCTCTGTGACTCACACATATGGGATATCTGTGACTGTGCAGAGCATATTTGGAACCTTCTAGAGCTGTTATGCAAGGCTTTTTTGTGTTAGCCCCCCCCTTTATAGCTCTACCCTCGAGGTTCCTGCCTGGTTCTTCAGTTCCTTTTCATCCGCCGCACTAGCAGTATTGAAGGAGCCTCACTTGTAGAGCTGATTTGTCTTTTCTCATTTTTTATTCTCACATACCTCCTATCGACGACGGACTGTTTTTGGACTTCACTCCTCATCCCTTCCCGGTTAGTTGACCTAATTTCCTCTGACTACGATTTTTCTCTCGATGGAACCCCTTTGACATGGTGGCTGCCATGCTTTCTGCTTTGTCCACTACCTCCTTTAAAAGGTGCTTGTCCTGCAGAGCAAAAATGCCAGCCTGCGATGGACACTCACGCTAGGGGAAGGACACAACGTGACTGTGTTCGCACTGTAAGGCATTCACCCCAGAAGTGCATAAAAATAGTGCATCACGCCTCAAAGCAGTACTCTGTGAACATGCCCTTAAGCTGCACGCAGCTCCCACGGCCACGGTCTGTTCCACCAGGATCCCCCTCTGGACAAACCATTATGGGTTCTTCCCTAAGGGTGGCCATGAAATGTTCCCTCCTGGAGGAATCTTCTCTTTCGTTGCCCCCTACTCAGAAGGCTCAGCGACTGAACTCTCTGACACGGTCCCCTCCACAGGAACCAAAGAAAAAGCATAAAAAGAAGCCTCACAAAACCAACACGCTTCCCTCTACTTCCATCTTTCCACTGGAAACCAGGTAGGAAATTGAACAGGCTTGAATCCCCTCTCTGATTCAAATTCCTCCTTGAACCGAGACTGCCTCACTCCCTAATCCAAATCAGATTGTTTGGGTTACCTTTAGATCTATATTGGAGGGTGAAATCATGGAAATCGACCACAATATTCCTTTAGGCCAGCAACAACCGCTCCTAACGCGGAATCAGCCGCGCAAGCCCCTGACTATTATGGAAACTAGGCCCGTGGAACACATTGGACACCAGGAGCAGGACCCCGACATTCGGCACCCACATTCCCAGGACAAGATCTCATCCCAGCAATCCTTATCGTACGCATCATGCTCCAGGGACTGCTTCTCTCCAGACAGTCACTCTCCTTCCTTTGAAAGGAGCCCTACAGGATATAGACCTAGCCTCGCCCACAGGCCTCGCCCACGGACCGCCGTTCCAGAAATCACTCCCCAGACTGCAGATATCCGAGTCATAGCGCTTCTCCAGGACGCCCTCGGGATAGTCACTCCATGGACTGCTGTTCTCAAAGTGGGTGCTCACACTTGGACTCCCTTCCTAGGTATCCTAGGGATAGGAGTCCAAGGGATCCCTATTCAAGAGACCGTCATTCCAGAGACAGGTACTTGGGCAACCACTCCTACTCCCACTATGATTCACCATGCTATCCATATGGCCTATCATACTACCCTCTCAGGGACTCTTACTTTCAACAATATTATGGCTAGTCCTGCCCGCGCCATGTCCTTCCGTCTTGCAGGCCACAGCCCTCACCAGCTCTTCCTTCACATCAACCACCCCCACCTCTGCCATCCTCTCTGGTGAAACCACTACCACTTTTACTAGTAGACTGGGACACACCACCACCTGTCCCCTCAAGATTTCATTCCTTGCCATGACCTCGCCCAGAAACACTGTCTACAGGTCCGTTCATTGTCAAATCCTCTCTGGCTGAATCAGATGCTGAATCCATGGTCTCCACTACCCTAGCTGGGCTCTCACCCCCTGGAACACTAGGGGAAAGGGAGATGGCTTCCCCTACTGACGAAGTGTGCGTTTTGCCGAGTAGATGCTGTGAATGGTTCACTCCCTCGGTCTTCAACCAAGACGACAAGAGGCAGAATCGATAGACCCGGTCTATGATCGAATTCATACGAAGCTCCCAATCCCAGCCTCCATTCCGATCCCCCCATCCATCCTCAAGATCTCCAGAAAATCCCAGTTGAATCCCTCTTCCATCCCTCCAATGGCCAAGAAGGTGGATTCACTCTACTGGATAACATTAGATTTGGACTGGTATCTCCACCACCTTCATCCGAATTTGATCACAGTTGATGCAGCATAGTCAGGTTTGTCCCAAAGACAACACTTCTCGCCAGCAGACAAGAATGGTAGGAAATTAGACCTCCTTGGGCAATTTTTTTACTCCACCTCAGTGCTCTCTCTAAGGATTGCGAATTACATGGCCTGCCCAGGTGCTGGTCAACAAAACCTATTGAAAAGGATGACCCCTTTCCTTGGCAGACTACTGGAGGAGGATAAACGACTAGCCAGCGCCCTGCAGACGGAAGCCCGTTCGTTAGCAGCGCAACAGATGAACTGCCTGCCACATGGTGGACTGTGCTGCACAATCAGTAGCTGGAGCTATCTCCCTGCGAAGGCACACATGGCTTCTTTCTGCTGGCTTATCCACACTCAGTCCAGAAATACCCTTTGATGAGGAGAGTTTATTTCATACCGATACGGTCACAAAACTTGAATTGATGTGGACCACAGCAAAGAGATTCGAATTGCCAGCCCAGTCCTCCTTCAAGCCTCAATCTTTGTGGAGGATGCCCTCCATTAGCAATAAGAGACCCTACAGTCCTCCCCCATTTTGACGGGAACGAGACTATATCCTTCCTTCCAACTCGTCTTGAAAGGGTCAAGAACAACGCTATCTCCCTCAATTCAAAATTCAATGGACCAGTCAAAGCAGCGCCTTTGATGTCCTCATCTTTCCTATGGAACTCTCTCCTTTTGGAAGCAGATTAGCTTTCCATCAACACGGCTGGTCCTCGATCACCACGGACTCTTGGGTGTTGAGTATCGTCGCTGAAGGGTACAGGATAGAATTCAACTCCATCCCCCCTGTTGGTGCCTTCATCGGAACTCCTCCATCTCTGCCCTTGGGGGATGAGGTGCGCTCCCTCCTATGAAAAGGTGTGATTGAGCGCATCAACTCAATGTGACCTCCTCCTTCTCCCGATACTTCCTTATTGACAAGAAGGATGGCGGCCTCCACCCCATTTTGGACCTCAGGGCGATCAATACTTTCATCAAACCCAGACGCTTCCATATGGTATCCATCCCTACCATCCTGCCTTTGCTGGAAAGAGGAGACTGGTTTGCCACCATAGACCTCAAAGATGCCTATTTTCATATCAGTATCCATCCAGTATTCATACAGGCACTTCCTAGTATTCTCCATAGGAGATGACATGTTTAGTTTCTGAGTTCTTCCCTTCGGACTCGCAACCATCCCCCGTGTATTCACCAAATGCACGGCAGTGGTGGTTGCCTCGCTGTGACAACACGGTATAGTTGTCTTCCTGTACATCGACGACTGGCTCGTGGTCTCTGGTTCCAAAGAACAGCTACTCCAAGACCTTCAGATGACTCTCCACTTCCTAAGTGATTTAGGACTCATTGTCATCCTTGAAAAATCATCTCTGCGAGCTGCCACAATGACATGGTTCATAGGGGCCATACTTGACTCCAGAAGAGCAAAGGCCTTCCTCTCTGTCGAGCGCTACATAGCCCTTCACACCCTCGCAGACCGTTGCAGAAACAACCGCAGACTCCCAGCCAGGTCGATCCAGGTTCTACTAGGACACATGGCAGCAACAACAGCGGTCACCCACCTAACCAGGCTGAGGATCCTCCAGAACTGGTTTATCCTCAAGTTCGACTCAAGATTTGATCCCCCTCCCATCTCCTTACCATACGAGGACAGTACAGAGGTTACTGAATTAGTGGCTCCACCTGGCAACCTCTTCAAGGGAGTTCCATTTCTCCCTCCACAACCAGAACTGTCAGTCACCGCAGATGCATCCCTCCAGGATTGGGTGTGCACGCTCTTGACTTCTTGCTGCATGGTGGATGGTCCCCACCGGAAGCCAACCTGCATATCAACCACCTAGAACTATTAGTGGTTCAAAAGGCGCTGAAAGCATTCCTCCCATTAATCAAGGGGAGAGTAGTACAACTCATAACGGACAACACAACAGTACTGTTTTATATAAGCAAACAGGGAGGCATGAGATCGACCTCCATTTATTTGATTTTGGAGATTTCTTACTGGTGCATAACGCAGGATACCCACATCTTAGCAATTCATCTTCCAGGAGAGGAGAATGTCCTCCTGGACACATTCAGTAGGACCCCAACCTCCTCTCATGAATGGTGGCTGTCTCCAACTGTTCTTCATACCGTATTTCTCAAGTGGGGACAGGCACAGATAGACATGTTTGCATACCCGCTGAACACCCATTGCACACTCTTCTGTTCCAGGACCAGACACTGCAACTCCAGAGGCAGTGCCTTCCAATAATACTAATACTAATAATACTAATAATTTTTATTTCTATTCTGCTCCTCTACAAAACGCAATCGGGACAGCTTACAACATTTAAAACATACATCCCACCCTCAATCAGACACCCCCTTAAAATACAATTAAATAGTTCAAAAATTAAAACATACTTTAAAAATATCAAAATAAACAATAGACAGTGGCTGTAACGAAGTCGGGACAAGTTAGATTTTCTTTTTGATGGCCGGGCATCTATTCAGGAAAGGCCTGCTGGAAGAGATCCATCTTAAGAGCTTTTAAAAAGCTATTTAGGGTGGTGATATGACAGATCTCATCTGGCAGGTTGTTCCATAATCTGGGAGCAATAGCTGAAAAGGTCCTCCGGGCGGTTGAAGAAAGCCTAGTTTTTAAAGGTTGTGACAAATTCCTCCCAGATGACTTGAGTGCACGGGGAAGATTATATGGAAGTTGGCGGTCTTGAAGATAGGTTGAACCCAAGCCATTTAGGGCTTTAAAGGTGATAACCAACACCTTGTGCTGGGCCTGGAAACTGATGGGCAGCCTGTGAAGTGGTCTTAAGATCGGTGTTATATGGTCTCTTCTGGATGTACCCGAGACCAATCTGGCTGCCATGTTCTGTACTAATTGAAGTTTCCGGACCAAACATGAAGGTAGCCCCATGTAGAGTGCATTACAGAAATCAAGACGGGAGTTTACCAGAGCATGTACCACGGTCTCAAAATCCCCGACTTCCAGGAAAGGGCGCAGCTGGCGTATCAGCTGAAGCTGATAACAGGCACTCCTGACTGTCGCATTTACCTGGTTCGTAATCTGGAGTGATGGGTCCAGGAGCACTCCCAAGACTGTGAACACAGTCCTTGGAGGAGAGTGTGACCCCATCCAGAACTGGAGGTTGTATCCCAATGCCTGCGTTCAGGGCTGCTACCGTGAGTACCTCCGTTTTGTCTGGATTCAGCTTCAATTTGTTTTCCCTCATCCAGTCCATTACTGCCTTAAGACAATTATTAAAGAGAAGAGGCACCATCTGAAGTCAAAGCTGAAGACCGAGCCATGGAGAAATATATCTGGGTATCATTAGCGTATTGATAACACCCCGTCCCATGCCTCTGGATGATCTCTCCCAGCGGCTTCATGTATATATTGAATAGCATTGGGGACAGGAAGGCGCCTTGTGGGACGCCACAATTAAGCTCTTTTCTTGCAAAGCGACTGTCCCTGAGCATCACCCTCTGGCATCTGCCCGTGAGGAAGGAGCAGAACCACTGCAGCGCAGTGCCTCCCAATTCCTAGCCTTCTCAAGTGATCCAAGAGGATGTCATGATCTATTGTGTCAAAAGCTGCTGAGAGATCCAGTAGCACCAACAGGGTCGTACTACCCCTGTCTATACTCAGGCGAAGGTCTTCAGCTAAGGCAACCATGGCAGTCTCAACTCCAAATCCCCTCCTAAAGCCAGTTTGAAATGGATCTAGATAATTGGTTTCTTCCAAGACAGCTTGGAGTTGAAGAGCAACCGCTCTTTACAACTGGAACAGCCCCCTGCTGTATGCCTTTCCGCCATTCCCACTACCTACCAGTGTCATCGCCAAACTCAGGAGGGACAGAGCTTGCTGCATCCTGATAGCACCCTGATGACCCAGATATCCGTGTTTCACCACGCTGCTCCTCCTCTCCAGAAAGACCTACATCACCCTGCCTCTCTGGACCGACCTGCTCTCTCTCCACAGGGGCAGGATCCTCCATCCAGACATAGAAACCCTTTGTCTCATGGCATGGAGGATATTTCCCTAGACCAACTACCTCTGGAGATACAAAATGTCCTGAAAGCAGTGCATAAAGTCCTCCATCAAATAGTCATATGCCATAAGTGGGAAAAATTCCAAGCTTTTCTATAGTTGAAGGGGGTTTCCCCTCACAAGGCTCAGATTATCCACACACTGGACTTCCTTCTTACCTTCTTCAGCCGTGGCCTTTCCACTTCATCGCTTCACTGCTACCTTTCAGCAATCTAATTTCATATGCACAATCACAGTCATATCTCTCTGTCCAAGGACCCCCTGATCAAACAATTCCTGAAGGGCCTATGGAATCTCCACCCACCAGTGGCAGGACCTACGTCTGAGTGGACCCTAGATCTTATTCTGGGACAGTTGGCACTCCACCCCTTCACATCCATGATGACAACATATCTCAGACTTCTTACCTGGAAAACTGCCTTTCTACTTGCCATCACCTCCGCTAGAAGAGTGAGTGAGCTCTGCGCTCTTAGGTCAGATCAGCCCTGCATCAGTTTCCATTCTGACAGGGCTGTCCTGAGGCCTGACATCTCTTTCCTCCTGAAAGTAGTATCAGCATTTCACATTAATCAGGACATAATTATTCCATCTTTCTTGCAGAACCTGTCTACAGATCTCCAGAAATCCCTACACTGCTTGGACACTCGAAGGGCTCTGGCCTTTTACATCCACAGGACTGCTCCCCGTCGGAAGTGCCCTTGTCTCTTTATATGTTACTTTGCGCCCAGGAAGGGTCTTCCAGTTTCAGTCTAACGTTTTTACAATTGGGTGTCCTCCACGATACAACAAGCCTACCAACTGGCCAAGAAGCCCCCCTCCCCCCCGACGAATTCGAGTGCATTCCACAAGGGCAAGGGCAATTTCCACTGCATTCCTATCAGGAATTCTGCTCCCTGAAATTTGCAAGGCTGCAGTATGGTCTCAACCACTGACCTTTGTCACTCATTACTGGCTGGATGCCTGGGCCAGGGCTGACAATGCCTTTGGCAAAGCGGTATTCCTCCATACTGATGCGCTGACCCACGTCTTGACATCTGCACATGACACTCCCACCTCCTGGTGAGTAAGTTAACTAATCTCCCATATGTGTGAGTCACTGAGACCACGAAGAAGAGGTTGCTTACCTATAACTATGGTTCTTTGAGTGGTCATCTGTGAACTCACACCACCAGCCTTCCTCCCCTTGTGTCCTGTCACCATGTTCTATGTATGCTGCTATTGCAGTGGACATGGAACTGGAGATCTAGGTGGGAACCTCAAAGGTAGAGCTATAAAGGGGGCGGAGCTACCACCAAAAAGCCTTGCATAACAGCTCTAGAAGGTTCTGAATATGCGCTGCGCAGGCGCAGGTATCCCATGACTGTGAGTTCACAGATGACCACTTGAAGAACCACAGTTATAGGTAAGCAACCTGTTCTTTTGACAGATCAAAAAACTTGTTATGTGCATATTTGTTAACAACTTGCTTTTCATCTTCTGTAGGCTTGTTGGGTTCTTCACTATTTCTGTGAAGTTAAGTTTAAAAGTGACCAGAATCTGCAGACAGCACTTGAGCTCACAAGAAGATGCCTCATTGATGACAGAGAGATGCCTGTCAAGGTGGAAGCTGCCATAGCACTGCAGGTTTTGATTAGTAATCAAGAGAGAGGTACTTTTTCCTACATTGATCTTACACTGTTACATCTATCAAGTACAGGCAATTGAAACTGTGTTCCTGCTCTTTCTCCTCCTCTTCTGTTTTTTAATATGCTGCTTTTCTTCCAAAATTGGGACTTAAGTCGGCTTTGCACATTAGTCTAACAATCATCACAATGATAAAGTTATGTTTTAAAACAAGGATATTGAAATAAGTTCACTTGAAATAAATCTTGACTTGTTTCTAGGTAGGCCAGTATAATTTCCGGTGGGAGGGAATTTTGTAGCTTGGGACCCCCCCCCCTTCAAAAAGGTCCTCTTTTTTGTGTGCTCATCAGATGGGCTTGTGACAATGATGGGCCTGTGAGAAAATCCTTCCCCAAGACTCTTAGGACTTGGGCAGGCTCATATAGGGACAGTGGTTCAGATAGTTAGGATCCAAGGCAGATAGTGCTTTATAGGTCATAACCAGCACTTTGAATTATGCCTGAAAATGAACCAGTAGGCAATGAAGCTTTTTCAACAAAGAAAGTTATATGTTCCCTGTAATCAGCTCCAATGATCAGTTTGGCCACAGCATTTTTGACCCACAAAGTTTCTGAAAGGTTTCTATAGGCAGCCCCATGTAGTGTATTAATCAGCCAAATCTGAATCTTCAGGAAGAGATGTAGCTACTGCAATAAACTAACTGTACAAATGCACTTCTGGCCACATTGAAACCTGGGCATCCAGGCTCAGGGCTGAGTCCAGAACACCCAGTCTATGAACTTGGGATTTCAGGGGGAGTGTAACCCTCTCCTGCATAAGCCAATCTCTGTTCCCTGATCTGCCTTTGACCAACAGGGAGTACCTCTGTCTTGGTTGGCTTCAGCTAGTTCACCCTCATTTAGCAATGGCAAACACTGGTTTAGTACCAAAATGTCTTCCTCAAAATTTGAAAGGAGAGACAAGTTAGGTAGTCATCTGCATACTGGTGATGCTGAATCTGAAAATTTTGAATAACTAAAACCAGTGGTTTCATATGCATGTTAATCACCATGGGAAACAAAACCATGTGTGATAGAATGATCGTCCCAGAGCCTCTCATTTTCAGCTATAGATCCTTAATTCATATTAACAAGTTATTTTAAAACGTTATATGAAGTTCCACTGTTCCTTAGCTCTCCGCCCTATTATCTCCCATCTCTCCTTGTCCCTTCCGTCTTCTTAGTCAATTCAAGGCTGCCATAGCAAGTTGCTTAGATACATTCAACATTCCTGTATTTGCTAGAACAGGTTAAGTATCCCTTATCCAAAATGCTTGGGACCAGAGTGTTTTGGATTTGGGGGTTGTTGTTTTTTTTGTTTTTTATTTTGGAATATTTGCATATAAATAATGAGATATCTTGAAGATGGGACCCAAGTCTAAACACAGAATTCATTTTTGTTTTATATACACCTTATACACATAGCCTACATGTAATTTTATACAATATTTTAATGGTTTTTATTTTTATTTTAGTGTTTTTTTTTAATTTCAATATTATAATATTTGGATTTTGAAGTATTTTGGATTTCCAGATAAGGGATACTCAGCCTATATCCTTTACAGAACTTCAAAGCAGGAAAGAAGGAGCAAAAGGAACAACATGCAGAGCTGTAGGGGGAGAAGCAGCTGTCTGGTTTAGCCTGCAGGAACATTTTGGATACTGTCATTGGGGGCATGACCATCTCACTGACAGAAGCTCTTAGAAAAACATTCCGATAACAACAGAAAAGGGGGGCCATTTGCTTTCCAAAGAGGAAACAGTGCAGACATGACAGAACATGCATCTCTGTGTGAAACATGGGTGGCCAGGCCAGGGAGGGCAAAAGATAAAAGGGTAAGGGAGCAGTGCATTTTGTCTTTTTATATACTAATATATATGAAAAGATGGTGGAATATATTTAAGGCAATTAAGAACAAGAAGCTGGATTAAAGGCTTTTTTCAGTGTAGGTTTGTAAAGTCATGTCAGATAGTTAATGTTGCCAGGTTCCTATAAATTTACAGGAAAGTAATCCCTCTTTCTTTGCTTGCTTTGCAGCCAAGGAATATATTACTCCATTCATTAGACCTGTGATGCAGGCTCTTCTTCATATTATTAGAGAAACTGAGAATGATGACCTTACCAATGTAATTCAGAAAATGATCTGTGAATACAGTGAAGAGGTTACTCCTATAGCAGTAGAGATGACCCAGCATTTGGTAAGTCTGCTCGTGCGTTTTTCAGCATTTCCATTGCCTATATTGTACTCCAGCTCATGTGTTAATATCCTGATGATATTTTCTTATAAGTTCTTATTTACATTCACTAAGAGAAAAACTTAAATGAGCTATCCTATTAAAAACAACAGTAATGTAAAAGCATTTAAAACAACACAGAATAAAAGTACAGTACCCCTCATTTAAAAAAATGCTTCCACAATAACCCGTTAATAGTCAATATTGATGAAAAGCACTGTAATCATATTTGCTCTGTCCTCAGAAGGTCATGTTTCTTCTGCATTAGTGCTTTGACAGTAGAAATTTAATTTTGAATCATCTAATGCATGTATCTTTTGCTGGGTAGTGTAAATATGGTTCTTTTTGTGGCCTCTATGACTCTCAAAAATGGGTTATCCTGCACCTGCCCATTGCATCTTAGCTAATTGGAATCTATTCTGCCACTAGTAACTGCTCAGGATTAGGTTAAGATAAGTGACATGGCATTTTGCTTGTATCATAAATTCTATTTTTGTAGGTACACCACTTGAATGTTACTTCTGTTGTTAAAAAAATAGGTTGCTGCACATTCCTATGTGCACTTATTTATTTATTTATTTAATTTGTATAATCCCTTTTTCCCAACATAACACCAAAGGCAGTTCATAGCAAGGTTAAAATAAGAAAAACCTGATGAGACAAGACTTTTAAAAACCATTTGAATTAACTATCATGTAAGATCACCAATAATTTAAAACAGTATAAAATCATTTTAAAACATTACAGTAAAGAAAGGGTAACACACACACACACACACCATTAAACAGAAAAGAATTTCACAAAGCTCTTCCAGGATCTTTAGAACAGATTTTATTGTGGGCTTATTACAGAGGACCCACTGTATTCGCAGCTCAGGATCTGCAGATTAAACCCACTGAATTCAAACTACAATACTGTATTCAACACAATACCTATACTTTACAGAACTCATTTGTGAGGCTGGAGAGGCTGCAGATAAATGCAAACGCGAGGCTACAAATACTGTAATGGGGGCAGGGGGTTTAAAGAGATTCACTTGGCAGGGGACCCTCCTCCAGCCAAGTCAGCTGGGACTCACTGCTACAGGAGGCCACATCCCTATCAGCCAACCCCTCCCATGCTCAGTGGCACCATACCTGGTCCTTCCTGGTGAAGAGTAAGAAGCAAATCCACACTTCCCATCATTTCATAGATCCTTGTGTCTCTCTGCAGCCTCATCTGAGCTGCCAGCTAGTGTGAGAGAAGAACACCACTGGGCAGCTTTGGGCTCTTACCAGTGCAAATCTGAGCCAGGACGTTCTCCAGGCTAAGGCTGTATTAGCTGTGAGCCTTCTTGCTTTTCACAAGGAAGGGCGTGGTGCCACCATACACAGGAGGAGGTAGCTGCTGGGGATGCAGTGGCAGTCACAGCTCCCTTGGTCGGAGGAGCGTCCCCTGCGAGTGAATCTCCTTAAATTCTCCCCCAACTTTACAGTATTTATAAGTTCTTTATTTATACAATGGTGTAGGCCAGCAGTGGAGGGAGTGTGCTCTCTACCTCCAGAGAGCATTCCAGCCACCCGCTTCTGCCTTGCAATCGAACAAGCAGAAGTGCTACTGTCTCAAAGGCAGAAGCAGGTGGCTGGAATGCACCCTGGACACAGGGGAGCCCAAAGAATGTGCACCTAGTGAACAGGGCTTGCTGCCACCTCCACTGCTGCCCTATGCCATTTTATGAATAAGGGACTTGATCATCTGTGCGTTTTGGTACCCACACAGGATCCTGGAACCAAACCCCTACAGATACAGCAGGCCCACTGTACCACTACAAGATGGTGTTACTGTGACATAGGAGATTTATTATGGGCCCAGTATTTCACCTATGCATCTCTTCCCCCCCCCCCTCTTCCAGGACTTCTTAATAGTCTGGTGGAGAAATCAAGTTAACATGAGGTTCAGTGCACCTCAATAACTTTTGTGTTGTAGTTTTAAAATGTTTTTGTGCTAAACTGTGGTTATTTGAAATCATTATTTAGCATTATTGCCAATTAGAACCTTAAAGAAATCCATTAGGCTCCAATAGGAGATTTATAATGTCAAAAATGGTAAGCAGGAGTTGAATTTACAGTTGTCCCTCCATATCCACGGATTTGGTATCCACGGATTTAAGTATTCACGGCTTAAAAATATTCTTTAAAAAATAATAATCCCCAAAGCAAACTTAGATTTGGCCATCATTTATATAAGGGGCACCATTTTGCTATGCCATTGCATATATAATGGGACTTGAGTGTTGACGGATTTTGGTATCCACGGGGGTCCTGGAACCAAACCTAGCGAATATGAAGGGACAACTGTATTTTGTTTTGAGATGTTCTAGTAAAGGTTCTGGTACCCAGTCTTATGGATCACATTTAGCTGTGTAATTTATGCTAGTCATATCTAATGCTACATAGGTGAATAGCTTTTATTCCACTGACTTGAATTAATTAGAACTTCGAGCAGAAATTATTTCAACAGTTTTCAAAAATAACTTAAATTTCTTGCAATATACCAAAAATGATAAGTCACTGGTCTTTTACAAGTAGGGGACTGAGGCTCTGAGAGTGACTTTGACCAACTCTGATCCCATAATTACTCATTAGAATGAACTTTGACTTAGGCCAGCCCTTTTTCCTTCTGGTTTACCAAGAACTCTCCAAATGAAGAAAACCTAAATTCTTCTTTTGATTATAATTATAGCTGAAGAAACTACCCCCCCCCACGTAAAAATCTTAACTAACTGTGTAGATTTGCATACTGTTTTGAAAATATATTTAATTTTCTTCACTTTTTTCCCCATGATTTGCAGGCAATGACTTTTAACCAGGTGATTCAGACAGGACCAGATGAAGAAGGCAGTGACGATAAAGCGGTAACAGCTATGGGCATCTTGAATACAATAGATACTCTACTCAGTGTAGTTGAAGACCACAAAGAGGTAAGAATTTGTTTGTAGTAATGCTTCAGTAGTTACAATAAACAGTAGAAAGCCAGCACCAGTACTTACATTCACTAAACTTGTTTTTTTGAAAATAATTCACTGTTAGCTTGGTCTGTTTCCTGGGTGTATGTTTGGAGCATTTGAGCAGTTTCAACTAAAAGATAAAATCTGATCTGTATAAATAAAACAAATATATTTACATATTTTCTTAATAGGATTCTCCTCACAAAGTGAAGAGCCAACTTTTTTAAAAAAGTATTGAAGTTCTTTCCTACACACATGAAAAATATTCTTCATGTCATTGATTCCAATTAGATGAGCGTTGTTTAGTCTAGCATTCTGTTCTCAATAGTAGTCAACTGATGCCTTCAGGAAGCCAACAAACATTCTATGAAGACAATAGCCTTCTGCTACTTTCTTTATTGGGGTCTTTAATTTGTTGCTGAAGCCATCTTGCTCCTCACCTTTTTCTTAGTTGCTGCAGCTCCTTCACTACCTTAAATATGTACTTTTGATGTGCTCCACTTCTTACTATTATAGCCACTTGGCATATTGGTTCAGAAAGCGGTATGTAACTAGTTTGCAGTTTCAGGGTTCTTGAACCCAACTAGGTAACACAGCTATAAAGTCCATGCCTCACCTAGTATAAATTAGACTATAATGAGAGATGATTCAGAGGTAGCAAGCATGGTGTAGTGGCTTGGGTGTTGGACTACGACTGTAAAGACTAGGGTTCGAATCCCTTCTGGGCCATGGAAACCCAATGAATGGATGACCTTGGGCAAATCACACTCTCTCAGCCTCAAAGGAACATAATGGCAAACCTCATCTGAACAAATCTTGCCAAATAAATGCCATGGTAGGTTTGTCTCGGGATCAGAAATGACTTGAAGGCACACAGCAACAAAGACTGATTGACAAGGATTGCAGAATTTCTGTCATGCTGTTCCAGTTCCAAAGGAAAGTTACAGTGGCTGATAATCCATTAAACAAAGCTGTGGATTAAGAATGAATAAACTTTACAGGCCTCTCTTAATGGGAAAAGGCCTGTCCTGGGCCTAAAATGGTCCAGATATGATAAAAAATGATGAAATTGCCTGTCCTAGGAGATGTTGGGGGGCACCTGGAGAAAATTGTTTTGAGGGGTGTGGACTTTCAGCGTCAGGGAGTGTGGGATAGTGGTCTGTATGTAGGACTCTGGGAGATCAGGGTATGAATACCCACTCAGTTATGGAAACCCCCTGGGGGCCTTGGACAAGTCACATTCTCTCAGCCTCAGAAGAGGGCAATGGAAACCCCCTCCGAACAGTCTTGCCAAGAAAA
Organism: Gambelia wislizenii; assembly: GCA_030847615.1. Taxonomy (NCBI): domain Eukaryota; kingdom Metazoa; phylum Chordata; class Lepidosauria; order Squamata; family Crotaphytidae; genus Gambelia; species Gambelia wislizenii. The sequence continues at coordinate 366,644,804 of JAUMIR010000001.1, forward strand.
CTCCTTGATAGGTTTGCCTCAGGATCTCCTTAAGTTAGAAATGACTTGAAGAAACACAACAACAACAACCACCAAACAACAAGGCTCCATGAAGGACCATTACAGCCCCCTAACCCCTAGTTGGTACCCATAACAATTCTAAATAAAATGTGTTGTGTTCTGATCAACCTAAAACAGCCAGTTAAGTTGTTGTGTAGTTTTTAAATTTGAAATTTGGCTGTTTCTCAGGTTTGGCTGGGTTACTTATAGATCTTGCAAATTGTTTGCTATCCAAGTTAGACAAGCAATGAAAATACAGTAGTGTTACAAACTCTCATTCAGTCCACCACCAAGAATAGGGTGGACATACAAGTTTTTAACAGAACAGTGGAGTTTATAACTGGTGTATGAAGAGATTGCACAAATGACAGGACTCAGTAGTGCTTCTGAAAAATATATTCATGGTGGAGCTTCTGCCCTCTCTTTTTGGCCTTCTTGTTACTTAGCAAGTTGTGCCTTAAACAAGGAACTTCAGAAGCTTTTCTGACAAAATCTAGGTAAAACAAAAACATGTATGCAAAAACTCTGATGTGCCTGAAAGGGATTCTTTAGATCATGTCCTACATATCTGTAGTTTTAAAAATAGATTATTTTATTTTAAAATAAACATTGAAGCCAGTTGATATGAGTATTATGTGTTCTATTCAAATTTTCGTTTTCAGATTACCCAGCAGTTGGAAGGTATCTGTTTGCAAGTAATCGGAACAGTTTTGCAACAGCATGTTTTAGGTAAGATTTCCCCCTAGATGTTGCAAAACTGCATGCAGACTACTAATTTGACCAAGCCAAGTTTAATAGTATCTTGCTCTCTTTCAGAATTTTATGAGGAGATCTTCTCCTTGGCTCACAGTCTGACCTGTCAGCAGGTTTCAGCACAGATGTGGCAGCTTTTGCCTTTAGTCTTCGAAGTTTTTCAACAGGATGGCTTTGATTACTTTACAGGTAAACTTGCTTACTATCTGTTGTTTAATTGCAGAACTGAAATCATAATGCTTACTAGAACATCTTGTACTGTTTCATAATTTACCAAGAGATGAAAGCATAAATAACTTCTGCGTATTATTCTTTAAAAATACAGATATGATGCCACTCTTGCATAACTATGTGACTGTAGATACAGATACACTGCTGTCTGACACAAAGTATCTAGAAATGATCTACAGTATGTGCAAAAAGGTAAGATAGCCCCCCCCTTGTTTAATTTTATTTTTATTTGACTATCCTGTGAAGGTGCTAAATCCCATAGAAATACCTCATACACTACCACAAAAGTCTGTATGTGGTTTTATTGTATCCCAGCCTAATTCACATTCAGTACATTGCAAGGCCTAGCAGTTCAACAGAGATCTAATTATGCTACATTCTTGGGAGAGGTGAGATTTTAAGTTTTAGGCATAGCAGCTCAAAAGAGTGAGGTCTCAACCTTTAATTGAAATCTCGTGCTCATTTGCTGTGTGGTGGTTGTTTCAAAAGCTGTGAATCTAACCAGGTTGAGCTGCAATAGACTGCAACTCATCAGTAGCTTCCCATGCTTGTTCACACATATGGAGAATAGGGGGTAAGTAATTAGTCTGTATGTGCTATAACCATTCATGAGATTTCTATTTTTGCCTTCAAGGAGATTAAAATGGCTGCAGTCATGTGTGCATAGTTTCTCATCTGTGTCTAGTGGTATGGTCCATTTGCGTTTTGCATTTAGACTATATTGCTCACACACTACCTGTGGCCAAAGAGTAACTTGAGATCATAGTACTGATGTAGTGATGTCGAAAGACATTCTTACCACTGATCAGCCTCCAAACTCTCAAACACAAGAATAAATTTTTAAACTGCAATTTAAGCACTCCTGTTTGTATGTACCCCTCTGCTGATTTCTGTGTAGTTTGTCTCTTTGAATGATAACTTAAGTTTCAGTGTATTCATGCAAATAAATCTTTAGAACAGAACAGATCTTTATTGGAAAGTCAGGCTATTCAAACTGTAGTATTGTCAGGATCAGTCCTGGATGTGACCTTTTCCTGCCAATATCAGTTTTGCTGTTTAATCTTGTAGATAATTGTGTTTTGCATTTCTCTGTGCTTGTTAATGAGCTGAATGGTTGGTTGAAAGGAATGTCAGGAAGGGCCTGGTATGCCCTGCAGTTGGGTATCAGCTCTGGGGAAAAGGGGCTGAACGCTAGTACTGTGAGAAGTAAGAATGGGGATGAAGGGTACCCAATGGTTGTGTAGCCTACTAGATTTTGTAGATTAGAATATGCTTTTAACATACTGTTCGTCAGTTAGGTTTCATTATGAGCAATAGCCCTGTAAATTTTTCTTTCTGGATTATTGTGCCAATAAGGTTTTCTGTTTTGAACTCTGAAACAGTTGGTCACTGAGTCTGGGAATGCTAAATGCATGACAAGTATATATTATAAACAGGGTCTTTGTTTTAAAAGAAACACAGAAACTGAACTCTTAAGCATATATTGTCTTTCATTTAATTTATCATTCAGTACCATCAAAACTGGCAGTGCTAGGGATTTTGGTAGGAGGAGATATTCTTTTGTAGGAAGAATCATAGAATCATGGCTCCTATTTCTGCATGGAAAGATATTTAGATTGGGGCCAAATGTTTGTGTGCTACATGAAAGATTCATTTCCTAAATTCAAAATCTCTTCATGGAGATCACTTCCTCTAGATGAGATTTGTATTTTGTGTAGCTTTATGGTTCTTGAATTTGCCAGACATTTTCTGTTTGCGCTAATAATTTGCTTGGCAGCCTGAGACCAAGCAAATTATTAGTGCAAGACCTGATAAATTGTGCTTGCAAGTATTAAGTTACAGCTCTGCCCAAGAGTCTATGTAATTTTAATGCTGCATAAATATACACCAGCATAATTACACTGGATCCATAGTTGTACAAACAGTGCACAGCCTTGAGCTCATCCATTGCACAAGTATTGATTTAGGCCATGACTAAATCAAAAATGAGAGTGAGGACTTTGTGAGTTTGTAAAACAATTGGCTGCACTAGAGACCACACTTATACAACCTCTGTGAAAGTGCAGCTGCTTGCACAACTGTTTTTATGTTAGCATGCCCCAACAGGATTGAGGCCTCTTTCTGTACAAATTACAAATCATGTTTGGTTCCTTTATTGGCTTATCAAAACAATAATTACGTTTTATGGTTGTGCAAGTACTATTTTTTCAAATGGCTAAGTTACCTTAGAAAAGTAAACAATAAGTCATGCTAAACATTCACTACTGAAGTTAACAAGGTATATCTATTATTTTTCCCTAGGTCCTTACAGGCGTGGCAGGTGAAGATGCAGAATGCCATGCTGCAAAGCTCTTAGAGGTGATCATTCTACAGTGTAAAGGTCGTGGCATTGATCAGGTAAGAAGAGCATACTTTTGTTACAGTAAATAAACTACAAGACAGATGCAGCTGTCGTGTGGCTCATAGTCACATGTATAATCACCAAATGATTAAAGACAAGCATGTCTCACAAAGTTAGTAGGACTATAACATTAATAGAGACTTTCTGAAGTTTCTACTTGCTTCCTGCTTATTGGGAAAGAACCTTACATTTTGTTGTTAAAGCAACCAACCAACACCCCCTGCCCCAAATATTCTCTTGTCTCTATACCTCTAATGCTGTTTATTAACTAGAAGTAATACAGTAGCTAAAACTTTCAAACAGCTGAGGTAAAAAAAAGGATAGTTTTTTTTTAAGGAACTGAAAATCCATATTTTTATAATTACACATATTATGTGTGTTCCCAGTGCTTCTAGTCTGAATACCAGTTGTGTATCAGTTTTAAATATTAAGCCTTGGTGCCTAAGGCAATAAAGAAGTCACAGATCATTTCACCATCCGTTTACTATGTGGTGTCCTCACCTGCTACGGAACACATCAAAATTCCTACTTGCCACAGCAGGTAGAGGGGAGAGGAATGAAGAGACTGGAAAAAGGATGGAGTGGAGGAGCTACCACCTTGTTTCTTGTTAAGTTGGAGATTTTGAATGTTCTGTACCGCATGCTTGGGTTTTAAGGTGAAAATGCTAATTATTGAATGTTACAAGTCACTGTAAGTGTATTCCTTTGTTTAAAAATTAACATCCTGTATTATGACATTAACCATGAATTATATCCTCTGTCTCTTCAGTGTATACCTTTATTTGTGGAAGCTGCTTTAGAGCGATTGACCAGAGAAGTAAAAACAAGTGAATTGAGAACAATGTGCCTCCAGGTTGCCATAGCTGGTCTGTATTACAATCCTCATCTACTTCTGAATACTTTGGAAAATCTTCGCTTCCCCAATAACGTGGAACCTGTTACAAATCATTTCATTACACAGTGGCTTAATGATGTTGACTGTTTCTTGGGGTAAGCTTTTTGTTATCACTGATTCATTGAACCCTTTAATGCACATGTTCAACCTGGCTGCTACTTGCAGTGTGAGTTATATATGTTTGGAAGAATAACAAGAAACTAGTGCATGTAAACCCTTCTTGCTCATGCACTTTTGTGAATTAGGGTCTCTTCTGGGTAGCAATTTGGCTTCTTTTTTCTAAATAACATAATATGACTTCTTTTTCATTTTGCATTTCAGACTTCACGATAGAAAAATGTGTGTTCTAGGTTTGTGTGCTCTTATTGATCTGGAGCAGATACCACAGGTTCTAAATCAAGTTTCAGGCCAAATCCTGCCAGCTTTCATCCTTTTATTTAATGGTTTGAAAAGAGCATATGCTTGCCATGCAGAACATGAAAATGATAGTGAAGATGATGAAGAAGCAGAAGAAGATGAGGAAACAGGTAAAGCAAATATGGTCCCTCTGGCAGCTATTCACTAACATTTCTCATGTGCTGTTCAGAATTTTTGTCAGTGAATGTTTAGACCTAGTATGTCTGTCGTTCAATTTTCTTCTCCTTACGAACACTGCCATGCAATACAGGTCACCCCCTGTATCTGCGATACAGGTCACCCCCTGTATCTGCGGAACCAATATCTGCAGTTTCAGTTATCCATGGCTGAAAAAGTAGGGACACATACCATAGAGTCATGCTGGGAAATAAAGGTGTGCTCTCTAGGAATCACTAAGTGCTCCAACACAACACTATGGTATGTTTCTGCCAGAAGTTCTTTTTTTAATAGAGTTTGCTATTATCCATGGTTTCCAGTATCCACAGTAAGTCTGGGAACTGAACCCCCAGGGGTACAAGGAGCAACTTGTATTTTCTGTTTTCTCATATGTTTGCATGTTGCAGTCTACTCCTTTGCTTATTTTTCACATAATACTCCTGCTTTCTGTATTATATCAGTGTTTCTTACTATGTCTGTTCATTTGGTTTGCTCTGCTTTCAGCCACCTATTTTGATTAACATGTCTTGGGAAGCAAAGAAATTCTCTGTGCCAAGTGTTTTAATTGTTTCTATTCTTCATTTTTTCCTAGTTTTTGCTTTTTAAAAATAAAAGTATACAGCCATTTCATCATTCTTTCCAAAATCCAAAATGCACATCAGTAATATCTTTATTAGGCCAATCAGTAAGCCCAAAAAACATTATTCTAGATTTCAAAGCTCATTGGCTTCTTCAGCAGGCAACAATGGGTAAAAAAATCATGGAATGGAACAAAAAATGATGTGAAGCATGCTGGTCTGCATCTTATGGTTCTGGATGTTACATCTCTTTTCGCATCTAGAGTTCTTTTAATGTTGTATATCTGTTCAGTTTTCATTACTCATTTGCTAACTGCATAGTGCAAATTAACTAAATTTGTATTTACTGCATTCTAAGAACATAGTCGTTCATCCCATCACTTAGGACAAAAAGTGGGAATAGTGCTATGCTTTAGCCACTCTTTTCATTCTACATCTTCATACAGAGGAGCTTGGGAGTGATGAAGATGATATTGATGAAGATGGACAAGAATATTTAGAGATTTTGGCAAAGCAGGCTGGAGAAGATGGAGATGATGAAGACTGGGAAGAAGATGATGCAGAAGAGACAGCTTTGGAGGGATATTCAACAATTATTGATGATGAAGACAACCCTGTTGATGAGTACCAAATATTTAAAGCGATTTTTCAGAGTAAGAGCAGTTATAATTTGTATACCAAGCCTATATTATTTTTCCCTTTGGTGTGTTGAAAAGTGAGTCATTAAAATGTCCTGCATTGAAGAGCTTGTGGGAGAGTGGTTGGGATTAGGGTGCAGAGGGATTGCAGAAGATTTCGTGCAGAGGAGTATGATAGAAGACTGCAGTGGTGGCATCCCTTTACATTGATATGAACTAGGTTTGAAGGTGATAGAGCTTTGTCTGTTTCTTTGTAGAAATGCTGCTTTTTGTTTACAGAGATCATAGTTGTCTTACTATAGTTGGAAGGGGCAGTAGCTTTTGTTGGAAGGAAAACAAATTTGGAGAGAATGAAAATAATTTTTTTAAAAGCAAATTATTTTTATTTTGTTAGAAATTGTTGTTGTTGTGTGCCTTCAAGTTCTTTCTGACTTATGGCAACCCTAAGGTGAACCTATCCCAGGGTCTTCTTGGCAAGATTTCTTCAGAGGGGATTTGCCTTTCTCTGAAGCTGAGAGAGTGTGACTTGCCCCAAATCATCCAGTGGGTTTCTGTGGCTGAGCGGGGATTCAAACCCTCATCTCGAGTTGTAGTCCAGCCCTCAAACCACTAAACCACGCTGGCTTACTCTTTTTTTTTAGGAATACTGAAATATAAAAAGGAGAATAAAGGTTAGAATTCTGTTGATGGTACCTCTAACCTTCTATTGATGTACCTCTTATTGTGTCACAAGATATTGGCTTGATGATACTCTACTTCCTGAAAAATTTCAAGTGACAGTATAAATTATTACTACCAGTCAGCAGTTGGACACTCTTTAAGACCTATCTGGTTGCCAGTCATGGACTGGACAGTGCTACCAATTTATTGTCTGGTCAAGGTTATCTCTTGGGGAAAACAATCCATCATGTTTTTTACATTTTTCAGAGAAGATGAAAATGATCATCTGAACCAAAAAATAAAAATAAAACAGGCAAGGTTAGCCATAAGTACAGAAAAAGTAAAGTTAATTTCTGGTCAGCACACTGAGAGGAAGGGTTTTTCAGGAAGGATCTTGGTATGATATGGTATATACCTTCTGTTGACTGTCAAACCTTCTTCCTTATCGCCTCCCCACCGGTCCCAAAGTCCTATACCACCTAATCCCAGATTTTCTACATGTGTGTAAATGTTTCTACATAGGTTTATATAACATTAATTTAAGAAAAAAATAGAATAGGTGCCTGTTGTGCAACGGGGGGTAGGGAAGGAGATGAAAGTTCAAGCATGTGCAAAAACCAAGATTTTTTTTATTGCCCAAATGCATTTAGAAATATAGGAAGCCCCCCACCTTTTGGTAGCATGTTATCTGGATGACTCTCTTTCGACACTTGCAAATTAAGGATAAATTCCATTCATTTGATGAGGAATCCACTCTTTCTACAGTTCTTGCATACCAAGGCTTGCTTGGGTATTGACTTGGTATGCTCACTGCTTGCAAAACAAGCTGAGGGGGAAAAGTCACCAAGCCAACTGAGAGACTTTGCAAGCAGCCTGTGGGCCCACATGCACAGGCAGTCCGAAGCGAGCCACCGGAATTCCCTCCTGTTTCCTACATGGGCTCTGCTTTTTGACCAATTCCAGTTACTGACACTGCTGCAGGCCCTAATCTGTCAGATAAACAGGGGCTTCCTGTACATTTCTCCTTCAGAGCTGCTACAGATAAGAGTGATGGATTTTAATTAACATAATTAAAATAGCAACATAAAGAAAAAGGCTGACAAATACATTAACACTTAGATATTAAAAGTATGCAAATACTTGTATGAGTAAGAAAAAACAAGGCAATAAAATTAAATACTGTCCTTAAACACTTTTTTTGCTTCTCTAGTGCAGGGGTGTCCATGGGCATCTCCCCCAACACCCACAACATGTCCTCTTGATACCTGTGATTGTTTGTAGTTTTGATTTAATTAATCATTTGTTCTATGTGGCTAAGAGCATTTTAAAGTGAAATGATGGCCTCTACCTGTCTGCCATCTTTAATAAATAAATTCCCATGGATGCCTATGGACTCCACATAGATCCAGATATTCTTATGTGGCTAAGATGGCAGTTGGGTGGAGATCAGCACTTGGCTTTGAATTGTTCCAGGATGCCAGAAAAATGGGGGAAAGGAAGCTTGGTAAGGGAGGAACATTGGAGATGCCAGTGTGGAAAAAGGAAAGTTTTCCAGTGGGAAAGCAGGTTTGTCTGGCAAGAACTGGAAAAGTAACTGGAACAGGTTAAGGTGTCTTGTGGATGTCCTAGGTTTTTGGGTAGGGCTGAAAGTACACCAGCCATTTTGGGGTGGGGCATCCATGATGCTTTCTCAAAATTCCAGTATGTTTACTGGACCCAAACGATTGGAGAATCCTGACTGAATGTGTTCTCTTAACCGTCTGTAAAAACTGACATCAGTGACATAGTATAGATCTTTATGTGTTGACCGCATTCACACAAAATGACAGGCATAAACAGGAATAAGCTACATTGAGACTTGGGTTTGCATACTCTCCTTTTCCATCTCCTGCATGGCTGGTAGGAAGAATTGCTAAGCTTTTCACTTTTCTTTGGTTCATTGACAAGGAAAAAGTATAGTTAAAACTATGTACTATCAGGTTAAAAGAAGCCCACTTTATAAACATTTTATGAATATGGCTTGATGAAACTAACCATAGTTAATGGAGGATGCTGTGTACACATATCCATAAGCCTATGGCTCATATGGTGGGCCAGTAAGATTTCTATTTCATTTCACCTGTTAGCATGCATGCAATTTTGATATCGATATTTCATTTTAATAGATATGAATGTCTAGGCTTGAGAGAAGGCACTAAAAGACAAATGAAATTTGTGGTAATGGCAGAGTAGGCAACTGTTCAGGGTAGAGAAATACCTACTATTCTGACTCAGTCCTACGATCTTTTGATTCCTAAATCTTCAGTAATGTTTACTTTGTTTCCATATTGTTTTAAAAGAAACTTACAGCCTCCTATAAGAACTCAACACAAATTCTCGTGAAGCAAAATTCTGTGTGACTTTCCTGTAACGCTGCAGAAATTAAACATTAATCGTTCTAGTTAGAACCCAATAATTAAGAAGTAATTAATGGTGCATATTTTCAGTCTGACCAAGAGTTTTCAAATACTTGTTCTGTAGCAATTCAGAACCGTAACCCTGTGTGGTACCAAGCATTGACACGTGGTCTTAATGAAGAACAAAGAAAACAGTTACAGGACATAGCAACTTTAGCAGATCAACGGAGAGCAGCACACGGTAAGTTGAGGTTTTTTTTAGTTGTTGGTTGAGGTTGGCTGTGTCACTGATTTTAGTAGAAGCATCTGTGACCAGATCACTCTCAGCTCTCATTTGGTATTTGAAGCACTTCCAAGCCTAGTATGTACTGTTGATTGGAAGCATTTTTGAAAAGGAATGGTAACAGCTATTAAAATTGGGACGAGAAATGGGAATGAATACATTAGTGTTAACTTGAGTTTAAGATTGAATAAATATGTTGTAAATATTACTATTAAGTAGAAATTGCTTGGGAAAAAACCTACTGAATTCCTAGAGCCATTTGTAAAAAGACAGTTGTTGAGAGCCAGTTAGCAATGGAATGCATTTTCCAGAAAGATGTGAGCATCTTCTTAGTATGGGCTTTCAAGGAAAGACTAGAGCAGCATTTGTTAGAGATACTCTGGGTATAAAGTGTTCTACCTTAGAACAAAGATTTAAAAGTACAGTTGCCCCTCCACATTTGCGACTTTCACATTTGCGGTTTTGATCATTCGCGGAAAGCTGCCTGCGCCCCCTCCCCCGCTGCTCAACACCCCACTCCCTTCCCAAGGCAGCGAGGGGCTTCTCAGGAAGCTCCTCGCTGCCCTGGGAAGGCGGGGTGGGAAGCAGCTGGCACACTCCTGCTACACCCGACTCCCTTCCCAAGGCAGCCAGGGGCTTCTCAGGAGGCTCCTCGCTGCTTTGGGAAGGGGGGGTGGGAACCAGCTGGCGCGCTCTTGCTACACCCCACTCCCTTCCCAAGGCAGCCAGGGGCTTCTCAGGAAGCTCCGTGCTGCCTTCGGAAGGGACTGGGGTGGAAAACCACTCGCCGACAGGCTCATTCCTTATTTGCGTTTTTTTCACATTCACGGGGGTTGTCTGCCCCTAACCTCCGCGAATGTGAAGGGATGACTGTAAACTACTTTGCTGTTGCATAGTTTTATTTCCAGTGAAATTGTTTTGTTTGTAATACAATAAACTGATACAATGATAATGTTCCTTTTCATTGCATTGCATTCCTCATTATTTCTGTATGAAGAGAGGGAAGTCTGAGGAACACACTCCTCCTGAAGACAGATAGCTAACACTGTATATAGTGCACCCTCCATATCTGCGCATTCGACCGACCACAGATCATCACTCCCCATACCTAAAATGGCTGATGCATCTTTGAACACATTGCCCCCATTTAATAATATGGGATGTGACCATCTGTGATTTTTGGCCTCTGCAAGGGGTTCCAGAACTGAAGCCCCACAGATACAGGGGGCCACTGTACAAAGCAGTCCTAAATTCTGTTGAAAGAGCATCTATGGTCTAATTCTACTTTTAGTGATCTTGAAGTCCTGACCCCTCTGCTGGTGTGATCTAATAGTAATCGATGTGTAGTGTGCATGTTTTTTAAAAAAGAGGGGTGTTTGTGTGGGATGATCATAGCTTTTCAAAGCACCTATTTCTGAAGTAGAGATTTCTGATCCTGATTTCAGCTAGTTCTTGCTGAAATCAAGCTGGGGGGGGGTGTTGATTTTCTTGGAAGTGACATAATCACAGTCATCTAGAGGGGTGAGCAAAAATAATAAATAATCTGAGGAAATAAAGCATGCATTAATTTCCTAGCAAATTCAACCATAGAAGTCAGTAGAACTTCCCCTTCTCAAAGTGTAGTTCTGTGTATGACTCTGTTCCCAGGTAACAACAGATGTATATTTCAAGTTTTTGTCCTGTTATTCCTCTTTCTTGATGCTGTTAGAGGTAGACTTCATTTTCATCATTCAGATTTTGCAGTACTATACTTTTTAAAAAATGTTTTTAAAAAGAAATGCCCTGTGGATGGTGTCTTAACCTTAAAAAAAACAACAGGCTCATTGTATATGGATACAGTTTGTGACATTTTTCTCTCCTGTTTCAGAATCCAAAATGATTGAAAAGCATGGTGGATACAAATTCAATGCTCCAGTTGTGCCAAGTTCATTCAATTTTGGTGGTCCAGCCCCAGGAATGAATTGAATTATCACTACTTTTCCTCCTACTGTGTGATTGTAGTGAAGAGCTTGTGTTCCTCCCAATATAGTGGTTCCAGAACTGGTTCATGTTATCTACAGCTCACTCTAAATGAATTGGTAGATTGAACGTTTAAAAAAGAAAAACCAGCCCAGGAAGTGGGACTTGATCATGCAACCTGATACTGGAAAGAAGGGTTTATGAAGATAGGAAGAACCTGACACTTGAACTTCAAATGACACGCTGTGGAAATCAGAAATCAAGAGGGAATGTCATGAAGGCAGCTTCCTTTCTATGAAGAAAAAAAAGGCATTGGCTGCAGGACTGTTGGAAAGGTCTCATTTACAGTACAAAAGCTAGAAGGCCAATTTAATTTTTACACCTGTGGGACTGAGTATTTGCCCAATCTTTTCCCCTTTACCTCCTCCCTGCTGGGTATCTATTCTTCTAATGTACATAAAGGTAATTGGATAGCCTTACTTAACACTTCCATCATTTTCATTTATCAGGATTGTTCATATGTAGAATATCGGACACTTATTGTAGCACTACATAACTGATTAAATCTGTAAATGATTTAGCACTTTCATATTGAAACAAGCCTGCTAGCCTATGTACAAAAATAGCAAATTGTTTGTTTATAAAAAAAGGGATGTTCTGGGGAAAATTTCAAGTTATTAATTTAAAACTAGCAGTTTTGTACCTGGTGACTTTGTGGTGCAGTCACCACTGGTTGTGACTTGAATTTGGTTATGTAAAAAGGGGTTAGTGGTATTTCATTGCTGCTAAAAAAGAAAAAAAACGGCAACACCTTCTGTGTCCTTTGTTTTTTTTCCTTAAAGCTGTCAATGTACAAGTGGAAATTTGAATACAGAAACCTTCATGTTTTGAGATGGGAGTTCATTTTCTCAACAGCATGTGAAATCTGACATGAAGTTCTGCTTTTACAGGAGTGTATTTTGAAGTGTGGCGGTAAAACATCTACATAGGCAATCTATTAAAAATAATTTGGCTAACCTTGGGTTGGATCTGATTGAAATGCTATTCCCATGTTTGGGAATATGTTTATTTTCATCTTGTTGCTCCTTTTCCAGCTTCTAGGTAGAGATTTACATCTCTTCCACCCAACCCTAAGACGCCTAAAATTTTACATTCTTTCATTTGCCTGATCCGGCTAGGACAGTGGTCCATTTCAGACAATTATTCTGGTTTAGAAAGCCAAGATTAAAAGTCTGCAGCACACATGTGTAGCATCTTTGAACAAGCTACATTTAGCTGGGAAGTCCCTTAATTACCTAGTGATTCCTGTTTTGTGGGTATTGGGTAATTTTGGTTTATCATGCTTGGAACAAGCCCGAATCCTAAAACCAGTTTTGTGGTTTAAATTCCTGGCTTCTTCAAAGCTGGTAACCAAAGTTTTGTTGCTCTCATGAAACAAGAATCTATAGACATCTGGCACAATTACGGCTTGTGCAAAGGAGCTGTGTGTACAAACACTGACTGCTATCATGGCTTATTAAACAGATATGATAATCTGAAATGGCTTCAGGGTTACCAAGTCCCATTTTTCAAGCAACCATTCTTTCTCCCTTGTTATATTCTTGCCTCCAGGTATAGTAGCTAGCATTTTAACTAGAAAGGCAATGAGCTCCCTCCTCCCCTTACTGGGACCACTATTAAAATGATTCTAGGAAGAAGCCAACATCAACATGATGCGACTCTGCCCCATCCACAAAATATGAAAATAAAATCTTAAATGCTGAATTTTTGATTTGCCTTGATCACTGGTGTCAAATCTTTTAAGCAAAATGTTTCTCTCTCCTGTCTGTTTTTATATTCAGTGTCATCTGCTGTTACAATACTGAACAAGCTACCTTAATTTAAATGTAAGCCTCCAAAACTTTTAAGGGCAGGTTGAAAATTGAATTTATATCTATAAAAGTGAAACTGAAATTGAACATATATATTATGATATTCAAAAATGCAGTCTTCAGAAAATCAATTTGTGTGACGTGTGTTTGTTTTCATATGTATGCATTTTAGGGGTGCTTGGAATTAAGGTTCCCAGTAGAATACCTACCTCTCAACTTGTCGAAAGCCAGACCAAGGGCTGTCCCTTTTGATTTATGCTTCTTTTTCTGATTCCAGACTTTCCCAAAACGTAGATTTGATAGGAAGCAGGCTACTGTAACCCCTTAACCTATCTACTTAAGAGAGGGGCATCTTCCATCCATCCAATTTTGCATTCAGGTTCTGGGCAGACTAGCACAATAAAGTTAAGTTCCTCAACCTGTCTTGTAAACTTTGTTGCTGTTCTTTTGAGTTTATTTCATGTCCTGCAAATTAATTTTGTGACAGGTATATACACTGACTAGATTTTAAGATATCATCATCCAGATATTTTAGTTAAAAAACTAGTATCAAGAGCAGAAAATACCATACGAATCCTAAAAAGTAACTGCAGAGACACCAAAATATTTCTCCAGTGTATGGTTGTCTTTTTGTAAAGTTTCTTAGTATTGGTCATCTGGAAGCTTTATTTATACTACAGCTTTTTCACTTAAATGTAAAATTGACAAAATCCACTTTTAGCTAAGTTGTGATACAGATAACTCTTTTCATAAGTATTTGAGGAAAACTATTTATTTATTCCTGCTGGCATTGCAGTCCAGCATGCTAGAAAAACATTTTGTGGTGACAGCTGGAGTAGTTACAACCCTTCTTGAGCACTTGCAGCTTGGTAGTAAAGGAAGACTCTGAATCAAACACCTATGTTATAGCACCACTTCTAAGTATCTCAGTGCATTAAGTTTTATTTCATTTCTACAGTGTAACTTACTAATGCCCATAGGGCTGAAGACAATTTAAGAATGAAGATAGTTGTGTTTTCTTAATGATGTTCTGTAGCAAAATTAAAAGGATGAGCAGTTGTGTGCTGATAAATGACATTTAAACTGAAACTATCCAGAAACTTATTTACCACCTGTGGCAATTTGTGGTTTTCAGTCTCAGGTTTGGACTTTACCTCTCAGATCCCCAATTGGCCATGCTGGCTGGGCCTCCTGGGAGCTGGAAGTCCCAGCAGGTAGAGCCTAAATCTAAACTACAGTTGTCCCTTCAAATTTGCGAGGGTTAGGGGTGAAGCACCACCACGAAAGTGAAAAAACTGTGAATACATTAAGCCCCACTCCAAACATGCTGTATTCTCTCCAGCCAACAGCACTGCCAGAACCTCCTTTTCCTGACATTGCATGATGCCACAGCTGGTTTGCAAAGTCCCTCTGCCTCCCTCCACTCCAAATTAAACGTTAGTAACAGCAGCTGCTGCCGCAGCAACTACCAACTAGACGGCACTTCTCTCTATCCTATCCTTGCAACAAAACCACCCCACGTCTCCTGCTGTTCTGGCACCCAAGCCAACCTGCATCACCTTAACTTTATTCCACCCCACTTCCCCCCCAAATTGAAAAGCACGGTCCCCGCCACGGCGGCAACAGTTCTCGAGCACACACAACTTTCCCACCCTCACCTTCTCTTCCCTCTGCCTGGCCAGCAACAACACCCCATGTCTCATGCTGTCCTGGCACCTAAGCCAACCTGCATCACCTTAACTTTATTCCACCCCACTTCCCCCCCAAATTGAAAAGCACGGTCCCCGCCACGGCGGCAACAGTTCTCAAGCACACACAACTTTCCCACCCTCACCTTCTCTTCCCTCTGCCTGGCCAGCAACAACACCCCATGTCGCATGCTGTCCTGGCACCTAAGCCAACCTGCATCACCTTAACTTTATTCCACCCCACCTCCCCCCAAAGTGAAAAGCACAGTCCCCGCTGCAGCGGCGTAAACAGTCCTAAGGCACAGTGGAAACTTAACCACCCTCGCATCCCACTTCCTCTGCCTGGCTAGCAACGACACCCCACATCTCCTGCTCACCTGGAATCCAAACCGGTATGAATTGTGCACCATGATCTGGAGCTAAACACTGCTATGCCACCTTAAAACTCCGGTCATTCAAACGTGTGAAAGGGAGAAACAGGCAATGATGTTGGCTGGAGTGAAGGAAGAAGTTGAGGATGGGATGGGTGTGGGGCGGAGCCAGTCTTCCCAGGAAGTGGAGGGACTTTGCAAATCTTGCAGAATCATGGTGGTGTGAAGAATGAGGTTTTCCCAGACAGGAGGAGAGGGAGGAGGACAAGATGTTGCAGTAACAGTGCTGTAGACTATTCCAGCAGTAGCTTGAAACCATGAATATCGTATATTCTGGCGTATAGGACGAGGTTTGAGCCCTGAAAAAATAGGCTCCAAAATCACGTGTCGTCTTATACGGCGGATACACTTTGCTTCACCCTGCTGTCTGAACTCCTGCCTTTTCACTCCCTTCCCAAATGGAGCGAAGAGGCAGGAGATGAGGCCGGGGGGGTGTGAGGCAAAGTGCTTATGGTTCATTCACCCCCCTCCTCTGCCTTCTCCCCTTTAGGGAGCAACCGAAGACAGGAGGTGGGCAAATGTTGCTGGAAAGCCCCCTCCTCCAGCCACCCTTCCCAAAGCCGCGATCCAGCTCCAGATCGTGGCTTAGGGGAGGGGGTGGGTGGCCGAGAAGCCCCCTCCCTCCAGCCATCCTTCCACCCTCCCCGAAGCCCCCTCCCACCAGCGTCCTCCCTCCAGCCACTCACCTCCTCCCCAAAGCCGCGATCCAGCTCCAGATCACAGCTTCGGGGAGGGGGTGGGTGGCTGAGAAGCCCCCTCCCTCCAGCCACCCTTCCACCCTCCCCAAAGCCCCCTCTCCCTCCAGCCACTCACCCCCTCCCCAAACACCGCAATCCAGCTCCAGATCATGGGGGTTTTTTTGGGGGGGACAAGGTTTGTTCAGAGGGTTTACCTTTGCCTTCCTCTGAGGCTGAGAGAATGTGACTTGCCCAAGGTCACCTGGACTTTATCACACTATACTGTTAATAGTGCTATCATTCCACTTTAACTGCTATGGTTTCCTCCTGTGGAATTCTGGGGTTTGTAGTTCAGTGAGGCTTAAGAGCTTTCTGGCTGACAGTTCTAGTTGTCCCTCCCTAAACTGCAAATCCCAAGATTCCACAGGAGGCAGTCATAGTAGTTAAAGTGGAATAATAGCGCTACAAGTGTAATGTGATAACCAGGAAGAGGAGAGCTACATACAATATATTCCTTTGAGTTCATTGGAAGAAAGAAAAGATAAAAATCAATATTTTTTTCAATTGATCAACTTTTTGTCCAATTGACTAAACCCATGCCCTGCTTAATTGGTAAGCTAAAGTAATTTTTACAAAAATGTTGTTTTGAATATTATTTTTTTAACCTGAACTTTGCAAATAATGGGGCTTCCAGTTTAAAATACCATAGAGTTGCCTTGGAGGATGTAGAAAATGGCTAGAGAGGACACATTTTCTAGGGATACTCTATGGTAGGTGTGCCATTTTGTCCCGTGGATAATTGAATCAGTGGATAATTGAATCAGTGGATACGGGGGTCCTACTCTCTGGCTTTTCTTCGCAAATGAAGATTCAGGGTCCTACTGTACAGCAAAAGTAACTATGATTTTTTTTATTTAGGTTTTTAACATTTGTATTATATTTAAAGTATTTAAAGTGTGAAGTTATTTATAATAATAGAAATTGTTTTAATGGTGCTGTTTTAATATTTGTATGGGATTGTTCTGATGTTTGTATGTTTGCTGCCCCGATCCTGATGGGAAAGGCGGGATACAAATAATAATGCCACGATCAAGCTCCTGATCGCGGCTTCGGGGAGGGGGTGGTTACCTGGGAAGACCCCCCTCCAGCCACCCTTCTGCCCATCCCCTCCGTCTTCATTCCCTTTGCAAAGGGGACAAAGAGGGAGGGAATGGGCAGTGGTCTAGGCAAACCAGGGTCATTTGGCCCCCTCCTCTGCCTTCAACCCCTTTGGGGAGCAACCGAAGGTGGAAGAGAGGGGTGAATGTTGTGGCTGGCTGGCTGGGAAAGCCCTGCCAGCTGATCCTATTCGCTTTCCCAACTCACGAGGAGATGATCCTGAGTTGGGAAACAAAGAGGATCAGCTGGCAAGGCTCCCCCAGCCAGCCAAATTGGGGTGGTGGTGGTCTTATATGGCGAATATATGCCAAACCCTAGATTTTTAGTTGAAAATTGGGGGGGGGTCATCTTATATGCCCAGGCGTCTTATACGGTAATCAAATCTGTGAAAGTGAAAGCTGCAAATGTGGTAGGAGGACTGTAGAAGAGACCAACACCTTTAACAGAAACCTGATATAGCAACAGGTAAGATTCACTGGATCTGCTATGTTCAAATTAAATTGGATTTAGGCCTTTTTCTTCCTTGGTTCATAAAAGCTGAGCCTTTGGAAAATTGGAGACTAAAGGAGAAATAGAGTAATTTTGGCCTTTCAGATATTGTTGGGATACAGTTGGCCATTTTGCATCACAACACACAGTGTTGCCTTTGTTTATAATCCAACCTCTGGAGATGTACACCTATCCCACTCCTGGATTACGTTTTTTTCTTCAACTGTCATAAGTTTTAAGTATAACATATTCCTGTTTCTGTACTTTCAGAAACAAGTCACTTTCACAATGTTAAGACCAGCAAAATTGTGTGCCTTCAAGTTACTTCCAAATTATGGTGGCACTAAGGTAAACCTATCAATGTTTTATTGGTAAGATTTGTTCAGAGGGGTCTGCCTTTGCCTTCCTCTGAAGCTGAAAGAGTGCTTGACTTCCCAAATGTCATCCAATGGGTTTCCATGGCTGAGCAGGGATTTGAACCTCATCTCGAGAGTTGTAGTCCAACGCTGAAACCACTACACCATACTGGCTCTCAACAAAATTATGTCTACAGTATATTCACACCTGTGATTTAAAACTGTTGTGAATAAAAATCTACCTTTGTGTAGGTTTTGTTAAGGTTATCATTTAAAAAAAAATCAATTAACAAGTGGCGGCAAATACTAATAAATCAGTGAGTGCTGTTCCTTATAGTTACAGTGGCACATTCACACACAGGAGACAATAACAGGTTTGTAGAAACTGCAAAGGAAGAAAAGCAGGGAAGAGGAGCAGTGAAAAAGAATCCCAAATCAGACCAATCAGGATTGAACCAGCTGACAGGTTGCAGTGGAGTGGTGGGAATAAAAGAACATGACTGTCCTTGGAAAAGTAGCTTGCAACCCTGAGGAGACTACACAGTGCCCTTTTTCCTAAAAGCATGTGATGTTCATCATGACCCTTTTAGGAAGGCTGATAGAGTATTAGTAGTGATAGTTTTATCACGGCTATGGGAATCTTCTATTGGCTGGTTAAAGAAGCTGAAATTTTATGGAAGCTGTTCTTAGAATTGCTAAAGTGGTGGTGGACATTACAGGACAAGAAGAAATCCCAAGTTGGCAATTTAGTAGAAACAGGAATCCTATCAGAAAATGTTACTGTCCCTATTGAGGAGCTTACTGCTTTTCTGAACAAATACACTATTGTTAGCAAGATCTGCATTATAAACTCATGACAATGCAATAAAGACTTGCCTATTTTATTCAGGAAGGCTGTTTAGCACAGAAGACATGAATGCTATTTCCTTTAATGACTGTTAGACTACTTAATAGATGTAGCACCCGGCTTATTGGATATACTGTACAGTAGTTCAGTAGCTATTCTTAGCTGGAGAATCATTCGTATGTCAAAAATACCCTAGAAATTCCAAAAGTGCAGTAAACTTAAGAGACACTTTTCATATGCCTTAACAATTGTCATGACTTCCAACTGGCCTGGCAAAAACAGGAAATATTCCATATATACTCAAACCCAGAGTTTGCAATTACAATACAAGCAAAATAGATTGTAGCCTTATATCTGAGTAAATAGGATATCATTTATTGATAGTCATCCAAATATATCAACACGAGTATGTGTCATTGGCAAGGATAGCCTAAAAGCCACACTTTCACAGATGAAAAACTTTGCTTTTGTGTGACACTTCCCATATCAATATTGTTTCCTGCTCCTCAATAAAAGCGAGTTTACGTGTGTGATAGGCTCACACCTTAGGGTTGCTGTAAGGTTTAAACAACTTGAAGGCACACAACCAAGGTGTATGTTATTTGTGTCCTCTGCAATAGTTTGCAAAACATAGGTGTTACACTAACCACAGCAATTTCTTTTTAATTTTTAAAAAAGTTTAATAGAATATTTGATCTCGCATCAGCTTTCACTGGAGTTTTTATAAAACAGGGGCACTTCAAACCTTCAAAATTATTTACAATCTTGCTTTGGTAATGTTTAAAAATAAAATAGTACAAATATTCTTTTCCAAGTGCTCCTGAGAATTTTACTTGAAGGATAGTGGAATACATTCCTTCAACAAATAAAATCTGCACACAAGAAGTGAGGACAATCAAATCACATAGTGAATGATACACTTAAGGAAGTAATCATGAGCAGTCAAGAACAAAAATATACGCAAAACGATGTTTTGTTTTTAAGAACTGGCCTGACAGAATGACGAAACTGCTGTTAAGTGTGTAAGACGTGGACTCGATCGTCCATGATGCTCGAAAGTCGAGCTTGAAGATACTAAATCTCTCTCTCTCTGCCGGCTACGGGTGAGCAGAAAATCATGTGCGCCGCCTTAACGTCTGACTATCGAAGAGCACGAAGTACCAAACCAGTTCATACACCGTAACGTGCGCTTGGATTTAAAAAAAAAACCACCTAGAAAACAAGGAAATTTCTTTACATTGATCTGTAACCGGAAAATATGTACGCACTCAAGAGCATTGTAACTGGAAAAGGTCGATGTAAATTAATCCAAACGATTTCCAGTTGGCTCGAAAAGGCAGGTGCCGAATGACTTCGCCCAAGGCACCCCTAGAAAACGGTCGACTAAACCAGCTTAAAGACGAAGCTTTTGCATACGGAGCATGGCAACCGCTCCAGGCGAATACACAACCGACTAACATCAGCTCGGCCATGTAACATGCGGTGGGGAGGCAAAGGGCAGACTGGCATTAAACAGCTTAACTATAATAATTAAAATAATTTTCCTACAGGAAGGGTCTCTTTTCATAGCCCCCCTCCCATTTTCCACCCCCAATGGGGAAAGTCTGGATCCGAGTCCCAAGTCGAATGAGTCCCAAGGTAAATAAAGCCAGTCATTCCTTTTCTTCCCCCACCCCAAACAAACGCCCCCTAACCCTGTGGCTTCCTTTTAAAGCCACAAACCCCAACGGTGGTCCCGAAGGTAAGGTGAAGCCCCCCCTCCACGGCCGCATCTTTTCGCCTTTGCGGGGGGGAAAATAGGGAGAAAATGGCGCCCATCCCTTTCTCCTTCACTGACACACGACTCCCTCACCTAACTAGAAACAAAATGGCGCGCACAGAGGCCCCGGACTCAGCATAGACAAGAGACGATGTTGCGCGGAGGCGGGCTCACGGACCAACAACCAATAAAGATTGAGATGTGGACCTGAGCCACCCAATAGTAGCCGTGGGCGGTATTTCGAGCCGTTTAGCTGTCCAATAGAGCCGTATGCAGGTGCTGGTTGCAGGGCCCGACCGCACAGTTCTGGGCGGTCCTGGGCTAGGCGGGCGGGCGCTGAGGCGGCCGTTTCCTGTCCTGGTGCATGGTGGTCGGACGGAGGAATTGTTGGAAAATTTCTCGGCGAGGTTCGTATATAAATGTGTTTTTACCCAGTGTGCCTTATTCTAACCGCCGCCATCTCCGGCTGGGACGCCTCACTCTTGGGCTGGGCCTGGCCTAGTCCCTCTGCGGGGCTGTTATTAAATGGAGGGGAAAGTGAGAGGGAAAGAGGGAGCCGCGCTTCGTACCGAGGCGCACATTAATAAAAAGCCGAGGCGTCGCCGCCACCTCCCGGCCCGCGCCGCCTCCCTCCCCTCCCCTCCCCTCCGCGCCTCCTCTCGGCCTCGGCGCTTCCCGCTCTTTTCCCCCTTGCGGTGCGCGGAGACCCCCGGGAGGGGAGCGTGTGGTCGCCTGGAATAGTAAACGACCCGCTCAGGATGGTGGAGGCTTCGGCCCGTGTGGACGAAGGCAGCTCTCCTCTTTTTAGCGGCTGCGTCACAGGGTCCCCCCTCTTTCTGTTCTGCACCGGAGCCGGGCTTACTCGTGAGAAACCCCTCTTCTCGCCCCGGCTCCGAAACTAGTGCTGTCGTTGGGACTGACATGCAAAACGCGCACCCGTTCTGGGCCCGACGGTGCATTCACACGTACACGCAGAGCACCAGCACTTGGGTAGATCTTGGCCACTTCCCAGTTGGGTAGATCTTGGCCACTTTTCCAGGTTTAAAAGCCACAAGTTAGGGCAAATGTTGATCATTTCATCTGCTTGCCAACAAATAAAAAAAGCCTACCAGTCAGGTGACTGATTCATACATTATTTTATTGCCAAATTTAGGAAGAATCTTTTCGAAGAAAATAGGAAGAGTTTCTTTGTTGCGTGTGGTACATTTATGTATTGCATGAATACCCAGCCCTGTGGTGTTTTAGGGCACTATCTCTGAAGGGGTATTGATCTTGTGTATGTGTAGCAGAATGCCTCTTCTCATGTGCTTCCAACAGCCTGTACTTTTTTTGTTACCAGTTTTCTGTTGCTGCTCTTTGTTTTGCGAAAAGGCAACCCAAGAAGCTGAATTCTCCTACAGGTTAGGCCTGGTGACATCAAAAGTGAAGAATGCCAGTGTTTAGATGGTGGGGAATAACGCATGAGGTACTGCAAGAAGTCAAGACCTCATCAGCTTTAGTAATGGAATAATAAGTCACAGTGTGAACACATGTCATAGGCTGCGTCTGCACTACAGAAATAATTCAGTTTGATACTGCTTTAACTGCCATAGATCAATGCTATGGAATTTGGGATTTGTAGTTTTGAGATATTTTTGCCTTCTCTGTTGGAGAGCTCTGGTACCCCAACTACAAATCCCAGCATTCCATAGCATTGAGCCATGGCAGTTAAAGCAGTGTCAAACAGCATTATTCCTGCTGTGCAGATGCAGCTGTAGAAGCTTTCATAGGTCCAATAGGATTTTCTTGGTTCTTTGTACATTACATTATATTGCTGCTGTCCAATAAAGATGTGTAAGTCAGGTTGTTGGCAAGCATATCCCTAGTAACTTCATGAGATTGCAACCTTAGGTGCTCACAGATTTAATTGTTTCAGTGGGCATTGAAGTCTCTTGTACTGTACTGTATGTGATCATATAAACACAGCAGATGGGACTTGCTTTAAAAGAGTCTGCTAATAACATGATAAAATAGGAATTTTCCCAGAAAAAAATTAAATTTTAACCCAAAATGAAAGTTAATTTCAAATATAGAAATAAAGAAGTAATATTATGGTAATTTGGTAACATTATTACTTCATTACTTTCTACATTTTAATGATAATTTCTTAATTTGTAAGGAGTTCTGGGTAACATACCACTTTTAAAATTTTAAAATAATTCATTTCATGTACTGTAATAGCAGCATACCAGTAGTTTAGTTCTTGTACAACAAATTATATTCTAGAGGTGGGCAGTTGTAAACCTATCTCATCATTGGCTATGGTGGCTAGGGCTGATGGGAGTTTCAGTCCAGTAACATGTGGAGGCTGCAAGTTGCCCATCCCTAGGCCAGATGTATATTTAAAAGCATAGAGCTAGATACAAGACCCATTTCTATGCTTTTTGCATTGTTTTTGTGATGTATTTTACTAGTTTTAAATGTTTCTAAATGTATTGCTGCAAACCTAGGCATGTGCTTTAAAAAAAATTATTTGGAGTTAAAATTCTTGGTACTGTCTGTATTAGATGATAACACAGAAGAAGGGCAAATTAAAATAGAACCAGTATTGAAATGTGCTAATAACAAAAAGCCTTTGAAAATGTTTCAGCAGCCACTTAAAGGAAAAGATCTCTGATTGAATTGTGTTGGGAAGCTTAGGAGCACTTAACTGAAAGTAAGTCTAAGTGAAATCAAGAGGACTTGGATTTCAGTCCTAAAGACATTAGGGATTAATTTCTATTGAACCAATGGAATTTGTGAGTTAACATACATAGGACCATAGTATTCTAGTATTTATGGCTCGAATCATATTGTTAGAACAGTGGGACATGGTACTAAGTAAGTGTGAGTTCGTACTTGCTTCATGTGAGAAATTTTTTCAATTACTTTGATTTACAGTACTCATAATTAACATTGTACTGTATTCATATGCAAAAGAACACGTATTTGGATCAAGATTTAAGCACATGTAACAAGGCTGGAAAAACAGACTTTTCTGTTCCCTCCACCCAATGGTGATCTCTACAGTTCCTTCCTGTCTGATTATTTGTGGAATTAGTAATTTCACCAATGGCTTATTGAGGGACCCTGTTAAATTGGGTAAATTGTTTAGAGGGGGAGCTCTCTTAAAATCAGGAAGAGACACCTTGAAGTTGCATAAATCTGGATCCAATATATTCTAGTTAATTTCTTGTTTTGACTATTTCTTATAAAAGTGTTTTTCTTAACGCTCCTGAAAGTTTAAAATAAGCACTTTATATTTTCAATAAATACACGATAATTACTTCAACCAGTTCACTTTGTATGTATTGTCTGTATGTGATAACCATATGTGAACCACATGCTTACTTATATACAGTCAGCCCTCTGTAGTCACATATTTGGCATCCACAGATTCCACCATCCATGGCTTGAAAATATTGCCACCCCAAAACAATTTCAAAAAGCAAACCTTGATTTTGCCATTTTATATAAGAGACACCATTTTACTATGCCATTGTATTCAATGGGACTTGACCATCCATTGGTTTGGGTATCCATTGGGGGGGGGGGCTGGAACCAAACCCCAGTGGATATCAAGGGCTCACTGTATTTCTTAATAGATTCAATTCAAGGGTATACTGAGATACAGCATCAAGTGATGCCTTACTGCTACAGGCACAATCCTGAAAAGGCCCTGCACCTCAGATGTCTTCTTTCTTCTGACTTATTCAGCCTCCCTGCTGTGTGTTCTTGATTTGTGTCAAATCATTATTTTACCACTCAGACACTGAGGCAAATGGTTCCTTGAAACAAGATCAGATGGCAGGGAATAGCCATGCATGAGGGAGTGCAAGAATTCAAGACCTGTGCAACAATTAGCCATAGTCTGAATATAGCCATAGGACATTTGATCATTGATACAAACATGGTTACAATGTTATTGCTTTTTAGATGTAAAGTTTAAATTATTCAGATTTGTTAATGCAATACTGTAGTTACATTTGTAAAGAGTCTCATTTTGCTCTGTTTCACACCCATATTGGCAATTTCATTTAAATAAACTGCTATTTTTTTCATTTTTGCAAAGATAAAAGCTATGTTTTTATGTTCAGAATCCAATTACTTCAGCCAACAAAAGCAGTATATAACAAAAAAAACTATTTATACCTTATGTGAGTTTTTGCTAAAGTCAATCTTTCCTAGCTTTTGTATTTAAAAAAATACAAATTTGCATAGAGAGTTTTAAGAGTTTGATGTTGAAAGATTTAGAAACCTACAAAAAAATTCAAAAATCCATTGTCTTCATGCATCTGCATTTCCAAAGCTAAATTGTGTTGAGTCTGGATTTTCACATGTGCGATTAATTCCATTATAATTCCATAATAAGGTCAGCAAAATAATGACTCACCCTGCTAGCTGTAGCTAAGCTTCACTTGTATTTTCATAAATAGACTGACTTATTAAATATGTCATTATAATTATGAGAAATAGGGTAGCTCCTCTTTTGAATCATGCTCTCCAGTGTTGTTCTTAGTACTGAGTTGCTTGTCCATGCTAGGAATAAGGCATAACATCTGCAATACTTTTTTTTTTCAAAAAGGCACAAACGTCTGTGCTTACTGAAACTGTTGTTGGAGTTCCACTGATGAACTGAAAATTCAGATTAGTTTACTACTTTGTCAACAAAATAATTTTTTCACAGTTCTTGTTAGTTTTCCCTCAGATATCAGAGTTTTGACATCTATAATCTCTAACAAATAAATACTCCATTTTAAAAACTCTCATCTCACAATTATATGTAGAACATATAGATAATCTGATTATATTAGGTTGGGTCAAAACTTTTTCTTGCACATGGAGAAGGTCACCACCTTCTGTTCATGGAAAGGGCTGACATTCAGCATATGGCCTCCCTGGAGTGGAGACGTTAAATTAATGGTTTCCTCATTTTTCTAGGGCGAAAAAATTAAATGTCTGGAAAAATTTAAAAATGCAACATTAGCAGCTTTTACAGTTTGAAAGTCACTTTGTTACTTTAGGAACATTATTTGAATAAAACTTTTCTTGGCATAAAAGTATCATGTTCAGAATATAATTACAAATTTAATTTATGTTTTACAAATGGAGCTACAGGGTTTTAAATGGTAAGAAAACATAATTTTTTTCTTTGAAAGGAACCTCTTTGCTTTTGCCAGTTTGTGAGGAGTATGCAAAAAATTTAAAAGAAGACTCCATAACATCAAGAAAACAAATTTTTTTGCATTCTGTTGTCCTTCATAGTGCCAAGCAGATACAAAGCCTCATTCCCATGAAAAGAACAGAGAAAAGGAAACTACAAGCAAATGCAATTATATGAAATACAGTACTGTATAGTCTCACACAAAAGTCTACCTGCTATATACACGCTTTAGAAATCATGTGGTCTGACTATATACATGACTGTTAAAATAGTTTATTAATCATTCTAAAATAAATTATTCAATCTGTTTTGTTCCATGGGTGGGTGATTGGGGGGGGGGAGAAGGCTTTAGGGGAATCCCTCCTTCCCCTGAGCCATCACACTTTACTCTGGAGGAAAGTGGGGGCAGGGTCTTATTTTGATTATTCCTTTCCGTCATGTCCAATGCTGTTCTGAAGGACCCTTTGGATCAATTATCAGGGGCACAGTGAGCAGGAGGAATCTGTGGAAATCACCATTGCTCTAATGTATAGGACTACCTCATGAGTAGAATTAGAACTTGGATTCAACCCACTATCATGCCAGTAAATATTTGTTGTTCTAGTCATTAGATTGCTTATGTTGGAAATAACGGCAAAAGACTATTGCCTTCATGCTTGCTGGAGGTGGGGGATTCCAGAAGCATCAGTTTTGCTTCTGATAATGCTTTGCTACAGGAGTGGGGGACATTTTGCTCCCCCCCCCAGATGCTTTGAAGTCACCTTCCAGAAGCTCCAGCCAGCATTGCCAGTGGTAAGAGGTTATGGGAGTTGTGGTCCAAAGCACCTGGAGGGCCAATATTTCCCTATTCTTGCTTTTCCAGATAGACCTTTAGTCTCATCGTGCAGGAGTAGCGTGTCCTTAAATCTGACTTGTGAAATTTTAAGTATAAAATCTTCTCTTCAAATATACACTGCTTTTTTAGATGAAATTTGATTTTAATAAGTTTCATTTAAGAACACAGTTGATCCAGTATTAAATCTATCCAGTCCAATCTTATGCAGAATAGTGCATCTACCATAATCTTGATTTCAGTGATCCTAGCTACATCTAAATAAATAAGATTAATTAGACTGAGAGCTAAATCTTTAAGTCATCTAGTAGTGTGGTAACTGTTGTATACAGTAGAACTGATTTCTGAACACATGTGCATGGGAACACATTGTATTTTCCATAAAATAAACAACTAGTTCTGTAAAGAAAAGGCATAGGGCAAAATTTACTTTGTGTGGTCAAGCATTATATATATGGCGGAGCAAGTCAGATGCTATATATTAATATATTCCACCCTTTGCATGACCCCAGGATATCCTGTTCTAAGATACTATACATGAGCCCACCTAATATAATGGAGGATTAAAACCAAAACAATAAAAGGTATACAGTACACTGAAAGGAAATGCACCATTAAAACAACATCCCAGTTAAAAGTAGAGGATAAAACATGAGAACTGAAACTAATTTAAAGCTTGTGCAATATATCAGAGGTCTGAGAAAATAAAAAGATCCTTGCCTAGAACTGAAAGGATTTTTTAGGCAGATACTGTGTAAGTCTCCCCATGTTTTTTCACTGCTGGGGTACCACTTCTGCAAAGGGCATTTCACTCAAAGCCAACTTTGCACCCAAAGAAGCATCCCTAATGTTGTTCAAAGGGTCTGAGTGGATGCATGTGGGATGAGATAAACCTTCAGGTTCTGTCAATAGTCTCAAGCTATGGTTTGGACTTTTAATTGGGTGTGCAAGTGGCATGAGAGGCTGTGGAAGTGACAGAAACTATGTAATGGATTTATACCACCACGTCCCAATAAGCAACCTTGCTGACATATCCTACCATATTTTCAAAGGCTTCCCTCTCTACAGTGTATTGTGCTCCAGAGGTTATTTGTTCACGGATCACATTGGCAAAACTATCTTTGTCAAGGTAGTCATACCTGGCATATCGATCTACTTGGAATTCCAAGCAGCTTTTTTATATGTGTAGTGACATCAGATTAATCTAGTGAAGATTAATAATGCAGGCATGCTTCAGCTAACAAAGCCTCTGACAACGAAGCTTCCTTTTACAGTCTTTTTATGCCGGCTCAGCATCCCATTTCCTCCTCATTCTCAATCTAGCAGGAAGGTTTTTTTAGTAGCATTGACATTGGGAGGATGCTGAAGAAGGGCTTATGAAACCCAGATTTTGGTGTTTTTGTTTACTTTTGTTCAGTGCAGCAGCATGTCTGCAGTAAACAGTGCAATCAAGCTTGAGCTGGAAAAGAATGGGAATCTACTCTAGCTGGTGTAATTGTAGCTGTATGTGCCTGCCCACAACAAGCAAGGTAAACAGCAGGTAAAGCAGAGAGAAATGGGGAGGGGACATAATCTTCCTTCATCAGCTACTCTCAACATGTTAAAAAGCATAGATCTATAAGTTTGGCCACCAAAATGGAAATCATAACAAAAGTGAAAGTTGGTGAAAGAAAAAGTCATCTCTAGATACATTTTGGAAGAAGCTTTCAAGCAGTCTGTAGAAGGTTCAAAATGTTTCTATTTACTTAGGTAAAGCTCACCTGAGTTGTTTCATTTCACATGTGTGCATTGTTAGTTTTGAATAAAAGTTTGCAGACACATATTGAGCTGCTTTTGGGGGGGGGAGGTTAGTGTAGGAACATATCCCTATTCTTTCCATGTTATTCCTGCTTCTGGTTCCAAATGTTATTTTAAGGAAATAACGCTCTCCTATGAACACAACTACTTCATTAACTGAGTTATACCTGTACTTTTAGACATACATGTTGATTTACAATCTGTTACCATGTTTTGATGGTTACATCAACCAATTAACAAATATTTTTTAAAGGAAACCTCCAAAAACCAAATGGGAAAATGGTGTTTCGTCTTGATGGTTCAAGTGATTATTTAAGTAGATTATTTAAACTTTTACAATAATCAACCTTGTTTCAAACACTTGTAACCAGAGAATTCCTGTGTCCTTCAGACGTTTTGTTGGAGATTTCTGACACTTAGTCCAACATATATGATACCTTTGCTACACGATTTATCTTTAGTAGAGTAGATAACCTCATTCCAATCATCCAAACAAGCCAGATTTTGCAAAACCCACTTCTGAAATTTTCCTTAATAAATCTTTAAAAAAATTCACTTCTGGTTGTTTGGAGCATAAAGACTACTCGGTTTCTTTTATTGATACCTGCTGAGACAAATTCCAAACCCATTCTCTTATTCTGTAGCAACCTACAATACTCTTCCTTATATGCATTTATTGCAGACAAGTGGTTTCATATTTGGGATTTTATTTGTTCATTCTTTTGGTTCATTTTCCCCTTCCCCTGACAGTTAAAAAAAGTTAGCAGTACCTTTTCTAGATAGTCATCCTTGTTATCTCAGATATACAGCCTTGGAGATTGTACCTGACATTTCACATTTCACAGAGTCCTGAGGAATGGCTTCAAGTTATGGCAACCTTTTAAATGAGAGATCGCCAAGAGACCCAGTCATCAACAGCCTTGCTAAGGACT
Source organism: Gambelia wislizenii (assembly GCA_030847615.1). Lineage (NCBI taxonomy): Eukaryota > Metazoa > Chordata > Lepidosauria > Squamata > Crotaphytidae > Gambelia > Gambelia wislizenii. The sequence goes on from JAUMIR010000001.1 coordinate 366,674,229, forward strand.
TTTTAAGATTGCTGTGGCTCCCTTGATTGAGTCTATCCACCTATAATGTGATCTACCTCTTTTCCTACTGCTTTCCACTTTATCAGGCATTATTGGCTGTTCCAATGAGTCATGATGGCTCATTGATGTGTCTTAGTATAACAGCCTCAATTTAATCATGTTGTCTTCTAGTGAGAATTCAGGCTTGATTTGCTCTCAGACCCAGTTATTTTCTTTCTGGTAGCCTGTGGTATCCATAGAACTCTCCTGTAGAGCCATGTTTCAAATTGGTCTTTCTTTACCTGTCTGTTTTATCTACTGTTCAGCTGTTACACCCATACATGAATGATTTTGACTTTGGTATTTAATGATACATCTTTGTACAGGTATTTTAGGAACCTATTTTTTTTCATAGCTGCCATTCCAAGTCTTAGTCTTCTTCTATATTCTTAATTACATTCTCCATTTTGAGTGATGATTGAGCCAAAGTATAGAAAATATTTAACAATTCTGGTATTTTCATCACCCATTTTAAAATTGTTTAAATCTTCTGTGGTTATTATTTTTGTTTTCTTAATATTCAGCTGTAACTGGGGTTGCCAGAATGAAAACTGGAGATGTGTCCTGAACTTTTAATGGTTGTATAGAAGAGAGGATTTTAGTAGGTGGTGCCTGTTACCTGATTGTCTGACAAGCAACATCTGATGAAATGTCCTCTTCTACACAACACTTAAAGGTACAGGATCCATCCAGTTTTCATTCTGGTAACCCTAGGTGTAACCTTGATTTTGCACTTTCTTAACTTCCCTCAGCAGACAGTGGTGGCACTAGTGGGGTGCGGAGAGGCCGAACTGCACCAGGTGACACCATTGGGAAGAGAGGTGACACCAGCCTTAGTGATGCCACAGTCAGTAGGTGTGATCCTTGCTATTTTCTACTTATATGGAGTCATCTGCACTTATTAAGTTATTGTTGTCACTTCTTCCTCTTATCACCCCTCTTTCCCCTGAATTTAATCCTGCTTTCTGCATGTTGCCTTCTACAAATAAATATAAAAGATAAAATGCAGCCTTGTCTGATCCCCTTGCCAATTGAAAACCATCTGCTTGTCCATATCCTGTCCTGATAACGGTTTCTTGTCCAGTGTGTAGGTTATGCATCAGGGCAATTAGATGTTGTGGCATTCCCATTTCTATTAGAGAGATTCATAGTTGCAATCAAAGGCTATAAAGCACAGGCTGATTTTCCTCTGAAATTATTTGATGTGCTCCATTAACCAACTTATGTTTGCAATATGATCTCTATCACTTCTTCCTTTTTTAATCCAACTTCAACATCTAGCATTTCTTGCTCCATATATGGTAAAAGTCTTTGTTGCAGAATCTGAAGCAACACTTTGCTTGCATGGGAAATTAGTACAAATGATTGCTACAATTCCTGGTGTGTCTTGGGGATCAGAAAATATATCGAACACTTCCAGCAGATCTTTGTTAGCATTTTGATGGATTCCATCTCTGTGGCTTGAAACAGCTCTCTTGGTGTGCCATTTGTTCTGGTTATTTATTTATCCCAAGTGCTTTGGAAGCTTTCATTTTCTAAAGTTGTAGGTGTAGGTTTCTTGTCAAAGGGTTCTGCTTTGAAGGACTCTGTAACTCTCTTTAAATTATAGCTAGCAGTCCTTTCTAATTATGCCCCTTATTGTAGGATTTAACACACAATGGAGTTATGCTGAATTGTATTTTCAGGCTTAAACATCACAGATTTGTAAGCCACATTTCCTTAATTCTTATGCAAAAAAACAAACGCACAGCAAAATGCAAAACCTTTCCCCAACTCATCCTCCAAATACTGGTTTCCTACATCCTTCTCCAGTAAAGAGGGAATTCTGTTCATCTTTTAGACTAGTATACTCATGCCCTCATATTTGAAATTAGCCATTGTTTGTGTTAAGGAAATAGCTGAATAAGAATTAAAAGGATTTTTTAAAAGACCCAATGCTGATGTGCAATTTCACCTAAGCAAATTCCCAAATAACAGAACCAGAGAGAGGTTTATTGCACTACTCTGTGTTAACTCTACTACTGGTAATTACTCTTGGCAGCACTGAGTGTTTCAAAAGGACTTACTGTAGTTTACATGTTTAAAATCCAAACACATTAAGAACAGAGGGAAACTTCAAAAGGTGTTATGTAACCATTTATTTAGCGAAGCATTCCTTTAGACTGCTGTATGTAATATTTTTCAATGCAAGCATTCATCAGAAACAATGTATCACTGAAAATGATTCTGTTTAAAGTACGATTGTCTTGATATTTATTGATTTGTATTCATTATTACTGGGTATATTATTATTGTATATTTTTATTGCGAGATGGAGAAACATTTTGTGAATGTATTTGTTATATTTTATTTTATTTTATTTTATTTTAAATTGTGCCACAAAGCTTCTGATGTTTAGGAACAGAATTCAGAAAGACCTTGATAAACTAGAAAATTGAGCAGGAATTAAAAAAATGAAATTCAATAGACACAAATGAAAAATTCTTCATTTAGACCACAAAACCAAATCCACAGGTATAGGATGGGGATACATGGCTCAGCAGTACTACATGTGAAAAGGATCTTGGGTTTATTGTTGATCCTAAGTAGAATATGAGGCAGCAGTGTGATGCTGAAGCAAAGAAGGTGAATGCTACTTTAGCCTGCATTAATAGAAGCACAGTTTCCAACTTGAGGGAAGTAATAATTCCACTATGTTCTGTACTGGTCAGGCCTCATCTGGAGTACTGCGTCCAGTTCTGGGCACCCAATTTTAAAAGCACATAGACAAGTTGGAGCAGGTTCAGAGAAGGGCAGCAAATAAGAGGTATGGAGAACAAAACATAGAAGGAAAGTTTGAAGAAGCTGGCCTTATTCAGCTTGATAAAGAAAAGGGGGGGGGTTTGACACGATTGTACCAGGTCAAATGGTTTTAAGTTACAAGAGGGTAGAGATTTCAGTTGAACACTAGAAGGAACTTCTTGAAGGTAAGAGCGATTCAGCAAGGGAACACATTACCTAAAGGGGGTGGGCTTTCCTTCACTGGATGTCTTCAAAAAGAGTCTGGACAGCTACCTGATGGGGATGCTTTAGCTGGATCCTGCATTGAGTAGGATGGACTTGATGACCCATGAGGCCACTTCCAACTCTATGGTTCTATTATGTGATTTATGAAACAAGACAAAAAATATTAAATATGGTGAAAAGTATCTCCCTGTGGTAACAGAGGTCCAGTAGAACTAGGATGTGAGGGATTAAATTAGTATGCCCTAAAAGCTGTGCAAACTAACATTATGGTTTGGACATGGAAGCATAAACCAGAAAAGACCCCATTAAGTTCCCATTTATTTAGATAATGGGAGAATGAGTATAAACACACGTGTACAACTTATAGATGCAACGTGTAGGTTTCTCAACCTTTTAGGATAGTTTTTCCAGCCTTCTGGTAGGTTAGGTATAATAGTTTATTGAATTAAATTTAGAGGTACTAAAATTGGATACTGGTTAGAAGGAGGCACTAGTATTATTTTTACAAGTTACACTAGCATCCCTGGCACACAGTATGGGAATACTGTACCTGTATATGCCTTAAAATGGATTGCTACATCTAGATTGCTAGCCCCAACATTTGTTTGTTCTATTTTGAGCTTTTAAAGCACTGTAATTTCTTCACTAAAGACTGGAATATTGAAAAATATTCAGGAATATACATTTGTGAAGTCTAAAAGTAATGTTCTTTAATTTTAAATGGTTTCTACATAATCCCTACACAGTGAGAAGTTCATGTAGAGACTCTATAAATGCCTGCCTGAGAACTGAGATCTTTTCAGGGGGTCATCTTCTGAATCCCACTAGTTGGGGAAGTACATTGTGAGATGGCCTCCTCTGCAATGGCACCCCAGTTGTGGAATTCTCTCCCCCTGGAGGCCCAGTTGGTGCCAACGTTGGGATGAGTTTGGCACCAGGTCAAAAACTAGCTTTTTATTAAAGCCTTTGGGCATAACTTATTTTATCTGGGCTGTAAATGTCCTATGGTTACATTATTTAAAATTGTTTTAACAGGTTTTAAATCATTTGGTTTTTGATGGATATTCTAGTCAATGTGTTTTTAATATTTTGTTTATTGTTATTTGTTATTGTTTTTTTTTTTGGTTTTAAATTGATTTTATTGTAGGGTGCCCTGAGATCTTCGCATATAAAGTAGAATATAAATATTTAATTAAATAAATAAATAAGATTTTTAAGAACTACTTCTTTCCTGACAAAGGTTTGCCAGAAGTAATAAATAATAATAAATAAATAAATCTTACTTAGTGCAAAGAAGAATACTACAGTATTTCGCATGCGATATGAGCAGTGTTGTTCTGAATCTACTACTAACACTATATACATTCTCTTTCTTTTATGTTTAGGTAGACAATGTTATTAGCTCAGATCAATCGAGACTCTCAGGGAATGACGGAGTTTTCTGGAGGAGGGATGGAGGCTCAGCATGTAACTCTCTGTTTGACAGAAGCTGTAGCTGTTCAAGGTGAGTAAAATCAGAATACAGCCCTCCCTTCCAATTTGTGGGGGTTCCAGGCAGACCACCACCGCGAAAATGAAAAAACTGTAAATAACCTCTCCGTCCCTGTGAAAGCGGTGATTGGGCTTGGAAAGCCCCATCACAACCCCCCCCTGCAACCCCTCCCCCACCCCTGTCAAAGCAGCAGTGGGGCTTAGAAAGCCCCGCTGCCCGCTGGAGAAAAGCCACAGTTTCCCAACAAAACCACTGAAGGTTTGCTCGGCCTTCAGCTCCCCCACACACAGGGAACAAAGGCCGAGCAAACCCTTGGGGCTTTCCACATATACTCAAAACCGCAAAATCCAAAGCCACAAATTCCAAGGGATGACTGTAGTACCCATTTTCAGTCAGCGACAGTATGGCAAAACAGCTATAATAGTGAACATCTAGAACATAGGGATGTTTTGGGTCTTGAAATACACTATAAAATTAATGACTATACCAAATAGTAAAACCTTATTTTCCTGTAATTCTGAAATATCTTCCCAATAGTTGTGCATTAAAGATGCATTATAAGAACACCAAGTAAAGCTAAACATTTTTTTTCTGGTTATTAGATGGAGACAACTTAGACAACATGGAAGGAGTAAGCTTACAAGCCGTTACATTGTCTGATGGTTCCACTGCCTACATACAGCATAATTCTAAAGGTATAATCAAATGTAAATGTACTACGAGTTTATCTAAATAAACCTCATAAAATGTTGTTCTTCCATTCCAGTATCAATTTACAAATCCAGTGTCCACAAATAAAAACAGACTTAACAAAATATCAAACATGTTTAGTTTATATTAATTGATACAAGCAGTACCCTTGCATCTGTGTTCACCATTGCAGAAGACTTGAATACGTGTTCCGTAGATAAAAGGGTATATCACAAACAAAAGCAAATTTTTTTTCCAAAACCTTCTGGCTTGCTGTTTAATCCTTTTTCTGTTGAGGACTACATTGCCTACTGGTTAGCTTCTGAGTAACAAACTTCTGAGTGACAAAGCAAGACATTGGCATGGCTCTCTCATACATACATCACACAAACATTTACTTATTAACGTTCTTGCATAAGCATTTAGATCTAGATTTATACATACACGTATGCATCCATATACATCCACATATAATCCATTGTCATACATAACACACATACACACACACTATACAATATACATATTCTTACATTCTCAGCCTCACTCATATAATCCTTTTCTACCCTAATGTAACTGTTAGGCTTGGGGGGAAATTGCTATTAATTCTGATGGAAGCTTTTTTTAAAGAGCATAGTTGCTTCATGGAAGGGACAATGTGTCTTTAGAATGATTTAACATACAATTTTGTACATGCCCACCTGAGAGTAGATACCCTTGTGCTCTGAGAGACCTACTTCAATATAGACATGTATAGGATTCCATCTTAAGAATCTGTTCCAAGTCTCTGTTGCATCTGCCTCAGAGCAAGTATCTTTTACTGAATCTGGACAGCAGTAAGGAATGTTTTCCAGTATGTTTGGGAAGAGCTTTTGTTGTTGAATTAGTACTATACCTGGCGTTTTACAGTACAAGGGATATATAAACCTTTTAGGATAGTATTTCCAGCCTTCTGATAGTAGATGGAGATCAGCTGTAGTCATCGGCTCAAAGGGAGACTTGGCAAGTTGTGAGAGAATGAGTTCCAAGCTCCAAGCAGGTGTAGGTACTGATGCTGGTGGATGCAGGTTCACGTACCCTTTAAGAAACTTCTTCACCAAAGGGTCTCGGAATGGTGAAGGGCGACCCATGGATTGGAGTTTGGTAGAAATTGCAGCCACGTAGCACTTAAGGGATGATATGGATAATCCAGAGTTCAACAGATGCAGTAGGAACTGAAGAACGGTTGGAACAGTAGAGGTGTCAAGGGTGAGGCACCTTTCAGATAGGAGAGCCTGAAACCATTGGCATTTGTAGCCGTAGAAGCGTTGAGTGGATGGACGCAGGGACATGTCGACAATGGGCTGAATCTCTGGCGGCAGGGTGTGATCAGCCACTGGATTCATGGACAGATCTTTCACGCTGTCAGTCTCAACATGTTGAGGTCTGGACGATGAACTTGGCCATTCTGGATGGTCAGCAGATCAGGACGGGACAGTAGATGGAGGAAGCATCGACGGACCAGCCTAAGGAGAGGACTGAACCAAAGCTGTTGAGGCCACCATGGGGCAATAAGAATCGCATTCGACCTGTCCCAGCGAACCTTGGAGACCACTCATCAGCAACGGGACAGAGGGAACAGGTAGAGCAAGGGGACGTTCCACTGGTAGAGGAACGCATCTCCCCTCAAACCCCGAGGGTTGGGCCTCGAGCAAAATTGTGGACACTGCCTATTGGATGCTGAAGTGAAGAGGCCTACCTCCGGAATCCTCCATTGTCAGGACAGAGAGAAAGTCATGGAACAGTGCAGCATCCACTTGTGGACGGATGAATTCGACCGGCTCAGTCTGTCTGCAAGAGAATTTTCTTCCCCAGGAAGGTGGATGGACTGGAGAAGGATGTTCCTCTGTATGCACCAGTTCCAGATGTCAATCATGGTCAAAAGTAACGTGGAGGACCTTGCCCCTCCCTGTTTGTTCAGGTAGTATATGATAGAGGTGTTGTTTGTCACCAGCAGGATAGTCTTCCCGGCCACCATCGACTCAAAGGATCTCAGGGCCTTCTGCACGGCCAACAGTTCCAGGGCATTGATGTGGAGAAGGCGTTCCTCCACCGACCAGACGCCCTGGACAGCATACTTGCTGAAATGAGCACCCCAGCCGAGGAGCGAAGCATCCATCGTCACGGACACCTGAGGCTGTGGGGGCTCGAAAAGCAAACCAGCCAACATATTTGCCGGGTTCAGCCATCAATCCAACGAAGGCTGCACAGCCCGAGGCATGGTGAGAAGCTTGTTGGGATGGTCGGAGAGGGGATCAAAGATTAACAGGAACCACGACTGGACCGCCCGGAACCAGTCGAACCAGAGTGTCTGGCAATCTCCGTGTCCAAAGCAGATCTGCCCAACCGGTGTCTTGACAGGCTCACAGACTCCATCCTGTGCTGCTTCACAGGGCTCATGGATCCAGAACAGCCCTGTCCACGGGCTGGAGATTGGCAGGGAGCAGCGGAAGACTCTGCAGTCGAAGTTGAAGCCCCTGCCTGGGGTATCAAGGCCTTTTCGTACAAAAAGGATTTCAGGTGGGATATTCGATGCTCCGAGGCGCTCTGCACAGGCGCAGAATTTACCCAACTGTGTGGATTCACAGAGACCATGAAGAAGATCAGGAACTTCCCTGCGCCTACTACTCAAGAAAGTGGATACCAATGAAACAGAATTATACCATTTGGGATAAAGAACTCCTGGCCATCAAAGCTGCATTTGAAGTATGGAGACACCTACTAGAGGGGGCCACACACACCATTGAAGTCTGCACAGACCATCACAATCTCAAATACCACCAAATGACCTGGAAGCTAAATCAGAGACAAATGTGTTGGTCTTTATTCTTTGCAAGGTACAATTTCAAGTTCACCTATGTTCCCCACTCTCAGTACTGGCAAACTAATGCTTTCTTCAGGAAACCAGAGTAAGTCTCTTTGAAGGGAGAAGAGACCCACTCTACCATTCTCTGCCCAGAACACTTGGCAGTCACATGTGTTCCCCCAAACACTGTTGGAGCAGCAAGGCCATGATGCATCTGTGCATTTAGAAGAGATGGGACTCTGACCCTATTCCTTCCACTGTGGGTGCCTCTGCATGTCCCCAGGAGGTTGTCCACTTGTGCATCATGGCCTGCAGGGCACTTTGAGTTGAACAAGACTCTGCACTTCCTCACTAGTGAATTTTGGTGGCCTCAAATCCAGTTGGATGTGGAGCACTATGTGAGGATCTGCCCTACCTGCCATCATGCCAAGGATTAGCTAGGAAGGCCCACTGGCTTATTGCAACCACTGTCTGGTCAATCTGGGCCTCGGAAGATGATTTCTACCCTTGGCTTTAAAATGGGGCATAAGATGCAATCCTGAGAACATAGATACAACCTAATCCCCTTGAAATTCAGGTCAGACTAACTGAGATGTTTAAGCAGTGTCCTAACATTTTGTTTTATTTGTTACACAGAAATACAGTTGTGGAAGTCTGGATACCATTTATCCAGTAAAAATATATGGACCTTTTTTCCTGCTGGAAGAAAAGCAGCAGGGGTGGATTATTTTGATTGGAAAAATTAGCTTAGGGAAAAGAACTAACCATACCCCCCCCATTATTGTTTCAGTTAAATAGGCACACAGGCATACACATAAAGTTGCTCTTTGATGAGATGATGACAGTGTCATCAAGATACATGATCACAAATCTCTAGAATCCACTCCATTTTGGCCTTCAGTGGAATTTAGTCATGTACTGAAAGGCAGAAGTGACATTAATTGGGTCGTATCTTCTCTTTTCTTTTTTCAATAATATTTTAATCATGCAGTAATAAAGCATTATTTTAGTATTAGTAGGCATTTATTTTGGATTATGTCTACTGGTATGTATATACATTGTAATGGCGATTGGCTCACCACAAATAAAATTTGACTTGAGTTGAAAGCATTTTACAAAATATGGAAAAGAAACTTAAATATTCAGTAAAAGATAGCACATGAAGGAGTATCTTACTTTTCTGAGATAGATGTATACATCCCAAAATAGATCTGTCTGTTTGTATTAGCAAGTTGTATTAATGTTTCTGCTCATAAGGATCTCTTTCAGATTATGCAATCAGTGTTATCAGTTATGACAGTGCCACTCCCCTGTCTGGAGAGTGGGAGAGTGAAAAGACATGTGAATTCCCACACCCAACACCCTACATAGGTGATTTGGTGCAATGTCAAAAAAAAAGAACTATCTGTGTGAAATTATGTGTGTAGTTCAAGTTCAGCAGCAGGAACAATATGTATTCTTTAGGTGGTGAATGCAGAGATCCAGTGTAGGGATCATAGAGCATGCTTTTGCATGCAGAGAACCCAATTTCAAAAGTGAGTCTGCACACGAAAGCCTACTTCTACACACACATCACAGACTGGCGCAATTGCCTCCTTAATTTTCAATGTCCATATATTCCAGATGGCAAATTAATGGATGGCCAGGTTATTCAGCTGGAAGATGGCTCTGCTGCCTATGTTCAACATGTTCCCATGTCTAAAAGTAGTAAGTATACCATAAATATGCTACACTGAATACAAGTTTAAAGCTGCTGATGACAGAATTAAATATAACATACATTTTTTTAATCATTATACATTACTCTTGCTATAATATGCAATTTGTTTTTCTTAACTAATATATTTTCTAATACAGCGAATGTGCTGACAGGACTTTAAAATCTAGTTTTGCAATTCATAAATTAACTGTGTAACAAAAGCACATTTTCTTCTTTTGACACAGGAGATAGTTTTCGTTTAGAAGATGGACAGGCAGTTCAGCTTGAAGATGGAACAACAGCCTTCATCCATCACACTTCAAAAGGTAACTTACATTAAATGTGTGATTTATTTTCCACCAAACAAAGTAAGCGACAGTAAGTTGCTTTTAGTAATGAAGTGTGATGGGTTGTTATCCAGATTTACCTTTCCATGAATGGTTCCTTTCATCACAGATGGGACCAAAATTCAGTGAAGGCTCCCACTGAAGGAAGTAGGGGCATACCTTTCACATATTCTCTATGCAGCCCCTGAGTTATCTTTCATGCTGTTCCAGAGAGTCCCCTGAACTCCATGGAAAATCTGAATTTAACCATTATACTTAATTTCTAATCTCATACAGAAAAAAAATGGTACTTTATAAGTATTGAAAATGATTGGTGTATTTTACTGTAACAGCTAGTTGTGTGACTTCATTTTTCATCTGGAATTCATTAATTTGTAATCAAGTCAAAATTGTTCCAGAAGTGCAATGGGATATTGCAAGAAAACAAAAAAATTGATAAGTAGTTATTGTGTGTACATCTTGTTGCAAACAAAATTGCTATATCATTTAAATGTTTTTTCAAAGTTCAGAATCAAAGGTGATATATTAAATTGTCAAATGCATCAACATTCAAATATTCCATTCCATGTATTTGAAATTAATCGAAGTTTTACAACAGTATTACTTCCTTAATTGTGTTCATATTTTTAAGGAAATATGCATAGCAATAGGGTCTGGCTCTTAATATTTTTTAAAATAATTTATCAGACAGTTATGACCAGAGTGCCCTACAAGCCGTACAGCTGGAGGATGGGACCACTGCTTATATTCACCATACAGTGCAGGTGCCACAGTCAGATACCATCTTAGCTATTCAGGCTGATGGCACAGTGGCTGGTCTTCATACAGGAGATGCTACCATTGATCCAGATACTATCAGTGCTTTGGAACAATATGCAGCCAAGGTACATTTGGAGTTCAGCTGATTTTTTTATGGTATTTTATGTGTTGTATTATATATGTATAGATATTTTATGTTTATGGTACATACATTTCAGTGTTTAAAAACATTTCAGTCTTTCCAGCATAAGATAGTACATGTAAGGTATCTCAATTCTTACACATACAGTTCGGATACTTTTAACTTAGTTCAATATTGTAGTACAGTACATTTATGTACATTGCATTAACACAGTATGCTATTGTTACAGAGAGTAAACCTCTGTCTTTTAGTCTTGTATTTGATGGTAATTAATCTCACCCATCTTGGGGGGCTTTAGCCAGCCCACCACTTCTTCTGGTACAGTTACTTATGAGCAGTTGGCCTCAAACAGTAATAGTCATTTTACTTCTATAGAGCTTTCGAGCAGTTTGTTGACATTTCCATTGTCCAATAGTGGAGTGAGTGTCACTATTTTTTGTTTCAGCTTAATTTCAGAGGCCAAAAACTCAATATGGTTTTCTGCCTGGGGCTTCCTGCTCCTTATATGGTAGCTATTATATAAAAGCTGGCTTTGGGAATCCTGAAGTGGTTTGTTTTTCAACTGTATGGAGTCTGTTGCCTGAGTCCCTATATTGGGAGGAAGGCAGCATATAAATAAAGATGATAATAATGATGATGATATCTTTTGTTTGCTTTTAGCAATCTGACAGGATTTCAGCCTGCACTGTTAATACTTCCCTGTCTCTATACCAAGATTTAAAACATTTTCTTGCTCTTAAATTCAATATGTAGAATATGAGTGGTAAGATTGCCAGAATTCCTTTTATAAGAGAAAAGAGGCAATTTCTGCCAATTCCTCTGGTTATGACCTCCCCTGCCCCCCGATCTGCTCTGGTAATTGAATAATCTTTCAGAGCATTGTAGGAATTGGCATGGGGAGTTAGAAAGGGGAATTGACTACTGTTGCTTCCTCTCCCACCTTCTGCCAGCAGAATCTTCCAATATATCAAAGATCTTTTCATAAATAAAACAGACAGATATGAAGTCAAACCAATTTAAAAAATTAACTGAATTATCAAAGATAACTATGGATTTAATTTGACAGTAATACATATACAGTTGGCCCTCCATATTCACAGGTTTCTCTTTCGTGGATTTGATTATTTGTGAGTTTCTAACTGCTACTTAACTAGCTCAACTGCCCCTCCCCACTCCTCATTCTTCCAGTCCTCCTCTCAATCTCCCTTCTTTCCAACAGCACCAGCCCGTCACTCCCTTGCCAACCTTGATGCCTCAGCCACATTTTATTTTCCCCCCTGCCCCACTCCTCTTCCCCACAGTCCTCCTCTTGATCTCCTCTCTTTCCAACAGTGCCAGCCTGTCACTCCCTTGACAACCTTGCCATCACGATGCCTCAGGCAGACGTTAAACCCATCATTCCCCACCCCATTCCTCTTCCTCTCAACCTCCTCTCCTTCCAACATGATGCCTCAGCAGATTTTAAACCCTTTCCCCACCCCACTCCTCATTCTCCCAATCCTTTCAGTATTCTTTCTTTCCAACAGCGCCAGCCCATCATTACCTTTCCCAGGGAGTGGGGGAAGACAAGTGGGGCAGGGAGGTGTATGAGCTGGGATGGGGTTTAAAATCTGGCTGAGACATTGTGGTGGCAAGGGAGTCACGGATTGGTGAAACTTACAGATCTATGCTTTTCAACATGCCAGGGTAGCTTGTGAGGCACCCTAATCTCCTTTTTCTTTTTCTTTCTGTTCTGCTCTTAACATATGCTGAGTAAGTAATTCTGGAGGCAGCTATTTACCTTGCCTTTTGCATGTAAGCACACACAGCTACAGTAGGATGACCTAGAAAGAGAATCCCATTCTTTCCTAGGTCAAGCTTTATTGCTTATTGCAAACAAACTGCTGCAACCTAGCACTGAACGTCTGTCTTTCTCCGGCCTTCCTTTACCATCCTCCCAATGCCAGTGGTGAAAAAACAAGCAAATACACACATACACACACACTTCCAGCTAGACAGAAGACAAGAAAAGGGAGGAGCTGGACTGGGCTCTTGTAAAAATACTTTGTAAAAAAAAGGAGCTTCTTTGTTAACTTGAGGTATGCCTGTAGTCTTTTTAAAAACAATTGCCCCAGCTTGTAGCTAATACATGTTAGGGAATAATTCTCTCAGAAATAATCTAATTTTTTTTTCTTATTTTTACACTAGCTACAAATAATCCTTTAGTGAACTGGCATCTTATTATTATTAATTTATTTTAAATTTTCATTTATTTAGTGAACTGGAAGACATGACAGCAGTTTTTTAAACTTTCAGACATGAGACTAAAATGAGATATCTTCTCCTATCAAAATTTGATAAATATATTTATCATAATCCATTCTTGAATTATCTGCTCCATGGCCTGTTTAGGTTTGCTTTGGTTTGGTCTGGTCTGGTCTGGAATGTATTATGTTGTACATGTCTGATTATATATAAACTCAGCAAAAATGGAGGGAAATGCCATTTTAGTTGATCATAAATTTTAAAGGTATTTCAGTGAAATCAATGGACATTTGGATGTTCTCTTCTCTCTTTAACACAATTGTGGGTAGTGTGCTATTTAATTAATTCCATAAGAGTACTTGTTTTTGGTTTCATAGAGGTTTGATATTGGGTAAAGTTGGATAGTAAATAATTATTTCAAGATGTTTCTGCTTTTTTCTGCAGGTATCAATCGATGGAAGTGACAATGTTAGTAGCACTGGGATGATAGGTGACAGTGAGCAAGACAAAAAAATGCAGGTATATAACATTGTATTGTTTAAGTGATGAACAATTAGGTATTCTGTCTTTTTTCATTATGAATGTTTACTCCTTTTCTAGAATGCATTCCAGATTGGTTAGATTTCACTACCAGGCAGATTCCTTCTAGAGTCATCTGCATCTTGGATTTTCTTATTAAACATGAAGTGTATCTAATTTGATGAGGTTTTTTGGGGGGGGTTAATGTGGGTTTTTTAACGAGTTTTTGAGAAACACTGGCATAAAAAAGCTGATGGAAGGTAACTCTCGGACCTAGAAGCACCTTCTCCCAAAATGCTCTTAAGGGTTGGGACATCCTCTTGAATAAACTGGGCTATGGCATAGAGCAGGAGTGGGCAACTGTGCAAACCTAGGGGGGCATATTAAGCCTCCAGGAGGCCTTGGAGGGCCACACCCATCCACCACACCTGCTCCTACAAAAAAGAATTGCTTCCACATACCCTGTGGAAAGCATTTTCACCATGCTTGGGGGGCTCCTTGGACATTTTAGGTCCAGGAGAGGCCTTTTTTAACAACAGGAAATGAGCAGAAGTCACTCCCTGATCACTTCCTGTTTCAAAAAAGATCTGTCCTGGGCCTACATTTGCTTTGGGGGGAGGGACAAAATGGGGTGGAAATGTGCCCCATGCCCCCAAAGGAAAACACCTTAGAGTCACCATAAGTCAAAAACAACTTGAAGGCACACAATAAACAAATTCAAAGACATAGCCGTGTTAGTCTGGATCAGTATGCAAAAGAATTTTGTAGCAACTTTGAGACAAAGAAAGAAATTTATAGCATGAGGTTTCATAGACTGGGTCAACTTGCATCTGATGAAGTAGATCCAGTCTGTGAAAGCTCGTGCTACAAACTTTCTTTCAATAAGTCTCAAAGGTACTACAAGATCACTTTGCATACTTTTGGGGTATTGCAGAACATCCCTATGTAAAAGCTCTTAAAAACTTTGTTACAATTTAACAGTTAAGAAATGAATAAGAAAATATTGAGATCTAGATGCCCAGTGGAAGTATTTAACATTTTAGTTGACTTTGGTTTTTTGTCAAAATAATTCTTCAGGAATATGTGTGTGTGTGCGTGCGTGCATACAAACAGAACATTCATGTTGTAACTTCTTTCTTCTAAGATTGTCTTACAAAGCCATAGTACAAGAGTGACTACAAAACAATCAAGTGGAGACAAATCTTTTCGGTGTGACTATGATGGCTGTGGGAAACTGTATACTACTGCCCATCATCTTAAGGTAATTTCTAGAAGTATTCAGTCACTCTAAGCAATAAGATTGTGGTCAGAAAGTTGTGCAAATGTACCAAAAAATGGATGGATAGCATTTTTAATTTGTATCTTCAGTCCAGGGGTTCTTGTGTTCTGCTGTGTTAAGGGGCCCAGTTCCTTCCGTTTTTTTTTCTTTCTTTGCACATGTGTCTTTGTTTAGCAGACTATTATGTAAAGAATCTTTGAAGAGGTGAGACCCATCATGAGCATTCTGGACCCATGCCCTTCCTGGTGGTTAAAAGCAGCCCGAGGGGGACTGGAGGATTGGGTAAGGGGAGTAGAGAATGCATCAAGGCAAGTTTCCATTTTGCCTAAAAGAGGTTGTGCTGAGACCATTACTGGGGGGGGAATGGTTTTTATCTTGCCTAAAACAGGCTGTGGTGAGGCCATTGAAACAATCTTCCCCGGACCCCACCGTACTAGAGATCTATCAGCCAATCTCCAATTTCCCTTTTTTGAAGCAAGGCTCTAGAGTGTGTGGTGGCCTCTCAGCTCCAGGAGTTCCTGGGTGAAACAGATTATCTAGATCCATTTCAGTCTGGCTTCAGACCTAGCTATGGGACAGAAACAGCTTTGGTTGCCTTGGTAAATGACCTACACCAAGGGTGGGGAACCTTTGGCCTTGTAGATGTTTGGGACTATAATTACCATAATTCCATGCCACTGGCCATGCTATGACTTGTGGGAGTTGAAGTCCAAAACATCTACAAGGCCAAAGGTTCCCCATCCCAACCTACACAGAGATCTAGTAAGGGGGAGTGTGTCCCTGTTTGCTCTACTGGATGTCTCAGCAGCTTTCAATACCATCAACCATGGTATCCTTCTGGGTTCTCTGTCTACTGTCAGTAATGGACTGGATGAGGGTGGGCCAATTGACATTTAAGGTAGACAAGAGAGAAGTGTTCTTGGTCAGTTGAAAGACAGATCCAGGAATAGGGATTCAACCTGTGCTGGATGGTGTTACACTCCCCCTGAAATCTCAGGTTTACAGCTTGGGCGTACTCTTGGACTTGGAACTAAGGCTAGATGCTGAGGTTTCAACAGTGGCGAGGAGTGCATTTGCACAGTTAAAACTACTGCACCAGCTGCACCCATTTCTTGAGAAGTCATATCTGGCTACAATGACACATGCCTTTACATCCCTTTTGGACCAATGCAATGCATTGTACATGGGGCTGCTTTTGGAAACGGTTCGGAAACTTCAGCAAGTCCAAAATGCTGCAGCTAGGTTGTTGACCGTGACTGGTTACAGAGATCACATGACTCCCCTGTTGAAACAGCTTCACTGGCTACCAGTCCATTTCTGGGCGGAATTCAAAGTGCTGGCTTTGACCTTTAAAGCCTTACATGGCTTGGATCCAAACTATCTGAAAGACTGTATCTCCTTATACAACCCAGTTCAAGTTTTAAGATCTGCAGGGAAGGGCTTTTTTTCAGTCCCACCACTTTTGCAAGAGCATTTGCTTGAAGACTCAGGAGAGACCTTTCTCTGTGGCTGCTCCCAGGCTATGGAACTCTTTTCCATGGAAGATCTAGTTGGCTCCATCTCTGTTTTCTTTGCTGACAGTGAAGATGTTTCAAAGATGGCCTTTGAAATTTAATTATGGAATAGCAGTGTGTCAGGAATGTGTCAGGAATGTAGTGTACTGTATTTTTTTTATCTCTTTACTGGTAATTGTATTTCAAATGTTTTTACTGTTTTAAAACATACTTTAAAAATAATGCTGTGATTTAATTTTGTAACTTTTGTAAATTAATATTTCAGCTTTATCTTTTTAAAATTATTATAATCCACCTTGAATCCCATCTCAGGAGAAAGGTGGGATATAAATTCAATAAGTAATTAAATAAATAAAGTGCATTAATGGGGAAAATATCAAGATGCACTTCATCATTATGTCTGTGTTTTGTCAGGATATTAGGACATACAGTAGATTTATTTTATAAAGAGCTGAGATGTAGCAAACAGTCTGTAGAGAGTTGCAAAGCTAGCTGCCAGCAATTTTAAAAAGCTAGCTGGGTAAATGTATCAGTATTGCTGGGCTCTGAGCCCAGGAGCTGGGTTGTGCAGATCTGAGTTAAGCTTGTCAATTCTGTGTTGAATTTCACAGAGGGAAGATGTTTTTCTTTTGAATGCTGTATATATTCATAAACACTCTTCATTATGCTCAAGTAAAGAACAAGATTATTTTAGACACAAAGCCTGTGTCTTTGCCTTTATTCTGATGCCTGAAGGAACAAATACTCTGCTACCATTTATTGCTGCCTGGACCTGTTTAGGTTCCCAGTGCATGCTATAACACCTGACATGTTTTGGGTGAAAGTGCAATCCTAACTCACAGAGATGGCTGAGGGCCAGTGGAATCAACATTAGTCTAGCTGAAACAGTTTTGAATCTAAACCTCTTAGCCTCTATCCCACCTAAAGTTTGGAAACCTCTTTGCCTAGGAATGCTGGAAATTGTGTAGAACAACCCTGGCCTAACTAGGTGCCAGCATAGTACCGGTAGCTGTGTATTTTGGCTGGAGGAAGTGTGGATCTGGTGCAGCTGAGCTCCTCCCTCATAATACTCCTTTACTCCCTTTTTGGCTCTTCCTAACAGATCAGTTTGGCTGGTAGTAGGGTGTTATGCCAGCATAAGAGCAGTTCAGTAGGGACAAGAGGTTCAGCCTATTCCTTCCCCCTTACAGCCAGCACATCTTTGAGTTACGTTTGCAGTGTGACCCCCTTTAGCCCTCTGTGTTGTTTAGTTCTGCACCTAAAGGTTTTGGCTGCCAGGTTGCTAGAAGAATGCCACTGTTTTTACACAGGATGCTGAGTGTTTGTGACAGCAGCCAAGTTGTGCACATGAAGTAGCTGGCTAAGAAGGGTCATGCACATCTTACTCTAGTTTCCAGTTCAACACAGGATCCTTTGCCTGTTGCTGTTATATATGTATTAGAGCTCCTACATTACTTCATGTGACCCCATTGCAAGTGCTAGGGATAGAGAAATGTTACATATTTGAGGATAAACAGATAAACAAATGATATTTTCAACAGGTACATGAGAGGTCGCACACAGGAGATCGGCCATATCAGTGTGAACATCCAGGTTGTGGGAAAGCATTTGCCACAGGTAAGGTAATGGAATTCTTTGTGTGCTTTTATTGATGAAAACTTGAAACTGCCTTTCTTGTTGATTTTTTTTAATCTAAAAAAATTAAGAACAATGTATATATTTAGGAAGAAAAACACATCTCTCCGTTATGTTATTTGGTGTTGGCTTGAGTAATGATTTGTACCATGATACTGTGTTACTTTTTAAATTGTTTTAGCAGAGGGGCGGGGTATAAATAAATGTTATTATTATTTTGTATTATTATTATTAAATAGTTGTCATTCTAAATAGTGGCTTTCCTGAACTGATCTTCAAACAGGAACAGAATTTAAAAAGCGATTATGAAATATTCCAGAGACAAATCCATTGGTATAAAGAGATGATTAAGAAGTAATTAGTACTACAGTCAATTATACCCTGGACATTTTTGACCTTCAGGGTATTTTAGATTTTAAAACATTCATATAATCTTTTTCAAGGTTATGGACTAAAAAGCCATGTCCGAACCCACACTGGAGAAAAGCCATATAGATGTTCAGAAGAAAACTGCACAAAGTCCTTCAAGACTTCAGGAGACTTACAGAAACACATCAGAACGCACACGGGTACATATTTTTTT
This sequence comes from Gambelia wislizenii, assembly GCA_030847615.1. Classification (NCBI taxonomy): domain Eukaryota; kingdom Metazoa; phylum Chordata; class Lepidosauria; order Squamata; family Crotaphytidae; genus Gambelia; species Gambelia wislizenii. Next base: position 366,693,019 of record JAUMIR010000001.1, read on the forward strand.
AATGTAGTCAGTTTCTGTTAATCTGTTCATAATAAGTTTTTTTTTTTTTACATAAAAAGGTCTTCTAATGGGATCAGTCTGATCACAGTTTGAATTTATGGTAAGCCTGTTTTCCTCTGAGTTCCTACTTGTTCCAACAATTCCATTTGAAGTTTAAAGTTGCAATCCTATACACACCAGGGAGTAACTCTGATTCTGCACAGTGAGTTGTATGTTTGAGTAGACATGTATAGGATTACACTGTTAATTCTTTTTGCACATCCTAAGTATATCATTACAGTGCAAACAATAAAAAAATTAAAACTGCAGAAAGCAGTATAAAATTATAACAAACACAAAGAGCAGTAAAATGCAGTAGTACCAATAACAATAATCATCATCTTTCAAAAATAGAGGGGTGGGGGAGGATCACATCAATGAAGTATATAAAACCTGTTGCTAGGTGGATTTATCTGGAGGCTGTTCTACAACAGGAGGCCACCATGAGAAAGCCCCTCTCTCAGTTGTCACCTTTCTCAGCTCTTGTAAGGTTAGAAGGTTTTATGGATAGGCCTCCATAAATGATACCATCTGAGTAACTTCATATGGGAGAGATCTGTGCAGCCCTTTAAAGGAGAAAATTGGCACCTAACAATCAGTCTCTTGTATCCTGTACAAGTTGATGTTTCTGAGTAATCTTCATATTCCCCACCCAACATCTTCTTGTAATCTAGTCAGGACTTTACCAGGATGCTCAATACTTGTTTTTGTGTGCCTTCAAGTAATTTCCAACTTATGGCAACCCTAAGGTGAACGTATCACAAGGTTTTCTTGACCACATTTGTTCAGACGAGGTTTGTCCTTGCCTTCCTTGGAGGCTAAGAAAAATGTGACTTGCCCAAGGTTACCCAGTGGGTTTCTATGCCTGAGCAGAGATTTGAACTCTGGTTTTCAGAGTCATGGTCCAGTGTTCAAATCATTATGCTCAGTACAGAGGGATGCATTTCTAAAATAGTTTGTTTTTTGGTTCATATAATATAATATTTCAGGGAGAGGTTGGTTTGGTTTATGACCTCTCAAGAAAAACAAATCATCAGCAGCTGCAGCTCCCATCATCCTTTACTATTGCATAAAATCCAGTCCAATGTATATACATTATTTCTATCTGTCTACATATTACATCTATTTCCTCCACAAATACTGAGTCTTCATCTTCTGGTAGGGCTCCTTCACACATTATTTGGCAGCAATCGTGCATTCATTGAGAGTAACCATTAGTCAGTGTTAGCAAGTATATCTGTGTAATGCAGCTATATTCAAATATGTTACATTAATGCATTACATTGCTAAGATTTCCCAATCAAATTTATGTGCAAAGCAGCTGTTATTCTTTAATCTCAAAATTTACTCTGATTTTACTGCCCCAGTACAAAAATCACTCATATTTACTCTTCAGGTTCCCTACCTAATGTTGCCAAACTCATCTCCTCACTTTTAGTTGTACTCCTAAGGACTGATCTACACTGTGGTAGCAGCACAACCTATATGTTAGAATGTGGGTTGTGCTAAACTCATATAAAGTGAGATGGGGCAGCTTAAAGCAGAGAATTGGCAAGTGATAGAGTGCAGGGGCAGACAACTTTGGCCCTCCAGATGATGCTGGGCTTCAGTTCCCACCATCCCTTATCATTGTTTGTGCTAGTTAGTGCTTATGGGATTTCCAGGCCAGCAGCATCTGGAGGGCCATAACTTGCCTACTCCATGATAGTGAATCCTACCCCTGCCTGCTGCTTTTTGCTCCCAGCCCTCTCCCCAGTTCTTTTTCTTCCAGCAGGGCTTGCTTCCAGACTTAGAGCCCCACTGAGAGAAAAGAGTTGGGGAGAGAGGTCTGAGCAGGGGGAGGGAGCATTCAGCACAATACTTCCACCCACTGCTTTAAGTCCTGTGCCACCACAAAAACACAGTTCACTCCTGTTGAATATAGCCTATAATGTAGTACTCTGGTTTACAACTGTTGTGGAATATCTTTGGAGGATGAAGACGGGCTTATGGCAATGAGAAAGGCAAGTATATTCTCATTTGGATCTCTTTCCTTAGAGAACAGCTTTTGACTTCTAATATAACCATATACTTCCTGCTTGTGCTCTCTGAAGAAAGTGAAAAGTTTCAAGGACAGGATTTACAAACAAGTTGTGTGACTTTTTGAACAATACTATTATTTAGGTTTAAAGTAAAGACTGGCTTTAAGGAAAGGATGCTGTTGGGTTTAGGTCAGTTATTTTCTGACTGCAGCATGATACACAGTGTTAAGTAAGGATTATAGAAACTATGGCAATATGACACTTAAACCTATGCATCTTTTTGACAGAAGATTGGCAAACTTTACTAAGGAAATTCTTTTACCAAGAAGCTAAAAGTTACCTTTCAGAGAAATCATTTTAAGATTTTTTAGTATACACTGTTATATAGCAGTAGTCAGGTATTTGATAACAATATCAGTAATACATTGAATTATAAAATTTGTGCTTTCACCCATCCCTCTTAGGCTTCTCTCTGTGGCATGACAGTAGACAGAGAATCGACAGGTGTTAGCAAAAGCCCATGAGAAAATACAGCACAGGAGCATGAGGGTATGCCAGCAATATAACATTAACTGTAGGGTTATTGCTTAGTATAGCCATGTATAAAATAGGTCTGTGTAAGTAAGACAGGGAAACAGATGCTTTTTTCTTAGAACAGCAGCATGGGTGAGTTTAATACTAGTCATTTAAACTTTATATGAGAGACAGGAAATATGTAGCCACCCAGATATTCTTGGTCATTAGCCCTCATCATTAGCTATTCTGTGGTTCAAGCTAATTGGAATTGCAGTCAAACATCTGGAATGCCATGATATAGTATTATTGTGTTTACAGATGAATAATTTAACACTGCTCAATATCTAAAATAGCAGAAAAAGTTTGTTTAAAAAGATTCTGTGTATTACATGTTACATACAAAATGTTTGCCTCAAAGCTCTACCAACACTGTCCCCCATTTTAAAAAGTAGTTGTTAAGTACAGAACAGCCTTTCAGTTATTTATGGGAAAGGGGTAATTCACAAAACAACCAATTTAGCTAATGGGCAGTTTCTAAGCTATTGTGTGTGCACATTCAGTATGTTAGGCACAGGCCAGTGAAGGCAAAAATCCAATGCAAACGATAGTATATTCACACAATGGAGTTTCTCCATCAGCATTGTCTACATTAGATGTTGCTGATACAGAACCTGCAAACCACATTGAAATGCTCCAAGTTTGTTTATTTATTTGATTGAAAGGAGATAAAAATTGCTAAAAAATAAATGGACAATTACTACATATGTACAGGCAGTTCTGTTGTACCTATGACTGTTTGTTACAGCCAGTATGTTCACTGAAATAAATATACACGGGGTCAAACTATAAGTATGTTTAATGATAAGTCAGATCCACTAAATTCAAAGGGCTACTTTTGTAGTACTTAGAATTGTACCTGTAATTAGTTTTGTAGCGTAAATGCAGTCTGATTAGTATATTCTGCTTGGTAATAGTAATAGATGTACTATCAAATTTTTGACACACAACTGAACTGAGGCTAAAGATTATTTTTAAAAATCTGATTTGCTTATCTTGATTTTTGTATTTCTAGGAGAAAGGCCCTTTAAATGTCCCTTTGAAGGTTGTGGTAGGTCATTTACAACATCTAACATTAGAAAGGTTCACATCAGGACACATACAGGAGAAAGACCCTATTATTGTACCGAGCCAGGATGTGGGAGAGCATTTGCAAGTGCAACTAATTACAAGAATCATGTGAGAATACACACAGGTATTTGAATTATATTTTATAGCATCTTCCATCAAGCTGTATCTCTGAGATCTTCTCCCCAGTTGTGTTTCAGACATAACAACTTAAGTCTTCTTGCAAAAGACTCCTCATTCTGCTTTTAAACCTGAATTCAGAATGTTTTCTCATAATGATTGGAAGCAGTTTAGAAGATACAAAATAACATGAATGCAATTTCTGTATAGGAGGCAGGGAACTAGCCCAAGGACTGCGACACTAAATGGAAATCTTAAATATTAAACAACTATAGGCTGTAAACTTGAACTTTAAGAACTTCGCAAACTGTGTTCTGTGGAAAGATTGTGAAACAGTTGAGATGTACAGTTGTCCCTCCCCATTTTTGGGTTAAGTATTCGCAGATGCTTTGTGGGGGGGGGGCTCGTGGGGGGGGAAGGGGATGGGATAGGGGAGCACAAGGAGGGAGTGCATTCACTGACATGGGCAGGGAGAAAAGGGGATGGTATGAGATAGCGTGAGGAGGGAGGATGTTTGTGTTCACTTGCTCACTTGTGTGGGTGGGCAGGAAGAAGGGGATGGGATGGGGAAGTGCAAGGAGGGAGGATGCATGCATGTATTCCCTTGCTCACTTGCTTGGGTGGGGGAAGGGGATGTAATGGGATGGGGAGAGCACAAAGAGGGGGGGATTTGGGGGGTAGAGATATTCATGCTTGTTCACATGAGAGGGGGGGGAAGGGGAAAGGGAATGGGAAAGGTGTTCCCTTCCTCCTCCTGCTCTCTCCCCAGTTCCACACCCCCATCCCCACTGCTTGCACGAGTGAGTGAGTGAGGGAGGGAGTGAGGGAATGCGTGCATGGCTGGCCCAGCTACTTTGCCAGTACAGGTACTTTGTGAGTGTGTATGTGTGTGTGTGTGTTAAATTGGATTGGGGGTGGGGCCTAGAGATATTCGTATTTTTCCCCTTTCATGGAGGGACTGCACCTCTAACCCTCACAAAACTTGACGGACAACTGTAATATTTTCTTATCCATGCTGGTTTCAATCCTTTCCTTTCTGTGCTTATTTCCTATACAAAATTTCCCTCAATCTGCTATTTCTTTGGAAAATATTATATGGTACAAATTGACACCATCTTTCAGCATTCCTTAGTCCCAGTGCAAGGCAGAACTCCATGTAGTTACTTTTTCTCATGGAAGTGGCAAGCACCATTTTAAAAATATGAATTCTTAATGTATTGTAGTATTCTTCTTGTTATGATCCCATCATTCTTCTTCTGGCCCCTAGCCCTTTGTCACACTTTTTAAAAACATGGAGTGAAATAATTTGTATGATGGTCACACTGTGGGGAGGTGGAGTGGGGGAAAGGGATAATAGATCAGATATTAAAGAAAAAGTGCCAAATGGGTATCTTGCAGGGAACACAGAAACTACCTCCTGCTTCCATAGTCTGGACCATACTACTTCTGCTGTCCTTTTCAATATAGATTTTAATATAAACATTCAGTTTTTCTCAATTCTTGTATCTTCCTACCTAGGAGAGAAGCCTTATGTATGTACAGTCCCTGGCTGTGATAAGCGATTTACAGAATATTCCAGTTTATACAAACATCATGTTGTACATACACATTCCAAACCTTATAACTGTAATCACTGTGGGAAAACATACAAACAGATTTCTACACTTGCAATGCACAAGCGGACAGCACACAATGATACTGAGCCAATAGAAGAAGAGCAAGAAGCATTTTTTGAGCCACCTCCAGGTATGTGGTTGGTTATCATTGTCCATTTGGTTTTTCTCCCATATAAGCCACCTCAAATAGGTATTAATCCTTATTGTCAGCTCATAACATCTTAACATGGAAGTTAAAACACTAGAAATAGACATGTAACTGCTTTCTTTGTACCTACACCAAGGCTCTGTGGGTGCTTTCAAACTATCTGTTTTCTTAAAGTTCATGGGATAACTTGTTACAAATACTTGGCACGCAAAAGTCTTCAGGATGGGAAATGAATTTAAATTATCTTTTGTCCCTTTTTAGTTCTGTGATTCAGTTATTCTAACTTGTGTAGCTTTGATTCATTCAATATTAAAAGTAGTTATTTCTCACCTCTTAACATAGATTAGGTGAAAACTTGGGAAACTCATTTTGTTCTCCTTCTGGCCCTGCTGGCTAGGGAATTCTTGGAACTGTAATCCAAAAAAGTAAAATGGTTTGGGCATGCCTAAATTGTCATGTCCTCTAGCTTGTCCCATTCAAAATGCTTAAGTGAAAGCTACTTTCCATGCACAGGAGTGCTGATGAACTAAGAATCATTTCATTTTTAGTACCCTAAAGATACAAACACCAGTGAGTGTCAAAGTGGAATACTGAAATATTATAAATAAATTGGAAATAGGCAACCTTAACAATTGTTTAATTTGGCTAATCTCCTTTTAAAGCCATTTAAATTAGTGACTGTTACCACATTTCTGGCAGTTAATTCTTCTAAGAGACGTATGCTCCATGTGAAAAAGCACTTTCTCCTAAAACTAATACTGCTGATCACCAATGACTTTGTGATCCAGTATAGTGGGAGAGAGAGAGAGAGAGAAGAAATAATCTATTTATGTTTCCCTTACTATGTATACATTTATAAAGCTCTCATATGCCCTGCTATTGTGTAGTTTCCTCCAAACTACAAAGATCCAAACATTTTAGCTTTTATTTGGAAGGAAGGTGCTCTATCCCCTATTGCATTTTTCTGCATTTATTCCAGTTCCACAATCCCCTTTCTGTGATGGGGTGACCAGGCCTCTAGATAATATTCAGATGCAGCCATACAATAGCTTGGATACAGGTGCTTTTCCATCTGCAGGAGCACTCCCTGAAGAGAGTTATTTTCACAACATTACTGTATATGGAAAATGGGTGAGGAAGCAATATTTGCTGATTCTTCTATGTGGTCTCTGAGCCTCACACAAATTGGTTTCGTACCTAAACAGAGACCTCATTCAGAAACCTCTAGAGCTACAGTAGCTTGGCAGGAATCCCTCCCCCTCCATCTCCCGTGTACTGCAGATATCCCAGCCCACTAAGCTACTGTCCTTTCTGTTTCCCTCTGTTTGCCAGCAGAGTGACATGGTTCTCTCTCTCTCTCTCCAGTATTTGGTATTAAGATGTCCCACACAATTGAGGACCCTCCAGAGCAATTTTCAGAGTGAAATGAGGTGCTCAGGATGGTAATGGTGGGGAAGCAACAAAAACAAAAATGCCCCCTCCCTCATTCTGTCAACAGAAATACTGTGCTTGGTTGGAAGTCTACCAGGGCAAACAGAGTGCTTCCTTTTTGAAATGGCCCATAAATTTATCCCTTGCATGGATTGTTTTGCTACTATATATGAAGCTGATCTGAGCAACAAAATGGCAAGTGATGTTCAGTGTTTCTTAGTAATATGCAAGGGAGATGCAGGGATGGAGTGGGGGAGGAATTAAAGTTCACACACAAATGTATAGGGCCTGAACTTACAGTAGCTTCCCATAAAAGAGATCTTGGGGTTATTGTGAACAGCCTTATTCAGGCATTCAGATTCTAAAGTGTTCTAACCTTCTCATTTCTCAACAGAAAAAGTCTTGGGAAATGTAATTGTATACAGCTGATAGAACAGAGAAAGTGTTCCACACTAGCTGGAACTCTTAAGTGACTATGATTCATTGGAACACTGTAACTATTCAGCTGGTTAGAGTGTCACTTCCAACCTGTCAGCTGGTAAGAGGGCGCATACTCCTGTTCTAAGCTGGAATATGTGTCCTCATTTTCTCGCTGTGCTTTGGAATCAGAATCCCTTACTCAAATGGGAACCTCTGCTTGGTCTCTTTTGCAAACACAAGGGGAGTTTCCATTTCCAGGAAGGCAAATCTTGGTCCACTACCCTGAATAATGTAGTTTAATCTGGAAACCTGATCACTTTATTGTCCATCCCCTACTCAAGGATGCAGATTTAGATACCACTGGTCCCAATACAACATTGGATTCCACTACCTGTTTCCCTTTTTTGCATTGTTTCCCATTTTTCTTCCATTGCATTTCACTCCTGCTAGCTCTCTACGTTTATAAATGGTTTTTCCTTGGGTTTTTTTCCAGGCTATGAGGCTGTGTTCTGGAATAGTTTCTTTCTGACATTTCGCCTGCATCTGTGGCTGGAATCTTCAGAGAAGCCAGCCACAGATGCAGGCGGAACATCAGAAAGAAACTATTCCAGAACATGGCCTCACAGCCCGGAAAACCCCCCAAGGAAAATCTATGGATGCTGGCCATGAAAGCCTTTGACTTCACATATAAATGGTTTATTTTCAAGCTAATAGTATTCACAGAAGGGATTTTATGGCCCTGCCTGCTCTTTCCGTTTCTGATACAATGCAAACTTAAACCCTTTTAAAATAAATGTCTCCATACCAGTGCCAGCACAAGGGGTGTGTGGAGAGGCCAAATTGCACCAGGTGATACCATAGGGGGGAGGGCTGATACCGACCTTAGTAATGCCACAGCTACATACAAAAGAAAGATTAGAATGAACATTTACACATCACTTCAGTTAAACATTTTTCTGGTAACACAATTCAAGCTCTGTCTTTTTCCATGGAGGGAAACCATGTTTGCTAATGAATAATTTTTTGAATAAGCAACTGATACTGTTTTTTGTGTCCCAGTGCTGATAAGCAGAGATTAATGTTTAATAAAACATAAATCATAGTGCAAGTTTATTTTAGATTAAAACCTATGCAAAGTATAAAAGCCAACTGGCTCATTTTATTTTATATGCAAAAAGGACACCTTTGTCTCATTTTTCATGTAGGCTGCATGGGAACTAAGTCTACCTCTCTTTAATTGAATAGGTCAAGGTGACGATGTTCTCAAAGGACCTCAGATAACATATGTAACAGGTGTTGAAGGAGAGGATGTCGTTTCTGCACAGGTTGCTACGGTGACACAGACAGGGCTAAGCCAGCAAGTGGCACTTATTTCCCAAGATGGAACCCAGCATGTAAGTATTCATCTGTCCGGGAAAGCAGCCAAATGCTGGCAAAAGTATAAGAAATATTTAGGAAAGCAGCCAACTCTTAATAACAAGGCAGTTTAAGTAAAGTCCAGATAAGAGTTGACAGAAACAAGCAGGGATATGCAAAGAGTAGTCTAGCAACCAGTCCAAGAGTCATAGGCTTACAGAAATCATTGTGGGTCCCAAAAACAAGTCCATAGGTCAACAGAATTAGGCAACAGTGTAGTCAGGATCAGTCCACAGTTTAAACAGGAGTCAAGGCAGCAGGAACATGGAGTCAAAGATAACCTCCAGGAAGCTTTAGCCAGAAAGATCAGTTGATCTCTGACAAAGGCTCCATAGCTCCCCCAAGGTGTATATATAGTAATATAGGCTGTGCCAGGTGGTCCTTAATGAGCCGGTGTTTCAGATAAAGCCTCATCGATCTCCTCCTAGCTTCCTTTTGGGATCTCTGCTGGCTGAAGGACGGTATGGGTAAATCTGTCTCCTCTTCCTCCTCATCTGAGTTGGCAGGGCTTGCTGCTGGGACTGGAGCCAACCTACTAGGACCAGACTCTTCCTCTGCTTGTGATTGTATGTTGGCAGGATTCCCTGCTGTGACAGGTGTAGATAAACCTGTGCCATGGTCCATAGGGCCATTTTCTGCCCTGTCCTCCTCTAATTCCATACCTGTATCAGACCACTGTGCATGACATTGTCATGTTAAAGCCATCCCAACAAAACAGAAGGTGGTGGCTGGCACCCTGTCGGTGAATTACAATGGCATAACTTAGACATGCCATTGCAGCTCACTTTTCATAGTTGTTGTGGAAGTTGAATTTTAGAGCAATGAAATCATCTGCCGGGACCTCCAGAAGACTTCTGAAGGTCTCTGTGGGTGCCTGTCACTTCATATCCAGCTATAGGAAAATAGCTAGATGTTTGTCTATTGGTCCCTCTGCTCACTATCAACCAGGAAATGCCCAACTTCAGGTGGGGGGGGGGCTGCAAATTAGAAAAGGTGAGTTGGGGGAGTTGGATGGAACACTGTCACAGCTACATATCATAGCTACTTCAGGATTGCAGCCAATGCAGGACCTAAATAAAGATTAATTAGAATTTGTTAAGTTTAAAATGTCTATTCTACTTTAAAGAGTGGGGAAATGAATTTATTCTGACCCTGAAATGTTCTAAGCATTAATTGGTGAAAGGGTCCTACAAAAAACAGGTGTCATATCCTTGATGGTTATAGAGAAAAGATCTACTGCTCATTAGAGCTGTTTTAGACAAGTACTGTAGAATTTGGAAAAGAGGTGGGGGATGAGTAATATTTTTGTCTCGTGAGAAAATTTCCCACATCTCTTTCTTGTTTTATTTGACCAGTAGACAACTGATGACTGATCAGTTTATTATTTAAAATTATTAAATTATTTAAAAATTATTTACTTTTGTAATTCACATCTGGCACACTACTAAAATAAATATATGCCCATTCTAATGGGGGAAACATCTAAGGGTTAAAGTTCTTGTTTAAAATGCTAGTAATCTTTATTTTAATAGTTACTTTATTACAGTCGTCCCTTCACATTCGCGGGGGTTCCGTTCCGCGGACCCCCGCGAATGTGAAAAATCTGCGAATAACAAACACCCGTCCCCCTCCCTCCCCAGGCCTTCGCGGGGCCTTGCTAGGCCCCGCGGAGGTCTCCCCGGCCCTCCCTCCCTCCCTCCCCAGGCCTTCGCGGGGCCTTGCTAGGCCCCGCGGAGGTCTCCCCGGCCCTCCCTCCCTCCCCAGGCCTTCGCGGGGCCTCCGGGGGTCCCACGAAGGCCTCCCCACCCCTCCCCAGGCCTTCGCGGGGCCTCCGGAGGGCCTCCGGGGGTCCCGCGAAGGCCTTCGCACCGCTCCCCAGGCCGTTGCGGGGCCTCCGGAGGGCCTCCGGGGGTCCCGCGAAGGCCTCCCCACCCCTCCCCAGGCCTTCGCGGGGCCTCCGGAGGGCCTCCAGGGGTCCCGCGAAGGCCTTCGCACCGCTCCCCAGGCCTTCGCGGGGCCTCCGGAGGGCCTCCGGGGGTCCCGCGAAGGCCTCCCCACCCCTCCCCAGGCCTTCGCGGGGCCTCCGGAGGGCCTCCGGGGGTCCCGCAAAGGCCTTCGCACCGCTCCCCAGGCCTTCGCGGGGCCTCCGGAGAGCCTCCGGGGGTCCCGCGAAGGCCTCCCCACCCCTCCCCAGGCCTTCGCGGGGCCTCCGGAGGGCCTCCGGGGGTCCCGCGAAGGCCTCCCCACCCCTCCCCAGGCCTTCGCGGGGCCTCCGGAGGGCCTCCGGGGGTCCCGCGGCCTTCGCACCGCTCCCCAGGCCTTCGCGGGGCCTCCGGAGGGCCTCCGGGGGTCCCGCGAAGGCCTCCCCACCCCTCCCCAGGCCTTCGCGGGGCCTCCGGAGGGCCTCCGGGGGTCCCGCGAAGGCCTTCGCACCGCTCCCCAGGCCTTCGCGGGGCCTCCGGAGGGCCTCTGGGGGTCCCGCGAAGGCCTCCTCACCCCTCCCCAGGCCTTTGCGGGGCCTCCGGAGGGCGTCCGGGGGTCCCGCGAAGGCCTCCCCACACCTCCCCAGGCCTTTGCGGGGCCTCCGGAGGGCGTCCGGGGGTCCCGCGAAGGCCTCCCCACCCCTCCCCAGGCCTTCGCGGGGCCTCCGGAGGGCCTCCGGGCGTCCCGCGAAGGCCTCCCCACCCCTCCCCAGGTCTTTCACGGGGCCTCTGGAGGCCCCGTGTCGCGGTTTTTGGGGGGCCCGGGGGGGCCCTCCCAAAACCGCGAATAACCGAAACCGCGAATGTCAAGTTCGCGAATGTGGAGGGACAACTGTATTTTTTTTAAATCTTTCATGGAAAAAAATCACATAGTTCTGGCTGGAAATGCATAATATGTGATCAAATGCTTTGACTGAGATGTAATGCTGGTACTGGAATTAAACAATCATATTTTATTTCAGGTTAACATATCTCAAGCTGACATGCAGGCCCTTGGAAATACTATCACCATGGTAACACAAGATGGCACTACCATCACAGTGCCTGCCCATGATGCAGTTATTTCTTCTGCTGGAACACACTCTGTTGCAATGGTCACAGCAGAGGGCACTGAAGGACAGCAGGTGAACTGCATCTAAATATATAAGAATATATTTGTATATAAAAAGGCACAAAGTGGTGTCATCTATACAGGCAACAGAGATCCCTAAGTGTTGCTATAGCATTTTTGTCCATTCTTCTAGTGTTGTGGTATTTAAGTCCTTGGCACAAAAGAGTTCTGAGAATTTTCTAATCTATTCAGTTAAAATCTGCCAAGTAGCTCGAGGAATATCCAATGTTGGACTTCATCTGATAGAACACTGGGGTCCACCCAAAATGGGAGGGGGCAATTCCTTCTCTCCATGGTATCCCATGCACACCCCCAAAACTGGCTCTGAAGGGATAAGAAGCCCTTGGATCCAGTTTCAGAGCAGCATGGAAAGCTGTAGAGATGAGGGGAGTGAAAGAAAGTTGTGTTACATTGCTGTTGGAATACTAGTTTAAAATAAAATAAAGGGCCTTTTTAGCAAGATGTATAGGTTATAGTCTCACAACCATAACTTCACAACTACAGCTGTAGTCTCTTCAGATTATAAAGTTCTGTAGTATGGGCCCAGTCTAGAGAATAAAATGTACTGCTAGAAAGCTGTTGTCTGTAAATTGGAAGTTCTTTGTGGGCTCTGTGATTCACACAAGTTGATTATCTGCGCTTGCACAGTGCATTGTTTGGAACTTTTGAGAGTTATTATGTAAGTGTTTTGGTGGTAGTTCTTCCTCCACTGGTATATGTGACCACTCAGTCCCTCAGCAGCAGCATTATCGGCCACAGCAACTGCATTGAAGGAACTATTAGTGAACTTCTTTGTTGTAGTCTCTGTGCCTCGTGCAAATGGGTTTCGTGCCTGTACAGGAACCTGTATCAGAATATTCTAAAGCTGGGTCGCTTGTGGCAGCTCTACCCCCCCTCCCTATCACGTGCCACCAAACGACCATTATTTCATTTTCTTTCCACCCACCAGATGATTCACACCTATCAAAGTATTCTTTTGCTGAGAGCTAAGAATAATTTCTAATTTCTATGTTTAAACCTTCCTATCTTGTAATTAATTCTATACCTCACCTATCTCTATGTATTTCACCTCTAGATTTAAAGAAAAACCCACTTTTTTGGAGTTTCTTCTTCCTTCACCATTTCCTTTTAAGGCCTCTTCCTCCTTTTTTTAAAAAATTGTCATTTGTGACCACAAGGTATCTTTATCAGGCCTGCACAAAGAGTGCTTATTTTGTTTAGGAGAAGAACATATTGTACCATGCTGTTCTGTCCGCCAAGTCTTCCCAAACCAACCTCTGAAAAAGAGAGCACAGAGACTTAAACAGTATTGTTGGGAAAAGTCACTGAAGATAGCCAACCAGGCAGCAGCAAATCAATCTCCTTTCTCAGCTTTTGTTACTGCATCAATGCAAAGGAAGAAGGACTCTGCAAGAAAGACTTTGGTACTGACTCATTCAGTATCAAGAGAACAGACATCAGTATCAACACCAGCTAAACCATCACTAAAAGATGTTGGTTCCATGGAGTCTCCACCTACTACTTCTAATGAAGTGGTTATTTCATCCCCACGTGCTACAGACATTAGAGAAGCAGGGGAATTGGCGTCTGCTGCTTCTTCTTCAATATCAAAGCATTCAGTTTGTGTTATAGTTATGGGTTTTTGGCTTGGATTTCTCTTTACTTCTCTTTGGATTGGATTGCATTTTGGTTTGGTTCCAGACTCTGACCTAACAGCTTTATTTCTCTTTGGACTGTGTTTGGCTTGGGTTTTGGACTCTGATTCATGGCTTCACTTGGGACTTCTTGGACTTCGGTAACAGTCATTGTGTTGGCCTTGGTGGTTCCGTTTAGTTGTGTCATCTCCAAATGGCTTCGTCAGCTTGTGTGTACCTCTTGTGGGACCAAGATCCCCATGAAAGTGGTCACTCATGCTGCCTGTCATGCCTGGGTGAAGGTCATAACCTGGCGGCCTGCTCTCATTTTCAGCCATTCCAAAACTACCCTTCAAGATTCAAATCTCTCCTATGGCAAAATGCTTTGAAGGCCTCTGATAAAGCAATGGAAAATAGGCAGCTCCACACAGCCTTTGTTGCAAGTGCATCGGGCCATTCATCACTACCATCACCTTGATCCTCCATGGCCCCAACTGCCTCCAGTTCCTATATCTTGTTTTGAGAAGGTAGCTGATGCTGCCAGTTATCCCACCTCAAAGTCTGCAACTTAATCCCAGGTACCCTTGACAGATCAATTGATATGGAGGCTTCCACATTGGTTTTAAGGCACGGAGAGGAGAAGCATCATAAGAAAAAGAAGGTGAATGACCATTAGCAAACCTAGCCTTGGTTTCAGCATTTGCCATCCAAAAGACCCGAAAGATCCCCACAGCCTCTTCTGATGAAGCTGGTTCCAGAACAGGAACCTTCCATAGTGGGCTCTGTTCAGTCCAGGCATTCATTTTTCCACTTTGAACCTCCAGTGCATGAACCAGTGTAAGAAGACTCCCATCAGGTTGTTCGCATCATAACTGTCTCCAAAGGCGAAATCACTGAGTGTTTTCCAAGGGTGTTGCAGAGGTTGCCTTCAGATCGCACAAGATGGTCTATTCTGTCTCCTCCACCCCTGAGGGATCTCCCTCTGCCTCCATCTTTTCATCCTCCCACTCTGCATCATGAGTTGAGGACCAGCTTGGAATCTGGCAGCTCCCAAAGATGGGTTATCCCCATCAGAATCCCATAGACCTTGATCAAGATCTCCACCACACCACTGGTACCGTTATGAATCTGAGTGTCGTCAGTATGGACATGATTTCAGGAAGTATGGCTGTACAGATCTAAAGTGGTACAGAACCTATAGGATTCTGTCTCTATACTGTCAGTACAGACATTCTCCATGCCCAGAGTTCACTTACAAGGAGTGTGAAGAGGACTGGTACCATTGTAGGAAATTCAATACTCACTGGCATCGCCATGGATGGTATCGTAGATTGGAACCTGCTTTGGTACCATCTGCCTCAGTACTGAGCAGGTCATGGTCTCCACCTCCCCTGCCAGAGCAGCATGGGTTAGAGTCAGGCTCAGTGCAAGCCAAGCATCCTGTATATTGCTCACCTCCAGCTATACTGCCTCAGTCCTGGCCGTCAATCCCATCTCCAGAACATTGGGTGACACTGCTTCCTCCTGCTTCACTGTTCCAGCTGGGTGAGTGGTTCTTGGGGTAATCATCAGAGTTGGAGGAGTCAGACTCACAGTCTTTGTCCACTTCTTCTGGGCTTCCTGCTATATGCTCCCCTCCGACGGTTCTGGGTGAGCCTGACCTGGCCTCACCAACTGAAAATGTCAGAGCCTTTTTAGACAAGATGTTGAGAATTGCACAGGCCTTGGAGTTGGAAGTGAAGCAGCAGGGGACTGAACTGTTTGACTCTGTATACAGACAGATTCAAATGAAGGTATCAATGCCAATGTCAATTCTTCTGCTGCCATCCCTACTGAAAGTGACTTGTAAGTCCTGGATATCACCTTTGTCTATACCTGCCATCTCCAAAAGAATAGATGGCCTCTATTGTGTTGTCAAAGTGGGATTGGATTATCATCCTAAACCCAATTCAATTATCATGGAAGGCAGCCCAATCCAAGTCCCTTCAGAAGAGACACACAACACCTGCAGACAGGGCACAAAACTTGATGCCAATGCACATACGTTCTACTCAACTGCTGCCCTCTCATTTAAAATTGCCAACTACAAAGCTTGTATGTGGGCTTACCGGCAGCTCCTGTTGGAAAAATATCCCCATTCCTTGATAAACTTCCTGAGGAGAACAGATGGCTGCAATCCTTCAGGCCAAGGCCCACAGTTTGTCAGCCCATCAAATAAATATGGTGAGGCATGCTGCCGATTGCAGCAGCAAGATGTTGGCAGGAGCCATTGCATTGCAGAGGCATGTGTGGCTATGTTCATCTGGACTTTCTCACCAGGTCAGATTGACATTGAGGACCTTCCATTTGATGAGGGCAGCCTCTAACATGGAAATGGACCACAATCTTGAGCAGCTATTGCCTTGAGGGATCTCTCCAGTTCAGGCACAAATCGATCATGTGCTGGAGTTTCTCGTTTTTCTGTTGGATAGAAGTCTCTTTCGCTTTCTCCCATCAAATTTTATTAGGCGATAATGTCATCTAACTTCCAGGTCATCAGCAAGCCTTCCTGTTTCCAGAGCCATTGGTTAAAAGGTTCCTGAGGGGTTACAATAACCTTCACCCTCCAGTGTTGGGTCCTACGCCCCAAAGGAGTTTGGAATTAGTCCTCTCACAACTCTTCAGAAAGCCCTACAAGTCAATCATGTCTTGTGATGTACTTCTACCTACTTGGAAGACAGCCTTCTTGGTGGCTGTTACATCAGCCAGAAAGGCAGGAGAGCTATGTCTTCTGGGTGTGGACATGCCTTACCTGAGGTTTCACAGGGACAAGGTAGTTCTTAGACCAATCATATCCTGTCTGCTGAAGTAGTGACATCTTTTCACTTGAATCAGGACATTGTATTGCCTGTATTAATGCAGAACCCAACCTCAGATCTTGAACCTGCCCTCCATTGCTTTGATGTTTGGCAGGTGCTGATATTTTATGTGGATAGGACAGGCCTTTTGCAAGTCCCAGAAACTTCTTGTGCTACTCCTCTGAGAAAAAAGGATTGCCAGTCTCTTCCCAGCGGCACACTTCTTGAAGTGGGATGTTTCTACCACTCTACCATCCACCTAGCCTACGAATTTGTGAAGAAAGACCCTCCATCTCAAATGTGCAGCCACTCCGCCAGAGCTACAGCAATGTCATCTGTCTTTCTGAGGAATGTTCCTTTGCAGAGTGTCTACATGGTCACAGTCTTTGACCTTCAGCTCCCACTGCTGATTGGATACAACGTTCAGGGCTGAAGCCACATTTGGGAGAGCAGGGCTGTTTACTTGTCTCGCATGACACACCTGCCTCCTATGGTGAGTAGTTTGCTAGCCTCCCATTTGTGTGAGTCACGGAAAAGAAGAACATATTGCTTACCTGTAACTGTAGTTTCCCAGTGGGGCGGGGGCTACAGAGCATCCAATTGCTTGGGTAGTTCCTCCCTATTTGCTCCTAGTAGGCAGGAAAAAACACACTTTTGGGGACTACCTACTGATGAGGTCATCCGAGAGGGACAACCCCAGAGTACCCAGTCTGTTTCCTGCCTACACTCCTGGTAGGACATGGGTGAGTTTTGTCTTTGCCCTTTCCCCCTCCACGTGGCCGGGGGCCATCTTGGTCCTTTGTCTGCAAGTAACAACTACAATAATAGCTAGTGCTCCAGTGGAGGAGGAAAGGGCTCAGGATTGGAATGCCAAGCAGCAGCAGCTCAAAGAAGAAAGACAAGCCCCCACCTTAACCAACGAAGATCCACTGGCTTTGCTCCATCCAAATGGGCAAAGAGCCAGCCATGAGGCAGCCGCCGCAGCCAACCTCCAGGAGGAGGAGGAAGAGGAGTGAAGTGTCCCCGTTCACGGGGAGCCCACCATCATGGCGGCGGACCCTGGCAGCCCCCCTGCCCAGGAAGAGGTCCTAACAGGAGCTGGACCAAGTTGCCCATCGCCCCTCTCAACTGGGGCAGCCATGAGTGTAGCTGGGCCATCTGGGGACAGAGTGTGTGGGGGTGGACACTCATCTCCCATGCTTGCATGGCTGAGGGAGTTGTTAGCCAGGGAAGTGGCAGGCTGGTTGGCAGCAGCTTTGTTTCAGTCCAGCTGCCTGGACTTTTCTGGGATACATCCCAAGCTTCCTTCCCTCCCATACTCCCACACACACAATTGAACCCCCTGCTGCTGCCACCAGGGATGGGAAGGGACCACGGGGGAGTGGGGGTGAAGAGCTGCCCAGCGCAAGCTGATCAGCCAGCGTGGGGAGGGAGGGGACCCGCTCTGAAGCCTGGCATCAGCTGCACCAGAGGCACGCAGCCATGTGCAGCCAGCTCCGCGGCCGTCAGATGGTTTGCATGCCTGTTTCTGGCCACCAGTGCAACCAGCATGCACTCTCCCTCCTCCCCAGGCCCAGCCAGCAGCCTACAGCGAGGAGGAGGAGGATGGATGGGCCTCAGACTCGGAGCCTGACACCCAGCGACCCCCTCCTAGGAAGTGCCCATATGGGCCCGAAGATGAGGCTGTCTCAGAACACTTCTCTGAGGAAGGAGGAGTTGACACAGGGGACATCTCTGAGAGGGAGGAGGGGGAACTCTCTGAAGAGGAGACATAGGAAACTGGCAACGCTTCACATAACTCGGCACACCATTTCAATGGGGATGATTTCCCAGTTCAATTCAGAAAGGCTGTGAGAACTTTGGGCCTGAAGCTTCCCCTATCCCAGCATCCACAGATGGATCTGGATTTACCAGAGATTTCTGGGGATTTTTTTCCCTGACTGCCAGCCTACGGGCTGGAAATGCCTCTTCCTGCTTCACTCATGCGCATGATTCGCGATGAGTGGGGTTCACCAACAGTGGCCAGGGCTCAACTTAGCTATGCAAAGAAGCTCTGTTCACTTCCCAAGAAAGTAACGGACAAGCTGCAAGTCTCATTCATCAATGCTCCTTTTCCAGCTCTCGTATCTTCTGCAGTTTTTTGCTGCAATGGCAAGGACATGTTGAAGGTTATGGAGGAAGAAGCATGGACACCGCTGTAAAAAGGATGCACAAGGCACTCACCCTAGTGATAAGGGCCTCCACTACTGCCACTATGATGGCCAGAGCCGCCATACAGTGGTCTAAGGACATGTTAGCGGATATCCCTTTCTCAGAAACCAGAATCCAGCAGGACCTCCACAAGCTGGCAAAGGTCTTTGCATTCCTAGCCAACAGCACCCTGGACTCTATCCAGTTTTGCGCTCGGGCGCAAGGGGCAGCAGTGGTGGCTAGGAGACAAGTTTGGCTCAAGTCCTGGAGTGCCGACTTTAAATCCAAACAGAACCTGGTTCTCTCCCTGTTCTTAGGTGAGAAGTTGTTTGGGATGTCACTGGAACCAGTAGTAGTGGAAGACAAGGACAAGAAGAAGAAAACACTAGCCTCACCCCACAAAGGGGAGGACAAGCAGTCTTTGAGATTTTATAGGTCCTTTTGTTCCTCTAGGTCATTCCAGGCCAACTCGTCATCCTTTCCTGCCTTTCAATCCAGGACCTCCAGATATTCCAGACCTCGTTGGGGAGAGAACAGATATCAGCGTAGAAACCAAGGGGGAGGTGCGAGTAAATCAACCCAGCCTCCCACGGTCAAGACCCAGCACAAGAGCCAGCAATGACAGCATTCCCCCCCCCCCATAGGGGGACATCTTCAGACCCATGTGGACACTCGGTAGAAGTCTACTTTGGACAAATGGGTCCTTGGTCAATTCATCACATTGAAGCGGAACACCTTCAGGGCTCACTCAACCGCAGGACCAACTGGCTCAGCCAAACCAGTATTGATCAGAGGAAATGGACCCTCCATTTGGAGGTCTTCAAGGCCGTCACACAAGGGCTGGGTTGGTTGATCCTGGACCTGTTCATGTCTCCAGTGAATGCCAAGCTACCCCAGTTCTTCTCTCAGTTTCTCATTTCCTGAAGGAGGGAGTGGAGGCTATGGATGCCCTAACAACTCCTTGGCCTTGGACACTGCTGTACACATTCCCTCCTATCCCTTTGATAGCCAAAGTGATTGCCAATGCCAGGTCCGAGAAAGTGGACCTCTTTCTAATTGCTCTGGCTTGGCCTCGAAGGGCCTGGTTCTCTGACAGCCTCGCCATGGCAACAGATTCGTTTCCGCTTCTGAGTTGTCTGGATCGCCTTGCCCAGGACCAAGTACATCATCCAGACCCAGACTGGCTACAGCTCCACGTGTGGAGGTTGAATGGAGGATGCTGAGCTCAAGGGGTTACTCTTGCACAGTAGTGGAGATCATCCTAGCGTCTAGACACCAATCAACACAGAGGATTTATGAGTACACCTTCAGGGTGTTTCGGAGGTGGTGCAGACGCAGGGGTCACAATTTTCTTGATGTTATGGTTCCAACTCTTTTAGACTTCCTACAGGATGGCGTGACTGCGGGTCTTCGCCCCAACACCATAAAGAGACAAGTTGCGGCTATTATGTCATTCATGCCACCGGAGAGGGCATCCAAGGTCTCCTCTCACCCCCGTATAAGATGCTTTATTAGGGGCTTGTCTAATATTGCACCTCCTCCGGCACATAGATTTCCTTCATGGGATCTGCATACCGTGCTGAAGGTTTTGACAGTGGCTCCCTTCAAGTCTTTGAGGGCAGTCCCACTAAAATATCTCTCTTGGAACGTTCTCTTCCTGGTGGCGATCACATCAGCACAACGAGCTTTGGAGTTAGCAGCATTGTCGGTTAGAAAGAACCTTTGCATCATCAGGACAGACTCTGTCATACTTCAACTGCACCCAGACTTTAAGCCTATGGTTGACTCCATGTTCCACTGATCACAGGAAGTGATACTACCCTCATTTTGTACACATCCATCGAGGGAGCTAGAGAGGATTTGGCACACTTTAGATGTCTGTTGGGCGGTCAGAATATATCTGAAGAGGACCAGTACTTTCCGCTTCTCGGAGGCAATGTTTATCTCAGTCCATGACAAGTTTCTAGCCAGAAGGTCTCCCTGTCTACTCTAGGACAATGGATCAGAGCCTGCATTGGTACTTGCTATGAATCTTTGGGCCTGCCCGTGCCCAATGGAATCATGGCGCACTCCACTAGGAGTGCCACGACGTCAGCCTGGGAACAGGATGCACCGTTGGAGGAGATTTGCAGGGCGGCTACCTGGAAGTTGTCATCGAAATTCATCAGGCATTATAGATTAGATAAACTACAGTCTGCCGAGGCAGCTTTTGGCAGGAGAGTGCTGCAGCACATTTTCAGACCATGATAAATTCGACCATCGTCAGCTCCCTCCCTTGGTGTTATTGCTTTTTTACATCCCAAGCAATCAGATGCTCTGTAGCCCTCCCCACTGGGAAAAGGAACATTGGTCTTACCTGTGATAACGTTCTTTTCCAGTGGTGAGGCAAAGAGCATCCGGACCCACCCAAGGTGATGGCGATGCAGAGACTTTTTAAGCTGGTGAATGGTCAGTTGAGCAGGGACTTCAAGTATCTGTGGATGCACAGACTCCCTTTCCCTTTTTTGTATTATGTATATATACATTTTTTTTCTTTTGCTGATTTGAACTATATCTTATTCATTTTTTCTCCTCTGTTTTTTCCTTGTCTGGGATATATAATGAGGCTGTGACATTGACTGGCTTCTCTGGGGTCGTCCTTCCTGGATGACCTTATCAGTAGGTAGTCCCCAAAAGTGTGTTTTTTCCTGCCAACTTGGAGTGAATGGGGAGGAACTGCCCAAGCAATAGGATGTTCTTTGCCTCACCACTGGAAAAGAACGTATCACAGGTAAGACTAACATTCCTTTCTTTGAGTGGTCAGCAGCCAGGGAACTGAGGGATTGAGCAGGAACTGCACTGGTCACATGTACACGTGATGGAGGGGCTACTGCCACAATGTTTACATAACACCTCTAGAAGGTTCTGAATGATGCACTGTTCAGGAGCAGATAACCCAATTTGTGTTAGTTCACAGATAACCTCAAAGAGCTACAGTTACCAGGAAACAACCTGTCCTTCCCTTTTACCACTTTCCCATCTGTCCTAGTAGCTAATGAATATAATTCCTTCATTGAATTCTCAGATTGGCAGTCTGCTAGAGGAGGAAACTGAGATTGCACCCTTTGCCAACAGACAGGAGACATGTGCACTACTCCTTCAGATACAGGGTTTTACCCAGATATTGGGCCTTAGGCTCTACTTAAAGGACAATCCACTACTTAAAGAATGATGAGAAAAATCCATGATTAAAAAAAAAACTTTAAGGAATAAATAATTTTTACAACATTTAGAAAGTTTTTGTGTTTGTTGTAAAGGTTGCCATTGTGGCCCAAGATCTTGCAGCGTTCCATAGTGCTTCACCAGAAATTGGACATCAGCAACATGGACATCACCTAGTCACTGCAGACTCTAGGCCTGTTACATTGCTAGCAACATCCAATGGCACACAAATTGCAGTACAGGTAATTAGAATAGTCTGATGTAGGCCTTGCTAAGGTTTGATTTTCATTTTTTCATTCACCTCTTTAATCCCCCCCATTTAACTATTGTAAGCTTTGCTTTTACTTGCCAGTTATGTTTGTTTAACTCCCAGTATAGTCATATATAGATCTATCTTAGGCTGTTTTATAAATCATTATTTTAAAATATTTTCTTGCTGTAACACAGGAATGGGAACAGTTTCCAAGAGCCAATTTCCCCCAGACCTCTCTGTGGCATTTCTCCTGCAGCATGCCAAAATATTTTTTGTTTTCTTCAGAGTCTCTTTCAAAATGGCAAGCAGAAGCGACATTGTATTACTTCCTGTCACCATTTTGAGCAGGACTCTGACAAAAACAAAGGTATGGGGAACTCTGAGGGGGGATTGGGAGTGAAGGTATTTGTGCATTTTCTAATGTTTGAGGGATTATTGGTGTGGTTTTGGGCAAAAATTTTGCTAAAAAATTATTTCAGAACAACCGAAGAGCTAGGGGACTGGCAAGGGGCTTGATGGGGGGGGGTGGTGTCCAGAAGACATGTGGTCCATATGCTGCATTTTCCCCATTCCTGTTCTAATTAAATACTTTAAAATTCAATATTGTCTTACAAAAAACTTTTATTACAGCAAAGTAAAATAATCACTTTTAAAAAATCTACAGTGTGATTCCAGAGTTCTATGCAACAAAGCTCTATGGGCTAAATGTAGTGTTTGACCTAATAGGAATCAATCCATTTAAACTATTGCAACTTACAGAAATGGTGACTAACAAGTGCTATTAATTTCAATAGGTTTGCACTAAATAAGGGATTTAATAGTCTTATACATGCCTTTTTTCTTCAAAATGTGGCATTGAATTCTACATCACTTGCACTATGCCAAGAACTATGCCAGTTGCTAAGAAATAAGCAATTAAAAGAAAAATACTATTTAATTGTGCTTTCTCAGCATGAAAATGTGTATGTGCATCATATATAGGATTAATCAGTTTGATCCACCTCATGCACAATATCCTTTATTGAAGGATGATGAGCATTGTCATATTCATCATCAGTTGTTACTAATGCTCAGAAATAATGTAATAATAATGGTCCAGATCTAGATAATTGTGTGACTGCTACTACATGCATAATGGAACAGTATTATCACATTTCTCAAACAGACCATCTGCATGCTTCTATGCTTTTGAAAACAAGGTACATGTGTTCCTGCTGTTCAGAGGTGAAAACCATAATTCATGTCTATTGGATCCTGGTCACTGACACTTACAGTTGCTTAAGTATGATTATTATAACCATTTCATTTCTAATGTAGCCAAAAACACAAGATGTATTTTAAAATGCTTTGTTTTAGTTTTGCTGCAGAAAATGCATTAAAGCATATAATTTCATTTGTTGCAGCTCGGAGAACAACAATCTTTGGAAGAAGCCATTAGAATAGCTTCCAGAATACAACAGGGGGAAACACCTGGCATTGATGATTAACTGCTGACATGGCTAAAGGAACAATAGAAATAATTATATCTTACTTTCAGTCAACAATTGCCAGCTGAATCCATACAGAGTTTGATGTGTTCTTACTCACTAATACTCTTCACTCAAGAGTGAAGAACATTTCATGTGTATAATGTTTATGTACATGAACCTTGAAGAATAGATGATTTTCATCTATTAAGATTTATTCTCTACCCAGGACTATGGAATTAGGATTTTATATTAAATTTTCTTGCTTATACTTACATCATATTCCAAATCAGACTACAGCCAAGCAAAGGGCACCAAGAAATACTGGGATGAATTTTCAAGTCACAGAAAAAAAATGAAGGCATTACTGAATATTTCAGATATCTAAAATATTATAATGATCATCATTTCAAAAATCCTTTACAAGCTGAACAATTCTGTTTCTCATATAAAGCCCTGAATTTTGAAACCTTTGTAAATATTACGTTTGGAATTGTGTTTCATGCACAAGTTGGAGATTCATCTTCTTTAGCTTTTCCCTTCCTGCCTCACTGACTGTAAATACAAACTGTTCATGCTGCAAGTCTAACTATATTATCTGAATTGGATTATGTACAAAAGCAAAGCTTTGTTTGTTCAATATTAAAGCAAGTAAATCTATTGTTTCTGCCTCTTTTGCCTATCATCATCCTATATATCAATATCATCACCATTTATTTATTTCAGTTCGTAAATCTATCAAAAGAAGAACTCAAACATAAGAGAAAATAGACAAAATATCAGAAAAATATAACAATTATAATTGACTTTTATCATATATCAATAGTAGTCTGTGTTCTCCAAGTAGTCTCCATTTTCTGGTCATTGTATAGCCAAATGGACCAACCATACCCAAAAAGAAGTATCAGAAGTCTTGGGGAAATATAAACATTGGCAGAAGTACAAACCTTAGATTCCTTGCTCCATTGCCTAATGAGCACTAAGTACTATGTCATTGGACATGGAATGTGTGTGTTTGTGCTTTCAAGTCGCCTATTAATTTATGGCAATCCCATGAATTTCATGGATACTGACTGATTATTAGAAGACGAATTGAAATGGGCTGTCCTGGCAGAGACATGGCTGGTGCCTGACCTGCAATGTTCTATACTGCAACTTTTTGTTGCAGTGCCACTTAATCTGTTTTTCCTTGAAGTTAATCTTTGAAAATTATAATAAAGTATGTCATTCTACTAACACAAGACTTCTACTGCTTCTACTATATATTCGCACAAGTGTCTTATTAAGTAGCTTGATTCTACTTGTGTATGGTCACTGTTGCAATGCATTGTGTAATTCATTATACCAGTGGTGGCAGTCCAACAATATCTGAAGGAGTGCATGGTTGCCCTACATTACACCCTCATAGGTGTTGTGTGAACTGTGCTTGTTCTGCTACTAATTGTACAACTGCTAGCACAACATTAATGCTGGCAGTTTTTCTGCTAGGCTGCTGCTAGTTATATACCCCAATAAGAGTATGTGTTGACTTAGATTGAATGACACTCTGTGAAGTAGGTTCCCCCCTTTTTTACAGTTATATACTGCCAGTTTAGTTTAAATGTCCTTTATCATAAGCTTTAATCCATGCTGTAAATAAGATGTGATAACTATGGTTATATAACACATTATGCAAACACTGGTTTATGGGACAGGATATGCAAAGGTGCAAAGCCTTCCACCTCCTACTCTTCTTTTTATGAGATACGTACCGTAGGTTTTTAATAACTTAAACATTAACAACAAGGAGTTGTGACACATTCAAGGCTAACAAATGTATTATGACATGAGCTTTAGTGGAGCAGAATGTGTGTATGCCTTCAAGTCACCTGTCAACCTATGGCGACCCCATGAATTTCATATGGTTTTCTTAGGCAGGTAATATCCAGAGGTGGTTTTGCCAGTTCCTTCCTCTGAAATATACCCAACAGCACCTGTTATTTGTTGGCAGTCTCCCATACAAGTACTAACTAGGGCTGAACCTGCTTAGCTTCCAAGATCTGACAGGATCTTCAACCTTTAGGGTTTTTACCCTTCATCAAATTCACCTAGAGTTGGCAGGTGTGTGTGTATAAATAATGTGGGGGGAAGGAAGTACGATTTCATTCTACTTGTGTAAGGCACTGATCCTTAATCCCCCTCCCTGACTGCCGTTCCCTTTTCTTTATGTGTTATATCTTACTAGATTGTAAGCCTACGGGCATGGAACAGTCAAATTAACAATTGTTGCTTTAGATTAAAAAAAACTGTTAGTACTGAGATCAGAAGTTAATTAATTCAAGAACAACTGCCAGCGATAATTATTGTAAAGTTTAGATGTATTTATAACAATTACTGTGACAGTTTACAAAATATTGATAAACATTATGACATTGTTATTAACACTTTGTGAATTGTCACAATAATTATTTTATATAAATTTCAACATAGTGTAACAACATTTTTTTTCTTGTATTTCATTTCCCTCTAAACTCACTGTTCACATTTTCCTTTATCTAAACATTTGCTTTCATATATACACTCCTACTTGCCAATCAAGGATGACATGCCTCAAGTCTGATGGGTAGGACTTTGATCCACAAAAACATATGCCATAATAAATTTTGTTAAGCTTTTAGATGCTACAAAACTCACTCTTATTGCTGCTAACAGATTAAGAATACTACTCTTTTGGAAACAGACTTCAGTGAGATATCACAAACTATTGGCACAGATGCAGAATAATGACAATTGCATTAATTATGGAGGGAAATATCTTATTTGGTATTTGGTCTTTTTGCACAGAATTATGTAGGCCTTTTTGTTTCATAAAAGCAAAGAAAGCCACTGTAAATATATCCTACTAAAATATTAGTATAATAAGGCTACAGACTTTTTCAGAAAGCGGTGGAGAACCAGATGGCTTTGCTATGCAGATTAGAACTATGATTGCATTTTTATGCAATAGCACATACCCACTACTGTAAAACTATCCCAAGTAACACATTAGGGAGTTATTAGTTACTCTGTAATTTATCAGATAAATTCTTTTAAAAAACATGAGTCAGCAGTGTGATGCAGCAGCTAAAAAAGCCAATGCGATTCTAGGCTGCATTAATACGAGTATAGTGTCTAGATCAATGGAAGTAATAGTGCCACTGTATTCTGCTTTAGTCAGGCCTCACCTAGAATACTGTGTCCAGTTCTTGGCATCACAATTCAGGAAGGATATTAAGAAGCTGGAACATGTCCAAAGGCAACCAGGATGGTGGGAGGTCTGGAAGCTATGTCCTATGAGGAGCGGCTTAGGGAGTTGGGCATGTTTAGCCTGGAGAAGAAAAGGTTGAGGAGGGGACATGATAGCCTTGTTTAAATATTTGAAGGGATGTCATACTGAGGATGGAGCAAGCTTGTTTTCTGCTGCTCCAGAGACTAGGACACAGAGCAATGGGTTCAAACTACAGGAAAAGAGATTCCACCTAAACAGTAGGAAGAACTTCCTGACATAAAGAGTTGTTCAGAAGTGGAATACACTGCCTGTTAGTGTGGTGGAGTCTCCTCCTTTGGAGGTTTTTAAACAGAGGATGGATGGCCTGCTGTCTGGAATTATTTGATTGTGTATTCCTGCATGGCAGGGGATTGGATTGGATGGCCCTTGAGGTCTCTTCCAACTCTATGATTCTATGGAAAATAAGTTAATTTTTTTAAGGTTTGGCATCCGAGTGGTTCCATAAGCCCAAATGCGGCCCTCGGCTTTCAGTGCAGTTGCCCAAACTTGCTGTTAAATTAAGCCCATATATGTATGATGCACATCGAAATACTTTGTAAAAAGGAGAAATGGCTTTGATGCTTCTCATTGTCATAAAACCATGTTTCATTCCCATCTGTTAAGGTTGGGGTAGACAACCTGCTATTGGATTGTGATTCCCATTAGCTCTCAGTAGCATGGCCATTGGATGGTGCTCATGAGAGTCATAGTCCAAAAAGTATAGAAGCCACTGGATCCCATGTTGTCATGTGCCTTCAAGTCATTTCCAACTCGTGGTGACTCTAAGGCAAATCTATCATGATGTTTTCTTGTCAAGATTTATTCAGAGGATGTTTGCCATTGTCATCTTGTAAGGCTGAGAGAATGGGTTTCCATGGCTGAGCAGGGATTCAGACCATAGTCTCCAGAGTCTTCAGGCTCATCCAGATGATCAAAATACTCCTAATAGAATTCACAGAGAATATGATGTGTCCAAACATGATCTGAATGAGATTCACAGTATTCATAAGGCAGGGTGCTACCAACTCCACAAACCACACAGTAGGGAGCCCTGGTGGCGCAGTGGTTAAATGCTAGTACTGCAGCCACAATGTTGCAAGTTCGATCCCAAGAACTCCAAGGTTCCCTCAGCCTTTCAGCCTTTCGTAAGTAGGTAAAATTAATACCTGGATTGTGGGGGCAATTAGCTAACACACACTGGAAACCGCTTAGTTCCTAGCGTGCTATAAAGTAGTATAGGTGTGTAAAATGCTGTTGCTTAACAATTTGTTAGCCACTCTGAGAGCATTTGTGGCTGAAGAGAGGGGTATAAATACCTAAATAAATAAAATAAATACAAATAAAAGGATTTGCGGTTTCCCCCGAAGTTTCCCGGAAAATGTGCATAGATGCGCATTTTCACATGTGTGGCCATCCAAATTTGCATCACTACACATTTTTGCTCTATTGCCCTTTATCGGAGTGCCCCATTCTAATAGATGCGAATGGGGGGGGGATGTAGACAAAATGGCGTTTCTGCAAGTGGGTGAAAATGTGCACCTACTCACAGTATACCATTGCATCTAGATGAGACCTTAGTCCCACAATCAAACCACTACACCACACTGGCTCACTGCTGGGAAAGTGTGAATAAGGCTAAATTGTGAGACAAGAACTTATCAGAACAATCTGATTCTTTTAACTGGAGATGAGAAGGATTCAACCTGCACGTATGCAGCTATGTGCTTACCATTGAAGGAAAAGATATATTTAGTTAATATCCTGCAGTTCTCCCAACATAGGATCCAAGATGGCTTACAGTAATTATTAAAACACAATTCAGCTAAAAACCTGATGATAAAAAGTTTTTCAAATTTACATAAGCTATTAAAATACCACTAATTTTAAAACCGTATAAAAGCATTAAAAGACAAAACAAGAATAGCAGTAGAGCACACACAGCCCTTTACAAGACTTTCTGCATAACCAGTTAATTTATAAATGCCTGCATAAATAAAGAGGTATTTATTTGCTGGTGGAAGAAGAACAGAAAGGGAGCAGCCTAACCTCCTGAGGAAGAGAATCCCACAGCCTGGAAGCAGCCAGTAAGGTGACTCTCACACATACCCTCACTAGAGAGGCCTACAACAGGGGAGGGACCAAGAGAAGTCCTTTCCCTGAGGATCTTAATAGTTAGGGAGGCTTAGGTATATAGGGATATACGGTTTTTCAAATAGTTTGGCTCCACGCTGTAAGAGGCTTTAAAGATCATAACCTATAGGTCCCTTTGAAGCTGGTTCTTCTCAAAATGGATCCTTTTGAGTCAGAGCTGACTGAGGAATAAATACTGTACAGGGAGAACTGTAGATCTTATGCCCCAAGCATAGAAATTATACATTACAATGCTGGAGTACAGATGGTAATAGGAGAAAATCTTGAAGAAATTATGATTGTGTTAATACCACATCTATAACTATAAGACTAGTTTATTTGTAGGTGGATGGATGTTCTTCAAAGGGAACAGCTTCAATCAAAATGGTGTTAACGGGGTTGAATATTCTCAGAATTCCTCTTGCTCCCATCTTGCTGGGAAGAAATATGCAAGCCCTAATGCAAGCTGGCGTGGCGTAGTTGTTTGAGGATTGGGCAGAGAAAAAGCAATAGCACCCCCCCCCCGAACAAATATTGCCAAGAAAACACTGTTATATGTTTGCCTTAGAATCGGCATCAGTCAGAAATTACTTGAAGACACACAACAACAAACAACAATTACAATTAATGTCACTGATGCTTTCATGTTACTTATGGGCTTTTCACTCATACTTCTAAACTAAAATCATCCAAGGTCTATCTGATGTCTATACTGGAAGGCGCAAGAATGTGCAGCTGAGAAATACAAATAAAAAAATAAAATCCTGGTCTTAATTACTATTAGAGGCAGCACAGTCCCTGCACATAGACAATCAATAAAGTCTTCATAAGATCATTGCTGTCAAAATGGCAGGAAACAGCCTAGTGACTGAAGCAGGGGGATGTGAGGGCTCTCCTTAGAAGGTTATGACCTCTGTAAGAAAAAACATAGTTGTTGTTGTTGCTGTTATTTTTATCTTTTATTTCTATAGTGCCATCAATGTACGTAGGTGCTGCTTTACAAGAAAAAGAACAACAAAACAGTTCTCTGCCCTCAAGCTTACAGTCTAATGAAGACATGATACAAAAGGAAAGGTGATGGCAGTAGGGGAAGGAATTAAGTCTAGCATTCTCTTCTCTCCCTCCTTGGCCAGGGCAATGGCAGCTGCGATGGAGGGAAGGCCATTCTACTTCTGAACTCAGTACAGTACTTTATAATTGCTATGGGTAGGATTCAGTGCTGAAACTCAATTACGTATAGTATTTCAGCCCTAAGAAGGCATAATGACCCAAAAAAAAATTACAAATGTTTTAAAATACATTCCATATTTAATAATTTTAAAATTTATTTTTATACATATGAAAATAACAAATTAATAATACAAGAAAAAGCATGGGAAGTAGAAGGCAAAATGGACTGTTGATTGCAGCCATACAGTTAAGCAGAATTTAGATGTGCATATGAGTACAGCATACCATGTGTCAACATGTTTATCTTATGTTGTCATATGTGTTTTCTTATGTCCATAGTTTTCTTGTCATATAAGCACCTATGTGCTGATAGTGTGTATGCAAGATGTATATTCAAAGATAAACTGAGCTCTCAAGTCTTTAATCCAATGATATACTGAAACTAGATGTCACTTCCTCTGGGTTCTTTTGAATTCCCATAGTACCAGCATCAATTTTAATTTTAGACAGAAGGAATATATATAATTCAGTAATATGTAGGTGTTTTTAAAAACACAGTAGTGTTTCAATGACCAAGCTGTTTCAAATGTAGACATCTGGCCAGAAGATAACTATTACTGAGCATATCTACATCAGTTGTGCCACATCAGGTATGCTGATTTAGAGCTTGAAAAAGCTACTTTTTAGGATAACTCCCAGAATCCCCCAAGTTGGGTAGCTCCAAGAGATGCAGTCCTCAACTGCTAGTCCTCAACTAAAGTAAACCTATAAAATTAGCAGAACCCATGTGTTTACTTACCAATTTCCTTTTGATTCAGTGGATTTACTCTAGTTGGGACTAATAGTTGGATTTAGGACCACTCCTCAAACCTCCTCCAGCACAAAATAAAATTTTTCAAGCTCTTATTTGGCAAATAGTATCAGTACACTGGGCTACCTAAATGGTTTCATCTATATAGGCTGAAAGCCACACAGGGGACCCTGAATATCAGTTTCTGGTGGACTGAGCTCCACACTTGGGATCTGTTCAGATATCTGCCAATGCCACTTATATTTTGTTTCCCTGTTCCAGATTCTGCAAACTGAATGTAACAATTTATAGAGGAAAATGGTATATCTGTTTGGAATGGATCATGGGATAGGGGGTAGTGAATGTGGATAAAACAGGTTTCCTCTTTAAACGTGTGAAAAAGCAGAAAAGTAAACATCTGGATAAGAACAAGTCTAATATGTGTGTTGTCTTGTGGCTAATAGGTTATTGTATTTAAACTCTTATTCTCATTCATTTTACATTACAAGAGTGAAACTTTAACCTCATGTCAGCAGCAGAGTCCAGAGTTCAACCCACTATCTCCTGGGCTTTACAGCACAATGGGAATGATTTGCTGCCACCAGGGAATTAGATTGAAAGGCTGCTAATTAAAACAAGCATACTAGCAAGAGCCTTTGGAGCATCTGAGGAAGGTATTAATTCCAGCAACACCTGCAGTACCTTTCATCAACTTTGTGACTTCCAGATATTTTGGTCTTCAGCCCCTATATGTGTATATGTGCCTTCAAGTTGCTTGACAACTTATGGCGACCCCATTAATGTCATAGGGTTTTCTTAGGCAAGGCATATTTCAGAGGTGATTTTGCTAGTTCCTCCCTCTGAAATATAGCCTACAGCTCCTGGTGTATTCTCATTATTGGCCATGTTAGCTAGGCTGATGAAAGCTTCAGTCCAAAACATCTGGAGGTCACTGAGTTGAGGAGGATTGTGGTATCATATCTTCTACAAAAAAGCTTATTTATGTCATCCTGAGATTCTGCCTGCCACCCCAAACTCTTAAGTGTATTGCTCTAGCTTCCTCCAGTCAGAAGAGCAGAGTTCTGTGCAAGGGTGGGAACTCTTAGAGGATAATGATGTGAGTAATTCACTTGAATAAAGACGGTGGCCACAAGTGAATTACTCATGTCATTATCCTCCAAGAGTTCCCTGCCCTTGCACAGTTCTTTTCCTTATTAAATCCAAGATGTGGAAAAGTGATCTTCTATATAAAAACATTTTTTTAAATTTATCGCTTCAAAATCACACATGATGGATACCGTGAAAAACAACAATGGCAGTTCTGGCCACTTCATTGCCAGCAAGCCTGTCCCCCATGCACGTCTGATCAATCACATTTCAGCTTCCAAGATGCACTCCACTTCGAACTAGTTGTTCAAACATTTCTACATATTTTTAAAAAAACTTAATGAAAAACCACGCGGGATGCTATTGCAGAGTACATGGAGTTTTTAGCCTCCCTCCTTCCTAATATGGCGAATCCCCACAGGATCTCATCAGGACATTCCATAAGGAGTTTTTTCATCATCTACTCTAGACAACCGCTGGAACAATTACTAAAGATAGTTGAAGAAAGTGCTAAGACAGGCATACTGTTGAACATTAAGAAACAAAAATAATGACTGTGGAGGATCTACACAAATTAAATCTAGATGATGATGACATTGAAATAGTAAAAGATTTCCCATACCTTGGATCAATAATTGATCAAAGCGGAAATTGCAGCCAAGGAATCAGAAAAAGACTAGGACTAGAAAAGGCAGCCATGAAAAAACTAGGCAAGATCCTAAAGTGCAAAGATATAACACTGAACACTAAAGTTAGAATTGTCAAAGCCACTTTTTTTTCCATAACCATGTACAGAAGTGAAAGCTGGACAGTTAAGAAAGCTGATAGGAAGAAAACAAACTCATTTGAAATGTGGTACTTGAGAAGTGTTCTATAGATACCACAGATTGCCCAAAAGCCCCATAAATGTGTTCTAGAACAAATGAGGTTTGAACTCTCCCTGGAAGCCAAGAGGACAAATCCACACTACACAAATAATCCAGTTTGAAACTGGATTATTTGTCATAGCTTCTTCCTATGGAATCCCTGGATCTGTAAATTTGGTGAGGCACCAGCACTCTTTGGAAGAGAAAGCTAAAGACCTTGTAAACCTACAAACCCCAGGATTCAATAGGAAGGAGCCATGGCAAATAATTAAGTTTCAAACTGTACAGTATTATTTGTGTACTGTGGATTTGGCTAATTGAGACTGTGGTACTTCGGCCACATCGTGAGAAAGCATGATTCACAAGAAAAGACAATAGTGCTAGGAACATTGGAGGGCATTATAAAGAGGGCAAGATGGCATACCAGATGGATAGACTCAATCAAGGAGCCTGCAGGCCCTGAGCAGAGTGGTTGAAGACAGGGGGTCTTGGAGGTGTCTCATTCAGGGGGTTGCCATGGGTCAAAGTAGACTTGTTATTGGTGTTTATTGTAGCAGTTAATACTGCCCCATGACTATATGACAAGAAAGATACTTCTCCACTACTTCCCTTCCTAGAGTGTCTGATTAGATTATTTTTTTGCTGTCAGGTGGAAGGCTGTTGAGGGATTGTTTAGTCCAGTGCTTCTTAACCTAGGGTCTGTGGATCCCCAGGGGTCTACGATGTCCTCACAGAGGGTCTGTGAAAGCTTGAAAGTTGCTTGGCCCACCTCCACCCTGCAGTGGAGTGACCACATGACAGGAGCTAAGGCAAAGGCCAGCTGGCCTGGCTTGTGCATTGCCATTCAATCCACTCCAGCCACAAACTTGCAGGAAGAAGCAGGAGAAAAGTTTTCCCTCTCCCTCCTGCTTCTGAGGGAAGGTTTAATGGATGGTGTAATTGGATTATTATTATTACTATTATTATTATTATAAATCTTGAGTCAAGTCTTGGGGGTCTGCGGTAACAAAAGATATTTAAAGGGGGTCCCTGATAAATAAAAGGTTAAAAACCACTGGTCTAGTCTCTCTAGCCCTCTCCTTTGTAACCTTCAGTGTCCTTTTAACTGGCCAGCCCATTTAAAAGCTTAGCATTGAAGTTCGCCTTAGCACGCGGATTACCGTTTGAAATGACCTTAGGAAAAGTTTTGTGGGTTTTTTTGTTTGTTTGTTTGTTTTTGTTTTTGTTAACTACAACACCAATGATCCCCCAGCCAGTCTGCCAAGGATATGATGGTTGAATGATAAGGAGATTTGCAGTTGACAAATAATTTCCCTCAGCGTTTGTAGGATTCGCCAGAGAGAATTCTCACGTAACTACAAAATGCCTTACGGCTGCAATTTTGAAAAATGGTGTTGCGTTTCTGTCCCCGGCTCTGTGGCTGAACCTGGGCGAACCGACCAAACCAAGCGAGCTTGTGTGATGGCGAGCGCGGCTATAATGGCCACAAAGCAAGCGTGTGTATATGTGTGTGTGTGTATATAAGGACAAGGCACCCTAGTAGCTCCCTTGGTTCCAGAAGAGGCAGAGAGCTGAAATGGGAGGAATATTGCAGAGAGAGCAGCCAGACCCAGAAGCCGAAGGGCAAATGTTTGGCCAAACCGCCCTCTGCCTCGGGACATAAGGCGCACAGACTGGTTTTCCCAGAGAAGCGCCATTCCTGCGAGTGTGGGAGTCGCAGGATCCAGATAATAATAATAATGATAATGATAATAATAGTTCTTGCTATTGTTGTTGTTGCTGCTGCTATTGTTATTATTATTGAGCTAAGCGAAGAGGGTGCTTGGCCAGTTTACGCGCCAGAGGCAAAACACACACGCAGATGAAAAAAAGGAGCCCCTGCGAGGACTCCTTGGCGGCGCCTCTGAGACACAATGGCGACAAGAGAGTCATGGGGCTAGTTTCGGCCAACTGAGGGAATTGGGAATTCCGGCGGCGTCACATAAGTCACGTTCCAGTCAAGCCCAACAGCTCCCTTCTCAGCGCCCTCCCTACTTTGTATTTCAAAGCACTACCCCCCCCTCCGCACCCGGAAACGGGTAACCAGGCCGCCCCCCCTTCCTGAGGCGGAACTAGCTCAGCGGCTGCCCTTCTTGAGCCGCGAGTTCGCGCCAAACGGCCGTCTGACGCAACCGCGCACAACCCCGCCTCTCTCGCCATGTTTTCAAACGGAAGGGGCGTGCGCGATTGGCTGGTGTGGCTGCCACGTGACTAACGGTCGCGGGAAAGCCGCGGAG
The DNA here is from genome assembly GCA_030847615.1 of Gambelia wislizenii. Taxonomy (NCBI): domain Eukaryota; kingdom Metazoa; phylum Chordata; class Lepidosauria; order Squamata; family Crotaphytidae; genus Gambelia; species Gambelia wislizenii. The sequence continues at coordinate 366,728,170 of JAUMIR010000001.1, forward strand.
TCTGAACAGGCTGTTGTGCCGTGTGAGGAGCCAGTGGGAGCGGCGGCCGTTGGATCGAGCGAGCTAGCGAGCCTGGGCGGATCCGCGCGGCTGTCAGCGCACCGCCTGCACCGAGGAGGAAAGCTCGCCTCAGGACGGGGCTCAGCTTTTTCCACGTCTTGGCCATGAGTTTCCTCAGCCTGCAGCAGCCGCAGCCACAGCCGGCGGGGGCGCGGCGCCTCACAGCCCGGCGGGCGGCCGCCCCGATCCGGCAGAAGCTCCTCTTCTCGGGCGGCGGGAGCGACTGTGAGGAGGACGAGGAGGAGGAGGAAGAGGAGGAAGACTGCTATGCCGAGGAGGAGGAGGAGGAAGAAGGCGGAGGGAGCAGCTGCAACAGCACCGGGGAAGACTCGGCCTTCCAAGAGGCCGACTCCCCGCTCTCGGTCAGCCGCACCCCGGCTCGGCGGGAGCCTCCTCAGCCGCCCGAAGAGGAGGAGGAGGAAGAGGCCGAGGCGGTTGCCGCCATGGAGCTGGCGGCGCCGGCGTTGCCGGGAGAAGAAGGCGACTCGTGGGAGGAGGAAGGCTTCGGCTCCTCGTCGCCCGTCAAATCCCCCGGCGCTTATTTCATGGCCGGCTCGCCGCCGCTGAAAGCCTCCCGCCGCTATTGCGGGCAGCCTTCGCCTCCGCGGCCCCAGCCTATCCGTTACCGGCAGCCGGCGCCCGGCTCGCCATTGCCCGAGTATCCGGGGACGCCGCCGCACAAGACCTTCCGCAAGCTGCGCCTCTTCGACACGCCGCACACGCCGAAGGTCAGTCAGAGAGGGGAGGGGAGGAGGCTGGACAATGGCCGGGGGGGGGGTCGGTATCTGGAGAGGCTCCTGCCGTGGATGAAGAGGGCAGAGGGTGGATCCCAGCGATGATCGGGGGACGAATTTGGACCAGTAGATCTGCAGGTTGATTTCCTCCAGCGAGCACGTGCGCGGATAGCTGAGTCCCCAGGGCGCGGATAGCTGAGTCTTCAGACCGCCCTGGAGACTCAGCAATCCGCCCATGTGCTTGCGGGGCATCCGATCGCCTTTCGGAGCTTGAACGGCCAGCTTGGGAGGGAAAAGCTGCTCTTTTTTTCCTCGGACGTGAGAGAAGACGAGGCGACTAGTGGCGCTCCAAGGAATAGGCGCCACGCCCCTCCCTGCCTTTGTCAGGTCTCCTGGTCAGGCCGTTTCAAAGGAGGCGAGAAGCTGGATCCAGAAAGGGCCGAGCAAGCACGCCCCGCTGCCGGAGCTGGGTTGTTTTCTGCCCTGCGAAAGGTCTCAGGCATCCTGAGGACGAGACGCTCTAGCCAAGGCGAGAGTCGTGGGGCGGCAGGCGAAGGACAGTGTTCTGGAAGCAAAACGTGTGTGATTGAAATTTCAGACCTGGGTTTGTGTGTGTGTGGCTTTTCCCAGCCTTGCCCGTCTCATCTCTCTGATGACAAGTAAGCTACAGCATCTGTGGCTTAACGTGTTGTAAAGGTTCTTAGACTGCTGACGCACTGCAGAAATAATTTAATAATTCCACAGCATGGAGCTGCATTTGCATAGTGGAAATAACCCAGTTTGACACCGCTTTGACTGCCATGGCTCTATGCTACGGAAGCCTGGGAGCTGTAGTTTGTTGTGGCACCAGAGCTTTCTGACAGAGAAGGTTAAATAGCTCACCAAATCTCTGAATTCCATAGCATTGAGTGATGACAGTTAAAGCCGTGCCAAACTGGATTATTTCTGCAGTGCAGATGCAGCCTTAGTTTGTTTTGCTAACTAGTAACACTGCTAACATGCAAGGTGACCTTTAAAGTGCAGTCAGTGTTTTAAAAAGCAGAGGAATACAGCTGAAAGAGGGCGGGTGTTTGAGGCAATTGGTCGGAAAACCTTTTAAACCTTGTATTCCATCATGTTCCATGTATCAGTGCCAAGGGCGTGAATGAATTTTTCCAGCTCCAGGCTCCTCTGTCATATTCATTACATAACAAATTAGTTTGCCTCTTACAAAAAAATCTTGGCAACTTTGAGACGTCTTGCCCACAGATTGTCCGTTAAGATTATGTAAGAGAGCTACAAATTCTTACTAAAATAGTTCTTGCTCACATTGCAAAATGTATGGCCATTTAGTTGTAAGGACTTATTCCAGCACAGGAAAATTACTTCTACCAGACTGACTGGAAAGCTGCCTTCCAGTCTGCTTAGTGGATTTGGATTGTTTACATTCAGGAGAGTTGTTGAAAGAACAGGCTACTACACCTTATGAAACCAAACTGCTGTTCTAGCAGTTTAGGGAGTAATAAGAAAGCTAAAAGAGGCCTTTTAAACAAAACTGCTGCTTTAAATCGTAGATGTTTTTGTAAGGGTATATGTAAGACATCTGTGATGCTTAAATTACCACGCAACAGAATGAGTTAGAACGCTGTTTTAAATAGGTATTTCATATTCTCTGATTGTTTTGATGTAAGCATACATCATTTTAATTTAATTTTAGCTTAATAGTCATATCCAGTTTTTTAATGAATAGAATTCTTAGCATAAAAAGCATGTACAGTACCTAGATGGCCATGATCTTTCTTCCAATTCTGTTCAACCATAAAGGACCCCTTGTTACTTTGGGTAAACTACTTAACTTATTGTGGAAAGAATATTTCTTCTGTCACTTTTTAAATGAGCTGACTTCTGTATAATTGGTAGAAGAAACAGCTGTGTAAATAAATTGATTGAGAGCTTCTTGACGAAAGGAGTATTGGTATGATGTGTAAATAATAATAGAGCGCTGGGAAATTCTACATATTGTTTTACAGGATGCTTACATAAATAACCTGAGCCGAGAAGCAGTTTGCTGACTATGAAGCAAATTCCAAATTCAGAGTAATGCTTTTATTAGGACGACTCCACAAAACTGTGTGCAGGTTTTCAGGATCAGCAGATATCTTAATTAGACTGAGGGCTGGCATCCTGTTAGTGACAAATACAAGTAGAAAGTACACTTTACACCTCTGTGTGTGTGTGTGGTTCGTTTGTTTGTCATTGTGCGGGTTGGTATTCTTTTTCACCCTTTGCTAGATAGAGGCTGGCAGATCTTTGTGGAAGAAGTAGTTGGTCTGTGTCTGTCAAATGATTCTCTGGATTATCACCACCAGCCGCAGAATGGCCCTTTGGGTGGGCTGTTGCAACAAAACCGTGAATCTTGGGAGTGGTAAGCAGGAAGCTGTAGTGGAGTTCTGACTGTGAAACTATAAGACTACATTGGTTGTTGTAGCATGTCAGCCAAGGTGTTGCAAGGGATGGGTGGGGAATGGTGGAGAAGAAAGTTTTTTAAAAAGCAAAAGCACACTTGTCCTTATGTCAGTTCTTTATAAAGTGTGTATGTAATTTACGACCTGGTTGTGGTGACAAATGGCTTGGTTCCTTCCAAATTGGATTGTTGTAGTGTGTGGTATGTGGGGCTTCTTAAGTGGTTTACAATGTGTTGGCTAAAAAAAGATGATTTAAAAAATGGAAGAGGGCCTTACCTGTACAATACTTGATGGTGAAATGTCCTATTTTCAGAGGTTTGTTGGGCTGCCTCTATTTACTTTTCACCATTATGCTATTTACAAGTCAACCCCTGTACCTGCAGGGGCTACATTCCAAGACACACACCCCTGTGAATACCTGAAACCATGGATAATAGAGAACCTTATTATTTTCAATGAGACAAGTGCTGGAAGTTGACCATAGAGTCACATTGGAGGACCTAGAAAAGCTTAAAGAACATATTTTTTTCAGGTGTGGATAAGTGAAACCATGGGTACTGAATCCGTGGATACGGGATTGGACCTGTATTTCATTTCAGTATTCTGTGACCAATATTTTTTTAATTGGCATTACTTGCTGCATCTGCCTCTATTTTGCGGATTGCTGAGTCTCCAGGGTGGTCTTGTAGCATGTCGTAAAATGCTTTGAGTCCTGCAGAAGAAGGGTTGGTTACCCAAAAATACTTACAAATTTGTAGTCATTCTACCCATAGTTAGTCATGCTTATAATAAAACTCACTAAAATCATTGTGACAACTTAGCTGTCACTTAAGTCCATTGATTTCAGTGGGTCTTCTGTAAGTATGACTGCATCTTAGTCCAATTTGGCCCTCTGTATCCATGGATTCTGCATCTATGGATTCAACCAACCATGGCTCGAAAATTTTCTGGAGGGAAAAATCTAAAATCTAAAGAAAATGCTGCACCATTTTACTACACCATTGTATACAATGGGACTTGAGCATCCATGGATTCATGGGGGGCCTGGAACCAAACCCAAGCAGATACTGAGGGCCCACTGTATTTGATTTTAGAAGTACCTAACTCATGAACACCTAACATGAGCCCACCATAGCACTTTGATGATTGGCACGACTCAGGCCTGTGAAATCCAGTGTCCTCAGTTGCCTCCAACCTCTGAAACAGTCTTCCTCAGCAGGTTTACCAGCCTTCCAGTATCGGATACAGGCCTTGTTATTTCAGAGAGGCTCTGGTAGTTAATAATCTTTATTTTATTGCTAATATTTTGCTACTGGTATTGATTGTTATTGCTTTAACTACTATTTTGCCTTTATTGTGTTGTATCCAGAGTTTCTGTTCTGACAATATAATCACTCTGTGTGGAACTCTTGTGCAAAAAAAAAAAAAAAAGCAAGCTCTCACCATTCACAGAATTAACAAGTTTAAATCTAATTCGTTAATGTTAAATTGTCTTGGTTGTGTTTGATCTTGAGTATTTTATGTTGAGGTTGGGAATTACTGTTTTAAATAGTTCATTTTGCTTCACAAAAGCCAAATATACAGGTAGTATTTTTTTTTGTCAATTTATTATTTATATAGCACCACTTATGTATGTGGCATTTTACAAACACTGGCTATAAAAGGAGCTTATAAACCATTATTGTTATTTTGTACCTTCAAGTAGTTTCTAACTTACAGTGACCCAAAGGCAACTCCATCACGGGATTTTTTTGCGGGGCAAGATTTGTTCAGAGGTGGTTTGCCATTACCTTCCTCTGTGGCTGAGAGAGTGAGTTGCCCAAGGTCACCAGTGGGTTTTCATAGTTGAGTGGGGTTTGAACACTGATCTCCAGTCATAGTCCAACACTTAAACCACTATACCACACTGGCTCATAATCCATTGCATAGCTATAAAGTTTAAGAATGCTGTTGGTTTACAAGCTGTAACAAAAAGTAGCCTCCATCCTGTAGTTTCCCCAAGTTGTTGGGCAGTATCTAACAAATTCAGCAACAAACTCAGGGCTGCATGGCTTATAATGTTCTACAGTGGGAGGTAAAAGTGGAAACCTGAAAGTGTGTGATGTTCTACAAGATTAAAGTGCCTTGTCCTGTTAATTGCTAATCAAAGGGAGTTGTTGTATTACATTGATTGTATATAAGGAATAATTAAAACAATTTATGGCATAGAGGACACAGATGTGCTTGGAGTGATCATTAACATTAAATAGGAATTAACTTGTTAAATATGTAACTTGACTGATAATGTTGATCTGTCTGTGATTTTTCAGAGTCTGCTTTGCAGAGCTGAAGGAATGGGCTCAGGTTCGGCTAAACTTCGAGGTGGTTCTCTCTTTATGAATGTTGGAAAACTAGCAAAACAGGAATCTGACATGGGGCAAGCTCCTCATGTGAACATTAATCCCTTCACTCCAGACTCTCTCTTCCTTCAGTCTTCAGTTGGACAGTGTCGCAGAAGAAAGAGAACACACTGGAACAAGTGAGTGTCTGAGCTGGTCCTTGATAAATCATTTCAGAGATATGGTTTTAACAGAAATGGAGGCCAACCCCATACATAAAATCGAAAATCCACAAGCAGCTATACTTCTTTTGGGGCCAACTCCAAAGCACAAAAGACATTATGCAAGCTTTCCGAAGCTTCACTGGCTTCTTCATCAGGCAAATATGTTAAAAACTCTACAGGTGCTCACATGGGCAGTAAGGGGAGTGGTCGTTGCCTACATTGAAATCCCTCAAGCCCATCTTAACTGACAACATCTCAGACAGAATGTAAGCCTGTGACTCTAACATTGTCACCATTTTTCTCCTGTTAGTATTTAACATCTTTGCCTGATGAAGCCCAAAGGGTGCTCAGCAGTGGCTCCTCTTCGTCTTGGAAAGATGTGACCAGTGGGGTGCCACAGGGTTCTGTCCTGGGCCCAGTGCTATTCAACATCTTTATCAATGACTTGGATGAGGGAATTAGGGGCATACTTATCAAATTTGCAGATGACATCAAATTAGGAGGAGTAGCTAATACCCTAGAGGACAGGATCAAAATTCAGAATGACCTGGATAGACTGGAGAGCTGGGCCAAAGCTAACAAAATGAAATTCAATACGGAGAAATGTAAAGTACTGCATTTAGGGCGGAAAAATGAAATGCATAAATATAGGATGGGAGAGACCTGGCTGAATGAGACCACGTGCGAAAGGGATCTAGGAGTCCTAGTAGACCACAAGTTGAACATGAGCCAACAGTGCGATGCAGCAGCGAAAAAGGCCAATGTGATTTTGGGCTGTATCAATAGAAGTATAGTGTCTAGATCAAGGGAAGTAATAGTGCCACTGTATTCTGCCTCGGTCAGACCTCACTTAGAATACTGTGTCCAGTTCTGGGCACCACAATTAAAAAAGGATATTGACAAATTGGAGCGTGTCCAGAGAAGGGCAACTAAAATGATGAAAGGTCTGGAAATGATGCCTTATGAGGAGAGACTTAGGGAGCTGGGTATGTTTATCCTGGAAAAAAGATGGTTAAGAGGCGATATGATAGCCCTGTTTAAGTATTTGAAGGGATGTCACGCTGAGGATGGAGCAGGCTTGTTTTCTGCTGCTCCAGAGACTGGAACACGGAGCAATGGGTGCAAGCTCCAGGAAGAGAGATTCCACCTCAACATTAGGAGGAACTTTTTGACAGTAAGAGCTGTTCGGCAGTGGAACGCACTCCCTCGGAGTGTGGTGGTGTCTCCTTCCTTGGAGGTCTTTAAACAGAGGCTGGATGGCCATCTGTCGAGGATGCTTCGATCGTGATTTCCTGCATGGCAGGGGGTTGGACTGGATGGCCCTCGTGGTCTCTTCCAACTCTGCAATTCTATGATTCTATGATAAGAAGCCAGTGAGGCTTTGAAAGCTTGTGTAATATATTTTATACTTTGGAGATGGCCCCAAAACGGTATTGCTGCTTGTGTATTTTGTTGTATTATAACACATGTAATGTTATCTAATTGGAAGTGGAAAATCATACTTTTGGAGGTTTCACTATGACTTTTGCAGCTGTGAATGAATATGAGGGCCAAGTATTCCTCCTTTGCTCGTTCCATTGCACCTTAGCTTTATTGTGAAGATCCTAGTTTGTAATTAAGCCAGAGTTCCCTGTGCCATGGAACTCTGGATTAATGTTGGTTAAGAAATCAGGAAAATAAGCTAGAGTTTCTGTGGTTTGAATGCAGTTGGGAATCTGAACAAGATTCAGAACAAGAATGTTCAGAAAAGAAGTGCTCATCTTTGACCTGAAATCATCATCTGAACCATGCTGTTGGTTAAATGTATCCACACCACCCAAAATGGTAGCTGTTACTTCCTCTTGATGTCTTGTGTAGTATCGTCTTTGCATTGCTTTAGCTCCACTGGTTTGTGGATAGGGAAACACTGAACTTCATTGTATCAGGACATTGTTAGATTTGGGCAGCTACAAGTTTAGTGTAAGATCTGGCTAATGTGGGTGGTAGGTCTCCGTGTTAATGGAGAGAGATGCTGTATGTAAGGCCAACTCTCTTGTTTCTTTTCACAAATCTAACTTTTATTCCTGCTCCCATTTACCTAAATGTTATCTCCTCTGTTTTTTTCTAGTTTCATGCTTCTCAATTTTGCTCACTGTGCAATATAGTGAGATAACCATTTCATTAATCAGTTCCTTCAGGACAGGTTGCACACCCCTGAGCCTCAGAACTGAATTATTTTTAAGCATCTAGTATCCAAATTGTGCCTTTGGAGGATGTAGTGAAAGCTTTATTTTTGTCATAGTGCACAGAGCTTATTAAATTGCTTGGGCAAGTGGAAGCTTGCATCTTAGCTTAGGTTATCCAAGAGGATAGAAATGTCATAGTGTTCCTCTTCATTTATGTATCTTCAGCTCTTATGGTGAAGACATGGAAGCAAGTGATGGGGAGCTGGAGGATGAAACTGTCAGACCTGCCAAGGTAAAAAAAAAATTCCATACATTACCAAATAATCAATGGGATTAGCTTCCTTAGTTTTAAGAAACAAATCCTTTATCTCTATCATTGTAGCGGATCAGCATAACAGAAAGTAATATGAAATCACGATATGCCACAGAATTTCATGAGCTAGAGAAGATTGGATCTGGAGAATTTGGTTCAGTATTCAAATGTGTGAAAAGACTTGATGGTTGCATCTATGCAATAAAACGATCTAAGAAGCCATTGGCTGGTTCAATTGATGAGTAAGTATTAGTAAAAGTTTAAATGCTAACAGTTGCTCCTGGATGCATATTCATGTTGTATATAATCCTTTTAATTTATGAGTGGATTTGCCAGTGTTGTTGTTTTTTTTTAGGTGGAATACACAGATGTGTAAATCTGCCAAAAAATAAAACATCTGACTGCATACCAGTTCCTACTTTGAAAAACATTTGCCTCTAGCTTACGAGTGTGCCCAGAACAACTCTATCAGTAGTTGGGTCTGCAGTCCTTGCTATCATAATTCTGTCTACTTTGGTAGAAGTCATGCTCAACTTGTATGGCTTAGTCATGTTACCTAGAACAATGGAATGCTCTTATCTAAAGATGTGTCAAAGGCAATGAAAATAAACACCATATTCCTAAATCCTAGTATAGTTTATATTTTGCTTTGGTAATTCCATTATGTTAGGCTTACCTGTCTTAAAGAACCTAAAGTTTTATCAATATGACAACTTTGTTTCAATATCACAGGCAAAATGCTCTTAGAGAAGTCTATGCCCATGCAGTTTTGGGACAGCATTCTCATGTAGTCAGATACTTCTCTGCCTGGGCAGAAGATGACCATATGCTTATACAGAATGAATATTGTAATGGTAAGTAAAACCCTTGTTGAATTTTCCTTACTATGGTTGTTTTCCAGGAAAAATGAATGTAGTAGGATACCAAACAGTTGTGTCAGGAGGGTAGGATGATAATGATTTTTTTTTTTTTGCTAAAGACCTCAGTCCTGCACTTATTAGATTAATCAATTCAATTCTGTTCATTTCAGTGTGATTGAAGTAGGTGCAATGGGACACACAATTGCAGCCACAGTCATTTCTATAAATGTGAGATGTACAGTCACAATTAGGACAAGGCATACTGTATAATGCAGAGGGAAAAGATCAGACAACTCAGATACAGAAAGCATCAATGCTGTGAAATATTTACATGATAAGTTGAAAAAGGCAGAAAGAGGAAAGGTTGCTTTTCTTCCACATATTAACATTGATTTCCCTGAACCTTAAATTGGAAATGTTAATTCTAGGAACATTTTCAATATCCAGATTAGAATATTTTAGAATAAAGACTGATCCATCTAACTGACTCAGTATGAGGCTGTATTTATAGAAGATTACTTCTGTACTTCACAGGAAAAAATTAGCAGCTAGACATCCTTCCACCCCAGCCAGGTGGGTGTGGAACCACAGGGAGGATCCATTGTAACACAGTCTATGACAGTGAAAACAAATTTATAAATGAGCAGTAGGCCTAGAGTTTGGCTTTTAAAGTAAGGCAAATTCTACAAAAGCAAACTCTATTCTGATTTATAAATACTTGATGAAATTATTTATAATGGTGCTTTTTCTAAGGGTTCAAAGTGCTTCATGTATTTGAATCCAGTGTTTCTGATTTGATAGCTCATGTTCCTACAGCATGGTACTGTACATCAAGTTAGAGTGCTTAGAGCCACTTTTGAGTTCAGTGCAGCTTACTCCCAGTTGTCTATCTTTCATTGTTCAGTTTGACTGTGAATGTCTATACATTTTATTCTTTGTATCTGAAAAATATAATTTACCTGTGACACCATAACTAGTTTTTGTGGGCTGGTGTCTGGCTAGAGGTCTAAATTACATCTTGTGAAGTTTGATCTTGCCTCTGCGGTGAACCTCCTAGGTCTTAAACAAGCTATCTCAGTATTGTTCCTCCCTTCCCAATCACCATTAGAGAATAGGGGCAACATAGACTTTGTACCTTACATACAGGGCTGTTCTTGTGATCATAGCTAGCGCTGTTATGAGGCTACTTGAGTTTTTAAGATCCTTGAGACAGGGCTTTCTATTGGTCCCACTACTGTCACAGCCATGTGTGATGAACACACATGAAAGGCTTCTCCTAGGCTGTGAAACTCCCTTCTGCAAGAGCCTCAGTTGTCCCTCACTCTTCCTCCTTTCAGCAAACTGGCAAGCACTCTTTTATTTATACAGGCCTTCTATTAACTGGTTGTTGCTAGGGGGTCTTTGAATGGGGAAGGAGTGCTATACTTTTGATTCTCACTGCTAACTTTTAAAAGCTTTTGAACTGTTATAAATTACTTATTTAATGAATATTATGCCTTTCTCCCAACATGGGATCAAAGGCAACTTAAACGAACTAGAACAACATACAGCTAAAATTTTACTATACAAAAGTTTTAAAATGGTTAAATAAAAAGCATAAAGTTAAAACTTTTAAAAACACATTAAAAAGATAACAGAAAACATAAAAGCACAGCACACCACATTAACAGAATCTTCTTCTGTACTAGTTAACTAGTATACTAGGAACTAGTATACTAGACATATAAGAGCCAAAGGCGTGCTTAAATAAAAGGTCTTTGCCTGCCGGCAGAGAGAGGACTAATTGAACCTTCTGTGGAAGAGTTCCATAGCCTGGGAGCAGCTACTGAGAAGGCTGTCTCCCATGTCTTCACCAAATGCATCTATCATGATGGTGGGACCAAGAGAAAGCCCTCCGGTGAGGATCCTAAAATTTGGGCATCTTCCTGTAGGGAGATGGGTCTTTCAGATTCTCTGGCCCCAACTTATGTAGGGCTTTAAAGGTCATGACCAGCACTTCTGCTTATGGGCATACCAGTAGCCACTGAAGTTGTTTCAACAAAGGAATTATATTTCTTCTTCATGGTCTATGTGATTCGCACAAATCATATGCCTGCACAGCTTATTTTCAGAAACTTCTAGAGCTAAGATCTCTTCAGAAGAAGCTCTGTTCCCCCACTGCTCATGCCCTATGCGTTTCCTGGTTAAACCTCAGTTCTCTTTCATATGCTATCATGGCTGCATCTTGGAAATTCTCTCAGAGCTGTTGATTCTTTGACGTTTTTCCTTCTTGAGTCTTTCTTTCCTTTCTTTCCAGAGTTCTTTAAAAAGTGTCTTGGTTGTGGGAAGATTTCCTAAATGGGTGGCCAGTCCAAGTGCCTTCTTTACTTAGGTGAGGGCCACATTGTGGATAAGTACTTTCATTGTAGAGCCTTTTCCCACCAGGCACATAGAAACAGAGCATCAAACCTTAAAGCTCTCCTTTGGGAATCAGCTATCAAGACTTCTGAACTCATTTCTCAGGCCTCTCTTCTGAAGCTAAAGTCATCATAGAAGACCTTCCTTTTGATGAGAAAAGTCTTCACTGGTGAAACATTGGAACACACCTGAAAGATGCACAATACAAGAATGACGTATGGTTTATAGCAGTCTTCTTACTATCAAAAGCAGAAATCATCTTGGTCTCGTCGCTTTATTCGGCTCTGCCTGTTCCCTCTCCATAGTACCTTAAGCAACAAGCTTTCTCTTCCTGCCACTTGCAATCTTTTAGCAAGTACCACTCCATCTACAAGAAGAAACCATTAGACTCTAAATATTGTTTTTGACTACCACCCCTGCTCTTCTTTCCATACCCACCCCCTTTAGAGATCATCTTTCTCACTTGGAATTTGATCACTACAGATTCTTGGGTCTTCAGTATCCTTGCCAATGGATATGCCATCAGGTTTCACTCCCTACCACTCTCAGGAGTCTATTGTCCTAAACAAGTTCAACCTTCTTCTGTGAGGAAATCAATACCCTCCTGCACAAAGATGCAATCAAGAAAGTTCATCTGTTACAATTTGACCAGTGCTTCTTCATGAGGTACTTTACAATCCCAAAACTGGATGGTGCCCTGTTTTGGGTCCGGGAGTGTCAGTTCCTTTATCACTACCAGGAAGTTCAGGATGATCACTCTTAGCTATTGTCCCCCTTCTGCAATAAGGAGATTGGTTTGCCATCATCAGTCTTCAGGATGTGTACTTTCAGACTTCCAGTTATAATGGCTCTGCGTGGACAGGGACTCTGATAAAGTTGCCGGAGGGACTGTCACTGGAAGTAGTGTGTGCCGATCCAGAGACACAAAGACCAGCAGAAATTAACCTCCCCTCCCAGCACAGGAGGTTCAGAAGGGGATGGAAAGAACCTGAATGGGCATTTAAAGTGAGTACAGTCTATTTTAATGGGACCCTGTTTTCAAAGAAACAGCACTTTAAATCTATTTAAACCCTAATGGAATTGATTGAAATTTAAAAGACAGTAATACTACTTTTGATTCTTTGTGCTGCATAAGAGCTTAAGAGAGAAAGGATAATTTGATATCAGCCTGGAAATTTACTCTTGTTATTTTGGGAAAGTAAGAGTTATTTACCTTTTGAAGAGGAATCCAAGGCGACTGCATGTAGAGTAGGTTTGAAGTTAGCAAACAAGAAGTGACATATAATAGTCTTTTCCTGGAATAGAAACTTGTGTCTAGAGAATGCAAAAATAAATGCTCCACAGCTCCATCTGTCAGATGAGAAGATTTATTACATGGAATTTCCCCCCTAATTTTAACAGCTGTCAAACAGAGGACCTCTAGTAGTGAAATGTGTTGACGGAAACATAAGAACCTTTTTTAAAAAAGTACTTTTATTAAACTAAAAGTGCAGCAGTGGCTTCAAGATTGAGGAAAACAATTAGGCCACAAAGAAGAACATCTATTGATCAACCTACAACTACTACTATAACTACAGGTTCTGCTAAATCTTCTGATTTTGTAGTAATACTGGAAGAGATTAGACAGTCAAGACAAAAGACAGGAGCAGAATGTCAGTTGAACTTTTATGTTTGAGACTGTGAAAAGAATGGACTGGGGAGAAAATATAATCAAATGGATTATGTACATTTATATCAATCAGAGAACCCAGATTTTGATCAACAGTGAAAAGACAAAGCAATGTTTGATTTGAAAGGGGGACAAAACAAGGTTGTCCTTTGTCTCCTTTATTTTTTTTTTTTATGATACTGGAAGTTTTGAATAGAAAAATAAGAGAAGAAGATAATATACAAGGACTAAGGTTCAAAGTTCAAGTCTTTAAATTACATGTATTTTCAGACAATTTTGTGATTTCATTCAGAGATCCAATGAATAGTATTGACCACTTGCTAAAGCTATTGGAAGAATATGGTGAAATATCTGGTTTTAAAGTGAATAAAGACAAGACTGTAGTGTTAACCAAAAATAACAAAAGAAGAAGAAAAAGGATTTGGAAGAAAGCCTGGTTTTAGAATTTTAAAAAAGGTAAAATATCTGGGTGATTATATGACTAAATAATTCAGAGTTATTTCATAATTATGTAAAGATTTGGAATGAAATAAAAAAAATAAAAAATGGAATAAACAAATTCTTTTGGTGGATTTTGGTTATAAAAATGAATGTACAACCTAAAATGTTCTTATTTCAAATTATTCCAGTTTTGACAAATGATGTTTCTTTCAAACAATGGCAAAAAGATATTTTGAATTTCATTTGACAAGGCAAAAAACCATGAGTTAGATTTAAAACACTTCAGGATGCAAAAGAGAAAAGAGGTTTAGGCCTGCCAAATTTGACATTATATTTTCATGCTTGTTCTCATGACTGGCTTGCAAAGCGATCTGTTCCTACCATTTGTCTTTTCCGGCCATTTGCTTCTGCTCAAGATTTGTGATGACAGGTGTGAGGGGATAGCAGGAAAGAGGATGAGCTTTGCAGGGAACAATTAGTTGGTAACTCAGAATAACAGTAGTGGGGGATACTGAGTGAGAGTGTAAATATTTGAAGTAGCCAGTGAACGAGTGACACAACAGGCTTGCCTGATTTGTACATACAGTTGTCCCTCCACATTTGCTGGGATTAGGGGCTCAAGACCCCTGCGAATGTGAAAAAACTGAATAAAAAAGGCCTCGCCTGCCCGGAACTACCCCTTCCAAAGTGGCGACGGGGCTTCTTCAGGAAGGTCGGGGAGGGCGGCAGGCAGGCAGGGGGTTCGTCAGATACCCCCCGCGCTTCCCAAAGGGGCTCTACACCCCCCGCGCTTCCTGAAGCCCTACAGCTCGTTCGGGAAGGCCAAGGAGGGGGGCAGGTGGGCGAGAGGCTTTTCAGCCACCCCCACCCTCCCAAAGCCGCAACAAGGCTTGAAAATCCCCATTGCCATTTTGGGAAAAGTGCCTTTCCCAGGAACTCCCCGCTCTCCCAGGGCTTGGCTCTCCACCCCAAACGGAGCCAAGGAGAGCGGGGAGTTGGGCGCGTGTTTTGTTCAAGGAGCACTCCGCTTAAATTGGCTCCTCTCCCTTGTAAACTGCGAATAGTCGAAACCGCGAAAGTGAAAGCCGCGGATGTGGAGGGGCAACTGTACTTTTTATATTACTGCTTTTCCTCTGGACTTCATTCAAAGCAACGATGTTGTGTAGTAAACACTTCACACTTTCTGTTTACTAATAAAGCTTACTGTTTAACTCTGAGGTTGCTACTTACCTGAGTCTAAAGATGACTGGACGTGGTGTGTAATACTTTATCTGCATACTGTAGATGTGTAAATTGCTATTGCTTAACAATTTGTAAGCTGCTCTGAGCCTTTGTGGCTGAAGAGCGGTGTATGAATACCTAAAATAATAAATAAATAAATAAATAAATAGTTTGCTTCTAATCCTAAATAACCACAAGGATTCAATTCACCATGGTTGAGAAGTCTAGAGAATTGTGTATTCTTGATAAAATTGCCAAACTGGAGTGGAGTGCAAGAACCCTGGTTGATGCACAGGGTGAGGACCATGAGACTGGCAGAGACCTAGCTGAAACTACCTCCTGGTTTGACCTAAGGTGGGTGAAGCCCCGCAGAATGATGGGCCTATAGCAGGCCAGAGAGCTGGAGGTGAGCAGTCCTGATACCAGCAAAGGTGGAAAAGGTGAGGGTGTAAAGAAACTGGCTGCCCTGTGCAAGGAGAACTGACAGATGCACAGAGAAATGAGATAACTCCATGCACAAACTACAGCGTCTAATGCTAAGAAGCTAGGATGAGAGTTGGAGCATACGGACTAGTTTGGGTGCCGTAGCTGCTAGCACACCAAGGCAGGAGAAAGCTCCATGTCCCAACCCAAGGGGATGACGCAGGTGGCAGAGATTGGCAACCAAATGGTACCCCTTGTGTGGGAACCAAGAACAACCAACCCCAGTACATAATAGAGGGGAAGCTGAGAGCCAGCTTTCATGGGAACCACGAAGAACTACCTGACTTCCTGACACAGGTTCAGGGCTTTCTGGCCAATTGTGGCCCCACGTTCCAGAATGACATGGTGGCGGTGACGTGCATCACCTCCAGGATGAAAGGTGAAGTGGCCAAGTGGATGAAGGAACTCCATGACAGCAGAGCTGTGGAGCTAAATAATGGGGTGGACTTTGTACAAGCCCTGAGGGATTGCTTTGAGGGTCCACTAAGTGAATTTTAGAGCTTGGCAGCACAAGTATAGGGCTCAACCGAAGAAATGTGTGTGCAACAGTTTCAGCGAGGACTATGGGCCAAAATCCCGGATTGAACCTTACTGTGAGGGGAGCCCACAACAGTCCGAGGGTGGATCGAATTGGGCAGCAGAACCGAAATGCAAATACATGCAATCCAGTTGATCAAGCAAGGCGAGGAGACTGAAAGGGCCATCAGAGGACCACCTGCTCAAACAGCAAGGGAGTGACGAAAGCACTGCATAAAATGAAGCCCAAAATAAAAGACAAGGGAAAGGCATTAGCTACTGAAATGCTTATTTGGGAGCTGTGAACACTAGAGAGCAAGTCAGCTGAAGAAGAGGAGCCAGCCCTAAACAGCGCCGAAGGGTAGGTGACAAAAAGCAGGTGCTTGGAGACTGTCGTGAGTGGCAGTGCTAAGCCATTCTTTGTGCAAATAAAGTTGGAAAACCTCCTGGGGGTGGAAGTATGACTTTAACAGTGCTGTTGTATACAGGCTACACTAGATGCCTCATGAATCCCGCGGTGGTGACTGGACAAGGCTATAATGGGAAAAGTTGTCAGAACCTATAAATTCCATCCAGATGGTTGGCAGTGAAATGCGGGGTGGATTGGTAAGACATCAGATGTCACCAGTGAGGTTGGGGGTGGGGGAGCATTGGGAACCCATAAAGTTCATAGTTGCCCCTGCCAAGGACTATCTGGTTGTGTTGGGACGAAACTGGCTACAGTTTCACAACCTAGCCATTAGTTCAGTAAAATGGACTGTAGCATTCCCCACCCCAAAGTGCAAAGAACACATTCATTTTTGGTGCTGGCAGAAGGGGAAATGTCCTGAAAAGGAGGAGGACCCAGGGACTGAAGCAGTAGCAGTTGGGATCAAAGAGAAGGAAAAAAGGTGGTGGCCCAAAGCCAGGTCAGCAGGAACCACTGCAGGGAGAGGTTCAGTGCCCCGTAAAGTATCATGACCTACGAGAAATTTTTTGGGAGGTAGAGGGTGATGTTCTGCCCCCTCCCCCACAGACCAATAGATTGTGCCACAGAAATTACCCCGGGAGCCAGGTTCCCTAAACCCAAAATACATGCTACGATACCAAAGGAGATGGAGGTGCTGAGAGAGTTGGTGGACAAAAACATGAAACGAAGCTTCATTGAGTCCATCGTGTCCCAGATGGGGGGGTATTTTTCAGGGAAAAGAAAAATGGGGATTTGAGACTGGAGACGGACTGCAGAGGGTTAAATGCTGTAAGCATGAGCAACAAGTACCCCATTTCTCTGATCTGGGGGTAGTTAGCTACCGGCGAGATTTTTACTAAACTGGAATTGCGGGATGCATACTTTCATGTGAGGATCCGAAAGGGATATGAGTTCAAAACTTCATTTAACTGCCCCTTGTACTCCTTTCAGTACCATGTGATGCCTTTTGGAGTTGGGGGGAGCCCCAGGGGTATTTATGCATTTGATAAATGAGTTACTTCATGGATTTCTATATGAGGGGATTTAGGTGTATTTGGATGATGTACTGATTTACATGCAGAACTGAAAGTCCCAGGTGCAGTTAGTGCACAATGTTTTGAAAAAACTACTTGACAACTGATTGTATGTAAAGCTGTCCAAATGTGAGTTCCACTGCTAAAAACATGATTATTTGGGATACTGCATATCCACCAAGAGGACTGAAATTACGTGGCTAAAGTAGAATGGGAGTGCTAAACTGGGAGCCTCACTGCACTAGGTGGCAACTTCAAAGTTACCTCAGATTTGCAAATTTCTGCCAAAATTTCATTCCACAATTTGCATAGGTGGCCCTCCCCATTATGAACTTGCTGAAAAGAAAGAAAGGGAAAAAGAAGGGCCCCAGGGCAAGGGAAAAACCAAAAACTCTTGACAAATGCCAAGAGGCATTTGACTGCATAAAAAACCTTTTTAATTCCAAGTCCATGCTAAAACATCCAGAGACTGACAAGCCTTTTGTTATCCAGGTGGATGCTAGAAGTTTGACTTAACTCAAGCTCTTCCCTGGGGCAGGGAGAGATTCTTGGCAGATACACTTTCGAGGTTGCCGCAGTACGATAGGAAGTGGGTGAAGATGATAGACACAGTATTCCCCCCAAAACAGCTGGGACAGGCAGTAGTAATATGGAGTTGGGCAAAAACAGGAGAGAAAGGGTCACAGTTACATCCATCTATTGTAGAGACACTTCGAGACAGCTATGAGGCGGATGATTGGCTAAAGACTCACAAAGAGGAGTTGCAGTTGAAAAATGAAATTTGTGCAAGGGGGAAAACCTATGTTCCAAAATTCATGAGAGGCGAGATGTTGAAACAATTTCAATGTAAAATCAGCAGGACATTTTGGATTTGTGAAAACCTTTCATGCAGTAAAGAAACTGTATTGGTGGCCCTAGGTTTAGAGGGGTCATAGTGAAGTATGTAAAGGAATGTCCAGTGTGTTTTGTCATTGAAATCCCAAGTGGGAAAGCCTCATGGCTTGCTGTAACCACAAACCACCCTGCTAAGCCCTGGGACCACATCAGCATGAATTTCTTTGTGGATCTCCCTACAAGTTGGGGAAAGACAGTTATCTGGGTGAGAATAGATTTGTTCACTAAACAAGCCCATTTTGTCGGATGCCCAAAATTGCCTATGGCTCAAAGGTTGGCTAAATTGTTCATGCAGCATGTATGTTGTTACATGGGGTGTAAGTTATTGGAAGTAGAACAAGGGATGAGCACATCCTATCCACAGACGGATGGTTAAATGAAACGTTTGAACCAGATTTTGGAACAGTACTTCAGATGTTATATAAATTATCAACAGGATGATTGCCTTGATCTGATGCGTTACACTGAAATGGCATACAATAACGCTATACATGTATGCACAGGACTTTCACCATTTAAAGTGGTTATGAGGCTGAAGTACAGTCCTCCCTTAACATTCGCGGCCTCCACATTCGCAGTTCCGCGCATATTTGCGGTTTACTGCAAGGGGAGGCCGAGGAAAGTGGCTTTCAGGAGGGGGGGCAACTACGGGTCCTCTGGGGCCCTGAGGAGGGAGGAGGGAGGCGTGGGAAGCAACTACGGGGCCTCTGGGGGCCCTGGGGAGGGAGGTCGGAGGCACGGGGAAGCGACTACAAGGCCTCCGGAGGCCCCGTGGTCGCCTGGGGAGGGAGGAGGGAGGCACGGGGAAGCGACTACGGGGCCTCCGAGGTCCTCTGTAGGCCCCGTAGTCACCTCCCCACTCCCTCCCTGGGGCCTCCGGGGGCTCCGTGATCGCCTGGGGAGGGTGGGGGAAGCGACTATGGGGCCTCCGGAGGCCCCGTGGTCACTTCAGGAGGGAGGGAGAGGGCAGTCTTTATTCACAGAATTTTCACATTCGTGGGGGTCTGTGGAACCTAAGCCCCGTGAATGTGAAGGGACAACTGTACAACCCTTGAGTTGCTCAGACTGATCACATTTCGCTACAAGAGTGGGCAGAACAAGTGGTGGCAGCTTCGCCAGAAATTGTTAAGACATTAGACTATGCCAAAGAGACTTACAAGAAGTATGCTGACCACAAATGAGCCCCAATCAGCAGGCATCCCGGAAACTGGCTGCCAAGTATGTTGGACCTTTTAAAATAGAGTCTAGTGAACACAGTGACAGTGGAACAGAACTTTCCAAAAACATGTAATAAAGTTCATCCAGTGTTTTATTTTAGCTTCTTTAAATCTGCGCTGGCAGAGGGAACATGGCAGCAAGAAGCACCTCACCTCACCCAATCATGGATGGGGATCAACATTTTGGGGCAAAGTGCAATTGGAGTACTTCATAGACTAGAAGGATTTGCCCTCTACAGAAAGGGGGTGGGGTAGATGCTAATTATGTTAAGACTCCAAGCTTATTATGGGCATTTTATTGAAGATACCCGGACAAATCCAAAGCATAGTGATGGGAGGGAAAGTCTTTGGGGGAGCCAGATGTCAGGAGCAGCTCGCAAAGCAATCTGTTTCTGCCACTTGTCTTTTTTGGCCATTTGCTTCTCAAGATTTACATTTACATTTACATTTTTTGTGATGATCACAAGTTGGTGTGAGGGGATAATAGGAAAGAGGATGAGCTTTGCAAGGAATAAATAGTTGGTGAGAAAGTGTAAAGATTTGAAATAGCCAATGAATGAGTGACACAACAGGTTTGCCTGATTTGTAAATACTTTATTTATTACTGTTTTTCCTCTGTACTTTATTGGAAGCAATAATGTTGTGTAGTAAACTCTTCAGACTTTCTGTTTAGTAATAAAGCTTACTGTTTAATTCTGAGACTGCTGCTTACTCAGTCTAAAGATGACTGCACATGACAGTTGTTTAGTTTGCTTAAAAATTGGATAATGCCAAAAAACGAAACAATGTTACAGTTAGAAGGATATGATTTAAGATTTGGAAGGCTTGGGTATCTTGGTTGTGATAAGGTTAAGGCGAATAAGGATTTCAATAAATGTTACATAAGATCTTTGTTGAGAGTATGGGCAAAGTACAAACCAAGATTTCATTCAAAAATGCCTTTGGATTTCACTGCAGGTGGCTTTTTATAAATGAGATAATATCTAAAGATGCAGGGGTATAGAAATTTGCTACTACTACAAAATGGACCATAAAGAATGAAAACTATGGAAGAATTAGACTGAATGGTATCGTTTTTGGTGGTATTTACGTTGTCAATGTAATGAGAGATCAAAAATGTATAAGAGTCATTGTGGAATTGAAATGTCAAAAAATGAAAAAAAAATACAATTGTGCTCAGATGGCAGTCATTTGATAATTAAAATGTGAAGTTTTGATACAAAACAAGACCAAATAAAAAACGTATGATTAAATGGATGCAAAATGTGGGTCATGAAATACGGTTGGATCAATGGGAGATGGTACTTGATGCCTGAGAGATTGTTGAAAATGTATAAGATCAACTAGTAAGTGTTGAAAATGAAATTGGAACTTTCTACCATGTATGGTGGTCTTGTGAGAAAGCACAAAAATATTGGGCACAGATACTTGAGATGGTGGAGGAAATCTTAAAAATGAAGGTTCATCCGAAACCTGAACTATTTTTGCTGGGGCTACTTGATGAACATTTGTAGAAGAAATAGGGACGAATTTATACAGTACATGGTGACAGTGGTAATGCTATTGTATGTGCAGCAGTGGAAGAATCCTGAGATACCAACTCAAGAAGACTGGTTATTAATAAATTGACAATTTTAATTAAAGAAGTTTCTGTTGTCAATTTCAAAATGGAATGGAGTGTAGTAACAGTTTTTTGGCCAATAAATGGGGAAGTCTTATTAGAATAGTATTTATGAATTAGATAATGTCATAATAATAAGATTGATATATATATTATATGTTCACTTATATAACAATTATAAGATTTACTTATCATAGGAGAGAAAATTAGAATATAGTAGCATTCCTGCATCCGCTGATTCAATTATCCGCAGATGGCAACTGCGGGGGGAGGAGGAGAAATCTTGCCTCTCTTCTCCCTTTACTCCCAGGATCGCTCCCAGGGAGGAAATGGCAATGCGAAGGGAGGGGAGGAGAAATCTTGCCTCCTTCCATTTGCCCCTGAGATCACTTTCGGGGCAGAAATGGCGATGTGGGGGCGAAGGGAGAGGAGGAGAGATCTTGCCTCCCTCCCTTTGCCCCCAGGATCTCTCCCAGGGTGGAAATGACGACAGGAGTGTTCTTTATTATCCATGGATTTAGTTATCTATGGGCCCCACTGTAACCAATTCCCCATGGATACAGAGGTCATACTGTAATAAACAAATATACCCAATAACTGAAAGGTAGGAGGTAAGTAGTTTCTATGCATCATGACTCTGGCTATTAGCTATATAGTTAGGTATTGGCTGCTAATGTATTCGTTAGATATTGTTAGGCCTGCTTGTTAGCCAGAGTCTGGACATGAGTGGAGTGCATTGTGGGAAAGGTTGGTTGGGGCTGGAATGTGATGGGCACTGTCTGCAGACATCTCAAGGACGTTTACAGCCTGGGAAAGGAATTAGGGAGTTAAAACCTGGAACATACAGACTCCAATTAGCCAGGAGAATGGGGGAGAAACTAAACCTAAGTTAGATGTTAGTGCTGTGCTTTTGGCACTTGCCTTAGATTGGTCAATGACCAGATACAGTTCACTTTATTCCCTTGCAATAAAGCATTTGAACTGATGCCTGTTGTTCGAGTGATTGAAGTTTGACTGGGTTCATCACAGATTGACCAATCTCCCATCGTCCCTTCTGTGATCCTTGGTGCGAAATGTCCCAGGGACCAGTGAGCAGGTGCCTGACCATGGGCCCGAGGAAGCGGTCCCAGACAAGACTGAAGCAGCAACCAGTGGCAAGGAGGCCTCCTCAGGGGAAAGCAGAGTGCAAGCGAGAAGGCCACAAGGTGGGTATGCAGACCCAACGAGAGGCTGCCAAAGCAGCGGAGGAGACGGTCTCCTCATTTCCCTTTACTCCAGCCAGAGACATGAGGGCTGTAGCAAAGGATCGATGGGCTTGGTGCCTGGTGCCAGGCAAACACGGGCACAATGCCACAGAGTCCCAAAGATGGGACATAAGACCCAGCGGAGCCTATGGCATTGCGGGTCTGCCCCGGGCCTCGGAGCTGGAGATTGACATGAAGAGCAAGATTTGAGGAATCCAGTCCTGCATAGTGTAGTCAACCTGGACCGGAAAGAGAAGGGACCGCTGGTGGTGGCTACCATGGCTGCAAAGGCGGCTCCGGGGGGAGGCTGCGGCTGCTGGTGGAGACCTTGAGGGAAGCTTGGAGCAGGAGGACATAGCAGGCCCCCTCCTGCCAGGATCTGGCCCAGCCCTAGGATGCCCTCTAGCGCTGGGCAAGCCAAGACGCGTACCACGGTCGATGGCCAACAGAGGCCTGAAGGTGACCTTCAACGGAGAGGCAAAAAACTACCCTACTTCCTGACCCAAGTGAAGGGGTTCATAAGGTAGTGGGAAGGAGTGTTCCAATCAGAGGAGGAGAATGTCCAGTATGTGCCCAGCCAACAAGAAGGCGAGGCAGCAGAGTGGCTTGTGGGTCTGTATGAAATGGCAGTGCTGAGCTGGATAGTTTAAACAACTTCATGATGGTTCTGTGGGCCAGATTCAACAGTCCGTTCTGCCAGGACCGCACACGCACTGAACTGCAGCAGATATGCCAGGGTGGCTGGCCCATGGCAGAATATGCAACCAAATTCTGCCGGCTGGCGAGGCAGATCCCAGACTGGACCGAAGCCACCAAAGTCCAGGCTTTCTGGGACGGGCTCATTGCTGACATCCTGGAGTGGGCTCTTGTCCAGGGGAACCCAGAGACTTATCAGATGGGTTTGTCTAGCAAGAGAGGTGGAGGTGCTATGAGTGTCAAGTTAGCTGAGCAGTGGCAAAGAAGCCAATGCGCCCAGCAACCACCCTGACTGAGAGGAAAGACTAAGTTATGGTTAAAGTGAACCCCCCCCGGCAGAATAATGGCCATGGTGGGCCGTGGGTGCACACAAGTGTTAGTCCATTCTTTAGTGTCGGAACTGGGAATGGAGAGACACGAATTACACACCCCAATAAAGTTTACCCAAATTGATGGTGGTCCAATGAGGGGGCCCACCAAGCGTCTCACCAGCCCAGTGCAGATGAAGATGGGAGGTCACCGAGAGGACATTGGATTTTTAGTCATCCCGGGTGCAGTACAAGGCGTGGCACTTGGTTTGAACTGGCTAACATTTCACAACTTGGATATAGACTGGATCAGATAACTTATTACAGTGATGGCGAACCTATGACACGCGTGTCAGCACTGACACACATAGCCATTTGGGGTGACACGCGGCCGTAGGCCTCCTCCCCCCCGCCCGCAACCTCACCACCCTCCCTAAAGTGGCAATCTGTCGCCACTTTAGGGAGGGTGGGAGGGTGGAGGAAAGTGGCGGGTGGGGCTACAAAGCCCCGATCGCCACTTTAGGGAGGCGGGGGGGTAGAGCCTCCCCCCACCTAGCTGCCACCCCCCCAAGGCCTGCTCTGCTTCCCTGGAGCCACCTTGGAAAGGCTGGGTAAGGCGGCAGGTGGGCAGGAGTCTGCCCAGGCTCTCCCAAGCCTTCCTGAGGGGGCTCCTGGGCTTTGAAGCCCCAGAGCTGCCTCGGGGAGGCTAGGGAAGGCAGCGGGAGGGAGAGAGGGACTCTGCCCGGCTTCTCCCTGGCCTTCCCAAGGGTGCTCCGAGGCTTCGAAGCCCTGGAGCTGCCTCGGGAGGCTAGGGAAGGCAGCGGGAGGGAGAGAGGGACTCTGCCCGGCTTTTCCCCAGCCTTCCCAAGGGTGCTCTGAGGCTTCGAAGCCCTGGAGCCACCTCAGAAAGGGCAGGGAAGCGGTTGGTGGGAGGGACTATGGCTGGCCTCTCCCCGGCCTTTCCAAGGGGGCTCCAAGGCTTTGAAGCCTCTTCGGAAAGGCCGGGGAAGGTGGTGGGTAGGCAGGAGTCTCCCCGGCCTCTCCCTGGCCTTCCCAAGGGGGCTCCGAGGCTTCGAAGCCCCAGACCTGCCTCGGAAAGGCCGGGGAAGGCAGCAGGCGGGTGGGTGGGAGTCTCCCCGGCCTTCCCGAGGGGGCTCCAGTGCTTTGAAGCCCCGGAGCCACTTTGGGGAGACCAGGGGAGGCAGCGGGAGGGCAGGTGAGAGTCTGCCCGACCTTTCCCCAGCCTTCCTGAGGGGGCTCTGGGGCTTTGAAACCCCCGAGCCACCTTGGGAAGGCCAGAGAAGGCGGTGGGAGGGAGTCCGCTCAGCCTCTCCCCGGCCTTCCCGAGGGGGCTCCATGGCTTTGAAACCCTGGAGCCGCCTCAGGAAGGACGAAGAAGGCAACGGGAGGGAATCCGGCCGGCCTCTCCCCGGTCTTGCCAAAGGGGCTCTGGGGATTGAGAGCCCCATATAGCCTCTTCAGGAAGGTTGGGAGGGGTGGAGGGAGTGCGGCGTAGAGGCTTTCAGCCACCCCCACCCTCCCAAAGCCACAACAAGGCTTAGAAAGCTCAATAACAACTTTGGGAAGGGCAGGGGGGCTAAAAAGTACCTTTACTGCCAACTCCCTGCTCTCCTGGGGCTTGGCTCTCCCCCCTCACCATGGAGCCAAGCCCTAGGAGAGCGGGGAGTTGTGCACCTGGCTTGCTCAGCATGCACTCCGTTTAAATCAGCTCCTCTTCCTTGAGTGGGAGGGAGAGAAGCTGATTTAAATAGGGTGCTTGCTGAGCAAACCACGAATAATCAAAACCATGAGAGTGAAAGCTGCGAATGTGGAGGGGCAACTGTATACATTTATGTTATTTAAACAATATATATAATGAAATAATGTTTTTGCTTCAAAGTGACACACCACCTGAGTTGTGCTCAGTTTTTTTGGCGAAGTTTGACATACCAAACTCAAAAGGTTGCCCATCACTGACTTATTACATCCTCCTACCTGGCTTGCATTCAAGAACACTGTCTGGGAAATAAGTCAGGGGATGGGGAGGGTTTTGGTAACGGACCCCACCCCTGAGAAATACAGAAGGGTGGAAGAACCTTTGTTCAGTTGCCATGGTTATGGGGGAAGTGAAGGACCTCTAGTGGAATACCAGAAGTGGTGGTGGGGTGATTTGAAGAGAAGGAATGCAATGTGCTTGCCCCTCATTGGCCATCAGAGTGTGCTATAGAGCTAGTGCCCAGTGCTAAGTTCCCTATATCCAAACTGTACTTGATTACCTTGGCCGAGATGGACACACGCCAGGAGTACATAGATAAACATGTGGCCCGAGCATTCATCAGGCCCACCATCTCGGCCCTAGGGGCCCTGGTGTTATTCCTGCACAAGAAAGATTCTTCTTTGAGATTATGTATTGACTACTGTGGCCTAAATGTCGTGAGCATGTCTAACCATTATCCCCTTCCACTAATGAAGGGCATGCTGGCCCATTTGGCCAAGGGCAAGATACTACAGAGTATGTATATACTCTGTACATACCACAGAGTCAGACTTAAGGAGGCAGATGGATGGAAGGCAGCCTTTAACTGTCAGCTGAACTCTTTTGAGTTTCTCGTAATGCCTTTGGACTGGCAGGGGCCCCAGGAATCTTCATGAGCCTGGTTAATGATCTGTGAAGGGACTTCTTGTACAAAAAGAAAAATTTCTTGGCAGACGCCTTGTCGATGTTACTGCAGCATGAGAGAAAGTGGAAGGAAGAGATTGACACAGTGTGTTCCCCATCTCAGTTGGGGCTAGCAGTACTTATGCGAAGCTAAAGCACAGGCTGAAGCTAAACCAGCAAATAAACCTGAGGCAGAGGTGAATGTTAAGCCTCAAGGGCTGGCAGACACAAAACCTAATAAATTAGATCCGTGGTGGAAAGGGCAACTAGAAGAAGCCTTATGCAAGGATCAATGGTACCAGGACAACAAAGGTGAATTGACGCTAAAGGATGGCCTGGCCTGGAAAGCGGTCAAGATTTACATACCAGGTGATCTGAGATTCAAGATCCTGAAACAAAGTCATGATGTCGAAAGTGCAGAGCACTTTGGATATATAAAACCTTTGCACTTAGCCTGCAGACAATTTTGGTGGGCGTAAGTGAGAAAAGATATGGAGGACTATATGAAAGGGTGTCGTGTGTGCCACGTCTAAAAGAGGGGTGGGAAAGCCACAAGGACTGTTACAACCATTGCTCACCCCAAGTAAACCTGGGAAGTGATAAGCATGGACTTTATTGTAGAACTGCCCGAGAGCAAGAAGAAGACGGTCATTTGGGTGGTCTCAGATCTCTCTTCCAAATAAGTGCATTTTGTAGCATGTAAGAGTATCCCCATAGCCCAGCAATTGGCTAAGCTGTTTGTACAACACATATATAGGCTACATGGTACACCCATCAAGATAGTTTTCAGATTGTGGCACCCATTTTACTTCTCAGTTCTGGAAGGCATTTACTAAACTGTTGGGGACTGAACTTGGTTTAAGCAGTGCCCATCATGCACAGATGGATGGACAAATGGAGAGGATAAATGCAATTGTGGAACAGTACCTAAGGTGTTACATTAACTACCAGCAGTCTGATTGGGTTGACTTATTGCCGTTTGCTGAGGTTACCTACAACAATGCAGTACACCAAGGTACTGGGCATTCTGCTTTTGAAGTGATCTGTGGTGCAGACTTTGGGCCATTCCTTTTGGGGACAGTAGAGAACAATGATCTCATTCCTTTAGTGCAATGGAGTAACAAAATTAAGATGGCCTGGCCTAAGGTAGTGTCTGCTTTGGACTTTCCTAAATCTATTTTTAAGAAACAAGCAGACAAGAAGAGAAGCCCCAATCCTGCCTATGAGGTGGGAGATAAGAGTGTATCTTTCCACTAGGTTTTTAAAGAGCCCTCAACCATCTAAGAAATTGGGACCTAAGTATATTGGACCATTTCAAGTCACTAGGGTGATCAATCCTGTGGCTTATGATCTGAAACTTCCAAAAGCATGCACTATTGTGCATCCTGTGTTCCATTCCAGTCTTCTGAAACCTGTTCCTCCTTTGAATTCTTGGCGCCCTGCTCCAGAGGACCCCCCTTGATGGTGGTTGAAAACTAGCCTTTTGAAATATCTGACATCCTGGACTATAGGCAGCGCAAAGGGCGCTTATAGTACTTTGTACACTGGAAGCATTTGCTGTGGGACATGTGGATTGGGTGGATTGGGAACACGTCAAGGCTCCGAGGCTTGTGGCCAAGTTCCACAAGGGCTTCCCGGATAAACCAGGATGATGTGTTTTGAAATGTGTTTTCCTGTTATGTGTTCTTACTTTCTTTGCTTTTTGGGTTTCTCTGTTTGTTGGGGGGTTGGCTTTGCGGGGGGGCAGTAAAATGTCATGACTTTGGCTATTAGTTATACAGTTGTCCCTTCACATTCGCTGGGGTTTGGTTCCAGGACCCCCCGTGAATACCCAAATCCGTGAATACTCAAGTCCCATTATATGCAATGGCATAGCAAAATGGTGTCCCTTATATAAGATGGCAAAATCAAGGTTTGCTTTTTGGATTATGATTTTTTTAAAGAATATTTTCAAGACGTGAATACTTAAAACTGTGAATGCCAAATCCATGAATGTGGAGGGACAACTGTATAGTTGGGTATTGTCTCCTGTTGTATTAGTTAGATATTGTTAGGCCTGCTTGTTAGCCAGAGTCTGGACATGAGTGGAGTGCATTGTGGGAAAGGTTGGTTGGGGCTGGAATGTGATGGGCACTGTCTGCAGACAGCTCAAGGGTGTTTACAGCCTGGGAAAGGAATTAGGGAGTTAAAGCCTGGAACATACAGACTCCAATTAGCCTGGTGGATGGGACAGAAATGAAACCTAAGTTAGATATTATCGCTGTGCTTTTGGCGTGCTTGCCTTAGATCGGTCAATGACTCGATGCAGTTCACTTTAATTCCTTGCAGTAAAGCATTTGAACTAATGCCTGTTGTCTGAGTGGTTGAAGTTTGACTGGGTTTATCACAATATTTTAGTTGTAATTTTAGTTGTATTGGTGTAGCAGTGAGTATGTTTTATTTGTTTGTTTGTTTCTGTTTGTATAATTATTTTTGTAGATTGTTGTATGTTTAATAAAATATGATAAGAAAATCTTTAGGATGTGTACCTTCATATTTCATTCCTTCCTTGTCATCATCTCCTTCCTGTGCTTTGCCATAAGAGATCAATGCTTTTGCTTTTGTGATCTCCCTTTCAGTGTTTTGACTGTGCCATAAGCAACCTGCCCTTTCCCTGTAACCAGCCCCTGTTAATAGTCTGGCTGTAGCATTTTAGACTTGCTGACGTTTCTGAACTGTTATCAAAGGCATCCTCACATAGAGTGCATTACAGTCATCCAAACAGGGTAAAAACAGAAGTGCAACTGTGCCTCTCTCCCTGCTAGGCCTTGCCTGCTGCTGTACAGGAAACCCAGGTGGAGAAAGCTTCAGTCAGCTCCATTTATCCAGGTCTCTGTAATGCAAATTAGGTTGGCATGCTCATATGGGATCGAGCCTTGGATCATGGTTGTTTTTCCATTCACTGATCTGGTGTTAATCAGCCAGATTTGCAGCCCTGGGGCCTGTTGCAAAAGTTATCCAGACTATTTGAAGTCTAAGAGAATTGGGGGTTCACCAACAGTTTGTGGCTCTCGCCTCTCCCATGATAATAGCACTGTCTCTCCACTCCACCTTTTATTATTATAATGACTGCTCCCTGGGCTGTTTTCTCTCCTGTGCTTCCTGTTTAATACATTTTTTCCTTTCTTTTACCAAGACAAGTTGTCTATATAAAAAAAAACATTACAGATTAAAAAGGGGGACTATCCCTCACCCTTGTTCCACCCCCAAAACAGCTCTGCCAAAGAAGCAACCTACTGCCTTAGGCAGCCAGCTTACATCTCCTTTCAAAAGGGGACAAGCTGGCTAAGTATCTTGACAGGATAACAGAGAGTCAGCAGGTTCTCTCTGCTGTTTTTAATTTGATAGTTTCTTTATTTGTTTTTTTTTAACCCATACTTTGTTTTAAATTCATATGTTGAGCCACCTTGGGTCCCATGTTGGCAAATAAAAGTAATAAGTAAATAAAATAAATAGCCTTAATAACTTTAATGTTAACATTATTTAAATTGACTTGTAGGTGGCAGTTTAGCTGATGCCATAAGTGAGAACTACAGAAATATGCGCTACTTCAGTGAGCCAGAATTGAAAGATCTGCTACTTCAGGTTGCTCGTGGTTTAAAGTATATCCATTCAATGTCATTGGTACACATGGATATAAAACCTAGTAAGTATTCAAAGATCTGTTCTTTTCTGCCATGGAAATGTTTGCCATTTTCAGAAGTGATTGAATATGTGGTAGTAAAATATGCAGTGAACCACACCTTAGTAACTGAAACTTTTCAAGACTGGTTACAGAATACAATGAAAGAGAATAATTTCAAACATGGCTGGCTAACTGCTGTTAAGTTTCTTTGTGACTTTTTGGAGGGTGGGATTATATTTGTTTGTTCACTGTCTTAAATTCTGGCTTCTTTCCAGGTGGAATTATGCTTGTTTGTTCACTGTTTTCAATTCTGGCTTCTTTCCAAGTAGGTTGTTACTTTTTGTGTCCGTTACTCAAAGGAGCGAATAGGTGATGAAAGCCCTAATACCTCTGATAATAGATCCATTTTATATAGTTCTCTGTTCTTATTCTTTTGCAGGCAATATCTTTATATCTCGGACCTCAATTCCAACCACAATATCAGAGGATGGTGATGATGATGAGTGGTCATCTAACAAAGTTGTATTCAAAATAGGTAAGAAAAGATGATATTAACATTTATTTATGTAAGCTTTTTGTGCTTTAGAGCAGTGGTTCTTAACCTGTGATCCGTAGACCTGCAGGGGGCTGTGATGTCATCACAGGGGGTCTGTGAAGGCTTGAAAGCTGCTCAGCCCATTTGACAGGAGCCAAGGCAAAGGCTGGCCGGCCTGCACATTGCTCTTCAATCCACTCCAGCCACAAATTCGCAGGAAGAGGCAGGAGAATAGTCTTCCCTTCCCTCCAGTGCATCTGAGGGAAGGTTTAATGGATGGTATAATTGTATTATTATTATTATTATTATTATTATTATTATTATCAAGTATTGTTGTTGTTATGGTTTTAAATTTTGAGTTAAGTCTTGCGGTCTGTGGCAACAAAAGATATTTAAAGGGGGTTTCTGGTAAAGGAAAGGTTAAGCGCCACTGCTTTAGAGAAAAACAATCTTTTTCTCTTTATTACTTTCTTAATATATAGGGGATCTTGGTCATGTCACTAGAATTTCCAGTCCACAAGTGGAGGAAGGAGATAGTCGTTTCCTTGCCAATGAGGTTTTACAAGAGGTAAGCACGCTTTGTTAACTGAGGCTACATTATTTATTCTGCATATGAATGTAGACTGGGGTTCAGATCCTTAATTTTCACTACATGAAGAAGATGCTATGCCTTCCATGAGTGGAGTGAAAACTTAGGATCCATGCCTGGATGTCTAGTGTGATAGTC
The DNA here is from genome assembly GCA_030847615.1 of Gambelia wislizenii. Lineage (NCBI taxonomy): Eukaryota > Metazoa > Chordata > Lepidosauria > Squamata > Crotaphytidae > Gambelia > Gambelia wislizenii. The sequence continues at coordinate 366,759,062 of JAUMIR010000001.1, forward strand.
TTCTGAAGAAACTAAACCATCTTTTCTTTTTCAGAACTATAATTACTTGCCAAAAGCAGATATTTTTGCTCTTGCACTAACTGTGGTGTGTGCTGCTGGTGCTGAACCACTGCCAGCCAATGGGGATCAGTGGCATGAAATACGACAAGGAAAACTGCCTAGAATTCCACAAGTACTTTCTCAGGAGTTTTTAGACTTATTGAAAGTAAGAAAATCAGAACATGTTTGTGAAAGCATACTGAATGTTTGTTCCTTTATTCCCCTTTAGTAATAGGAAGGATAGTGAACCATGATTTTTATCTCTTTCAGACTATGATAAACTCTGATCCAGAGAAAAGACCTTCAGCAGTTGCTCTAGTTAAACATTCTGCATTGTTATCTACTGCCAGAAAGAGTGCTGAACAACTGCAAATAGAACTGAATGCTGAGAGGTTCAAAAACTCTTTATTACAGAAGTAAGTTGAAACGATTCTGTACCAGCTTATAACTTCATACAACTGGAAAATTATGTTAAAAACCATGTAACAAAACTGTGTTTTCTTAAAACTAAAACTGTCTATTTTTAGTAAACATCTTTATTTGGCTTACACTTACAGAATACTGTTGATCCTCTGTATCCACGGATTCTGCATCCATGGATTAAACCATTCACACTTGAAAATACCTCCCCCCCCTCCAAAAAACAAACTTAATTTTGCCATTTTATATAAGGGACACCATTTTATTGTGCCATTGTATATAATGGGATGTGAGCATCCACGAATTTTGGTATCCATGGGAGGTCCTGGAACCAAACCCCAGTAGATACCAAGGGCCCACTGTAGAAAGGTTTTGTAGTGTTGTGAAGCACAAGCTGTGTATTGACTCCAGTATAGGGAATTTGAGGTACAGCAAATACATTAATTTTAGCTGCAGGCACTGGTGCTTTAAGTGTAAATCAGGATACCAACCACATACATTACTGGGATGAAGCTTTGGTTTGTATGGATGTTTGTTTTCATTTGGTTTTATTAACCAAAGGTCTTATTAAAGCCAGGGTGGTGTAGTAGTTGGACTCTGGAGACCAGGATTCAGATTTTGTGGAAACCCACTGGGTGGCCCTGGCAAGTCACTCTCAGCCTGAGAGGAAGGCAAAGGCAAACCCCCTCTGGACAAATCTTACCAAGAAAACCCAGTGATAGGTTCTCCTTAAGATCAACATACAGCACACAGCAATAATATAGGTGCATACAGTAACAACTACACAGAGCTTTGTGCTCCAAGTGATGGAGACATGTAGCTTCTTTCTTTGCAACTAGATAATTAAAAAGTGCAAAAGTTATGCATGTTGGTTCCTTTATGGCTTCCAGTTCTGTAAGGAAGCCTGTCTTTGTATGTCAGGTATAGAAGAGACCATTTAGGAATTGTTACCACCACAGCTGAGTTGAGTAGCCATAGGTGTTGTGAACATTTTAGTCAGATACAAAAAGCACCCCATCTCAGAGACATTTCAGGGAGCATCATTAAGGATAAGTTCTTCCTCTTTTTCAGTAGTTACTTAGTAACTGGCAAAGAGCTCTCTCTCTCTCTCTCTCTCTCTCTCTCTCTCTCTCTCTCTCTCTCTCTCTGTCTCTCTCTCTCTCTCTCTCTGTCTCTGTCTCTCTCTCTCTCTGTCTCTGTCTCTGTCTCTGTCTCTGTCTCTGTCTCTGTCTCTGTCTCCGAGATAAACACGTCCGGTTTTAGAAAGCACAGCAGAAGGTCTCCTTGGGTGATATTTCCAGGTTGTGATTCTTTCTGCATTGTCGTTTCTCTTCAAGACTTGTTCGGCGTGAGTTATCAAATAAGGCTGCAGCATTGTGGATACTCCAGGAAGAAAAGGTCAGAAGGAAAAAGTATTGCTGAAGCAGCACCAGTCTTGGTTCACAGTGGCTACGAACTGAGTTAAAACAATGTTTGGTCAAAAAAATCACTTGACCCCCCCCCCCCCTTGATAGCAAAGTATTTGTTCTGAAAATGATCTCTGAATATATTGCGTAGCCATAGTTGTACATCCTCAATATTTTGTATGACGAGCCTTGAACAGAAATGCTTTTGAGAGGCAGTTGCAGATTAATTGTATTTTTGCAGAATAGCAAAATGTTGCTTAGAAACTATAGAATGCCCCCTCGGTACTAGACTAACTTGATTTGGGGTAGGTGACTTCCCTAGATCCAGGGCCAGCATATGCAACACTACTGGAGCTGAGAGAGCCAAACCTGCCCTGTCTTATCTACAGCCCCCCCCCCCGGAAGAAGGTCCCCGTGCTAAAAACTATGGGAGAAATTTTGGCTTGGATTGGATTTGGAAATCCAGAAATCACTTCCTGTTTGAACCCCACCTAGAACATTAGAACATTCTTGAGGACCTGCATGCAGACTGTAGGTTGCACTTTGCCCAACCCTATATTAAAGGGAAAACATCTGTATACAGAATAAAGAAGTGGGAATAAGATGTCAAAGCAGCACCTGTTTTTGAAGTGTGCGACATTTAGGCAGAAGTAGAGGAGTATGCGAAACAGGTGTCTTCTATACTGGGCAAAGTTCCACCTGGAAGGCTATATGCGATTCTCCTTGAAGGTGCTTGATCATAACCAAGATGGATTATTCTTGTTTGATTTTTTTTTAATTTATTTTTTTGGCTGCAATGTTATCTGAAAGGGTGCTTTCAGCAGTGGTATCTGGAAAGGAAGTAACATGATTTTTCCTGTTCTAGGGAACTGAAGAAAGCACAAATGGCAAAGGCAGCAGCTGAGGAACGAGCACAGATAACAGATCGAATGGCAACTAGGTCTACAGTACAGACCAGAACAGCTCGTCTTAGTGGAAAGAAAATGAACCGTTCAGTTAGCCTCACAATATACTGACTTGATCATTCCATAAAACTGGCAAAGGAAGTGAATGGAATATTGATGGACTACATTGAAAATGGAAGAGAGGATTCTGTTTCTTATTTTCTCTTTAATCACGGTCAATGGTTTTTAAAGGAGCCTTTTACAATTTTAATTTTAAAAAATACAGTTAAATAACTGGGTTTTTCTAATTCCCCAAAGAATCTAGGATGTTAACTTCTAAGCCTTTCACTTACACTATCTATTAACACCATTCAAAGTTAACCACTAGAAGGGTGGTGTGCTGCTTTTTAGTTTCCGTACATTGTAATGAAAGGTATTTTCCTAGTAGTCTTAAGGAACAATATAAACTGGCTCTGTTTGGAATGGAGGGAAGAAATGTCAAATGCTAAAGGCTAGCAGGTCGAACCATACCTGGTGCCAGGTAAACCGTTGTGAATTTTGTGTATTCAACTGGGAGCACTTTGTTAGGCATTGCTTAGACCACAGGAATAAGGCTGTGGGAACATGCCATGTGAAACTGCTGCTATTTTTAGTTTGTCCTTGCTGTAAAACTGTAGCATTAAAACAATCATTGTGTTAGCAGGCTTTCTTTTTAAAGAAAAATTATGTGAAAAATGTCAAAGCTGCCTTAGTGAAAAGCAGCTTCCTTCTCTAAAGCTAGTGTACTATGTACAGTCAATGCACCAATTTTATATTTGAATTACATTATTCATGTAAATATTTTGTTTTGTAATTCTTTCTAATAAAAGTTCTCTAAAACTTATTTCTTCTCCTTTCTCCTCCTCTTCTTCCTTCCTCTGTTAATATTTGAATGTACTTGTTTGCATTTTTTAAATAAGTGTACATAGATGTACTGTTTTACAATTTTTCAACATGAATGTATTTAGCTGTTCTTATAGTGTACCATACTGAAAGCTGTAGTTTGAGATGCCAGAAGATTCTATTCAAATTTACTTCAACTTTAGTTAATATAATTGTCCCATCTAATAATCTGTTCTGGCATTGACAAAATAGATGCTATCCATTTTGGGTGTTTGGCTTAGACCAATGTTTTTCCACTTGAATGTTTTACTTTGTTTTACAGTAATTAGTATTGAATTGGAATATTAAAGTGACATTTTGAAATTAATATTGTCATCTTTCTGTCAACTTTTAAGATTACAAATCAGTAACAGGCATATAATCCAATCATGATATACATGTCAATACATGTCAAGACTGGTCTGCCAACTTCTTGCTCATTTAGTTAGCATGTTTACTGAAGGAATTGGTAATCTGTCAGAGGCAATGTTGCTTTTTATGCAGGATGGGTTTGATTAATTTCAGTCCTAGTAGCATAAGCTCTCTTCAGTTTGATGCAACTAGAAAGCATATTTTATAGACCAGATAAAAACTTAGAAAACATTCTTTATGAGGGCAAAACATCTTTGATCAAGAACATTATTGTGAGCATTGTTCGTTAACATGTCACACAAATAACAGTGACAATGCCACCTTGGTCTAAATATTTTGTTTAAGATGATATTGGGAGGGCAAAGCCAATGGTGAAGAACTCTGAAATGTAGTTCATCATGTGGGGGGACTACATGATTTCCACCTCTGCTTTACATCATTAGGAAGGTTTAGATAAGAGCTTGGAAAAACTATCCAACAATAGCTGGAAGATTCCAGCAATGCTAAGGCAAACCTATCATAGTTTTCTTGGCAAGATTTGTTCAGAGAAGTTTTTCCTTTGCCTTTCTCTGAGGCTGAGAGAGTGTGACTTGCCCAAGGTTACCCAGTGGGTTTCCATGGCTGAGCAGGGATTCAAACCCTGGTCTCCCAAGTCTTAGTCGATCACTTAAACCACTACATCATGCTGGCTCTCACCCATTATTCTTACCCCTGGCCTAAATCCAGTTCTTAGTCCCAGGTACAGTAGGCTCATTAAATCAATTGCCATATGGCAAATCAACATGTACATAAAGCCCATTGATAAAATGGGCCCACTTATTGGGACTAAAGTAACAAAAATTACCAGCTTGGTAGATGAAGGGAATGCTGTGGATATCTCATACCTTGAGTAAGGCCTTTGACAAGGTTCTCCATGACATTCTTGCAAACAAGCTTGTAAAATGTGGGCTAGACAAGTTAACTGTTCAATTGATTTGTAATTGGTTGACTGGCTGAACCCAAAGGTTGCTCAGCAGTGGCTCCTCTTTGTCTTGGAAAGATGTGACCAGTGGGGTGCCACAGGGTTCTGTCCTCAGCCCAGTGCTATTCAACATCTTTATCAATGACTTGGATGAGGGAATTAGAGGCATACTTATCAAATTTGCAGATGACACCAATTAGGAGGAGTAGCTAATACCCTAGAGGACAGGATCAAAATTCAAAATGACCTGGATAAATGGAGAGCTGGGCCAAAGCTAACAAAATGAAATTCAATACGGAGAAATGTAAGGTCCTGCACTTAGGGTGGAAAAACAAAATGCACAGATAAAGGATGGGGGAGACCTGACTGAACTAGGCTACGTGCAAAAGGGATCTAGGAGTCCTAGTAGACCACAAATTGAACATGAGTCAACAGTGTGATGCGGCAGCTAAAAAGGCCAATGCAATTTTGGGCTGCATCAATAGAAGTATAGTGTCTAGATCAAGGGAAGTAATAGTGCCACTCTTTTCTGCCTTGGTCAGGCCTCACCTAGAATACTGTGTCCAGTTCTGGGCACCACAATTCAAAAAGAATATTGACCAATTGGGGCATATCCAGAGGAGGGTGACTAAAATGGTGAAAGGTCTGGAAACCATGCCTTATGAGGAAAGACTTAGGGAGCTGGGTATGTTTAGCCTGGAAAAAAAGACAGTTAAGGGGCGATACAGTAGCCCTGTTTAAGTATTTGAAGGGCGTCACATTGAGGATGGAGCATGTTTTCTGCTGCTCCAGAGACTAGAACACAAAACAATGGATGCAAGCTCCAGGAACAGATTCCACCTCAACATTAGGAGGAGCTTTCTGACAGTAAGAGCTGTTCGGCAGTGGAACACACTCCTTCGAACGTGGTGGGGTCTCCTTCCTTGGAGGTCTTTAAACAGAGGCTGGATGGCCATCTGTCAAGGATGCTTTGATCGTGATTTCCTGCATGGCAGGGGGTTGGACTGAATGGTCCTTGTGGTCTCTTCCAACTCTACAATTCTATGATTCTATGACTAGCAATCAGGTTTAGGCCACAGTAAATTATAATACTACAATACAAACAGATTTATCACATTTAACCAGGAATGGGCAATTGAAGGGGGGCAGGGTAAATTTTTACACATTTCATATCCAACAGACTTTACTTTGAAGTCTCTCAAAACCTGTTTTCAACCAAAACAAGATGTGTGGGAATGTTTGCCTCGTATCCTTTTTTTAAAAAATGGAGGAACACTCTGGAGAAGCTGTTCTTTGGCAATTAAAAAAAAAGGATAATCACACTTTCTGGAGGGGTGATTCTTTGGCAATGTAAAAAAAAAGCTGATGATGGAAGGAATACAGGGGTTGCACAAATAGCCTTGTTGGGACACAATTTCCCATCCCTCTGTTTACCTCACTAAAAACAATTTTAAAAGCTCATCTGAAAAAAGGTAGAGCACCCCCTATTCAAAGTTTATTTCATCAGCTGTTTGTTGCCAGTAATCTGCCTGTCTTCATGCTGTTTTATGAAACGTTGCTTTCATTTGTAGACTACGGCTCCAATGGAGGATTGTTGGGATTTTCTTAAGAACACCCCCTTACTCCAACAACTTGGGGCTGTGGTGAAGTAGTGGTGGGGAATTGTTGAAAATCACACCACGGTGAAAATTATTCTTCAGTTTAATGCATTCTCAAAATGGACTGCAACCAACCACTTTGCCATCTAACAAAGTCCACGACAGAATTCACCTAGTTAGTCATGAGGGTGGTGTTAGAACCCCCTCCTGAGGTTCTAACTTTAGGGTTACATTATTGTAAATATGTTCAATGAGTTTTTCAGTAAGTGTCTTAGAATATGATTCTGAAACTTTGCCAGGTGTAAAATTATATCACACAATTTTTGCAGGTAGAACATAGTACAAATTGGCCCTCCACATTTGCATGTTTAACTTTTGCAGATTTGATTATTTCCAGGTTATTTGCTGCTGCCCTATGCCATTTTAAATAGGGACTGCAAGTCTTACAAGACAGAGACTGAATGTGCAGCAAGGCTTGTAAGTCCCTATTAAAAATTGCATGAGCAGCAGCAGAAGCAGTGGCAAGCTCCACCAGCCACAGGCTTCCACCTTGTGAAAGAACCCCACTATCTTGAAGGCCTCCACAGTGGGATGAATCTGCAAATTGCACTTTTATGTGTGTGTTAAGTATGGTTTGAGGGGCCTAGAGATATTCAGTTTTTCACTTTCATGGGGGTCCTGTGCCCCTAACCCCAGCAAATGTGGAGGGCCAACAGTATGTTCATATTATATAGTTTTTTAAGACTTCTACAATAACTGTCAGTTCATGTCTGAGCTTGATGTTGGAATCTATCCATCTATGAAAATGAAATATTTAGATGAGATGTATAACAGGACTGAGAGAGCTATGCATCCTTTCCCGCTAAACAGGCAGACTTTTCTCCCTCATTTTTTTGAAGTTGGAGTGGGACCAGCTGCAGAGGACGGATCTGAGGTAAGCTTTCCAAAAGCAGATCTCTTTCCCCACGTTGGAGTTGGAGAGCTCACCAATCCTAGGTGGCTCATGGGATACTGCCCTCAGAATGAATATAATTTCATCCTTCAAATAATTTAAAATATTCAGGATATTTTGATTCAAAAGGATACAGCAGCACCTACTGGTGGAAGTAGAAAAATACTGTACTACTTTATCACCAGTTTGCAGAAGCATTGTAAGTTGGCATTGGCAGGGAACTAATTCATAATAAGCAGTAAGCTCATTTTTTCTTTAAAATTTAAAAAAGTAAAATTTATTCCTATAGGCTTGCTGGTTTATTTAGTTAGTGCAGTTGACAGAAGAACATTTATAGAATGAGACTGAGTACAGGCAAGAGAATGTCCCAACCATGGAAGAGCCCTTAAACAAATACTGTGGGTTTTTAAAAAAAATACAAAAACAACATTTGTCGATGCGGCACTTTTAAGAGTAACTTTCTTCATGTCAGTCAAAAAACGTGTTTATTAAATCACTTAAATTAAATAGACAAATTTCTGAGAACAATTATTTCCACTTTAGAAAGGGTGTTTTGTATGCCAAATTTACGGTACATAAACTGACTGTCCTGAAACTTGGTTGAATGCACTTAGGTATGCCGAAGCCATTAAAATGGTAGTTCTAGTTTGCCTAATTCTGCACAAGATCAAACAGTTAAGTAATCTCCTTGTGCAGGGTAGACAGAAATGGGTAATTCAAGGGGGTTTTCTGCAATAGTTTGGAAATATGTGCTTCCAGCTGTAATTTACATTAACTTCATGGTATCACTCTTGGTTCAACTATGCATCATGAGAAGCAGATCAAATGGACGGAATGGGTGCCTTTACCATGGTGTGAATTAACAAATTAATGAGGACTCCTCTGAGAATATATATGTGGTTCATTCTCCATGTGAACCTTTCATGCTGTTTTGGATGGGAAGGATAACAAAAATTAGGACAATCACATGTGTATTTATTCACACAAATTCCTATTTAGCTGCAAGGCCTGTGGTACGATGACAGGTGTCTTTCTGACCAGGGCCCTTTTTCCTATACTTTGAGTTTCTTACATGGTCAAATGTCTGAACAAGACAAGGTCAGGCCTTTTTTCAAACTGGCTACCAGCCCTTTATAGAACTTCACTGGGAGATGCATTGAAAATTTAATTATCTTATGTAAAGTATTGAAAACTACAGTATTCTCAGACAATCTTTTTCAATATATATATATGTAATGATTAAGGAAAATTTTTATATCCCAGCTTTCAGGCCAACCCCCCAAGAAGGCTCCCAATGCAGCTCCTAACATCAATGTAAACCATATATATAATCCATAAAACAATAGGGATTAAACAAAAAATGAGATTAAAAACAAACAAGAAGACCTATATCAACCTTACAGAGGAAGAAAAAAATTGGTCCAAATGAATGTGTAACTAGCATGCTAAGGCAATAATAAAATGGAGGCCAATCAGGATATTCCTCAGTTTGAGTTCCACAACAGGCAAGGCCTTGCTCCTGTCCTAGCCACAGGGAAAGATATAGTGAGCTATGAGACAGGGCCTTAGATGACTCTCAGGGGCTGCCTGGTCTTGTTTATGCCAGTCCTTCCAATATTGTAGTCTCAAACCATTTAGTGTTTAATAAATAGCTTTCTTTCTTTAAAATTCAGGCTGCCCTGCCAGATGCTACTATGTCTTGAAGCTTCATTTTATCTATGGTGCAGGGCAGAGATGGAAACAAAGTTCAGACAGATAATTATACAGCAATAAAATTTTATCTGTGTGACAATCTCCTCAGGATGAGTCTTTCCAGACAGATAAACTAATCTGGGTGGGGGAGGGAAGCATTAGATTCTAAATGTATTTATATCTAGTATGTATGTACACACATCCTCAGTAATGGTGCTGAAGGAGAAAGGTCAGAAAGTGACCATGAGGCATACATGAAGCAGAGTCACGCTGAAGAAACCAGTTTGCTTACAGACAGAAAGTGTCAGTTCCTAGTTATTTCAAATTAAGGTAAATATGTACAAAACATTCTGAGCCACGTTCCAAAAAATCTTGACATATTTTGCTGATAATAGCCAGAACAGTATGATAAGCTACAAAGAAGTGTGATGTACTTAGTTTGGAACTAGCACTTGACGCTTGCTGGTGAATTTGTATGACTGGCATAGACCTTTTGTTGCTGTGTTGCTGCCACTTCCTGTCTTCGTAAGAATTCTATATAAAATTTAGTTAATCGCTTGTTCAGTGTGGAACTCTGGGCTACCAAGCCAGAGTCCACCAACACTGTGTTGTTAAATAAACTGCTGAGTTAAAAAAACTGCTGATTTAAAACTATTATCCATTCATGAAGGTTCCCTTCAGTGACAAAAACTATAGCCTACATTTTTAGTTATGCTCTATAGCTGCAAATATACACATTCATTGGCCAAACAAAAAGCAATTAAGTTGTTCAGGGAAAAGTGATTGTGATTTCCTATGGCTGAGCACAGAAGCATCTAGTAAATGCTTTGTTCTGAAGATATGAGTCACTGTAGAAACCATGAGACAATTTCCCTACCATAGTTTGTAAGTACCATGAATATGTTTAGTCAGAGCTGGGGGAAAAAGAAAAAAGGTTGATTGGCAGATCATACTTCTGCTTTTTAAACCTACATGTCTGTGCAAAAGAACTGGGTACACATCCACACACTGCAGGAATAGTGCACGTTTGTGTGTTTTTACATCTTAGAATAACAAATACTGAATACCAATATGAACTTGGAGCAATTGTTAATGTACATTGCTGACAATCTACTGTGCAATTGCAATGTGTAATGTGCAAAGGCAATACATGGAGGCAATGTGCTTTCACACACTACCTGTGTACTTTAATGTGATACCACATGTGCAACAGTCCACATGCACAACTTATGCTGTCATCAGCTGAATATGACCATTATCCATTGTAAAAACCCCAAAATTCTGAATGACTAGCACAACTAATTCCTGTGTATGTCACTTCCATTAGTGAAAAGCAGCACGGTCGCCTCCAATGCTAGCTGCAACACTCATGGATGCCGCCGAGAGAGAAACGTCATCGTCCAAAATGGACCCCTTGCCGCGCAGCAGCCTCATTACTGCTCTGGAGGCTGCTTGCGCAGCATGACGCTGAAAGAGGTGTCTGAAAATCTCCTAAGTTTATTTTTAACTGAAACATTTGCTTTGTTTTACAGTTAACCACTGCATTTATCCCTATGCCAAAAGTTGACTGATTTCCTTCTCGAATGGATAACCTTTCCCCCTAGAATTTCCACAGAACACAAATGTATTTGAAATGTACTACATTCGGACTTCTTAATGCTTAAATGGCAGCAGAGCCTTGTTAAGTGGTTCAGAATATGTGTTCCTCCTTAAAATTCTAAGTAACTCACTGGATCAATTCTAGCTAGCATTGGAATCCCAGGAAATCAGCAGGCAAAGATAGGGCACTAGTTTAGGCTGCCTCTGAAAACAGTTTATGATGGCCTTCAGGAGTGGTTAACTACTGGAGGTGGAAAGGCAGGATCATTCTCAAGCCTGGCTAGAAACCAAATTATTTGCTTTTGAAAAACTGTTTATTAATATACAAGTGGTGAAAATGCACTTTGCATAGATTTGGAAGTCATATCTTTATTATCTTACCAAGCCTTACCAGCCTTGCTGCTGAAAACTAACTTCAGGCAATTAAGCCAGTTTTAAGACACAGGTCAAATTAAAGCTTGATCATGGGTAAACTAATTTATCTAAATCAGTAGAATCGGTAGTTTTCAACTCTCCCTTTCCTCCATTCATCAGCAGTGCTAGTAAACTGTCTCCAGAGGGTTTTTCAGCCTCTACAGCAGGGCTTTGAGTTGCATGGAGAGCTGTATGGGAACAGAGATTGCCTTTTTCCAGTCTCATCAGATATCCCCACATTACATTGTCTTATGTCACACTTACAGAAGACCCAGTGAAATCAAGAGGACTTAACCTTGACTAACTTTACATAATATAGTAATGTTGCTAACACAGAAATAGTTTATCTATACTTCTGTTTTTTACCTATCAATAGAATCTGTACATTTTGCTTAAGGTACAAATTACCCATTTTTATTTCATACACACACACACACATCAAAGAACCAGCATGGTGTAGTGGTTTGAATGTTGGACTATGACTCTGGAGTTCGATTCCACGCTTGGACATGGAAAGCCATTGGGTGACCTTGGGCAGGTCACACATTCTCAGCCCCAGAAAACCATGTGATAGGTTTCCCCTACGGTTGCCATAAGTAGTTGTTGCGACTAGAAGGCACGCAACAACAAATGTGTGTGTGTGTGTGTGAGAGAGAGAGATTTTATATTTTTAAAAAATATAACTTCTTTTTGGTCCCAACAGCCCTTGGGTTTGTCCTAGTGACTACCCAAAACAATTTAAGTAAGCGATAGAATGTGTTTTTTTTTAAAAAAAAATATTTACAGTCTTGTTTCATGTTCATTTTTTGACTTTAATTAAAAATGGCCTCCAGGGCTTAATTATCAACCACTTTTTTGCTCTAACATCTTACATGATGAAGAGTTCTGGAGCATTTGAAGCAGTTTGTACAGTACATTGTGATTTTTCATCTGTTCCAAAGTACGTATCTCACCCTTTGATGAATGTTTAACGTTTTAATGAGTTCATTGGCTTCCTTTTTGTGTGGGATACATGTGGCATTGTCACTGGAACAGTCTTTAAATCAGAGGCTTTGGTAGTGTTTCCAGAGGTCCTGGGGCACACCTGCCATTTTTAATGCCTCTTTGGGATTGTGTATATTGATTAATTAATCAATTAATTATAAATATAATACTTGCATGCAGCAAAATTTCATAATTTACATATAATATTCTGTAAAATTACAACCTTAATATATAAAGTGAGAACAATATCACAGTAAAACAGAACATATAGTAGTTATGAGATAAAGACAGCTTCTGTAAACAAACATTTTCAAATCTGAGATATGTAGAACAACCACAAAGGCCTCCTCTTATACTTTCACCTTATTCTTGGACTGAGCAGATATAAGATTAGATATTAACAAAATTAAACACTTCTATTTAATTACTGTTATATGCTTGTATAAGTAGCCCATGGGACTCCAAAAAGATCTTGGGAGAAAGATGGGATATACATTCAACGAATAAATAAATAAGTTTTAGACTGACAGACCATTTCCATATGCATGTACAGGTTCTTCCTTGCTTAATTTGAGGAATGTTCTCCTGCCCTTGTGGATCTTCATGACTTCTAGTTGTAGCTGGAGTCTCATGCACGCTCCATTTTGAAACTTCTGGTGTAATTAATCCAGGCCATGACACATACTGAAGGCTCAGGACAGAACTTCTCTGGATACAAAGGCCGCATCTGCAGTGCAAAAATACAGTTGTCCCTCCATATCCATGGATTTGGTATCCACAAATTTAAGTAGTCACGGCTTGAAAATATTATTAAAAAAAAATAATAACCCAAAAAGCAAACCTTGATTTTGCCATCTTATATAAGGAACACCATTTTGCTATGCCACTGCATACATATAATGGGACTTGAGTATTCACGGATTTTGGTATCCATGGGGGGTCCTGGAACCAAACCCCAGCGAATATGAAGGGACAACTGTAATCCAGTTTGTCACTACTTTAACCACCATGGCTCAATGCTATGGAAATATGGGATTTGTCATTTTGTGAGATATTTAGCTTTCTCTGTCAGAGAGCTCTGGTGCCGCAACAAACTATAAATCCCAGGATCCCATAGCACTGAGCCATGGCAGTTAAAGTGGTTATTTCTGCAGTGCAGATGCATCCAAAGAAGCAGTTTGGGGAGAGAGCCTGCAAATTTAAAAAGTCCAGACTAAGAAGTCCTATCAAAAGTCAATGAAAAATAATAATATCCAACTAAATATACAGTACTTAACAATTCTAGCTTTAAACATCTATAGATAAACACAAATATTTTACAGCTAGGATTATACAGACAACAAAGGCACCAGAAAGTTATTAATAAGATGCAAATATTGTAATAAATGCTGGGACCCCCTCATCTCCTTCATGCGTATATTATGTAATGAATAGACTTTCTGTAATACCTTCCAGTTGGATGCTAGAAGTTTAGTCAGGGAAATCTCACTGGTGTAAGTTTACAGTAGTATTTTGGCTACATTAGGTAAATGCATTAACTAGAAACATGGAAAAAGAATCTTTTTTAAAACCCCTTTTATTATATGAAACACCAACAATACAATATCAAAATAACATTCAAATATATATGAACAAAGCAAATAACATATCCCGGTAGTATATATAATACAATTAGTTTCAGTTCTATATTCAAAATATATTATCGCATATATTTTCCTTTTCCACATTAAAAAAACATAAAAATTAACAAATATAAACAATTTTTTAAAAAATTAATCAAAGTACTTTCATCTCTCAATTTTGTAGAGCTCTTCAAGAATAAGTATTGGTCTGTGAATAGCTATTTCACCTACTTAACTTGATGATCAAATAAGGTGTCTTTCCAAAAATTCTTTTGACTTGATGCGGGATTTTTTCTGCCATTGCTGTTATTTATAAACTCTATCAAAGGATACAATTTTTCTAATGGTAGGTGACCCAGAAGCCATGTTCTTTGAGGAGTGGCTTAGGGAGCTGGGTATGTTTAGTCTGGAGAAGAGAAGGTTAAGAGGGGACATTATAGCCATGTTTAAGGTCTTGTCTATACAAGAGGGAAAATACAAACATATTTGGAAAGGCAGGTGTTTGCAACAATGCAAACTGCCTACACAGCCAGAAGAGCCCCCCTAAACTCTGCATGATCCCCTAGCTAGCTGGCCACCACGAGTGATTTACTCATGATTTTAAATCTGCTGCCACCAATTAAAAAAAAAAATTCCCAGGATGTGCAACAAGCAACACTTCGTATTTACAAATATCTCTCTCTGGCTTTTCTTCGGAAATGAAGATTCAGGAAGGACTCATCCCGCGCTTTCTGCAAGTGCGCTGATGACTAAAAAGGCCAATCCGAGATAAACAAGTCCGGTTGCAGAAAGCACAGCAGAAGGTCTCCTTGGGTGACGTTTCTGGGTTGTGATTCTTTCTGCATTGTCGTTTCTCTTCAAGACTTGTTCAGCGTGGGTTCTCAAATAAGGCTGCAGCATTGTGGATAGTGCATCTCCATGCCTCCTGATGTGAGGCCAGGGCGGACCACTGTTGGTGATTTACAAATAAAGAAATAAAAAAGAGTAAAAATCGCCGTTTGATCAACTTACTGGACCCTTAACACTTTCTTTGCTTCAGTCTTCTCCCAAAGGGGGAACAGTGCTCAGCCTGGGGAAGATGGAGCAGATGATGCAGTAGGGGAAATACAGCACAGAATTGGCAAAGAGGTAGTTCAGGAATACCTGGCCAGAATAAATGAGTTCAAGTTTCTAGGGCCTGATGAACTTCATCCAAGGGTATTAAAAGAACTGGCAGAAGTAATCTCGGAACCACTGTCAATAATCTTTGAGAATTCCTGGAGAACAGGAGAGGTCCCAGCAAACTGGAGGAGGGCAAATATTGTCCCCGTCTTTAAAAGGGGAAAAAAAAAAATAAGACCCAAATAATTATCGCCCAGTCAGCCTGACATCAATACCAGGGAAGATTCTAGAGCAGATCATTAAACAGACAGCCTATAATCACTTAGAAAGGAATGCCGTGATCACTAAAAGTCAACATGGATTTCTCAAAAACAAGTTGTGCCAGACTAATCTCATCTGATAGAGTTACAAACTTGATAGATGAAGGAAATGCAGTGGATATAGTGTATCTTGATTTCAGTAAAGCTTTTGACACGGTCCCCCATGATATTCTTGCAAAAAAGTTAGTAACATGCAGGCTAAACAATGCAACTGTTAGGTGGATTTGTAATTGGTTGACTGACCGAACCCAAAGGGTAGTCAACAATGGCTCCTCTTTATCCTGGAGAGAAGTGACCAGTGGGGAGCCACAGGGTTTTGTCCTCAGCCCAGTGCTATTCAACATCTTTATCAATGACTTGGATGAGGGAATAGAGGGTATGCTTATCAAGTTTGCAGATGACACCAAATTAGGAGGGGTAGCTAATACCCCAGAGGACAGGATCAGAATCCAAAATGACCTCAAAAGATTAGAAAGCTGGGCCAATATTAACAAAATGAATTTCAACAGGGAGAAATGTAGGATACTACACTTGGGCAGTAAAAATGAAATGCACAGATATAGGATGGGTGACACATGGCTTGAGGGCAGTACATGTGAAAAGGATCCAGGAGTCTTAGTGGACCACAAGTAGAACATGAGTCAGCAGTGTGATGCAGCAGCTAAAAAAGCCATTGTGATTCTAGGCTGCATTAATACGAGTATAGTGTCAAGATCAAGGGAAGTAAAAGTGCCACTCTATTCTGCTTTGGTCAGACCTCACCTGGAATACTGTGTACAGTTCTGGGCACCACAGTTCAGGAAGGATACTGAGAAGCTGGAAGTGTCCAAAGGAGGGCGACTAGGATGGTGAGAGGTCTGGAAGCCATGCCCTATGAGGAACAGCTTAGGGAGCTGGGCATATTTAGTCTGGAGAAGAGAAGGTTGAGAGGGGACATGATACCCATGTTTAAATATTTGAAAGGATGTCATACTGAGGATGGAGCAGGCTTGTTTTCTGCTGCTCCAGAGACTAGGACACAGAGCAATGGATTCAAAGTACAGGAAAAGACATTCCACCTAAACATTAGGAAGAAGTTCCTGACAGTAAGAGCTGTTCAGAAGTGGAATGCGCTGCCTGGTAGTGTGGTGGAGTCTCCTTTTTTGGAGGTTTTTAAGCAGAGGCTGGATGGCCATCTGTCAGGAGTGATTTGATTGTGTATTCCTGCATAGCAGGGGGTTGGACTGGATGGCCCTTGTGGTCTCTTCCAACTCCATGATTCTATGGCTGGGTGTTCTCCAGAGCAAAGCACAAAGGGCGATCACAGTCCCAGTCCATATAAAGCGGAAATTATACCCGTATCAGGAGAACTATAAAGTCCCACCGGCTTCAAGTCAGGGTTGCAGAGGGAAAGGATAACAGGATATCGCTTTTTGCCCTCTTTTTCCAGCTCCAAATCTTTCCCCATCGCCCGGTGTCTTGGTTCTTTTTCCAGAACATGGAAATGCTGATCTGAGCAGAGACGTCCGGAGACGCCCCGAGGCTCCTTCTAAGCATATTGCATTATTTTCTTGGAAGGAAACGGGGGCTGCTTTCTCACCCAATCGCTCTGATTCCGCTGCAAGGGAGGGAGGACACTTTTCTGCAGACTGTTCCCGGAAGAATTGCCCCGTCAGAAAGGGAGGAAGCTGCCTCCTCCTCCTCCTCCTCTCCGGTTTCTCAGTTTTCCTGTTTGGAAAGGCGGCGAGGTTGAGGCCCGCCCATCGGGGCCGGTCTTCTTTCGGAGGCGAAAGGCCAGCTCCCGCCTGGGGGCCCCGTTGCGCCTCCTCGCCGGGCAGCAACGCCCCCGCCGCCCTCGGAGCAGCCCGAGGCGGGAGAAGGGTGGGCGCGGGCTGGTGGCGGCGGTGGGCGCTCGCTTGCTCGCCTGTGGCTGGCTCTTGCGGGGCGGGCGGGCGGGCGGGCGAGGAGGAGCCCCCTTGGCGGGCAGCGCGAGAGGGGCCGCGGCGCCATGGGGAGCCTGAAGGAAGAGCTGCTGAAGCCCATCTGGCACGCCTTCACCGCCCTCGACGTGGACCGGAGCGGCAAAGTCTCCAAGTCCCAGCTCAAGGCAAGTCAAGGAGGGAAGCAGGCGGGCGGGCGGGCAAGAGAGCGGGCAGCTTCCCTTCGCCCTTCCCCGCCCGCTTCTCCTTTTCCCGCAGACTCCCGCCTAGCCGGAGGGGGGAGGGGGCGAGCTGGTCCTCTCAGCGCGGCTCAGGGACCTGTGTGTCCTGCGAGGCTGTGCCCCTAGGAGACGGCGGGTTAGGTCCCTTTCTGGCAATAAAGACAAAAGCTTGAGGGAAATTAAACTGCCCCCCACGAAAGGGGAGCCGAGGAGGGGAGGGGGCGCTCGCTCCGATTTGTAAACTCTGCGGGCGGGCGGGAGTCCTTGGGGGCGCTGCAGAAAAGCTGCCCCCCACCCGTGAACCTCTCCCCTCATGGTTGGACTTTGGCAACCTTTGCTTTCCGAGGTCTCTGAAGGTGTTTCTGCGAGGCTAGAGGGCAGAGAGAAGCCGCACCCTCACGCTTGCAGAGGTGTAGAGTCCCTCAGTTCTGCTTTAGGCTGCAGTAGTTCGGACTCATTGCAGGAGCAGTTATATATAATGAACAAGTTCCTTGAGTGAGAGCGTTTCAGTTGTTTCTGCTTCCAGCGGAGACTTTTCTGTTTTCATTGGTTCCGAAGAGGTCGTTTAAGAGCGGTAGGTTCTTTCAACACGGTTGGCTCATTTTAACAACCGCACACACACACCCGCCCCAGGATCGCTAAAATAATATTATGGCACCCGCTCAGTGACACATATTGACCTTTCAAGGCATAAGGAAACATTTATCAGAAAGCATGCCCAAGGGAAACAAAAGGGGGGGTACCTATTTAATTTTTTCCCCTACCGTGCTAATAAAGTGCAGTGTAATAGTTCACAAGTTTGTACAGTATTTGGATCTGAACTCCTGTATTTTAGGCAATTTAAAGGTTACATGAAAGAGTCTAAACCCCTGTTTTTACATTTTCTGCTGTGAAGCATGCCGCTCAGAGCCACTTGTCACATCTTAACTGGTGTGTTGACCAACTATTTGGTGTTTTGTGGCTAGCTGTGTAATTCAGCCTATGTTAATGGAGCCACCATATGGGGTGCACTATGTTAAAACCGGTACAAAAACTGACAATCTGAACTGCCTTATTATTAGAAGAGTAAATTGGTTTGATTTAGTTGTCAGAATCTGGCATCCTCTTAAAGCATAACTAATCATTTAGCTCATTGTTGTACAGTATTTGGCACTGGTCCAGAGGTCCTAGGTTTGACCCCTTGTATTCCCAGTTAGTCCCGGGAATGACCCCTGCTTGAATTTTTGGAGAGCTGTTGTCCCTCGTGTAGACTAGGGGTTTCCAACTTTTTGTGACCTGTGGGCACATTTCAGAGAAGAAGAAAAAGCACCATCCCAAAATGGCTGCTTGTGATGAATGTTCCAGTTTGTGAGACACTAAGCCACCTGCTCCTCACAGAAATTGCACATGGAAACACCTATAAAATACACACTTTCACTTCTTGACCCTGTGCTGGCTTCCATTTCCTCTTCATCCCTCTGTTATCCATTGTTGCTCCTCAGTTGCACCCCCTTGCACTGGCCCACAGCAGTTTTCCCAGTTCAGTGTACCCCTCCCCATGTATTCAGTTTGCCAGACAGCAGTGGCAAAGCTCCCTTTGTTTTTGTTTTTGTGTTGCTTTTTGGTCTTCAGGTGACCAGAAACACTAGAGCTGACTCCTGCTGGCTGCCATTTTTACATCTTAAAGATATTTTTGGGTGTGCATGGGACTCAGAGGCATTCATGGCAAATGAAGGCCTTTTCTTTGTTTTGAAATTGATTCCAGCTGCCAGGAGGCATTTATTTTGAATTAAAATTAAAATTAAACAACAACAGCTAGGATTGGGTTGGATACTTTAATGGATGCCTCATCAGCTTCCAGGAATTCACTAGCTCCTGTGGGAACATTTTACCAGTCCCAGCTATAGACAGTACGGAGCTAGATGGGCACTTAGCATAAGGCAATGTCCTGTGTTCCAAATTTTAACAAAAATGTCTTGGACTGTTTCCAGGAATATTACCTAATATTGGTTGTTGAACTGATGATGGGTACCTGGAAGTGCATAACACAGTGGGCCCTCACTGGGGTTTGGTTCCAGGACCCACTGTGGATACCAAAATCCATGGATGCTCAAGTCCCATGATATACAGTGGCATAGTAAAATGGTGTACCTTATATAAGATGGCGAAATCAAGGTTTGCTTCTTAGAATTTATTTATTTATTTAGGAATATTTTCAAGCTGTGGATGGTGGAATCCATGGATGCCAAATCCATGGATATAGGGGGCTGACTGTACTCTTTTATTCTAATATTATTCTTGATTTGTTTATTCCTGTTGGTGGAACAGAGTTTAGGTTTTAGGAAATTTAGTTTAGGAAATTTTATGGACTATTTGATCTGCTACCCATTTGATTGTATTTCTTCCTTTAGTGCAGCATTATTTAACCTGGCTGTTTGTGGTTCTCCAAGGACAGACCTCTTTCCCAACTCCTGTGGACAAAGTGTATGTGCTCCCACCATGATCTGTGATCTATCCTTTAGAAAGGCAGGCTAAATGTATTACTTTGAAATAAAAGATGGTATGTCAATAATGGACTCTTTCTTCCTTCTGTTTAATAATTGTTAGATGACAGGACATGAGCAATTATAGCAGGCTAGAAGATCAGGCACAGACAATTGTTGAGCCAAGGCTACATTTGGACCAGAGTATCCTGTTGCCTCTGCTGTAACATTGCAGATCATTCTTTGCTGTGTAGATATGAAGCACGTAAGCCAGGCTATTTTGCATCATGACTGGGGCGGCCAGGCACAGTTGTAATGGAGCGAATTCATGCACATGTTTTATTGTAACAGTTATCCCATTTTTTATGTTTTGTATCTGACAAACCTGACTTCATCCTTTGCACCACAAAAAATATGTCAGACCCACACCCCCTTTTTGAGTTGTTTGTCATAGCCAGTGCTTTCTTTCTACTCCAGTGGCCCATGACATGCAGGCACCCAAATGAAAGAACTGGCTTTGTTTCAGCTCTGGTGTGAAGCCTGCCAAGCGGGAGACAGAGATTCTATACTGCTCTCTTGTTGGAGTGTAAACAGGAGAAGCAGTCAAGAGCGCCATTCTTTTTCTTGCTGCATACTCTGCAGAGTGTTTTCCACAAAACTCTCACACAGCTTTGATCAGCAAATCTGGCACACTCGGTCAGGCTCTCTTGGCCTTAAATTCCTCAGGTTCAGCCAACTTTTAAAAATGTTTTGAATAGGGCTCAACACCTGTGGAATGCCTTGGACAGTAAGTCATTGTAATGGTCACTAGGCCAGCTTTAGGCTGCTGCTGCTTCTAGTCAAATTGTGAGCCCTGCTAATACTGTAATTCAAAGAGGTATTTCTGACAGTACAATGAGACCAGTGGACTTGCCTCTGCCAAGGAGGGGCAAGAGGAAGCATGATTATTTCTGAACTCTTCTCTTTATTTGTCTTTATCTACTGCATCAGTAGTTTCTTCACCCATTTTTCATATATGTGTCGGTTATTTTGTGCTGTTCTGCCCTCGAACTGTTTTCCTAGACTAAAACGTTTTTACATAATAGAAATTACAGGCTGTAATTCTGTATCAGAATGTCAGCCGTGGATAACATATATAGCTGAAGTTGTTATCTTGGAATCTGAAATCATTTTTGGACTTTTATGGAATAAATTGGCAAAGAGGAGTTTGTAAGCAGCTTGCTGCTCCTGTTTCTTATGTTTCTTTGTAATGTCCAAAATTAGGATGCTTATTTCACCTTTCCCCCTTCACTTCCAGCACTGAGATGAGCAAGCTGCTTCCAGATCCAGTGCAAGGG
Source organism: Gambelia wislizenii (assembly GCA_030847615.1). Classification (NCBI taxonomy): domain Eukaryota; kingdom Metazoa; phylum Chordata; class Lepidosauria; order Squamata; family Crotaphytidae; genus Gambelia; species Gambelia wislizenii. The sequence goes on from JAUMIR010000001.1 coordinate 366,780,286, forward strand.
AAGAGGGCAGTGCCCTAGTGAGGACATGGTAAAGAAGTGTAGCAACACTATATGAGGAATTGTATACCCAATATTTCCAAAGAAGTTTTTTATATGAATATAATTGTGCAATATATCAATAAATATAATAGTATAAATTCTCAAATGTATGTGTGTTCTTTGTATAATTATAAATAAATACAATATTGTATGTGGAAATGAGTGTATTTATTGTATGTATATGTTTTGTAGATATCGTTATTATATTGCACAAATAATATATATATATTATTATATTATATTATACAAAGGACACACATACATTTGAGAATTTATACTATTATATTTATTGATATATTGCACAATTATATTCACATAACAAACGTTTTTGGAAATATTGGGTATACAGTTCCTCATATAGTGTTGTCACACAGTGGTCTGAAATCCTGGTGCTGTTAGTTTTGGGTTCCTAAAGAAGTGTAGCAGTCAGGAGGCAAAAGACATCTGAATGTTCTTTCTGCATACTCAAACACTCAAAGCCTACTGCCAAGCTTTGTAGAGCTATAATTTAAATCCTATTTTTATATTGGTAGTCGTGATGTGGGGAGGAGGAATTCACCTAGGGGGGGAAAATCCTTTAGTTTGAGAAGTGCAAGGAATAGATGAAGGGTTAAGATGTTTCCGAATCTGTCAGTATGAATGGTGTTCCCACCTTTTGCCTCCTATATTCTTGAAGTTGCATATTTCCCCCTCTTTATGTGTGCCTGTGCCTTCAAGTTGTCTGTTGATTTATGGCGACTCTATGAAATTGATAGGGTTTTCTTAGGCAAGGAATACTCAGAGGTGGTTTTGTCAGTTCCTTCCTCTAAAATACAGTCTACATCATTTGAAATTCATTGACCGTCACCTGTTCATGTACTAACCAGGGCTGACCCTGCTTGAAGTTTCCAAGATCAGACAGGATCTGTTGTCTTTAGGGTATTTAGGTCTATCTCCCCTTCTTTATTTACACTAAAGACAAATATTGTCTTGATCTACTTGCTGTTTCAAACTTCAGCATAGCAAAACCACAGTGTATTTCTTCTGGATGTAATTATAGTGTATTTATTATCGTCTTTGTGTCTGTGCTGCACAGAAGTGTATGTTTCTCTTTTTAAACCTTCCTGTAGGGTTTGTTTTGCATGTCACAGTTTCAAAATCTGGTAGAGTGCAGTTGACAGTAGAAAACATTGTAGCATTAACAGGATATGGTGTGTTGAGCTATTGTCTGCTGGATATACAGTTGTCCCTTCATATTCGCTGGGTTTGATTCCAGGACCCCGTGGATACCAAAATCCATGAATACTCAAGTCCCATTATATGCAATGGCATAGCAAAATGGTGTCCCTTATATAAGATGGCAATATCCAGCTTTGCCTTTTGGATTGTTATTTTTTAAAGAATATTTTCAAGCTGTGAATACAGTACTGTACTTAAAACCGTGGATACCAAATCCGTGAATATGGAGGGACAACTGTACATGTTACTTTAAGGGCCAATGTACATGTTACTTTAAAGATGTAGCTAGTAGCAACTCCCTCCTTTGTACTAAAAAGTAAGCACAGGGAATCCAAATTAAATTGGGGCCCTACCATGATGGAGTAGAGAACTTTAATCAGTTGCCCTCCACTGTGGTCTCAACCTGGATTGTCCCACTCCCTGTGTGACTGCAACTTCTATTATCAAATATCTTTTACAATTCATCCTTTATCTTGCCACAAGTGTTCTTCATGTTGAGTAATGATGGGTCCATCATCACTCCATTTTTTTGCTGTCTTCTCTTGTATTCCAGTGTCTTGCCTAAGCAAAGTCTATAACATAATTGATATTCTAATGTAATGAAAGATGTGAGGGTTAACATCCTTTTTGTACACTTCTTAAGGTCACAACAAATAGGAAACATCAGAATAATTGTTAAAACCAGCAAGGCAAGTATTTGCAGACATGGAGTAGGAAATTCCACAATGATAAACTAGTGGAAAGTCAGCAACATTGGGAACAGAGCTATATTGAACTATATTAGGGGGATAAACTTCTTGTCATGCTGGGACATAATGAGGAACTTGTCTGGAATGCACATGTCATTTGGAATGACTGAAACATCAAGAAAGAAAATTGTGTGCATTTCATAGTTTCATCACTGAGGCGCAGAATGTGTGAACATATCCTTCACACATAAGCACTCCTGCAGAATCTGGCTACTGTATAAATAGGATCTATTTAGAAAAGAGTTCTACGGTCCTGGATACTGAAACTGTTTCTATTGCGGTGTTACAAAGATGATCTTAAGAAATGATTGTCTACTTGCTGCTCTAGTCATCTGTGTTGCTTGTTGCTCTTACTCTTCTGGTTGTATTAGAGCTTTAAGAAATTACTTTTTCAAGTGACAATCCTTGGAATCCCTAAGCTTTTTCAAGCTCTATTGCATTATTGTGATACATTTACTTTTGTTAAGATTATTAGTTATAATATTTTTATTTATACTCCCTTCTTGTGAATATGCTTATTGTGTTGGCAGAGTCACAGCTTCCACGTGATGGCCATGAGAGCCTTTCACCTCTCAACTTGCTATTCCCCAAGCCCCATGTAATATAGATTTTAATTTGGCAGCTCTAAATTGGAAGCACAGTTTGCCTTTTTGCTAGATATGTACTCCTACTAACATCCTCTGGTAACTCTAGGGCAACTCTATGTACTTTATTAGAAATAAAATGTATTTTAATGTTTAAAAGCATGATGGGGGGGGGAGGAATTGGCTTGGGATAGCAGTGCTAGGTGAGCAGTGTTCAATAGAGCTGAGTCCTCCCTCCCTCCGTATTTGACACCATCATTTGTGAGGAACAGATTAAGGGCCTGGTATTGTTTCATGAGAGGAAACATTTATCATGGGGGTTGATAGCCATCTACTCTTTCCTTCCTCTTTTTAAAACCTCTTTTAAAATCCACTAGCAAAAATGAGTGGTGCTTTGATTACCACTGCCATGCTCTATATGTGAGATGCACCTGAGAAGAGTGTAGGATGGCAGTAGGAACCAGAATGCTTCTCCTGCTGTTGATGGCTCTGAAAGAAATATAGTGTGGTAAACAGTTCTCTTCAAAAATGAACTGTTTTGTCCTCAGTCCAGATGTGATCTCTGTTTTTCATTTTGTCCAAAATGCCCTGTCCAAATTAGATATACCCTCCAATGAGCTAAATAGCACCCAGGGCTCGAATTTGCTCCTTTAGATTGCATCTCCTTTCCTGGTCAAGATGTCTTCCCTAGACCTGAAACTACCAGGAGTCTCACTGGAGGAAAAAACCCAGCACCTATAGGTACTTGTCTCTTCTCCTCAGCAAGACTACTAGAAACTGTTCAGTGTGTGTGTGTGTGTGTGTGTGTGTGACTTTGATCAATCCTCTCCAGCACTTGTTCCCTAGCCAGGTCACTCCCTGATCTTCACCTTTTAAGCTTTAAGATGGAAAATCAAATCAGTTATATCATTCCTTTATATTTTGGACTGAAGTTTAATCTGAAATAGAGTAATTAATCTGTATTAGTTGAATTCTGCTTGGATCTAACTGCCTACGATTTCACACTTATTTCTTCTGGAATTGTCATCCATATGGTTCAGTAAAACTTTAAAGAGCCACAAGGTTGTTGTTTCCCCCTCCAAATATATCTTGGAGTAGGAACGGACCCCAAGGATCATCTAGTCCAACCCCCTGCCCTGCAGGAATACACAACTAAAGCACCACTGAAAGATGCCCTTCCAACCTCTGTTCAAAGACCTCCAAAGATGGAGAGTCCAAACACCTATGAGGCAATCTGTTCCACTGTGCAACACCTCTTACAATAAAAACAGTTCTTAATGTTTAGGTGGAATTTCTTTTCTTATAATTTGAATCCATTGCTTCATGTTCTAGTTTCTGGAGCAGCAGAAAACAAGCTGGCTCCATTTTCTATGTGACATCCCTTCAGATATTTAAAGATGGCTATCATTTCTCCTGAGAGCCAGCTTCATGTAGTGGTTTGAGTGTTGGATTATGACTTTGGAGATGAGGGTTTGAACCCTTGCTTGGCCATGAAAACCCATTGGGGGACCTTGGGCAAGTCACATACTTTTGGCTTCAGAAAATCCTGTGATAAGTTTGGCTTAGGGCCGCCATAAGCCAGAAACAACTTGAAGGCACACAACAGCAATAATTTCTCCTCTTAGTCATCTCTTTTCCAAGCTAAACATACCCAGCTCCCTATGCTGTTTCCTCATAAACCTAGGTTTCCAGACCTTTGATCATCTTTGTTGCCCTTGTCTGGACACATTCCAGGTTGTCAATATCCTCCTTGAATTGTGGTGCCCCAACTGGACACACTATTCCAGGTGAGGTCTGAACAAAGCAGAATAGAGTGGCGCTACTATTTCCTGTGATCTGGACACCACTTCTGAAACATGTGCATGTTGTCTGGAGTAGCTGTGGGCCATATTGCCTCATAGAATCAGAGAGTCGGAAGAGACCACAAGGGCTATCCAGTCCAACTCCCTGCCATGCAGGAATGCACAATCAAAGCACTCCTGACAAATGGCCTCCTTAGGGAGCTGTTCAGCTCTGTGTGGCAATGGAGCTGCAATGGAAAGTTCATCCACTGGGATGGTTCTAGCAACTCCTGAGTTAGAACCTTAGACCTCCCAAGTGCCAAATCCCTTCATGGTCTTGGTGCTTGTCCCAACTGCCAGCTCTGTGAGATGCAAGGATGTTTTGTATGGGGTCAGTGAGAAGGAGGGAGAGGAAGATGTGATTCCCTTGGCTCAGGGAGGTTTGGAGCTGGGAGCAGGGGGGCTCTAGCGAGGGTAGCTTAGAAAAAAAATCCCCCTGAGAGTTCCCCAGTGGGAGCAGGATTCAGCATTGTCATCAGAATGACTTTTATATGCTTTCCCCCAGGCCCAGCCATTTTTTTTGCAGTGGCAGCAGCTTGCATCCTCCCTCTGACAGGCAAATTCCCCCTCCCTCCCTCTCCTGGCTGCCATTTTCAACCATGCTTTCCAGGCCGGCAAGTTTGCATGACACATCTTTCTCCTTCCCTCCTGTATCTGATATTTGGCAGATTAATAGAGACAAAGGCCAGGGCCTTAATTCTGATCAGCTTCACTTTAAAGATAGTTCTTATTTCCTAGTGGAAGCAAGTAATGTTAAACGAGGCATTATTTCACAGTCAAATCAATAGTTTGCTTACAATCCTTGATGGAAGCTGCAAGTTACTATCTATATATCCAGGCTTCCAAATGCGTGCAGCTAAGCTTGTAAAAGTAGGGCTTACGTGCATGCATTTAGAATTTGGGACCAAACCTATTAACTTCTGCTGTTCAAGCACATAACATTTGGTAGGCTATTGCAATATTAATGAATAATACCTGATATTTAAAATCAAAACAGGTGGACTAAAGCTGCAATCCTAAGCATGCTGGAAGAAGTGCAGTCTGAAATCAGCAGCAGTTACTTCTATGTAAACATATTTGCAATTTGGCTATTAAGCTGTAGTTGATGTTAAGTGCCTTCAGTTGGTAGGGTTTTCTTGGCAAGAGTTATTCAAAGGAGGTTTGCCATTGCCGTCTTTTAATTTGACCAAGGTCACCCAATAGGTTTTCATGACAAGAGTGAGGATTTCAACCCTGGTCTCCTAGAGTTTTAGTCTAATACTCAAACCACTACACTACACTTGAAAGCCAATGTGTTGTAGTGGTTTGAGTGTTGGACTACTACTCTGTAGACCAGGGTTCAAATTCCTGCTCAGCCGTCTAAACCAACAAGGTGATCTTGGGCAGGTCACACAGTCTCTGCCTCAGAGGAAGCCAAAAGCAAAACCCCTCTGAACAAATCTCACCACAAAAAAACCCATTCACATTAGGGTATCCATAGAGTTGAAGGCACACAACAACAACAAATACCACACCTAAATTAAACCCTCTATCCTCTATCATTGCTATTGTCGTCGTCTTTCTATTAGTGCAGCAAAGTTCAAAGTAATTTTCAAAATACATTTTAAGCCTTTTATACTTTTAGTGCACATTATGGATTATGCTGTCAAGTGAGCATTGACTTATGGCAACCCAGTACTGGCTCTTAATTCTGGCAGGAAGTATATCAGTAGATCAGAATAATCTTCAGAGTCTTACTGGTTTAATTTCATTTAATCGTATTTGGATAATGTAATTTGGATAGATTAGTATCCAGTACAAATCAACTTGTACATCCTTTTACCAGTCTGTTCTTCCCTACAATCTTTCATCAAAGATTTATTTGCAAAGTTGGTCACTAGTTCTTCTCATGGGTAATTCCCCCCCAATTTTAAAGTAAAATATAGAGTTTGGGGATATACTCTCCGTATAAGATTACCCATCACCACTTGCCCTCCCTGAAGCCGCGATTGTGCTCCTCCAGCCAGCCACCCTTCCACACTCTCCGAAGCTGCCATCGGGAGCCCAATTGTGGCTTCGGGGAGGGCAGGTGGTGGCTGGAAAGCCTCCCCCCTCCAGCCAGCAACACTTCCACCCACCCTGAAGCTGGCTGACTGGGGAATCGTGGGACTGGGGAATCTCCCCAGTCAACCAGCCACCTCCAGCCTCCTCATGAGTTGGGGAATCACGGGAGATGGCTGCCTGCCTGGGGAGAGGCTCAGCCACCTCCCGCAATTCCCCAACCCATGAGGAGGCTGGCCAGCCTCCTGGTGAGTTGGGGAATCATGGGGGATGGCTGGCTGGCTGGCTGGCTGGGGAGAGGCTCAGCCCCTCCTGCCCAGTGAGCCCCCCCCCCGTGCAGCCTTGCTGGGCGGCGGAGATCTTCTCCTTGACTCAGAGTCACGGAGAAGACCCCCTCCCACCCAGCGAGGCTTCGCCCTCATATATCTGGTGTATAAGATGACCCATGACTTTTCAGGAGATTTTACAAGATTAAAAAGTTGTCTTATATGCCGGAACATATGGTATATTCTTGTAATAATAATCTTTTTATATAACCAAACATTGACTTGTTAACCAGTGGAAGGGAGAGAGAAAAGTTATTGTCACTGTAATGTTGGGAAAATATTTCCGCACTTCTACTCCTAGCAAGTAAATTTACTGAACCTCAAAACCTACCTTTGTGATTTCAGAATTCAGTATTTTTATATTCAGTATATGTTCAGTATTATATTCAGTATTTTATATTCAGTATTATATTCAGCATTTTATATGAACACAGAATTCAGTATTTCTATAGCTAGAAAAGTTTCACACAAAATTGTGAGAAAACAGAAAATTGATGTGATTAATGACTTCACAGCTGCTGTGCTACTGAATTTGGAGGAAAACATGTACAGTGGGCCCTCGGTATCTGGTGGGATTTGGTTCCAGGACCCCCCCCCCATAGATACCCAAATCTGTGGATGCTCAATTCCCATTCTATACAATGCCGTAGTAAAATTATGTCCCTTATGTAGAATGGCAAACAGCAAGGTTTGCTTTTTGGATCCCCCCCCCGAATATTTTTGAGCTGCAGTTGGAATTCATGGATGCAGACCCCATGGATACAGGGGGCCAACTGTATAAATGAAATGATGACTTTATAATGACAAAGTTGGCTTCCATATACATCACTCTGTGAAATCTTTGTGACTGCCTTGTACTGAATTGCTCCATTTGTCCATCTGACCAAGTACTGCCTGCTCTATAGGCTGGAAACCTTTGGCCTCCCATGTTTTGAACTGAAACTGATGTCACACTCACCCAGTGTAGTTAGTGATAAGAGGTTGTATGACATGCATTCCAAAACATCTGAAGGGTAAAATGGTCTCTGCCCCTGGTCTACTCTGAGTAGCAGTAGATCCTCTAGAGACTCTGCTGGAGGAGGCCTGTGTACTAGAAGCAGGGCAACTGTTTTGTTTATAAATCATAATGATTCTCTGGTACCTTTATTATCTGTGTTGCCTCTCAGATTTTTTTTAGTATACTTAAAACCACTTGAGCATGTTTCTGATCAGAGATATATTTGTCCAAAAATTGTATAAGCTAAACGGCCCTCCATATCCACGGATTCTGAATCCATGGATTCAACCATCCACAGCTTGAACATATTCCAAAGGGAAAAAAAATCCCAAAGGCAAACCTTGATTTTGCTATTTTATATAAGGGACATCATTTTACTATGCCATTGTACATAATGGGGCTTGAGAATCCACAGATTTTGGTATCCATGGGGAGTCCTGGAACCAAACCCCAGCAGATACCAAGGGCCCACTGTAATTATAAAAAATGTAAATATTACAAAAGCACTTTGAAAAACAAGGCATAAATTCCAGATTGGCATTTTCATTTAACAAGCTTGTTTCCTTGATATTTCCTACTGCAAAAGTAGTCTTAATTTTGGTTTTGGCCATTTTCTACAATGTTTGTATGCATCTTTGATTCTTACTTATTCATTCTACTGTTGTGTGGGAATGCATGTTATGCCAGGAAACCCATTTCCGAATGTAGCTTTCTCTCAGTGCAGCCTTGTTATCTGTGCCTAACCTAGCATTTGAGCTGTGGTATGGAACCTGCTTTCTGCCAGGTTCCATAACTGAATTAATACAGATGAAAGCTGGATCTACATGCACCACAAAATGAGCTGGTGGTTGTAAAATAGACTGTACCATTTCAGTCTGTTGTTGTTGTGTGTGCCTTCAAGTTGTTTCCAACTTACGCCAGCTCTAAGGTGACTACATCACAGGTTTTTCTTGACAAGCTTTGTTCAGGGGGGGAGTTGCCTTTGTCTTCTTCTGAGGGTGAAAGTGAGATTTGCCCAAGGTCTCCAAGTGGGTTTCCATGGCTGCATGAGGATTTGCACCCTGGCCTTCCAGAGACATAGTCCAGTGCTCAAACCACTACACCACACTGGCTCTCTTTTTCAGTCTGTCGGTGGGGTATAATATTTCCTTGTATGTGGAAAATAAGCCTTCCATGAAGTAAGGTTTAGAATACCTTTCTTCTTGATTGTTACTTTGCCACATGCAGAGAATTTTTCTTTCTTTCTTTCTTTAGTTGTGAGAGGCATTCAAAAATGTGAACTCTGCATGTGCAGTCTGAAGTACTGGCCACACACACATTTAACACCTGGATCTTACTAACTGAGGAGCTGAGGTGGGAACTCACATGTTTGTCATCAGAGACTTGCATGACCAAATCTTTTTTCTTTTTTCTCTCTCTAGAAAACACCCCTTTTCAGAGATTTCGTACAAAGCTTTTTAACCTAGACATCTCGTTGGTGTGCTACCGGGTGTCCCCCCCCCCACATGTAGGAAGATTTTTTTGTTTACTCCCTGTGGGAGCATTTTGTCATATGAGCCTTCACCTGTCATCTGGATCATGAGTTGAGTCACTTCATCTCACTTCAGCTTTAGCTTCACTGGGTTTTTGAAAATTAAGCCAAACAGGGAGGAGGAGATCTTTGAAGAGGTGTCGTCAGCACCCCTTGAAAAATGATAGCCACTTGAGGTTCCTCCAATTCATATATTCACCCCTGTTCCCCACCCCACCCAACCCCACCCCAGTTAATGCCCCCCAGCCCAGTATACTGCCAGCAAGTTATCAGGAAGACAAGTCTTGCCATACCATGTGGGAAGGCTGAGGTAGCTGAGGGTTTGGTGACTCTGCAGGCTGCAAACAATCCATCTGCTTCTGAATAAGCATGATCTGCACTTTCTTTTATTTACTGTCACAGAGGTTGAGTGCATTTGTGTGTAATCCTACTAAGAATGGATAGAGAAGTTTTTTTTTTAAATGCATACTTTGTCTTTTTGAAAATGTGGAGAAAACAAAGAAGTTGAGATGAAGGGGTAGTAAGCAGGTTAGGATGAGCTTTTTACTGAAACATGGAATCAAACATTGAAACAAAGTACAGTGGGCCCGCCCTATGTGTGTAGGTTTGATACCCCCCCCCCAAAAACCCATGGATGATCAAGTCCCTTATTTATAAAATCGTGCAGGGCAGCAGCAGAGGCAGCAGCTAGCCCTGGTTGCCAGGCATGTGTTTCTTTGGGCTCCCCTGCCTCTGGGCAGCACATCAGCCGCTTGCTTCTGCCTTTGAGGCAGTTCTGTTCATTCGTTTGCAAGGCAGAAGCAGGTGGCTGGCGTGCTCCCCAGAGCCCAAAGAATGCATGCCTGGCAGCTGGGGGTTGCCTCTATCTCCACTGCTGCCCTACACTAATTTATAAATAAGGGACTTATAAACATTGTAAGGTGGACAGTGGGCTTAAAGAGATTCACTTGCGTGGAATGCTCCTTCAACCAAGGCAGCCAGGTCTCACTGCTGCAGGAGATCACTAGAAGTGTGAAGAGCCGCTGCCACTGTCATGTCCCCAGCAGCCAGTCCCTCCCACGCTCAGTGGCACCATGCCTTGGTCCTTCCTGGTGAAGAGCAAGAAGGCTCATATAACACGAGTCCTGAGCCCCCGATGGTGAGTATAAACTCAGCCTGGAGAACATCCTGGCTCAGATTTGTACAGGTAAGAGCCCAAAGATGCCCACACTCACACACACCATGGTATTCTTCTCTCGCTGTAGCTGGCAGCACAGACAAGGCTGAAGAGAAAGAAACACGAGGAACTGTGAAATTGCTGGAATCCAAGTGTAGTGCTTGGCACAAATCCACGCCTCCCACCATTTCACAGATCCTTGCATCTCTTTGCAGCCTCACCTGCACTACCAGCTAGGGTGAGAGAAGAATGCCATGGGGTGGACAAGTGTGGGCAATTTTGGGCTCTTACCTGTGCTGAGCCAGGTGAGGCCCTGTCTGCTTTGATCATGAGCGTCCCCCACAGGTGAATCTCTTTAAACCGCCCCCATCCACTTTATAGTATTTGCAGCTTCACATTCATATCTCTCTGCCACATTGCATTTGCGCCTTTCTGCAGCCTCGCATTCGCACCTCTGCAGCCTTGCAAATCTGTTGTGTAAAGTACAAGTATTTGTGTATTGTGTGTGTACAGTACTGTAGTTTGAATCTGTGTTGGGCTGAATCTGTGGATCCTGAGCCCACGGATATGGTGGGCCCACTGTAGTTGAACAATATTTGCTTGACTCTCTCCAGACCATTATCATTTTTAGTACAACTCTGTCTATAAAAACTTCCAGATTACATTGCTTTAGATTCAGCATTGTACTTTATTTGTTTGTTTAGGAACATATTTTTATCCATCTAAAAGATCAGTCCTACCCATGTTTGTGTCTGTTGCTGATGTTTGAGGGAAGAGAAGAATAGAGATCCCAACTTGGCCTTAATTAAAAATGAAGACTCAAACTCAATAGCTCCATACTTCCAACTCTTTATGTATTCTCTTAAAAGTGATACTGTACATGTAGCAGAATATATTTAATACTACCAATGACACTACTGAAAATGTATCTCTCCCCCTCAAAGAAACTATGTTTACCAAATTACATGATATATTATTAGTACTGCTATGTGTTGCTGCAATCTCATTTATCTTCTCTCTTGCTCTCTTTTTTTATTAGGTTCTTTCTCACAATTTGTGCACATTGCTGAATGTTCCACATGACCCAGTGGCTTTAGAGGAGCATTTTAGAGATGATGATGAAGGCCCTGTTTCCAACCAAGGGTATATGCCTTATTTAAACAGATTCATCTTGGAAAAGGTGTGTCTATCTCTCATCATATGCTGTCTTTAATTTTTTAATTTTATTTGTTGAATTTCAAATATTTTATTAATATCAAGCAGCAAAAACCTAAAGAAACAGAAAATGAGGCAATTGAAATGCGACTGCAATCTAGAAAAGGAAAGAAAAATGAACATGAAGTGTAAAGATTGCCAGGGTTCAGAAAATACAGAAACCTATTAGGAAATTAAAAGCTCTGGAGTCACAAACATGGAGAGCTCTTCCAGAATTATTTATGAAGAGATGGCGAACGAGAGACTCACTCATCTCTCTGTGAAGGGATATCAGACAGTGTAAGATGGTTCAGACGTTGCTTCTCCTCTTAAAATTACCTTGCCACCCTGAACCAATGTGAACTCATCAGACTTTAAGAACTAAGCAGGCTCAGGTCTGGTTAGTACTTGAATGGGAGACCACCAAGTATTACCAGGGATCTCCTGGTAGGGCGAGAAAGAATGTTGGAAACAAAAAGGAAACAAGCTCCATGTGCTACTTTCATATTTAATGGTCCAGCGTTTTGGAAAGTATTGTTTACAATGCCAGTGATTTCTATTAGTTGCCCCCAAAGAAGGTCTTTTGTCATATAGGCTGAAAGCACTGGGTTTTTAAAGGAATAAACAAGTTGACCATCAAGTATCATATGGAGCTTATCTCCTTTTTGTTTTCTGCATAAATATACTCTTTTCAGTACTATCTCTACTACAAGAAAGAATGCTGACTGAAACCCTGGAGAGTCATTCCTACCCCTCAGAGCTGATAATACTGGACTAGAGTGACCAATGGTCTGTCTCAATAAAAGGCAGCATCCCATGTTGTTAAATCAGTTTGTCAGTTTTCCTAGCAAAGCCAGATTTAGTAGCATCAATTCTGTGTTGAAAAGCTCTCAGAGGACTACTAATGGATTGCACTAATTACAAAATTCTGTAGTTGTAATTGTATGGCAGTGGTAGACCATGAAGTAGAAACTGTTTTAACAGAACTGTGCACATAACCAGAGAGCATTGATTGCTGTTTCTTTTGAAGCAGTCTCCAATGCTGATCATACAACCTGCTTCTTGATATGAATACTAAGAGTATCTTATATATCTTAATTTGGTCACACTTATTCATGGGTAGCTTGTAGTTGATCTGACTGCATGGAGGCAGCGATTTTTCCTGAATCCTCCCGGCATGTCTGCATGATGATGAGGATGACAAATATGGCTGTCACACAGGGCACGCTACTGGTAGATGTGACATGCAGACACTTTTTAACAAAATGAGAGGATAGGACATTTCTGCAGATCCCCACCCGCTTTTTAAATGATGTGCAAGAAAGTCTGGAGAACAAAACGTGAGGTGCAAAAGTATAATTCACTCACATTGACTTTATTTTAATCTCTGCCAAGACAAAGCTTATGAGTGGGGAAATCCCAAGAAAAGCCAACTTCCTTGTTCTGTACTTATAATTACAATTAAGTGCAGAGAGGGTTTTGGTAGGCATGGGTTCTGTTTCTTTTAATTCTGTTTGTTCTCTTTGAATGATTCATGCCTTTTTAAAAACTCAGTAACAGGGAGCTGAATATACCCAACTCAGAGTGATCAGCATTGGATTCTTATTTTAGATATCAGAAGAAGTGGTAGTATCATTTCTCACGCCATCTTCTTGCCCCTCCCACAGTGTCAGTGGATAGAGCCAGCCTTCTCTCAGGAGTGCCCCATGGGAACTGAATGAATTTTCCACCCTGCATAAGGGTTGCTGAACTTATCAGTCTGTCTTTGTGCAGTATTAGGACACTGTGTGTGTTTTTAATCCTGTGATCTACTATGTCTGACAGAGGCGTTTGGACTCTGCAGTACGAGGGTTAAATTACAGATTACATTATATAATATATACTTTACTAAAGTACTCATATTTTGAGTACGGTACTAACTAAAGAAGGTTACTTTATTGAAACCAGACCACACCAGATGGGGAGGTTGATTCCTTCCTTCTCCATGTATGATCCCAATAACCCCCCCCCCCCAATGTTGCATGTAGCTTGAAGGAGGAAAAAGAAAGCTTTCATTGGCACTAGCAGGAACTTTTTTCCTAAGTACTTGGCGGTGTCATGTTGGGATAATTGCTTTGGAGGAAGCATTAAAGCTCTCCTTTGGTGCTACTACATGTCCAATCAAAAATTCTACCACCTTATATTTTGAAAAATAGAGAGTTAGTTAAACACTATGTATTTAGAATAAGGTAAACAATACTTAAAATGGACATACAAGCTGTTCATGCTAGATATAGAAACTATGACCTTTCGTGTGCCACACCTTTTCCCTGCTCCCAGTTTTTGGGTAGAAAAGTTTCTGAGGCTGCCAAGATTATTTTTAACCAGAGGTACTAGGAATAAACCTTGGACCTTTGATATGCTAGGCATGTGGTCTTTTATACACTTTCCTAGGGTGTACAGCCTCTTACTGTCCATGGATGGTTGTTAGTGAATTTGGTACTTGACTGAAAACTGTTTTTGTTAATAGGACTACTTGCATACCAGGTGTTTTTACAATTGTAACCTTGGCTGTGACACGTCTTAATAATTTATCTTTGTATTAGGCAGGGACGGATGATGTTTCTCAGACAATGAACATAGTAAACATTTTGTATTTAGAAAAAACATCAAATAAAAAACTTTTTTCTCACTGCTTGTTTTGGTTGCAAACTTGAAACTTTATCTAGCCATATTCAATGGGTTGTTCTGTTTCCCCTGCTGGTGCCCATTCACAGATTACTCCAGATCGTTTCCCTGTGACCAGTAGTGACAATCTGTGCAAGAAAAACAATGAGTTCTTGGCTCAACAGGAAATCTGTTGTCCCCATTTTATATCTCCCATGTAAATCTCATTGACCACACCACTCAGTTTCTCAAAATACTTCCTCTTGTGCTCCTGGTTGCAAATGAATTATTTATTTAGCTCAGCTTGTGGAGAGAGTGAGTTACCCTTTAACAAAGTCTACATTGTTCAACCAGGGGAATGTGGAAAATGCCCAGACTGGCAGTTCAGCAAAGAACAGCAAACTTATTGGAGTATTGAGTTGATACCTCTAATTAAGAATAAGCTAGGCTAAATCAAAAGATAGCCTGAAAGTTTATGTTTATAACTAACTACAGTTAGAGGATGACACTTAAGACTGAGTGACAGACTTGTCCACCTATTAATTTAGCCTAGTCTTGAAGACAAAAAAGAAGCAACACTACTAACTACTATGCCATAGTCACATGAACAATTTTGCACAGTTGCCCTTAACACTTAAGTAACATTTGAGAGAATTGTGTATACAGTCTGAAACAGTGGCAGCCAGTTCTAGCACATGCATTCTTCTTTAAATTATTTGTACAGCTGGCTCAGTTCTGCTCTGTCTAGTTATAAATACAGGACAATGCTAAGGTGGCTGCATACTCAGAGGAGGCCAGCTTAAGTTAACATGCTGTTTAGTTTTTGCTTTCTTGTGGAAAGTTCTAAAAAAATACTTTTTTTATTTCAGTATGGGAGCTCTGGCAGTCCTGCTGCTGTAGCCATTGTATATCCTTATAAATCATTTAAATTGTTTTGCTTTGACTAGGTTCAGGGAAATTTTGACAAGGTGGAATTCAATAAAATGTGTTGGACTCTGTGTGCCAAAAAGAACCTAACAAGAAACACCTTGCTCCTTACTGATGATGATGCTTTTAAAGTGTGGGTCATCTTCAATTTCCTATCGGAAGACAAGTATCCACTAGTCATTGTACCAGAAGAGGTAGGAAATCATTATTTCTGATGTCCAAATGTTCTTCTTCCGGGTGTCTCTAAACCGGCTTTATCTTTCTGGCTCCAGTTGTTCTTTTTGAATTGATTATAGAGAAATGATATTGAATAGCAATGTCTTGGAAGTGAAGCTGGAATGTAATGCTCCCATTTCTACTTCCCAGACCTTTCTGAACTTTTTATTTTTATTTTTATAAATAATGAATGTGATCTAAACAGCTACTTAATCTCAGGAGGTTGCTCTAATGTAGTATGAGTCCCCCCCCCCCCGTGCAGCTGACCCCATGCTACCTCATTGATTGCTTTTAAAGTTTGCTTCATTTTCAAAAATTTCTGATGTTTGCTATCCCCCCCCCTCAAAAAGGTCTAAAGCAAGGGTGGGGAACCTTTGGCCTTCTAAATGTTTTGGACTACAATTCCCATAATTCCACACCACGGGCTATGCTAGCTATGACTTGTGGGAGTTGAAGTCTCTCTCTGGCTTTTCTTCGCAAACGAAGATTCAGGAAGGACTCATTCCGTGCTTTCTGAAAGCACGCTGATGACTAAAAAGGCCAATCCGAGATAAACAAGTCTGGTTGCAGAAAGCACAGCAGAAGGTCTCCTTGGGTGATGTTTCTGGGTTGTGATTCTTTCTGCGTTGTCATTTCTCTTCACGACTTGTTTGGTGTGAGTTCTCAAATAAGGTTGCAGCATTGTGGATAGTGCGTCTCCATACCTCCCGATGTGAGGCCATGGTGGACCATTGTTGGTGATCAATCTGGCCGAGCCTGAGATGTTGTTTCAGGGAGTCCTTGTATCACTTTTTTGGAGTGCCCCCTCTTATGCTGACCCGTGGCGAGTTCACCGTAGAGTACTATTTTTGGGAGGTGATGGTACTCCATCCTAGAAACGTACCCTGCCCAGCGCAGGTGTGTTCTCAGTATCATGGCCTCAATGCTGGTGATCTTTGCTTGCAAACATCTAGAAGGCCAAAGGTTCCCCATCCATGGTCTAAAGCTCTGTTGGCTGCATGCAACCAATTTCATGGTTCCTGATCATTGTTATAGTGACACATTTTAGATTGTGAACCTATGGACAGATTAGATTCTTAGTATATTGCACAGTTTATTTTATAAGCTTTATAAACAAAATACAGTGGGCCCTCAGCATCTGCTGGGGTTTGATTCCAGGACGCCCCTGTGGAGACCCAAATCCGTGAATGCTCAAGTCCCATTATATACAGTGGTGTATTAAAATGGTGTCTTTTCTATAAAGTGGTGAACAGAAAGATTTGCTTTTTGGAAATTTGGGGGGTGGGGGAGGGAATATTTTTGAGCCATGGTTAGTTGAACCCATGGGTGCAGAAACCATGGATACAGAGGGCTGACTATATGTTGATGATCCTTTGCTCATGCCAATCAAGGTTTCAAGTCTACATCAGTACGTGGAAAACTCTGAAGAGTACATAGTGCATCTGTCTTCTCCCCTTCCACATTCCTATCTCTGGGAGTGCATAGTCTTAGAAAACCCAAAGACACAACTTACACCCTTGGTTGTCTGCTAATGCTGTTGTGGCACATTCTGTTCCCATAGTGCAGGTGGCTAATTCACAATGCTTTTCTACCACCTCAAGGCTGCGCAAAGGAATTCTGGAATACTTGGAAAGTAGAGGTCCGTATGCACATATCAAACTCTCTCCATTAAAACATACAGAGAGTGTTGCCTCTGGGTCTTGGCCATTGATTAGTGGAATAAACCAAATGTATGTACTGTACATAATTTACTAGTACAGAGGGCTATCATTTGTCCATAGACATTGAAGTTTGTTGAAAGTAGTTGATCATTGCCATCCCTGAAATGGAATTACCCATGTGCTTGTCTATAAATGTGAAATTGATTTCAGAGGTTGGTGTATCTGTCTCATGTTGAAGCTGAAATGGAAATGTGACAATTTTTATCTTGTTCTTTAAAAAGTGTTTGTATGTGTGCTTTAAAAAGTGTTCGTATGTTGGGCAAGGGGAGCACTGATTGGTTTGTTTCCAGTTTGGTTATAAGAAAGAATGAGTAGACTGACTTGTTAACCACTGTGTTGAACAGCTGTTGAAGCTTACTGGAGCAGCCCTAACCATGTGGCTGTAATGGCCATTGTAGGCTGCAGACCTCTATAGTTCCAGATGTAGTTCCAGATGGGTGGAGATGACTACTCTGTTGGCTGAGGTCTGAAAGTCACTGATGGTTCCCCAAAACAGGTGTAGGGGAAGCAGTGATATTTCCCTATATAGTTCCTAGACTGAGTAGTTATTTTAAGACACCCTGTCTGAAGTTAGAAGCTGCAGCCACTCCAAAACCAATCATACTTTCTCCTCCCCTCCTCTCAGTTGCCGAACTATGTGTTTTCACCTAATCCAAAAGAGAGATTCTGGAGGTTAAGGCATGCCAAAAACGGGTTCATATGTATCTCTTCCCACACACATTCAAACATCATAGGGGTTGTACAGACTAGTTTTGCCTCCTGGTGATGATGAATCTAGCAGCCATACCACCTTCCCATCTGCTAATTTGAGACACGTGGGAAGGGAATCTGTGTGCATACCAACCTACGTAACGTACATAGCATTCCTCCACATCTGATTTAGGTCAGAAATATCGCTTTGTGTAGAGGAGTTCTTTAGCCTCTACTCAGGCACGTTGAACATGTAGCTGTGGGGAGGCAACATGCATATCAGCTGCAAGAGAGGCTATGGCCCTACTTTCTTCCTCAGCGTGTGAGGCCATCTGCCTCCTTCTCCTCTTTCTCCTCCTCCATTCTTCTGATCCACAAAACAGTTGTAGGGAATAATTTGTAAATCAAGTGCTGCATATGCAGAACATCTTTTCTATAATTAATTCCGAGGAATTACTCTGCTTATGTTCCAGAACTCAGAAAAGAGGAGGGGGAGGAAGATGCGGAGGATATTAAGGGTTTCTCCCACTTGTTCCCTCCCCCAATAATTTTTATTTGATTTAATATAAACAGAAAAGGGAGGGCAGGGACAGAATCTTCCAAGTCATCTGAAAATCAAACTCAACCACACAGTTGAAATATACACATGTACAATAGAAGAGCAGGTATCATGTGACAATACTGTACATCATTTCATAAACCTAAATGAGTAGTTGCAGGAACAAATGTCTTTCTGTTTGTATTGACATAACTAAAAGGAAGCCAAGTCTCCATTATTTCTAACACTTTTTATTTGGTTGGTTAGTGTTTTTAGTAATGCCACATTCCAGAATTTATTTTTCTTTTCATTTACTGAAAGTCCCATGCACTCTTCTAGTTTTTAGCAGTTACCATCTGTTCTGCTCTCACTTGTTCTTCATAGCTTGTTTAAAAACTAGAAGTCAAGAAAGAGCTGCAGTGACTTGGAAAGGACCCACCCAACTTGGACATCTTTAAAAAGGAAACTTGACAACTGTGAGCTATCAGTAGCTGCCAGTCACAGTAGATACCAGAGAGCTATATTCCACTGGTGGCACACTCAGATTTTTTTCTCCCTTCCTTTCTCCTGTACAACTCTCCATTATTCTCCATTGTTCCCCCTCCATTCTTGTTGTTTTGTGCCTTCAAGTCATTTCTGATTTATGGTGATATTAAGCCAAACTTTTAATGCAGTTTTCTTGGCAAGATTTATTCAGAGATGTGATAATGGGCTCTCACAGCTGAAGGCTGTAGTCTCCCCTCCAGGCAAACAAAGGGTTAAGGATGTGTTGGTTCAAGTTACATGTACAATAGAAGAGCAAGTATCATGTGACAATACATAAACTTAAATGAGTAGTTGCAGGAAGTTTTGTGAGATGTTTATCTTTCTCTATCAGATAGCTCTGGTGCCACAACACCAGATAGCTCTGGTGCCCCAGGATTCCATAGCATTGAGCCATGGCAGTTAAAGCGGTGTCAAACTGGATTATTTCCACTGTGCAAATGCAGCTCTTGTTCCACACCCATGCTGGCTTCCCTCTCTCCTCCCCAACCAAGAAACCCAAGCAATAATCCTGGGCAGTTTCTCAGTCTTCCAGAGATGGTTCTGGGGGATGTCAGGGATCTCCAATCAGGAATTTGGTTAATCTGGAATCTGCTGGATTCTGCCCAGAGGCAATGGGCCTCCATATATCAGTTGCTGGGCAATGGGATCAGGAGGGTGCTGTTGCACTGTCATGTTCCCTCAGGTATTGGGAACAGAATGCTGGATCTTGGGTTGGATCTAGCAGAGCTTTTTTAAAAAATATTTGTTTGTGTCTTGTCAGCTGAGGGCAGTTGAATCATTTTAATCTTCCCAGAATATACTTAGCTTGGATGAATAGCCTCCCCTTGGAATTGTTTTCATGCCCTGTTAATTAATTCAAAGGTTTAGTATAGCACTTTTTGCTCCTTACGGCAATTCTTGCTTATTGTGCAATACAAGAAGAGGACCTTTGATCATTGGGATAGCACCTTTGTGGTTGGGCAACCCAGCCCCAAATTAACAACTGTAGTATGAGATACAACAGTCATCTCCCTCATTTTCCAGGTAGATCAGTGGCTCTTAACCTGTGGTTCGCGGACCTCCAGGGGTCCACAGTGTCCTCACAGGAGGTCCGCAAAGGCTTGAAAGCTGCTTGACCCACCTCGTCCCTGCAGTGGAGCAGCCACATGCCAGGAGTCAAGGCAAAGTCTGGCTTGGCCTGTGGATTGCCATTCAATCTACTCCAGCCACAAACTTGCAGGAAAAAGCAGGAAAAAATTCTTCTCTCCCCCTCCAGTGCCTCTGAGGGGGAGGTTTAATGGATGGTGTAATTGTGTTGTTGTTGTTAATCATATTGTTAATGGTTTTAAATCTTGAGTTAAGTCTTGGGGTTAACTTAGAGGCAGGGCAACAAAAGATATTTAAAGGGGGACCCTGGTAAGGAAAAGGTTAAGAGCCACTGAGGTAGACAATTTGCTTTTTGTTCAGATTCTTTTTTCCCCCTGTACAGATTGAATACTTGCTTAAGAAGCTGACAGAAGCCATGGGATTAGGCTGGCATCAAGAACAGTTTGAACATTACAAGATCAGCCTGGATGCTAATGGGAAAGGTCTCTCTGCCTGGGAACTGATTGAGCTCATTGGAAGTGGCCGGTTTAGCAAAGGAATGGATAGGCAAACAGTATCTATGGCAATTAATGAGGTCTTCAGTGAACTAATACTGGATGTATTGAAGCAGGTAAGATATGAACACAACTACTAAAAATACTAGCACAAATTATTTTTACTAAGAGATATAGTACGATCTATGCTTTTCTAAAAGAATGAAAGAAAAGCCTTTTAAACAAACAAATTTTATACAAAGAAAAGTGTGACTTCTGCAATGTGTATAAAAATCAACCAGATTAAATCAGTCTGAAAAACCTCCTATTTTTTCTATTAACTTTAATCTTTTTCTTCTCATCTTCAGAGAGAACGAGCGATATTAAGGGGCCTCAATTAATCACCAGAGATGCTTAACTACCTTCCCTGCTATTTCTGAGACTTTACCAAAATGTTGAAGTTTATCTTTGCACCTTTAGCAGCTCGAAGCTTGATTGTTAGCTTTGTGTGTGTGTGAAATGAAAGTTAAAATTCTTTGACATTGGATACTCTGCCCCAGTGTTATTTGTTGCAATCACAGAATGTACCATAGACTTCCCATACACACACATTTTACAACAGGATCTCTAAGTGATGCTTGAAAACAATGCAGTTTTTCATGTGGGATACTTTTCTTCTAAGAAAGATAGGAGAGGCTTGTTGATAAGGAGTGTCAGGTTGGAGACTTATTCATTAATAAGGAATTTCACATACATTAGGGCATATTAACAAATTTCTAGTGGCTAAAGTACCCAGTTTGTGGGGGCAATTAGCTAACACACATTGGAAACTGTTTAATGCAGTGTAGATGTGTAAATAGCTATTGCTTAAAACAATTTGTAAGCCGCTCTGATAACCTTGTGGCTGAAGAGCAGGGTATAAATAAATAAAGAAAGAAAATAAAGAAAAAAACAACAACAGATGGTGGGACAGTTATCCAAATGGTATCAGTGTTGCATGTTGTGCAATTGACCTTTGTCAGACTGGCTGAGTTGACATCATGGTCACATTTTAATTTCCATGATTGGAAACATATTTCTGTTGTTTTAATTTGTGCAAAATGACTATTTTAAAAACATTTGAGGTGTTAAAAACTAGTAGATGAGTTCAGCAGAATTTCTTTTGGGTGGAGCATAAATTCAACCAAAACTGCACAGTATATTTTAAAGACCACAGCTTTCTAGTGTGGTGTTGTAAGTTTGAATATGACTTGAAACATGCACCCATGTGGGGAAATAAAGAGGAAGCAAGAGTGATCTCAAAGGGTCCAGGTGCATGAGTGGAGGCTGTGGCCGAGAATGTGGGAGGGAGCAGAATTTGCTTAAGTGAGACACTACTTTGGTGAAACCACAAATTTCTGCACATTTGATCCTAAGATGATGCATTGGCATGTCAAAAGAAGTTATGCCCTTTGCGTACTGTTGATCACTTATTTTAAACTACGGTAATTCATTTTTTGGTCAGTTCACTCACGGCAGGCTTCTGATTATAGAACAACAATGGTCACAGTGTTGGGTGCAATCTAATGGATTATCAAATCTGTTCATACCTTGACGCTAGGATATTTTTTGCCTAAATCATTCTAAATTTATATTTAGAGTATTTATACTTCACTCTTCAGTCAGAAAGGCACCCAGAGTGGCTTACAAATTGCTAATTTGACATTTCCCTGCGCTCAGGTTTACTGTCTAAATAAGATATCACACACAAGGAAAAGGTAATGGCAGTCGGGGAGGGGATCCCGGTCCAACAAATACCCTTGTTCTTTTCACTCTTGGAGGCCATGGCAGTGACAGATGGGATGGAGGAACGGTCTTTAATCAGTTTCTGGGCCTGGGGTTGATGGAGCTGTGCCTGCCTGCTCTTCTCCCCCTCTCAGGCATCCTGTCTCATCCCATCCTCTTTCACTGTAGCTTTCTTGGGGGATGCAGGAGAGGGTCCTACCTGGAAAATTGTCACAATGCCAAAACAGTTCTTCTGTTGTGGAAACTTAAATTTACTTTTTCTAACTTCATTTATTTATGAAGATTTGCCAAGCGCATCACTTGTGTTTCATTCTAATAATAGACTCTTCCTCCCATCCACTCCCATTAAAGTGACATCTTTAGACTGTGTGTGTGCATGTGTGCGTGGGAATGTGCCTTCAAGTTGCCTGTTGACTCATGGTGATCCCATGCATTTCATAGGGATTTCTTAGGCAAGGAGTACTCAGGAGTGGTTTTGCTAGTTCCTTCCTCTGAAATGCATTGTACAGCACTTGAGACTACTTGCCTCTAAATCTTACTGCAACAAGCAAGCAGATTGGATCATTTGGAGAATGTAGGGTTGCCTTCATTGCTCCAGTAGGTTGTCAGAATTAGTACAGAATACATCTTGTACTCTAGAATTACTTTACTGATGCTAATGGAGTTTCAGTTTTACTGTTCTTTGTCTCCTTCCCACATTGAAAAAAAAAAGGGGGGGGGAATGGCCTTTGCCTGTATTGAGATCCCTCCAGACTAACTGAAATGCAACAGAAATAACATCTGATTCAAAATATAGGCCTGTGACTCCAACTCTGTCACTTTTTTTCTTCTCCTGATGATTTTTAAACATCTTTTGTCTGATGAAGAAGTCAGTGGAACTTTGAAAGCTTGCATGAAGCGTTTTGTGCATTTTAGCTGGCCAATAACATCATTGCTCCTTTGTGGATTTTGTTTCATGCAGCCTTAATAGCAGCACTGTTGTCAGACTACTAGAAAGAAATGTAAGGATATTTTGTCAATGATGAGTTTCTCTCTATGTTTGAATTTTTGTGACATGCTCTCTTATGAATTTGGTTATGTTTTAAAGGTTCATTAAAACTTAATTCAGGTTTCTTGTTAAGTTGTTCAAAATGAGTAACTGACAGTTCTGTTTATGTAAATGAATAGTGGAACAAAGGAGTTGGTGTATGACCGCATCTGCAGCAAAACTGTCAGATGCCAACAGCCCTGCAGTGAAATCTATTCAGAGATACTGATATCTCTTTATGCAGTGCCCTATATGACAAAAAGGAAGGAAGGGTGCTGAATTCCAGCTTCTGGCCAAGAAGGCCAATTTGCTCTGCTAATAATCTCATTTAGTACCATTTTGAGTAAATATTTGTATGTGCAGGTAAAGGCCCATTTTTATGGCTGGTAAAAGGCTAAAAAAGGCCTATATCTAGTTGCTAGTCCTAATTCAAGGAGACTCATGTAATCAGTTGCTGAATGGTGAGTCAGCACTGAAGTTAATGCCATTGATTTAATGGGTCTATTTTAGTTGGGACTAGCAGCTGTATTTATGCCAGTCTTTAAATCTGATGGAAGAAAATGGAATGTTTTAGCCCAGCTTCTCCAGGACCAGTTTGTTTTTCAAACTTTATGTGTCTGAATTTGTTCTGTTGGAGGTTGGTCAGATATTGTTTGAAAAGAATTAAATGCTTAAGGCAAAACAGATATGTTTGCCATCCCTTTGGTTTCTCTTTCCTTCATGTAAAAGCAGCTTAACTGTTGCCATTTCTCTGAAAGGAAAAAAGTCAGATAGTGAGGTTAAGTTGATGGGAATAGGGCAAGGAGCCATAATTCTACCAACCTGCTTTGCTTAAGGCTTGTTAGTGTCCTTTTTAAGGCCAACAAATTTCATGATTACATGAAATGGTGTGTCTTTAAACTTGCATTCCTCTCTCTCTCTCTCTGATACCATTTTGAATAGCTTTGCCCAAATCGGATAAAACTCAACAGGTATGTACCACTGTCCTTTTAATGTAGAGGATATACCTTTTGGCACTTTTAGGAGATTTTCAGACTACACTGTTATAGTGTTACTATTCCACTTTAACTGCTCTGTCTTCCTCCTGTGGAAATCTGGGGTTTGTAGTTTAGTGAAGCCTAAGATCTCTCTGGCTGAGAGTTGTAAATGCTCCTCCCTAAACTGCAAATCCCAGGATTCCACAGGAGGCAGCCATACCAAATATAGTGGAATAGTAACACTATAACAGTGTTGTCTGAAAATCTCCATAGTTAAACACCATTTGGCAAAGCAATCTGTGTACCTCATAGGCTAGATTCTTGCATGGGTGTGTGTGTGTTTTTGTTCATCTTCTGCTCTTGTTCTTTTAAACATGGGGATGGGACGGTGCAGCCACATAAGTATATTGGAACTGTTTGTGAAGATTTGGGGAGCTATCTTGAGGGAGCTTTGCATGCACACACTGTATGGACTGAACCTTGTCGTTATGTCCCTTCAAGTCGTTTCCAACTTTATGGCAACCCTATCACGGGCTTTTCTTGGCAAGATTAGTTCAGAGGGGGTTTGCTTTTGTCTTCCTCTGAGGCTGAAAGAATGTGACTTGCCCAAGATCACCCACCTTGGTCTTTTTCCAACCGTTGCAGATCTTTTATAGGATATTATAGTGGTTCAAACATAATGCTAAATTGTGGTTTCATGTTACCTGAAGAAGCAGTCAGGAGCCTCACATTTGAACATTTTCTCCCGGTTTGCAGTTAATTACATCAGATCCTGCTTTGATGCAACCCATAATTTGCAATTTAATTCAAATCAAGCCATGATTTGTCATACTCTGAAACTACCTATTGGTGTAATTCTTAGTAAACATTGCATCAATATCCCCTCAAGTTCTCCTCAACTTTTACTTTGGTTTTAAGTATGAAACCGGAACAACATAAATAATTACTGTGCACTACAGGTGTGTTTGAAGTGTTATTAATTTTTTGTACTATTGTACTGCATGAATTACTTTCGTATTCTCACAAGTTGCATGCTAATTGCAATACTATTGGATCTTTGCTCTTTAATTGTATGCTATGTTTATATATGTGCTTAACTTAACTGTACAGATTATAGCCTCTTCAGAGATTGGTGTCAACTGTAGAAATAACAGCCTTGAGTAAGTAGTTGCATGAAGGCTATATATATTTCTGTCTTTAACAGCTTCAAAAAGGGTTATACAAATTCATGGATTTATTTATTTTATTTATTTATATCCCACCTTTCTCCCAATAATGGGACTAAAGGCAGCTACCAACATATTTAAAATAGTACAAATTAAAAACAATACAAAAGCATTAATAAAAGTATAAATATAGACTCTAAAAAGAATTAAACAATTTATAATGTTAAAACATTAAACATTAAAAATATAAAAAATTATTAAAGAACTACAGTACATTGAAACCTTAAAAACAGCACTGCATAGCATTAAAAGCCTAACCCTAATCAGTCTGTAAAAACCTGAGGGTTTTTACAGACTGTTTTGACCTGCCGATGGAAGGAGAGCAAGGACAGGGACATCCTGGTCTCTCTAGGGAGGGAGTTCCAAAGTCTGGGAGCAGCCACCATGAAGGCCCTCTCTCTTGTTCCCACCAACAAGTCTGAAAAGATGGTGGGACAGAGAGAAGGGCCTCTTCATATGATTTTAGAGTGCTAATGGCCTCATAAAATGAGATACAGTCCTTCAAAGAACCTGGACCCAAGCCGTATAGGGTTTTATAGGTCAAAAACAACTTTGAGTTGTGCCCAGAAACAGACCAGTAGACAGCGGAGCAAAGGAGTTGTCTGTTCCTTGTAGCCAGCGTGAGTTAACAACCTGGCTGCAGCTCTTTGGGCCAACTGAAGCTGCTGACCACTTTTCAAATGCAGCCCTATGTAGAGCACATTACAGTAATCCAAATGAGTTGTAACTAAGGGATATACCACTGTGGCCAGAGCCTCCTTCCCCAGGAACAGGCACAGCTAGGATGGATGATAGAGCTATCAGTGGCTACTAGTCATGATGTCTTTATATCATCTCCAGCAATGTGTCTTTGTATACCAATTGTTAGGAGGCACCAGTGAGAGATGCTAGGTTATTCTCATGTTGTTTGTAGGTTTTCTGCAGGCATCTGGTTGGCCATTGTGAGGATAGAAAGCTGGACTCAGCAGGGCTTTGATCTGATAGAGGAGGTTCATGTTATTTTTTTACACTTGGTTCTCTTTGAACATTTACACAAATCGTGGGAAGTAGGCATCCTGATGCCCCCTAGATACTTTAGCCTACCAATTTCATAATCCCTCACCATGGGGCATGCCACCTGGACTTGCAGTCTAAAGTATCTGGAGGGCACCAGGTTGCTTGTTGTGTGCCTTCAAGCCATTTCCAACTTAATGGCAACCCTAAGTTGAAGCTATCATGTGGTTTTCTTGGCAAGATTTGTTCAGACAGAGTTTGCCTTTGTCTTCCTCTGGGGCTGAGAGAGTGTGACTTGCCCACAGTCACCCAGTGAGTTTCCATGGTCAAGCAGGGATTCAAAACCCCACCTCCAGAGTTGTAGTCCAACACTCAAACCACTACACCACATAGGGTTATAGTAATACAGATTTGTTGTACTAAAGTGGTCTAAATTATGTCTGTTGAAGGAAATAAATTAATTCTTTTATTAACTGTGTTTGGATTTCAGATCAGAATTCTAACCTCGAAATTCTATTGTTAAGATATTATAAATGAATTATATTTTGCAGGGTTATATGTGGAAGAAAGGCCACAAACGGAAAAACTGGACAGAACGTTGGTTTGTTTTAAAACCCAATATTATATCATACTATGTGAGTGAAGATTTAAAAGACAAAAGAGGAGATATAGCACTGAATGGCAACTGTACAGTAGAGGTAAAAAAATGAAATGTACAAGTAGACATTGAAATGTTCTTTTCCTAGAAAACAGGGAAACAGGTTAATTAATTTTTTTCTTCTAACAGTTGTTTCAGCCTGTTGTGCTACTACCATGATTTTAAACTTAATAATATAACAAAACTAGCAGCATCTGTACTTGTATATCTTGTTAGCTAACACACATTGGAAACTGCTTAATGCAGCGTACATGTGTAAATTGCTACTGCTTAAAACAATTTGTAAGCCTCTCTGATAGCCTTGTGGCTGAAGAGCAGGGTATAAATAACTTTTTTTTGGGGGGGGGGTAAAAGAATTTGTAAAGAAAACTACTTGCTTTTTTGGTCTGCTTCCTTAATTCTAGTAGGAAAGAGTACATTACAGATCTGCTGTTTGCAAATGTGCTCACAGCATCAGTACCTAAAAAAAAAAAAAAATGTGTTGGGAGTGCCTGGCATTATGAAAGTGTATGTATAAAAGTGTATGTATAAAATTGGCAAGCACTAATTCTTTTTATGTACTTTCAGGCTTCCATTTATAACAGTTTAGCATTAAGTGTTGAGTACAACATAATTGATTTATAAGCCAACATTATTCTGATGGTTTGAAAACTCTGCCGGGGAAAAAAACCTCCTATATTTGCACTGACACAGAAAAAAGCAGAATGTTAGCTGTCCTTATTCCTCTGTTCTACTTACATAATGCAATTTATGCTGTTGTTCAGGGCAGAGTCTCTTTCATTTTTGTGAATTGAAATGATTATTACATGTAAGCAAGTAGTAATACAGTAGTTGTGTTAAGTTATGCCATCCAGTTTTGAGGGTTAGGTGTGACTATTCCACTTCCCCAAATCTCAATAATGTCCAGATTTGTGGACAACTACCCACGGTTTAGGGGCTGCTTGTGTCCTTCATTCTTTTTTTATTTTACTTTAACTTTTAAAAAACCCTCAAATTCCCTCTACACCTTATGGGGGGAATGGGAGTATTTTTGCCATATTTTTTCCTCCCCTGGGCTGTTCTAGGCCAAGGAGACACCTTTTTCACATCATAAAATAATCTGGTTTGTCCCTTGACCCTAAAACAGACCATAATGGAGAAATTGCTCCCCAAACACCTAGATGATTCAGGGGCCTTTTGAGTCAAATACATTCAGTTTTTTCTCCAACAACATTTTTGGGGGGTGAAAAGGGAGGTTTTCTGCAGGCCAGATTTTCCCAACCTTTGGCCAGTTACTACCTCTCAAGTAAAGGTATCTTACACGTTTTTGTGGGGATAAATTGTGAGGGGGAGCATGTAGAGCAGCCATGTGCCATGCTGGGACATTACAAATAGAACAACAACAACAACATTTTGTTGTTTCCAGTGGTATCCGTTTTTTGCTATCAGTTTTTTAAAACCGATGCAAAAACATACCTATCAGTGAGAATATAACAGGAAGCGCTGCAAGTATTGCACTTGATGAAGTGGGCTGCAATCCATTAGCAGGACTGATTGGGCACAGTGAGGCAACTGCCTGAGGCAGCAGGATGCCAGGACTGGTGAAATGTACTGTTCCCCCCACTGAAAGGGTCCTGCTGCCTAACTCACTCTCATCCTTTCCTAGTCCATTCTGCCCCACACTGCTGCAGTGTCTGCCTGCCCATTCTCCATCCCACCATCTTTTGCTCACTCATGTGATGCTGCTGCACTTTTTCCTCCTCACCACTCCTCCTGTTTTCCTTCCATCATCCCCTGGCCTTCCATCTTCTGACCTCTCCATTTCCAGCTTGCAACCCATCCAGTCTCAGGATGGCTGCTGTTGCTCTCCTTGCAGTCATCTTGCCTCTTCCTTACCAGCAGTGGCAGCAGCAGCTGCTCCTCCTTTCGGCTGCCCCCCACTTGACACTCCCTCCATCTCCATGGCAGCTTCTCCTTGCCACCCCTGTCTGTGCAAAGCCAGCAGGACCAGGCCAGCACTGTTTAACAGAAAAAACAAAGCTGCAAGATAGTGACAGCAGTGGTAGTTCTCCTTCCACCTGAGGCAGTGGGAAACCTTTGGGCACTGCTATCCATCAAAGCCAAAGAAAACCTGATAGTTTTTAAGGAACCACAAGATTCTTTCTTATTTTCTCTACAGAAAACTTATCATGGCTGTTTACCTGAAAAGTTTGAAAAGTGTTCCTATGTGTAGAAAAATACTGTACACATTTTAAAGCAAGTGCCAACCCAGCCTGCCAATCCAATGTGGCATTGTTTCTCTCCCTGCCCACCCATATTTTACTTCCATTTCTTTTCAATATAAATTCCTCTTATTCCTCCTCCATGCTGCTGTTTACATTGTACGAGTATCAATGGTATGGATTCCTAATAAACAGAAATCTCCTGTGCATATTTATTTGGGTGTAAGCCCGTTTAATTTTGTATAAGATGTGTGTGGATAAATTGTTCAGAGGGCTATACTATATATCCAAGAAAGTAAATGTGGAGTTTGTCCTAACAAAGGGACATTCAAATGGTTTTTCAGAAGTTTCGTATCTTCAGCAACAAATGAGTAGCCTTCTGTCTGTCTGTCTGTCTATCTATCTATCCATCTATCTATCTGTCTATCTATCTTATCATCTCCTCTTGTCTCCTCCCAGCAACTCATTTCCTTCTGGTAGTAACCTTTTCAGCTCTCAGGAAGCTTAGGGGAAATAAAAAAATTAAAAATAAATAAAACTTACATTTTTCTGGAAACTGAGCTGGAAAAGATCAACAGTGTTTCTATGCCAAGTCTGTTAAGTGTGGAGGGGGGACAGATCCCATAGGCACTTTAAATACTTATAAATTTAGTATGGTATTTTACTCTGTTCTTTGTTCTCCTGCATTTTCCTCTTACTCCCCCCCCCCATAGTTCAGCTCTGCTCTTTTCTATGTACTTCTTGCAGGCAACTCTGTAAAACAAAAAAGCATACAAACAAACTTCGCAGAGCTCTCCCCTGAAACATTTGGTCAAGGAATTGAGAAAGGGTCAACCAACAATCTTCTCTTCTTTTTCTACAGTTCAAATCTGTATGAAATTGTGAGACTTCACTCATTGACCAAGCACTGGAAGATAGTAGCAGGGTTGTTTCTCACAAAACAATAGAGTTGCACTTTCTTTTTCTCCTATTTTAGTTTCCAGAAAACTAGAAACTTACTTAAAAAAAAAGAAGAAAGAAATAATAATAAAAAAAGAAATGTAAACTTAGAATGTGGGCCAGTTAATGGTCCAATGAGTTCCGAGTAGCATGCCTAGAATCTTGGTTAAAAACTGAGTAACCAGTTAATATGGAAGCCTATATGTCTCTTGTAATTTATTTATTTAGTTAGTTAGTTATACCCCGCTCTTCAGCCACAAGGCTATCAGAGCGGCTTACAAATTGTTTTAAGCAATAGCAATTTATACATCTACACTGCATTAAACAGTTTCCAATGTGTGTTAGCTAATTGCCCCCACAAGCTGGGTACTCAATTTACCGACCTATGAAAGGATGGAAGGCTGAGTGAACCTTGGAGCCTGCTGGAATCGAACTTGTAACATGGTGATTTGCAGTACTGGCATTTAACCACTGCGCCACCAGGGCTCCTGGTGTAATGCACCCAACTTATAATGCACCCACCAACTTATATTGTTATGTTCCTTCGAGTCTTTATTCTAAAGATAAATAAGCAGAAAGACAGATAGATATAAATAATAAGGGGGGAGAGAGATCTAGTTGAGGTGTATTTTCTGCATTCCATATTGATATTTGGTTCTTCTGAACTTTTTTTGTACCAGCTGTATTTACCAGCATTTTGTGTGCATTAATGTAATACCATATTCTTTATTAGTTCATATGAAACTTGTTTTCTTTTTTTAGGCCTTACCTGACAAAGATGGAAAGAAATGTCTGTTTCTTATAAATAGTTTTGAGAAATGTTTTGAGATTAGTGCCTCTGATAAGAAAAAGAAGCAGGAGTGGATTCAAGGTAAGAAATATTGGTTTTATTTATTTTATTTTAAAAATAAGAAATAATTTAAACAGACTAAAATGTATTAAACAATTTGACAAGTTAAAACAAGAACATTTAAAATAAATTAAAACAGTTTACTCTAGAACCATAATGCATGGGCTAATTTGGATAGTATCAGTTGGTCCCCAAAGGCTTTAATAAGAAGCCATGTTTTTTACTTGGTGCTGGAATGATGCCAGCATTAGTGCCAATTAGGCTTCTAGGGGGAGGATGTTTCACAACTGGGTCACCACAGCAGAGAAGGTCCTTTCTCACCTCTTCCCACAGTGTATTGTCCCCAAGAGGGCTCCTCCTGCTGACCTCAGTCAGGTATATGTAGGGAGAGACACCTCTTCAAGCATCAAGGTCCCAAGCTGTTTAAGGCTTTGAATGTAATCACCAGTACCTTGAATTCAGTCTGGAAGTGTACTGGCAGCCAGTGCATCTCCTTTAAGACCAGTGTCATATGGTATCTGCATGATTTTCCTGTCAACAATCTAGCTGCTGTGTTTTTCACTATCTGTGGCTTCCAAGTTGTCCTCAAGGGCAGCCCCATGTAGAGCACATTAAAGGTTATCTAACTGGAAGTTACTAGGTTATGTCTGTGTAGGAAAAGCTGCAGCTGATGGGCCCTTTGAAGTACTCCAAGCCATAGAGTCTACCTTGGGTTCTCTAGTAGGATCTAGGAATGCTCCAAAACTACACACTTATTCCTTCAGGAGGAATACAGTCCCATCCAGGACAGATTGTTTACCCAATTCCTGGACCTAGGAACCACTAATCCACAGAGCCCTGTCTTACTGGGATTCAGCTTCTGTTTATTGGCTCCCATCCACTCCACTATAGCATCTAGGCACTGGTCCAGCATCTGCATAGCCTAGCCAACTTCAGTGATAAGGAGAAGTCAGCATACTAATGACAGCCTACCCAAAAACTCCTAATGGCTTTACTCAGCAGCTTCATGGTGGATAGGATGGAACCCTGTGGCATCCACAAAGCTTAATGGTCATGTGGCTGAGCAGAAATCCCCTGTATCGCTCTAAAGTTCTGACTGTTTTTTCTTGTTATTCCAGTACCTTTTTGCATTTAAGGCTCTTTGGGAGATATTTTTCGATTAGAAAGTGAATTTAGGTATATACATTAACTTGGTAAAAGAATTTAAACATTCGCTAATCCAATTCTACCAAGTCTGCATGCACATTAGAAAATAATCTAGTGTTGCCTATCTATATGACAATTATAAAATAAGAATGAGTGTTCTCAATTAGACTGGCAAGTTACTAACATGAATATAGCCAAAGAACACACTGATCTGTTATTACACCATGCTGTATATCGTGGATGAAATCTTCAGTTCTGTTGGCTAACGGTAAGAAAAGCTGTGAAAAAACTGGATAGGTACCCTCACAATAGGCTTGATTTCTATTTTTATTGACCAGCACAAATTATTATGTCATAAAGAATTAATTATCTTTCTGTGTATGGCTACTTGATTTTGCCTTGGAAATCCTCAGTTAATATTAGTTTTGACAACTGGATGAAAGGGTTTGGCATCTTGCCTTAGTGTAAGATCTCTTATAAACTAGAAGATGCAAGAAATAACCAGACAGAGACAACTTTTGATACAGTTTTGTTCTCTTTTATTGATTGCATAAATCACATGTAGACATATGGAAAGATACATTATATTTGTAAATATATGTAACTGTTTATCTTGGTAAATGCATGTATGTATGACAACAAATACTGTAACCATTGCTCATCTTGCCTTAAACAGATAACTATGAGTAGACTATTTCAGAGGAAGGAAGTGGCAAAATCACTGCTGAGTATTCCTTGCCTAAGAAGAACCTATGAAATTCCTGGGGTCACCATAAGGTGACTTGAAGGCACATATGCACACAGAAATATGCGTACTGTAAAAAGATTGGGGGAGGCAGAATGGTTAGATGAGCTGTTTTTCAGCCCGCAAGTTTTGTGGGATTTCAGTTTTACTGTGAAACAGCTGCTTTGGAGATTTTGTTAGTTTCAGCAACTATAAAATATTTCTGACATACTGTTGTTAGGGAAAAAAATTTAACAATAAGAAACAATAAACATGAGACATTCCTTTAAAATAAGACTTCTGTGGATTTTTTTTTTTTTGTGGATTAGCAAAAGTCCCTGTTAGTGATGTGTTTTATCACTGTCATTTAGCAAGAAATAACATTTTTAAGGATGACATACATTGAAAAAGAAAAGCCAAGAGATAATAATGGTAGGAACAGGACACAGTAAACAATTTCTTACTTTTGAAAAAGGTGCTATTTTCTTTTATATGCATATTCTTTCTTACCCCACCCCTACACCTCCAGCATAAGCAGCAAAGTACATAATGTATCTCTCTCTGGCTTTTCTTCGCAAATGAAGATTCAGGAAGGACTCATCCCGCGCTTTCTGCAAGCGCGCTGATGACTGAAAAGGCCAATCTGAGATAAACATGTCTGGTTGCACAAAGCACAGCAGAAAGTTTCCTTGTGTGATGATTTGGGTTGTGATTCTTTCTCTTTGAAGTTTCTCTTCAAGACTTGTTCGGCGCGAGCTCTCAAATAAGGCTGCAGCATTGTGGATAGTGTGTCTCCAAGCCTCCTGATGTGAGGCCATGGCAGACCATTGTTGGTGATCAATTTAGTATACTAGGCGTTGAGCTAAAAGCTGCAAATCTCTAAATCTCATTTCTTTAATACACCGGCATGACTCACATTGCCAGAAACTGACTGAGCTTAGAAAAGTTATTTTTTGAACTACAACTCCCAGAACCTTCCAGCAGGGAGACTACTTTCTGTGAATTTGGCTTTTTGTAGTCATTGCTCCACTGCACGCTGGTCTTCAGCATCCAGAGTCTTCGAAAATTTAACAATTTTGTGAGCTCTCCTTGCCCGCCACAACCGAACAACATATACTGTACAGTGGAAGTTCCCTTTTTGTATTTAAACTGGTATTATGATTTGCTTAGTTCTTTCAGTGGCTAATATAATCTGGAAACTGTGAATCAGTCTACATAAGAATTCTGCTCTACGGAGTCTCACCAATAGTCTAGCCTGTCTTTAACTTGTGTAGCTACAAGAAAAACTTGTTATTTTTCTAGCCTGTCTTTAACTTGTCTAGCTAGTGGTGGCTTCCTGCATCTCAAACAGAGGCCCTTCCCAGCAAGTGCTACTTGAAATCAATAAACAATTCAGTTTGAGATTGCTTGCTTACAAATTATGCACTCCTATCATTCAGCTATGATATCTTTCCACATCTTTCAGACTCATAGCCAAAACATTTTAACTTGAAATTAAGTCCCATTGAGTTCACTGGAATTTGACATGGAACTAATATAGTAAAGCTCTGCTAGTCAGACTGCACTCCTATGGCCTGCATGGGGATTGCAAAGTATTCCTCCACTCCCTGATCTTCCCTTATATTTTTGTTTTGTAACTGTCAAGGCTTTGTTGCCACATTTCACTGGGGTTGTCATGGTCAGACCATCTGTGTAGCAGCAGAGCACAGCGGCAAAATGTATTCCTGAAAAGCACACTGTTATGTGGAGAAAAGCTGTTAAGACAAAATGCATACCATAGGTACTCGTGTACAAGTCAAAAAAAATTTGACAAAAAAATTGACTCAAAAGTTGACTTATTCATGGGTCAGTGCTGGAAACAGATGACAACATTGCCAGCTGGGTGAGCTCTGTGCTTCCCGCCATTTTGGGCACTTGATGAGCGGAGCAGCCGCCACCATTTTTAAGAAGGCCTTACTTATAAGTTTCGCAAAGCTTGTCAATCTCTCTGCAAGCCTCACAAAGTGAAACTTATAAGAAAGCCCTTATTTAAAATGGCTGCTACGAACATGAGGTAAACCTTTATTAAAAAAAGGCTGCTGCCACTCCGCTCCACTTCAAGCACCCAGAATAGCAGGCATGCTGCATTCTTGGGGTCCCAACATGGTTGCTGAATGTTGCTTGGGCCAAAAAAGAAGGTGGGGAAGGAGGGACGTCTGCCTTTCTTTCTGTGGTTTGGACAAGGGAGGGGTAAAGGAGTAGGAGTGTTGTTTCTATGCCCAGCCATGCCAAGAGGGGCTTCTTTTGTCATTGCTTTTATGGGGGTCCCTAATAGAAGCAGGTTGTTTTCCTTGCTCTTCCCCCCTCTTTTTTTCAGTCCGCATTCTCATTCTTTTTCCTCCTTTATATTTTCCCTCTATCTGTATTTGTATACATGTAAACATTTTAAGATAATCAATGCAAACCCCCCATTTGCAATCCCTCAAATAAACAGATCCTCTCCTTCTCTTTAGCTCTTCCTAAGTATGTTTGCTCTACGCATTTTTAAAAGGAGAGGAAAATATTTGTTTATTACATGCCCTTATGTTTTTACTCTCAACTTATCGACAGGTCATAGCAAAATCTATAATTTTGGTCCCCAAACCTGTCCTCAGCTTATACATGAGGTTGACTTATACATGAACACATTTCAGATTTTACACAGTACCATTTTAAGCAATTATATTTTTTTGTGAAGAAATGATATGTTATTACTGCTGTTAATTAGTTAATTGTATTTGATATAAATATTTTACAGGTTTACATTTTTTCTAAACTGCCACAAATAGATAATTATTTTTGAACACGATTTAAAATATGTTTAATATTAAATAATAAAAATGGATCATTCCAGTGTAGTGGCCTCAGTGTAGGGAGTGAAATAGCATAACAAATTTGTTCCCAGGCTAACTGTTGTGGTAAAGAAATTTGTGGACTTAAAGCAGAAATAATATGACTTATCAATCAGTAGAATGTATTTGTTCTCACTACTTCCCCTCTCCAAATCCAATGCAAACAGCCATTCAGACAACTATAAATCTGCTACGATTGAATAGGCCTCCACCTCACAAGGACGCACGACAAAAACGGAAAGAATTACGCCAGAAGCTTCAAGCTGAACAAGAGGAACTAGAGAGGCAAATGAAAGAACTCCAAATGGCAAATGAGAACAAGCAGAAGGAACTAGAGACTGTCCGAAAGGTGGGTACAACCCTCAGGCCTTTTCTCACTGCCATTCTGGAACATTCTGTTACACTTTGGTTATAAATTGTGCTTCATGAGGGAATGACTGAGTAAAATGTTCAATCTTGGTAAAATTAAAATATTTTAAAAATGCAGTAAAATGGCTGTGTCCTAAAATGTGTGTCTCCAGCATAATGATCAAGCTGTGTGAATTGTCTCTTTCCTCCAGTCAAATGTTTTATACACTTGGAGAGGGAAAAGGGAATGGTAAAGATGGGTCTCGTCTATATGAACCTGAAAAAACCAGATAGTTCTGCAGTAATAGCAAGTCGCAGCAGCTGTGACTTGTCTTAATGGTTTTTCTTCCCCAAAAAACTTTGCATGTGCTCTAGCCAAGATGGCGGCCACGAGTGAAATACTTGGGTTTTAAAATCTGCCACTGCCAATTTTTTTTTTAAAAAAAACCCTATTTCCATGGTGCACACAAGTGATATGTCACCTTTACACCAAAAAAAAAAAAAAGGAAAAATAACATCCCATTTTATATCCTTAGCAATCGCTCGCTAAGGCGAAAGTCCAACATGGCAGCAGCAGGCGTTAGCCCTCTTAGTAAGCCCCATCCCTTGTGCTCATTCAGCCAATCAACTTTGCACTTCCTCTCGTATGGGGAAGTGATTCAAAGTGAATCACTTGTACCAATGAGCAGGAATGTGCATTTCCCACAGAGCTTTGTAAAAACCATGAAGGCTTTCCTGGCGTTCTTTTTGGAATTTTTTGCTGCCCCTCTTCTGAATATGGCACATTGATGATCCCATTAAGGCTGATCATCTTCCCATTGAATTCTATTAGGATTATTTTGACTGTTTAGATGACCCCTATGTCTTTAAGATTTCTGCTTCTGTATTGCCACTAGAAAACAATCATCTTAAGCAATTAGCTTTCAAATAAGTATTTCTTCAGAACAGAAATGCTATGCAATAAAGCCCCAGTGTCTTTTTTATTTTGAAGCTCCATCTAAATGTAAAAGTGCTATCCTATTATTCCAGTAATCTGAACACTGCTTGCCTTGGTTGTTCTGAAGCCAGGAGGAGAGGTTTCCTGGATGTACCAGGCATAAAGTTCAACCTGAAGGGAATTTGAAGACCTGGGAAAAGATAAAGAGTCTCATGTCTTTGGCATTTGCTTCCTATGTACACTTGGGCATACAGTGCAAAAAAATCAAAGCAAACTTTATTTTCAATGAAAGATGTTCATTGGGGCTCTCTGACTTGGTAATGGAGGTATCAGAATTGTTTTGTGCTTTCGCAGCTGAAAATTGAGATGTATACATAACAGTCCTAGATGATGAGAGCAGTCTGAGAATAGGAGTGTTTTCATTCTAATGCATAATCTGAAGTCTTTCATAAGAGCAGACAGTTCTCAGAGAATGTAAGCAGAGTGCAGAGGAGTGCAAGTTTGCTTTTAAGCCAGGCTGTAGTGGAAGGCAGGAAGGATTCCAGAAGAAGTTTAATCAAGCTAGCACAATGCAGAGTGGGACTAGTAGCAATATATATAAAAGCTAGTAAGGAACATGGGGTGTAAGTGGACAGATCAAAACTACTGATAATAACTCTTTGAAAAGTACATCCTGTCCCTGAAATAAGTCACGTGGTTGGTGGTTGCAGATTTAGTGGAAGTTTGCATGTTGTTGTTTTTTTTTTTAAAGCACTCTGGTAAGACAAGAAATCTCAAGGCTTCACAAATAGTGTTTTATTTAGTTGCATATTATCACCCATGGTATTCAGTGCAGACCCCACAGCTGATGTGGGGACAGGTGTGGAAGCTAAGGTAGTACTGATTCAGCCTGCCCAGTTTGCCTGAGTCCTGCAGTCCTCACTGCCCCCAGGAGCTATTCAGCAACTGAGAGAACTATGGCGTCGGCAGGACTAGTGTACTAAACAGAGTATTGTGCAAGAATTTCATTCAATGCTACTTCCTTATTTCCAGATTAGCACTAAAGTGCCAGGCTGATTAGACATTTCTGTTTAGAAATGTCTTCAAGAGTTGTAGTTATCCTGCTTGAATCTGAGGTCTAGTTCCCTAGAGTAAGAGCTTGGAAATGTTATTTTTTTGAATGAAAAGTTCCAGAATCCCCCAGCAATGGAAAGATTCTTGGATGAAGTGAAAAGAAGGTTGGAGATGTGTTTACAGGCCAGGAGCCAAATGGCAAAATAGCAGCTCTTTGTCTCTCTGAAGGAAAGCCCCAGAGAGAGTGCTGCTGGAGGGGGAAGCCAAACACTCCTCTTACTATCCAGAGAAGCATTGTAGCTCACGCCTTTCTGGATCCCAGTCATTGTTGCAGAACTGTGAATATGAGCAAGGTTCACCTATGTATTCTGCATGAGTTGTGCTGTCCTGTGCTTTTATGGTCTGTACCAAATCCTGGAGTTTTTCATCTTATAACAGACCTTCTTGTGTCTGGGATGGGGTAGTCTTACAGGGATGGGAACCCTGCAATCCTCTAGATCAGGAGTGGAAAACTGCAATAGTTCTGGGAGCCACCTTTATGCCACAGGACTATCCGGGAGCCACAGGGGCTATAAAATAAAATAAAATAAAACAACCCCCTAAAGTGACTGGAAGTCCGCTTCTGGTTCTCAAAAATGGGCTTTTTAAAAATGTCAAGCAGTACAGAGAGGCATTGCAACTTATTTAAAAGCTAAATTATTGCACCTGAAGGCTTCCAAGAGCAGCAGATTGCCTTTTTTTTTTGATCAGGAAAAAACCAGTCTGGAGACCTGGAGGTCTTGAGGGCCACAAAAACATCCTTGGGGCCCACATGCAGCCCCAGGGCCATGCTTTGATTCTGCTCTAGATGCTGCTGAACCACAATCTCTGCAGTAGCGAGGCTTGTTAGAATTTGTTGTGCAATAACATCTAGAGGGCCAGATGATTCCCTTGCCTGCACTATTCATTTGTATAAGTGTGATACACTAATTTTATTACTTGCTTAATAAGCACCAGTGCATAGTGTCATCTTAATCTCATCCATGATTTGTTGTCTAGTGCTCTGCTACTCAAAGCTATGGTCGCTGGACTGGCACCAGTCCCTGAGCCATCTGCTGCTAGT
The DNA here is from genome assembly GCA_030847615.1 of Gambelia wislizenii. NCBI lineage: Eukaryota > Metazoa > Chordata > Lepidosauria > Squamata > Crotaphytidae > Gambelia > Gambelia wislizenii. Next base: position 366,819,640 of record JAUMIR010000001.1, read on the forward strand.
CCCTGAAGAGTTTCCAGGAAAGAAAGAATAAACACAGTTGTGGCCAATGGGCAGAAAGATGGAACTGGTCCTTGGATGATTGAGGAGGGGGCAGGCTGTCCCCCACTTCAGGAAAGCTTAAAAAGCACTGGTCTAGTGCACTATTCCATCTGGTTTAATCAGTTTTGAATGTAGCTCCAGTTCAGGCTGGTAGACTGTCTGACCATTTAGGTTCTTCCTAACCTACAACTTCATGATTCTGTGGCCTAAGAATTCTATCAGTCTGGCTAGATGTAACATTGGTGGAGCAAAAAGTCCCAACTGTCTACTTATGTGGTGTCATGCGCTGAGGAAGGAGGCATCCAGCCTAGAAGTGGACAGTACCACCACTTTCCAAGGGCCAAAGATTAGCTAATAAGGTGTGGGAGGGCAGACCTGTGTCCCTGCATGTCACTGGTATGTAAGCCAGTATAGCCCAGGGATAGAACAGAATGGAGAATCATAGACTCATAGAGTTAGAAGAAACCACATGGGCCATCTGGTTCAACCCCCTGCCCTGCAGGAATACACAATCAAAGCATTCCTATGTGCAAGAGAACCATTTGTACAAGCATATATCAGATGTTCTTTTTGCAAGTATAGAAAAGGTACAACTGATAGCACAATCAAGAGTTGTGCAAATGTACTGCCACTTTTGGATTCAGGCCTTTTAAATATTTTAAATTTATATCCTATAGTGTAATAATTATTTTACCAGTGCAAGTTATAACACATTAACATAAAAATATAAACAATAAAAAATCCATAACATTAAAATTACATAATAAATACTTGATCTGCATCAGTGCATATGCATGAATTAGTCAGTGATAACTATTGTTCTCTCCTTTGTCTGGCACAGCAACTGGAAGAAGCTGCAGCGCGAGCTTCAGAGGAAGAGAAGAAGCGTCTACAGACTCAAATGGAATTGCAAGATCGATTTAGCCTTGAACTGGAGAGAGAAAAAATGGTAAACATTAAGGGACAGCAAAACAGTGAACAAGCTCCCAAATGGTTAATTGTTTCTACTGAGATGTTTCTAGCCCATGTATTTGAGAATGGAAAGGAAAAAATGAAAACGCTAAACATATGATATTGGGCAGGGGAGCATGTTCTGTCTCAGAGAGAGATGAATGCTTTCACTTGTTTCAAAAGATGATGCAGCATGTCTTCACTTCATATTGCTAGGTAAGACAGAAAATGGAAGAACAGGTTGCCCAGAAGTCATCTGAACTAGAACAATATTTACAGAGAGTGAAGGAACTAGAGGAAATGTATAAGCAGCTACAGGAGGCCTTGGAAGATGAGAAACAGGCACGCCAAGATGAGGAGACTGTCAGGAGACTGCAAGCCAGGTCAGTACACAATTTTATAACAATATAAAAATCAGTAATGAGTGAAAGTGGCATGATTCACATGCCATTTTATATAACAGAACGGAAGGTTTGAAGGGGTATCGTTTTGAAAGTTGGCAAATATCATCCCTGATTATTATCTCTCACTACCACAAAATCCTTGATCTTTGAAGCCTTATAATATATTATTTTTCCATTTGCTGCTTCTAACATTCCATAGCATACATGACAGGGAAACAAGGTCTATCAGACCAGTGTTGTCTGTACATCTAGAAATAGGTAGAGTATAATCAGACAACTGAGGTAAATAAGCTGATTTACAGGAGAAGATTAAAAAATATATATGAAGATAGCAATCAATCTGGTATGACAAATGAAGAAAAGGAGGTGGAGTAGCATTATACAGAATGTCAAAGACAAATTCACTTGCACACAAATCCACATGAATGATGAAACTGGACCAATGGAGAGCATTTGGGTAAAAATGTAGAAATAAAAACAACATTGTGGTAGAAGTTTACTGCAGGCCACCAAACCAAGACAAGGTGGTGGATGATGCATTCCTGAAACAAATCTCGGAAATCTCCAAGAAGCAAGAACGGATACCTGCTGGGAGACTAGCTCTGCTAACTGTAGGCTCTCCAACACATTTCTGGTGTGCCTGATCAGCGATCCTGGACGTGATCCTAACCAATACGGAGGAATTGGTCACTGGAATCAAAGCAGTTGGTACTTTAGGGGGGAGTGACCAAATGATGCTAGAATTCATGACAGGCCAAAGGACAGGCCAAAGAAGAGTATAGTCAAACATGAATCTAGGATTTCAGGAAAGCTGTTTTTAATCAAGCTCAGAGAAATACTGGGCAGAATCCCATGGTAAGAGATGCTAAAGGAAAAAGACACCCAGAATGGATGGGATTTCATGAAGAAGGAGCTGCTAAAAGCACAATCACATACAGAAATAAAATGGGAAACATCTGAAAAAGCTAATGTGGCAGCATAGTAAACTAAAGGAGGAAGTAAAAAGAAAAAAGAACATGTATAAAGAATGAAAGGTGGGACAAATCATCAAGGAAGAATACAGATGTGTAGCCCAAGTTTGCAGGAATAGTATAAGGAAAGCTAAAGCTGAAACTGACTAGCCAAGCAAGGAGCAACCCCCCAAAAAAGAGCCGGGGGCTTCACATATGTTGAAAGCAAGAGAATGACAAAGGAAATTGTGTGACTGCTGCTCAGCAAGGATGGTAAAATGCTAAGAGATCACAATGTTAAATACCTATTTGCTTCAGGTGCCCCTCCCTCCCTGAAAGAGGATAGTATGCGTCCATGGATCAGCCTTGGCAAGGAATCTGGTTTGCAAATCAACACTGATAAGGAGTTAGTTAGAAATCATCTAGTTAACCTAAATGAGTTCAAATCTGCAGGGCCAGATGAACTGCATCCCAGAGTATTGAGGGAAGTTGCTGACATACTCACAAAGCCACTTGCCATCATTATTGAGAAATTGTGGAGAATGGGTGAGGTGCCAGAGGACTGGAGATGAGGAAACATTGTCCCTTTATTCAAAAAGGCAAAAAAGAAAATCCAGGAAACTACAGGCAAGTTAGCCCACCCATATAGAACAGAATATACAGAAGTCTGTTTGGAAGTATCTTGATGACAATACAATGATTAATAGGAGCCAGCATGGATTTGTCAAGAACAAATCCTGCCAAACTCACCTTATATCTTTTTTTGATTGAGTCACGAGTTTAGTAGATGGTGGGAATGCTCTGATTGTCATTTATATAATAATAATAATAATAATAATAATAATAATAATTATTATTATTATTATTTCTCTCCCGCCCCTCTGCAACGCAATTGGGGCGGCTTACAGCATAAAAACTCCATGATTACAACAATACCCTTACCCACCCACCCCTTAAAACAGTATTAAATTAGAAAGGATTAAAACATACAATAATTAAAAGGAGAGAAAAAAAATGAAATGATACAATGGCAGGTCAAGGGGAAAAGACAGCCAAATCTTCGGGCCGGGATAGCTATTTAGGAAAAGCCTGCTGGAAAAGATCCATCTTGACAGCTTTTTTGAAGCTGTCTAAGGTGGTAATAAGACGGATCTCGTCCGGCAGGCCATTCCATAATCTGGGAGCAGCAGCAGAGAAGGCCCTCTGGGAGGTCACCGACAGCCTTGTTTTCATAGGCTCCAACAGATTCCTCCCAGAGGACTGAAGTGTGCGGGAAGGATCATACGGGAGGAGGTGGTCTCGGAAGTAAGTTGGACCCAAGCCATGTAGGGCTTTAAATGTCATAACCAACACCTTGTACTGTGCTCGGAAACTAATAGGCAGCCAGTGGAGAGCTTTTAACACAGGTGTTATATGCTCTCTTCTGGAAACGCCAGAAATCAACCTGGCTGCCATGTTCTGAACTAGTTGAAGTTTCTGAGTCAAGCACAAGGGTAGCCCCATGTAGAGCGCATTACAGAAGTCGAGACGGGAGGTTACCAGCGCATGTACCACAGTTTCGAGGTCCCTGATTTCCAGGAAACAGTGCAGCTGGCGTATCAGCCAAAGTTGATAACAGGCACTCCTGACCGTCGCATTTACCTGATTAGACATCTGGAGCGACGGGTCCAGGAGCACCCCCAGACTGCGGACACAGTCCTTGGAGGAGAGTATGATTCCATCCAGGATTGGAAGTTGTATTCCCAGACCTGGTTTCGGGCCTGTAACTGTTAGTATTTCTGTTTTGTCTGGGTTCAGTCTCAATTTGTTTTTCCTCATCCAGTCCATTACTGCCCTAAGACAATCATTGAGAGGAGAGACGCCATCTGAAGTCAAGGCTGACAACCGAGACATGGAGATTTGGATTTCAGCAAAGCATTTGATAAGGTCCCCCATGATATTTTGCTTAGCAAACTGAGTAAATATGGAATAGATGGAAAGACCGATAGGTGGATACATAATTGGTTGGAAAACCATGCTCAAAGAGTTGTCCTCAGTGGCTGTGCTTCAGACTGGAAGGAGGTCTCAAGTGGAGTGTTGCAGAGTTCTGTCCTGGGGCCAAGGCTCTTCAATAGTTTTATCAATGATTTAGATGATGGGTTGGACGGAATCCTTCTCAAATTTGCAGATGATATAAAATTGGGAGGGGCAGCTATCAAATTGAAAGATAAGAATAGAATTCACAAAGACCTTGATAAACTAGAAAACTGGGCTGAAATTAATAAAATGAAATTCAACAGTGACAAATGCAAAATTCTACATTTAGGCCACACAAAAACAAATGCACAGGTTTGTTGGGGGATACTTGGTTCAGTAGTACTACATGTGAAAAGGACCTTGGGGTTATTGTTGATGATAAGTTGAACATGAACCAGCAGTGTGATGCTGCAGCAAAGAAGGCAAATGCTATCTTAGCCTGCATTAATAGAAGCATAGTTTCCAAGTCGAGGGAACTCATAGTCCTCCTATGTGCTGGTCAGGCCTCATCTGGAGGACTGTGTTCAGTTCTGGGCACAACATTTTAAGAAGGATATGGACAAGTTGGAGTGAGTTCAGAGAAGGGCAACAAGGATGTTAAGAGGTATGGGGAGCAAAACCTATGAGTGGAAGTTGAAGGAGCTGGGCATGTTCAGTTTGGTGAAGAGAAGATTGAGTGGTGACATGATTGCAATCTTTAAATACCTCAAGGACTGCCCTAAAGAGGCTTGTTCTCTGCTGTCTCAGAGCTCAGAATTAGGTCCAATGGTTTTAAGTTATAGGAGGGTAGATTTCAATTGAACATCAGAAGGAACTTCTTGACAATGAAAGCGGTTCAGCAATGGAACCAATTGCCTAGAGATGTAGTGGGGTCTCCTCTGTATTTGAAAAGAGGCCAGATAGCAACCTGCTGGAATCCTGCATTGAGCAACTCCCAACTCTATGATTCTATGATTTCCACTCCCATGTATGGTAGCTAGTAAGGCTTGGAATATGCCTGCTTTAGATTATATAGGTTGCCCCCTGTTTACCTGGGGGATATATTCCCAGACTTACTGCAGATATGTGAAACGCATATAATGGCGAACTGCCATAGAAACCATAGAATTGTGCTAGAGGATCTAGAAAATGCCTAGAGAGTCTGTCTCTCTAGGCATCTGGTGTGACTGTATAGTCAACTTCTGGTGAAAGTTGACCAAAGAGTCGTGCTGGAAGACCTGATGCCTAGAGAGACCACCTCCAGTGCAACTCTGTGGCCCTCCAGATGCCTAGAGAGAACCCCCCCCCCAACTGTGGGTAAGTGAAGTTGCAACTTGTACTTTCTCGGCTGTTTAACCCATCTAGAGAAGGGATACAAAGTCAGCCTTTGAGTAGTGTAGTTCAAAAGGTGTGCACTCCATGACAATAATTTTTTTCTAGGCTGTTGGAAGAAGAGTCTGCAAAAAGAGCAGAGCTGGAGAAATGGCACTTAGAGCAGCAACAGACCATTCAGGTGACTGAAGCAGAGAAGCAAGAGCTGGAAAACCAGAGAATGATGAAGGAACATGCTCTGCAAGTTGCCATGCAACAATTAGAACAACTGGAAGTGGATAGGAAGCAAGCACTTGAACAATATGAGGTGAGCTAGTGAAATGTATGCATGACTCTGAATCTGTTGGACAGAGCAAGATTAAACTAGGGTTCATTCATCCATAAGGGTAAATCATTCATCCATAAGGGTAAAACCCTTGCCATAAGTCATCACCCATTTGCAATGGCCCTGGCAGATCATAGATAGCATTGTGTCTCCTCATCTTGCATGTTGAGAATTGCTAGGATTAAAGCAAGCACAGCCAAGTAGTAGTGTGCAGACATAGGAGAAATGGGTTCAAATAGTATTTCTGGATTCAACCAGACTCAGAGCTTCATTGAACACTTAGCTATATCACAGCTTTGGGAGAAGTCATACTTATGCTGACATAATGCTGCAGCGTGATCAGCCTGCAGTTTGGCAATAGATCTGGCAGCATGCACAGGATTAAGCCCAGATGGGCCTTTTTCTGCAGTAAAAATAGTTCTCTTTCAGTGTTTGTGGAGATATATCAAGTGCTAACCTGAGATAAATTCCATGCCTGCCAGCAAATCTGTGTGGTGCCTTTCCTCAGGCTGTATTCAGTTAAAGGGTCATGAGAAGAGGCTTTCCTTTCGAGTCTTCAGAGAGTCTTGCTTAGAGATTAGAATTTTTGGCTATAGAATTACCAGATGTCCCTGGGTTGTCCATGTCATTTTGGTGTTTAAACTTCTTGAATCTTGTTTTAGGAAGTGAAAAAAAAGCTGGAAGTAGCAGCAAACAAGACCAAGAGTTGGAAAGATAAAGTAGCTCACCATGAAGGATTAATTCGACTAATTGAACCAGGTAGGAAGTAACCTCTTACGTCATGAGTCAGCATAGTGTCTCTTAGCTATTTTTATCCACAGTAACCTATTGTGGTTTCCAAGAAGTCTGAACTGTTATTGAGTCACCCTGGGCTGCACTTCCTGGGAAGTACCACTGTTTGGACAACATAATTAAAATAAACTCTGAATAGAGAAAAGAAATATGCTGCAAACAATGGTAAGTTGAGGTTGTAGGTGCCAACATGACAGACTTCTTATAAGCTATCGTGACATAATACAATAGGCTTTGTTTTCATGGTTATTTGTAACATTTACATGATTGTACAATATGCAGAACAATGACAAATATAATGTCTGATAGAAGAGAGTAAGCAAAGTGATATATCTATATCTGTGTAGTTCTGTCTGTTTTCTCCTTTATGTGAGCTGAATGTGGGTGGTTACCAAAAATGTTAGTGGTTTTACGGTATAATTCCTTATTGTCCTCTGGGTAAACAGTGACCTAACTACCAGAGTACACCACTATGCTTACTGTTACTGACTAATGTTATTTTTATAGTAGAACAGAGGTGGGTTAGAATTAGCAAGCTTTTTTGCATGATGTTGCCGCTGTTGCGTTTTCCTCTTGCTATAATCCCAATTTTTTGCCATCAAAAATAATTGTTCTCTTTTTTAAAAAAAGCTAGTATGAAAGTTCCCAGTTCAGGGATCATGTGGGTTTTTTTGGGGTGTGTAGTAGACAGATAGATACTTTGGTGAATAAGTCTTCAGACTATTTCAAGCAGGTAGAAAATAAAAGTAAGAAACAAAATTATCAACTAACAAGCTCATCAATAACGACTAATATTATAAAATATAAAATAATATATACATTTAAAATAACAATTTTCCAACTTAGGAAAGTACAACCCCTCTAAGACACCAATAAAACCCCTCTAAAAATGGAAATATCACAAAAGATAACTAGGCAAACCCTTTTTCTGCTTCTTGTTTGCTCTGTTTAGCTGCTTTAACTGCAAAAAGAGCAACCCTGAAAGTCAAGCAAAAGGATTGACCCATTGCAACAGAAAAGTCAGTTTAGACTCATCACCCCACTCCCTCTAGCTATCTAGGAATGGGTCAAAATAGTGTGCTCTGATATTAGCATATAATTGACAGTACAATAAGTAATGGGCAAGATCTCAGCATTAGATGGGGGTATGTAGTAGGTGTGGTTACTTTCTTTCTGGTAGGGAAGGTAGAAGGAAGTGAAGTGGGATTGCTTCTCCCAGCTACTCCAGGAAAGATTAGCAGGCCATGCTAGTGAATCAAGGTTCCAACTTTATTTAGAGAAAGAAATGCATTTCTGCCCCCCACCCTGACAGACAAGTATCCAAAAAGACTGGGAGCCCAGAGTTCTTACATCCTAATATAATCTGCCAGTGTTGCAAAATCCCTGCTGCAAAAGCGCATGCACTAGGAAAACTCCAGGAAGCTAACCAGTTTGATAGAAGTTTTGTCTTTTAGGCATCAGTTGATCATTACAGTCTCCTGGAAGGTAAACAATCACTCCCTAGTCCTTGCTACATAATCAGTTCCCCAGTTTCCTGGCATCTTTAGAGAATAATATACAGTACTATGCAACCTTCACAGCATCAGCTTGTTCTTTTGAAGGAATTTCCCTAGCACCAGGATACATAAGAAAATAGGGATGCAAGCATTTTTGGGTTACCACATGTAAGACCGTATTAGGGTTTCTCTTCAGATGGATTTGGTACACTATGGATGAGGCCCTTGCTGGGGATTGCTGTGATTTCCTCAATTCATCCTTTTTTTTAACCCATTGCATTCTGCCACTATAGCGGTAGCGATAATATATAGGAGGGGTGTTGAAGGAATGGAGCTTGTTCGAGTGTGTTTAAGGATTGTTGCACTAACACAATTACAACAGTGAAAAAAAATTAAAAAGGGAAATGGGGTGTGTGCAGAGTGATGACAGGCTCTGGAGAAATAGCTAAATAGGGATGAGCGGTAGAGAAATGTGTGTGGGAGCTACTGCCCCCAGTGTGGAAAAGTTATACAGTAATGTGAATAATTGTTACAGGTATGGGACCAAAACTGAAATGGGAAAGGCAGCATTATTATCCCAGTAGTGTAATGATGGTATGAGCCATGTGTCTTTAGTGGAACAAAATGCTAGTGTCAAAAGGCTCTAAATAAACATGACAGACCTCAAACTAGCAGTTTCTTAGCTTTATTCTTGCTTGTTTTGTAAAATATTTGACACTCCAATTCTGTGGAAATCATGCTACGGTTTGGCTACCATAAACTTTAAAGTGCATACTACTTTAGTTAAGCTTCAGAAGGATATTTCTTTTGCTATTTATGTCTTGAAGAAGCTCAGGAGTTCGTGTTTTAGATTTTAATTATCTATTTTGAGTGAGAATATAATAAAGAAAATGTGTTATTCCAACTATTACTGATCCTAGTTTATAAGAAACCTAGGCAATTTTCACACTATGCTATTAGAGTGTTACTATTCCAGTTTAACTGCTCTGGCTTCCTCCTGTGGAATTCTGGGGTTTGTAGTTTAGTGAGGCCTAAGATTTCTCTGGCTGAGAGTTGTAAATGCCCCTCCCTAAACTGCAAATCCCAGGATTCCACAGGAGGCAGCCATAACAAGTAAAGTGGAATAGTAACACTATAACAGTGTAGTGTGAAAATCTCCCTAGTCTGCTGATTCAGCATGACTTTTTCTGAAACAGATGTCTTCTGGTAAAAGATACTGCTTCCTTCAAATGTCAGCTGCAGCAATATAGTATCAGTCACTTTGAAGAGGGGCATTATGAGAATGTTCCTTCAGAGGCCTGTAACCAGACATAACAGCCCCCACCTTTTTAATAAGTCATTATTGGCTGCATTCTATAATTTGGCTTGATGTGGCCTTCCATGAGGGTGATGGTAAATCAGGACTCCTTATGGCCAGAGCTGGAGTCATGCTTACAGGCAGGTACAACCTAAGGAAGGACCCTGTAAATTCCTCAAAAGATCACATCCCTAGATAAAGACTACTTGGAAACCTCTGAAGACTGCAGTTAAAATTATAATGGCTGGTCCTTTCTGGGTGTCTCTGGAGGTGAGAATTCACAGATCACATCAAAGGTAGTTGGAAGTTTCATTGTCTGCCAGATGCTGGTTTTCCTCTTCCAGATCTTCAAATCAAAAGAGAGTTGCCTATCATTCTCAATCCTAAAACATTCCTTTCATCACGACCCCATTGACATGCACAGACCTCTCTTTTCCCATTTCCCCTCTAGTCTGTAACTCCAGATCCCCTTCATTTCCCCATTCCCTCTGTGCCTGTTTGCTGATTAAATGTCTGTGCTCATTGGATTGGTACAGCATAACCTAGCATCCCCTCAACCTATTCCTCTATCCAGATATCTCCTGCTATCGCCTTGTGTGTTGGTGTGAATGTTGTTTAGACTATTTTACAATAAAAACCATTTTAGTTTATTTTTGTTTCCTGGTCTTGAATCTATTCAATGAGTACTGGTATATACAGGTAAAAAAAGCCCACAGTTACTCAGCCACTTGCATGCCAATTTGAGCTAATTATCCCACACACACACACATGACGATTTGAACACGTGTGGAAATTCCAGGACCTCAGCAATTTGGGTAACAAGTCTTCTTTAGGACCAGAATACAGTAACTGCTGTTGTCCAGTCACTAAGTTCCCTTTTGGGGCAAAGTGCTTGAGAAGGTCATGGCAGTTCAACTCCAGGGATTTTTAAACAAATGGTTTAGCTCCAGTTCAATCTGAGTTGAGATCTGGTTTTGATACTGAGGCAGCCAGGGTCTTTATGGATTTTCCTGAACTTCTCAGCAGCTTTTAGTATTATTGACTGTAGTATCTCCCTGTATTGACTTTATGAGCTCAGTGTATGGGGCACAGTGATAAGACTGTTTCCTCTCTACATGCAGGTTTGGTTTTAGAAAGTAGAATTGGGAAATACTGTAACAGTACCCAAATCCATGGCAATTGTGGGTGATCTTGCAGAGTTCCATTTTGTCCCCCATGCTTTTTAAATCAACTACAGCAAACTACTAGCTAGGATCATAGAAGGCTTGGTGTGAAGTGTCAACAATATGCTACTGACACCCAGCTCTTTTTCTATCTGCTATATGACCAGTTGAGGTTGTATAGGTAATTAGACTGCATTTGGTAATGGGCTGTATGTGGATCAGTAAACCAAGGATGATTCCTAACAAGATGGGGTTTCACTGGATAGGTGGTCCTCATATCCAGGAACTGCGTGGTAGATGGAAAGTGGGAACTGCTGTAGTTGTAACCACATCTGTTGCCTGGTCACTGTGCCTGTATTCTAGCAGGGTTAGAGCCTAAAAGCAATATAATTAAATCTTTTATAAAGGAATAGCCTTTAATAAAACTTGGAGGAAGTGGATCCATTGAAGAATTTTGGTGGTAGCATGCTCTTGAGAAGAATGTGGGGAACATGTCCAAAGTGGTACATAAAGCATGAAATGCTCTCCTAATAAGAGGGAGTTCGAATCTGACATTATAATCTTTTGAGTTCCAGGTTAAAATATATTTATCCAGGCATTTAAAAATGTATATATTGTTTATAAAATTCGTATACCTTCCTCAGCACTGTTTTATTAAAAAAAAATACAGTTGTCCCTCCACATTCATGTATTTTACATTCACGGGTTTAAGTATTCACGGCTTGAAAATATTCTTTAAAAAATAATAATCCAAAAAACAAACCTTGATTTTGCCATCTTAGACAAGGGACACCATTTTGCTATGCCATTGCATTTTTGATGTGATTTGGATACACTTACTTGTCTACTTACCAATGCAGTTACTCACAAGTAATTGATCACAATCAGAGGTAGATTAGGGCATATGTGTTTTAAACTGTAGCAAGTAAAGTATTTTGTTTTACAGGTTCCAAGAATCCTCATTTGATCACAAATTGGGGACCAGCAGCCTTCACAGAAGCAGAGCTTGTGCAAAGAGAGAAGAGCTGGAAGGGGAAAAGGAACACTTCTGAGCAATGAACATGGCTGGTGTATTTTTAGGTGCTGAGAAGAAATTCAATTGTTAAATGAAATAGACTGTACCAGTTTATTGTTAACTGTTTCAGACTTTCCGTCAACATATTGAACTGGATTACAAAATATAAAGTGTCTATTGCATATTTTTGGTCAATGAGTTCTCAGGCACATAGGCAGGGAGCATAAATTACAGCAGAATTGGGGTGTGGTGGGAATCAAGATAGCCAGAAGTCTGCATTAATTCTGTTTAAATTATGGAGATCAAGGAATTTTTTATGTTCTCCTTTCAGTTGTCCTTTTTGAAACACAACGGCTGTAGTGGAACAAAATGGCGATATTCATATACTTGCTTATCCTAGGCTGGCTAACAAATTTTAAATTAGCCTGCTTGTTATATCCTTGGGGTTATCACTGGTTGGTACATTCTACAGTCTGATTCAGGAACATGTTTAGTGAATCAACATAGCCTTTAAGTGTGTGGCTGAAATGCCCTCGGATTCCTTTCTCATCTCATAGAGATATGGGGATGCTGTCTCAAGAAAACTGCTGAGATTGCAGTTTCTGAATCTTTATAAGCCTGAAATGGAGAGAGATTATGAATAGCGTGGGAGTAGGTAGTATGTTAAACAACCTGTCGGCCAACCTTTGATTGCTGATCATTGAAGCAGACCTGTGAGTGGTACAAATTCTTTGTAATTTTGAGGAATAAAAAATATTCTTTTTGACAAAAGATAGGCTTTGCTAGAATTTTGGCAGTCCTTTCTAGAAAGTCTGGTTTACAAATTCCTGTGTACGGTTCAGTGCTGGACTTCTGGTGGCAGAAGAGTGGAATTTAGAAGTGGGCAGGAGGCAGCCTCCTATTCCCATATGTGTACCCCACCTGTGCACTCCAGAAAGTATCCCCAGAGGGCTTTGGACCAATTTTTGGGCAGCTCCAAGGGCACTGGGGACAGACATTCTGCTATGTTGGCATTATACCAACAGGATTTAGGCCCGTACCTTAATCCTTTTAACGTGAACCACTGTGCCTTTAAAATATTTTTCAGTACTTGTTTTTTTACAAAATAATTCTTATGTATTTTTTTTGGAGGGGGGTAGTCTTTTGTGTATTCCTACTGCTTACTTTCTGTAAATGTTACACTGGCAAAGAATTGAAATGTGATTGGTGGTGGGCTGGGAAATGTGTCCCCGTGGATTTTCTGTCTTAGGTATCTGGCACCAGAAATGTAGTGCACTAAACTTTTCAGGTCAAGCTTTGTGTTAAAAACAATTCTGCTTAAAAACTTTTAACTCTTGGGGCACAGTCCCCCCCTCCCTGTTAAAATGTGGAGTCACACTGTGGTGGAACATTTGTGCCCCCCCCCCCAAAGGCCACTCAGACCTCCTTTTTTTCTATCCACCCCCCTCAAAAAAGGGAATTGATTATTCTGGAAGCATCTAGGAGCAGTCATTCACCTTTTAAATAGGTCACAAGGCCCCCTTGCAACTGTTATAATCAAAAATACCCTTCCCCCCCCTCAAAAAAGGAACTGACTAGAAGTCCATTTGTGTTTTTCTTTCTTGTGACATTGATAGGTTCCAGAGGCATAAGATTGCTCCCACTCTCCTAGGCCACTGAAGTTGCCCACCCTGCTTTATGCTAAAAATATTCTTCTCCCAAGATAATGGACAGGCATCTCTGTGAAACTGGAGGATAACAGTTAATTCCACTCCTCCCCCACCCAATTTCACCCTTTCATTTACTCAGTGAACAAGTGCTTAGGGCTAGCACTCTGCTTTCTGGCCAGCACTAATTCTTCTGGGATTATTTCTCCTCTTCCCAAGCATGAACTTCATTACAGAATCTTAGACTGTCCTTAGCTCTTTCCTTGAGGTGGTGTTGTTGCAAAACTGTTTAATTTTTTAATTGCATTTAATAAAAGTTTTATATGAGAACTTGAATAGGAATGTTAACATTGTTTACATAGGACAGAAGCTTTGTTTTCGTAGTAGATCTTGAAAGAGAAAGGAGTGCAAAATGGAACTCTATATGCACTTCCATATATTATTATCAATTCGTTGCTCATTTAGTGGCAGAAAGGTGAGAATTAGTATTTCCCAGGATTTGCCCACTCTGGAGATAGGATGGTGGACAAATCTAACATGATGTGTTAATTTTTCCACAGTACAGTCAGACCCCCATATCCACGGGCGTTTGGTTCCTGGACTTGCCTTGGAAACCATGGATAACAGCAAACCTTATTAAAATAATGGGACTTCCAGTTTAAAATACCATAGAGTTGTGTTGGAGGACCTAGAAGATGTCTAGAGAGGATGTCTCTCTAGGCATTTTCTAGGAAGACCAGTATGTTTTCCTCTTTTTGTGTCCCAGAGATAACTGAAACTGGATAATGGTTCTGTGAATAGGTTCCATAGTCCTTCTCATTGTACAGTTTGGAAGTCAGTGCTACAGACAGGCAGTCCTTCGCTGAATGAAAAGATTATCGAACTTGCTCCAAATCTCCAAAACATGCATTCCTACACAATGCTTACTTGGGAGTAAGCATTACTTGACATAGTGATTCTTCCATCTGAGTGAATGTGCATAAGCCATTGGCCATACTGGCTGGATGGAGGGGGAAGAATGTTCTGGGATTTGTAGTGTAAAAATTCTTAGTTTTTTAAAGCTCTGATTATACTATGAGCCAGTGAACTATTTCTGAAAGAAAGGCGTCTACTTATTTAACTTGTTAACCAACTGTTCTTGTTTTTCAGCATTTCCCTAAAAAGACCTGAGTATTAGTGCAGCTAATAATTACTAAATTACTATATTTTGCAAATAATGGTAAAATTACATTTTGCAGTATTTGACTATAAAATAGTATTATTGGATTCTCTGTACCTTAATGAAATGTTGCAACCTTGAAGGGAAGCCATTTGCGTCACTCTTGAACTCATAGAGGGAATAATTTATACAGAATTCTCTATCATTTTATTTGGTTTGTAGGAAAGAGTTGTTAACAGGAAATTTCATGAATCCAGAATTATTGTATTCTCAAAAGGGAAGTTCAGGTTGATTAGCACAAATTGGAACAAAAAGACTTCTACAGTCATCCCTTCACATTTGCGGAGGTTAGGGGCAGACAACCCCCACGAATGTGAAAAAACGTGAATAAGAAATGAGTCTGTGGGTGAGTGGTTTTCCACCCCAGTTCCTTCCCAAGGCAGCAGTGAGCTTCCTGAGAAGCCCCTCGCTGCCTTGAGAAGGGAGTGGGGTGTAGCGTGAGCACGGCAGCTGCTTCCCACCCACCCCTTCCCTGGGCAGCGACAGGCTTTGTGAGAAGCCCCTGGCTGCCTTGGGAAGGGAGTGGGGTGGAGAGCAAGCATGCCAGCTGGTTCCCAGCTCCCCCTTCCAAGGGCAGTGATGGGCTTCGTGAGAAGCCCCTCGCTGCGTTGGGAAGGGAGTTGGGTATAGTGCCAGCGGGCCAGCTGCTTCCCACCCCACCTTCCCAAGGCAGCGACGGGCTTCCTGAGAAGCCCCTCGCTGCCTTGGGAAGAGAGTGGGGTGTAGGGCGAGCGCGCCAGCTGCTTCCCAGCCCGCCTTCCCAGGGCAGCGACGGGCTAAGCCCTTCGCTACCTTGGGAAGGGACGGGGTGTTGAGCAGCGGGGGGGGGGGGGGCAGGCAGCTTTCTGCAAATAATCAAAACCGCGAATGTGGAGGGGCAACTGTAAATGTAATAAAACTTTGTTTCATGAGTAATTAAACTGGAAAATGTAGGGAGTATCTGTGAAGTCTAAAGCAGAACAAAGTACCAGAACAACTGTCATAGCTCATCTGTATAAAAGGTGGTTTGTTCCAGCAGCATGGCAGTTTTATAGGCAAAAATTGTGTCACAGATTCCATATGGCACTCCAATATTGTTTCTAGACCTTTGTTTTTCTTTAGAAAGACTTTTTTCTGAGTAGCATTTTGTGTTTCCCAAATGTGTTATTTGTGCTGCCCCAAATTTGCTTGTCCTGCCTGCTAAATTTGGAGGTTGAATTTATTTTGCTGCACAAACTGACCTTTGTTCTATCTTGTTGTATTCATTGGCTTTGAATCTGTGTTCCAGGCAGTTCCAAGACTTTATTTGTCAGGTATTGTCAAAGAGAGAATTGTTAGATAACCAAAAAAAAAAAAAGTTAAATAAAATATTCTGAATACTGGATATTCTTCTTCCAATGTTGTCCTTGGATGTAGATTTAGCTAGCTTCTGAATCTAACAAAGACTTAAGCTGCTGCCACACTGCAGAAATAATGCAGTTTGACACCGCTTTAACTACCATGGCTCAATGCTATGGAATTCTAAGATGTGTAATTTTGTGAGATATTTAGACTTTTCTGTCAGAGAGCTCTAGTGCCTCAACAAACTATAAATGCCAGGATTCCATAGACTGAAGCCATGATAGTTAAAGTGGTGTCAAACTGCATTATTTTTGCAATATGGCAGCAGCCTAGACCACTGGATTTGAAGGAACTAATAGCTTATGCCCATGTACCTTGCAGTCCCTACTTTTCAGGTTTGCTCCTTGACAGCTGCATTCCTTGCTTAAAATTCTTGAAAATTATTAAGTACAGAAACATTCCTGTGTCTCAGTTTAACTGTCATATCGTTGAAAACTTTGAAGGACTAATTTACAAATGGTTTGTATGAGCCTTCTCTGTTATTATCTAAAGCCTCCTCTGTTATTTTTTAAAGGCGGGATAAACATCTCACACTTTTTATCAGGGCATTAATGAATATATCATTCATCCTCTTAAAGTTGTGTGCAGGTTGCGCTAAAGAAATTTTATTGGCAATTTTTGGTTTTTGGGTGAAACAAGTGTTTTTATTACTGTACAAGTTGCATCATTTCTGAATATTGTAGTATCTCATACTCCCAGGTAACTGATATTGTTAACTTATTTGGGATATTCTGAATATAACTTTTGTCCTGAATTGTAGCATTTGATTCATTCCATTTATGTATCTTGTATTCTTTATTTTTTACTTCATTATTGATATGACCGATTGCCTCTAACACCCTCTGATCTTTTCGTTTGGAGAGAAGTCTCTCATGCAAAATCCTTTTACATTAATGGTCTACACAGCAGTAATGTTGGCTAAATTGTGTTCCCCATGATTTGGGGGCTTATAAAATATGAAACAAACTAATGAAGAACACTGTTTCCACTGGTTATTTACTGTATGTGCATAGTAGGTTTTTTTAACTAATTGAAAAGCTTTTGTTTATAAAAATGGTTTCACAAAAGGTTATGTATGTGGAAAGAAAAAAAATCAATTTCTCAAGTTTCTAGTTTTGTTGTTCACTGCTGTTGACTTCAGCTTATGGTGACCCCATGAATGAGAGATCTCCAAATCACCCTATCATCAACAGGCCTGCTCAGCTTTTTGCAGACTTGGGGCCATGACTTCCTTGATTGAATTTATCCACCTGGAATGCGGTCTTCTTTTTCCGACTGCCTTCTACCTTGCCAAGCATTATTATCTTTTCTAGTGAGTCATGTTTTCTCATGATATGGCCAAAATATGACAGTCTCAGTTTAGTTAGTCATCTTGCCTTCTAGGGAGAGTTCAGGCATGATTTGCTCGAGTACCATTTATTTGTCTTTTTGGCAGTCCATAAGACTCTTCTCCAACACCACATTTCAAATGAGTTTATTTTCTTGCTATCTGCTTTCTTCACTGTCCAGCTTTAATAACCATACATAGAAACAATTTTCTAGTTACTGCACATTAAATATTGCTTCTTTTTATACTGATGACATGTTTATATTTTCAACTTGATTTATACCATCAGTTTTAACATTGTTGCATTGGTTAAATCTAATCTGGTTATATTGATGATGTCCAAATAGACAGTTCAGTGTACACTGTTAAGTTGTATTGGGTAAGTTACTTTGATACTTTGCTAACAACCGTAGTGTGCTAAACCTTTTTATGGAAGTACCAATGATTTATGTTTTCAAATGTACTGTTTTGTTTGTACTAGAAAATCTATTAAAATGAATTGTGTAACTTCCATGTTTGGTTAATCTCATAATTGGGCAGAAATGGAATGGAGATGTACAAAATACAAAATTGTCTCTAGAGAGAATATCCTTGTAAGATACATCAGAGTTGAATCACAGAATCATAGAGTTGGAAGAGACCACAAGGGCCATCCAGTTCAACCCCTGCCATGCAGGAATACACAATCAAATCATGTCCGACAGATGGCCTTCCAGCCTCTCTTTAAAAACCTCCAAAGAAGCAGACTCCACCACACTACAAGGCAGTGTATTCCACTTCTGAACAGCTCTTACTGTCAGGAAGTTCTTCCTAATGTTTAGGTGGAATCTCTTTTCCTGTCTGTGTCCTAGTCTCTGGAGCAGCAGAAAACAAGCTTGCTCCATCCTCAGTATGACATCACTTCAAATATTTAAACATAGCTATCATGTCCCCTCTCAACCTTCTCTTCTCCAGACTAAGCATGTCCAGCTCCCTAAGCTGCTCCTCATAGGGCATGGCTTCCAGACCTTTAACCATTTTGGTCACCCTCCTCTGGACACCTTCCAGCTTCTCAATATCCTTCCTGAATTGTGGTACCCAGAATTGGACACAGTATTCCAGGTGAGGTCTGACCAAAGCAGAATAGAGTGGCACCATTACTTCCCTTGATCTTGACACTATACTCCTATTAATGCAGCCTAGAATCGCATTGGCTTTTTTAGCTGCTGCATCACACTGCTGACTCATGTTCAGCTTGTGGTCCACTAAGACTCCTAGATCCCTTTTGCATGTACTGTCATCAAGCCAGGTGTCACCAATCATTCATATATATATATATATATATATATATATATATATGTATGTCAATTTCATTATTATTGACCAAATGTAGTATCCTACATTTTTCCCTGTTGAAATTCATTTTGTTAGTCTTAGTTAGCTGTGTTAGTTAGTTTTTGTTAGTTGTGTTGATAACATCAGTTGTACCAGTTCATACCATGACACAAAACTCCCATACAGATAGGGTGCAACTGAAGCGTCTTGTGATGGATGGGTTTCCATCCATAAGTCCTTAATTCACCAGCACTGAATGTATTGTAGATTGGGTTATCGAGTGAATGAGATATGTACTGGAGGAAAACTAGTTCTATTTGGCAGTTTATTTAGCATTTGTCAGGAGAGATAAAACTATAACAATTATAGCACACCTATTTTCTCCCCACATACCTTAATTTCATTGAGAGATGGAATGGTTATTACTTTCTAGCCAACACAAAAATAGCAGTTGTGTATAGCCAGAGGTTACTGAAAGAATACAGACTTTTAATGTGTAAGGCTGCAAATATGATCCCTGGCACATCCCTGTGTACCAATTAAAAAGATTTCAAGAAGACAGGATTTCTGCCTAAGATCTTGAACAGCTTCTGCCACTTGAATTAAATACCACAGGGATCAACAGAATAAAAGTGACTGCTTTAGGCAGGTTCATATATGTGATTTAGTGTCCTAATCCACTAGTTGGCATTGTAAAGTAGTGTTGTTTAAAAGCGATGGTCCGTGGACCATTGCCAGCCCATGAGCCATCAACTGCTGCTCCTTGGAGAGTTTCCAGGAAAGACTTTCAGGACTTCCTGCTTTGCAGGGACTTTCCTGCTGTGCTCCTATTTAGTCTACTTAGGCATTCTGAGGCAGGAGAGACTTGCTGACCTCAGTGGAGTCATTGTCTCCTACTCAGAGGTCCATCATAGCTGTTTGTTGTTGGTGCTGAATTAGTCTTTACAGTACATTCATATTAGCAAAGATCATATGTCTAGTCCTAGTCATATATGCTAGTTTCCTGTATATAGGCTCTTCAGATTAGCAAAATTCTTGTACCAACAAAGGAGCTGTATGCTTGGTGACAATTACATGTGTATTAAGTCTTCACAACAACTTTGTGAAGTGGATGAAAGTATGTTACTAACCCAGTGGTTCCCAAACTGGACTGCAGCACCCTGGTGTGTCAGAGCAAACTGATGAGCTACAGCAAATACATGGGGTGCTGCAGGATATTTTAATCTGCCCTCCTGCTTTTTTCGCCTGGCTCAGCTCCTCTGGGTGGAGGAAGCAGTAGCAAACTGGAGAAGGGCAGTGACTTGGCCCTTAGCAACCTTGCCAGCCGGAGGAAGCAGCAGCAAAGATGAATAGAGGAATGTTTGCCCTTAGCAACATGTTGCTGCTGGTGCACAGTAGGCGGCCACTTCCTCCTCCTGGGGTATGAGGTGAGACAGGAGTGGCCTGGGCCCTGCTGCTAGGAGAGCTGCCTTCACTGCCTTCACCTCCACACACTCCCTTGGCTCAGTGTTAGTTCCAGGCTGCTCCTCCTTGCATGGAGCTAACAATGACCTGAAGAGGGCTAACTGTGGCTAACAGCAGGTCCCAGGCTGCTCCCATCTTGCCTTGCACCCACAAGAGGAGGAGGAGACAGTGGACTTGGTTGTCACAGTCCCTGGTGTGCGCCAGTGACAATACGTTGCTATGGGGCAAGTTACTGCCCTTCTCATTTTCACCGCTTCTGCTTCTTCCATGTGGCAAAGTGTTGCCCTTGCTAAGGGCCAAGTTTACCATTGCCATCTTCCACCATCACTTCTGCTTCCTCCACCCAGCCTAGCGGAGCATTATCAAACATGCCAAGCTGCAGTCCCTCACTGTTGCCTTAGGAGCTGCCTCACCTGTCAGGTGGTGCTGCTGTTCCAGCCCAGCTCTGCACTGCTCCCCCAGCCAAGCAACTGGGTGGTCAAGGAAGAACAGCTGTTGGTTGGGCAGGGCTTAGAGGGAATGGGATGAGGAGAGGAGCGGCAGGCAGATGTGAGACTGTGACGAAAACAACAACAGTGATGGTGGCTGGGAGCAGCTGCTGCACCTGGAAGAGGAAGGAGGACAGTGGTCCTGGTATTTATCTGTGGAACGTTGGAGGGCATGAAACCAGTGTAGCATAGTGGTCTGAGTATTGGACTATAACTCTGGAGACCAGGGTTTCAATCCCTGCTTGGCCATGAAAATCCATTGGGTGACCTTGGGCAAGTCACACACACTCAGCCTCAGAAAACCCCATGAGGTTGCATTAGGGTCACCATAAGTCAGAAATGACTGGAAGGGACAACAACAACAAACAACGATGTAAGTTTGTTTACCGCATACCATGCAGCTGTGGACAAGTTTACATAGGGACCACTAAATACAGTGTACAAACACAAATCAAGGAACATGAGAGGCACTGCAGACTGGGCCAGCCAGAAAAATCAGCGGTAGCAGAACATATTATAAATCAACCTGGACACAAAATGCTATTTAAAAACACAGAAATTCTGGACCAGACCAACAACTATCATGTCAGAATGCACAGAGAAGCTACTGAAATCCACAAACACCTGGACAACTTCAACAGGAAAGAAGAAACCTTAAAAGTAAACAATCTGGCTCCCAGTTTTGAAATACAATAGAATCAAAACTCAATACTTACAAAGGAATTCCACCCAAAGACAGGGGGATTCCTCAGCAGATAATGGTCCATCAACCAACCATTAGCCAAACAGACACTAATGAGCCTTGCATTTCTATACCCAGAAACTAACCATTCAATTACACAAATTTACATATATTCCCCAACAGGCTTTCACAGCATATAAACTCTACACACACACCTACCCCAACCATTCTCTGAAGATGCCAGCCACAGGTGCAGGTGAAACGTTAGAAAGAAACTATTCCAGAACACGGCCTCACAGCCCGGAAAAAAACCAAGGAAAATCTAACGATGTAAGTTGTTAGGACAGAAATACTTACTGAGTTGTTTGGCCCTTATTACTTAATAAATAGAACTGTTAAGCATTTCTTTTGGCCTAGGAGAAGCATGGAAAAAATCATTGAAACACTAAGGGTGTGTGTACAGAGGAAGTTTGGGAACCTCTGAAGTAGCCTTAACCTTCTACTATTACATTCTCTCTCTCTCTCTCTCTCTCTCTCTCTCTCTCTCTCTCTCTCTCTCTGGCTTTTCTTCGCAAACGAAGATTCAGGAAGGACTCATCCCATGCTTTCTGCAAGCGCGCTGATGACTAAAAAGGCCAATCTGAGATAAACAAGACTGGTTGCAGAAAGCACAGCAGAAGGTCTCCTTGGGTGATGTTTCCGGGTTGTGATTCTTTCTGCGTTGTCGTTTCTCTTCAAGACTTGTTCGGCGTGAGTTCTCAAATAAGGCTGCAGCATTGTGGATAGTGCGTCTCTATGCCTCCTGATGTGAGGCCAGGGCAGATAATTGTTGGTGATCAATTTGGCGGGGGGGGGGGGGGGAAGCGATATTACATTCACTGCCATTCTGAACTATAGAAAGCACTTAATGTATGGTGTTAAACTGTCCCCTAGTGGTGGTATGCTAAACTGGTAAACACACAGTAGAACATACCAATACATTCAAAAGAGGTAAATTGATTCACTAGATTAAGTGCAACCCAGGTCTGTACTTAATTCCCCCAAAGGTGTCCCATGAGGCATCCTGTTTTCCTGTTACCCTCCTTTCTTATCTCAGGAATTTTACCAACAGACCTCAGAGAGCATTTTTCTGTTTTCCCACATTTTTAGTGACCACAAGAATCTTTGCAGCAGTGCCTTTGCCATATCCTGGTTTCCCATTTTTCTTCCCCCCCCCTCAGGAATCTACAACAGTATCTCAAAGACACTCCCCCCCCCCATTTTCAAAACATCATTTCCTCATGAATTCTGACTTCTTCCCTTTTTTTTGCTTCTAGAAGCCCCATTTGGAATTCGGATCATTTATCTTGAAACCAGACACTGCAACTGGGATGATAACTATATGTGGTATTTTAAATACCATAACTGTATATATGGTATTTTCATTTGTTTTATGGAAGCTGCCTTGGGTTCCATCTAGGGAGAAAGGCAGCATAAAACTGAAATAAATAAATAAAAATGAAAATACCCCAAAACACTGTCGAATTTTGAAGCCTCTGCCACAATTTCCTAATCAATTATGGCTGTCATAAACAGACAAAAGACATTCTCTTCTTTGATTTTAGAGAATTCTAGATAAATTCAGCCAGAAGCAGTAAACAAGGGTACTACCTGCTCAACACCACCTATTAAGTAACTGCTTATAAAAGCTGTCTACCTGACATAGGGCCTACAGGACTGAATCGAAGGCTAGAAATGAGCTGAGCCAGGAGACTCACTGGTGAGCTTAGAGGCCCAAATATTTTTGCCAGGAATGGACTGCACACTGGCTGCTTTTCAACTTGGGGGAGAGCCTTTTGGGACAGGCTAACCATTCTAAGATCTCTGGAGACATGTCTTGGATCGCAAAGGGCACACTCACAATTGTGCTGCATAGACCTACACAAGGTTCTCTTTTACCTCTTCTCTATATAAGGGTTGAGCACAGTACATTCCCCAAGGATATTTTTGTAGCCCTCAACATTTTCAGAATCCCCAGATTAACCTTTTTCAGGCCAAAAAAAAAAAAAAGAAAAAAGAAAAAAAAAAGAATGCAAATTGCTTCTCCTAGAAGGCTCCAGGTAAAACATTTTGCCTTTTAAAGATGTTGCAATGACTCCCTGAAGGTAGTAACATAAAAAGTATCAATTTGTGAGAACCAGAAGTGGACTTAGTGGATTTTTGGAGTTATGCTATATTTTTTCAGTAATCAATGGGGCTCTTGGAGGATCCCAGAGCATAAAAATGGCCCCCAGATCTGCTGCAGAATTACCATACACATCATGTAATATTAACAGGCCAGACAATTCTGACTTGGAAACTAAGACTACAGTCCTTTGCAGAGTATGGACTTTTTCAGACATACCTTAAATCCGGAAGGAGCCGTCCGGAGAGGAACGCAGCTGTTTCGTGGCAAGGGGCAGTTTCTGATGACACTGTCCCTCTTGCGTTACCCTCCATGTTCCTTCTGTGTTGCATGGAAGGAAAAAAGCACCACTTTTTATTCACAAAGAACTTCCGTGAGTAAAAAGTGGCACCTTTTCCTTCCATGGGACACGGAAGGAACACGGAAGGTAACGCGAGAGGGATGGCGTCGTCAGAAACTGGCCCCCTGCCGCGAAACAGCTGCGTTCCTCTCCCGAGCCCTCAGGATGACTTTTTCCTGTCTGAAAATGTCTATATTTACTAGATAACTCAGCATAATATTCATATTCTATTAAGTTTTCCACTGATGTCATACTGCCCTTTTTGGAATATATATGCACATCATCTAGTAAGATCTGCTAGAGAAGCAATTGTGTTCATGAAAAAGATACCCATAGCTCAGGAGTGAGGAAAGTGCTTCAGGCTTTGGGCCACTCACTTCTCAACCCTGTTTGCAGTCCCCTAAGCCTGACTCCCCCCAATTTTTGAAAATTCACTCCAAATTCCAGACATCCTGACCCCTCAAATCTCCTGAAAATCACAGAAATGAGTACTGAGGTAAATTGTTGTCAATTCCAGGACAAATTTTTGGCTGAAAATCCTGAGGTGTTATCCACTGTGCAGGTGAAAATTGACCCCTGTTCCTCTGACAATTGCCAACCCTTCCTTAGATCTCTTTGCATTATTTGAATTTGAACTATCATTAAGCTAGCATACATATGATTTGGTTTATACAGGAGAATATCAGTAATATAGGTATTTTTTAATAATTTCAACATATCCCTTGGTCCTTTCATAAGGCATAATTAATTAGATAGGAGGTTTAAAAACTCAGTGTTAGACTCTCATTTCTGCTACCAAGAACCATCTTGCATCTCCTTAAAGACTTGACACTCTTTGAACAATTATTTTTCATCCCTAAAGCATTATTAACTTGAGTGCCTGTTCTCTAACATGAGGGAGGGGCAGTTCTTATCTGAGGCCAGTTTTGTTGATTGTGGGATCACTTATGGTGTGCATAAAAACTTATGATGGGCTTCTCCCAACATGTCACTGTTATACTTGGCCCATAAAGGTACTCACATATAATATCTGATGTACTAGTTTGCATTTATTGAAGTTGTATCATCACACTTAAAATGTCAATTGTTATCACAAATGCACAGTGATGGTGTTTTTTTTGCTAAATGTTTAGGGAGGGATGCGTGGCCCATGACTTAGACAAACAGTTGAGATATAAGCTGTGTTTTACTCTATAGTTGAAATAAACCAGACCTGAGAGCATGAACCAGAGGCCTGTACAAAATGGAGTTTTGCAGCATTTCCTGTAAGAGAGATGGCCACATCGACAGAAAGACAACTCACTGAAAAGTCCCTTCCAACCTCAATTAGGCTTCTTTACTGTTATCTATATGCTTTGGTCTTGTTCCGAAGGTAAAGTAGTTGCCACCAAAAAGTAGTTGATATAAATAACATTTAGCTTCAGTAAAGAGAGAACAATGTATGCAGTATTGTTCCGTTTATAAACTTGCTAGATAAGAGGCATTTAATCACCAAACAAACCAGAGTCTTTATCTATTGACAGCCATGCCCTATGTGGAGCGGCTTAGGGAGCTGGGCATGTTTGGCGTGGAAAAGAGAAGGTTGAGAGGGGACATGATAGCCATGTTTAAATATTTGAAGAAATGTCATACTGAGGATGGAGCAAGCTTGTTTTCTGCTGCTCCTGAGACTAGGACACAGAGCAATGGGTTCAAACTACTGTACAGAAAAAGAGATTCCATCTAAACATTAGGAAGAACTTCCTGACAGTAAGAGCTGTTCAGAAGTGAAATACACTGCCTCAGAGTGTCGTGGAGTCTCCTTCTTTGGAGGTTTTTAAACAGAGGCTGGATGGCCATCTGTTGGGCATGATTTGATTGTGTATTCCTGCATGGCAGGGGTTGGACTGGATGGCCCTTGAGGTCTCTTCCAACTCTATGATTGTATGATTCTAAAGATATCTCTTCCTCAACTATGCATGTTCAAAGACTGGAGAATATCCCAAAAGGCATAAAACCTGCTTGAATGCTTGGCTCAGGGTCCCTTCTTAGAAGGTACCTGTACATGTATGTTGTTGTTGTTGTTGTTATTATTTGAAAGCTGGTTGAGGCCTCACCTCCCTGTATCTTTAAGATTTCCTGTTTGCAATAAATCTTCCTTGATCCAAGAGACGTTGTGTCTCTTGCTTGTCCTTCTGGTCTGAGGCTGTCATTCAATTAGGGGAGTTTGGGTGACAGACCTAGAGGTGGGATAAAGCAGACTGCCCCATATGAAGAGGCAGGTCATCATTACAGATGGCAAGGGTGGGATGGGAGGACAAAACCATGTCCAAATCCCCTTTTGCCTCAAACTCCCAGCTACCTGCCCTGAACCCAAGCAAGATGAAAAAATGTGCTTCCATTGCTCCTATGCGCAATTCTCTTTCTCTTTCCCCTGCCCTGGCCACTTTTTTCAAATGACTATGTGGGACTGCTCCATTCTCCTTTTCCAAGGTTATCCAGATGTACAAGCATAGCAAGATGGTAGTCACCCAGGCAGACCCTCCGCATTGCCCAGATTGTCTAGATTTGGTCCTTCTAGCCAATCACAGATTGAGTTTCTCTTGAAGGAATTAATAGGAGAAATGGATGGAAACAAAGTTGCCTATAGCCAATCAATCATTGGCTGCAAAGCACTCTATGGATAAGGAGTAGTGGACAAGATGGAGGAAGTAGTGGGGGGGGAGGAGTCCTATGGAAGAGTAGTTGCTACTTTCACTTTCTACAGTATTTCTATTATTTACAAGTGTAGCTGAATGCAAGGTATTAACTCTGTGTATGTGAGATGACTGAAATCTAAGTCTGTATATGTTACATTTGCATACTATAAATGAAAACAGAGCATCAACATCAGTCAGAAAGTATGCCTTTCCCCCTTTTTGGAATGATCTGATTTGTTTGTTTTGGCTCAAAATCTGCATTTCTGGATTTTGAGCTTACTTTCTGTAATGTGGCTTGCTTGAGGGCCTGAGATGTTCTTTTTTTTAAATGGCATGTCTAGGTTTTGTTTATTTATGCCATTAATATTATTGTCAATTGATTTGGGGGCTGTACTGACTTCCTGCTTCTTAAAATATTTAGGATGATGATAATTTAGGCTTGTTTAGGGAAGCTGATTGAGTGCCTTTCTTTTAAAAATATTGTTTTTGGTATGGATCCATTTTTCATATTTGACAGAGTGGCTGTTATTAGATTTAGGAGCTTGAATGTTTTTTTAAAAAAATGATTATTCATTTGTTTGGAGGCTTCACTTAATGTCTGTTCTTATAAAAGCATAATCTGTCTCTCTTTATGCCTTAGTTTGGAGCTTGACTGCCTATTTTTGCATTACAGTACAGCCCCAGTATCCACGGGAAATATGCTCCTAGACTTACTGTAGTTACTGGAAATTGCAGATAATAGCAAACCCTATTAAAATGAATGACTTTTGGCCCAAAAATACCATAGAGTTGTGCTGGGGGACCTAAAAGATGCCTAGAGAGAGGCCAAAATTTTTTTTGACGCAATTAAATGAATCTGCAGATACAGGTCCCATAGATAAGGGGGTCGTACTGTATTACTATTATTATGACTTGGTTTGGAGGCTTGTGGTCTGGGATTTGTGATGCACAACGATGTTTGGAGATTTTGCTCCTTATTTAGTAGTAAAAAACCTTTATTCTATCCCTCCACAATGTGAACATTTGGTTAGGGCTGCAAATGGAAATGTAGTATATTGCAACGATAAGAGAGCACCCAATAATACTTCAGAAGTGAAATGGGGAGGCGATGACATGCAGAAATAATGTAAGTCTACAAATAAGTGACAATGAAAACCAGTCATTAGAATTGTACATATTGAAGCATGTCACTTAATGTGCACAGTGCACTGAGAATAAAAATTTTAAGGACCAAGCCAAAAAACCAATTAATGCCTATTAATATCTGACCCTGTTCTAGAAATAGCAGCTGGGATGTAAACACCTGAGGTTTCACTGCTAGCTTAAGGTACACAAACACAGGTGTTGCAGAATTTGTTCCCTGTTAGCTGAGAACTCTGCACTGAGCCTTGCACTTTAAAGACATAGACGATCGAGGAGGGGTTGGTAGGACTGGGTTAATTTCTGATGGAACACAAAAATACAGTCAGTCCCCTGAATCTGTGGAACCAGTATCCATGGTCTCAGTTATCTGTGGGACACAAAATAGGGACACATACCATAGAGTTGTACTGTAAAATGCCTGAAGAAGTGTCTTCTCTAGGCTACTTCTAGGTTCTTTACCTTTACCTTTACCTGTATCAGAAGCCCATCATTTTAATAAGATTTGCTGTTATCTGTGGTTTCTGGTATCCATGGTAAGTCTGGGAATCGAACCTCTGTGAATAGAGGGGCCCAACTGTATTTAATAGTGTTGGGTAGAATTCTACCCTAAACCTACCCTAACCTACTGGGATCTGCCTGCAGTTTCCCCCCTAGGGCCCACTGTGTCCTGTGTTTCCAGGTCTTGCATTCTTTTACTGTATTTCAAATACTGACCTTATACGCAGAACAAAGAACATATTGTTGATTGCTTGAATGGAGTACCTTGTCCCATATAAGACCCTCCCTTACAGCTTAATGCAGTCTTCTGGGGAGGTCTTTTTCTGACTGTTCCCTTGGTATCTATTCAAGATAGACCCATTTGAGTGCCTCGCAGTAATGGCATTTTGCAGCAGCTGCAACTTGTCTTAATGGCGTTTTTGCCCCAAAAGCTTCATATGCAAGATGGTAGCTGAGAGTGATTTACTTGCGTCTGTACTTACCGGTACCTCAATTTGCCACCACCAAACATTAAAAAAGTTATGTCCAAGGTGTGATAGAGCAATTTTTTGATTTAACAGAAAGGCAACAACAACAAAAAAAAACCACCCCATTCTCTCACCTTAGCACTTGCTTGCTAAAAAGAATCCAACGTGGTGGCAGTGGACACTTGCCTTGTTAGCAAGCCCTGCACTTGTTCGGCCAATCAGCTTTGTGCTTCCTTTTCTATGGGAAAGCGATTCATATTGAATCACTTGTCCTAATAAGCAGGAATGTGCATTCCACTTGCTGTTAAAAAACAGACAAAAAACTCTGGGAAAAGCTGGCTTTTCCTGCGGAGTTTTTGATATTTTGGGCCTCCCTCCTTTCCAATGTGGCAAAATGATGAAAAATGCCATTAAGACAGGTAGGATTCTCCTTGCATTCCATGAGGAGTATTCCATGAGGACAAACACCTGAGATTGATTAAAATACATCAGTCCTGCTTAGCCTTTGGCTAAGCAAATGGCCTAAACTCAATTGCATCATGTGCATTTTTCAAGGTGTTGCTCTAACCTTTTAATTGTTTTTAAAAAAATCTGTATTAGATTGAATATGAATTTCCAGGTTTGATTTGTTCAGTTTTCTTAAATGCAAGTTTTATATTTTTCAAGGTGCCAGAGCAACCTGTTTGGCTAAGTAGTGAAATACATATTTATCCAACATTCGTATTACTGCATTTAGGGTCACAAAACCTACTCTGGCATACTGAATCTGTAAGTTTTGGATTAGGGAATAATAAGGAACAGCCTTACGCCTCTTCATGAGAGCCAGCATAGTATAGTGATTTGAGTGTCAGACTTCAGCTCAGGAGACCAGGGTTCGAATCACTGCTCAGCCATGGAAACCCACTGGGCGATCTTAGGCAAGTCACACTTTCTCAGAGGAAGGCAAGGGCAAACCCCCTCTGAACAAATCTGCCAAGAAAACCCTACTTTAGGATCTCCATATGCCAGAAATGACCTGAAGGCATAACTTCACAACTTAAGCCGCTTTTGCTTCTCCATATTCTTTAGTGCAATTTGAGTACAGAGTACATAAATAATGCTGTAAGTTTCTTTTTGATATTGCCTACCTCTTGCCACAACCAAGAGGAACATATGCACCAAGCAGGGTGGTAATTTGTCCTGCTTCACAAAAAACAGCACTCATTTGTAGGTCTGTTCTGTCCAAGTCA
Organism: Gambelia wislizenii; assembly: GCA_030847615.1. Lineage (NCBI taxonomy): Eukaryota > Metazoa > Chordata > Lepidosauria > Squamata > Crotaphytidae > Gambelia > Gambelia wislizenii. The sequence goes on from JAUMIR010000001.1 coordinate 366,849,438, forward strand.
GATTTAAAGAGAAAGAGTCAGGAGAAAAGGGAGCAGGGGGACTGATACTGCACATCAGTACTTGGCACTTGGATAACAGACTGAGCTGGCCTATGAATCCCCTAGTCTTCCCTGCTATGGTGAGATGTATCACATTTTACAGTAACTATTTCTAAGTTTGCATGTATAAGCGTTGTAACTGTCACACCAGTTCAAATAGGGTTTGTTTTATTCCATGCCCTGATGAACAACTGAATAGAAAAAGTTTTTTGAACTGCTTTAATGGTATGTCTAAATAACCTGAAGGCACCAGGCCCTGTCTGGTCTCAGATGCTAAGCACAGTCAAGCCTGGTTAGTACTTGGATGAGGGACTACCAAGGAATACCAGGTGCTGTAGGATGCATTCAGAGGAAGGCAATGGCAAACCATCCATGAGTATTCCGCGCCCAAGAAAACCCTATGAAATTCTTGGGGTTGCCATAAGTTGACAGGTGACTTAGCTGACAAGCCAGAAACACACACAGGCACACACACACACACTTGCTTTAATGAATTGTGATGTCTATCTGAATGAACTAAAATTCCAAGCCATTGGAAGGGCAAAATAGTACTGGGCTTCATCTCTCTAGGGGTGAAACTGTAGGCTTGTTTTTAACTCTATTGGTGAACAGCATAAGGAGTGAGGAAATGGTGTTTCCTGCAGGCCACCCTGAATTCCTGAGTGGGACTCCACACCTCTTGAAGGGTTTGACTTGAACATCATCAGACGAAAGTGAGAACGTGCTCCAAAGCACGGTTGCTTTTAGGCTGCAGTTTCCCACAGAAGGAGAACTTAAGGAATCTCTCTGTTGCCCTTTCACCCAGTTTTTAAAAAAACCTGCTGTAGCCTGCAGCCAAGCAAAGGGAACTAGTACAGGCAGCTGGTGGTGTTCTAGGTAATTAACAACTTTGCCAGAGCAATTATTGGCAAGTGATTGTTCTTTGAGTGGAAACAGAAACACAAAGAATGCCACAGCATGAGATTACTATACATACATATTGTATAGAGGGAACTACCGGTAAACTACATGAAAGTTATTGATGAATAATACTCTGTGGAACTAAACCAAGGCTACCTCAGTCTTAAAATAAAAGAGAAAAACATCATCTCAGTGACAGATGTTGAAGATTCTAACAGGATTGATGCTGATGAAGGATGTTTATCAAAACAGGTTTCTCTTATCCTTCTGTAAAATTCTCTTTGGATAAGAATAATGTTATGGTTTATGGTCTCAATATAGTAGATCAAGACTGCATTCCAGATGCTTTTAAAGGTAAATAGGCACACATTATCTTTTCATCACAGTATACTTATGTGCCACATTAACTTGCTGCCTGCTCTAGATTAGGGAAGGATTTGGCATAGTTTAGGAAATGAAAAGCATGATTTGAAACTTCGTAACTCAGGTGTTGGGCATAAATAGCAAACGGGGAACAAATTTTCCAACACCTGTGTTATGGCTTCTAAGAAACATTTTTTATTACTTCTGTGTATCATCAGCTCCCTGTTTAATTCCTGAAGTATTGTGTGGGCTTTTTTTGTGCCTTCAAGTTGTCCTTGGCTTTTGGAGTCCCTAAGGCGACCCTATCATATGGTTTTCTTGACAATTTGTACAGAGGGGGTTTGACCTTGCTTTCATCTGAGGCTGCGACTTGCCCAAAGTGATCCAGTGGGTTTCCCTGATCAAGTAGGGATTTGAACCCTGGTCTCCCAGAGTCCTAGTCTAACACTGAGACCACTATGCTATGCCGGCTCTTCCCTGAAGTATTACCTGCTGGTATATTTTTGGAGCAATAAACTACATTTCCAGTTTAGAACCCTATCCTAAGTACATGCTCAGTCTTTATAGATGGAACTTTTAAAATTATTGACTGAATTGCAATAATTTTATGTATTGCTGTGTCTCATAAATCCCAGCTAATTGATAGTTCCTGAATTATTATTATTACTGTATGATTTATTTATATAGTGCCGTCAATGCTGAGTATGATTTTTAATCCCTTATAGCTTTATCCTTTGCATTGTAGCATCTATTGTATCATCTGCTCTGCTCTCCCCCCACCCCCAGTTGTATTTACACATCTGGTATGTAAATGGTCTGTTGGTTGCAAATAAATGATACTGATACAGGTCTACCTTAAACACATTATCCTTGGAAATTGGTTTCATTGAGTTCAAGGGAATTTGTTTCTAGTTCTTCACATGCTTTGTCAGAGCCTTGAGAAAACACTGTCGCTTTTGGGCACTAGATGGCAGGCATAGTCTACAGAAGAAGGACAGTAATCTTCAGAATCTTTTTAAGAGAAGAAAAAATATAGCTTTATAGTGTTTTTCACTTCACAGAATGGCAGTGATTTTTTTTCCTAGTACTTGGATTCTTTTCCTTGCTAGTTTTTAAAAATTAATGCAAATTTTAAAACTTGTCTTTTAAGCAATCAAATCATGTCCGACAGATGGCCATATAGCCTCTGCTTAAAAACCTCCAAAGAAGGAGACTCCATCACACTACAAGGCAATGTATTCCACTTCTGAACAGCTCTTACTGTCAGGAAGTTCTTCCTAATGTTTAGGTGGAATCTCTTTTCCTGTAGTTTGAACCCATTGCTCTGTGTCCTAGTTTCTGGAGCAGCAGAAAACAAGCCTGATCCATCCTCTGTATGACATCTCTTCAAATATTTAAACATGGCTATTGTGTCACCTCTCAACCTTCTCTTCTCCAGACTAAACATGCCTAGCTCCCTAAGCCGCTCCTCATAGGGCATGGCTTCCACATCTCCCACCATCCTGGACGCCCTCCTCTGGACACATTCCAGCTTCTCATTGGGTGCTCCTCATTGATAGTGAGAGAGACACTGGCAATTGTTGGGTGCACTTAGTATTGGGAAGAAGAGTGCTGAATGTGATGGCTGGTAGTCAGGTTTATAATATCATAAAAGCTACTTATTGTTTGCTCTTGAAATATGAGAGTTTTAGATTAGCCAGAAAGATACAACTAAACAGTACGGTTAATGTAGGGAGTTGCCTGATATGCAGGCAGACAATTGGTTCATCTGGACCAGAAATGGGTGAAACGAAATCTTCTATATGCTGTTGGACTGCAGCTCCCTAGAGTCCTACCTGCATAATCAACAGTGAGATATGCAGAGAGTTCCAGTCCAACAACTTCTGGTGGGCTACATTTTATCCACCATTATGTAGACAGCTGTCTGAAGTTTCAGCAGGAATTCTTCTAGCACTATCTGGAGATGCCAGGGATTGAGTTTGGGATTTTCAGCATGCAAAGCATGTGCTCTACCACTGAGCTATAGGGCCTGCCTAAAAAGATTCCAACTTAGGAACATAGGAAAGTTAGATTAAAGGCCCATCTAGCTGTGAATGATAGCAGCTCTCTCAGATTTCTGACAGTGTTCCAAGTCCTACCTGGAGATGCCAGATATTGCCCTTCCCATAGTGGAAAGGAAGGAATTGCATGCAAAGGCTACCACTAGAACTACTGGCACAATTTTGCAGTTACGGCTTTATGTGTAAATACATATTTACATGCAAATACTTATTTACTATCTCCTTCTGAAAGGACCTCTTCTTTCTCTTTTTTTCTTGATTTAAAAATATAAATAGAAATGACACACACAAAGACAGATGATACCAATCATAGATTGAAAACAGACCTTGAACAAGGGACAGGAGGGAGAAAACATCCAGCAATTCTAGTCTGGAACAATCTCTTGCCTCAGGTAAGTGGTATGTGCAGAACATCCTCTTTTTTGACAAGCATCTACAGACAGTATCTTTTCCTGTAATGTCAATAGTGAGATGACAGACATTATCTGAGAGAATGTAGATCTGTGGTTTCAAATGTAAGAGAGAGGTAGGTGCTCTGTGAAAGACTGGGACATTTAAAACTCTGTTCTTAAATAAAACTGCATCCATTGATTTCTCTCAGACTTAACTAGTCTAAAATGGGCAACTTGTTATACACTTGATTTTAAGTAAAGAGGTGCTTTAAGTGAGCCTGAAAATGAGAGTCAATTTAACTTTCCAAATATGGTCGATTGTAAAATAAGATGTTGTCAGCAGTGTTTACTTCATTCCGTACTAGTAATGTCACATTTCTCCAGTCTTTCCTTTAACAGAAGGGTTGTGAGGATGTAGCCAACTATGCTAACACTTTATAAGCTTTAGTATTTAAAAACACTTCCTCGTATTACATTGTAAAGTACAATACAAAAAGGAAAGAGTAATTTGCTCTTATTACAGTTTTTGAGTTCCTCTGTTGGCAGAAATTGTTTCCTGGCAATCTCCAAAGTACTGAAAAGCCTTATTACTTAGATTCTTCAGACTGAGGCAAAGTATGGCTTGAGACATCAGTTACTTAGCATTGCTCCTTGGAACCCACTGTTTACTGGCTGGGAAATCTTCATTGGCCGGAGCACTCACAGGACTTTAGTAATTGTAAATTAAATTCCGTTCTGTCCTGTTATAGACTTGTTTAATAATAGTTCTGCTAAGAGTTCCTAGCTATCACTGGGACATCAAGTTAATCCTCCCCATTCCAACATGTCATCTGTCCTTACAAATTAGACATTTCTAGAACAACACATTCATAACTGCTGTCTCATTCCCATTGCATCTCAGAGCTCATTTTTGTCCTATGCCAATATTTTACAAACATTACAAATGCTTGCTTAATTTGCACAAGAAATGTCCAGTAGCAGCTCATTGCAGAAGTATTCTCTGTGTGTCCTAACTCAAAGATATGCCAGCTATAAGGATTGGTCCTAAGCCCCTTCTGCTGGCAGAACCCATCTGCTGGTAAAGATCTGCAGGTGGAAAAGCCAAAAAAGAGGGCAGAGAATGGGTGGGGTGAGAGAGGAACTGAGTTACTCCATGTCCAAAGCTCTTCCAGCCCAGATGCACTCACAAAGCTGGCACAAAGCAAGGTTGTTTTAAATAATTTCCAGTATCCCTCTGCTGCACAGGGTTTGGATTCAGCGCCGTTTCATCTGGCCCAGGGTTGGCTTATCTTGGCCAGCTTCACCAGTTAGGATTGCACTCTAAATAGGTTTCTTCTGATTTATTATATTGCTCTCCAATAGGAATATGTTTAGCATATATTTAGGCTGTGTGTGAATCTCATAATAGTAACTACAGTAAATTCATTGGGCAGCAGTGGCTGATTGCTATGATATTTATTGCATTATACTTTATTTATAGATTGTATTTGTCTACCATATTCTTGTTTCTCTTTTTAAATTACAAGTATCCTATACTTCATTGTGCATTTTTGTGAATGCCTGTCTCTCTGAGTATATTTGCTTATCTGCTAATGGCCTTCTGCAGATAATGAGTGGCATCCTGTTAGTGACATACGAGGTCTGTCTGTTAAATAACAAGACTTTATGCTTGGTTTGAGGGCCTTATTGATTGCCTGTTGTGGAGATGCTTATGCCTTGGTTTGGAGCCTGGCTGCCTGTTTTTGCATTACATACAATCTCCGTATCCACGGGGGATACGTTCTCTGAATGGAAACTGCAGATAATAGCCAGCAAATAGCTTGTTAAAATGAATGACTTTTGGGTCCAAACATATGAGGTCTGTCTATTAAATAATGAGACTGTGTTTCTACCTTTCAGACAAATCAGGAAGAACTGATAATGAATGCTTGAGTGGTAACCTTGAACATGTCTGAACCTGCATGACAAACATCAACAGCTTGGGCCTTTTAGTTAATTTTCAGTCGTCGTTTAAAGCAGCTGTGTTGTCTGTTGTGTGTCAGAAAAATGCTAAGTTTAAAAGTCGAGCAACATGTCAACTTGATATTTTTAGTAAAATTGAACAAAATACCAATGGAATCTTTTCAAATGATTACTGAGGCCTACGGGGAAGACTGCATATCTCATGCACATGTATCTGAGTAGCACAAAAGATTCAGAGAAGAACATGAGAATGGGGAAGATAATGAATGTCATGGATGACCTTCCACTTCAAGAACCGAAAAAATTGTGGGGAAAAATCAGCCAGATTATAATAATAATAATAATAAAATTTATTTATACCCCGCCCCTCTGTTAAAACAATCGGGGCGGCTTACAAAATTTAAAATACAATACAAATAAAATCCCTAAACACCCCCACTCCCACCCTCCCCCATAAAAAAACATTAAACAAATATAAATTTAAAACAACTAATCTAAAATCACATTTAAAACTATAAATACAATAAAATATAATAAATGGCCAGCAGCCTAGAAGAGGCCAGGATCCCCTGAGGCCGGGATCTAATTAGGAAAGGCCTGCCGAAAGAGATCCGTCTTTAGTGCTTTTTTAAAGCCACTCAGGCTTGTTATCTGACGGATCTCATTCGGCAGGTCATTCCACAATTTGGGGGCGATTACCGAAAAGGCCCTCTGGGAGGTTGCAGACAGCCTAGATTTTTGTGGCTGAAGCAAATTCCTCCCAGAGGACCAGAGTGCACGGGGAGGATTGTATGGGAGGAGGCGGTTCCGGAGATAAGTTGGACCCAAGCCATTTAGGGCTTTAAAGGTAATAACCAACACCTTATACTGGGCCCGGAAACTGATTGGCAGCCAGTGAAGAGATTTTAATACTGGAGTTATATGGTCTCTCCGAGATATTCCCGAGACCACTCTGGCTGCCATATTTTGTACCAACTGAAGTTTCCGGACCAAGCATGAGGGCAGCCCCATGTAGAGCGCATTGCAGAAATCTAGACGGGAGGTTACCAGCGCGTGCACCACAGTCTCGAGGTCCCTTATTTCCAGGAAATGGCGCAGCTGGCGTATCAGCCGAAGCTGATAACAGGCGCTCCTGACTGTTTGAAGAGACCTCCGATTCAGTGTCCAAATGATAGCTGAAGGTGTCAACATTGACAAAGACACTGCATGGAAAATTTTGCATGAGGTTCTCAACGTGAGAAAAATTTGTGCCAAGATGGTCCCTAGGGTTCTCACACCAGAGCAAAAAGCAAAAAGAGTAGCACAAGGAATTTGCGCTTACATTCTGCAACTTGAGGCAAAAACAAACTTTTTTCAAAAAAACCTGAATCTTCTAGTATGATCCTGAGACAAAACAACAGTCAATGTACTGGAAAACACCATCATCACCAAGAATGGAAAAATCACATCAAAGCAAGTCCACATTCAAAGCCATGCTCATTGTGAGGTATTTTTTTTTTGGACATCAAGGGTGTAATTTTGGCAGAATGGGTTCCAGAAGGCAGAACAGTGAACCAGCATTAGTATAAGGACGTTTTGACAAAGCTGTGAGAAAGAGTGAGAAAAAAAGGCCTGAACTGTTGGAACATCTCAACAAGGAGAAACTGTTCCAAGCACAGCCTCACAGCCTATAAAAGCCCCACAAAAATACTGTGGGAAAATAGTTTAATTCTTCATCAAGATAATGCGCCTGCTCACACAGGACTTTATGTGAAGCAGTTTTTGCTGATGAATGCATTACTACACTTGAACATCCTCCATATTGGCCAGATTTGGCACCTTGAGATTTTTTTCTTTTCCCTAAAGTGAAATTGGTGCTTAAAGGAACATGTTTTGAGTCTACTGATGCAGTAAAAAAGAAAACAGCAGATGTGTTGAAACAGCTGACAGAAACTGATCTGCTCCATGCCTTCGACCAGTGGAAACCAAGACTGCATCGGTGTCTGAGTGTGAACGAGGAGCATATTGAAGGGGACAAGCATTAGAATTATAATGCATATAGATAAAGATGGGTTATTGAATCAGTCTGATTATTTAATATACAGACCTCGTACACACACACATGTGGCTTACAGATGGAGATGTGTATTTTTGCACAGGATGCTGTTCTCTAGCCCTTTGTACTCCTTCCAACTCTGCCCCTCCCTGCAGTTGTCAAGCCATGGGAGGGACTGCTCCCACTGCTACTTATTGGTGGAGAGGGGTGGCAGTTCAGACAATGAAGAGGAGGCTTCTCTGAGCTTCCATGGGAAGAAAAAGGAGTATATACCGTACTCCATCTGTGGGTGCCCCCTCATTTCTTTCTCCCACTAAGCTTAGACTAGCTGCTGCTGCTTCTTCTGTATTGCTTCTCCCATCTCTTCTGTCCCCACTGTTTTGCAGCAGGAGCAGGGCCCCCTTGCTGGGCTTAACTGCTGCTGGGGCAAGCCCGATGGACACAGATCTGTATGGGTGGAACAGTACACCTGCCTGTTCAATGTGGGATCTAGGCTATTGTTTTCCCACCAACCAACCAAGCCACCAAACAGAAATTGAAAGTGAAATTAAAAAGATAGTTCCACATAGCACTTAGTATAACACTGCATTGTCCAATGCTGCCTGTCACTGGGGCTAAGATGATCCTGTACTGAGAAACAAGTCCAATTCAGCACAAGACCCATGCAACTTTACTTCTATAGGCATCTGTTCCTGTTATTACTTCTTTACCATAGTAAAAGTATCACTGGTGAATACTCTCTTAAATGTCCCTACAGTACAGTCAGCTCTCCATAGGGTCATGGGTCTGCATTCGTGGCTTCAACCAACTATATCTCAAAAATATTTGGGGGGGATAATAAAAATGCAAACCTTGCTGTTCACCATTTTATATAAGGGGCATAATTTTACTATGCCATTGTATATAATGGCATTTGAGCATCCATGGATTTTGGTATGCACGGGAGGTCCTGGAACCAAACCCCAGCGGATACCAAGGGTCTGCTGTAGTTGGCTTTTGTTACTTTGGGGATGATTTAATAACTGAACAAGACCTGATCAAGGGACAATTAGGAGACTGTTTATCAGTAATGCTTCTGCCATAGTAAACAGGAAGCAATCACAAGGCCAGAAGCTGCAAGGAGGAATCTACTAATTAAGGAGGTGTGGGCAAGCTTGGGGCAAGGGGGTTATCCAATTTTGCTTCCCAACAAACCTGTTGCAGCCTACACTCTCTCTAAAAATGTGGGGTTTCAGAAGGTGTGTGTGTGTGTGTGTGTGTGTGTGTAGAAAAGGGAACTAACCAGAAGTTCATTTTTGGTTTTGTGGAAACAGTAGGAAGAACAAAAACAATACCTTGTTCCTTGGTTCAGAGAACAGTCTCTGCTCTTGGAAGTGCCTAGAACCAGCAACTCTCCATTTTTGCTAGATTTTTGTTTCCCTATAGGAAGCTGTGGGTCAAGGAGGAGCCCACAGCCCACCAAAACAGCCTTGGAGGTTGTCTATGGTCCACAGGCTACACGATTCACAAATCTGAATTCCAGGCGCAGTAGTCTTGAGTCAATAGCACTTTGCCACTGTGGACTGAACAGGTTTTTGCTGCACTAGCAATTTAAAATGGCAACAAATCTTTTCCACAAATTATGGGAGGACAACACAGAAATTAGTGGGAATGCAATGGGTTAGCAATGATGCTACCAGGATTCTCCATAAAATCCAGATTTTAAAAAAATGAAAAATGGCAATGCTAGGAGAAAAGGATAGTATGAAAGCAGTGGATGGTAGCTTATGTGGTTTTCTTGAGTTGGGTGACAGAAACAATGCCAATTAAATCAGTTTTCATTTTTTTCATGTAGATGTGATATAAATTCAACTGTATTTATATCAGTATTTTTAAAAATGTGAAATCAACATTACTAATCCTCTTGTGCTGGACAAGAGAGAAGCTGGTCTTGAAATATCCTTTTTCCAAGATGATTAAAAGGTCATGTGCATAATATTCTCCTTACCCTAAGATAAGAATACTTTTTGCCACAAAGTCAACTCTCCTTATTTAATCAGAATATATTTCTCTTATACCCTGAAGGCAGGCTGAGACCAAAAAGGCAGGCACTGATTGAGATAGAAGAGAAGGTAGGTGGATGTGAGTTTGGGAAGGAGGGAAGAGTCACAAGAGAAAGAGGGCATACAGGATAAGACTTTGCAACACCTGTTTATCATGTGTCCATGTAACTCTTTACTGCAAGTCTGTAGTATCTGTTATATTCCCAATTAATTATGTCGCAATGGAGTACTCATTGGGTTTCTCTCTAAGCTCTTGGCAATAAGTGCAGAAGGTTCTTTATTGCACTGGTACTGGGTGACTGTGGAAATTTGTGACATGTGTTGATGGTCTTTGCAGGACTGTGTCAAAATTTAGATCATTGCATGCAGTTAATTGTAGCTTCCCTCAGAGCAGCAAAGGGCAGATTCTCGCTGACCTGGAGCTGCTATTTTTGTTTCATTTTCCCTGTGGCCTTGCTCAGACCTGCTCAGAATTAACTTTGATAACACACCCACAGATGAGTCCAAACAAGCAGTTCTGGCTGCAGACTATCTGCAAGGGGAATGGATGATTTAGTTATTACTTGCCTCTTTTGGTTCTGATTTCTTATTCCCATTAGTGACAGACTGGCTGTAAGAGACAAACTTATTCATGCGCTAGAAATGTAGTATTTACTCAAAACATTTTTTTTTATTTGCCTTGGCTTCCTTCTGCAGCCATAAAGTAATAGCCAGCATTGAGTGCTTACATAGCCAACATGTGTATCTGAGTCATATTTATTATCTTGTTATTTTTTAAAAACTCATTTGTGTTGTTTGCTGCAATCATGTGGGACTCTAGGCCGAAGCACGTCTTAAGCGTAGCCTCTCTCTGGAATCTGCAGAGATTTGCCATGCTCCATATTTAGTCCTTGTGGGTGGAAGGTAAACCAGGAGCCAACTTTTTATGCCATTACATCACAGGAATTGAGGGTTTTATGTTGAAGGATCCAAGATAATTAATGAAGAGCAGCTGCTTACATTTCAGTCATGACAATGAAGTGATTATTAATACAAGAGGCTTTGTCACTATTTCACAGTTTAATTTAAACATCACCGCCCCAAACACTGAGAAAGATTAACATTAACAAAGGAAAGACCTTGCAAAGTTCTTGTTAACTGATTATAATCTGATAAGTCTACTGGCATAAAGCCCCAAACACACCCATTGCCAAATAGCTAAGGCAGTTATTAAAATGACAGTCCTCTCTTGCCATGCAAAGGAAAGAACTCAGTGGTATTGGTGTGTTGTTGCTATGACACTTAATAGATTGAGATTTTATTGTAGGTATATTGTATTTACAAGCTGTCTAGAACTTGGCTGGTGGGGATATGAGATAGGGACCTCTTGGTAGCTGCCCCTACAGGCGGGAACTCCCTTCCTTGAGAGGCCAGAATGGCCCACTCCTTTCTATGTTTCTGACAGCAGGTAAAGACTTTTCTATTCCAACAGCTTTTAGAATGGAAGGTTTTTAAAGAAAAGGCTTGAGAGTGTGTTGTGGTGTTTTTATTGCTTTTACTGAACTGTTTTGAACTGTTTTAATTATTGTTAGGTGTATGGTTTTAATTGTTTTAATACTGTGAATAGTTTAATTCTACTTTAATGTTTAGTATCCTTTTAGGTATATTGTTTAAACTGTAAGCTGCCTTGAGTCCCAGTTGTGGGGGAAAGGCAGGGTATAAATAATGTTAATAATAGTAATAAGAATAACCACCAAAAGCAGATAAATTTCTTACAGAGCACTGGGAAATCAAAAGTAATCTGTTGACTATGCAGTCACATACTTCCCAAGTTGTCTTACAGACCGGGAACATTTCACCTGCTTGAGGTCTGCGAGACAAAGACAAAGAATTTTTCCAGTTTGTTCCCACTTCTCTTGGTGCATGAATAGATTCCAAAGTTCTTCCATATCTGACAGCTGCAAGATAAGAGAGGCAGCATGATTGGAGTTTGTTCTGTGCTAATGCCAGGACTGGAAAATGAATCGCAGCACTCTTTCCCAATGGCACTGGGCCTAAACCAGGTAGAAAGTGTGCTCTCAGACATATAGGAGATTTTCACACGGGCTATATATCCCGTGGCAGAAACAGAACAGGGTCGGGAAAGATTTTCCCTTTCGGATGACGTTGACCCTGTTCTGTCTTGCATCCATCCTACTCCCGTGACTGTTCCAGAACAATGTAATCACGATTTTTCATCGTGAATAGACCTCCCGTTCCGTTGCTATAACGCAATCACAGCTGTGCGAACAGGAGCCCCGTTCCTGTTCCGAAATGACAGCCACGGAGGGGAGGTCTGTTCCGAGCACTTCCTGGTACAATCTGGACATCCAGGTAAGTGGCACCCTTGATTTTACTCTCCCTGTTTTGATTATGTGATTTAAAGAGTGTTTTTGTGCTTGGTGAACTGATTTTATGTTTGGGGGAGTTTTATTTTTTAAATTTACTGTCCGGCGTTATCACGTGATAACGTGATAACGTTTCAGACGGCTGGTCGTAAAAGCAGCCTTACGACGGCTGCATTTACGGCCGGCCAGCAAGGGGAGGGGGAGCCCGTTCCTGCTGCGGAATTAAGGTGAGTGTGTGAAAGATTTATGTTATTCCATGGCAGGAACGGGAGAGGAGGTAGCGGAGCAGTAACGGGGCATTTTGGCCCCGTGTGAAAATCTCAATAGTCCAGCTCAGTTTGAACTAGCTAATATTCAGCATAGTTTTTAATAGGATAAGCAACTTCTTCTTACCTAGCAGTTATGATGCACAGTGGCTCAGTGCTCATGTAATACTTCAGGAATGAAGTATTATGAAAAGTGGCTGCCTCAGGCTGATGGTGAGGAAAGGGGAGCAAATGGTTAAGTATTTAATATTTATAATATTTTTATAATATTCTACTGATAATATTTTTCACCATCTCATTTTCCCCATCAGATAATGGGAGGAGGTCCCTTTAGAGATTTTCTGCCCCACATGGCAAAATTAACTTCACAGGTTTGGGTATTATACATCTTGTCTTGGTAATCAGGATGCACTTTGCTTCACTGTCTCAAGTAGCAAAATGTCTCAGTACACAAACTGGTCCTGTAATACAGCATACTCCTCTTAGGATTTAGTTTGTTTGCACAATGTTCCTTAGCTAACAACAGATCAATATTTTTGCTATTTCTTTTTGTATTCTCTTTATTTGCTCTCTGTGTCTACCATACTTCTCTGTGTGTCATTAATGTCACTCCCTTCACTCTTTTTCACCTGCTATCTGTATACCTTTCATCCCAAAGAAGTAAATAAGGCATGCCTAGTAAATAAGGCATCAGGAAAGATGCCTAGTAAATAAGGCACTGGGAACATCTTTGTCAAAAGAGATTCATAAGATCAGTTACCAACTGAACAGAGGCAAGTACATGCAATACTGAGACTGATAGTGGTATCTATTCTGAAGCAACAGCAATACCCTCAAAGGGCAAATACTGCGTTTGTCAACCAGAATATTTTTAGCAGCAATGCTAGCCAGATCCATTTTTAAAAATCCCTTTTCAGACCTTATGGCACACAGTCTTTTCCCTCCAACCAAACTGATAAAAACATAATAATACTGTTCTAGTACTGACCAAAAGGCAAACTAATCTAGCATTCTCCTGTCAATATTTGCCACCTGATGCTTCTAGGAAGTTTACTTGCTGGCCACAGTCCATGAAGTAGATGAAAACCTAAAGGTCTAAAGTTCTAAAGATCTGGAAGCGCATCATTGAAGTATATCGTGATTAGTAAGCCACACCAAATCTCACATTAGAGAGAACCTCTGTGTAACATAGTCACTGCCATTTTAATATAAAAAACAACAACATTTGGAGTTGTAATTTCATTAAAGATGTCTGCCAGTTCTTGTTGTCTTCCTTGTAAATTCCTGTAAATTATCTGGCTCGTTTGGTTTCTTGGAATGAGGACATTCCTTCAGAGCCTCACTCTCCTTATATTGGGGACTGCAATGTACAAAATTCAATTTCCTTGTAAAGAGTGTAACAGGATGAAGCAGACAGACTCAGTTTGTGGAATCGTTGGAGACAGAAATGCTGATAAAAGGTGGCAGGCACTTCTGCATCCTTTTACATGCTGGACAGAAATATTTATTTGAAAACTGTGAAACAAGAATACAGTTACTTCTAAATTGCTCAGTCAGAAACCATTAGACTTCTAGAAATGGAACTGAAACAGAGTTTACTAAGTTTTCCTAGATACTGTTCTTTGTCATTGTGGACAAAGTTGTCATTAATTTTAGTGTAAGTTAAGGATTGACACACAAATTATATTTTTAGGCAATGGGCATGTCTGCACCAGTGAACCCCCCAGCCCCCCCCCCAATCCGGCTTGATGATGCCACATATTGTGCGGTCGTCGTTCCCCCCCCCCCGAATCTGGTGTGATAGTGACACACAGCGTACGGCCTTATTCACACCAGAGTCAAGCAATACCTTCTTAATCCAGGTTTTAGAAAACTCACAGTTTTCTCTGGAGTTTGCTAGAAACCCAGAGAAAAATGCCATGTGAACAATCCATCTGCACTGGATTCAGGGTGGGGTGGGGAGGAACAGAAGGACAAGCACTGCCATTGTTTCCCCTCCTCAGCACCAATTCTCATTCCAAAGGCAGAGCCCCACTGGTAGTCACTCTCTCTGAGGTCAGAACGCCCAGCAAGTTCCACCATCACAAGACTAGCCACCTGTTATGACTTCAGAGAGGGTGACTGCCGCTGGGGCTTTGATTTTCTGGTGTACAGTCACCCTTCCGAACTCTGGGAAAATCAAAGGCCCAGTGGTAGTCACTCTCTCTGAAGCCAGGATGGGTGGCCCAGCCTGCCATTGCAAGGTTAGCCACCTGTTCTGACTTAGAGAGAGCAACTACCACTGGGACTTTGATTTTCCTGGAGCTCACAGTCAAGCATGAGTAAAAGTTTTGAATGGAAGTGAAGTAAAAATCTGAATGCAGATTCGGGCTGTGGCAGGTGTTGTGCTTAAATCTGAGTCAGAGATGTCTGAATTTCATGTGCTGAAGCCCTGGGCCAAAATAGTGTGAATCCCATCTGGATTTTTACACCCCCCCCCCATGTAGTCAAGCCCAGAAATTTTGATACTTCATTTATATTTTTTAATTGAGATGCAGAACATTTGTCTGGTTCAAGTGTTACAATGCAGGTAAATAAAACGTCATATCTCACTGTATTGATTTTGGATCCAGTTCTACCCAGAGACATGAATTAGTATAGGTTGAGCATCCCTTGTCTGGAATTCCAAAATTCAGAATACTCCAAAATAAAAAAATTGTCCACATGGGTGGCTGAGATAATGATACCTTTGGTTTCTGATGGTTCAGTGTACACAAACTTTGTTTCATGCATGAAATTATTTTAAAATATTATATAAAATTACCTTCAGGCTCTGTCCACAAAAAAAAAATTGACACTTTATTGGCCAACCAAATGCAAAACACATGAGGCAAGCTTTTGAAGCTCTACTGGCTTCTTCATTAGGCAAAAGATGTTAAAAAAGAAAGAAAGAAAAGTGATGCTGTTGAAGTCACAGGTGTATAAGGTGTATATGAAACATAAATGAATTTCATGTTTAGACTTGGGTTCTATCTCTAAGATATCTCATTATGTACTTATCTACAAACAGAGGTATTCCAAAATCTGGGGAAAAAAATCCAAAACCCAAAACACTTCTGGACCCAAGCATTCGGATAAGGGATATTCATCTGTATAATGATGCAGGTCAAGGGCTAACTAGATCTGTGCTCACAAGACACACACATATATAGATCCCTGCAAGAATGAATTAAATGGCAGTGATGGGACAATTTAATAAATAAGCAGAAAAGAAGAGGGTTGATCATGTTCTCCCCTCCCTTTCTTCAGTATTCTAAATTATCCCCTCCCAGAGCTGATATTTTCTTTTAATAAAAAGCAAATTATAAATATTTTACTTGCAACATTTAATTAGCCTCAGGTATACTGATAGGTACTGGCAGAAATCCACAAGAAGTTTTTCAATTATGTTGATATTGGGTGCACAGAAAGTTATAGTGGAGTTACTATAGGAAACTGATATTCTTCAGTGTGAATAAAGACATGTGAATTGTTACCTCTTATAAGAACAATGGAGTAGGATTTTTTTTTAAAAAAACATGCTGTTCCAGACCATAAAAATACCATAAATAGAACTCATAAATGAGTGGGAGCAAGAGCTTTCCAATGTAAACAAATAAACTGTGCCTTGCACTGCCCTCTCTGGACTTATTAAAATTAATCCAGATCACTGCACTACATTGCGTGACAAGAAAATATAATGGGAACCCTTGTTAAGAGAAGGGAGGCTTGTCTCTACTGTTCCAACATTTTTCAGTGATACATATGCTGGAATGATGAGTCTGATTTACTCCCTGCTGTTAACTTAATGCTGCAGAATTTTGAAAACCTGGAAAATATTAGAATTTGAAGCTTTCAAATGAATAATTGAAATTTGGAGTGAATGTGGAAGGGTAGCAGAATAATTCTGGAATGGTGGACATTATTAAAAGCTAAAAATACTCCTTAACTCAGAAACTTTTTCTTGCTAAGATTATGGTTTAATTCTAATGCCTTCAGCAAACAAGACCTTGGTGTTTATTATGACAGAATGAACAGAATGTACTATGGAGGAATGACTCACATATCCATAGGAGGCCCACTGATTTTCTTGCTTGAGATGAGTGACATGTTGTGCCTCTTAGCAGTGGTTTGTTGTACATACTGAATTTGTCTTGACAGTCTGTAGCTGTTTGCCATAAGAAGCTGATAGTCTTGAGCATGATGAAATCTGTCTGTCCTCTTGGAGGGCACTCTGTCTGAAGTCCTAGTTAGATCAATGTTGCCATCACCTCTGTCTGTCTCACTGATTTTTGGATCAAGAAACATTATTTTTTTGAAAAATGACCATTTATTCATAGATTGAATGACAAGGCATCTGTAAGCAAAGGAATCGTGTAGCACCTTTGAGACTGAGAGAAAGAGCTTAGTAGCATAAGCTTTCATAGACTTAAGTCTGCTTCATCAGATGCAAAGGCACCTGAAAGCTGGCAGAGCTGGTATGGTTAAATCTACCAGCAGGGAAATCCCCTTTTTAATGGTCACCATGGCCAGGAATGCATAAGGTGGCCTTAGAAAACTAAGGTGTCTCAGTCTCTCTATCTCCCATGGTCACTGTCTGCAACACTGGGATACAACACTGAACAATAGTCTTGTTCAGACCATAATTCAATGTAGAATCAGTATATGGAAGGAGGTTGGCATTGTGTCTGCAAATTCAATGCGGCAACTGGGTTTTCTAAACAGAGTTGTCTGCCAACACTTGCATGCTGACCACACATAACATGTGTACTGTATGTGCATAGGCTGTTCTGGATTCAGTGTTCCAAAACTGGAAGCTGGGATGGTAGGCGTGGTCCTGGTCACCTCTCCTTGCATCTGTTTTTGCTGCAGAGGATTTATGGAAAATCCCTGTGCCTGAACTTACAATTTCAGAAAGGGACTTAGAAATGATGAAATTCTTTACCTTATTGAGGGGAACTTTAATAAGAAACCGTTCATGCTTAATCAGTTCTCAAACTGTTAGTCTTGTAACAAGCCATGTGCAAATTGTACCTAAGATCACCATCTATACCTGAGGAATTAAAAACAGTCTATGTACTATCAGTTTTTTAAACTGATCCAATGGGAATGTAGGGAATTAATGGCAATATAAATTGGTAGAAAACATTATTCAAGATAAAATTATCAGCCATACAGAAGGACAAGTCAGAAGAGGAATCAACATGGCTTTCTGTAAAGGTAAGTCCTGTCTCACTAATTTGTTTTAGAAATTTGTTGAGAATATCAGTGAGCATTAGGACAGATTATACTGCAGACATTGACCATATTCATATGACCAAACCAAGCAGTCCCCCCCCCCGCCATTTCTGCTCTGTTCCTCTCTTGTTTCAGGGTTGACATTGGGAAATAAAACAGGGACAAACTGTAAGTATGGGTTCAGATTTTATTTTAAAATCGAGTTTTTGAAAAAGAGAAGCCGAGAAGATGGTACCAGCAACAATACACTTCCATTGGCTACAGGCCCTATTTTGGGTGAAGCACAGTGTTGTATTTTGGAATGTTTGGGATGATGTTGATATCTGTTAGGAAAGGACTGGACATGGTTTCTGGGAGGTGGTGCTGGTTGGGGATGACAATGTATGGGTGTGGCAGACTTTGGCCAGCCCCCATCCAACGGTTCAGGAATTTCCTAAAGTGCAGCTGTCCATTGCAGTTCATGTCAGCTTAGTCTCTGAGAAAGACTCCAGCTCTATTTCATAATGGTTAGGAATTCCTTCTTGAAGAGGGAAACAGTGTTTCTGTCATAGCTGGCACAGCACTGAAAAATGCGATGCAACTTGATGCAGCATCCCATCTCTGTAGGGTTAATGGAGTATTTTCATGAAACAGCTTGTGAGGAGGAGAGATAGCTGATGTGGATCAGAAACTTGTCTGGTTGGTGGGCTTGGTTCAGATTTGACAACAAGTTGTGGTGTAAGCAAGCTAGAGATCTTGAACTAGCGACAGACTGTGGCTTCTGATTGTGTTTTGTGGCTGGTCAATAGACTATGGTTTGCTTGTAAGGACAGGTCAGCGTGCAACAGAATCCAGAATTCAACAAACAGCAACCTGGCAAACCTACCACTGTGTACCTGGATTTTGAAAAAAGCTTTGTTATAAAACAAAGACCTTCATCAAAAGCTTCTGAGGAAGATTAACATTTCTGAGATATGAGAGGTCTACTTATTTTGGTTAAACAGCAAGCAGAAAGTAGGAGTAAAGTCTTCTCCCAATGGCAGGTTGTAAGAAGTAGTGTCCTCCAAGGATCTGTATTGGGAGTCATGCTTTTTAGCTTGTTTATAAATGGTATGTAGTTAGGGATGAGCGGTGAAGTGGCCAAAATTGCTCAGAGTAGTAAAAAGTAAAAGGGATTGCCAAGAGCTCCAAAGGGAATAGGCACTGAAATGGCAAAGATAAAGTAATGTTTATTAGGGCAAATAATCCTAACTTCATGATTGATGGAATCTGAGGTTGCAGCTATTGATCTGGAAAGGGCTCTTGAGATCACTGAAAAAGTGAATTCTGTGTTAAGAAAAATTGAAAATAAAACTGCAAGTACTATCATACCTTTATACAAATCTGTGGTGCAGTCTCACTTTGAATTCTGTTAAGAGTTCTGGTTGTTGAATTTAAAATGTATTTCAGAGCTGGGAAAATTTACAGAAAGAGGCACCAAATTTATCAGTGAGTTGGAGCAAAGATTATCTGAGACTTTTAAATTCAAGAAAAACATGAGCAAGGGGAGATGATAGGTGTGTATAAAATACCTCTGTAGGTAGCTATTTTTCCTTGAACTGTTTTGAGAACAATCCTAAGGGCATTATCTATTTTAAACAAAGCTTTGAAAAGTTACTTTTTTGAATTTTAGTTTCTAGAAAGTCAACATCCATGCAGGCTGGGAGATTTTGGGAGCTATCATCCAAAAAACTAACTTTTCAAAGTTCTGATTTTTTAAAAGAAGCATCTATCATCTATCTGAATAGCCAATAAGTGAGCCAGTGTGGTGTAGTGGTTTGAGCATTGGTCTGTGATTCTGGAGACCAGGGTTCAAATCCCCACTCAGCCATGGAAACCCTCTGGGTGACATTGGGCAAGTCACCCTCTCTAAGCCTCAGAGGAAAGCAAAGGCAAATTCCCTCTGAACAAATCTTGCCAAGAAAACCCCATAATAGATTCATCTTAGGGTCGCCATAAGTTGGAAACAATTTGAAGGCACACAACAACAAATCACCTGTCTATCTACTATCTCTATCTATCTATCTATCTATCTATCTATCTATCTATCTACTATCATCTATCTAACTATCACTCTTTTTTAGGGAACTAGTATGCCTTGGGATTGTAATAAAATCCTTGCTTCAGGTAGCAGATCAGCTGCCGTGCACTTGCCACAAGAGTTTCTCTCTGCGTACTGTAAGGACATTCCTTTTGTGGCTTTAACAGTCTCTTGTATGTCACAGGGTCTTTGCTTTATAAATGCTAACATTCCAGTATAAGCTAAGGTTATCTTGCCCCGTGTCCACTGAGACTTGTGGGTTTAGTTTTCATGAGAACATTGTCCAGTCAGACTTCATCATAATTGATTAAGACTTGGAACATACTTTCTTGGACAAATTATTATATTCTGATGAATAGCATGCTCTCCCTTACAGCTGGACTGCTAGAAAGCCAACTTTTTTTTTCCCTGTCTAGCAATCATCCCAAAGCGACCCTTAGATAAAGTTCAGAATCCAATTTCATTTTTAATTCACTTAATTCCATTCCATACATTTCAACACGAAGTGACTGAAATATGATTGGCTCCAAAAGTTTTACCTTGAAAATATTTTCTTTGATGTCTTCAGTCTGCACACACAAAACGTCTTTGCTTACTAGGTATGACACAATGGTTTGGGAATGTTTCTTTCCCTTAGTTAGGGAAATACTACCATCCTTACTAAAAGATGAATCAATGAACAGTCCAGTTAATTTTACAAGATTGTGCTGAAAACCTATGGTCACACAGAGCAGTGATGAGGAGGATTTTCAAAGTGCCTCATAAGATGTTGCTCCTTTGTAATTTATTCTCCTTTTGCTCATGTGAAAATGGAAGTATCAGTTGCGTATCCTCATTTACAACAAAGTTTTGCAGCATTGCTTTCTAAATTTCATCTTAAAGCAAGGAAATAGGGTTGCAGTTCAAGTGCAGTGCACCTAATCTAGCTAACTTTAGTAGTGACTGACATCTGTTTCTTAATGACTTAATGCACTCGTGTTTAGGATATCCCCTTTCAAGTTACAAGTCACATGGCAGAACATTCCTCCTTACACATTTGCTCTGACTAAAAAACTGTATATCAAAGAGAAAAGTTCCAGTTGACTCTAACACGCTGGCTTTTCCATGGTTAAGAAAATCATGTGTATTCAGCCATGTCAGCTCCCATCAGCTGGTACAGCACAGTCATAGCTGTTTGATTTCAAAGAGCACTAAGTCTAAGTGCCATACTGGACGATGATCTATCTGCCCTTCTTCTGGAGGATAGTCTTCTGTTTAAAAGGCTGCCTCATGTTTAAGGTTTAAACTTCATGTTTAAGGTTTAAAAGGCTGTGTCACGCTAATGTAAAGGAGGTATAAGAAGGGAGAGTTAAGGCCCTGAAGCTGCCTATCAGCAATCATGATCTGGACAGCAGACAGAGCAGGCACACAAACCCCTGATCACTGTCTGACCAGGGCTTGTATGGCATTTCAATATATTTCATAATAATTACTTTCATATTTGCTTCTATGTCTATAAATCTGCATATACAAAATGTGAACAGATTGCTCATTTGTTACAATTTTTGTAATGAATTTCTATTTGTTTATTTTTTTGGTAAAATATAAATGTATGGTATTGTGTACCACATTACATTACACAGTAGTTACGTGTTACTCCCCCCTCCACTTTTAAAAAACCTCAAGGCAGATGGGCCTGAGTCAGTCAGAACCAAAGACTGACTGAGTGAATATGTGTGTGTGTGTGTGTGTGTGTGTGTGAGTGAACTCACTTTTTTTGGTCTTTGTGGAGGTCAGAATTCTGTTCTGACCATGCAATAACCAAAATTCCCCTTCCCAACTCACCTTATAAGTGCTGCAAAGATGTCATCTGCAACAGTCTCCTGAGACCCCTGGAGGTCTGTCTGGATGCCTGTCAGAATGCTTCTGGCTACAGGAAAACAGCTGGATGTGTCCCCTCTGATCTCTCCATCTTTCTGACAATACAGAAATGTCTAGAAATGTTGAGGGGTGGTCTGTGATGCTTATGCTGTGAGTTTGGGGAGGGGTAACATCAGTAGATGTAGCTACAGAAATGTAGCTGTGTGATACACACGTGTCTCCCAATGCAGCATCGTGGTTGAAGATTAAAAATTAAAATTGTAAGACAGCTAGGATTTTTTTTTAAAGTTGTCACCTGTACAAAATTATCATAGAAAAGAGTACAAGGTAGGCAACAAGCCAATTTCCCTGGAGGAAACATTCCCTAATTAATATGCCGTCACTGAAAAGGCCCTTTCCTTCATATGAAGGCCCTGAATCCCTTTATAATGGATAATTATCAGCCACCATCTAGCATAGTGTTCTAGGGCAAGGTATCAGAGCATGTAGTGGCCTTGCAGCTGCAGGGGCTCCTGGATGAAATGGATTATCTAGATCCATTTCAATCTGGTTTCTGGCCTGGTTATGGAACAGAGAGAGCTTTGGTCACCTTGGTGGATGACCTATGCAGAGAACTTGACAGGGGGAGTGTGTCCCTGTTGGTTCTGGGGAACTTTGAGCAGTTTTTCATGCCATTGACTGTAGTACACTAGCTTCCCTGTATCCACTGATTCACCATCTGCTGATTCAATTATTCATGGATGGCGACAGTGGGGGGATGGACAGGAGAGGAAGGGGATGGCTCTGGGATGGCTCTGATGGCAGTGGTGGGGCACGTGGTGGTGGTGGCCTGGGAGGCCACAGTGGTGGCACCCATGATGATGATGGTGGGGCATGTAGCAGTGGTGGCAGCAGTTGCGATGGTGAAGGAGGAGGAGGCCTGGAAGGCAGCAGTGGTGGCACCCGTGATGGCAGTGTTGGGGTGCACGGCGACAGTGGTAGTGGTGAAGGAGGAAGAGGCCTGGGAGGCCATGGCCTAGGCAGGCTGGATTGTGGTGGCGGTGGCCTGGGCCATGAGTCTCCCTCCCTCCCTCCCTCCCGAGCATTCACTATTATCCACAGAATTCACCATCTGTGGGGCGGAGCTGGAACCAATCCCCTGCAGATACGGGGGTGCTACTGTATCCTGGACTACCTTGCTGAGATGGGACTTGAAGGCACTGTTTTATAATTGTTCCATTCCTTCCTTGCGGGACATACCCAGAAGATGGTGCTGGGGGACTCCTGTTCAACCCCTTAGCCGTTGGCTTGTGCGGTTCCTCAGGGTTCTGTTTTGTCCCCCATACTATTTAATATATACATGAAACCACTGGGCGAGATTATCCAAAGTTTTGGGGTGCAGTGCCATCAATATGTGGGTGACACCTGCTATTCTTTCCCACCCCAACTCAAGGAGGCTGTCTTGGTTTTAAACAGTTGCTTGTCATCAGGAATGGACTGGATGAGGGCGAACAAATTTAAACTTAATCCAAAAAAGACAAAGGTGCTCCTAGCCAGTTGAAAGGTAGATCAGGGAATAAAGATTCAGCCTGTGTTAGAGAGGTTACACTTCCCCGAAGACACAAGTTTGCAGTTTGGCTATACTCCTGGACTCAGCTTTGAACCTGGAAGCCCAGGTTTCTGCGGTGGGTAGGAATGCTTTTGCACATTTAAGACTGATGTGTCAACTGCACCTGTTCCTTGAGATGCTGGATCTGGCCATGGTAGTACATGCCTTAGTTACATTCCATTTGGACTCCTGTAATGAGGCTGCCTTTGAAGAGTGCTCAGAAACTTCAGCTAGTTCAAAGAGCTGCAGCCAGAATGCTAACTGGAACAGGTTACAGAGACCGTACTACTCCCCTGTTTTTCTGGACACAATTTATGACCTATAAAGCCCTCTATGGCTCAGGTCCAGGCTATCTGGCAGACTGTATCTCCCTGTATGAGCCTGCCTGGGCTCTGAGATAGAATCATCATCATCATCATCATCATGAGAGGCCCTTCTCTCAGTCCCACCACCATCACAAGCAGGGTTGGTTGGGGTATGAGAGAGGGCCTTCTCGGTGGCTGCCTCTAGACTCTGGAACTTCCTTTCCAGGGAGGTCAGAATGGCCCCTTCCCTGCTGTCCTTCCATGGGCAGACAAAAACATTTTTATTTCTATAGGCTTTTAATACAGAAAGTTTTTAAAAGAATAAGCTAGAGGGTACTGTATTGTTTTCAACTGTACTGTTTCAATAGCTTTTAATCTTTTAAACTGTATTTTATTCTTTTAACTAGAGATCTGAAGTGTTTTAATATTGTGACTAGTTTAATGCTATTATAATGTTCACTTTTTGTATGTTTTTAACAGTATTGCTTTTTTCAACTGTAAGCTGCCTTGAGTCCCAATTCTGAGAGGAAGGTGGGATTCAAATGATGATGACAATGTTGATGATGATACTGTTGATGTTGATGGTGGTGGCAGAGATACCTTAAATATCTAAAGCAAGGGCAGCCAATGTGTTGGCATTGGGGCACTCCCCAAACTGTGCCCTTTCTTGCCAACAGAAGAATGGCCTCTTCTGAAAGCCTGCAAGAGTGATTCACTTTTTAAATAGGTGAGTAGGATAGAGCCAGCATAGTATAGTGGTTTGAGGGTTGGAGTAGAACTCCAGAAGACCTTGGTTCGAATCTTTGCTCAGGCATGCAAGTTCACTGGGTGATCTTGGGCAAGTCACACTCTCACAGCCTTAGAGGAAAGCAAAGGTAAATCTCCTCCTGAATCAATCTTGACATGAAAATCCCATGATACGATTGTCAACTTGAGTCAACTTGAAGGCAAATAATAATAACAAAAGCCCCTTGGAATATAACATTTAAAACACCACATTTCTCTCAAAATGTGGACTTTTGGCCTCTTCTGGTTTTTTTTGTTTTTTTGTTTTTTTTTTGAATGTTAATACTTTATGTTACCCTTGAGGGTTTCAGGGGCAGAAAATTAGCTGTTGGACCCCCTGTAGTTACCCGTCCGTGACCTGAAGGGTATTGTCAATGAGTTGTACACTAAAATCCTTTCACTTCTGTTCTTTGCAAACTGCAGTCTTTAAATCTACACCTTTAGAAACATTGAAAGATCTAGGCAAATGTAGAACACTATCTTAAATGCCATTTTAATATTAGCTTTTTGAAGAATATGAGACTCTGTATGTCAATATGTACAAAAAGAGATTTTTTTATTTTTAAATTGAAATGCAATTATTAAGACATTAACTTGGCCACATGATTATGATGCAGAGGTTGTAAGAAACAATGCACAGTTACACTGCGAGAGGAGGAGTGATGTGCAACAGTACTTTGAACCAATTATCTTACACAATAGGTATACTTAATAAAATTCTGAGATCATTGTAAAGTACTTAATTGGAATTAGAGGCCCAAAGTAAAATGAAGGAAACTGTCTACCCTGTTTAACCTTCAGTTTTTAAAGAGGAAAATGTGTGTGTGTGTATAAAATATTCTGTCAGTGTAAAAACGGTCTCTGCCCCATCCTTGCATACATGCTGAAGCGAAGAGAGGAAAAGAGAAAAGTCATCTCAGGATAAATGTCTGGAATTGAAAGATAAGGCTGACTCTTGGAATGCTCTGTTGGTCACAAACAAGCCCTTAATTTACATTGTACATCATGCAAGAGAATAATGCAAAACAAGTGGCTTGAGGTGATTACAAGGAGAAGTGGAATATGGAAGGAATAGCATTCTGGCTGAGAAACTGAATTATTTCAAGACATGGCCCAAATTTCCTTTCAACATGCTAATCCAGGGTGTTGACAACTGGGTGCTCTCAACATGTCTGAGTCTGAGACTGGAAACTCCAGCAGTTAGTCAAGGTAGTCAGGAGGTAAATTCATAAGATCACATTTAAGATATTGAGGAAACATTGTGCATGTACTCGCTCTATCTGTATATGTATGTATGGAGCAGCTGGTGGTTTTTGATACACTGTTTCTTGCATTCCTGGACTTCTCACAGGTAAATCTAATCCCAGCAGCCTTGACATCATGAACTGCTGATTGGCTGGCAGTACTGAGTCCAATAAATGGTACACTGGAAATAAACACTGAGCTGGTTAACTAAATAGATGTAAAATACTATCAGTGCTGCATCTGTAGTCTAGAACAACTGGCTCAATGGGGAAAAATCCTGCTGATCAACAATACAGTACGACCCCTGTATCCGTGGGGTCGTACTTACTGTGGATACCACAAACTGCAGATAATAGTGAACCCTATTAAAATGAATGACTTCTGGCATTTCATAGAGCATACCATAGAGTCATGCTGGAGGACCTAGACGATGCCTAGAGAGACCATATTTTTTCAGATGTTGATAAGTGAATCTGCATATACAGGGTCGTACTGTACTATGTTTGTGGCCCTCTGTTCTGTTAACTCCATCCCCTTCGGCTGAGTCTCCAAACACTACCAGCTCTGTCTCTGCTCCCCATGAGCATGTGGAACTCTGCCTTCCTGACAAATTCTGTTGGAAGTGATGGTGGAACTTAGCTTGTAATGAAGATGCATATTTGGTACATGGCAAAGACAAGCATGAATTCCTCAAACTATCTTTAACTGCTCCGACCTATGCTGGACTTTGCTCAAGTCCTAGGTTGATAATCTTGGGATTGCTGTTCTTGCTTCCTCTTTCATTTTGAGACCCAGGCATCTCTCCTGACAAAGAAGACACTTTGGCTCCCTGCATTTCTGCTTTAGTCAGAGCTGGAATTCCTATTGTCTTTCCTATTTTAATTTTTTTCTTACCATAAATGCTGATGTTTTATTTTACTAGGAGAAGGGTCTAGATGGATAAAATGTGTGCCTTCAGGCATCCTGATATTTCAGGGACTGAGATCACCTACTAGCTGCTATAGTATATACACTTGCACTCTACTAAGAAAGAGAATAAGGCATTCATCAGAAAAGAGTTTCTTACACACACATACACACCCAGTCTAAAGAGAGGCTTTGTTTGCAGAACTACCACTAAGTGATGGTAAACTGCTGTAAAAAATTATATTCTCTATTGCATTATGCAGGTCTCACCATGTGTACAATGGCAGGTGCAGCTGTTTGGGACACGTGTATCCAGAAGGCAAGCACAAAAAACATTCCCTGGGACTTGCTGCTGCCTGCTTAGGACTTGGCCCAGGAGTCTATTGGCTCTGCTTGAATAGTTACACTGCTAATGGAGGTGAAAATAGTAGTGGCAAGATGAAAAAAGCCACAAGTACAGCAGCTGTGAGGAATGGATAAAAAAGTTGGCAGTGATAATGATGGGAGGAGATGGTTGCTGGCTCTGAGCTGCCTGTTTCTAAATTCGTGGCTTTCTGGGGGTGTGCTTTTGTTATCTTTGAGACAGATGACTTAAGACACTATTTGCAGAGTTCCTATGCTCTCAGGACACCAATTAATTAATTAATTAAATTTCTATTCCACTGTTCTCCCAAATGGGATTCAAAGTGGCTAAGGACTTGGAAGACAGGCAATCAGTGTATGAGGTTCAAACCTGGCAGTTCCCCCCTCCCATCAACATTGCCTCCTTCTTCATGTGCAAGTGTGGGGAAAATGCAAATGCAACTGCTGGCATAATAGACTGTTACACCTGTGTAGTAACCCAGCAGGATTCTGGCCTTGGACACCCATTTATTCTAGATCATTCCAAACCCCCATTTTTAATTGTTCATACAAATATTCTTCACATGCCAAAAAAGCCTTGGTTGTAGCAGGCACTGCCTTAGAAGAATGCTTCGCCCTCTCCTTTCCTTCTCTTTCTGGTCCCATTGCTCAGTTTTTAAGCGAAACTAATGCCAAGTGCTGTGGGCTATATTTCAGAGGAAGGGATTGGCAAAACCACCTCTATTTCTTGCCTAAGAAAAGCCTGTGAAATTAATAGAGTTGCCATAAATTGACAGGTGACTTGAAAGAACATACACCCCCCAAGTCATATTGATTGAAGGGCCCTAAAACCATGGGGGGGGGGAATGCAGGATTTACAGTGTTAGAGGGGATTATCCTCAGCTGACCATCTCCTTCTTAATGCTGTTGCCATGGCCAACTAATTTCTGCCCCCCACAGAGAGGGCAGATGTGCAGAGGTTACTGTATCTGCCTTCTCCTCCCTCCTCTTGTTTGCTTGGGACAGGTGACTGAACAGACAACAACAGCAAGGATGAGAATTAGCAGGGTGGGACGTGATTTCCAGGCATTGGCAGTAGGGTTAGCAACTGAGTTGTGGGCTTTAGCAGCTGCCCAGGAACTTAGAAAATGTCAGCACTGCAGAATAGCCCTTTCAGTAACAGTAGCATTGAAACAGTAGCATCAAAAGAGATTTTGGACACACCTAAAGGTGAGGATTGAAACCCATGGGATGAACTGGAGAAGCTCATGAGTATTCATTCAAACTAAGATAAACCTGGACAGTAGAAACTAAAGCTGAAAGTATTCACTGATTAACTAGATCAGAAAAAGAGCTAGAAGGCTGCTTTACTGGCAAGCCTACCAGCTCTGTTGCTGTGTTGCTGTAAAACTGTCTAGGACTCTTCCTAATGCCTAGTTGCTGTGGCCAATTGATGCATATCATATCTGGTTAAATAAAAAGTCAACATTCTTGCATCTGCACAGCAGTTTAGTTCAAAATTTTAGTTTTGACAGGCCCCAAAATGTAGCACGAGTTGTAATAATATAGATGTGTGTAATTTGGCTTTGTAAAACAGATGACATGGCTTGCTTGATGTGGAACTGTTTATGGCCAATGCAGCAAGACTTATTAAATCCCTAAGTCCTGTATGTGTGTGTGTGTCACCTGGCAGATGTGCTGTGCACTGGAATGTGCAATTGGGTCAGTGGCCCCTGTGGGTGATACAGTGTGGTGCCACGCAGAGTGTTTTGTCTTTTTGAATCTTGAGAGCAGTTCTGTTGGCCTTGAAAGCTCTCTGGTCACTGCAGGCACTGTGCCTGCCAGGAGGAAATGTGCTGCAATTGCTCCCTTGACCACCCACTCCAAAGAAGCCAAGAACACATTCCATTGCTTCTCAATGTCCAAAATGGACTGTCCCAATATGAACACATTTTAGAGAGTGAAAAGAAAATGGGGAAAAACTTGCAGGAATTGCCTTGTTGCAAAAGCTAAAAACACTCTTGAGTGAATAAATCCTTTTTTGTTCAGAGGCTCTTGCGTAATTGAACATGGAATGTAGAGCCTCCTCTCCCATGCTCCTTTAACAGGCTGGGGCTGCATTTGTGGACCCAGACCGTACGACCCCCACCGCCCTCCTGAATGATACGCTTACACATGTTGTTGAATAACAAAGATTATATTTTGGTTATATCTTCAGAAAACATGGGTTAGATACAGGTTAGTAAATACATGTTTTTTTGGCAATAAATGGCCACAACTTGCAAGCTGAATGGTTGGCGGCAATGCATGGGTCGTGACCTATCCTTGTGCCCACCCATGTGGGCCAAGGTCACCTGTTGAGCCATACCGACTCCCTGGAGGAGAGAGATGATGGCCGAGCCGTCCACTCGACTCCTTCTCCTCCCCTGTAAACAAACGGTTAATCACGGGGGAAGGGCGGGGTCTCCCTTGAACTTGATCTAGTGCTTGAACTTGCACTTGATGGAGACCCCTAGACCTCATGGCCTATCACGACCCATGACATCCACCATCAAGACTTTCCTCCCTGGGAACGCCTTCCGCCAACCATCCTCCTTATCAACAGGCAGCCCTATAGGCCAGCCGAGGGCCCTTGCCCAGTAGGTAACATCCGCCCGGGCCGTATGTATGCTGCGTAAGCTCTGGACCTCCATCGGCCCAGCTTCATGATGGCATCTGCTGACAAGCCCCCATTTGCTGCCATAGTGGTGGCCCCTATCCGGAAGGAATGACTGCCAAATTCTTCTGCAGGCAGCCCCATCTGGGCCAAGGCCTTCTTCAGCACACCCATGAATTGATACCTAGTGAGCGGTAGCCCATCTTGATGTTGGAACAGAGGGTCCCTCGAGACTCCACTTGCCCGTACAAACTCCTGCATGCAAGTAACCAGGCATGGGGAGGAACCCCCTATCTTTTGCAGGCGGAGAGTGGCCCCACGGCCGCGCTGGTCCACGTTCGATCGGCGTATGCACAGAGTGATGTCCTTGCCCGTGATCTTCACGTCGCACATCTGCAATGCCCTGCCAGACATGTCCCGCTTGGAGAGCCTCCCCTACTCTCAGTGCCCCAAAGAATGCCATAGTGTATGCCGTTCTGAAGAGCAATGCCTCGTAAGTGGAGTGGCAAATGGATGACAGCAACTTTGCCATCTGGGAAAGCATCTCATAGGACAGAGGCCGCCTCAAGTCCATTGCCCGTGGTGCTGCCTGTCTCCAGCCCTCCAGAGCCTTCCTTACCATGAAGGTGTCTCAGGGGTCCCCCTGGCCAGCTGTTTTGCTGAAGAAGGAAATGCTTGCCACATGGCCTGCAATTGTCCTGGATGCCAAGCCTTTCTCCTTCAGTGCAGCCAGGTAGTGCAAGACCTCTCGCTCTGATGCCGGCCACGATGCTCCATATCCCTGCTGCCTGCGGAATGCCATGAATTGGGAGGCGGCTCTCTTGTAGTTGGCTTGTGTTGAAGGCGCCAACGAGCCTGCCACTCCCTGGATCACTATGTGTTCCCAAGGTTCCAGAGGTCTGCCGGGAAGGGGGGCACCATCTCGTCGGCGTTCGGGGCCAACAGGCGGAACCGCTCCTCCTGAAATCGAGACAATGCATCCGCGATCTCGTTATCCACGCCCGGGATGTGCTGGGCATGAAAAGTGATGTTGGCCTCGAGGCAGACCAGCACGAACCGGCGTACCAGTCTCATGACCCTTTCAGACCTGGAGGACTGCCTGTTGATAATCCTAACCACTGCCTGATTGTCACACCAGAAACAGACCCTCTTGTCCTTAAAATCCTCTCCCCAGATCATGATGGCCACCAGGATGGGAAAAAATTCCAGGAATGTGAGGTCCCTGGCAATACCTGAGGCTGCCCATGCCTGGGGCCACGGCTGAGCGCACCAATGGCCGTTGTAATACACCCTGAAACCCAAGCTGCCTGCCGCATCGGAGTGCACCTGCAGGCTGCCCTCCAAGTCCAATCACCCTTGCCAGGCAGAGACTCCGTTGTAGTGGTCCAGGAAATCCAACCACACCCCCATGTCATCCTTGACCCCTTTTGTCAAACGGATGCAGTGGTGTTGTGCCCTTACTCTCCCGGTGAGCCACGCAATGCGGGCACAAAAAGCCCTCCCTGGGGAAACCACCCTGCATGCAAAATTCAGATGCCCCAGCAGCGATTGGACTTCCTTCAGCGTGGCTTTCTCCCTCTGCCGGAGGGTGTCCAGCATGTCCCTCAATCCCCTGATCTTGTCGTCGGGCAGCCTGGACACTCCTGCCACAGAATCTAGCTGTATTCCCAGATACACCAGGGACATGGTGGGGCCCACCGTCTTATCCGGTGCCAGAGGAACTCCGAGTTCGTCCGCCAGAACCTGGAAGGAAGAGAGCAAGAACCCACATTTCTCCCCCCCCCCAGCAGGACCCATCATGAGGAAGTCATCCAGGTAGTGTGTGACAAAGGGGGATCCCACCCTGTGCTGCAGCACCCACTCAAGGAATGTGCTGAAAGCTTCAAAGGCTGCGCAGCTGATGGAGCAACCCATGGGCAACGCCATGTCATAATACCACTTATCACAGAATTTGAAACCCAGCAGGTGCACTGGTCGTCTGGGTGCACAGGTAACAACCTGAATGCCGATTGGATGTCACACTTGGCCATGAGGGCACCATGGCTGCAATTCTGCAAGAGCCGGACTGTGTAGTCCAATGATGCGTATCGAACTGTGCACAGTTCCTGCGGGATAGCATCATTGACCGAAGCACCCTTCGGATATGATAAGTGGTGTATGAGACGGAATTCCCCAGACGCCTTTTTTGGGACCACCCCCAGTGGCGAAACTCGCAAATTGGGCATGGGAGGCTGATCAAACGGGCCAGCTATGCGACCCGCCTCCAGCTCCTTCCCAATCTTGCAAGCCAGCACTTCCGGCAGCTGTGCCGCCAATTTGAGGTTGCCCGAAATGGATGCCTCCCTCGGACCCTGGAAAGGTATGTGAAAGCCAACTTTGAAGCCCGCGGCGAGGTAAGCCGCTGCCTCTTTCTTGTGGTATGTTGCCAGAAGTGGTTGCATGGCCTCCAGCTTGATGGGAGCTGCTGCCATGTGCCCCAACCCCCCTGTCCTGGGGGGCCCCTCACTTCGCTGAGCTGCTGCTGGTGCCGCTGCCTGACCCTGCGTCCTTCCTGGCACCTCTTGAGGCAGGGTGGCTGTTCTGAAAGGTCTGGCTGCCACCACCCTGCCGAGAACAATTGACCTTCGGATGTCCACCCCTGCAGCTGTCGCAGGAGTGGTCAAACCGGCACTTATACCGAGAGCACTTACCCTCATTGTACTCCCAGCACACTGGCTTCTTCCCATCCTTCTTGCGACTGGGCTTTGGAGGATCACCCTTTTCACGCCTGCCTGGCCCAGTGGCCTGAAGCCAAGTGGGGTAGTCAATGGTCTCCCATCTGTACATGGGGGACCTGGAGGCTTTCTTTCTGAACTCAAAGTCATACATGATGGCATTGGCATCCCCTGTCTGAGAGCGTATCCTGATCACCTGTC
Organism: Gambelia wislizenii; assembly: GCA_030847615.1. Classification (NCBI taxonomy): domain Eukaryota; kingdom Metazoa; phylum Chordata; class Lepidosauria; order Squamata; family Crotaphytidae; genus Gambelia; species Gambelia wislizenii. The sequence goes on from JAUMIR010000001.1 coordinate 366,881,781, forward strand.
GAAGGTGGTTGATCAGGTGCCAGGCCCGCTCTGGGAAAACCAGAGCCACTACCCCCATGAAGACCGCATAGCCACTGAGCCAGTTGGCAAAAGTGCGCTCCACAGTCTCTGAGTTGTCTTTGTCGCGCTCCTTCCTGTCACTTTGATGAACCCTCGCCTCCTCCCCTGGGGGGGTGCCAAAGAGAAGATGTCAACGTAATAGCCCTGCAAGATCTTGGAACGCACTTTGTGACCCAAGTGGCCCCCTGGGGGGTCCTCTTTTGATTTGGCTTCCCGCAGCTCCTCGCCCTCAAGATTGCCTCCCCCCACCATCCGCTCTTCGCTGGCCTTTTGCCTGGCTTTTCTGAGCCGGAGGGCCTACCCCGGCAGACCCAGTTTGAAAGACCCTTTCCTCCAGTACCTGTACTTGTCTTTGTCGGAAGACTCACCCGATGAAGAGCCGGAACGTGACCTCCTGCGCTTCCTCCTAGGGCTGTGTCTGCCTCTCGATCTGCTGCGCTTACGTGATGCCAAACCACGTGATTTGGACCGCCCAGAGTCCCTGGAACCACTCCTCCCTCTGGATCTGGATCGTCCAGATCTCCTGCCGCTGCTGGATGTGCTGGGTTCAGAGCTCACCGCCATGGGCAGCATCCGGACCTCCTCATGCGCCGTGGTAGGGGGTTCCCTGTCCCTGTCCATCTTCTGGACCAGGATGGCTAACACCCCCATAACGTCCCCTATGGTAGGTGCCGGAGCCCCAAATGCCTCAATTCGGGAGTGGTGGACCTCCACTGGCGCCGACTGGGAAGGTGGCCAGGTTACACCATTGCTGAGCCCAGGCTCACAAGCCGGCAGCCCATCCCCCCCATCCCCCACTGATGGCTCCTCTCCTACCAGGGGTTGTTCTTCCGCCGGGGGCTGGTGGTCCTGCAGGTAGCAGAGGTTTGCTGTGCATTTGGGTCCCATCTCCCCGCCCAGGCTTTGGAGGTATGTGTGATGTGACTCATGGTCAAGATGTCACTATTTCATGCACAGGGCACTCAAAACATAATTGTTTATTTTGCGCTGACCACCATCCTGCTGTCCGAACCCTGTAAAACAAAATTGATGCCTCCAATGCATGAAGATTGTGCTGTTCTCTGTGGCACTAGCCCAACCTGCCTGCTGGAGCAGTGTGCTGCCTCCTCCCCTCCCCAGGCTAGGGGCTGCCTGCCAGAGGGAGGGTATGGGGGGTAGATGCCCCCATGCCTGCGAACCTGGCGACCCCCCATCCCTTCCTGCTGTAGTTGTTGGGGGGATGCCAGCCTGATTGCCTCCTGGTGCTTGTGTTATGGCTGTGTCATGGTTGCTTCCCCCTTTTTTTAGAGTGGGGGGGTGGCTGCCGGGCCATCCTGCACCCAAACCTCTTTTCTGAGGCCCCCCTCCTTTGAGGTGCCCCTGGGGGGAGGGGGCAGCCAGCCATAGCACTCCCTGGTGGCTGGTGCCTGCCCCAGCAGACCCCCCCACTCGCGCCCCCTTTGGGGGGGCTGGGCCTCATCACCCCCCAAGGCACCTGAAATGAGAGGAGGAGGGGGAGTCCCCCGCCCCATGCCCTCCCCAGGATGTGCAGAGGAGGGAGGGGGGGTGCTGTCATGCCCTGGCTGCCCATTTTTTTCCCCTGCCCACCCCTCCGCGATGGGTCCGAGCACCGGATCCCCACTGGCCCTGATCCCCGCCATGCCCAGAGGGGGGGTGCCCCGCAGAGGGAAGGGTGGCACACAGCCTGCGGCCGCATCGCAACCACCCCGATCCTCCCCCCAGACAGCCGCCACCTGCACGGATCGGGCCCACTTCCCACCCCGCCGGCCACCCTGCCGTGTCCGGGGGGGAAGGGTGCACCCTCCAGGTGGGCAGGGGGGGCTCCTGCTCTCCTGCTGAGCCCAGGCTGCCCACAGGCCCGGTGCCGGCTGCCCATGCCGTGGCAGAGACCGTGGCTTCTCCCTCCCAGCCCTACACCCAGAGGGGGGTCCTGGTAGGAAGGGGGGTGGAGCACTGCCCATCTTCGGGCTCCGCCACCCCCGACGTCCCGCTCTTCGGCTCTCCAGAGCCAAAAGGGGTGGAGAGGCGACGAAGCAGGCTTTTATCTGCTCCATCGCCTCCTCCTCCTGACATCATCCAGCCGCGCCATAGGCCGGCTGGATGTCTTGTTTTGCCTGGCGGCCGCAGGCCAATTAAAGGCCAACAGGCCTTGCCCAATTGGCCGGCCACTACTGCCCTGCCCTTTCCGGCCTCCAGGCAGCCTGGGAAGAGGAAGGAAAGATGGCGGCCGCCAAGGGATGACCATGTGGTCCCCCAGCCCCCCCGCCCTGTTGGGCCGGGGGGGCGCATCGGAGGGCTTCTTTAGGGGCGCTGGCTGGGCCGCAAAAAGGCCCGCCGACAACCAGCAGGCCCCCTTGTCATGGGATCCATTGGGGGGTGAGGTACAACTTCCAAAATGCCCAGCTAGTTATAGAAATGTTTCTATATTGATGTGTTGTCTCTCACTGGAACTATGTAGAGTACGTAGCAACAGAACAGCTTGATCAGTGCTTCTTTTTTATTATTATTATATTTTAAAATACACATTATACAAATTAAACATAAAAATAAACCTTCCTATTCATCTGCATTTGAACTTGTGACATGCCCATTTTTGATTTTCATTACTAGCATCTGCTTACGATACTACACAATTGTATGTAGATACAGAATATACAGTATATAACCTTATTTCTCTTCATTATTATTTTCATTTTCCCCGTTATCTCCAACAGAAGACTATGAACATCATTTCTTTTCTTATGAAAACATTACCCACTTAATCTGTAAACCATGTAACTGCATACTCTCCCCAGTCTGTTTTCCAAAATTCAATTAAGCTTTTCCATTCTTTCCTGGAAGTACCTATTGTTTTATGTTTAATCCAACACGTAAGTTGATCCATTTGTGTCATTTCAAAGAGCTTAAACTTCCATTCTTCCACACTTGGTATTTCTTTCTGTTTCCAATATCTGGCATAGGTGATTCTTGCTGTGGTGGTCATGTATAATATCATTGTTTTAAATTCTCTAGGAAACTCTTTATCAACTATATTTAACAAATACAATTTTGGTTTTGGTTTTAATGTAAAATTCACTTCCAATATTTTTCTTATCAAGTTACTTATATTAACCCAATATTTTTTTTGCTACACTACATGACCACCAAAGGACTTCCTGAAACAACATCTCAGGCTCGGCCAAATTGATCTCCAACAATGGTCTGCCCTGGCCTCACATCGGGAGACATGGAGACGCACTATCCATAATGCTGCAGCCTTATTTGAGAACTCATGCCAAACAAGTCTTGAAGAGAAACGACAATGCAGAAAGAATCACAACCCAGAAACATCACCCAAGTAGACCTTCTGCTGTGCTTTCTGCTACCTGACTTGTTTATCTCGGATTGGCCTTTTTAGTCATCAGCGCACTTGCAGAAAGCGCAGGATGAGTCCTTCCTGAATCTTCATTTGCGAAGAAAAGCCAGAGAGAGACATGACCACCACATATGGTACAAGGAGCCGTTCCTGTCCCCACATTTCCAACAATTATGTCTGTTCTCTTTATATATTTTCACTAATCTTTGAGGTATCATGTACCATCTAAATAGTATTTTATAACAATTTTCCCTTAGTTCTGTACATGGAGAAAATTTCATATTCTTTTCCAATATCTGTTCCCATTCTTCTAGATTAATATTACGTCCGATGTTCTGAGACCACTTAATCATGTATTCTTTTACCATTTCCTGCTCTAGATAGAATTTAAGTAACAACTTATATGCCTTTGATATTGTGAATTCCTTTTTGTCCATTATCAGTATATCAAGCTCTGTTTTATCTTGTTCTATTCTCAATAATTTCCTACCCATTTTATACCTTTCTGTAATCTGACGATATTGGAACCAATTGCAAATTTTTTGGTCCTCCTCTAACACTTCCCTTGTTTTCATCCAGATGACCCCTTTCTGCGGTTTTATTAGATCTTTGTAATTCTACAATTTCCCCTCATGTATTATTTCTGTGTGCTGAAAAGCTTCCTGGGGGGAAACCCACATTGGTAACTTATTATATATTTTTGTTTTTACTACCTTCCATGTTTTTAAAAGGGCATTTCTGATGAAGTGGGTACTGAAATTTTTATCAATTTTGTCTTTTTCATACCAAAGATATGCATGAGGTCCAAATCTTAAATTTTGACCCATCTAGAGTTATTGACCTGTCATTGTTCAGTGTAAACCAGTTGTAAAGCCAGACCATAGCCCATACGTAATAATATAGTTTTAAATTGGGTAGACCTAATCCTCCTCTTTCTTTCTCATCTTATAATATCTTTCATCTTCCCTTTGGTTTTTTATTTTGCCATATAAATCTAGAAAGATCTTTATTCCACGCTTTCAACAATTTGGTATTACTTAGTACTGGTAAGTTTTGGAATAGGAAAAGCATTTTCAATAAGATGTTCATTTTCACCGCTGATATTCTCTGTAAAAGGGACAAGTTTAGTTGTTTCCACTTCTCCAAATCTTTTCTTAGTTCATTCCAACTGTTCTTATAGTTATTGTCCACTAGATCCATATTGTTCTTAGTAATTATTATTCCTAAATATTTAATTTTTTTCTCTGTCTTAAAATTAGATTGTTCTCTCAATTTTTCTTCTTTTTTATCTAAATTCTTTGTTAACATTACCATTTTTTTTCTTTGTTAATCTTAAACCCAGATACACTGCCATAGTCTTCTAAGATGTCCAGTAACTTTTTGATAGATTCTAATGGCTCTTCTAAGGATATGGCCAAGTCATCTGCAAAAGCACATATTTTGAATACTTTTTTTTATTCTTACCCCTTGTATCTTATCCTCCAGCCTTATTTTTCTGCATAATATCTCCAGAACCATTATAAAAAGCAACGGAGAAAGGGGACAGCCCGGCCTTACCCCATTTTCCATTTTTATTACAGAAGTTTTCTGACCATTAACTATGATTTGAGCTGTTTGATATTTGTAGATAGCTTTGATCCCATTTATATAGTTCCTACCTATGTCTAATTTGTTTGACACTGCTTGCATTGCATAAATTACCAATTCACGCTGTCAAATGCTTTTTCCACATCCAAAAATATTAATGTCAATTTTTTATCTGGATGTTTATCAAAGTATTCGATCAAATTCAGACTTTTTCTTGTGTTACTTCTCAGATGTCTCTTAGGCAACAATCCTGTTTGGTCATTATGAATTCATTCTTTCAATATTGTTTTCAGTCTTTCAGCCAAAATGGTCGCGGATATCTTGTAAATATTCAGCAGCGAAATCGGTCTATAATTCTTCATTTCGTCAGGATCCTTATTTTCTTTACGTATTAAAGCGATGTTTGCATTCTTCCATGATAATGGTATATTCCCTTCTAATATTATCTTATTGAATGTTCTTAATAATGGTTCCTTCAATTCTTTTTCAAAGGTCTTGTAATAGCTTGCCGGAAAGCCATCTGGACCAGGGTTCTTCCCATTCTTTAAAGTTCTAATCACACTTTCTAATTCTGCTATTGTTATTTGTTTGTTTAATTCTTCTCTTTGTGCTCTGCTTATTTTTGGAATATGTTGTTCATTTAGATATTTTTCTATCTTTTCTTTTTTCCCTTCATTTAAAGGTGTTTCCTTAAATAGTTCCCTGTCATAATCTTGAAAGCTTTTCCTAATGCTCTCTTGATTTGTTTGTGTTTTACTCTTTTTCTTTATTTTCAAAATTTGCTGCTTTTCTTGGTCCTTGTGTAATTTGAATGCGAGCCATCTTCCAATTTTATTTCCACTTTCAAAATATCTTTGCTTTGCATATCTTATTTTTTTTCTATTTCTTGTGCAGTTTCCATTTTCATTTGTTCTTGTATTATTTTTATTTCCTTCATCAATTTAGAGTTTGATGGATCCTCTTTAAGTTCTTTCTCTTTATCTTGTAGTGATTCTTGTAATTTTTGCATTTTCCCTTGTATTCTTTTATTTCTCTCCCAATTTATTTGCATGAGCAACCCCTTATCACAGCTTTACTTGCATCCCAGATATTATGCATTGCTACGTCTTCTTCTCTGTTTTCTTTAAAATAGTTTTTTAAAGCTTCCTTCACTTTCTTTTGCACTTTTTCATCCTGTAGTAATGTTTCTTTCAGTCTCCAACTATATTCTCTTTTTATGCTCTTGATATTTATGATATTTATGATCAGATGGTGTTCTTGGTAATATCTGCATCTCTCTCTCTGGCTTTTCTTTGCAAACGAAGATTCAGGAAGGACTCATCCTGCGCTTTCTGCAAGTGCGCTGATGACTAAAAAGGCCAATGCAAGATAAACAAGTCCGGTTGCAGAAAGCACAGCAGAAGGTCTCCTTGGGTGATGTTTCCGGGTTGTGATTCTTTCTGCATTGTCGTTTCTCTATCTCCATACTATTTAGATATTTTGCTATATTTTTGATAACAAGAACATGTCTATCTGTGAGAAGGATTTAGCTTGATCAGTGCTTCTTGAAGCCAAGTGAGTGACAGTGCTGATCATGTCCAGATTGCACTACACACAGAAGTGTAATTCCTATAATCTCCAGGGAGATTCTTCCTTTGGAAATTAATTGATTTCTATATTTTATTACACACACACTAATTTTCCGGGGTGACTTAGAAAAAATAATAATAAAAAAGTTAAAATAATTTAAAAAATAATAAAACAGGTAAAATGTAAATACATGCTGTTGGTGCTACTTACTACTACTATTATGCTAAAGTCACAGGAGAAAAGTTGGTAGGATTAAATGGGAAACTAAAAACCTGAGGTATTTTAGAAAGAAGTCTCAGTCTGATACTGAAAGGATAATAAAGATGACACTGTGCAAAACTTTCTGTTGAGACTATTCCACAACTGAGGTGCCCAAAACCACTACTTCAGCTCAGATGGTGAGGGCACAGATGATCCTCCATTCTAAATATCTTAATCTAGGCAAGTACATACAGAAAGGCCTTTTGTCACGTACAGTTGCCTTAAGCCAAAAAGAGCTTTCAGGCTTGAATAGGAGAGGGGACCCCGTAATTCTATCAGCGGCCACCCCCGCCTCACTAATGTTCTGCAAAATACCCTTTTTGCTAATATAGGATTGCTTGCTTACAGTAAGAGATTTCTGTAGAAGAGCTCCACTTTTCCACTCTCTCTCCACATGCCTTATAAAAGTGTGTGTGTATAGCATCTCATCTCCTTCAGTAACTTGCCACTGAGTTACAGGGTCAGGTGGGGCAAAAGCAATGGATGGAGGCAGCTAGAAGATCTCTAGGGGTATCAGATCCTACTCAGGAGTAGGAGGGAGACTGCTTACAGAGGGTTTGGCATTGCCTTTTTGTGAAGCTGAGAGAGTTTGACTTTCTAAGGTCAGTCAGTGGGTTTCTGTGGCTAAAGGGAGGATTTGACTCTTCCAGAGTCCTAGTCCCACACCCATGCTGGTTTCCTCCCCAACCAAGAAACCCAAGCAATAATCCTTGGCAGTTTCTCAGCCTTCCCGAAATGGTTCTGGGGTCTGTCAGGGGGCTGCAATCAGGAGAGGAACCCCCTCCTGGTTAATCTGGAATCTGCTGGATTCTGCCCAGAGGCAATGGGCCTCCATATATCAGTTGCTGGGCAATGTGATCAGGAGGGTGCTGTTGCACTGTCGTTTTCCCTCAGGTTTTGGGAACAGAATGCTAGATCTTGGATTTGATCTAGCAGAGCTTTAAAAAAAAATCTTTGTGTCTGAGGGCAGTTGAATCATTTTAATCTTCCCAGAATATATTTAGCTTGGATGAATAGCCTCCCCTTGGAATTGTTTTCATGCCCTGTTAATTAATTCAAAAGTTTAGTATAACACTTCCCCCCTTTAGGGCAATTCTTGCTTATTGTGCAATGCAAGAAGAGGACGTTTGATCATTTGGACAGCACCTTTGTGGTTGGTTATAGCATCTCATCTCCCATGGGAGGAGGAGGGAAAGTTTCTGCAGAATCAGAAGTAGGAAAAGGGCAAATTAAACCCCTCAGTGATTTCTCACTAAGTTACTGAATCTTGGGGCACAGACCATTAGTGGGTGGTGGCAGCTGACAGAAAGTGGGGGCCTCCCTCTCATACTTAAGAGCAGGAGATGGGATTGAACTCAGAACAGGGAGAGTCTTGCATGTTATCTTCTTTCTCCAGACTGGAAACTCTCAAGTCTTAAACAGAGGCTGGATGGCCATCTGTTGGGGATGTTTTGATCGTGATTTCCTGTGTGGCAAGGGGTTGGACTGGATGGTCCTCGTGGTCTCTTCCAACTCTGCAATTCTACGATTCTATTTGGCAGTTAGCTTTATCCAGAAAACGTAATCTGTTTGCGATAATAAATATCTCTTGTTGAATCTCTATTTTGTGTGCAATTCTATACTGATTTGTGAATGAGGGGAAGACAACTTCCATTTGGAAATGCATCTGGAAGAACGCCCCACTATCCCTCTTTGAATTCTTACACATGTGCATAGTATTCATGTTGCTATCCTCTATTCCTGTGGTTCTCTGGACCAAGACTCTAGAATTTTGATAATGTGGACTGTTTTGATTCAAAGCTGCAAGCCCATTACAAGTATGGGTTGTAAAAGTCACAGGGGAAGGGAAACGGCTTTAAAGCCCAAGAGTAGCATGTCCTGCCTTGCCTTATTGCATGACATCGGTGTTCTTCAGCTATTCTCTGTTCTGGTCCTGTGGGAGATGGTGGTAAAGGGCAAGTCTTTGTGCTAACGGATTTTTCCAGTTAGCAAAAAGACGTGCGTTTACCACTGTCTTCTACGGGACTAAGAACAGCGGAAGGACACAGATGTTATGTGATAATGCAAGGCGGGATGTGTCATTCTCGAGCTTTAAAGTTTCCTTCCCTTGTGCAATAAGGCTCACAAATGCTCTGTCCTGGTCAAGAAGAGATGACGTGCTTGCATTATCCTGCCAATATTTTAACAGGAATTCTAAGTACTATCCTTATGGACCATTACTAACACTGTGTATGTGCCTTCAAGTTGCCTGTCAGCCTATGGTGACCCCACAAATTTCATGATGTTTTTTAAAGCAAGAAATAGAGGTGGTTTTGCCAGTTCCTTCCTCTGAAATATAGCCTACAACACCTGGTCTTTGTTGGCAGTCTCCTATCCAAGTACTAACCAGGGCTGATTCTGCTTAGCGTCCAAGATCAGACAGGATCTGGTGCCTTTAGGGTATTTAGGTGGCACTCTAAACACTAGGTAGTCTGATTTTATTGACCAGGAAGATAGCTCACATCCTAGAGTTAGGCTGATAAAGCTTCAAGAGCAATGGGTGGGGCTTTTGATAAATTCCCTTGGTGTGTTTTATGATCTGCAAAAAGAGCTTCTGATTTTCTAAACCTGATGTCAATGAAATCTCAAGGTGTTTCCAGATCCAGAAATAAAGGTCCCACTTGATCAAGTTCGTTAATTACTGTGAGCATATGTATATGGAACTTGGTTAAAAATATGCTGAGAAAAATTCCTTTAAACTTGTTGAGAAATAGCACAGCCTGTTCAGAAATAAGCCCAGCTGTCATCAAGAGGAATTGTAGTGAGTTGTGTGCATATTCATGCGTGTGTCTGTAGGATTGCAGCTTTAGATTAAGAAAACCTACCCGAGAGTTAAATACCATTGAATTTAGTGGGACTTGCTGCTTAGTAGACATAGAATAATAGAATTGCAGAGTTGGAAGAGACCACGAGGGCCATCCAGTCCAACCCCCTGCCATGCAGGAAATCTTGATCAAAGCATCCCCGACAGATGGCCATCCAGCCTCTGTTTAAAGACCTCCAAGGAAGGAGACCCCACCATGCTCCGAGGGAGTGTGTTCCACTGCCAAACTGCTCTTACTGTCAAAAAGTTCCTCCTAATGTTGAGGTGGAATCTCTGTTGCTGGAGCTTGCATCCATTGCTCCGAGTTCCAGTCTCTGGAGCAGCAGAAAACAAGCCTGCTCCATCCTCAACATGACACCCCTTGAAATACTTAAACAGGGCTACCGTATCACCCCATAACCGTCTTTTTTTCCAGGCTAAACATACCCAGCTCCCTAAGTCTTTCCTCATAAGGCATGGTTTCCAGACCTTTCACCATTTTAGTCACCCTCCTCTGGATATGCCCCAATTTGTCAATATTCTTTTTGAATTGTGGTGCCCAGAACTGGACACAGTATTCTAGGTGAGGCCTGACCAAGGCAGAATAGAGTGGCACTATTACTTCCCTTGATCTAGACACTATACTTCTATTGATGCAGCCCAAAATCGCATTGGCCTTTATAGCTGCCGCATCACACTGTTGACTCATGTTCAACTTGTGGTCTACTAGGACTCCTAGGTCTCCCCCATCCTATATCTATGCATTTCATTTTTCCGCCCTAAGTGCAGTACCTTACATTTCTCTGTATCGAATTTCATTTTGTTAGCTTTGGCCCAGCTCTCCAGTCTATCCAGGTCATTTTGAATGTTGATACTGTCCTCTAGGGTATTAGCTACTCCTCCTAATTTGGTCTCATCTGCAAATTTGATAAGTATGCCCCTAATTCCCTAATCCAAGTCATTGATAAAGATGTTGAATAGCACTGGGCCCAGGACAGAACCCTGTGGCACCCCACTGGTCACATCTTTCCAAGAGGAAGAGGAGCCACTGCTAAGCACTCTTTGGGTTCGACAGGTCAACCCATTACAAATCCATTGAACAATTAACTTGTCTAGCCCACATTTTACAAGCTTGTTTGCAAGAATGTCATGGGGAACCTTATCAAAGGCCTTACTGAAATCAAGGTATGTGATATCCACAGCGTTCCCTTCATCTACCAAGCTGGTAATTTTATCAAAAAAAGAGATCAGATTAGTCTGGCATGACTTGTTTCTCTGAAACCCATGCTGACTTTTTGTGATTATGGCATTGCCTTCTAAATGTTCACAGACTCTCTGTTTAATGATCTGCTCTAGAATCTTCCCTGGTATTGATGTCAGACTAACTGGACGATAATTGTTGGGATGTTCCTTTTCCCCCTTTTTGAAAATGGGGACAATGTTTGCCCTCCTCCAGTCTGCTGGGACTTCTCCTGTTCTCCAGGAGTTCTCAAAGATTATTGCCAATGGCTCTGAGATTACATTTGCCAGCTCTTTTAATACTCTGGGATGTAGTTCATCTGGTCCCGGAGATTTAAATTCATTTAGATTAGGAAGGTATTCCTGTACTACCTCTTTGCTTATTCTGTGCTGGATTTCTCCTATTGTGTCCTTTGTTCCTTTATCCTCAGGTTGGTCCCCCTTTTCCTTTTCTGAAAACACTGAGGCAAAGAAGGTGTTGAGTAATTCTGCCTTTTCTCTGTCTCCTGTTAGCATTTTGCCATCTTCTCCGCGTAGTGGCCCTACCATTTCCTTCCTCCTCCTTTTGCTGAGGACATACCCCCCCCCAAAAAACCCTTTTTATTGTTCTTAACCTCTCTAGCAAGCCTGAGCTCATTCTGCACTTTAGCTTTTCTGACTTTACTCCTACACGTGTTCGTTATCTGTTTGAATTCTTCTTTGGTGATTTCCCCCTTTTCCCATTTCCTATACATGTTCCGTTTAAAACTTAGCTCCGTTGAAAGTTCTTTAGTCATCCATCCTGGTTTTTTGAGACACATCCCATTTTTCTTCCTCAATGGTACTGTTTGAAATTGTGCCTTCAGTATCTCCCTTTTGAGAAAGTCCCATCCGTCTTGAGGTCTCTTCTCTTTTAGTATTCCTGACCATGGGATCACCCCCAGTATTTCCCTGAGTTTATTGAAATCAGCTCTCCTAAAGTGTAGGATGCGTGTCTGACTATGCCTGGCTTCTCCTTTCCATTGTATAACAAACTCCAGGAGAACATGATCACTCTCCCCTAAGGATCCCACCACTTGCACCCCATTAACCAGGTCATCCCTGTTGGTTAGGATCAGATCTAAAATAGCTGACCTCCTTGTTGCCTCCTCCACCTTTTGGACCATGAAATTGTCTTCCAGGCAAGTAAGGAATTTGCTAGACCTTGAAGTTTTGGTTGAGTTAGATTTCCAGCAAATACAGTATAAGGATAGTTGAAGTCCCCCATCACTACTACATCTCTCCTTTCTGCATGTGTGTTCATATGTTCTAGAAAGGCATCATCCAATTCCTCCATCTGACTTGGGGGTCTGTAGTAGAGTCCCACAATAACATCCGTGTTGTTTCCCTCCCCTTTAATTTTTATCCAGATGCTCTCCACCTGGCTTCCAGTATTGATGTCATGGATCTCTTCTGTGGTATAAATATCCCTGACATATAATGTTATTCCTCCTCCTTTCCTGTTTGGCCTGTTTCTCCTATAAAGGTTATACCCCTCTATTCCTACATTCCAATCATGCGACTCATCCCACCAGGTTTCAGTAATGCCTATTATATCATATTTGTTTTGTAGTGCTAGGAGTTTGAGTTCATCTTGCTTATTTCCCATGCTCTGTTTTCTTGCTTATTTCCCATGCTTATTTCCCATGCTTAGGATTGAACTAGTACCAAAATAAAAATGAACACTTCCAGTTAATTTACTGGTTCTGTGGCAGGGTTGGATGATATCAGATTAAAGCTGCAATAAACCCTCATGATTGGTCATGGAGACTTGGGCTGATGGGTCCTGCAGTCCAAATTCTGGAGAGCCATATAATTCCCACCCATACTCTACAGAACAAAATATACAGCCAGCATTCCTTGAGCTAGGTATGTACTTCCTTTTTTAAAAAAAACCCTGCTATTGCAACAGCCATAGCAGACCAAAGTCAGTCCTCCCTATACTGTCCTACTTCTGAGTACAGTAGGGGGAATCGTAGCAGAACACATGTTTACATGATTCCCTTTTCCCTTCTTGAAAAGCCCCTCATATGAAATTCTGAAAAAATGGTATGTCAGGGGAAAGCTAAGCTATTTTTCTGAACAACTAGTTTTCCATTTTTAATGTTGTTTTTTTAACATGGGAGAATATTAAAATATAGTTCTCCATCTGCACTAGTATAGTTCCAGAAGGACTATATCACATGCTATTTCTGTACATATGAACCTAGCTGGCCTGAAGTTCTGGAATCTGAGGGGGTTTTCTTGGTAATTTTAAAAACATGTTGTGTATGTCAGTTCTTAAGAGCAACAGTTACTTGGCCTCCCTGAACCCATTTCAGTTTAATATATTGCTAGATGGAACTCATGCCTTCAATAAAAGTGTATGAAGAGAAACGACAACGCAGAAAGAATCACAACCCGGAAACATCACCCAAGGAAACCTTCTGCTGTGCTTTCTGCAACCAGACTTGTCTATCTCAGATTGGCCTTTTTAGTCATCAGTTCACTTGCAGAAAGCGCAGGATGAATTCTTCCTGAATCTTTGTTTGTGAAGAAAAGCCAGAGAGATGAAAGATAGAAATAGAAAGGAGGTGGAGGGAAGAAAAGAACCAATGAATTCTGTCTTGATTCTAGTCACTTAAATTGAATTAATAGACTAGAGGAAGATGAAGCTACTTAAGGAGAAGAAATTGATACAATATTTTTTTCTATCCATTTCTTGCCTGTCACATCACTGGAGGCCTTTCAAGACGGTTCAGAAATGCAGTCTTCATGGCACAGCAGTTTTGAAGGAATGTGGTGTTGTTCATCTCATTTTATTCTCTAAGATGAAACACTGCACTTTTCCAGTAATGAAAGAGCAATGTTTTATCATGGAAATTCTGAATGAGAGACTGAGAGCTGAGTCAAGTACTGTCCAGAATCCTATATGGGAATTACATCTTCGTAAGTGGACGTATGTATGTGGGAACTGGAATCAGTCAGTTTTATAATATCTGTATCCAGTAGAGGGTCACTATTGTGTTATTATGTAGCAGAGATGGCAAGGCACCTGATGTACATTGCACACAGATGTGCATTGCGCATGGATGCACATCAGGCATTCTTGCTGGTCTCAACACACGTATTCACAATTCACTAACAGGGTTTCTTATCACCTCTGCTCCTTAGCTAAGTACAGTTGTCCTTGTCAGCAGTCAGAGACTGAACTCCTTAGAAAATGGCCAGACAACTGTCAAGTTTGTCATGCTAGCCTGACCAAGGCCAAGGAACAAGCTACAGCTGCACAAGAAGGTTACTGCAGGGCATTGCATCAGGCTATAGTGTGGGGTGCACAACAGAGTTTGGTGTGCAAAAACTGATGTAATGCACTCATATGGTTGAGGGAGCCAATGCCCTGTGAAACTGTATAAAAGAAGGCTGCATCCAGAGCACATTATCTCTTGAGGAAATCTTGTGCCTGGCGTAGCAATTTGTCCGCCTGCTGTATATATCTGTACATATTGCAACTGCTTTGAGCTTGAAGTACCTCCTACTGTTTGGATGACAATCACTCTGTGTGTGAGTATTCTTGGGAACGGGTTGCTGCTGCGTCTGCTGAGATATTTTTTGGCTTCTGCCAGGAATTGAGTGTCCTATCATCCCCCAACAGTGGTTATGGGCCCAGAGATTGCTCTCAGATAAGATAAGGCGCACTCAGAAATACTAGTATCTAGTAACCCAGATAATAGGACTCTTTTGCCTTTTTTCAGTGTTTTGGAAATTTGACTGTGAAATGGTTAAGTTTCAGTCCAGACTCTCTGCAGTAGACATTATCTTCAGGTAGCCTTGAAGAGCTGACAGCTGCCAGGTTTTGTTTGTCTTTCCTGGTCGGAAAGTTTTTGATTCCAGGCAGCACGATGGCTGAGTCTAACGTTGTCCATTTTGATAAGCTTGCAGATGGCAATTATCGGGCCTGGTGTATGTATATGCAGGCTTTATTAACTAAGGACAATTTGTGGCATGTTTTGGAGAATGGAAGTGTGGTCCCAGAGGGGTTGGAGGATGAAATTGCAGCCTTTCGTTTAGCTGATCAGAAAGCTAGAGCTGCTATCCTCTTATTACTCAGCCCATCCCAGCTGATACATGCTGCCAAAGCACAGACTCCTTTTCAGCTGTGGGAGGCTCAGAGAACAATGCACCAGAGTTCATCTTGCCTTTAAAAGATGATATGGACTAAGAGACTCTATAATACAAAGCTGTGTCCCGGGGGCTGTGTGAAAGCCCATCTGATGAAAATGAGGCAGCTGTTTCAAGAGGTTGCTAATAGAGGGGTGAATATCCCAGAGGCCCATAAATGCTACATACTCCTGGGCAGTTTAACCAATGAGTGGGACTACCTTATGTGCAGACTGCAGAGTGTCAACGAGAGTGATTTGTCCATGGATCTGGTGGCTGGACGGATTCTGGATGAGGTCCAACATAAGCAGTTCGATTCCTAACTACAAACACAGCTGGCCAGGTGTAATCAAGAGAGCACAGCACCTCCAGAGGCATGTGACGTGGAGGAGGGAGTCTGCAGCTATGTGAGACGCTGCTTCAGATGCAAGAAGCCCAGGCATTTTCAGACTGTAAAATGCCTGCACCGAACAGGAGGGGTGCTGGCCATGCTTTCGTAGCAAAGCAACACCCTGAAGGTGCTGAGAGGGTAGTGTGATTGCTGGATGAGTGGTGCAACTCATAACACAGTGAATGATTTGAGACTGTTAAGGAATATACAAAATGCTTCCATAACAAATATTTCTCTTGCAGATGGTGCTTCCAGCAAGGTGCAAAAAAATGGGCACTGCATATGTACCAGCTTTTGGTAAAGAGTTTAAAAATGTGTTATGTGCCACTAATCTAGAGAACTGTATATTAAGTATGTCCCAAATGACAACTGATGGTTACAAGGTATTATTTGAGGGAAAACACTGTACAGTAACAGACAAACACAATGTCTGTGCCAAAGGGTTGAAAAAACAGGGATTGTACTACATGTTGCCTAAAGTAAAACTAGCAAATGTGAACCCTGCAAATAATGTGCCCTTGCATGACAAGTGTGTCCATTATTATCACAGAGTAATGGGCCATGCTAGCTATAAAGGGTTGAAAGAGCTGGCAAAAGTCTGTCCTGGTTTGAACATGAAAAATTGCCCAAGGTTTTTGGAATGTGCATTGTGCAGGGAAGTAAAAGTGAAAGCTTTCCCAATTGCAAAAAGAAGCCAGTATGTCACTCAGAGACCTTTTGAGGTTGTCCATGTGGATTTAGCTGGTCCCTACAAGTCCACTGATGGGGGAAACCACTACTTCCTAGTGATTGTGGACAGACACACCAGGTATACCTATGTATACCTGCTTAAAGAGAAAAGTCAGGCTGCAGACAGGTTCCGTGGGTGGGTGAACTCTGTTGAAAGGGAATTTCCCCTTCAAGGTTGTCAGATAGGGGAGGTGAATTTTTGTAAAATAGTCTGCAGACCTGGATGCGTAGGAGGGGCATTAGGCACAAAACCACAAACCCCGTGTCTCCTGGGGAAGATGGCCTCGCAGAGAGAAAAATTGGGATGCTAAAACAAATGCAGGAGTGCATGATGGAAGATGCACAAGCCCCAGCTGGGCTATGGGTCAAAGCAGTATTGACTGCTAATTACCATATGAATAGATTATGGACATCTAGTGTCAATCAGACTCCATATTATCTATTATATGGTAGAGCACCAAACCTTAAACACCTGCGCATATTTGGCCAATATGCAAATGTCCTGGTACCCCCAAGCCTAAGGAAGCCTGGGCAGCCTAAAAGCAGAAGGCTGTGCTTCCTTGGTTATGAGGGCAATAAGTACAGATTTTCTGTTCACCCTGGAAAGGTGGTGTACTCCAGGAGTGCAAATTTTGAATTGCGCCCAGGATGGGACAGATTGCATTGCAATCAATAGGTGTTTGTTCCCTTGGGGAGGGATGTGCCAGCAACTCCCCAAAGCCCTACAAATGGAGGGGAGGTGATGTCTGATGGTGAAGCAGAAACAGAGGAAGAAAAGCCTGACACTTCCCATGCCACTCCAACACACACACCAACAACAACAAGCATTGAGCCTGACATGTTCTTAAAAAGGGAGCTTGCCACACAGAGAGGTAGTAGCACTAGCACAAGTGAAGATGAGTCAGGCAGAACTAGAGTGCTCATTACTAGGAGGTCTAGGAGGGTTAGAAAATCTCCTGACAGGTTTGTTGTCCAAGAGCCCAGATTGTGCAGTGTTCTGGCAGAGGAACCTGAGAGCTTTCAGGAACTTCTAAAGCATCCTCAGGAAGAGCAAGAAAAATGGAATGCTGCAATGGACTCTGAGTTCGAGTCATTGGTTGATAGGCAAGTGTTCCAAGTAGTTGAGAGGCCCAAAGATCAAAAGGTTGTTGGTTGCCGATGGGTGTATAAACTTAAGGACATGCCTGATGGAACACAAAAGTGTAAAGAGTGTTTAGTAGTGAAGGGTTTTTCGCAAGAGCGCTACACCAACTTTGATAAGACGTTTTCTCCCACAGTGAAGCCAGAGAGTTTGAGGATGGTGTTAGCAGTTGCAGCCAAAAGGCAAATGATGGTGCAACAGTTTGATTTTGAGACAGCGTATTTGAACACTGATCTGGAGGAGATAGTGTTCATGCAACAAGCTCCAGGGTATGACAGTGCAGGAGAGAGTAAGGTGTACTTGTTGCACATAGCTCTTTATGGCTTGAAGCAAAGTGCGTGCTGTTGAAACAGGTGCATCCATCAAGTTTTGGTGTCACTTGGATGTACAAGAAGTGTAGCTGACACTTGTGTATATACCAAGGAGGCAGGTTATAATGTTGTTTTTTTAGTGATCTATGTGGATGATCTTTGTGTAGCAGCAAAGAGTACCAATGATGTGAAGCATGTGCAGGTACAGTTCAAGCTGAAGGACCTGGGCAGCCTAAAATGTTATTTAGGTGTGGAAGTAGAGAGAACTGGTCTTGGTGAGTTTTTCCTAAGCCAGAGGAAAAAGATAGACAATCTTGTCACCAAGTGTGGGCTAAGTGAGGCCAAGGTAATCAGAACCCCCGTGACTACAGATTTTGTGAGTTTAGATGCAGAAGAAACATTGGTAAGGCCTGATTTGTATTACTCTGTGGTTGGTAGTTTGTTGTTCATTACCAACAACACCAGACCTGACATATGTTTTGCTGTTGGTGTACTTAGTAGGAGGGTCTCCAAACCTAAGAAGGTGGATTGAGATGCTCTGAAAAGAGTCATCAGGTATCTCAGGGGGACTAGGGACATGTGTCTGATGAGCC
Source organism: Gambelia wislizenii (assembly GCA_030847615.1). Lineage (NCBI taxonomy): Eukaryota > Metazoa > Chordata > Lepidosauria > Squamata > Crotaphytidae > Gambelia > Gambelia wislizenii. The sequence goes on from JAUMIR010000001.1 coordinate 366,900,017, forward strand.
AAATGACATTTGAATGCTATGTAGATAGCTCTTTTGCTGCAGAAAATTCTGACAGGAAGTCTGTGACCGGGTTGGTGGTCAGATATGCAGACAACCCCTTAGTATGGAGATCCAGAAAGCAGTGTGTGGCCATAAGTACAACAGAAGCTGAATTCACTGCCTTGTCTGAGATGGCAAGTGAGGTACAATGGTTAAGGCAGATGCTAGCAGATCTTGGAGAGCTATGCCACATGGCTGTTGAGGTACACGAGGACTCCCAAGCTTGCATAGCAATAGCAGAAACAGAGAACCTGAAAAGTAGGACAAAATACATTGTGGTACACTACCAAAACATGAGGCAGTTAATACAAGAAGATATCTTATGTCTGCTTACTGTCCATCTGAGGACAACATTGCAGACCTGCTCTCGAAAGCTGTTCCAGCAGGAAGCCATGAAGAGTTGGCAAAGAGGCTGGGCCTTGCTACCAAAGTGTAAGGTGGAGGCATAAAAAGGGAAGGTCAACTGAAAGACCATTGGTGTCTTACAATGTATGTACATGTATACAATGTACTGTTGTTGTGTTTGTATCACTGTACTATGTTTGTATATGCTTTGATAAAAATGTGTCCTACGCAGTAGTCTGAACATTTTGGAGGGGATTGTCAGGAGTCAGAGACTTAACTCTTTAGAAAATGGCCAGACAACTGCCAAGTTTGTCATGCCAGCCGGGCCAAGGAACAAGCCTTGAAGCCACAGCTGCACAAGAAGGTTACTGCAGCGCATTGCATCAGGCTATAGTGTGGGGTGCACAACAGTTTGGTGTGCAAAAACTGATGTAATGCACCTATGTGGTTGAGGGAGCCAGTGCCCTGTGAAACTGTATAAAAGAAGGCTGCATCCAGAGCACATTATCTCTTAAGCAAATCTTGTGCCTGGCGTAGCAATTTGTCTGTCTGCTGTGTATATCTGTACATATTGCAACTGCTTTGAGCTTGAAGCTAAAGTACCTCCTGTTGTTTGGACAACAATCACTTTGTGTGTGAGTATTCTTGGGAACGGGTTGCTGCTGTGTCTGCTGAGATATTTTTTGGCTTCTGCCGGGGATTGAGTGTCCTATCATCCCCCAATAGTCCCTCCATATCTACGGATTTGGTATTCATGGATTTAAGTATTCACGGCTGGAAAATATTCTTAAAAAAAATAATAATCCAAAAAGCAAACCTTGATTTTGCCATCTTATATAAGGGACACCATTTTGCTATGCCATTGCATATAATGGGACTTGAGTTTTCACGGATTTTGGTATCCGTGGAGGGTCCTGGAACCAAACCCCAGCGAATATGAAGGGACAACTGTATATATAAAGTTAAGTTAAGTAAAAGGAAATATTGGGTTGCAGTGACCGTCTGAAGTATGGTATCATGTGCCTATACAGGTAACCCCCCCCCCATATCCACAGAACCAATATCTGTGGTTTCAGTTATCCATGCTGAAAAAATAGGGATACATACCATAGAGTCATGCTGGAAAATATCCTCATTAGGAATTGCTAGGTCCTCCAACACAACTCTATTGTATGTTTTCACCAGAAGTGCTTTATTTTAATAGGGTTAACTATCTATTTTAATAGGGCTATTATCCATGGTTTCTGGCATCTGTGGTAAGTCTGGGATCCGAACCCCCTTGGATATGGGGCAACTTATACCTTGGTGTAAATATGACATAACTAATGACCGGGGAAAGAAATGTTCTTATATTTGTTTCTCATTTTGTGTTTCTCTCATTTTATACTACATATTAAAAGTACAGTGCTCTTTTTATGAAAGAGTAAAGTGCCAAGCACCAGTAGAACTGTTGTCCTTTTTGTCTAATCTTTGCCTTTGATTTTAGGTCCCTTCACCATCTTTGCAAGCTGTGCAAAGATGGAATTTTTCAGTGTCTGGTTTATTTCAAGCATCCTTTGTCACACATCACTATGCTTTGGCTTGTCAATTTCCCCCTTCCCTTATTCTCCATTAATGGGGTTGCCAACTCTTTTTACTGGCTCTGCTCCTATGCCTTTCATGTCAGATGTCACAAAGAAATTAAGCAGACGAAGCTTTCTCCTTCAGTTTCTGTGAATGCCAGGAAAAACAGAACTTGCTTAATTTCTGCACGTCAGGCAGAAATATTCCAATGCTATATTTACTGTGGGAGCTGTGACAGGAACTCTGGGAAGAAACTCATAGGCTTTGGCAGGGGAAGAAAATGTGTGGCTCTCCAGATGTTGTTGAACTGCAACTCTCAGCATTCCTTGCCATTGGCTGTGCTGGCTGATATTGGTAAGTGCTACAGTTCAACCACTTCTGGAAGTTCACACAATTCCCACCCTGTGGTTGCAGACTATAGTGCAGTGCAGTAGTGGCCATTTATTGCCAACAAATGTGTTTGTGTGTTTATATGGTCACATGGATCCTTGCTTGCTGCTGAATGCGCAAGTGTCTGCTGTGGCCCAAGACTGGTGTGCATGATTAGATATGCATCTTATTTATTTATTGCATTTATATGCTGCCTTTCTCACAGAATGAGAGCCAAAGACAATAATAAAAACAGGAAAACTAGATAAAACAGGATTTAAAAAAGACAAAATTTTAAAAAGATAGACAAAACATGCCCGTAAAAACTTCTATAGTCTAAGCTCCCCTTCTTTCTTACTCTAGTGTAAGTGTTTGGGACCACAACGTGCAGATAGGAAAGACTTGCTTTCAACCTCATAGCTCTTCCACCCCCCACTCCCCACCTCATGGAGAATTTAAAAAGAAACAAAAACATAAGTCCACTTCCATTGGTACCAGTGCACTCCCCCCTTTTTTTTGTTAGTGCCCATAGGGTAAGGGAATATATGGTGGGGGGATGACCAAGGATGGGCGATTTAAGTTTCTCCTGTCCGTGCACAGAGGTTCTGACTACACAAATTGTAGGAAATTATTGGTATTAACATTAAACAGAGTGAAGCATAGCCCCAGTGCAATTTGAGATTGTGGTATAAAACAGGATAGAAATATTCAGGATGTGTTAGTAAGGTTAAAAAGCAAAACTTAGTGTGGCAGAGAATACATCTGAGATAGGAAAATAGATAAAAGAGAGTTGTCCAACTTGGGTACAAGAGTCCCTAAAAGCTGACTCTCATTATTGCATGTAAGGTGTCTTGAGGCTGGAGATGCTTCATGTGGCTGGCTTCTTGGACAGAGTTATAAAGCACTAAAACTTCTTGGAGGAAGGGGGAAAGTGACCTCTACATGCAAGTAGGAAGTAAAAGCTTTGAGTACACAGATAAATGAAGTGCAAAGGTGAATCAAAAAGGATAGGCATGCAATTCTAGACTTTCCGTCTCTCCCCAACTACCCTAAACAAGTATTGATGCTTCTTCATGTCCAGTGCATATAGCACCTGTGTACTTACTTGGGAGTGTGAGGAGGGCCGGTTTAAGGAATTTTGGGGGCCCCTGCAATGCTTTACTTTGGGGCCCCCATATGTTTATCTCTGATCAATGTAACCTAACCTATTCACCGTACAGGATGTTCAGATTATAGTAGGACCCCTGTATCCATGGATTCATTATCCATGGGACACAAAACAGCACACCTACCATAGAGTCTTCCTAGAAAATGTGTCTTCCCTAGCCCTTTTCTAGGCCCTCCAAGGCAACTCTATGGTATTTTAAACCAGAAGTCCCATTATTTTCAATGGCGTTCACTATTATTCATGGTTTTCAGAATCCACGCCCCCCCAAACCAATCCCCAGTGGATAAGAGGGGCCTACTATATTACATAATTTGCCACCAATGATTTAGTTTAAAAACTATATTATAGGCACTAACATAATATTTTTTGTTTATTAGCAATTAATGTAATGGTGTAGATTTCCCTAAAGAAAATAAAGAGTAGACTACAAGCTGAACATGAGTTAGCAGTGTGATGCAGCAGCAAAAAATGCCAATGTGATTCTAGGCTGTATCAATAGGAGTAGTGTCTAGATCAAGGGAAGTAATAATATCACTCCATTCTGCTTTGGTCAGACCTCACCTGGAATACCGTTTCCAATTCTGGGCACAACAATTCAAGAAAGACACTGAGAAGGATGGTGTGAGGTCTGGAAGCCATTACGCCCTATAAGAAACGGCTTAGGGAGCTGGGTATGCTTAGCCTGGAGAAGAGAAGGTTGAAAGGAGACATGATAGCCATGTTTAAATATTTGAAGGGATGTCATACTGAGGATGGGGCAAGCTTGTTTTCTGCTGCTCCAGAGACTAGAACACAGAGCTATGGGTTCAAACTACAGGAAAAGAGATTCCACCTGAATATTAGGAAGAACCTCCTGACAGTATGAGCTGTTCGGAAGTGGAATACACTGCCTTGGAGTGTGGTGGAGTCTCCTTCTTTGGCTTTTTTAAAACATAGGTTGGATGGCCATCTGCCAGGAATGCTTGGATTGTGTGTTCCTGCAGGGCAGAAGCCGATCAGATGGGATGGCTGTTGGGATCCCTTCCAGCCCTATGATTCTATGATTCTAGGCTGCATTTAGAGCCTGGGAAAGTTACTCTTGGATTACACCTCCCAGAATCCCCCTGCCAGCACCCTTCTCAAGGTCTGGTTGCATTGTTCCTTTTCCAGCATTCTCTAGCCCAGTGGTTCTTAACTTGGGGTCCGCAATGTCCTCACAGGGAGTCCACAGAGGCTTGAAGGCTGCTTGGCCCCCCTCCTCCCTGTAGTGGAGCAGCCACGTGACAGGAACGAAGGCAAAGGCTGGCTGGCTTGGCCTGCACATTGCCATTCAATCCACTCCAGCCACAGATTTGCAGGAAGAAGCAAGAGTGCCTCTGAGGGAAAGTTTAATGGATGGTGTAATTGTATTGTTGTTGTTGTTAGCTATTATTATTAGGGTTTTAAATCTTGAGTTAAGTCTTGGGGCAACAAAAGATATTTAAATGGGGTCCCTGGTAAAGAAAAGGTTAAGAACCACTGCTCTAGGCCAATGCCTCTCACATAACACTAATGGGATACTGGTGTTTTAGTGACAACAATAAAACCATTGTTCCCAGTAATATTACTCCAAATTTTTCTTTATATTCTTTATATTCTTCTGTTAAACGAGCTAGAGTGTTGTAGAAGTTTCAGCATTGCCCTATGACTGTGGAGACCAGGGTTTGAATCCTTACTCAGCCATGAATACTCACTGGCTGACCTTGGGCAAGTCACACTCTCTCAGCCTCAAAGGAAGTCAAAGGCAGACCCCCTTTGAACAAACCTTCCCTAGAAAACCCCATGGTAGGTTGGCCTTAGTCAGAAATGATCTTGAAGGCACATGGGCAAACACACACAAATTTCTTTTGCAGCCTGAACTCAGTTGGCAGCAAGGGGAGGAAGCTGAAGAAGACCAAGGCGGGAAAGGGAGGGGAGAGGAACCAAGACATGTTAAAAGCAGCTGGAAAGATGGGCTGGAGGGGATCTATGTGCAAGGAAGGAAAGGAAAGGAAAGGAAAGGAAAGGAAGAAAGAAAGAAAGAAAGAAAGAAAGAAAGAAAGAAAGAAAGAAAGAAATTAAGAAGCCCTTTCTGGGGGAGACAACCCTCAAATTCCCTGTCTCTCTCTCTCTCACACACACTCACCCTCTTCGACATTTGGAGAGGCTGTTTTGTTTGTTTTTTTTAAAAAAGCCAGCAGGAGGTTTTTGGAGGAGGATGAGGATAAGAGGGGGCTCCTCCTGGCTGTCTCCTGGCTGTCTCCGTCAGATTAAGGAGGCCAACATGGGGCCCTCTCTTGACCTCGGGGCCCCCTCTTGACCTCAGGGCCCCCTCTTGACCTCAGGGCCCCCTGCCAATGCTGATTTGGCAGACAGGTTAAACCGGCCCTGAGTGTGAGACAGAGATCCTAAACTGTATGGTACATACAGTAGGACCACTGTATCCGCTGATTCATTATTCACTGAATCAATTATCCACGGGACACAAAACAGCACACCTACCATAGAGTCTTCCTAGAAAATGCCTAGAGAGGCACCGGAAGTCCCATTATTTTCAATGACATCTGCTGTTATCCAGGGTTTTTGGTATCCATGGGCCCCCCCAGAACCAATCCCCCACAGATACAGGGGTCCTACTGTTAAGGTCTATCTGGGTAACAAACAATGAAGCTCAAAAGTCTAGGTTAAATTCAGATGACTTTATTGCTAGCAATGACACAAGGGGATCATTCCTGCCAAATTGTGCCAAAGAAAAAAAGGCACACAGGCTTTTTATATTAGAGAAGAACAAAACTTAAAAAACTCAGGCTCTGCGCATGTGTCTAGCTCTGCACTTTAGCTTGTAAATGAGTTCTTTGTTCTTTAAGCATAGCATCTTATCTCTGTGTCTGGGCTTCTGGCCAAGCTGGAGCAAGTACAGTTATATTTCTCAGCTTTCTCTGACACAGACATATTTTGGCAGACTAGGTCTTTTTCTTTACAGACTCAATATAACAAACTTTTGGGAAATCAATATAGACAGACCTTCTCATTCCCCCCTTTGAGACTTCATTTTTCCCGAAGGGAGGATGGAGTCTCACTATACATGTTTTTTCAGTGCCATCAGACGTAAACAAAAGTTCAGACCTTTATATGTGTCAGTTTAACTATTTTATCAGTTTTCAGTCCCCAATTGTAATAGATGCTGTATTCTTTTAGTTGTGAACTAGGTGTCTCAAACGCTCACTGTCTGTCAAGGGTATCAGGAAAAAGGACAGTTGGATTTTACTTAAGGCACAGGTCCCTGTGTCAGGATTCAGGAATTCAGAATGAGCATACTGACCACAAATTCAGTACAGCCCGTCAGGTTCAGGTATATATCATGAGTGATACCCAGGTTGAACTACAGCATCTGGCCACAGGTTACAGGATTACAGGATTAGTTAGGCCAACTTGACTGAGCAAACCTGGGATCTGTCTGAGTCATGATATCAAAAGGGACCTGTCCTATTTCTGGGTCAGACAGGCTAATTTTCTGGACACACCTTTTGTTGACAATGATGGTTTTGAGCATCTACTGACTATGGGGTGAAACAACATCTGTTTTGTTTTGGTAAAATTCACTGACATTTAACTCAATTCATGTATCACACAAACAGTTAACATGCAGAGCTTCAGCCTTTTTTTTCAACAAATGTGACAAACAGATTTCTTGTAACCTCAGGAATATGAAAGGATGTTGGCGTTTTTGTCCATGATTCAGAAAAAGACAGTGTGTTGGAGTGTGTGGCTTTACCAAATTAAGGCTCATATCATGTTTTGCTGTACATGGAGAGGAAACAGGAACTTTGATCAGGGTGGCAGTCTGACCAGTAGCTGATTTACTGGGCCAACCAGGATCATAGGACTGGGACTCTCAAGTAGTTTACAACACACAATATTACTCAGGACAGTGATGAGAGTCTCATGCTCTACCAACTGAGCTAGCTGGGCTCATAACAGGATTCTAGGGTGAGGGTTATCTTTTGGTTGGATGAGTTCATTTGAACTCATGACATCAGGATCTCTCCAGAGTGTATGTGGTGTACCTGAAAATGTCTCTGGACAGGGTTTTTTTAGGATTGTAACAGACAGTTGTTCCTGTCTCCTGGCAGGCCAAATAAGAAATATTTTTAAAGGTGCAATTTTTCTGAACCCTTGGCAAGAGTATTTGTGCTGATAAATGAGGGTTTTGCCAATTTTGTTCCCTGCCCTGACCGTTTTGATGCAGCTTATACAGGGATCACTAGTGAGTTTGGTTTTACAGTGTAAGGGGAACAAAAGCAATATTATGATTATACCCAGTAGAAACATTATAAACAAATGTTATGTTATAAGGCAAGGCAGACAATTCAACTCAGGACAGATTTTCTCATCTTCGGGCGGTGACCAACTCCTCTTTCCAGGACGGGAGAGGTTGCAGCGCCCTCCAGAGCTTCGCTCACTCGGTTGCCGGTCCCGAGGAGGCTTCTCCCGTCGCGACCGAGGTCTTCGCTCTCTCAAGCACCAGTACTTGAGGAGGCATCCATGGATGATTACTGGGGAATCTTTGCCTCAGGGTCATCTAAAGGTTGGTTGTGCTGGCAGGCAACTGACCAGGATGCTGGGTATTGGGATGGCCTCTATAGCAAATGGATCTAGGCAGGACTTTCTTTATTCTTTAAGGCAGTAGAAATGGTTAACAAGACAATGAAAGGTGTTTCTCATGTCTTTTTGATGCATCTTCTTGATGACTCTTCGCCCAAACTGAATTACCAGGGCAGAAAACATGGTTAGGGGTAGTAAGTTCCAAGGGGGCTTGTTTGGTATACTGGCCAACTTCCAGGACTGCATCTTTTACCTCTCTGAGCTGTTGTTTGAGGGAAATCTCCCCCCTTAGTTCCAAAACTTTCCCAATCACAGGGAGGGGTGACAGTCTTCTGTATATCAGCTTATAGGGCATTAGGCCATCTGGTTCAGGAGTATATATTTATGTATACAGTACAGCAGGCAACATTATAGTTCATTTGGCACAGATCTCATGGCACATCTTTTATAATTGCAGCTTGATAATTTGGTTGACACATTTTACTCTCTGCTATTTTGAAGTCCCCAAACACAATGGTATTTCCAGTTTTAAGTCCAGTGCACAATTTAATCTGGCAGTGGCTTCTGCAGTAAAAGCTGTTTTATTATCTGTATTGATCTGATGTGGGAAGTCAGTCTCTTTCTAGGGTTAGATCAGGCACAGGTAACACAGATTCAGGACACTTCTGTACACAGAAGGACAACTTATTGACATAGAAAGTTTTTTCTATCAGGTGTCTTTAAGGCTTCTTTGTCTGAGTCAGGCATGTGTTATATCAGAGAAAGTCTCAGAGCTACAGGAATCCATATACAGTTGTCTGGGAGACTATATCACTCATGGTGCTTGTAATAGCCCTGACAAGTTATTCAGAGTTACTGTAATCAGGCACAGGTACAACCATCAGGAATTCAGGTTCAGGTAAAAACTGTTGAGCTGCTCCTTTAGGGGCTCTGTCAGTGCAGACCTTTTTTTTCCTCAGGCAATAGAGTTTGACTCTCCAGTATGGGCTGAACAGTGGATGATAGCTATTTTCTTGGGGTTGAGATCTCAGGTAACAGCAATTGGATTTCTTGGATATGTGCTATCTCTCTCTTTTTCTTTTTCTTTTCTGCAGTCAGGAACCCACATTTTTTCTACAGGGCTTTATATATTTGCACAGTTAAAAAGGCATATCTGAAAACAGTACAAATGGTGGCTCTTCCTTTGTTTCATTGCAGGGCTTTGATTAGTACAACTAATTTTGTTTTTTAAGCTGAGGTTTTCACTGGTAGGGGTTTGGTCATCAGAACTTTATCTTCAGTAACAACAACATTGCTTGGCGTTTGCTGACAAAACTGTTGCCATCAGTGAACATTATAATTTTTCCAAGAATGGGCACATCTCTTAAATCAAGTCATTTTGAGGGGACAGTTGTCATGATTTCTTTGCAGTCATGTAGAGGAGTTTCTGGAACAGGCATAAGAGCAGCAGGATTTAAAGTAATTATCTGAATCATATTCTGGATCAGAACTCTCCCCCCTTTTTTTTCTTCCAGTTTTTTTTTATAGCCAGCACCTTGAGATTCTGTTTTTCTTCCCTCTGAAGTCTTCTCATCTTTATTTCCTCACCTTCTCCATCTCCATCTTTATCTTTATCATCTTCATCCTCATCCTTTTACTCCTTGACTTTAATATAAACAGGTTTTCTCTTTTTCTCTCTCTCTTCATCACTGACCATAGCTTTACAACCATCTATTCCTGTACCATCAGGTTTCTCTTTCTCCTTTTCTCTCTAAAACTTGTTACTGGCTCTGCAGCTGTTCCTTTTTCAACTTTCTTTGAGGCTTTTTCTCTGTCAACCACTGGCTTAGCCTTCTGATTTTTCTTGGGCCCCCCTTTTTGACTGAGCTTTTATCCAGTTTATCACCACTCTCACTGGAAGACATTGTTTGGGTATGCTCTGTACTTTTCTTAAGGAGGAAAACTTCATCATCCTCAGCTCACAGGATCCATGCTTTTATTGAGGTAGGGTACAGGTCTGTTCCAGGTTCCAAAACTCTGGGTCAGGACTCCAACTGCCCTTCCTTGGCCGTCATCTATGAACAACTGGAAAATGTCTGGCAGACTCGAGGCTGGTGGACTGGTCAAGGCTTGTTTTAACTGTCTTAAGACTTGTTACAGGTTGATGATTCGAACCAAGGCTGGGTTTCTTTATAAGTAGCAGAGATGCATTTCGTGGGGACACAGTAGGAATAAGGATCTTCAGTTAAATCAGTTTGTCAATGTGTGTCTGCATTGATGCTCTAGCAACTGCTGGGATGGGATACTGGGATTGGTTCACATGTCTAAACAGACTTCAGGCTTCAGTTGAGTTCAGATAGGTTCAACATTTCAGGTCAAGCCTCCAGGATTATCTTCAGACCACACACCAGGAACTTACTTAGTGACTTGTGAGGTTTCAGGATTCAGTGAGGCTTCAGGATTCAGGAGAGTGTTGAACCAACAAGGGACACAGAGCCCCAGATTAGGGCTGATTTTCCAGGCTTCTTATACAGACTTCTTGTACAGGACAGGTAAGGGTCAAGAGCTGATTCCCAGCAGTAGCAGTTACTGATCTATCAGGATGAAAGAGCATGATGACACACACTTTGCACAGGAAGTCTCTTCCAGTCAGGGACAGGAGATCAAGGAAGTGAATGCATGTTGAACCTTGGTCTCTCTGATGTCTTCGTGCTCCTGCAAGGCCATGGCTTCGGCAATCTGGTCAAGTTGGAACATCTGGTCAGGCTGAAATGCTGCCACCTGCGGGTTGAATGGTGTCCTCGGGGGAAGGTCTCCTGGCACAGGAGGGAAGAAGTCTGGCTCCCCAGCTCCTCTCACACTGCGTTCTTGGAAACCCTCTCATCCTCTTCCACAAAGCCATCAGCGGCGGTTGCTTTTCAGGACGTTGATCCTTCCAGTGGCCTTCTTGTTTGCAGTAAGCACCTTGGTTCTGTCTCAACAGGGACTGGTGGTAGGAATCAGTGGCAACCCCAGGATGTTGATGTGGTTGTTGTTGTTGCTGGGTGTTGTGCCCTTTCCTGAATTCTGGGTATTAGAGTAGAATTCATGGTAGGCCCTGACATGAGGTTCCTGGCCTGGTTCCCTGCTTGGCCTCTCAGTTCTTGGAATTCAGCCAGCCGCCTTCTAGTCTGGGAGTGTTTTTCTCTTTTTGGGGCTTCAAGGCTGCGAGCCACCTGGGCACATCTATCTTCTTCCTCCCCCTGCATACCGTCCTTACACTGGAGGGCTTATCTGTTGGCTGTGGTTATGGGAGCTTTAGTTCTGGCTTTTTGCATGTTATCAGAATGCAGTGTCTTGTTTAATAAAGGATACTTGTTGAATTAATGTGAATGTGTTACTTGTTGTAAAGCTGCAGCCTGCAGCCTGGCCTTTTCTTTCATCTGCTTGATGGCCTCATGTCTTTCTTTAACTTTTCTATTGAGGTAAACCTCATATGTTATAGCTTTCAGTTGGGACCAGGGACATCTCTTCAAACCCATCAGTCTTCTATAATTTCTTCTGGATATCAGGGGTGGACTGTGACACACAGGAAAGGACTACAGTCTGCCTGGTCTCTTTTTATCCTCTGGGATTGACAGTGGAGCAAGGGTCTGTAGGTAAACATCTGGCTCATGGGCTCTCTCATCACAGGCAGCCTTTCTGGCATTGTCTTTTAGATTGGCCTAAATCTGCATTCTTTGTTCACTAATCATCAGGTAGGCCATTAACTGTTAGATATGCCCCAGGTAGGAATTTGTGCAGCAGCTATGACAGACACCATATTTAAAAATCTCTCTGGTTCCTCTTCTTAAGAGGACCATGTGTCTTCCAGTTTAACAAGTCAGAGATGCTGAAGGGTGGTGGGTGCAGATATTAACAAGGATCATCAAATATGGCCTTGCAGCCCTTGCAGAGGGCTGGGACTGTGGCTGGTACTGTTTAGACAGACAACAGCTTGGAATGTAATGGCTTGAAGCCAGCCAGAGGAACTTTGTTCTTGTTGGACTTTGGCTTTTATTTTTCTGTTGTTTTTCTATTAAACAGCTGGATGTTCAGGGGCTTGCTGCCTGGGCTTTAAATTCAGGAACAGGGTGGTTTTTTTATCTGCAACCTTCTCCAAGGACAGATATACTAACATCTCTGGTTCCCCAGGGGTGGTAGGGAATACTGGCTGGTGACATCAGGGGTGCAGAGGGTAGTTGCCTTGGGGGACAAACATCAGGTGGTGGAAACTCTTCTGGGCTGGACAGTAATCTCATGTGCTGGACAGTACTTCTTTTTTTTTCTTTTTTCTTTTTTTTTCAGAACAGGTTAACAAACAGGCTTTTGTTCTGGTGAGTGAACAATCAGGCATCTTGGGCTGGCTCAAGGAGGGGGGGTGGATCATCAGGAATCTTTTTCCACCTTGCAGCGTATAGTATATCTTTCAGGGTTTCTCAGGATTGTTCTCACAATTACTGCATTCCAGAGGCAGGCTATAAAAGATTATCTCAGGTGGGTGCCTTTTGGTCTTCGTGTCAGTAACATTGCATTGGGAGGTGTCAAAAACTTCAGAGGAATGCATGGTGTTTAGAGGTTTTAAAGAGCCTCCCCCCATCCTCCTGCCTATCCTAACTGATTTCTAAAAGGATAGCAGACAGACAAGTGAGGGAGGGTGACAGGGAAACAGACCAGCCATGGTAATTGGGGGGACCGGTCTGCTGAAACAAAAGGGATTCATTCACCACTCAGGCAGCATTCACACACAACAGGAAACCCCCCTTTCCACCTCCCCGACAGAAACAGACTTGGAAAAGTGATCAGTTTTTCCCTTCAACCCAAATGGGGTTGGGCAGATACAGTACAGAAAAAATCAGGGCCCTCTATACTCGCCTGAACTGGTGTCTTCTAGCCTGGACCGGTATCTTCCAGCGCTGGTAAAGAAAGCGATCTGAATAAAACCTCTGTCTCCCTTTGTTGGCCTGGCCGTTCCCTGATCACTCCTGCAGCCAAACCTGGGCATCAGCAAAACGCTGAAGGAGCTCCCCCATCGTGGGTGATGAAGCAATCCAGGAACCACCAGGAACAAATGTGGGGCAGGGGAAATATCCCTGACCCTGAGCTTCCCGGCCAATGCACCAAAATGTTAAGGTCTATCTGGGTAACAAACAATGAAGCTCAAAAGTCTAGGTTAAATTCAGATGACTTTATTGCTAGCAATGACACAAGGGGATCATTCCTGCCAAATTGTGCCAAAGAAAAAAAGGCACACAGGCTTTTTATATTAGAGAAGAACAAAACTTAAAAAACTCAGGCTCTGCGCATGTGTCTAGCTCTGCACTTTAGCTTGTAAATGAGTTCTTTGTTCTTTAAGCATAGCATCTTATCTCTGTGTCTGGGCTTCTGGCCAAGCTGGAGCAAGTACAGTTATATTTCTCAGCTTTCTCTGACACAGACATATTTTGGCAGACTAGGTCTTTTTCTTTACAGACTCAATATAACAAACTTTTGGGAAATCAATATAGACAGACCTTCTCATTACTGTATTTAAGAAATCCTGTTGTTCAACTGTCAGGAAGCCTTCATCAATCTAGGATGATATGCCAGTTATCATTGTGCTTAAATGGCCACAGTTACAGATTTTTTTCAGTCTCCTGTTTAGATTATTGAATTGTGTTATATGGGGAGCTTCCTTTGAGCATACTCTGGAATCTGTAAATGGTACAAAACTGGATTTCAAGCTTGTTAAGTGTGATGGAAAGATTTGATGATATCATGCCAGTCGTGTTAGCTGTACTGGATCCCACTCCATCTTTGGACTCAGTTCAAAGTGCTAATTTTGACTCTTGAGCTTTAAAGTCCTTGAGGGCTTGGAATAGGCTTACCTAGGATATCAACAGTTACACTCATGCCTATCTCAGCTGTGAGGTCCTGCTGAAAGACTGATGCAGGTCCTTCAGCAGTGTGATGTGAGATAGAGGGAAGGCCCTGTTGGCTCTGACACTGCAGCTGTGCTCTCTCCAGAGAAGCATTGGCTGTTTTAGCATCAGATGACGATGCCCAAATCTTGTAAACAAACAAACAAACAAACAAACCCCTTCCTCTCTCTAATACTGATATATCAACTGCCAGCTCCAGGCCACAAGGACTCCTGAGGTGATACACAACAAATAAAACCATTTTAGGGTTAGTATTCTGCACCACTTATTCACATGTTGTGTATTTGCTAATTATCTGCTTTTATTGTGTCTTCTGGGAAGTTTTACACTGGATTATTTATGGCAGAAATTGTTATTTCATTATATTGTTACATATGTGGATTCTACTTCCAAGTGGTGAGAGGATTCAGAAATTTCTATCATTTAATTTACTTAAAAGCAGATGTATGGTAAGGCTTATGCTGCTAACACACACAGAGGACAAGATGGAAATTCATAAAATGAATACTCAGGCAGATTCTGCCTGTCTGTAACGGGTCCAGGGGAAACCACAGTGCCATAGGATTTCCTGCAGGGAAGAATATCAGATCTGGGCAAAGAATAACTTCCCACCACAGACTGGCACCCACCCACCCTTGTTTTGGAGGGCAAGCAGAAGCCAGATGAGTAATCTCTGTGCATTCTCTGTGCATCTTCTTGGCATCTGAGCTCCAATCTAAACTTATCACCAGAATGTTAAAGCCCATTCTTTGCTAGGTCTTAAGAGGTGTTGCCCTAAGCCTTACAGCCTAAAAGGTAACAGCATGGCTCTGCTTCATTCTGACTTGGGGGAGGGCTTAGGTTGGTGTTTCTTCCCTTTCCCCAGCCCCACAATTGATCCATCCAACCCACTCTGGTAAATATCTGTCTTTATAAGACTTGTCTAAGGTGGAGGAGAAAGAGGAAGGATAATACTTAGAAGACTCACCTGATCTGTTTCTGGTCACTGTCAGATTTTTATTCAGACCAAGTATTTCAATAGTTTGTTTATCCTCTGTAAAATTGCTGGGCTTTTCTCTGTCACATCTTTCATTTTGCAGATCAAATTCATCTTATAAAGTAATGACAAAGCTGTAGTTATTTTTTGTTGTTGAAAGAAAGGGAACCACATTTATCAAGTGCAACCAGATCCTTGGTTGTAGGGGAACATTCATAGAAAGAAGTGTATTTATTATGTAATGAGTGAAATATGGATGTTTGCAATTACCCCTAAGAACTTTGGTGCCTTAGTGGCATTGGTATTGACAGCACAATCTTATATGCATCTTCTCAGAGGTAAGCTGAATTGAGTTACTCCTGGATGGGATTGCAGCTTTAAGATATACATTTAGATATACCAGTATATCTTCCCCTTCTTGTTAATTAAGGTTGCACACTTCTTTGAGGAAGAGTCCTTTTCCAGATAAGGCAGATGTGTTAGATCATGGTGATATTTTTTGCTGCATGTCTATCTTTAGAAAAAGAGGGAAATCCAATTGATGTTTTGCTAATCATGTGATATGATCTTTTGGCCTATTTCCCCTCCTTTTCCTGAAGTATTTTATTCCTACTCAGAAGGTGAGATGTTCTTTTTTTAACTGTTACAGTTCATCCTCATATGAATTGTGACAAGCAGTGTGGATGTTTGAAAACTCCCCCATCTTCTTCCTAATTGCGCTTTTGCTCCCTATGCCTCATTTTAATGTTTTTAATTAAAAAAAAACCCCTCTTTCTGGGCTTTAGCACTAAAGCAGCAAATTTCTGTACTTGGAAAGATAATCCCTTACCCTTATACACACATTAATCAATTTCAACTTGGATTGAAGCTGCAAAGTTGGGAACAAATGGGGGGTGTTGGAAACTTTTCTCTACTTAAGGTGTTAGGTTGATGTGTATGTGTATTTATGTTTATACAGTGGGCCCTCAGTATCTTCTGGGGTTTGATTTCAGACCCATTGTAGGTACCAAAATCTGTGGATGTTCAAGTCCTGTTATATACAATACTGCAGTAAAATGGCATCCCTTATATAAAATGATGAACAGCAAGGTTTGCTTTCTCAAATTTGTAAAGAAATATTTTCAAGCCATGGTTGGTTGAATCTATGGATAAAAAAAATCTGTGGATATGGAGGGCTGGCTGTCCAGTATATGCATGGGGCTTGATCTTTCCAAGAACAGGAACCTGCTGCTTTTTCAGTGAGGCATAGATTAAAAAAAAGAAAAAAAAAGAATATTGAGTGTTATAATGCTGAAGTGGTAATGCGAAAGTGATAAACTGTAATGGTGTTACAGTTTACCCAATGCACTCACATGCACTTACTCCTTGTATTAACTGAGGCATTGGAGGAAACTATTTATGGAATGAGTGCCCATAAATATCTCTGTGTGCGCGCGCACCTATGCACTCATACACGTGTGTGTTGATCTTGCTCCAAGGAAATAAACACAGGAATGGCACCATTACTGCTTTTAGCACTATACCTCTAGAGAGCATTTTAAAAAAATGAGGAGGCGGGAGGGGGGAGAAACAGAAGCAGTCTGTGTGAGGACTGCAGCAATAAGGAAACACGTCTGGAGGATTGGGAGGGGAGGGTGTTGGACAAACCACATTTAACGTCACAACCTGTGTCATAAGCAAAACCAGAATGTACTATCTGTCTGTCTGTCTGTCTGTCTGTCTGTCTGTCTGCCTATCTATCTATCTATCTATCTATCTATCTAAGTCAGGAGAATTTGGTTGAGGAGAGCAACAAGAGAGCTTCAAGAAGCTACATTAACTGGTGCAATGTACATTTGGCACAGTGCACTAAACTGGATGGATGAGTCTTACTGATTTGGCAGGGCGGGGAGTAGTAAGAATGGGTTTCAGCATGAGTTTCTTGAGAATTTGACTTATGAGCAGCGCTTAGTACCTTCACAAGAGCTTATTGTTGGGAGTGCACTGCTGCTAGCAGTGATGGACGTGTGGGACAATGTAGCCTTCACAGAGGGCTAAAAAAACCCAAGTACAGTATGTAGCTTGCATATGTCTACATTGCAGTAGCAATGAGCATCAATGAAGATTAGGAAGATCAAACAAAGAAAGGATTTGAAACTCACTCACTGGTTCAGATACTTAGTAAAATCCCTCCAATACAGATGCTCATAAATTTTGCACTTACGGTCACTAACAAATGCAAAGCATATTTGGAAATAATTGTTATAATTTAAATGGGAATGCAATATATCTTTCCTTAGTAGTGAAGACAGGAACCCCATGATGTGTGTGCCTGCTCAGTCTGCTTCCTGGGTGAGCAACTTCAAGGCCCCTGCTCCCCCTTTTAATTGTTTCTCGCTTAGGTTCCAGCTGGGTCTTTGTGTTGACAGAAGGCTATCAGTGGATCTCAGTGCAAGTAATTTCTCTCTCCCCTTCTCCACCCCATGAGCACTGCCCGCTTGCAATGGGACACACTCTTTCTCTCTGTCTCCCCAGCCCGCCACACCACTAGAAACTTTGCTCTGGAGGGTTTCCCAGCCTTTATAAGCAGATATTATGATGTACAAGGACAGCATAGGGAGGGGGAATCTGTCTTCTCTGAGATTCTGATTGTTCATGGGACTAATAGGATTCTCCTAGCTTTTATTTTTAGACAGGCCACAGATAAAAAGCCCTTCAGATAGAAGACACCTTCAGATTGAGTGGAGTTGCCCTCGTTCCAAAAAGAAGATGGTCCTCTGTGAAGCAGAACCTAAGGTCACCAAGCATGCATGTGCATGCGCGCGCACACACACACACACACACACACACAGAGTTTGTTTTGCTGTTTCTGCTCTATAACGGTTATTTGAGACAGAGCCACAGAAATAATATAAGCTGAGTATCAGCGCTAACTAAAATGACCCCAACACATGGATCGCCCAAGGCAATAAACAGCCTGATAAATGATGTGTTGATGGGCGACTCCTCCTCTATATAAATTCCAGCTACTAAACATATTGGTCATGTCACACATGTCATCACTGTGATCACTTTCCCTAACAGCTGTATTATCATAGGGATTCTTTCTCCAATATTATTTATTTATTTACTTATTATTTTCCTACAGTCATTGTGTAGTACCTTTGGATGACAACAGAGCTTCTGTCTCGGCACAGGGATGAGGTGCATGAGAATTCTGGCTCCTAAGCTACATAGACATGACAAATATTTTATTCTACTAGGGGTATTGGCTTTAATAGGTAGGCTCAGGAACCATTTTTATAGAGATCTTTTTGGTTATTGTTAAAAAGTTCTGCAGCATATTTTGTTTCCCCGGTTATTCAAACTACTTGTGTGTATTGGCATGGCACAGTCACCAGTTTCCAGCATGCCTGCAAAGAGTTTTGTGGATTTGGATTTCAGTTTTATGGCTTTGAAGTAGCACTGTGTTTTGGAAAGGATTTAAAAGAAACTTTGCTCCATGGGAGCAAAGTTTTAAGCTTTTTTGATGAAGCAAGGAGTAGGCCACAAAGAAGAGGCATGGCGAAGTTGTAGTAGAATAGGAGGACCTCCTGTCCTGGAAATGGAGGTGGCTGATCTCATCAGGGGGAGGCAGCCTTATTTATAGAGATAGCTGAAATAAAGTTGGGTTTAAAAGGTTTAAAAGTTAAACCTGTTTTAGCTCATTTAACTTGATGCCCAGGGGCTGAGATCTGTTATGAGATATTCAGGAAGTGCAAATTTTATAAACTAAATGGAGCTCAGGCACCTAAAATAGACATAGAGCCAGTCATTACACAAAATGAGGTGCGACATGGGCTGAGATCCTGTGACGTTCCAGTGAGTAGAACATCCTAGCTGCTAGTATTACTATGCCAGATCTCACATCAAGGGCCTCTTCAGCATATGGCTCTTAGGGTCCTTGGAGCCCAGGTGCCATGGCCTCCACAAGTGGGGGGGGGAGCTGACAGGGCTCTAGCCTGCGGGCCCAGCATGATATTATTGTAAGTTTTTATTATGTAAATCCATTCAGTTTTTTAAAAAATAAATATAAATATTACTTTAGTGTCATCATTTAAACTATTTTAATTTTTATCCTAAATCCTGTAGAGCATCTCGCTGCCCTTAACCTTAGCAGTAGGTAGGGGGCCCGCCAAAGATCCTGGCCTGAGGGCCTGCTTCAGGATGTGGGGGCAATGCCAGGCTTGGGTAGGGGGAACTTGCCTACACCTTTGTAACAGGTGATCTCTTAAGCCACCCACCCCATAGTGCAGATGATTGAGAGAATGCTATTTTTGCATAGTAGAAAGCTAATAGGCAAGTGAGGACTTAGAAAGTGAGCCCGAACCAAGGGATATCTTGGCCTACCTATGTTGGATTATAGCTCCCATCATCCATATCCATTATAGCCAAGGAAAAATGAGGACTGTAATCCAGCAATAGCTGGAGGACCATACAGAGAGCATCATTTTAATAATGTAAATTGAAAGAGCCCTTTCAAGAGGGAACACATCACTTAATGTAATTCTGAGTTAGATGGAAAGGCTGAAGCTGACTTCAGATTGTGAGAGGCTGCACATCACCCCATTTGACATGTAGAATTAGCTCTTTTGAACTTTGCACTGCAAACTTTAGAATTTCTTCAGAAGAAGTGATGTTTGGAATTCATACCTATCTCATACATTGTCTAGTGAGGTGTCATTTCTTTTCCTTTTGGCATCTTGAACAAGTCTTGCAAATACTCTTGTGATTTAGACTGTAACTCAAAACCCTGGTTCAGACTCAAGTTTTCCAGGTTAAAATGACCTGCAGTTTGGAGCATTTCCACCAATTAATAAATAAACAACAAACAATACTTGCTGGAAAGATCAACTTGTGATTGCTTCATTATTAGAAGATACTGTTTCATCTGAATCATCCCTTAGCCTCATCTATAAATATACGGATGGATGCAGATTTAGTCCTATTGCAAGCTGTACAACTTTTCAGTTATCCAACGTATAGAAGACACATGATGAAAAATTTAATCTTAGGGCTATTAGCAATAGTGTATATGTATGTGTGTGTGCACATGTCCCTTCAAGTCACCTGTCAACTTACAGGAACCCCATGAATTTCATAGGGCTTTCTTAGGCAAAGAATACTCAGAGGTGGTTTTGTCAGTTCCTTTCTCAGAAATATACCCTACAGCACCTGGTGTTTGTTGGTGTACTCCCATCCAAGTACTAATCAGGGCTGACCCTGCTTAGCTTCCAATATCAGATGGGATCTGGTGCCTTTAGCAATAATTGTGTTGTTGTGTGTCTTCAAGTCATTCCTGACTTATGGTGACCCTAATGCGACCCTCTCATAGGTTTTTATTGGCAGAATTGGTCCAGAGGGGGTTTGCCATTGCAATTGGTAGTAGGCAATAAATACTAAATAACTTGGATAATAGGATGTATCTGCTGACTAGGATCTTTATTCATTGTCATGTTTGAATTCAAATTGTGTCAAGATAAAAGACATGCATAACGCTGTTCAAATGGAGAATTTCATCTTACTCTTTTTGTAGACCTGACAAGTATGTCTATATACAGTAAATGTTTAATATCTGTTCTATTTATATTCTCTCCCCCTCCAACCCAACTTTAGAGCAAAAAACAACACTGCCACCTTATGGGCTGGAAGGACATTTTTATTTATAAATAATCCACATTTCTTTATAAATAATCCACATTTCTTGTTCTCTGTTTCATTGCATAGATGAATACAGACACAAATAAAACATATTTATGAATCTAAATTTAACAGCCAAGGACATGTAAATTTGAGTATGCAAGTTTCAGTGATGTTTTCTTAATGGTAGTCTTTTTGCTGTGTTTCATTTATTTAAAAATTATGCTTATGTGATGATGAATTTGCAATTCCCATTAAGTCTCAAACTCAAAATATAAATGAGCTGTTTGACCCTCACTGCATGATATAGCTTTATGTTGTCAAAGTCGTGTTTTTCAAAACCAATAAGGCAATATGATTTTTTGGATCAACTTCTATAGATCAGCAAGAATGAGACTGAACAGGGAGAATGGAAAGCTGATTATTTCTTGGCTTTATTTAGAGCAACTCTGCATATTGTAAGGGAAATGCTTTCTGATCATCAAACAACATATACTTTATTTGTATCTATTATCAGGTTTATTTCTATGTAAATTTCTTACATGCTTCTATTTAATTTACACACACTTTCAAAAACAGTTGGATTCCATAGTGCATTAAATAATAGAAAGAACTACTGTACTTCCTTCCACCTTCTAACTATCCATGTTAAATTTCACATGTATGGTGTGAATACCTCTCAATTCAATTTTTTTTCCTGCTTTTAAAATTAAAAGCACAGGCATGATTGTTAACAGTTATGATGTAATACAAATTCTTAAATGCATGCAGTTTCAGAAGAAGAAACTATTAATTTAAATGCTTGCATGGTCTACCCACTGAAAAGTTCCCATATGAGCTGTATGGTGTGTGTCTTCATTATGAAGCCAGAGTTTGCATCAGCCAATCCTCCTGAATATGAAAGATTGGCATTTGAATGTGTGAGTTTTGAGTGAGCAGAACTTTCTGTATGTCCCCATGTGGGCTTTGCTGTCATTTCATTGTTGTTGTTATTGTTGTGTGCCTTCAAGTCATTTCTGACTTACAGTGACCCTATTATGGAGTTTTTTGAGGCTGGGAGTATGTGACTTGCCCAAGGTCTAGTCAGGGCCAATTAGATAGTTGGTTTGTTGAGAGATGGAGTCAAGTGGTCAGTCTGTGACATCTGAACAGCTGTGCTAAAAGACATATCCAATATGGAATACCTGTGTCTCTCAACCTAGTTTCATATAGACCTAATTTCTTTTGGCCCACAGAGATGGGTTGGCTGGCACACAAGAGGCAGAATTGAGTGGCAGACAGAGAGAGAGAGTGGGAAAGAGGGAGAGGAAATTCTGCAATGTTGCAAAGACAACCATTTGAGGCTTTGACCACGTCCACTTTCAGCTTTGACCTCATCCACCACAGTCTTGCAATCCTGACAGATTATCTTTCAGGGAATGTGGAAAAAATGTGTCCCACTCCAGCCTGTGGGAAGATAAGCTGTGCCAGGTTCACATAGGTTTTGGGCTTATGCTGAAGTTCCAAAAAGCAGTTGAGAGAAGCATGAGTTGTAAGGCAGAGGTGAAGCACCGGGAAAGGGAGAAGAGGCAATGTAGCTATTAGACAGTATCTCAAGTTTGGACTGGAGAGGCACAGGCTCAAATCCATCCTTAGGCCTGAAGACAGTGTTTGTGTCCCTCTGCCTAATCTACCTGACGGGGTTGTTGTGGTGATAAAGTAAGGTGGAAAGAGCATGGAACCACATACAGGCCAACCCCTGTATCCACATATCTGGTATCCACGGTTTCACTTATCTATGTTAAAAAAAAAAGTTCTCTCTAGGCATTTCTAGGTCCTCTGATGTGATTCTGTGGTTGACTTCTGGTGTTCGCCTCACTGAAAATAATAGGGTTCCCTGTTATCCACAGGGGGTCTTGAAATATATCCTCCGCAGATATGGGGGTCGACCTGTATGCTGACCTGTGATCCTTGGAATAAGGCAGATTTTTTTTTTTGTTTAAAAATAGTAGTATAATGCTTCTGTCTTGTCTGCTTCCACTTTTCCACCGCTAAGGTTCAGAGCTATCAGTTTGCCTTGGCTAGAGGGAATGGGGAGGGGGAAAGGAAAGTAGCAAACTGAAAATTGAAGCAGCCCTTTCCATCAGCTGTTTTTCTGTCCTTGTCTTCCCACTCCGATTTCATGTCCTCACCCTGTCTTTTTGGAGATGTGGGTCCTCAAACCCGTGTCTCTGCTGAGTTTGCCTCTTGGTTATTGCTTGAGGGAGTCGATCAGCAAAACTGTCTGTCTGACAGCAGTCTGAACCTGGAAAAGTACTTCCATGGATGGGTCAAGAGAGGACTTCCAGTCTTAGAAATAGTATCTGGTTTATTGTGATTCATCTCTTGTTGTTTTGCCATTTTCTAATCTTTTCAAAAAAACATAAAACTTCATCCTGTTGTGAAATGCCTAGAAAGCTACTACAGCAAGACAGTGTAAATGGCGGCAGACAATAGGAACAGCTGCAAAAAGCCCCCCGCCCCCCGGAGGAATCTTAAACATCCTGTGACTAAACAAACAAAACAGGAAAAATTATTATGATTAACTGCTTAAAATAAATCTTGGGCTGGAGAAAAGCAAACCGTGATGTGTAACATGAATGTAAGGAGTAGCATATCCCTAGGTTTGGAGCCATGAAAGAGAAATAGTCTGGACTCTAGAAGCATGACAGGGAAAGTTGAGCATCACGGTCACAATGACTATTTATTGTGAAATCTGCCAGAAAGAGTACCCCTCATTTTGCAGGCTTATTTCTTAAGTGTATTTCTGAGTCATGTTGTGTATGTGGAGCTGGTGATGCACACCACAAAGCTATTATGTGGATACCATTTTGAGTGGCTGCTCATAGCTAATTTCTCCCAAATACAAGCTGTTCAAGAAGGTTTATCTGTGAGACTCATCATTTAGTGAGTACAAAGCAGGAGAGAACAGAGCTCAATTCCTGAAGAGAAGAATTGGAGGGGGGGGGGTCACACTTACTGCATATGCATAAACATTGCATAAATGGAGAATATTTGTGCATAATTTTTATCATTCATGCATGTACCAGTTGCAGGTTCCTCCCTTGGTTTTAGCCTTGGGGGAGGAGGGCTGATTTAGGCAGGGGAGAAACTGGGGGATGGCCTTAGCTGGGGCAGGGATAAGAGACCATACCCACTTGTTTCCTTCTGTATTGTATATGTTGCCAGACATAGGAGTGTGCACCCTGAAAGTTAGCCTACTGGTGCCTTTCAGTATGGTGAAGGGCTTTGATGAAATCAGATTGATCAGGCAGTTTGATGGGCGTCTATATGTAAAATGAGGGCCACCTTGTCCTACATCTCAGGCAGTATAATCTTGGACTGGCCCTGACTGTGGGAGAATTTTCTCTGATCTTAGGAAAATCTGGACCAATCTGGGTGGAAAAAAGCAAAAGGAGCCCAGCTGGGGATTAGTTTGTGCAAATGTTCATTTTCTGGAGTAAGCACAGAATATGTTTGTACAAAGAATGGCAGATGAAGCTGGGGGAGGACAATGGAGCTATGCTATGCTCCCTGAAGCTGGGGATTGGAGCACATAGGAGGAGCTTGAATTGGGCTGGGAGTGGACCTTTGAGCATCATTACTTCTATTTATTTATTTAGGTATTTATACCCTGCTCTTCAGCTGCAAAGGCTCTCAGAGCATCTTACAAATGGTTAAGCAACAGCATTTTACACATCTACACAGCTTTATAGCGTGTTAGGCACTAAGTGGTTTCCAGTGTGTGTTAGCTAATAGCCCCCACAAGCCGAATACTCATTTTACTAACCTACGAAAGGATGGAAGGCTGAGTGAACCTTTGAGCCCTTGGGATCGAACTTGCAACTTTGTGGCTGCAGTACTGGCATTTAACCACTGCGCCACCAGGTTTCCCTAAGGACACCAGCTGCTGTTGAGCAGCTTAGCATACAGATAAGGGGATTGCTAGTGCCAGGGTAACCTCCCCAACTCCCAAAGTTAGCAGTAGTACAAGGAAAATCTGCCTGTCAGGAAGGAGACGTACATGTATTTACTGTAGATTCAAACAACTTGCTGCATGGAAACAACCAGGGTAGGCCTCCTGTGGCAGCAATTTCATTAGCCCTAGCCCTTGGTTAGATGGGACAGAAGCAGCAGTAAAATATAGCAAGGAAGAATGGGAAGGCTATTTTTCAGCATGACAGAAACAGGAACGTGGAAAAAATGCATTGTGGATCTGGTTGAATTAGCTCTCCCCCAGTATGTACACTGCCCAGTGAGTACAATTATCTTCTTAAATCCTTATTCTTCATCATCTGTGTTCTTCCTAACTATTCTTCAAATGGCGTCTCTGTGTTCTTCTCAGTAACTTTTAAAAAATGCATAGAGCTCTAGGCCATGGCGGTACACTGGCCTCTCTGCTTTGTGTAACTGAACTTTATTATCCTTTTGATCATTACAAGTCTCTAATAAGGTGAGAAGAGAGCCAGCATGGTTTAGTGGTTTGAACATTGGACTGTGACTCTGGAGACCAGGGTTTGAATCCCCGCTCAACCATGGAAACCCACTGGATGACCTTGGGCAAGTCACACTATCGCAGCCTCAGGATGGCAAAGGCAAACCCCCTATGAACAAATCTTGCCAAGAAAACCCAATTACGAGGTCTGTTTATTAAATAACAAGACTGATACAATAATCCATCTTTATTTATATGTATTGCAATTCTAATGCTTGTCCCCTTCAATATACTCCTCATTCACACTCACACATGGATGCAGTCTTGTTTTCCATTGGTTGAAGGTGTGGAGCAGATCAGTTTCTGTCAGCTGTTCCAACACATCTGCCGTTTTTGTCTTTACTGCATCGATTGACTCAAAACGTGTTCCTTTAAGCACTGGTTTCACTTTAGGGGAAAAAAAAAGTTGCATGGTGCCAAATCTGGTGAATATGGAGGATGTTGAAGTGTAGTAATGCATTTGTTGGCCAAAAACTGCTTCACAGAAAGTGCTGTGTGAGCAGGCGCATTATCTTGATGAAGAATGAAACCATTTCTCTACAGTTCTGGCCTTTTTTTCTGACTCTTTCTCTCAGCTTTGTCAAAACTTCCTTATAATAATGCTGGTTCACTGTTCTGCCTTCTGGAACCTATTCTGCCAAAATTATACCCTTGATGTAAAAGAAACCCCAATGAGCATGGCTTTGAATGTGGACTTGCTTTGATTTTTTTTTCCATTCTAGGTGATGATGGTGTTTTCCAGTGCATTGACTGTTGTTTTGTCTCAGGATCATACTGGAAGATACAGGTTTCATCACAAGTGATGATTTTTTGAAAAAGGTTTGAGTCTGCCTCAAGTTCCTGCAGAATGTTACGTTGCTCGACTTTTAAATTTAACATTTTCCTGGCACACAACAGACAACACAGCTGCTTTAAATGGCAACTGACAACTAACTGAATGGCTGAGAGTGCTGATATTTGTCATGCAGATTCAGACATGTTCAAGGTCACCACTCAAGCATTCACAATCAGTTCTCCTTGATTTGTCTGGAAGGTAGAAACACAGTCTCCTTATTTAATAGACAGACCTCGTATAGGTTCACCTTAGGGTTGCCATAAGTTAGAAATGACTTGAAGACACACAACAACAGCAAATAAGGTGGGAGCTGTGTACCTGTTCATATTTTATTGAACTGGAGCTCCCATCAGCCTTTGCAAGCATACCTAATAGTGAGGAATGTTGGGAGTTGCAGTTCAATAACATCTGAAGGGCCACATGATTCCCACCCCTGTCCTAAAGAAAACATGAGTTGCATAGTTTGTGGTCTGTACATTTCCTGCTGGCTGTGTGTGTGTGTGGTTTATCTTGTAGTCCTCACCAGATGGTCTGTAGGGTATGTCTGGCTTAGTGGATTGCTAGTTGAACAATCTATTGTAGAACTTCCATGAGTTGTATCGAGCCGCTGTAATAAGAATCCAGTCTTTTTTTTTTTTTTAGGATATACAATACTCAGAGTTAATGAAGTTAATCTTTCCCCCCCCCTTTTTTTAATGGTCCTTGTGCTTTTGGTCCTTTTCCTTCATCCTGGGGTGGTCTTCTGTGGGCTACAATGGCCAGTACGTAGCTGACACTTCATAAAGAATAACTAAATGAAGAATATAGCTGATACTTCATAAAAATCAGAGAAATGCAATTAAGACTTGATCTGTCATGACATCAGACTTCCCAGCCCTTGCCTGAGCTACATGCAAGGCTCCAGTGTGGTTTGTCCTTGTCAGATTTTACATTTGACTTCAAATGTCTTCCAAGCCAATCCCTGATCTCATTTTTTTCCTGGCCTTCTGTGCATTCCATGTTTCTGAGTAGACAATCAGCAGATGAATATGGGACAACTTCCTTGGTTCTGTTGCCTACAAGCTGAAGAATACAACATCCCCCAGGGAGCCAGGCGGGATCAATTAAAATAGTTTGCATTTTTGTTTAGCTCCTTTGTTGCTTTGGCAAGAAGAAACAACTTAGTCTAAGATATTTCCATTTCTTTTGGGATTGGGGCAACATGCTCTCTTATGAAGATTCTCTGCCTAAACTGTAGGCAATCTGTTGTGTAATTGTTGTCCTTTTTTTGTTGTTGTTAGATTATTTTCTTCATCAGGCCTTGCATGCTTCAGTTTTAAAGGTCAGGCTGCACATAAACTTACAAGTTGTTCTTAAGCATTTACATTTTTTTTCCAAAGAAGGGAACTTGATGCTCATATAGACCAGCTCCCATTTCTCTGCTTTCTTCCAGTTAAATGAGACAGTATTTAAAAATGAGACAGTATTTAAACATGGGCTGTTTTACTGTGTAGCATTTTTCCATATTCTAAGTTGACAGACCAATCTTCTATATTCAATTTTTTTTGTTCTGAAAAGTGTCCTTTCTAGGATGGATTGCATCAGACCTGTAATGTTTGTGATCATGAGTTTAGTTCAAAACTACAAGCAGCTCTGTGTATCTTATCCAGCCTGCAAAACAAGGAACTGTTACTGATTTGGGCGTAGCAGAGAAGAGGAGGAGCTCTGACTAACCATTTGGTTAATGGAAAGGAGGGAACATGTTGCTTTAAAGAGACCCAAGAGAAGACTGGGCTCACCTGTCCATGGAATGGTCTTCCTGGTGCTTCTAAGTCAGTTGGGTGCCAGTTACACAACAGAAATTGTCGCGTTGCCTAGCGTGACATAGTGATCACGAATCCGTCCCTTGCTGTTTATACGATTTATGTCTCTGATCTGGATATCCCGGGTGGTCCCGTGACTGATATTTACACATTCATAGTTCCGGTTTTGTTTAGGTTTAAATTTTTTTAATTTTTTTTTTTTGGCTGTCAATCAAAGATGCGATTACTCGTGTTTTCACAACCTTGGTGACGCACTTCCGTGCCACGAGCGATGCTATTGGCTGGCTGGGGGGGAGAGGGGGGGCAGAGGTTTGTTATTCCCCCTTGCTTCTTGAACATTTTAACCCTTTCAGAAGAGGCAGAAAGCATTTTGAAAGATCCAGACAGATCTTTCGCTCAGACGCAGGGCTTTCCTTTTGAAATCAAGCTGAGTGCTATGAAAGCAAGCTGAGTGCTTTCCTTTTGAAATCAAGCGCTTGGTTTTCCTCAAGCGGCTATAGGCAGGCATTTTGAAAGACACAAACACAGAGAGGGGGAATTAAAGGGTGCTAATTCGCTCAGAGGCTTGAATATTTTAATGTGCCAGGGAGGTGACCAAGCTACTACAATCTCTCTGTAACATGCTGTTGAGGAAAAGGTAAAGCTGAAGGGTTTGCAGTGTAGAAATCCATTTAAAAAGGTAATTGAATACACGCGCGCGCGCACACACACACATCAACCTTCGTGCAGCTGGAAGGGATGCCTTTGTTTTCGGCTTGTGAGGCTGGATCTGTTGAACGGGTGACTGACACCTCCTTTTCTGGTCCCTGAGCTCTAAGCCCGCCCCCAGTCACCATTTCCGGTCATCCCAGTACCAAGACTTTTTGTCCCACGCTGTTTACATTTCCGATTTTCCGAATCCTCCCGTGACTTTTTAAAAAACCGGCACAAACCAGGGGACTGGAAGTCCCGCAGGTTGAGGGATAAAAGGTGGGCCCCCTTCCGAAAATCACGTACCCGACCCGATGTACGTGTAAACTGCCAGGGATCAACACGAATTCTTCCCAGGACATTTTCATCGTGTAAATGGCACCCTGCTGTCATATTGTATTTGAAGGTAGTGACCATTAGACTGAGTCAAATGCTAGTCTTCTACAAGTTGCAGATGTCCTGACAAAGATCAGCGGTGCTTGATATGGAATCTAGAGTAGTGGGCTGCAATCCTGTACATACTTACTTGATGGGGTATGATCATTGTACATACTTATCTCTGAGCAAGACTTCCCTCTGAGTAAGCATAGATAGGAAAGAGCTTTAAGAGAGCTCCTCCAAGAGTAGGTGAGGGTTTCTGTTTCTGTTCACACCACCAGACTGGATATGAAGGTATTCATTATCCAAGAGCCCCGTCCACAGAAGCCTTGGAACCTCATGCACGGTAGATGAGCTGAAAGAAGATGTGCATTTGAGTTGATGTGTAATGGTTGCTGCCCTTTGTTTGTTTGTTTGTTTGTTAAAAATTAGGCTTTATCCTTACAAATACAAAAGTGGTGTACAGGAATGATGATTCTAAATTATCACAATTAAAAAATAGTTAAAATATGGCCATTGTAAAGCATTTTTTGTTGTTTTGTTGTTGTGTGCCTTTAAGTAATTTCTGACTTATGGCAACCCTAAGCCAAACCTATCATGGCGTTTTCTGAGACTGAGAGTGTGTGACTTGCCCAAGATCACCCAGTAGGTTTTTATTGCCAGGCTGGGATTCGAACTCTGTTCTTCAGAGTCCTAGTCCACCACTCAAACCACTACACTACTCTGGCTCAAAGCATTGCTGTTTTTAAAAATGCTTTTTGAAAGGTAGCAAATGCATTTATTTTTAAAGTAGCAAATGCAGCAACACAACTTAAAATGCATTAGTATAGCTATGCTTAGTGAGAAAGCCCTCTTGGTAGCTGCTGCAGAATTGTCTCCCATGGGAAGCTAGGCTGGCCCCTCTCTAATCTCCTTCCATGGGCAGGTGAAGAACTTTTCATTTGAACAGGTATTTTGTAACTAACTAGCTGTGCAGAAAGTTCTTTTAATGAGATGTATGTGCTGTACTTTCATTACTATTTTAAAATGATTTTGCACTGTTTTAAAGTACTGATGATTTAATATGGCGTTTATTTATTTTTTAAAAACTTTTTTATTGTTAGGGTTTTGTGCCTTGGGTCCCATGTCAGGATGAATCATAGAATCAGAATATAGAGTTGGAAGAGACCACAAGGGTCATCCAGTCCAACCCCCTGCCATGCAGGAATACACAATCAAATCATTCCTGACAGGTGGCCATCCAGCATTTGTTTAAAAACCACCAAAGAAGGAGACTCCACCACACTACAAGACAGTATATTCCACTTCCGAACAGCTCTTACTGTCAGGAAGTTCTTCCTAATGTTTAGGTGGAATCTCTTTTCCTGTAGTTTGAGTCCATTGTTCCATGTCCTAGGACATTTTCAGACATGCCAAAATCCCTGTTTGCCGCGCGAGCAGCCTCCCGAAACTGCTGCGCGGCAAGGGTCTTCTTCGGACGACGCTGTGCCTCTGGCGAAACCGTCCGTGTCACTTCCGTGAAGCTTGGGATGGCTCCGCGCAATATTTCAATCACGGAGGCTGCCCGTGCTTGAAATATGGCGCTGAGCCGTCCCAAGCTTCACGGAAGTGACACGGACGGTTTCGCCAGAGGCACAGCGTCGTCCGAAGAAGACCCTTGCCGCGCAGCAGTTTCGGGAGGCTGCTCGCGCGGCAAACAGGGATTTTGGCATGTCTGAAAATCTCCCTAGTCTCTGGAGCAGCAGAAAACAAGCTTGCTTCACCCTCAGTATGACATCCCTAAAGATGTAAGAGAAAGGTGTAAAGAAAAGAAAATAAGCAAGTAAATAAGTAATTAACAGAGAAGTGTAAACCTTGGAGTAGAAAACATGGAAACTTAGTGACAGTCATTGCCTCCCCATGCAGGCCAGAGTTTAATAGTCCATTCACCTCCCAGAAAATCTTTGCTGGACAATTGCTCAGCACTGCAACAGAGGCAGAGAAGCATCATCATACTTCATCATCCAAATTTCCACAAGGTAGGCACAATAATGTGCTCTCACCTGTGTTGCAGTCATATTCATGGTAAGTTTTGTGGCATCTGCATTCTAGCCATTTTCCTGTTTGTTGCCTAGCCTATAGTTCCTCAGTAAACCAGGAAGCTGTCTAGACTCCACAGCACTGGGCAGGACACTTGGGAACAATTACATCAGAGAGACCTAGGCAGTGGCGGCTGGTAGCTTCCATGTCCTTCCACTCCAGGTTTTGATGCAGGGTTTGAAGGAACTCTCTAAGGTGTTGAATCCTATTCCTAAACAGGTTCAGTGCCTTTGACAGATCCTTTAAATCCAGCCAAAACCTGGAATTGATTTGCCACCCCACTGACATGGGAGTCAGTGGACTCAGGCTTTGGCAGGAGAGCTGACTGTTGTCAGCCAGGAATGCTAAAACAGCTTTCAGGTATCTACCAGATTAAATTTGTCTGTGTGGGTAGGCTACCTTAATCAATGTACCATCCAGCAAAAATGGGTATCAGTGTAAACTTCTGTTAAAGTGGTAACCTCACTGCTCTTTCTTCCTCATTCTCCTTCACCCACCCTTGGTCCTACATACCTTCTGTCTGATACACTTAATAGAGCACCGCCATTGGGAATTGGGGTCTAGATTTTTGTAGTACAGTAGGACACCGGTATCTGCTGTTTCACCATCTGCTGATATAATTATCTGCAGCTGGTAATGGGTAGTGGCGGGGGTGAATGGGGAAGGGAGAGGAGGAGGAGAGAACTCACCTCCCTTCTCCCATCTCCGGGAGGGCTGCGGTGGCAACCAGTAGCTGCTGGGATGAATGAGGGACGGAGAAGAGGAGAGAGCTCGCCTCCCTTCTCCCACCCCCAGGAGCGCTGCGGTGGCAGGAGTGAACGAGGTGGTGGTGGAGAAAAGGAGTCCGACATTTGCTGTTATCCATGGATTTCAGTATATGTGGGGGGGGGCTAGAACCAATCCCCCACGGATATGGGGGTCCTATTGTAATGGCATCTCTCCCAGATCACAGTGTTCTACCTACTGTAGGCATTACATCTTTTCCTTCTACTTCTGAAATGAGGTTGTAGCCAGATCTGAAGTGGGAATGAGGAGACATTTCCCCTCATCCTAGGTCAGAAAATGACCACCTTACGGCAACTGGAGTGTTCTTTTCGAGGAGTCTGTGTTCTTTTTACTACAGCCATCTTGACCTTTCTTCTGTCCTTCTCACCTTCTCTCCCATACTCTTAATATAGTACCAAAATTGAAAATGTGAGAGCTATATGTTACTGGCAATAGTATATCTTTTAGTTCCAAACTTTCCAGCCAGTGTGCTAGTAGCCACTGTGGCTCTTCCTTTGTTAGCATTCTACAGCAATCTAATATTAGCCTCACAGGGAACTCTACTTTCCCTGATATTATCATGGAGGAATCTTATCCTGGAATATTTCCAAGTTTAATATCTTGGCCTCACATTGGTACAAGGTAGGTTCTTACCACAAGAGGACACTCCTGTGGCTTATGCCTGAGTTAAGCCTGTAGTTCTTCATATCGCAGAAATATATTGCCATTTGTTTGAGCCACGCTCAGAAATCCATTGGTTTCAGCTCATGGATCGGCTTCAGTATTACAGAAGAATGCAGCCATGAAGTGTTAGATTTGGCAGATGTTACACCAAAGAAGAATTTTAAGAATAGCTTAAGATTGGCTTGAAATACTGGAGCATGACATTTTATATTCCCTTAGTTGTGGCTGTGGAGGCAAGAGATCAGGATTTGAAGAACATCTGTAAGGGAATTTAAATGAGTCTCCCAAAAGAGTATTTCTCTCCCCAAAAAGGAGGGGAATGGAGGAAGGTTCTATGGCCAGTTGGTTTAATATTAAGGCTTTGTGATCACCTATTTATTTTGCAAGTGTCCAGTGTGTCTATTCAACACACAGGAAAGTACATTACAGGGAGTATACAAGGTACACATTTTGTCTCTTTGTTCCCCCCATATTCACAACTGGGTAGAACAAGAGAAAACTGCTCTCTTATTCTTCATAAGGCAATTCTTGATAAAGGGCTCCTCATAATCAAAAGGCATTGGGGTGCTATTCTGTCTCTTGCCCTTAATGGATTTTCTTTAGTAGGAACAAGGTCATGAACAAATAATGGGAAAACAAGAGACAGGTGTAGTAAAGTAAATACTTCCCATAAACTCCCATGAAGGAGGTAGTTCCAACTACATTGCAAAAACTGTATCTGGAAGCACCCATATTAGATGTCAAGTGGCTTTCCCCGCTCCCCTTGGATCTTTGCTTTAGCACTAGAAATTGTATGTCCCCTGCCCTGCTCCCAACTTTTTAACTTGGGTAAAAATCACCTAAAACTATGAAAGGTTTACCAGAACATTAGCAAAATCTGAAATGTGTTTATGTTCCTCTTACCTAGGGAAGACAGACTGTAACGTTCTCTGTACAGACAGATCCTTGACACACATCTTTGGCTCTCTTCTGCATAGGCCGTGGGTTATTCACAGTATCACTGATGCAGTGGTTCTTACTGGGTGGGAAGAAGGAGAGATTGCAAAGTGTGTGAGTTTGTGAGTGTGTGCGTGCCTGCATGCATTCCTGATTTGAAGCCAATGAGAGGTCTCTGCCACCAGGGACACTGATAATGAATGTATGTATGGGGTGGATTTTTTGTTCTTGCGCTCTACAAATAGTGCTGACAGAATTGCAGTACTTTCTCTGATATTTCTTCTTGATTGATGCTTTTCAATAACTTGTCTCTGCCAGCCTTTTGCTGTAGTTTGTATAAAATTACTAATCTGCCATACTTTATAGAAAGAAGCAGACAGGCTTTCTCTAGGAATTACTATGATAGTTAAAATGCCATCAGTTACAACTGATAGAATTCTAAGCATAAACATGTTAAAAATAGGTAGGCCTAGCAACAGAATTCAGGCCTAATGTTTTTTCGTCTTCTTCTCTCTCTCTCTTTTTAAAAAATGATGTGTATTCAGACTTTTGAAATAACAAATTCAGTAAACCAACCCAGACTGAGAATTATACCATAGCATAAAAGAAATTAAACAAGTCTTGCAATAGTCATGGGAGCTTGTGACCCATGGGCCAGTTGCAGTTCAACCAACACATGTGTCCCTTCTTAGCCTGACCCACCCTCCTAACTGCTTAGAGGAATAGATGTGCAGTGTTGCTGATCATGCTTTGTATCCAGCATTGGATGTAGTATTTTAAATGCGTCCTGATGCAGCATAGAGCAGAATGATTGCTTCATTTGAACTGAATAAAATTTTCAACTTTGCATTAGCTCTCTTAGCTGCTGGCTCATATTCTGCTTGTGACCCACTAAGACATCTTGGAGCCTTACTGTACTCTGAAGAAAAGTGGCAAAGCAGCAGAAACTTTCCTGCTGCCTTACCACCTGGCATCAGCATTCTTCTGGCATTTTTTTATTCCAGTCCCGTGGAGGACCAAGGTAAAACCATATCTTTTTGCAAACAGATTTTTCTGGTTAGCAAAAAGACATGATTTTGCCTCAGTTCCCCACGGGACTGTAACGAAAGAATACCAACGTCATATGATAAGGCAGCAGGATAGACAGAACATTCCTGCTGCTTTGCCACTTTTCTTCAGAGTGCAGCAAGGCTCTTGGTCCTTTTCTGCTGCCAAGTCAGATCTCCTCCATACTGTACCCATGTCTCTGGTTTGTTTTTGTACCTAAATGTAAGACTTTACGTATATTTTTATTGAATCCCATCTTGTTGTTCCAGTCTGTTGAGAACCTTTTGAGTCTTTATCATGTCTTCTACAGTGTTGATTATGCCTCCCAGCTTTATGTTGTCTCTCAGTTCAATATGCAGTTGTGGAGATTATCAGTTGTGGCAAAAACCATGTTGAAAGATAGCGACGAGAACAGGAAGGGGCGAGATTATCAGATGACAACATCCTCCAGCATTCTGGGGCCATAGTGCGGCCATGAGTAAGGCATCCCTTTTTATTAGCGGCTTGTCCCCATCAATAGAAAAGTGAAGCCTCATTTGTGACAACGCTGTGCCCCTGGAACAGCAGAAGGACGCAGGTGTCTAGTAAGGCCAACCTTTCTTTTCTTGTAGCAATCTTGTGACATGGTTGGGAACGTGATTTTTGGCACGTTCACCTGCATCTGATAATCTCTGGTGTCACTTATAAAAAGGTTAAACAGCACGTGGCCTAGAACAGAGCCCTGGGGCACTCCACATAAGCTGAGGGCTAGCTA
Source organism: Gambelia wislizenii (assembly GCA_030847615.1). Taxonomy (NCBI): domain Eukaryota; kingdom Metazoa; phylum Chordata; class Lepidosauria; order Squamata; family Crotaphytidae; genus Gambelia; species Gambelia wislizenii. The sequence goes on from JAUMIR010000001.1 coordinate 366,935,138, forward strand.
TACTTATTGCATGTTGCTAATGGTCCTGGGGATGTTGTACCCTCACCCACTTCAGAAGGATCCACTGGGTGAACATAGTACAGCTGCCTCAGCTGCACACACAACTTCATGAATGTGACCAATTCAGCAGTTGCTACAGGAGCAACTGCTATAAGAGGAAGAGATTGCATCAGAGCCACTCTGCTTTGCTGTGTTACCTGTTATGCCTCTAAGGTAGATCTCAGCCAGAAAAACCCACTCTTTTAGAAGAAGGTATATGTATGGATACTTTTAAAATAGTGAACTGCATTACAGAAGCACTTAATGAATCCATCTAAAACTACCTTTCATGTTGTATCAGCTCAGTCCTAAGACACTAGTCCCTGCCAAATGGAGAATTCCGACACCAGATGTCAGGAATTTCCAGTATTTCTTTGGATTCCACAAGGAGATGGTCTGAAGGACAGGCACAGCAAATGCTTGCAAACAAAGCAAGATGCAAATGTTCCTGTAAACAGATGATCCTATTGCATTCAGCCCCAAATTACAACACAGCATTTTCCACGTTTTTACAGTCTTAGATCATACAACAAGTGTCACTTGAGAAGAATGTGGCGGGGGATGGCTAACTGTGTGTCTAGTGGAACCCAGTTTTAGACATGATATCTCCAAGGGAAAAGGGCTTTAATAATAAGCAAGTGTATCAGGTTTCTTAAAACACACTGTTAGGGTCATCAGAGCAGCTGGCAGGGATGCAGAGTTCTGTGACCTGCCTCTGAACCTTTCAAACTCATTTCCTGTCAAGCGTCAGACCCAAGAGGACAAGCAAATAGTTGTTAAGTTCTTCTTTAGAGCCGCCTCAAATTAGAATTCCAGTAATGTCTTGAATTCTATTTCACTTGTCCTCAACTGGCCAATTTCAGTTCCTGTGGATTCTGAATTTGTGTAACAGAACAATCATCTTTGAGGGTGGCAGAAATGGAAGAAGTGAATAGAAGGATAGAATCATAGAGTTGGAAGAGACCACAAGGGTCATCTAGTCCAATCCTCTACCATGCAGGAATATACAATCAAAACACTCCTGACAGATGGCCATCCAGCCGCTGCTTAAAAACCTCCAAAGAAGGAGACTCTACCACACTCTGAGGCAGTGCATTCCACTGCTGAACAGCTCTTACCATCAGGATGTTCTTATTTAATTTATTTATCTATTTATACCCCGCTCTTCAGCAATGAAGGCTATCAGAGTGGCTTACAAATGGTCAATTTAACAGTTCCCTGCCCTCAGGCTTACAATCTAAATAAGACATGACACATAAGGAAAAGGGTATGGCAGTGGGGGTGGGTTCTTCCTAATGTTTAGGTGGAATCTCTTTTCCCGTAGTTTGAGTCCATTGCCCCATGTCCTAGTCTCTGGAGCAGCAGAAAACAAGCTTGTCATTAGTGCCTTATGTATGGCTGTTGTGTTTAATGGGCATGAGTCCATTTGTAGAAACTGCTGCTGGCACAATTCCTGGGGCACATTGTCCTGGGCTGGTTTAACCAATTCATGGTTTGGACTGTAGCAACATAAGCAGATCTAGGCTAGGGATACTTAGGAGCTGATTGAAACATTGGTGAAGGTCATGGCGGGGGGGGGGTTACCCAAAGAGATGGGGGTGCTTTAGAGCCCCACTCATGGTGCCAAAACTATATTAATATTTGGGAGAATTATTACAGTGGGCCATTGGTATCTGCTGGGGTTTGGTTCCAGGACCCTCCATGAACAGCAAAATCCGTGGATGCCCAAGTCCCATTACATGCAATGGCATAGTAAAATGGTGTCCCTTATCTGAAATGGCAAACAGCAAGGCTTGCTTTTTGGATTTTTTTTGGGGGGGGGGTATTTTCAAGCTGTGGATGGTGGAATCGATGGATTCCAAATCTGTGGATCAGGAGGGCCAACTGTATTAGTTCAAGTGGAATGCTGTGAAAGACAGGTAACTTTGGGGCCCTTTCATCAATTGTATACCAGTATTAACTGCAGAGTTAAAGTGAAATAAAAAGTTTTGATTGGAAATAACACAAAAAGCATTAACTCATGTAACACATGCTCACAAGAACCGCACAAGGCTATTGAACAGTTAAGGCAGAAAAGTTGGATAGAGGAATAGATTTGGGAAATAGGGTAATAGTTACCAGTTTTGAAGAGTAATGAAGTACTCAGACAGAAGTCTGTGGGTGTGTTTTGGCTACTACAATGGCTAAATGACTCTCCCATAGGAGGAACCAAGGAGAACGAAACTCTACGAAACTCTACTGATTGTGGCTGGGAGATAGAATTTGATTGGTTTATGACAACCTTGCATTGTAGGACAGGAGGGGGTTCTGAGAAATATTTCCTGGGAATTTGGGTTGTGTAGGTCAGTTGATTGTTTAGGATGTGTGACTCATCACCAAGGGGCCCAAGAAGGAATTAGCTCATATCTACTTAATAATTTTGTTTACTAAGGGCTTCTGTTTAATCTTAGCTTGGGTGTGCTTACTAAGAAATATTTCCAACACACCTTTCCAGGTCCTTGTGACCTCCATCTGACCTCACTTTTAATCACCCTGGTCTACTTGACCCCTTTGAAGTGTCCAATATTGCCAATTATGAGATATTAGGGAGGAGCTAGTAGGGCATTGTAATGGGCGGGGGAGGCAAAGCAGGCCGGTCCTTATGAAAAATACAAGCACTGCAGGGAAGGAGTGGTTCACTCCCAGGCTCAGGCAGCAAGGGTGTTAGTATGTCCTACTACCCTCCTCCCCATGGTATCTCATAACTGTAAATACTGGACACTTTTCAGGATCAGGTTGGCTGCGGCAGATGCAGACTGACAGTTAGATGGTCAAGTTGGTTACCCACCCAACTGCTTACAAATTTGGGAAGTTCTGTATCTGCTGGCATCCAAGTGGATAGGTCTGCTTTTGAACTTGATTTACTCCGTCCCTTCTGTGGTAAGCTGAATATTGCCTGGTGAGGGGCTAATGTATCCATTCCCATTACCTATATTCTTGAAGGTATACCTCCTCACTTCCCAACCATGACCATCACCAAAAGCCCACGTGCAGCCTCATTGTGATATTAATGAGATATTGCCTTGATGTCCAACAGTAGCTCTTTGGGGCATCATGCATGCTGATCAGCCACCATTCACTCTGCCTTCTAAGTCTTGAGGGAAGCATGGCCCCAGTCATTGGGATTCTCATTGATGTCAGCAGATCCAAAGCAATACTTCTTTGAACTTCTGTGTACCTATCACACACCTCTTTTGGAACATACCTGGAATAATCGTGGCCTTTCTATGTGAGTATGTTAAGGGAAGCAAAGAGTAGACAAATATACCACCTCTTCCTGTGCAAAAAATGCTTAAATCACTATTGATATGCTTGTACTTTTGTTTTTCTTTACTTTTTGCTACAAAGTTAAAGAATCCAGTGTGGTGTAGTTGTTTGAGTGTTGGGATGCCATCCATGGAAACCCTCTGGGAGATCTTGACCAAGTAATACTTTCTCAGCCTCAGTAGAAGGCAATGACAAATCTCCTATGAATAAATCTTCCCAAGAAAACCTTACGTGGCCATCGCTATAAGTTGGAGTTGACATAAAAGCACATAACAACAGCAAAACCATATTATTACTACTCAGGGTTGTGGAGAGCTGGTGTCAGTTGGAAGAGACAGAACTGAGCTAAATGGGCCATTAGTTTGATCTGGTATAAGCCAGATTCCTATCTGAACAATGAAGAACAGTTTCCTAGTGAACCCCCTTTGAAAGTTCATTCTCACCACCCCAATTTTTAATCACTGTTTTGTGAACCAAAGAACAAATTGTCTGTCCAAGATTGTCTCAGGGCCCACCATGATGGAAGCCACCTACACAGTATCTTCTGTAAGAACAGGAATTGTTTTCAGCTTCCATTACTGGAAGCATTTGGAAATATACAGGCAACCTGGTGAGCTTGCACTGTATTTTGTTAAACTTTTCACTGACCTGAAGAATCTGGCAATACAGAAGGAAGAAAGTTTTCACCCTTGAGTTCTGACACAGGGTCCTGTTTAGACAAAGATATAATTTAAGAAAGAATACAGCTTTCACAATTGCAGTGGAGTTCAATTGTATCAGTGAAATATACTCAAGAGTTTTAGTGGTGCTGCACCTTCTCTGAGAGCAACGATGCTGCAGTGATTAAAGATCAGCTAAGATGGAATTTCCTGTTTTGAAAGTAAATTAAGTATTAATGAGGACAGATGAGCTTTCATTTTAAAACTAGATCTTAAACATACTCTGTTTTTGATGTTTGCTGTTCAACTTCGATTTATGGTGATGCTATGAACAAGAGACCTTCAAGAGTCTTAGTCATCAACTGCCTTGCTCAGGTCTTGCAAACACACATTCTTGATTGAATCAATCCATCTGTGATACGATCTTCTTCTTTGCCTACTGACTTCTACTTTTCCTAGCATTATCATCTTTTCAAATGAGTCATGTCATATCATGAAACATCCTCTGCCTATTTACTTGGAATTAAGTGCCATTGGGTTGGATTTGAAAGGCTCAGTGGGCCCATAGATTTCAGTGGTCTATCCTGAGCATAGCTATGTTAGAATCCATCCTATTATGTTCACCTAGGTGTATCTAGGATGATTCTGTAAGTGGTAAAGATAGCGAGGAAGCTACAGTTGCCCTTTTTACTAGTGCATGTTCAAACGTATGAGCTTGGTTGTATATAGAGTTGGACCTTTCACCATCTAGCCCCATACTGTCTACCTTGAATGACAGTGGCTTCCCAAGTCTCCCAGAAATGTAATATATTCGGTTATAAATCACAGCCTGAATCCTAAAGTTTAGCTCCAGTTAAAGAAGTCCTATTGATTCAATTGTTAATAGTGACTCAGGACTTAGGTCAATCACATTGAGTCAATGGATCTGCTCTAGTTGGGATGGACAATAGGAGTCAGGCCTTTATTTATTTGTTAACATTTCCATGCTACTTTTCACTTTTAAAAAATCCCAAAGCACCTCACAATAAATTGCTGTTGTGAACTGCTATCAAGTTGACTTCAACTTATGCCTACCCTATTAATGAGAGGGTCCCAAGTCACCCTTTCCTCAACAGCCCTGCTGACATCTTGTAGACTCAGGGCTGTGCCTTCCTTGATTGAGTCTATCCGTCTGGAATGCAGTCTTCCTCTTTTCCTACTGCCTTCTATGTTACCAAGCATGATTGTCTTTCTAGTGAGTCATCATGTCTTCTCATGATATGTCCAAAGTACGACAGTCTCAGTTTAGTCATCTTGGCCTCTAGGGAGAGTTCAGGCTTCATTTGCTCTAGGACCCATTTATTTGCCTTTTTTAGCAGACCATGGTATCCATAGAACTCTTCTTCATCAGCACTTTTCAAAGGAGTTGATTTTCTTTGTATCAGCATTCTTCACAGTCCAGCTTTCACAACCATACATAGAAATTAGAAAGACAAGGGTGTGTGCAACCCTAACTATAGTATTCAATGATATATCTTTTTTCTCCAGTAATTCTTTCAAGCCTGTGCTATTTTTTGCTAGTAGTATAGTGTTATCTGCATGTCTTAAATTACTGATATTCCTTCCTCTAGTCCTCCGGCAGGCCTACCCAGTTGATTTTAAACCATGGATTTTAAATTGGTATTTTAAGTCTATGAATGATTTTAATGTTCGTTTAAATCCTATGTGTTTCTATTGGTGTTTTCAAATGATTTTATGCCATACATTGTATTTTAATTTATGTTGCATCCCACTTCAAGCCTTGGGGAGAGGTGTGTAAGAAATTTTATTATTATTGTCTTCATTATTATTATTATTATTATTATCATTGTCATCATCATGCCTCCTTCCTCTGAGTCAAATTCTGCTTTATGTATATTATGTTTAGCGTACAAGTTAACTGTCAAACAGGATGGGAGGCAAAATGGACCCCTCCAGTTGTCCCATTCTGCTTGTTTTATTGTATCTGTACATGAAACCACGAGAGGAGGTCACCCAGAAATTTGGAGCATGAGTATCTTCAGTATATAGTGAACAGAAAGAACAAATGGGAAATCACTCTTTGCTTTGTAATGCAAGTACCATCCTGGATGCAAATTATCCATGGAGTTGAAGGGATTGCACATGCTGATGTCCTTTACTTAAGAGCCATGGCCAAACTTCCTGTCTGATTATTTTCATTGTGGCCAAGCACATGTGCAGATGGGGAAGCTGTACCTAATGAAGATAACAGTACTCTAATTTCTCATAGACCATTTACTTTTAAAATGTTTGTTCAGCTAATGAGTCACATTGTTCATAAAGATAACTGCAAAATAAGCTGTTTACATTAGTTTTGAACATGGACTACAACAGTCAGTCACAGAGATCATAGAAGAAGAGTTCCCATATAAGGAAAGGATTATGGTCAGTTGAGCCTGGAGGTATATTGTGTCTATAGGCACACTGAGTGTTTAGAGACTTTGCTCTGTGGAATCCATCCTAGACACAATGACCTCTTAGATCTTGAAAGCTGTTTCATCCTGACTGCTAGCAGTTAACATATTTAATTAAGTCAGTATATTAGCTGACCATGTTGTTTTATCAAAATAGTAGAATCCTGTTGCTCTTAAAGGCTAAAATGTTTATTGTGGCATAAGCTATTGTGACCTGAATTCAACATCATTGGATGCATGAAATGTTTCCCCATTCGTCAGATATGCCTATACATGGGAATAAAGAAAAACAAATGTAAACAACAGGGTCCACAGGTCATGAATTACAAGAAGTACAGTCAGTGACATGTCTAGATAGCTCAAAGTTGGTATATAGAACCTTTGCCTAGAAAAATGTCACAGGCTGGCCCTCTTGCATGTCTTGGATGTTTGACCTCATTGTTTGCAGCTGTGGGTTTCCCTTCTCTTCTTGTGTGTATCAATTATCTGCCAGCGGGAGATACTTCATACAGTTTATGGAAGTGGTCTCCAGGCCACAAAATCTCATGTCATCCTAAGCCTGCTAGCCTTTAATGATCCCACTGCTTGTAAAGTGAAATCTTGAACACACTGATGAGGGAGTAAGTCTCACTGAACATATCAGGATTTCTTTCTGAATAAACTTGTGTAAGATTGCACTGCCAAAAAAAAAAAAAAGACATAAAAACCACAACTACCCTTCTGGGATGTGACATCACATTCAGAATCCTGTGGGTGTTGTATACATGTGTAAGTTCCCCTATGGAAGCGATTGGACACTTGTCTGTAGAGAAATGCCCAACATAAGAGATGCAGAGTTAGGCATGCAGTGCCACTGTATTCGTGGTGTGCACGTGGATGCGCGTGTACATGGAGTTCCTCATTTGGATGTGCATTCATTTGTATAACATTACCATTCAACACAAGGGTTGTGTAGAATAATCATTGTGTAATCATTGTTCCCTGGTGGTGCAGTGGTTAAATACCAGTTAAAAGCCACCACATTGCAAGTTCAATCCCAAGGGCTCCAAGGTTCACTCAGCCTTCCATCCTTTCATAGGTCAGTAAAATGAGTACCCGGCTTGTGGGGGCTAGCACACATTGGAAACCACTTAGAGAGTGCCTAGTGTGCTATAAAGTGGTGTAGATGTGTAAAATGCTGTTGTTAAAACAATTTGTAAGCCGCTCTGAGAGCCTTTGTGGCTGAAGAGCGGAGTATAAATACCTAAAAATAAAATAAAATAAATAACTCCATGGGTGGAGATTTATGGTATACAATCCTGATTTTGTATCTCTGCCAGTTTTGTAAAATTTTTCATATCCTTTCATACTGATGTTTATAGATGTGCATATATATGCACACAGGCACACTTTGTATCACTTAAAAAAAAAAAAAGACCAATCACTTATTTAAAAGATCCCTTTAGGTTATTCTGAAAACGCTGCCCACTATTAGCATTTGCCTCATCCATCTTTCTTAACTCTTGAAAACATATTTTAAATAGACGAATCTTTGAATGATACAGTTCAGACTTGGGTAGAGTAAATAAAGCATGTACTGTGAATCTCCTTTTCCAAGGGAAGCTGGGCTGCCGCCACTCTGTTGTCCTTCTGCCAGCAGTCAAAGACCTTTTTACTCTAGCAGCATCATAGCAATGGACAGGCTGTTAAGGAAAGGGACTGTTCTTAAATTGCTTTTTAATTCAATAGTGTATTAACAGTTTGTTTAATAGTGATAACCTTCTGTATGTTTTACCTGTAACTGTTCACATCTGCTTTTCTCTATATCTGTTTTACTTTTGTGGTGAGCCACTTTGGGTCCCAGTTCTGGGAGAAAGGCAGGCTATCAAGCAATCAGTCAAACATTTTTACTATGTCTTGCCATAAGTGTAGAGACCCAAGGCTTGTCCAGACAGGGCCATTTTGAGCATTTTGTGCCATACCATTTAATGTTACTTCTTATCACTTCTTGTCATTGTAGCTTCCTTGTCCAAGCAGTGCTATTATTTCCCTACTGACTTTTTAAAGAAAACTACTACATTAAGCACATTTTGAAATATTTTGCTTGTGAAATGGGTCATGATGGTAGATGTGGGTGTGTCCATCCCCTCACCTCACTTCCAGATGTGTTTCTGCTTTCCAATCTTAATATAGTTTGTCTCCAATGTACTAATTCTGAAATGTTGGTGTAACCATGTATGTTTCTTCAGAGTGAAATCAACCCCCTCTCATGCATGCTTTATCTCCAGTGTCCTTTCATGTGCTGTGCTCTTTTATTTATTCCATAACATGTACTGCTTGAGTGGTTGAAGCTCTGTCTGCCTGCCATCATGTTATTATCGGCTGGCATACTGTTGGGGATTTACAAAAGTGTAACCACTGTAGTTACAATCCCCATTTATCGGGCAGTAGCCTCTGTGATCAATGGGGGGTCCATTCCACTGTTGATTGGGAAGCAACTGAGTGACGTTTCCACCCCCTTCTATGAGTGATCCCCATTGTGACAGGCAGAAGAAAGGTCCCTGCTTCTTGAACCAGCAGTGGCTCACACGCAGGGGTGGGTGGGAACATCAGTCATCTGCTTCCCAAGCAAAAGCAGGATGGACCTGCATCAATTGAAGCGACTGCTTCCTAGTAAGAGGGGATTGAGGGACTTCCACAGTCCATGTGTATCTCTTAAAGTAGGGAATACGTAGGAATTATAAATACCATAACTCTAGGTTACACCTTTATAAATCCCAGAAGGATTCCAGTCATAAGGCAGTTAATGTGTGTCCTAGCGTTATGTATTCATATCTGGTTCATATTAATGATCCCTACATATTCACTGGTTTAGGGAATATGCAGGGACTGTGAAATTCCCCCAGCCTTCACTTACTGGACAGTAGCCTTTACCAGCGCTGGGGTCTGTATCCATAGCAGCTGGCTAAAGTTCCCACCCCCACCCCCCATCTCATGAGCAATCTCTGGCGCAAGGGAGAATTTCCATAGGGACCCTACTTTTGACTGTCACGCTGGAAATTGCTCACAGGAGGGGTGGAAATGTCATCTGGTTTCCAATCAGCAGGGGAACAGACTCTGGTCATTCACAGCAGCTGCTGCCTGGTAAGTGAGGATTTGGGGTGGGGTTGGAGTGGGAGACACTATTTCACTACGTAACTGAGATAGTTATGTACCCAAGTAGTGATACAGAATCATTATTATTATTAAAATATTTCTGCTCTACCCTATATCAAAAAGATCTCAGGGTAAAATTAAAGTAAAATTAAAATAGTTTAATGCAGTAAAAATAATGTAAATAAACTAAAAACATAGTAAACATAATGTGTTAAACAGACTTAAAAGATTAAAACATTTTAAAATTATGTACATAAGTATTTGTGAAAAATCAATGAGGCCCAAAGGCTTTGATGAGGTACCACATTATTACTTAGTGCCTAAATGAAATCAGTGTGGGCCTGAATTTGGCTTCCAGGAGGAAGGCGTTTCACAACTGAGGTGCCACAGCTGAGAAGGCCCTTTTCCATATCCCCACATAGTGTATTGACCTCACTGGTGGGAGACAGAGCAGGGTGCCTCTGACAGATAGATGTATCTGTTTTGACAACAGCCGTGAGATGTAAAATGGTCATGGGGAACCTAGCTTGGTGGAGAAGATGCATGTAGCATCTCAGGAATCCCACTGAAGCTAGTGGGACACACTTCAGAGTTAAACAGGACAAAACTGGGCTGAAAGCTGGTGAGAGGTCAAAATGAAGAAGATACCTAACTGTCTTCCCCTCTTAGTCCTGAGAAAGAAGCCTTTCTTGCTGAAAAAGAAGGTAAGACCAGATGGGAAAAGTAATTGCTCTTGCATGTCATCGTCCATGGCACTCTTGTGGAATCCAGAACCATGCAAGCAAGCAAACAGATGGGGGAATGTCACTTTTTGCTTTTGTCTCATTTTGCAGACAATGACAAGCAGGAAAATGTGCTGTGCCACTGACTGAATTTGGAATGGAGAAAAAGAGGTGTGTGTGTGTGTGTGTGTGTGTGTGTAGGAGGGTGCATTTATCTCATTTCAATGTGCACAGCAATGTTAGCTTTCTAATGATAGAAATAGCACTAATAATAATAATAATAATAATTTTATTTTTGTACCCCACCTTGCACTAAAGCCAGTGGTTCTTAACCTGTGGTCTGTGGACCCCCAAGGGGGCTGCAACGTGCTCACAGGGGGGCCATGATGGCTAGATGGTTGTTCAGCCCACCTCCTCCCTGCAGTGGAGCAGCTACATGACTGGAGCCAAGGCAAAGGTTGGCTTGACCTGCGCATTGCCATTCAATCAACTACAGCCATAAACTTGCTAGAAGAGGCAAGAGAAAAATTCTCCTCCTCCTCCTATTATTATTATTATTATTATTATTATTGAGTTAACTCTTTGAGTTAACTCTTGGGTGTCCACAGCAACAAAAGAAAGGGGGTCTCTGGTAAAGAAAAGGTTAAGAGCCACTGTTCTAAATGGATTTTTTTTTAAATTAAAAAAGAAGACAGCATTGGGGAGAAACAAAAGGAGACCATGTGATGATTGGAAAATGGAAACACACCTGGAGGCAAACTTTAAAGGGATGGGATGCACTCTCGCCTGCTGATGCAACCCATATCATGAACTTGATGTGCACAAATTATCCAAAAAGCGACACATTTATGAAACCTATTACTCCATCAGAACCTGGAAAGTATTGGTTTAAAATGAAGTCACTTTTCTGGTAGGAATAAAAAATGTTGAAAAAGGAGGGTCATGATCCCAAAGTATCCTGTGATTAGCAAACTGTGGTTTGGATCTTGAGTGGAAAAGTAGTAAATACAACAATGAAAACTGCTACATCTCAACACACTGGGCCAGTCTGGATGAGCCATTTGTGTTTTTTTCCCATGATATCATAGCTGTATGATGTGTTCCTAGTGCCTGTCATGGTTCAGTCTTGTCCCTCATAAACTTTTGAGTGAATTTGTTTGGGTTGGGGACTTCGGTGTTGTTATTATGCTCAGATAAGGAGCCCCAGTGGTGCAGTGGTTAAAGGCCAGTATTGCAAGCCACAACGTTATGAGTTTGATCCCAGAGGACTCATGGTTGACTCAGCCTTCCATCCTTCTGTAGGTTGGTAAAATGAGTACCCAGCTTGTGGGGGCAATTAGCTCATTGTAAACTGCTTAGGGAGTGCTTTGGTGCTGATAAACGGTATAGAAATATCAATGCTATTGCTATTGCTAATACCTTGCCCCAGAACTGAAGTATTAGGGAGTATACCTGCACTAAGGGCAAGCACAGAAATTGCTTACTGGTACCACTAGGATAAGCTGGGGTGTGCTGCAAGTTTGTGAAGTGCATTCAAGGGGAGACAGATAAGATCAGTCCATTTTGAAAACTGGTGGTCAGATTTCACACTGTGATGGTTGAAATGAGGGTTCCTAAACAAATTGAAAACAAGGAATGGAATTAAACACAGATGGGTTCCATTGGTGATGCCAAATAAACTATATTGTGAACACTTTCACAAGGGACTCTTACATAAGATTTGGATTACTGTCAGTTATAGAATATCTCATTCCACATTTGGTAAAAAGTATGATTCTGTGACAGAGCAGAAAAGTAACTGCCTTTGCATGTGGCTACAGAGAAATAGAGAAACATAGCCCTTTGGCTGACCAGATTAAAATGGTTTTATTTGCTGTACTCAGAAAAATAGGTTATGGTGGTGTTAGATATTACAGGTTAACATATAAAGTTGCAATCCTGTCATCACTCACCTGCGAATATATCCCACTGTTCTCAGTGAAAGTTGAGTGGGCATGTATAGCACTGCATTGTAAGAGTAGTTTTGAAATAAATGTGCATTTTCTAATTAGGGGATAATAAAAATCAAAAGTTTAGGATTAGGAAGATGTACCCAAAGGGCAGGACTTTCCCCTCTATTGGAGAACAGAATTGTTTGCATCATATAACCTGTTCTAGGCCACCCAAACTGGCCACTTGAGGTGGAGGACCTATCCCATTACCACTTTTGAAGTAAGATTCAGCTGTTGACTTCTTTATGTAGAAGAGAATGGGGGAGTTTCCATCTTGCTCTCTGTCTCAAGCAGCAAAATGTATTCTACTGTGAGATACAGAATAACCTAAATGCGCAAACAGTCTCTTTCTTAAAGGGATGCTGCATCTGGGAGTTTTCTGAGTTCACAAGTTCATTGCTGTTATTTGTTGTCAAGTCAGCTTCAACTTAAGGTGACCCTATGAATGAGAGACCTTCAAGAGCCGCAGTCATCCACTGCTACCCTCAGTTCTTGCAAACTTCATATTTCTAGTTTCATACTTGACACAATAAGTGGATGCTGCTTATGAATGTGGAGGTGAAGTCTAGGTGTGACTTGGGATACTTCAAGAGTTGGGTGTTTTGACAGCATCCTGGGTGCTTCCAGATGTCAGGCTTCTGGTGGTAGTAATCAAAAAGATACTGTGCAGCTATTCATTTTAATCACCTTATTAAATTTTTTTTTGGCAAGGAAAAAAGAAACAGAAGACACAGTGATAGGTTACAAATGAAAGAGGTTGTTGTCTCCACTGTGAAGGAGGCAGGGTAGCGGCCACTGTCCTGGCTGTGTGACTTCAGACTGCAAATGAAATACCAACTCTTCATCCTAACCTCAGGAATACAAGTGCCATTCTGAAGCTAAGCAGGCAGTCTACCTTTCCCCAGTCCCAAACAGGGAAAGGAGGATCAGGGCTTGATTCTTACAGGGACCATGATGTAGAGGGTAAGGATCAGGTGCATAGCTAAGGGTGGAGGGTGGGGGTGGGAATGACAAAAAGAGGGCATTACCATTCCACATAAGAATTCTTCTCCCCAGTGAAATTTCCCTTCTGTCCCCAAATTTCTGGCATTGCGGAGAGAAACATATTGAAAATCATTCATGTGTAGAATTGTTATATTTGCCATGTTTAGATGTCCTTGGTAACTTTTCCTGCCCCTTTTCTATGGCTGCCTAAGGGTATTGCTCAATGCTCAGTAGAAAGTTACTTCAATCCTATAAATCTGGGGACTGAAGGAACATTACGTGTGTGTGTGTGTGTGTGCAGAATTCTTATGGGGGAATCAGTACAATCCTGGGAAAGACTAAGCACTTCATTCACCCTTGCCTCAAAACCAGTTGTCCAGCTCCCCAAAGCTCTGTTGCAGAGATGGGTATGTGGGTGGAGAGGAAAGGATAGAAAGGCAATGGTATTTGGAAAGAAGCTTATGTTCTGATTCTAGGCTGCATCAACAGCAACAGTATAAACAATACTGAATCATCAGTCTAAACAATACCAGTATCAATAATCATTAGTGTTTAGATTGAGGGAAGTAACTAGTACTTCTATTGAGCTTTGGTTAGACTTCATCTGGAGTACTGTGCCCAGTTTAAGAGTGATATTGACAAGCTAGAATGCCTTCAGAGAATGGTGACTAGAATGGTAAAAGGTCCAGAAACTAAGCCTTATGAGGAAGGACTTAGGGAGTTGGATGTGTTTAGGTTGGAGAGGACTGAGACGTGACATGATAGCCATCTTTAAATATCTGAATTACTGTCAGTCTCCAAGACATTATGGTATTTGGTATAGGGAGGTTTAAATGGCAAACATGCTTTCTCCATAAATTATGTGCTGGCCCCAAATTTGTTAGTCAGTGTTTTATAGCCAAGGTTTTTGTGAAAGGGAATATTAAACTTTATGCTGTAAAGGCCTTTCATGGTAAAATCTTCCCACAGGGAACTGTGTTTCAATCATATCCATCAAAACAGAATTGCCTTTGGTGCATGAATTATTGGGATTCTAAATAGCTCCCCCACAGCTGAAATCTACTGAAACAGAGGGACATTTTTGTGGTGTGCCATCTCCAGGGCTTGATATTGTTGTTGCGGCTGCAAGGACAGACTTACTGGGTTTTATGACAGTAGAAGACTGACCATCGTAAACAGAAAGAATGACTTGATAGAGAAACTTACAGGAAGATAGTGTGGATGAACTAGAGTGAACCTGAAAAACACTGCAAAAAGTCTGATGGCAGATAGTGACTGGCCGATAGGTTTTGGGAAATACAATGTTGTGCTTTATTATTTCCATACTATACATACCATGTAGTTTAAAAGCAGACAATAAGTCAACAGCCTAATTTTAAGAATGTGTCTAGACTGGAACTTACTGCCCTTTTCATCTTTCCTTATTCCCCACAGTTCCTTTGCTAATCTTTTTCACCTTCCTCCCACAGACACACATACACAGGCACACATACACATATTTCCTTTTAGAGTTCATACAATAATGCTAAATGTATGAGATTGCCCCCCCCCCAGCACACCCTCCCACATGGGAGCATTTTTTTATCGGCATGCAAAGGATGGGGCAGAGGTGTGGTCACTTGTGGAAAACATTTAGAACAGCCAGATCTGCTAAGTCAAAAGTGACCATATCCAAGAAAGGATTAGAGGAAGTTGGTGAAATGAATAGATTAATTTGTACAAGCTGAAACATTTTTTAAAAAAGGAAAAAGATCTAACAATGGGCCAATAAGCAGTAGGAATTAAAGGCAGCATGAAACTTTTGCAGACTAAATATGGGCAGGTTTGATCTTTTTAATAGAGGTGATGTCGTTACATATACATATTATTTATATTATAAGATAGTATACAGTATATTAATTATACACACTCACAAACATACATCCCCCCCCCTCTCTCTCTCTCTGTCTCTCTGGCTTTTCTTCGCAAACGAAGATTCAGGAAGGACTCATCCTGCGCTTTCTGCATACATACACTCACAAACATACATACTATATGTGTAAATATATATAAAGAAAACATATTATTTATATAATATAATTTATATTAAAATCTTTATATTAAATACTTTATCTGGAGATCTCAAGGCAGCTTACAATAAAATCAATGTAATAAATAATTTCAGACATGTAAAAAGATTAAAAATATATTAAATAGTTCCTCAGTT
The DNA here is from genome assembly GCA_030847615.1 of Gambelia wislizenii. Classification (NCBI taxonomy): domain Eukaryota; kingdom Metazoa; phylum Chordata; class Lepidosauria; order Squamata; family Crotaphytidae; genus Gambelia; species Gambelia wislizenii. Next base: position 366,950,633 of record JAUMIR010000001.1, read on the forward strand.
TAAAAACAGACAATTTTAAACCAGTTAAAACAATCTTGAATAATAAAACCACAAAACATGTGCAGCCTGGATAAAATCAGTTTGGCCTGAAGGCTTTAATAAAAAGCCAGGTTTTAATTTGGCACCAAAATGATTCCAGTGTTGGTGCCAATCAGGCTTCCAGGGGGAAAGAATTCCATAACCGAGGTACAACCACAGTAAAAGCCCTCTCTCATGTCCTCCCACAATGCATTTCTCTTACTGATGGGACACAGAGAAGGGCCCGTCCAATAGATCTTATTTCTTCAGCAGGCATGTAAATGATTACAACTGGCTGGTGTCACACTGTTCTGGAACTACGGTAACAAATTACAAGGTGTGGTATGAATTGTGCTAGGTTTTCATATTTTTCAGAGGTATTAGGTCATATCAGTAAGATGATGAATCTGCTCTGGGTTTTAATCCAGACTTTAAAGGAGCTATTCAAGGTGCTGAGCCCATTTACAAAATAGGTTCAGCACCCTGGAGAGCTCCTTCATAGTTCAGGCTGCAACACAGAGTGGATTCACTGCCCCACTGACGTGGTAGCTGCTTCACCACTGGATACTGGCACAGCAAAATGCAAAATAAGGTATGTTTATACAGTACTTTTAGTTCTATAGAACATACTTTTTGGCATATTAAATGGAAAGCTTGAACAGAGGAAGAACCCTAGCTCAAATTGAGGAAGGGAATTAGTGGAAAGCTGCCTTCAGATTCCTCTTCTGCTAATTTTTGCAGTGTTTTCCTCTGAACTGGGATATTGTGGTGCTTATTTGCAAAATGTCAGCAGAGACTACAGCCCAGTGCCCACATATACAAGCCATTGACTACCACTGATATTGTATCAGCCCCACAAACACCGGGCAAGGTGGGGCAAATGCCAGGGCCCACAGCCTCCCAAGGGCTCCCTGGGGCTGATTCTATTATTTCTAATTCTGTCAAATAGTTCGGATTTAGTGCCTTCCGGAGAAGTAGCTGCAGGAAAAGTCATCTTTATGACTGTAGGATGCCTCTGAGCCACCATGTCTATAGCATTCTGAAGTGGTGCTGGCTGCAACCATTTCACTTGGCTGACATTAACCCAGGTTGAATGCTGCCACCTCTCCCTTCCTAATAAGTTTGGGGGCAGAGTTGCCTGCAGGGGCAATAGAGAAGCCTTGAGTCTGTTTCTCACCAAAGAAGTGAATGCTGTGCCGCTCTCTCGATTTTGCAGGATGGAGGAGCAGCCTTGGTGTACTAGCGGAGATCAGTTGCTCCCTGTATCTGTGGAAACAATAGCCTTGGTTTCAGTTATCTGTGGCTGAAAAAATAGGAACACATACCACACTGGAAAATGCCTAGAGAGATCTCTCTCTCAGAATCGCTAGGTCCTCCAACGCAACTGTATGGTATATTTATACAGTAAGTCCTTTATTTTAATAGAGCTTTATATTATCTGTGGTTTCATTTATAAATGGTAAGTCAGGGAAAGTATCCCCCAGAGATACAGGGTGCACCTGTACTATTTTTTTATGCACTTCTAAAATCATATAGCAGTGTAGAAAGCCAATATGGTCTTTGTCTATGTGGTCAAAATAATCTGAACAGCATGTGAACATATGGCGATCCGTTCATATGGACATGCACATGTGTCATTTGGAAGAGGGCAGCCAAATCCACTTTAAAGTCCATGTGCATCGTGTCTGGGGCTTTGTCTGGATTTTTTAAAAAAGCTCCATACAGCATTCAAATGTGCTGTCGTTTGAACACTTGCATTTGCACAGATATGGACAGGCAGCATAATCTGATTGGCTGGATGAGCATGAGGGTGGGGCTAGCAAATAAGGAAAGTGCCTACGGCTGCCATGTTAAATTTTCGGCTAAGCAAGGATCTGGTAAGTCGATAAAATGGCGATCTTATACTCTTTTCTTTCTTTTTTTGTAAATATGAACTATCACTTGTGGGCATCTTGGCTAGGGGATTATGCAGAGTTTGTGTGTGTGGGGAACCTTGAAGACAGGTTGCATCATAAAGTCAAAGGCTTTCACAGCCAGCATCCATAGGTTTTCCATGTTTTTTTTTCCAGGCTGCTAGGCCATGTTCTGGAAGAGTTTATTCCTGACATTTTGCCTGCTTCTGTGGCTGGCATCTTCAGAGAATGGTTGGGTTGGGGTGTGTGGGGTTTATATACTGTGGGTCCCTGTTGGAGAGGATATGTAAATTTGTGTATTTGAATGGCTATTTCCTGGGGGGAGATATGCAAGATGGATTAATGTTTGTTTGGCTAATGGTTCATTGTCTGCTGGAAATTCCCCTGTCCCTGGGTGGAGTTCATTTGCATGTGTTGAGTTTTGACTTCGGTGTTTTTCAGGACTGGTAGCCAAACTTTGTTTACTTTAAGGGTTTATCTGTTCGTAGAATTCACTATCCCACTGGAAGTAGCTTGTGGTGAGGCAATGTTTGAACAGGGCTGTGATGTCTTCAGGAAATATTTGTTGGATGAGTGCCATAGTGTCCATTATGGGGACTTTGGTGAACAAGGAGACCACATTGTTGCATTGTTGCGAATGCCTGCTTTTTCGGACGTGTTCGTATTCTCCCCTGCTTGTATAGACAAGACCCATATGAATGATTATACAGTAGAAGTGATACTGACATTGGCTGTTAATGCTTCAGTCTTGCTGTACAGCATTTAAAACCGTTTAAGCAATACAGCCTTGGTTCCCTGCAGCTATATATTATTTACAAAGCACTGATAGCAGGTTCAGCAGGAGTCTCATTAAATGATTTGTTTCCTTTTTAGGAATTATTCTGATCCGTATTATTATCTTTTTGAGCCACCATCCTGCTATGAACCAGATCTTACCTAATTTTAGAAGCTATGCAGAGCTGGGACTGCTTAGTACTTGGATGGCAGATAACCAGGAAATACCAGGGTTGTCCTGGTAGAGCTAAGAAAGAATCCTACCTGAAATCCTGGACAGCCACTGCCATAACAGTTGACAGTACTTGGCTAGATGGACCAATGGTCTGTGGCCATAGAAACCCACTGGGTGACCTTGGGCAAGTCAGCCTGTTTAGTTTCTCAGCCTGTTTAGTTATGTTTATATGGAAAGTAGACTTGGGAAAAATGGATATTAGGAAATGTAATTTGTCACCATTGCACTGTGCATTCCAGGAAGCTACAAGAACAAGCACTCCCATCCTGTGGTGTCATTTCTTACTCTAAAGCAAGGATCCTTAGCTATGGTTGGACTGCTACCACCATCAGCCCTGGCCTCCAGAGCCAATGGGGCAGGGAGGTGCAGTTCAGCAGGGTCTGGAGGACGACATGTTCCCTAGCCCTGCCCAAAGAGTTACAGCTGCAGATACGTGGCTGCTAAAGTCACTTCTGATACTGCTTAATTGTGCTCCTATGTCTGTGGGGGTCGGGTGGGGAACATATCTTAATCTTTTAGGCCAGCGTACTCAAACTTTGGTCCTCCCAGTGTTTTGCACTTCCCAGCTCCTAGAAGCCACCTTGGCCAGCACGCAGGGATTCTGGGAGCCGACATCCAAATCATCTAGAGGACCAAAGACTGAGAGCTACTGTTTTAGGCCATTACCTACGGCTACTGTAAAGCTTTGTGTACGCTTATATGCATATTTATTTATTTATTTATTTATTTCCTGCTTTGTTCCTGTAGTGGGACCCAAGATGTTTCACATGATTAAAAAGCAGATGCAAACTAAAATCATAGGCCGGGATCCTGTTGGGCAGTTGTGAATATGTAACCTACAGTTACACATTCATAACTGCTATGCGTTCATAATCCCTATGTAGCCTCTAGTTTAGGGGCAATGTAGGAACTGTGAAAGTTCCCCAAACTCCACTTAACTGGTAAGCAGCTGCTGGGATTGATGGGGGTCTGTTCCTCTATCGATTGAGAAACGGCTGCCAGACATTTCAACTCCTGCTCGCTCACGCATGTCTCTGGTTCAGAAAAGATTTGCGAGAAGGGTCCTTTTTCTGCTTGTTCCACCAGAGATCACTCTCGGGAGAGAGTGCAAACTTCAGGCAACCACTTCTCGATCGACAGGGGAACGGACCCCCCATTGATCCTAGTGGCTACTTACTGGTAACTGGGGTTTGGGCAGGTCTGACCGGAATGCACTATGTATACTGTAGTTATGGTGTTACGTAGTATGTTATGGTCATACAGGATTCTGGCAACAGTAAGTTCTAATATTAAAAGCATTAAACAGGTTATCCATATTTAAGTAATAACTGAATTAAAGAACAATTTTAAAAGAATTTTAACGCTCATCAAGAAAAAAAAAGAACAGTTGTTATCAGCCATGGGTCCTGACTCCCTAGATGCTTCTAGAAGTTGCATCCAATATGGTCACTGGACATGGTTTCCTGGGGGTCAGCTACATGGGAGAATTAAGTCCGGGAAATATCGACTTACCTCCCTTTTGGTGCAGTCCCCAGTTGTGCCCACAATGCATCTGAAATTGGCAAAATAGAGATTTTTCTGCTTACATGGCCAGGGACTGCCCCCCCTTCTCTCTCCTGCCATCACTGAAGTCCTGCGGCACAGGGAGGGCAGGCCAAAGGCCCAATGACATCAAAAATGCCGCTGCACTGCTCCTGAGATCTCTAGGGTCCCCTGCGCCACTGAAATCCCAATGACAGCAACAACGCCATGGACTCAGGCCCTAGAGGCCTCGGGAGCAGCACATCAGTATTGTTGCTATGGTTGGGCCTTTGGCATGCCCCCCACACCACGGACTCCAGTACAGGGGGGGTGCATGGTTGAAGAATGGCCAAATACCCTGCAATGAGGCAGCCATGCCACCCAAAGAAACCAGCGGCAGACTCGCCGCTAGAGAGCGGAATGGTGTGTGTGTGTGCGTGGCTGAAGTCTCGATGGCCCGATCGCTGCTGCGGCGACACGGCAAAAGCAGGGGGGACCAGACGGAGAGAACACTGGGGTATGGGGAGCTGCGGTGGTGGCTAAAGTGCTGCTGGGAAGGTGAGGAGGAAGGGGGGTGGGTGGGTGCAAAAATTCCACCCAAAAACAAAGAAGGGGGCAAGGTACTCTCAGCCTGCTCCTGCCCACTGTACTCCCAGTTATCAAGAAATCCGAGATAAATAGTACTGCTATGTTCACAACATCAAAACACTGAATGCTTAAGTACTTAAAAAAAAAAACCCCAGAGAAAATAGCGGGATGGAAAGTCATGGATTTCCTGGTTTTTTTGCCTCCCCTCCTTCCGAATATTGCACATGTGGCCCACCGAGCCTGAAGACCAATGGTATTCTGCTCAAATTCTTCCCATTGTTTGTTTTGTTTTTGCTGTGTAGTCAACCCCCTGGACTCGTAGTCCCACATTGGGGGATGCAAGATTGGGAACCATTGCTACAAAGTCTACATTGGCGAAAAAGGCACAGGGGAAGATTGGAAGGACCCTGTCTGATTCTTATTCTTATCCTCTGTGTTGTGGTGGCAGCAATAGCCTTAGTGTCACACAAGTGGTACTGAGGAGAGATGCTTCCAGATAAGGCTTTGCAGTGACTCTGCCTTATTTCTGGAATTTTAGGAGGGATCTAGACAATATGGTCTCCCAGTTGTAACCACTCTCCCCTCCCACCTGGTGTTTCTCTACTGTTTCTTCTGTGTTCCATCTTTTTTTAATGTTATATATACTGTATGTCATGGAAAACGCATTATGGTGGGAAAGTCAGAATCATTGCATGAGAGAATTTCTTCAGTGGAAACACCTAAAGTGCTGCCACTCTCTTCTTCCGGCTTTTTTAAAAGAGGAGACACCCCATGAGACGCAACTGTAGGGCCCACTGACCATAGCACTGCAATGAAATGAGAGCAGATGGGCTTTGGTCACCAACTCTGGAGATTATCAGACGGGAACAAAAAAAGCATTCCCGTCCCACAATCTCTTTTCCCACTCCTCTCCCACCCCTGTTCCGGCACAAGAATGAAAACTTTCTCACTTACCTTAATCATTCTTGTGCCAGGAAGCCCAGGAAATGAAAGGAGCTCTGCTCCTTTCACTTCCTGGTCTGTAATCCCAGCTTCTGCTCTCATGATAAGAGGAGAGCCAGGGATTTAAAGGGACAGGCTGGGGACAATGGCGGGGGGGGGCGATCAAGGGGCAATTGGGGGAGGGTGATCGGATGGCTGCCCCGATTGCATTTTGTAGAGGTGTGGGATATAAATAAATTTAATTAGTATGGCAATTGGGGGGGCGGAGGGGGCGATCAGGCTGGGCGATCGGGGGGAGGGGGTGATCAGGCTGATGATTGGGGGGAGAGGGGGCGATCGGGCTGGCAATTGGGGGGACAGATGGGGCAATCAGTCTGGACAGCAGGGGGGAGGGGAAGATCAGGCTAGCAATTGGGGGTGGGGAGGGCGATCGGGCTGGCAATCGGGGGCAGGGAGGGTGATCGGGCTGGCGATCAGGGGGTGGAGGGGGTGATCGGGCTGGTGATCGGGGCAAAGAGGGGATGATCGGGCTTGTAATTGGGGGTGGGGAGGGCAATCGGGCTGGCAATCGGGATGGGGAGGTGATCGGGCTGGTGATTGGGGGCGTAGAAAGCGATTGGGCTGGCGATTGGGGGACAGAGAGGGCGATCGGGCTGGTGATTGGGGTGTGGGGAGGGCTGGCAGTCGGGGGCAGGGAGGGTCATCGGGCTGGCGATCAGGGGGGCAGAGGGGATGATCGGGCTGGCGATCGGGGGGGTGGGGAGAGTGATGGGGCTGGTGATCTGGGGCAGGAGGAGCAATTAGGCTGGCGATCGGGGACAGGGAGGGAGATTGGGCTGGCAATCAGGGGTAGGGAGGGCGATCAGGCTGGCGATCGGGTGGCAGAGGGGGTGATCAGGCTGGCAATTGGGGGGGAAGAGGGGGTGATCAGGCTGGCAGTTGGGAATTTTGGGAATTTTTGGGAATTTTTTTATTGGAGTAAGACCATTCTACTAAAAAATACACTCAACCGCAAAAGGCCATAACAATAATACAAAAATAATACTAATTATTTTCCTCTTTTCTTACTAATACAAAAGTATATCTATCCTAACACTAATATATTTTTCCCTTTAATCTAAACACACTATAATCACATTATATTTACGCATTATAATTATACCTACTTAGAAATGAAAAAAACCCCAATAAAATATTAATTAAAAATAATAATACAAAATAATACAAAATTAATAAAATATTTATTTAAAATATCATTTTATGTTATTGCTGGGGTCGTCTCACTAAACCACGGCCAAAACTTTTTCCAACGATAGCTTGGCAATTTCTCTTTTTCACTCAGAGCTAAATTTTCAATTACGTTCTTCACATAATAGGCAGTGCCTTTTACATCCTGCAGATTTTGACTTTTCACCTCCTTTTGTCTCTGGAAAACTAACCCTAACATCACATAGAGGTTTACCAGGTGCACTGTGGACCAGGGCACTTTCCAAAACCTCTCAGCCATGGCGGGGAAGGCGATCAGGCTGGCAATCGGGGGCAGAGGGGGCGATCAGGCTGGCGATCAGGGGAGCAGAAGGGTGATCGGGCTGGCGATGGGGTGGGGTGGGGAGGGTGATCGGGCTGGCGACCTGGGGGCAGAGGGGGCTATTAGGCTGACAATCAGGGGGCGTGGGGTGGTCTGGCAGTGATTGGAGGGATGATCTGGACTTCAGCAGCAGAGGCCTGTCATAAGGGAGGCATCCAGAAGTGTTTTGACACTCTGGACCTCCCAATAACACTGGCATCCGACCAGCATAATGGGCACCTTTTTACATGCCCGCCATTCCATTACAGAAACGGAATTACGGATCTATTAACGGCTTAAGCCGTGAATTTTAAAAAAGGGGGCAGCACTGGAGTAGAACGGGAGCAGAACGGACAGGGACGACGTTGTCTGAAAGGGAAAGTCTTTCCCGATACCATGGCATCCCGGTCCCAGTTTATTAGCCGCATCTGATAATCTCCTCTATCTCAGTAAACCTGCAATATATCATGTGATGTGTTTTGGATTAGACATCACGTCACTAATATTCAGACTGGTGATCCAAATTAAATATTTCTTTAAAGACAGAATTGGCGGTCTCTTCTACTACCGCCAATTAAGCATCCTATGGATATCTCCCAATATCATTTTCATTGTCCCAGAGGATGCTGGGGCACAACTCAAGGAACATGTAATGCTGCAAGCATCTTGAGCTGAGAGCAACTGGCCCAGCTGGCAAGATCGGGAATATATACCGGATCGCTTGACTAGAGGGAAGACTGCAGATAGGGGCAGCTTCCCTTTTCCACTCATCCAATCAGAATTGAGCTGAGTGCTCAATCCCGATAGGCTGCCCAGCTTTGCTCTGATTGGCTACCGCTCCACTATCCTCCAGCCAGGCGTGAAGCCATTTTGGCTTCATGCCCTGCGGTGTGTGTGTGTGTGTGTGAAGGCAGCCCCTTGCTGGGACTGCAAAACGGCTGCCAGGGCAAGCATCTTGAACAGGCATCAGCAATGCATATGGTGTCTGTGGTGTATGAATAGTGTTCTGTGTTTCTTTCAAGAATATTTTTTTAATTGAGAATCAATATACACTATAAACAAACTCTGTAGCATCCATAATATAAAGGTATATAATGTCTTATAAGATAAGAAAAACCTATTTAAAGACATAGATGAATGGAATCAGAATTACTTCCTCTCATATGACAAACGGTACACTAAGGCCAATGGAAGAAACCTGTTTGTGTGTCCCTCTGTTACCTATGGTGTGATTGAAGGAAATGCACGAGAGCTTTCTCAGGGTCAAGCTAGACATTAAGAAGAACTAATATATTAATTCTGACATTAAAACATTTTCTCTTTCACAATAGGGTCTGTGGTGTCACCCTGCTCCCTGATGGTGTCACCTGGAGCAGCTCAGCATCTCTGCACCCCTCTAGTGCCACCAGAGGTGTATGTAACTACAATCGGACTTGCAAATTACTACTGTGTTTACCTTCCATAACTAGCAACAAAACAAAGCATGCATTATGCAAGATGTGTAGCTGAGGATAGTTACATGGCATGACAAACAGATATCTTACTCCATTTCAGAGAGCACCTTTTCTAAATATGTGCTAAGCAGAGACTGGCATGCTGTAGGTGAGTCCCAACTAAAGTAGACCCATTTAATCAACTGTTGAATGGTGTGTCATCACATAGATAAATCTAGTGGATTCAATGGGTCTACTTTAGTCAGGACTGAAAGAATTTAGGCCATATTCAGTTGCATTTGGGATTTCACCCTCTTGCTAATGGTATTGTACCCCCAACTGATAACCATTGTGTTTCTGCAAGTCTTCAGCCTGTATGTCAACTACTTGTGAACTGTTTCTCTCTTCTGCTACCGCCCCCCATTTCTGCTAATTATATCTGCTCCTTGTTAGTTTCTACTTGATTATATTTTTGTGATTGTTCTTTTAGTTTATTTTGTTGGGTTTCTTGGATGACTGGCGTTTTGAACCAGCAGAGTGGGACAAAAGCATGCTTATTTGTCATTCTTGAACCTGCTGTTAATGTAATGATCATTGTTTGAAGTGTCCTTAACTTAATTGTTCCCAGGCATTATCAAGCCATCTTGGTTTTGTTTGGCTTTGAATTCATCTTCCAGTTTTCCACAAATACTACCATAGCTGTGTATTTTATATTCAGTGTACACATTTTAAGGTACGAGGATAATGCTAGTTGAAATATTATATTAAGAACATTAGCCTTAATCCCATTGGTGGTGATCTCTAAGGTAGACCCATTGCATAAATTGGGTTTACATAAGAGTTGACTCACCATTTAACAGTTGATTCAGTGGACCTGCTCTAGTTAGTTCTATCAGCAGGATTCAAGCTGTTGACTACTCGCATTGGATGCCCTCTTACAACATTACTACTTATGGAAAACTCAGTTTTAGCTCTTGGCAATTCCCATTGTGATCTCTTTTTTTGTGTGCCATCTGAAGTGTAGACAGAAAGTCATTTTGAGTGTGAGGGAAATGGATTGAACATAGCTGTTGCTTTGTGAGACATTTGTTTTCCAGATATGGAGACTGTTAATTCAAGCCACTCTTGCTAAACCTAGACTGTCTGTCTGTCTGTCTTTACCAAGAATACCTACGTACTAGATGCCCTCAGGGCCAAGCCTCATGTGTACCCGATTTGTAATCTCTCTTCCATGTTTTTTGGCCTCTGCCCCTTTCTTCTGTGCAGAATGGCTTCTTGTTTTGATTGTTTTGTCTCCTTTGGCAAGTGCTTCTGTGTAGGCTTGCATGCAATTCCAGTCTTCAGGCAAAGGTCTGGTGTGCTCTGTCATATTTTAAACCTTTGGGGAGCCTGGGGTGGGAGGGAAAAAAGAAGGGCTGTTGTCATGCAGGAATTTCATGAAGTAGATTGTTTAGTTGTACGTCCTTCTCATTCTCCATTGCCGCCTCTCACCAGTTACATAACAAATCCTGTTCTCTGCTTGTTGTGAGGAACTTTGTGTCCACAGAGACGCATATGGAAGCCCAGAATGTTCAACCAAATGGTAAACAACAGCTGCAGGGGCTTTAGGGGTTCTCTTGTTGTCTGTGGCATGCATGCATTTTGGACTTAAGTGATGTAAGACTGGGTTACCTCTAGGGAGAAGGAAGAAATGGGCCAGCCTTCTCTTCCTTGTGCTTTGTCTTAGGTGAACATTGGGGGGTGGGGAAAAGGTGGGTTTTGATTATGTCTCTTGAATTTTACATTGCAGAAATTTACCATTATTATATTTTTGTTTCTGAGATATGCTCCTAAAAAATGAGTTATTCAAGTACACTGTAATTTAAAAAGAGCTTAGATCTGTATCTCTGCAGCGCACCATGGCGTTCTGAATCTAATCTTGTCTGGTTCAAGAGTGATAAGGCCAACAGACCATGTGAATTATCTTCCCCAGAACTTGAAATTGTACAAAGAAATCCCATGGTCTGCACAATGAAAAAGCAAATATAAGAAATCATAAAAATATATACCATATTAACAACCAAAGAGTTATTATTTCTTTGATGACTACATATCTTGGCAGAGATGGAATAATGTTTGGCAACCTAGGGAAAGCATTACAAGTAAGAAATATTGGTCAAAATAGGAAATAATCTCAGTGGTATGGGGGTGCAATGTTGGGAGACAGGAGCCCAGCTGAGGGACCTTGGATGTTGGCATAATTTTGTCAGTTCCCATTTTGGGAGGGATTGTAACCATCATCTGATTCAAGAACATGGGCCGAAGTTTGTAAAAATGCAAACACCTGCAATTACAGAACTACAGACTCCATGAGAAGTCAAAATAAGGACAGCATGAGTGGCAACTCACTTTCCTTCCATTGTAATCACCCTGTTTTGGCAAAAGTAAGTTCTCTGGAGATACAACCTCATTACCTAACCTAAAAGGAAGGCTGCTCACTGAGTATTGATGGGGATGTTGCAGAATGAAACTCTGTAAAGGCAGGAATCCCCAAAGGTCCTGTTCTGCCCAGAAATTGGGAAGATATTATCATTTTTCTATGTTGCCTTTCCCTTTTGTGGACTGTTGAAAGATCCATTATAGCAGAGATCTTACAGCCAGTTCAGCAACGGCAACCACCAGGATTCTGAGTGTTTCCTTTCCTAATGATGGACATACCAAACTACAAATTGAACAGTAAAAGAAATATCTATTATCAAGGGGGAAAGATATAAACTGGGATTGCTGGTTGCTTTTCTACACTATTGGTAAACCTAACAAAACCAAAAAGAATTGCTTTCCAAAAAATAGCCCTTTGTGTAGCCATATGCTGAGGTGGGCAGATTCTTACAGTTTGTAAGCCAAATTTTGACCCCAAAGACCCTTCTGTGGGCTGCATAAGGCCTAGAAATTTAAAATACAACAGCACCCCCATGGAATTGCACATAAGTGAACTTAGAGTTATTTTTTCCCCAGAGGGTGGGGGTTGGAGCCCTGTACTCACTTTAACTCCAAACCAGCCCCCCTCATGACCCCAAGGAATTGGACACCCACTTCTCCTTCCCTTTTATATCTGGTTCCAATGAGCTGGTGGATGGCTGAGATTGGTACTTGACATCAGAGAACGGACCAGATGTGGGCCAGTAAATTGAAATTCAATCTCCATAAGATAAGTAATTTGATGGTGAATGGTTTATCTGTGCAGTCATGTGATGCTCAAACGATTCTGGATGAGTTCTACAAAGTAGCAAGTCCATGATTCTAGATGCCTTCCTATGGTCTAGTTTAGTCACAAGAGAAATGATAGCAATTGTTCAGCCCTCCAAATTTTACTGGTCTGCAACACCCAGCAGCCCTAGTCAGCATAGTCAATAGTTTTAAACTTACAGTGAGATCCCAAGGTCCTGCCACAGTGGGATGGTGCATTCCCCCCTGCTTTGACCACAAACTGCAGGGTAAATTAAGATGCCACTGTGTAAACAATGGCACTGGCTCTCAGACCATTTCTAGGCATTGTTGAAACTACTGGTGCTAACCTTTACAGGTCTGCATGGCTTAAGATTCACATAGTCAAGTCTTCAATAAGGTCCTTCTTGAATGCAAAGCCTGTTGGCATGGTTGGGTCATCTTTGGCAGCCTTCCTCCATGTCATCTGAGACCAAGTCTTTTCAGTTTTGGGCTGGCATGCTGTTAGTGACATAAGCACATGTAAATGTCCCTTACGTGTGTGTATGTAATTTTTGGGCCACTGCAGAGGTTGGTTTTCACTTCTTCCCTCCACAATCCCCAGCCCCCCTTATTGAATAGCCTCTGCAGCCCCATTGCATGGCCATTACGTGCTTTGTGGGGAGTGGGCAGGATCATGGAAGCATTTGTCTATGCCCCCGTAGGAAGATGTAAAGCAATAACTGCCAGAGCTGAGATTCTGGAAGATCTCAGGACTGATGTCATAATTTTTCATCTGGCTACATGGACATAGTCAGACACTTTTGCAATACTGCCTGTTCCCCATGAAGCACTGAATGGTCATGCAAGGGATGGTGGTTTCAGAGGCTGTTCAGTAAGTTGGGGACAGTATATTCCTCAGACTAGTGTAGGTCCACATGTGGACCTGATATGCTATACTGAGCCATACAGGATTGCATCCTTGGTGTTCCTTTAATGCAGAGGGGGGGGGGCAACTGCAGAGGGGGCAAGGGTCCTTCCCCCCCATGGCCCCCATGTGTCACACTATATTGTTTTGAGTGCACCAGAAATGATGTAACATAATTTCTTTCTGCCATTTTGTCCAATTTTTTTTACAGTGATTTTGGGGAAATCTGAGGTCCCACAGATGGGAGAAGCAAGCTAGCCTGTTTGCAGCTAGTTTGGCTTGCTCTGGCTGGTTTGGGGTGAAAACTGCCTGCAAATTGACAGGATTTTTAAATACTTGGGCTTCATCATCAGGGGGGCTTCAGGGGCCACAAAAGTGAGGCTCAGAGGGTACCGTAGATTCCTCCCTCTTCATCAATGGGATGTTCTCTGTGGGGGGGGGGGCTTGCCAATAATACATTGTTCCCTCTTTCCAGCACCATATGGGGAAAAAAACTTTCTGTTTTTCAAAGTGGTTCATTTATTAATCTGTGGTCAGACTGTTTTTATTGCTTTTTTTATCCTCCTGTTTATTTGTTAATGTTGTATTTTTAACATCTGGTTTTACATTGTTCTCTTTTACTTAATTTATGTAAGCCACCGTGGAAATGTTTTTACAAAGAAGGGCAGACCATACTTTTCTAAAACAAGTAAATAAGCTTCGGGTGTATGCTGGTGTCTTCTTATCTGTCTGGTAATGAAAACCTGAAAGACCTGCTGGTTTGAGCTTTTCAAAGCAAAGTCTCTTGAAAGATGCAAGTGGCTCAGGCTGCAAAGGAATACATTCGCCTGCTCCTGAAGTGACAAAACAGTCCATGTGAGGGTTAACACAAATGTTTAAGCTGTAGCAACTTTGCTTGGCATTTGGAGATTGTAGCTTGACCTTTGGGCCATGTTGACATTGTTAATATACCACATGCAGTGGTCAAGGCCATGCCTTTTACAGACTGTTAACTTCAGGAAAAAAAAATCACTTTGTTCCTGGCACTGGTTCATTGCTTTCAATAGCAATTTTTAAGGCTGTGCTACATACCCTATCACAAAAGGGGAGAAAGCCTGGTGCTTGACTGTGTGTCATCAGATTGAAGCAGATTGGGCCAATTTAGTTTCAACTATGTTGGTTGAAAAATTGGCTTCAGATACTGAAGGAAGGGATGTTACGCCCAAGAGGGAGCAGAAGATAAGGAACCAGGAGAAAGATTCTTAGTTTGGCTGCTTCCAGAGTCCTGCCCTGCCCAGGCTTGCAGGGTTTGCTTAGGACACAGATTTGCCAGTGGCTATGAACTGTGTGTAACCAATTGGTATATAATGAGAGCCAGTGTGATGTAGTGGCTTAAGCATTGGACTACGTCTCTGGAGACCATGGTTCAAATCACCACTTGGCCATGGAGACCCACTGGGTGACCTTGGGCAAGTCACACTCTCTCAGTCCCAGAAGAAAGAAATGGCAAACCCCTTCTGAACAAATCTTGCCAAGAGAACCCTGTGACAGGTTCACCTTAGGGTTGTCATAAGTAAAAAAGGACTTGAAAGCAAACAACAACAATATAATTTTTTGGAGCATTTTGAGGGAGAAGCAAAACCTAATGCTCCCCATGTACCAAAACAGTACCAACTAGTCTTCCGATTACAAAGAGTGTATGTGTGAGTGCGGACACAGACATTCCCACACTTGCGAGCCATGTGAGCTGTTTAATTTGGGAACTGAGTAGGAAGACCAGAAAGAAAAAAACCCACCAAGAAGCAGAAAACCCCTTACCTTATATGGTTTCCCACATCCTAGTATCTGCCAAGCAGTGTGCAGATCCAGGCAGCGTTTAATATTGGCTTCCCTTCCCTCTGCCAAACCATTTGCTTTACATCTTTTCTCTGGCTGCAGAGAGACAGTTAGGTGATGAATTTTGGAGACAGCAGGATATGCTGTCATGCTTATTTGCAAACCTTGAGCAACCTCCATTCTTGAAGTGTTTTTTTTAAAAGCCCTGCAAGCCAACAGACTCTTTTGTTTTCCTTGAACCAGTAAAGAGGCAAAGCCAGCAGTGTAACTGAACCCCTCACAATCTAGGAGCAGGCTTCTTGCAGGGTCTTTTCCCACCTTCTTGGCTGATTTTGGAGAAGAGGATCCTGTAGCTTTTGCCTCCGTGGACTATTAGCTCTAGAATTCATTATCAGCAGAGCACTGGAAAGTGTGTAAAATACCTTTTCTCTCAAAAGCCTGCTGGAATTTTGACTGTGGTGAAATAAAACTCTCAGAAGGGCAGAACAGAATCCAGTTCAAATGTGCACTTGCTCACCGCTCTCTCTCTCTCTCTTTCAATAAGGGCTTTTTGTTAGCAAAGAACCTTGCCTTGCCTTATAAGTGTTGCTCATGCATGAGTCTAACAGCATATTAGCAAGAAGGTTTTTTTATATTATTATATTTATTAATGATCATTCATTTACAACATAAAATTCACACTAAAGACACACCAATTAACATACAAATTACAATTAAAAACAAACTACACTTAGGACTTTTTCGGACGACGATTTGTAACGCAAGAAGGCTCGTCCCTGTTGCAAGGCTGCTGCGCGGCAGGGGGGCCGTTTCGGATGACGCTGTCCCCCTGCCAATACTGTTCTGGAAGAGCTGGGAGGCTGCAGTGCCATATTTGGCCATGTCCTAATCATGGAGGTTGACAGTGATTAGGAAATGGCCAAATATGGCGCTGCAGCCTTCCAGCTCTTCCGGAACAGTATCGGCAGGGTGACAGCGTCATCCGAAACGGGGCCCCTGCAACGCAGCAGCCTCACAACAGGGACAAGCCTTCTTGTGTTACAAATCACCATCTGAAAAAGTCCCCTACCAAAATAACTTCCCAATATCTTCCTTTCTATTTGGTTTTTGATGAATTTGCAATCATCCTCACCTTCCTCATATCCTGTACCTTTTTCCATTCACCCTTTAATTCATTGCTTTACTGTTACCCATTTACTTTCTCTATTCAATGTTTATAGTTGCTAAGTCTCCCCAGTTTTCTTTCCACAGGAGAGTTATAGCTTTTCAATCATCACAATTTTTCATTGTTACTCTTTCTTCCAACATATCAGGAAGAATTGAATTGGGCAGCTATGCAAGATAGGCAGATGATATAGCTGATAATACCTGTCACAAGACTCCATGTTTGGATCAGGCCAGAGAGTGAATTCAGATTGCTTACTTTTAAAGTCCATTGCCACTTTGAGAAGAGTGTAGTCATCCTGCCACATTCGTGGCTTTCGCTATTGTGGATTTGATTATTTGTGGTTTCTAGCTACTGCTGGAATACGTCTACAGTACTGTTATTGCAAGACCTTGTCCTCCTCCTCCTCCCCCTCCTCCTGTGTGGGAAAACCTCATTCTTCGCACCACCATGATTCTACAAAATTTGCAAAGTCCCTCCGCCTCCCAGGAAGATTGGGTCTGGCCCACACTCACCCCATCCTCGTCCTCTCCCTTCTCGTCCTCCATTCCAGCCAACAACATTGCCAATTTCTCCCTTTCCCGCGTTTGAATGACAATGGAGTTTTAAGGTGGCATAGCAATGTTTATGGTATGAATTGTGGTATGAATTGTGCAGATCATGGTGCACAATTCATACCAGTTTGGATTCCAGGTGAGCAGATGTGGGGTGTTGTTGCTGGCTGGGCAGAGGGAGTGGGAGGTGAGGGTGGAAAAGTTTTGTGTGCCCAAGAACCGTTGCTGCTGCTGTGGTGGGGACTGTGCTTTTCGCTTCAGTTTGGGGGAAGGTGAGGTGGAATAAAGTTTTTAAGATGGCGCAGGTTGGCTTGGGTGCCAGGACAGCAGGAGACGTGGTGTGGTTTTGTTGCAAGGATTGGAGGATAGAGAGGGATACGGTCTAGTTGGTGGTTGCCACAGCAGCAGCTGCTAACATTTAATTTGGAGTGGAGGGAGGCAGAGTGACTTTGCAAATCAGCTGTGGCATCGTGCAAAGGCAGGAAAAAGAGGTTCTGGCAGTGCTGTTGGCAGGAGAGAATACAGTACAGCATGTTTGGAGTGGGGCTTATTATTTGCATTTTTTTCACTTTCGCTGTGGTGCTCCGCTCCTAACCCATGCGAATGTGAAGGGATGACTGTAGTAACATATCTGTAAACTTTCCTCTGAAGACCTTTCTATTAACACAGGCTGCTGAATGGGATTGCTTTCATTTATAAGAAAGATGATCTAGCACAGTGGCTCTTAACCTTTTCTTTACCAGGGATCCCCTTTAAATATCTTTTGTTGCTGCAGACCCCCAAGATTTAACTCAATATTTAAAACCGTAATAATAATAATATCTGATAAAAATAATACAGTTACATCATCCATTAAATCTTCCCTCCAATGCACTGGAGAGGGAGGGAAGACTTTTCTCCTGCTTCTTCTTGCAAATTTGTGGCTGGAGTGGATTGAATAGCAATGCACAGGCCAAGCCAGCCAGTCTTTGCCTTGGCTCCTGTCACATGGCCATTCCACTGCAGGGAGGAGGTGGGCCAAGCAGCCTTCAAGCCTTTGCAGACCCCCTGTAAGGACATTGCAGCCCCCTGGGGGTCCCTGGACCACAGATTAAGAACCACTGATCTAGCACATAAGGTTCTTCTGAAGGTTCTTGACCACAAACAACTAGGACAAAATTGATTGCCACTCATCTAGAATGTCTCTGTGTAGCAGCTGGAAGATTTATCAGAAAAAAATGTTTCTGAAGTGAGCAAGAAAGGAAAGGAGGGAATAGATTTTGTTAGATGTTTCTGTTCACGCCGGGGGGGGGGGGGGAGAAAAGGTTTTTGTTGTGACTGTATCTTGATGTCCAACTGGGACCAAGACTTTGTGGCTACTCTGTGGGCAAAATGCTGTTTTCTCAAGAGCTTGCCACAAAGCACAAATAGGACTTCCACAGAGATCCTGCAGATCCAGAGAGGTGTGTTTCTTTCTCACCCACCAGGTGTTTAGCAGCTGAGACACCTCATTACTGATAATAAATTTAATATCTTGAGGGTTCTAATTTTGGCAAATCTTACTGCTTATCACTGCTCCTTTCATTTGGTGTTTGTCTTCTTTGTTCACCATGGACAAATTAATTCTAGGGCTGGGATGCCCTTCCTGACCCTGCTAAGAGTAACAATGATCTCTGAGACAAGGTCCCATGAGAAGGGGTAACTTATCACTGGTCAAATGGTGGGAAAGGGCTTTTTGGTAATCAAAACCCAGGTGAGAAACAACCTTCCCAGACAGTTTTTACCAGTGCCTTCTTTTTAAGCTTTTTGCTCAAGTCCTTTCCTCTGTACATAGGCATTTTAAATGAAGCATGTAGACAAGCTGGAACGTGTCCAGAGGAGAGCGACCAAAATGGTGGGAGGTCTGGAAGCCATGCCATATGAGGAGTGGCTTAGGGAGCTGGGTATGTTTAGCCTGGAGAAGAAAAGGTTAAGAGGTGGTATGATAGCCATGTTTAAATATTTGAAGGGATGTCATACTGAGGATGGAGCAAGCTTGTTTTCTGCTGCTCCCGAGACTAGGACACAGAGCAATGGACTCAAACTACAGGAAAAGAGATTCCACCTAAACATTAGGAAGAACTTCCTGACAGTAAGAGCTGTTTGACAGTGGAATACACTGCCTCATAGTGTGGTGGAGTCTCCTTCTTTGGAGGCTTTTAAACAGAGGCTGGATGGCCATCTGTCAGGAATGCTTTGATTGGGTATTCTTGCATGGCAGAGGGTTGGACTAGATGGCCCTTGTGGTCTCTTCCAATTCTATGATGCTATGGCTTCTTGATTTAAAAATCTTTATGCTTAAATGTAGAGTACTGAAAGTTGTGTGTTGTAGTATTTTTGGTTGTTTTTGAGCATATGGCTTTATGTTCTATTTTGTATTTAAATTGTTCTTGTGTTTGGCTATTGTAAGCTGGTCTGAGAGTTTTGATATATGGTGACATATTGCTGTTATTTAACACATGGATGGATGGATGGATGGATGGGTAGATAGATGGATGGACAGATGGGCAAATGAATGAATCAATGATGAGCTGTATGAACAGATTCTTTTGTAACCTTTAAAGGCAACTTGATGCAGGAACTCTGCTACTTTGCTCAGTTTAAGAATTTGATTTTTCTGTTTATCTTCTTAGTTTATTAGAGGTTAGTTGTATTTTAATTGTAAAACTCCTAACAAGGATAGTAATAATAATAATAATAATAATAAATTATTTATATCCCGCCCCTCTACAAAATGATGTTTTGATATTGTTCAGCACAAGTCAAAAATATGCATACAAATACATACCTTCCTTACCATGAAGCTGGACAGCAGTCGTATTTATACAGTTGTAAAGCAGTAGTAGTGAAAAGGAGCTCAACATTTCTCTGGATCAAGATTTGTCAAAACATTGATACATTATACAGCTCCAGAAAAATGGGTTGTTTCAAGACTTCTTATATGTAGCAGGCATACCCGAATGAGGGCTTGAGCTGACAAGAGCGAAAGTGGTAGCTTATTCCTTATTAACTTGGCACATTTGGCCATGGCAGCCTCCCACAAAATTGCATGGAAGGAGCCATGTCCTGTTGCTGCCCCAGTGACCTCACACTATGTGACTGGGGCCAGTAGTAGTTCCAGAATAGAGCAGAATGAATCTGCTAGCAGAATGATACTGATTGTGCTGTTTGGTGCCATTCAGATGTAAGTCTAAAAAGAGTTTAATAGGCTTGGTTCAGGTCTAAAAATATTAGTCTGATACTATATTAATCTAATCTTGTGCACTTCTCCCTTCTCTCATGTACCACCATTGAAAACTGCTAGGGTTTGTTAAACCCTGGTTTGCTGTTCCATCTGAGCTGGAAAACCGTGGTTTAATCTCAGACTATAAACCAGGATCAAACTATTGTGTATTAGACTGAAATCATTATGTCTGAACTGGCCTATAGTAGACTTCATTACAATTAATGCAAATTAATATAATAATATGTAAAATTTTTAATGCTGTCCCCTGATCAGGTCTCAGTGTTTCTAGGAAATTAAGAGTGAGAGAAATTTAATTATGAGCCATTTTAAAATGAAAAAAAAAAAGAGGTATGTCAGTCAAGTATGGATCTCTGAAACTATAAAGGTACTTTAGATCCCAAATATCAGCCTTTGTTGCATAGGGTCAAGCTACAAAAACTACTGGGTTTGATCCAGAGACCAGCCCACTGATTTTCCCACCACTCCTCTTTCCTGAAGCTCCTAGAGCCTCCTGCCATGTTATTCCTGAGAGTCAGGGGACCTTGGTGATCATCATTTGTGCATTTGAGCTGAGGGGGGAAGAGGAGATGGCAGGGTCTCCAGACATTTTTCAGGGGAAGGGGTGCTGGGGGCTGCTGGAGAAAGGAAAGTGTAGGAAATTTAGCTCCTACCCACCCTCTCTGTCAGGCAGCTCTCTGAATCCAACCTACAGACTGTTTACTGATTCAGTAGCTCTGTGATTCCAAGTATATACTATGTCAGTGGTTCTTACCTTGTGATCCACAGACCCCCCAGGGGGCCACAGTGTCTTCACAGGGGCTCCATGAAGGCTTGAAGGTTGCTCAGCCCATGTGACAGCAGCCAAGGCAAAGGCTGGCTGGCTTGGCCTGGGCATTGCTCTTCAATCCACTCCAGCCACAAATTTGCAGGAAGCAGCAGGAGAAAAGTCTTCCCTCCCCCTCCAGTGCCTCTGAGGGAAGGGTTAATGGGTGGTGTAATTGTATTATTATTATTGTTGCTGTTGTTGTTTTAAATCTTGAGTTAAGTCTTGGGGCTCAGCGGCAACAAAAGATATTTAAAGGGTTCATTGGTAAAGGAAAGGTTAAGGGTCATCGCACTATGTTATAAGAAATGTCTTTTAATATAGTACAGTTGTCCCTCCGTATCCATGGATTTAAGTATTCATGGCTTGAAAATATTCTTAAAAAAATAATCCAAAAAGCAAACTTTGATTTTGCCATTTTGCTATGGCAAAATTTGCTATGGACACCATTTTGCTATGCCATTGCATATAATGGGACTTGAGTATTCATGGATTTTGCTATCCATGGGAGGGGGGGGGCTGGAACCAAACCCCAGCGAATATGAAGGGACAACTGTAGTTGCATTTAAATTTGTATCTCCCTTGTCCCAAAGACCCATATTTTAAAAAAGGAACTTTTAAAAAAAGTTTTGAAATGGTGAATTAAAATAATTGTTATTGATCTAGTTTGCGTCCCCCAGATTCCAAGCCAAGCTCTATATTTTCTGTAGAATATAATGTCAAAGTACAACCCTGTATGAATAATACTATATGTATATCCAGATAGCTGATTAGCCAAAATTCTTTGGCAGCCCAGTTTATTAGCCACAGAAACAAAGCCTTAATATACTCCATAATATAATTTAAAGTAGGGAAAAGAATGCAAAGTATGGAAGGATGATTCAACTAGGGCAAAGGTAAAAATGGTTGGAGTTCACTAAGTGAGAGCAGAGGTTTATATTTTCAAAACACTCTAGATAAATATTCAGTTGCAGACTTGCTGTAGTACACTGTCACACAGTGGCAGTTTCTAAAATGGAATGTAATGATCTGCAATGTTTTTATTTGGATGCTACAATAAGAACCCAACCCAACAGTTGTGGCAGGGGGAACGTGACAAGATTATGTTGCTGCTTAAGAATGTGGTCATAGAGCTAGACTTCGAATCATGTGGTAGCCAAATGTTTGAAAGGAAATGAGCATCATGTGGGCAGCAAGCCAGGTAGAAGGTGTGATAGTTATTCTCGAAATGGACAGGGATTTTAAAGACTCCAGCACAGCATTTCAATTCTCTGAAGTGACCATTTGGAAACTATAAAAAGCCAAACATAGTTGTATGATTACAAATATGTGAAATAAGGAGTGTGTCTACAGTCGCTTGCCATGAACCCAAGGACATGAGAAGATAAAAATGCTCAAAATGTATGTGCAGTTATAATCATGGTTGTTCTATATAAATGTAGCACTAAAATAAATGTAGGCACAGAATATGACCCCTAGTTTGCACCATACCTTTGCTAAAATTAGTTAACTTTTAACATTTATTTATTATAGTTTGATCCACAAATTAGGGGTACTGAAATATATTATGATGCTTACCCTGGAGTACAGTTGTGTGGTTTATTTATCCTTATGTTTCCATTTAATAAAAGGCAATACAGTACTGCTCTTGAGATGGGAAGAGGAAGGCGATTGCTACGAAGTAATGATACCTATTTATTTAGGGGTAGCCTGCATGATGTATTTTGTACATTTAAGTTGGCCAATTCAGGTATTCTGTTTTGTGAGTAATGATACTATTCCTGTGGATGGTGCACCAGGTGGAAGGAGTGCTGTGCCACTGTACATGATGTAGTGAAGTGATTGCTACAGCATGCTAAGTCTGCAGGTAGTCCAATACTTGCATGTGTATTTGCCACCAAATATATGATCTGAGAAGTGAAAAGCATTCCGTTTAAAGTGATGCAAGTTGATATCAACATTGTTTTAGTAGTTTGCTTATAATGATCTTTCATGCATGTGTAACTTTGCTGGTTTGCACAAATTCATTTTCAGTTTTTTTCTTTCTATATGGGCTTTGGAGGACATTTTTACCAGAATAGCTGCAATGGCAGCTAAAATCACCCAAATAACAGAGGAAGGCACTTTAAAAACCAACTTTTGCTTAGGGTTATATCCTGAAAATTTATTTCACTGGGGTCCAAGAAATTTTTCCGGGGATGATTGTTTTAAACAAAAGACATGTATATAATATGTCTTTCTCTAATATAGACATGTATGCTGAATATTAAATGTGGATAAGTTTTGATTTGGAGTCTAAGGGATCTATCTGGCCACAGGCCTTCCAGAGTGAATGTACAGTATCTTACCCCTTTTCTGTGCTATATAAGTATGGAAAACTTTGATCTGTGTGGTGTATGTAATTATAATTTGCCCACATAACAAAACTTTAATTAGAGTGAGCGAAGAAAAGCACACAGCTGTATAAATATGATAGTGTTCCCTGCTGTCAATGTTGTATTAGTTTTTTTCTGGCATCCATAAGCTTAGCATGACACCACTTTTGCATGACATATCAGAATAGATGTCTCTCGTGTTTTAGAATGACTTAATCTTGGAAACTCTGATGAACACTTCCTGGACTCTGCAGGGATTGTCTTCAGCAAAAGATGAAGAAATGAGAGGGCTTGATGAAGCTTGTGGTTCTAAAGGAGGCTAGATTATTTGTGTTACTTTGACATTGTTGTATTGGTCAATTCTACATCAGCTATATTTGCATGACTTGGTTTTGAACTGCACATTTTTGTCTTATCATACTTTCTAAAAAAAACAAAAAAACAGTGCAGAGAATGCACACTGACAGAAACTGTGTTAAACACATCCCTACTGTCTATATAGCTTCTGGGGAAGGCTTTCAGTAAATTGAGACATATATAAAACAGTACATAATGCATTCCCCCTTGTTACATGGTTCTGGATAAATCTTTCAGTAAATGTAGACATGCATAAAATGGTACCAAGGCATTCCTTTTGCTAAAAGAGCCTACACAATCAGACAATCTGTTCATATACTAAAATGCTAAGAAGCTCAGAGTGGATGCATTAATCTAGACAGGAAATGAGATCAAGTTATTATTATTCAGTTTACTTGTGCTGTTTTTTTCAAAGAAATTAAACGAAAAGCAGATGTTTCAATTATGCTCTTAATAAACTAGGTGTTTGATTGGTTTTTAAAATTTAGTGTTTAGGCATATTTGAGTAGCTGTTGTTGCTGCAACAGAATGAAGTGTATAATTTCTGATGAAGTGTGTGTGTGTGTTATATGCTGTGAAAAAAGGTTTGTTAGTCCACTATTTCTCTTCAAGAAAACAAAGTTGCTGCCATCTATTTCAGCTGTCCTGTGGTGGTTCCAGCAACAACAGACCTGAATAATATTGTTGTTGTCTGCCATCAAGTTGTTCCTGACTTATGGTAACGCTAAGGTGGATCTATCATGGGGGTTTCATGGGAAGGTTTAGTCAGAGGGGGTTTGCCTTTGCCTTTCTCTGAGGCTGAGAGAGTTTGACTTCCCCGTGGCCACCCAGTGGGTTTCCAAGGCCATGTAGGGAATCAAACCCTGGTCTTGAGTCATAGTCTGATGCTCAAACCACTACACCATGTTGAATAATCAACAACTGTTACATTATTTTCATATTGCAACAATACTGATGTTACATACATTTTTTATTTATTCAACACAGAATGAAGCACAACTTTTCTAAATAGATAATAACAGTGTTATGGCTAGATTATTCATGGACTGCATTGAATATAACATGAAAAAATAGACTAAAGAACAGTTTTTCACATGCAAGAGGGCACTTGCTGTACAAAAATACAAATTTTATTACAGAGAAATTTGGGATATAATTTAATTGTACAATTAGATGATGTAAAATATTTATTGTACTATACCACCGGGGTAAAGTAAAGGAGGAATGTTTTCTTATGAAGTACTTTTATTACAAATTGGTTAGCATATACTGGTTATGTAATAATTAAAATTGCCTAGTTACAACCATGTAAGTAGTGTAGTATACATTTTAAACAACCTTAGAACAAACGGGATCAATATTACATAAAGTACATAAAAAGTACTTCATATACAAAGAAAAGTACATGAATGTGCAAATACCAGTTTTCACAGGTGATGGTTTGTCAGCTGAAAATGCTAGAAAAAAATCCTTCATTCCTTTTTGTTTGTAATTTCAAATGTATTAAAACAAGATGCATTTCCTATTATGCATACAGTTTAAATCTGTATTTACTTTTTGCTAGAAAAAAATAGTGTTTTTTTTTAAAGGTAAAGCATTTCAGTAACTGAAATCGTATAAATGAAGTCAGTTTGGTTAGTTGTTATTGGCTTGGTTCATATGTAATGCTAAATCAGAGCCAAGTATCACAAGGACAAGGCACAGTGAGTCTTGAGATTCTACACTCTCTCTACCCTTCTTCTGTGGAAGAAGGAGATTGGAAAATTTTGCTTCAGTTTAGAACCACCATTAGGGAAAACAAACCAGCTTCCTAAATTATGGTTTGATGTTTACTTGTTTCTGTTAAGCATTGTGAATACTAACTACAGCTTGTTTTAGTTATGGATAGCATGACAAACTGTAGTTAGTCTAAATTGGAAGTAAAAGGACTCCTCTTGGCTAAACAACAGAAGGAGGGGCTAGTTTTGAACCCCATGGTTTGCTGTGATTTGTCCTCATAATGCTAAACCATGGTTAACACTATATGTGAACACAGCCATTAAGTTATAAGCAAAATTACTACACCCCAGGAAATAATGACTAGCATATAAAAACCTTGACATAAATTTGACATTTGACATATTAGTATTCAAAATGAAGACACTGCATTTTAACTATCTAGAGACTCTACATTTAAAACTCATCACAGGTTGCAGCAAGACTTGTATTAATTTTGGATAGTAAAAAAACCCCAAAACAACAAAATTTCCTCAAAGATTTTTAAAAGCTGAACAAATACAAGGTTAGCAAATGTAAAAAAAAGCAACCCTAAAAACATTCTTCCAATTCATGTGCAAAAATGTTTTTAAAGTATCAAATCACATCATATTAAGTCCAATTATGTACATATTTATTATCTGTAATTGCTGTTATCTAGCTAGCATTTTGCTATAAATAATTTACTTCTGTCCTTCAAAATGTCTGTTTTCAAGGATTTCAGTGCAAATGTTCATTTTGTTTAGTGCATTTACCATTGTGTTATTTAATTTACAATGAACAGAATAGCACATAAGTTACTATACAACCATTTCTTAGGCTTCTCTCCTTGCCAAGTCATTTGTTAACAGGCTTCTTTTCTTGTCTGTTTTATTTCCACTGATCTGCTGCAACAGGAGGAGAGAATGCAAAAACAACAACAACAATGTAATCTTTAATTAATTCGTGACTAGTTATTTCTGGGGTAAAAAGACCAGAAAACTACTAGCAAAAAAGGAAATAGTATCTAAACATTTTATTTTGTGTCTGTAATTTAAGTGCCTTATAACTGCCAGTAATGCATATCTATCAACTTCGAAACCTAGAAACATTGCAGGTTTGAATAATACTCTCCCAGCAAAAGCAATGAGTTTGAAAATAATCTCCTCTGTCTGAAACAGCATAACTAAATGGAAAATAAGAGGTTATTGGTGGGGAAATAATAAATATTCAGATTTAAAAATTTCTGAGACGAGCTGATCTCAGTGCAATCCTGATAGATCACCTAGCTTGGAATTTTATTGAAGAGAAAAGTTGTCCAGGCAAAGAGGTTATCTTTTGAGTGTCGTCCATATGGAAAAAGAGTCATTATATACAAATGAAAAACTTAAGGAAATACTATGTTTAGAGCATTTATGGCTGAGTATAAGGCTGCTTGATCTGCAATAACAATTTTACCACAATCCACCATTAATCATGCATGTTGAAAGGACTTCCTTCTGACTGTTGGCAGCAAATTGAGATTCCTTGTTATGCATCTGAAATGCAACTCTGTATCCTGTCCATCCATTGCTGGGCACTCTGTGCATCTTGCGCACAGAAATTGTACACACGTTTACTTGTCTTCAGCTACAAAATGAAGATAAAAGGGCAATAAAATTATATCCTTATACAACATAAACTTTCCACACTTAAATTTACTCAGAACATAAATTTGCCCTTTATTCATGTCCCATCTTCCAGTGATATGACATTTGAAAGGGAGACCCATCTATAGAGATGTAAGCAAGCACAGAAGAGCTGTAGCCACATCATGGTATCTCCTTGGACATGCACAGTATGTCTCAAATGTGTTTTAACATATAGGCATTTCTTCATCAGAAATTGTACAGATTATCTGGACATAAACAGCATGGTCACCTTCTGCAATAAGAATGAATCAAGTCTGTAAAGTAGAGACAAGAACCCTCTCCAACCACGTGGTGTATCCTTGGACTTTTCCACACACAACCTTCATCCCTGCCACTTACTTAACAAAGTGGTGCAGTATCTTATGCACTTTTCATTCTTTTGCTCCTATCAGCTCATCCAAACTGCCCCAACTGAAGAATTCTTTTCTTACCCTCCAACCATCCCTCCTTTAGTTCCCTTTGGGCTGCTTTCTCCAATTTCTAAGTTGGAAAGAAAAATGGGGTGGGGAGGTGGACTGAGAAGGCTTTCTTAAAAGGGAAACACTCCTTAACAGTGTAGCACCATAAACATGTCATAGTGTCATTACAGGGCTGTGCCATTGGTGCAAGAATATGTGCGTAATGAGCTGAGGGAAGGGAAATAATGATTTAAGGTGATCTGTGGATACTTACCAATGGGGAGGATAGATTTATGAAAGCCACAAATTTAGGATGCTTAATGATTGTGTGTGTGTGTGGGGTGTGGTGTTTAAAAAAGAATTAGTATGAAAGGCTATGTGCATGTGTGTGAGAAATGTCACACTAGATTTAGGTCTGTAGGTTTGGGGCATCCAGGGCTTCCCTGCCTATGTTCCCTTGCGTAACATGTGACACAAGCATCTGTATAAACACTTGATTCCTGTGGGTCTCTCCTTCTACAGATGTGGGTGTACAATGCTTATAAGGAGAGAGCTGTAGCATTTTGAATCTAATAGCAGTGTATTCTTTCATCAGCCTTCAAGGCTAAAAGTATGCTTCAATCAGATCACAATGTTGCCCTAGCACTGTACACTGGGGTTGTTCTTGTCATGAAAAATACATGCTTGTTAAGTTGAACAAGTCAGGAATGTGATGCAAGGCTACAAGATTAAAGCTTCACAAATATAGAGTTTGTTTGAGAATGGCTCTTCAGCTATTATCTTCAATACCACTTTCAACACACTTACATCAAAGAATGCTTTCTCGTTAGCATGTTTTGGAGCACCAATTGTTGGTGAAGCAGATATCACACTTTCCACTTCTGCAAGGTCAATATGGCCCCTACAGCATGCATCATCCATTGAATCATAATAGCGTAGCTGTAGTGGGGGCGGGGGGAGGAAAAATATTTCAAATATTTTAAGTATTATGAAAACCAACAATAAACTGATACACATTTGAGAATCTGTCATGATGTGTGTCACAGCTTTCAGGGAGTCTCAACCATTGGAGTTTTTTTTTTTTTTACAGTAATCTCTGAGGGAACTTTTATTTTCAATGGCACTGTGGGCAATTATGATTAGAAATGCTGCATGCATATTCTGTAAATAGCTAATAGTGTAAATAAATTCTCCAGACTGTAAGCATTATTCACAAGCAATTCTCAAAAGTTCATTTAACACACCTTAATACAAAGATGAATGTATGCAGATCCCTCCGATAGTCTTGAGGATAAAGGGGTTGGTTACACAAACCCAAAACTTTCAGTAATTCCAGCATCTTTCAACTACTCTCATTGACAAAGGGCATTCAGCAATACATGAGTATCAGCCAAAAATTTTGACTGGAGGAGGAGGGGAGCAAAAGCTCCCAGATTTTTTTGGGAACCCCCCTGCCCATCTATGCAGGAGAAATTACATAATAAATATACATTAGAGAGGTGCTATAGACTCAGGAGCCATGTCTCTACTTTGATTTAGGGATAAAGATATTTCAAATAGTCATCCATGTATAATTGACTTTTCAGAGATCAGATGCAAAGAATAATCTTATTCCAGTCATTTCAAGATTTTTTAACTATGCAACGAGAGGGTGTTTTTTTTGGGGGGGGTTGGGCATCTTTTAACATAACTTTCTGCACCATTAGCCACTTCTCTCTCACATAATCATTAATCTGTTGAAATCTACTTGTGTCCATTCACTGACAAGGTGTCATTCACTTTTCCCTGGACACCCCAAATTGGCTTTCAAGGGTTACGAGGCTCCCTGGACCAGCTTTTGATACACATACATGGAGACTGTGGGTAGGGCCAAGAAAAAAATATATAATGTATTTTACCTGGTGTTTGGTAACATCAAGCACAAACCAACGCGGTTTCCAGCCTTTTAGCAAAGCTCCTCTTTTGTAAAGTGTACCTTCAAATGACCTTGAAGAAAATACATATGTATCTTACTCTAAGGCATGTAGTGCCATTAAAAAAGCATCCTGTTGAACATAACCATTAATAGCAATATATAAAAAAGGGAACAGTTCCTGTGCATTTTTCTGTTATCGCTTTACAAAGAAACAACCTTGGCCTAATCATTACTGCTTTTTTAACTTATCTGTATGATCACTGTGTATTCCTCCATAAACAAGGCACAAGGTCTGTGAGTTATGGGTAGTGTGATTCATTGATAGGAACTGAGTTGTTTTAATTGTTTTATTTATTAAGAAGATTATCTATATTGTATATCATAGGGTAGCATTCAGTCTCTATAGCCATCATGCAATTAGCATCTTGCACTTTGCCTTTAATTAATAAGATTATACTTCTGGATTAAACTGCAATGAAAATTAAACAGCAAATTTAAATAAAAACATTAACAACCCTTGGAAAAAACTTTTTCTCTATGAGGCCAACAATTATACAAAAATTCCCCTGAAGAAAAAAAATGCAAATAAATGTATTAAAATTAGTAAAGATTCTAAGAGAGACAGTAATTATCTGTGTCCTAGATAATTCTGGTGTTAAGTTTTAGATATTGCACAGTTTTCCTAGTCTAATCACATTTATTACATTTGATGACCTGCAATTTAAAATATTTGATTAAAGAACTGATATACATTTCTCTCCTAGATGAAAGAGAGCTTTGTTTCAAATTGATCACTCAGATTACCTATTTTCATCATTCTTTGAGGTGAACTGATTGTACAGCGTAGTTACTCTCCTTTCCACACCATTGGAGGGTGAGATGTTGGCATTTTGTTCTTCACCCAATCCACTGTCTGGCAGATGCAACAAAGACCTCTTCTGATAGGAATGCAGATTGGCAGAGATTATTGCTGAAGAGCCAGAAGGATGCCTCCGATGCTTTAAAAAGTAAGATAACATTTCAAGAGGTCTAAGCGGGCAAGCAAAGGTTCCAAACATAGTAACTCTCTAAAGTGGGACTTCATTGGCTGCTTTAAATTAGAAATCCTGTCACCATTGAGATCTCTTTCACCAAGTGCACAATGCACAAATCCACAGGCTGAATTAAAGGTTTGCTGTGTGAAATGTTTTCAATAATTAAAAAAGATTTTATAAATAACAAATGTACAGATGATAAAAAAATTGATCTTCACTGGTTTATGAGTACTGTATTACAAGATGCTGCACACTGTAAATTGGGCAGAAGGTAAACGATCAGAGAGAGAAAGATAATCTTAGACAAATTTGGTGGCCGAAGCCATAAATCTATAAACTATAATTTATAAATCTATAAATTCTATAAACACTTGGTTATAGAAAAACTACAGGCAATGAAACAGGCTGGATGGTAGCTAGAGTGCAGGTAGCATAGGTCACTGAGTAAATGTGAATGAAGAACAAGAAGACCTCTTTGTTGTGCCTCCACTATTGTATCTTCAACATGCCACTCAAAAGAATCATTCTAAGTGGCAAGGAGCCTGTTGGGATCATGCTCATAGAAACAGGCAGTGGAACCTTCAGTTACCTGCTGTGAAGAACTTGCCAGGTACTTTGAAGAGAAAGTTGTTCATATTGGCTGAGAACTTGATGACAAAAGTTATTGCAGGGTTTGGGGAAGCATTCAGCACACCATTCTCCATCTGAAAGCTCTGCATTGTTAAACAAGCCTGATTGCCTGTCTGCTTTGAATGTAATGGGTTTGCAGTGGCTGTCTGATTAACATTCAAAGAGCTTGGTGGAACCTCATAACTGAATTGTTTGCCTTGATTTGGTGACAGTAATTGTGATGGGCTTTCTGACATCATGCAAACAATATAGTTTAAAAACTGACTTTGCACACTTGATGTTAAAGCAGCACCTTTTTCTTCCTTGTTTTGCAGAATCTGCCTAGCTGAAACAACCTGATCACCAATGGCTGTGCTTGTTTGGCCACTTGACTGACGAACAGCTGCTGATTGTGTCACTCTTTTCTGCTCAGCCCCACCCCTCTGGGAGGAATCAGCAAATTCAAGAGGGCTACCAGAAGTTGCTTCTGAACTTTTAAGCTCTGTGGACCATTTGGCACCTTTACAAACTTCACCAGGTGCATCCTTTGGTTTAATAATAATAATAATAATAATAATAATAATAAAATTTATTTATATCCCGCCCCTCTGCGAGCAATGGGGCGGCTTACAACAATAAAATAGTACATAGTACAAAACAACTCAAAATCCCTTCCCCCCCGCAAAACATTATTAAATTAATACAAATTAAAATCAATGTATAATACAATTTATTAAAAACCCTTTCGAGCAAGCAGCATCAGTTTGGAGGTCCAGAAGTAGCTTTCAGTGACTTACTCTTAGTAGTGTGAATTGAGTCCTTTCCTTTACTCTTTCCGGTGTTTTCTGCTGCTGCTGAGACCAGCATTCACTTTCGCTCTCACTAGAGCTTAGAAATATTTTTCTCAACAGTGACTCTGCTCCAGACTCAGAGACCTGTTGCTCAGTTTGTGGTCCACCTTGGTGTTTGGCATATTGTGCTGCTGCATACTTGCAGCATTGAGGAGGCTTTTGTTTATTAAAATATTCTCCACTTGCCACTTTTTCTTTTCTGTGGGCAAGTGGAGTCTTGCAAGTGCCTCCTCTGGCTCGATTTGTTTCCTCTTTATCACTAACTGAGAAGCCATTATCCCCTGCTCTCACTATAAAAAAGCCTAATAATGCTCCTTCAGCCTACTTGAGAATAACTTTCAAAATTTAGATCCAAACAGGTATCTGCCTTTTTAACTTTGATAGGATAATTATATTAGATGTTAACTTCCTAGATACTATAAATTTAAAAAAAAAATAGGAGGGGAAAAATAAAACTGTTTTTATGTGTATATTTTGCTTTCTGGGAAGTAAACTATTATCTGTCTGTCTATCTATCCCCTTGTTCAGCAGTGAAAGTATGTGTAAGGCTGTAAGTCCTAAGACTAAATCTCACTGAACCCAATGAGGAATCTTCTGAATAGTAGACATGTACAGAGTTACACTGTAATGTGGTTAAACGTACAATCTTTATAAAATGCATGCACAGCTATAGTCAGTACCCAAAACATGCTCCATTTAACTTGATAAAGGTTGAAAGGAATGAAACAATCACTTTCAACAAAATGCTTGTCAGAACACAACAACTTTCATAGAAGAAATGGAATTGCTTGTCAGAGTGCACCTTCCACCACTTACATTGTCCTGCCTTGTATCTTCTTTAACATTTACTTTAACTCTCTCCCACAATTGTTGCCACCTTTCTGGGTTCTGATGTAACTTGTTTTCCAGTCTTCCGATTTCCTGAAAACAACACAGTTTTTTCTCCCCTAAGGTTAAATACTTCTGTTTATATCTTCAAACGAAAAAGTTACAACCTCTTGACATGGTGAAAAACAGCTCAGGTTGTGTTATGGCATACACTGCCAGGATTAATATTTATCCTGCTTCTAAAAAGCATTACTAAACTGTAATTTTTAAAAGAGAAATGAAACAAAAAGACTTAACTAGTTTGGCAAAAATACTAAATATTTGTGTTGTCAAACTAGACATTTGATCATTTGTTTGCCTCCTGTAAAGATGTTTCCTGTTAATAGCATTAACATTTATATTTAGCATTTATATTTCTATACCGCTTATCAGTGCAAAGCACTCCCTAAGTGGTTTACAATGTGTTAGCTAATTGCCCCCACAAGCTGGGTACTCATTTTATCGGCCTATAGAAGGATGGAAGGCTGAGTCAACCTTGGAGCCCTGTAGGATTGAACTCACAACATTGTGGCTGCAGTACTGGCACTTAACCACTGTGCCACCAGAGGCCCGTTATGGAAATTAAGAAATTAAGCAGTTTAGGACATACAAGAAATTTGATTCATGCATATTCATGAAACAGTGTCTCAAGTAATATATTCTATATCAGGATGGCCTGTGAGTTGCATCTGGTCTTCCAGGGCCACTTTTGTGACCCCGCAGAGCCCTCAGGCTAGAAAAAAAATCACCCCTATAACTAAAAATAGCTTTTCCTTGCCTCTAGATGACTCTAACTGCAGCAGTTTTTGTGGAGGGGGATGATCACAGGGTTACCTGAACCAACCTAGACACAAATATTTTAAAAACACGCACGCGCTGTGGTGCATGCGCTGGTAACCTCTTGTCTACATTTCTGCAATGCGCTCTACATGGGGCTGCCCTCATGCTTGGTCCGGAAACTTCAGTTGGTACAAAATATGGCAGCCAGAGTGGTCTCGGGAACATCTCAGAGAGATCATATAACTCCAGTGTTAAGATCTCTCCACTGGCTGCCTATCAGTTTCCGGGCCCAGTATAAGGTGTTGGTTATTACCTTAAAAGCCCTAAATGGCTTGGGTCCAACTTATCTCCGGAACCGCCTCCTCCCATACAATCCTCCCCGCGTACTCTGGTCCTCTGGGAGGAATTTGCTTCAGCCACAAAAATCTAGGCTGTCTGCAACCTCCCAGAGGGCCTTTTCGGTAATCGCCCGCAAATTATGGAATGACCTGCTGAATGAAATCCGTCAGATAACAAGCCTGAGTAGCTTTAAAAAAGCACTAAAGACGGATCTCTTTCGGCAGCCTTTCCTAATTAGATCCCGGCCTCAGGGGATCCTGGCTTCTTTTAGTCCACTGGCCATTTATTGTATTTTATTGTATTTATTGTTTTTAATTGTGATTTTAGATCAGTTGGTTTTAATATATAATTGTTTAATTTTTTTTATGGGGGAGGGTGGGGGTGGGGGGTGTTTGGGGATTTTATCTGTATTGTATTTTAATTTTTGTAAGCCGCCCCGATTGTTTTAACAGAGGGGCGGGGTATAAATAAATTTTATTATTATAAAAAAACCCACAGAAATTCTGCACCAGGCCAACAACTATCATGTCAGACTGCACAGAGAAGCTATTGAAATCCACAAACACCTGAACAACTTCAACAGGAAAGAAGAAACCTTAAAGTAAACAAAATCTAGCTGCCAGTCCTGAAAAACACTAAAATCAGAACTCAACACTTGCAAATGAACTCCACCCAGGGACAGGGGGATTTCCAGCAGATAATGGGCCATCAACCAACCATTAGCCAAACAGACACTAATCCTCCTTGCATATCTCCACCCAGAAACTAGCCATTCAAATATACAAATTTGCATATCCTCCCCAACAGGGGTTCACAGTATATAAACTCCACACACACTCCGACCCAACCATTCTCTGAAGATTCCAGCCTCAGATACAGGCAAAACGTCAGAAGTAAACTCTTCCAGAACACAGCCTCACAGTCCAGAAAAAAACAACAAGGAAAATCTATTAGAACTGACCTTTTTGGCCACTTCTTGTTTTAATATTATTGTGATTATTTTTTGGGGGGGGGTGATTTCTGGGTCTGGTATAGCCAGCAGTGAGTGCTGAGGTAGAAATTTGGCCACTAGCCCCACCTCTTACATGGAGAGAGGCTATCACTATCACACGCCACATACATTCTTGAGATATCTGGAGGGTTATATCCATCAGTTGAATTGGTCCTTCAGCCCATCAAAAGGTAGTAACTTAGATCTTTGTTTTACTAAAGTAAGCATATATATACAACTTGATGACACAGTAAACTGTGACTCATACAGCTAATTTTTCACTGAGTGTAATTTATCTTCTGTCATCACAATTATTATTATTATTATTATTATTAATATCCCACCCCTCTGTTAAAAACAATCGGGGCGGCTTACAAAATTTAAAATACAAATACAGATAAAAATCCCTACACACCACCCACCCCACCCTCCCCCATAAAAAGATATTAAACAAATATAGATTAAAAAACAACTAGTCTAAAAGCACATTTAAAAAATAATAAATGCCCAGCAGATTAAAAGAGGTCAGGAGCTCCTGAGGCCAGTATCTAATTAGGAAAGGCCTACCGAAAGAGATCCGTCTTTAGTGCTTTTTTAAAGCTACTCAGGCTTGTCATCTGACGGATCTCGTTCGGCAGGCCATTCCATAATTTGGGGGCGATTACTGAAAAGGCCCTCTGGGAGGTTGCAGACAGCCTAGATTTTTGTGACTGAAGCAAACTCCTCCCAGAGGACCGGAGTATGTGGGGAGGATTGTATGGGAGGAGGCGGTTCCGGAGATAAGTTGGAACCAAACCATTTAGGGCTTTAAAGGTAATAACCAACACCTTATATTGGGCCCAGAAACTGATAGGCAGCCAGTGGAGAGATTTTAATACTGGAGTTATATGGTCTCTCAGAGATGTTCCCGAGACCAGTCTGGCTGCCATATTTTGTACCAACTGAAGTATCTGGACCAAGCATGAGGGTAGCCCCATGTAGAGCGCATTGCAGAAATCTAGACAAGAGGTTACCAGCATGTGCACCACAGTCTCGAGGTCCCTTACTTCCAGGAAAGGGCGCAGCTGGCGTATCAACCGAAGCTGATAACAACCGCTCCTGACTGTCGCATTCACCTGACTAGTCATCTGAAGCGATGAATCAAGGAGCACCACCAGACTGCAAACACAGTCCTTAACAGAGAGCGTGACCCTGTCCAGGACTGGGGGTTGCAATCCAAATCCTGGTTTTGGGGCTGCTGCCGTGAGCACCTCTGATTTGTCTGGATTTAATCTCAATCTGTTTTTCCTCATCCAGCCCATTACTGCTTTAAGACAATCATTAAGAGGAGAGACGCCACTGGAATCCGAGGCTGATGATCGGGACAAGGAGAAATAGATCTGGGTGTCATCCGCATACTGATAACACCCACCCCCATAACTCTGAATAATCTCACCCAGCGGCTTCATATAGATGTTAAACAGCATCGGGGACAGGATGGCGCCCTGCGGAACGCCACAAGTAAGCTCCTTTCTGCTGAAGCATCTGTCCCTGAGCAGCACCCTCTGGGACCTGCCCGAGAGGAAGGACCGGAACCACTGGAGTGCAGTGCCTCCAATTCCTAACCCACTCAGGCAATCCAAGAGGATGCTATAATCTTTCGTATCGAAAGCCACAGAGAGGTCCAAAAGCACCAACAGGGTCACACTACCCATGTCGATGCTTAGACGCAGGTCATCGGTCAAGGCAACCATGGCAGTCTCAACTCCAAATGCCGTCCTAAAGCCAGTCTGAAATGGGTTTAGATAATCGGTTTCATCCAAGACCATTTGGAGTTGAAGCGCAACTGCCCTCTCGATCACTTTGCTCAAGAATGGTAACATAGAAACCGGCCTATAGTTGTTCATATCCAGGGGGTCCAGGGAAGATTCTTTCAGGAGCGGCCTAACTGCCGCTTCCTTTAACCAAGATGGAACACACCCTTCTCTGAGGGATGCATTGATGATGTCCTTAAGGAACACCATCAAGGCACCCCGCCAGATGGCCAGCCATGAAGGGGAAGGATCGAGAGGGCAGGTTGTCTTCCTCATCCTACCAAGTAGCTTGTTCACGTCCTCGGTACTCACGGATTGAAATTGATCCAGTAAACTTACATCAACGGAGTTGCTGTACACCTTGTCAATTGTTTCTGTCAAATTACTGGCATCTAAGTTGGCTCTTATCCGAGAGATTTTATCTGCAAAGAAGTTGTTAAGCACATCACAGCAGGCCGTCGTTGGGTTGAGCAACGGGTTCTGCGCAGGAATAACCTGCGTCATCTCCCTTACTACCCTAAACAGCTCGGCTGGACGGGACTCTGCAGACATAATACGCGCAGAGGAGAAGGATCTCTGCGCTGCACGTATTGCCTCTCGATAGGACCAAAGAAAGTTCCTATGACAAGTCCTGTCGGATAAGAGTCGAGTTTTCCGCCAGTTGCGCTCTAGTCATTGTCCAACCCGCTTCATTTTCCTAAGCTCTGATGTATACCATGGCTTACGGTTTGGAGTGGGTTGGAAAGGACGCTTGGGAGCGATTGTGTCTATAGCCTTGGTAAGGTCGGTGTTCCAGGTATTAACTAAAGCTTCAACAGGGTCACCAGCGTTACCAACCATTAAACCCTCCAAGGCTTTCTGGAATCCTATTGGTTCCATTAGCCTTTGGGGGCGGACCATTCTAATGGGTCCACCACCCCTGGTGGGGCAGGAAGAGTCTTAGTTCAGTCTTGACCAGGAAATGATCCGTCCATGACAATGCGGTGGTTTTTATAACCTCCGCCCATGGATATTCCTGCTCCGTACTAAAGACTGCATCGAGGGTTTGACCCGCACAATGTGTGGGCCCGACAACCATTTGGGATAGGCCCATGTTTGTCATGGTTTCCATGAACTCCCGAGCCGCACCAGTCAGATTTGTCAAGCTGGTTTCAAGTGGAACGTTGAAGTCACCCAAAACTAAAAGTCTGGGTGACTCCAACAGCAACTGTGAGACCAGCTGTGTCAGCTCGGTTAGGGAGTCTGCTAGACAACGGGTGGTCGGTATATTAGCAGAATCCCCAAACTATCCCTGGTCCTCAGGCTAAGGTACATACACTCAAAGTAGACTGTGTTTCGGACAGGTATCCTGGTCAAGGTGAGATTGTCCTTATAAACCAGAGCCTCTCCGCCCCCCCTGCCCACTTCCCCTCACCTGCTCACTGACAGAATACCCGGCTAGGAGGGCTTGCGCCCACATGACAGCGCTATCCTCTCCCAGCCAGGTTTCTGTGAAGCAAGCCAGGTTGGCATCCTCATCCAAAAGAAGATCGTAAATAATGTGAGTTTTATTCTTAACCAACCTGGCATTGCAGAGGAGCAAAGTAAGGTTCTGTGGAATGGTTGGTACACTCTCCAACACATTCCAGGAAACAGGATGAACTGAAGGTGGAATAGCTAACAAACAGCGATCCCACCTTCTTTCGTAATGTATGTTCACTCTGTTCCAACCATACCTCCCTTTCCCCAGCACAACTCCAATTTCCGCCCCCACTCCATTCCCAGCCTCAGCTGACTCCAATTGCAGGCTTAGAGTCCTTCTGGCACTGGCTGATGTTCCTGAGGGGTGTGGGAGTGGCTTAAAATGCCAGCCACTCCTGGCCACGCCCCCTCTCATTGCTGCCCTGCTCCAAGAAGTCCTCAGGGCCCTCCACAGCCCTCTGGCCCGATGGAGTGGGGAGAAGAGGCTGCTTCAGGCTTGGAGTTCTTCTGGCTGCTGTGGACAAGCTCCTTTTGTCCACAAAAGTGAAACTTACAATCCAAACCTATATGCTCTGAAACAGGAGAGGGAACTAGGCACTTGCATAATCCACACACAGCGCCCAGGGGTGTTTCATGCCTCCCAAGACACTCCTGAAAATCACACTATCAAATTCGGGGGGAGGCATTTCAAGCAAGCTTTTATTGCTTTTTTAAAAATGGCTTGCAGTGGTTTTCTTGTTGAAATGCAGAGGCAAATATGGAAATTCTCATTTAAATCAAGATACATGTTTGATTTTAAAAAATTATTGGTTGCTACTGAAATTAAGTGAAGGGCAGGGGCAGCCCCTGGCAGGTCTGATGAGGGGAGGAACCTGCTCCCACGCCTGCTGAAGCAGTTCACCTCATTATAAAGTGAAGTGTGATAAGTTTTAGGAATACTGATGCTGTCATGAAGAGCAAGTTGGAGACAGTAACTATTAGGTTTTTAAATTACCCATTTTATTTATGGCAAAATTACAGTTTGTCTCTTTAATTGCAGAAGGATCATATGTTAGGAGAAAGGAATCTGAAGCCAAGAACATAGTGTGTAGTTACAGACTAATTTAGAATTCTTTTTCCATAGCAAGTTAACATAACTAAGAATTATTGTAAGCTGAAGATGCTTAGGTACAGAATCATCTACAAAACTCTGACATTTGTTATATATTCCTTCTTGCTTTGAAGCACAATTAACGGATGGAGGGAAATGGCTTCTTGTACTTATAAAACCTAGCTGAAAGGTTTTAAAACAAATACTCTAAATTCTCTGTATTCATTGCTCTTGACTATACAGTTGCCCCTCCACTTTCGCGGCTTTCACATTCGTGGTTTTGACTATTCGCGGTTTGCTCACGAAACACCTCATTTAAATCAGCCTCACTCCCTTGCACACAAGGGAGAGGAGCCAATTTAAACGGAGTGCTCCCTGAACAAACCCTGCTGCCTAACTCCCTGCTCTCTTGGGGCTTGGCTGCATTTGGGTGGAGAGCCAAGTCCCGGGAGAGCGGGGAGTTCGGGGCAGAGGCGATTTTCACACACACACCCCGCCCTTCCCAAAGCAGCGATGGGCTTCTCCTGAAGCCCATCCTGCTTTGGGAAGGTGTGTGTGAAAAGCCTCCCTCCCTCCCACCCTTCCCTTCCCAAGGCAGATCGCTGCCTTAGGAAGGGGGAGGAAAGCCTCCCTCCTTCCCTTCCCTTCCCTTCCCTTCCCTTGGCAGATCGCTGCCTTAGGAAGGGTGGGGAAAACCTCCCTCCCTCCCACCCCTCCCTTCCCTTCCCTTCCCAAGGCAGATCTCTGCCTTAGGAAGGGTGGGGAAAGCCTCCCTCCCTCCCACCCTTCCCTTCCCAAGGCAGATCGCTGCCTTAGGAAGGGTGGGGAAAGCCTCCCTCCCTCCCACCCCTCCCTTCCCTTCCCTTCCCAAGGCAGATCGCTGCCTTAGGAAGGGGGAGGAAAGCCTCCCTCCCTCCCACCCCACCCCTCCCCTCCCTTCCCTTCCCTTCCCAAGGCAGATCGCTGCCTTGAGAAGGGGGTGAAAAGCCTTCCTCCCACTCCTCCCTCCCTTCCCAAGGCAGATCGCTGCCTTAGGAAGGGGGGAAAAGCCCCCTTCCCTTCCCTTCCCTTCCCTTCCCTTCCCTTCCCTTCCCAAGGCAGATCACTGCCTTAGGAAGGGGGAGGAAAGCCTCCCTCCCTTCCCTTCCCTTTCCTTCCCTTCCCAAGGCAGATCGCTGCCTTAGGAAGGGGGAGGAAAGCCTCCCTACCTCCCACCCCTCCCCTCCCCTCCCTTCCCTTCCCTTCCCAAGGCAGATCGCTGCCTTAGGAAGGGGGGGGAAAGCCTCCCTCCCTCCCACCCTTCCCTTCCCACGGCAGATAGCTGCCTTAGGAAGGGGGAGGAAAGCCTCCCTCCCACCCCTCCCTTCCCTTCCCTTCCCAAGGCAGATCGCTGCCTTGGGAAGGGGGTGAAAATCCTCCCTCCCACTCCTCCCTCCCTTCCCAAGGCAGATCGCTGCCTTAGGAAGGGGGGGTGAAAAGCCTCCCTCCCACCCTCCCTTCCCTTCCCAAGGCAGATTGCTGCCTTGGGAAGGGGGGGGAACCCTCCCACCCCCAGTTCATTTATTATTCGCGTTTTTTTCACATTCGCGGGGGTGGGCTGCCCCTAACCCCCGTGAATGCGAAGGGATGACTGTAATTCCTTCACTTTTTTCCAATGGAATTTATTTTTCCTTGGAACACAGCATGCATGACAATCATGGTATACAGCCACTTGAGTCTGCTTAATAAATGGACAGCTTGCAATCAGTCTTGGGAAAAGATGGCAATCCTAATCAGAAAAGAAGTTTTCTTCAGTTTGGGCTGAAATAATAATAATAATAATAAATTATTTATATCCCACCCCTCTACAAAACGCAATTGGGGCAGCTTACAACATTTAAAAATACATTTAAGACCCTCCATCCCACACCCCCTTAAAATAAAATTAAATAATAAAAAATAAAACATACTTAATAAATACTAAAAATAAGAATAAACAATAAGCAATGGCTGTATCGGGATTGGGAAAATTAGATTTTTCTTTCTGATGGCCGGGTATCTATTCAGGGAAGGCCCACCGGAAGAGATCTGTCTTAAGA
The DNA here is from genome assembly GCA_030847615.1 of Gambelia wislizenii. Lineage (NCBI taxonomy): Eukaryota > Metazoa > Chordata > Lepidosauria > Squamata > Crotaphytidae > Gambelia > Gambelia wislizenii. The sequence continues at coordinate 366,991,699 of JAUMIR010000001.1, forward strand.
GCTTTTTAAAAGCTATTTAAAGTGGTAATATGACAGATCTCATCTGGTAGGCCGTTCCATAATCTGGGAGCAATAGCCGAAAAAGTCCTCTGGGAGGTCGAAGAAAGCTTAGCTTTTAAAGGTAGTAGCAAATTCCTCCCAGAAGACCTGAGTGCATGGGGAGGATTATATGGAAGGAGGCGGTCCCGAAGATAGGTTGGACCCAAGCCATTTATGGCTTTAAAGGTGATAACCAACACTTTGTACTGGGCCCGGAAACTGATGAGCAGCCAGTGAAGTGATCTTAAGATCGGTGTTATATGGACTTTTCTAGATGTACCTGAGACCAATCTGGCTGCCATATTCTGTACTAGTTGAAGTTTCCGGGCCAAGCACGAGGGTAGTCCCATGTAGAGTGCATTACAGAAATCAAGACAGGAGGTTACCAGAGCATATAGCACAGTCTCAAGGTCCCAAACTTCTGGGAAAGGGCACAGCTGGCAGATCAGGCGAAGCTGCAAGGCTGCTTCTTTGTAGTATAGTTCAGGAAATCCTTGCTTAAAAAACAAACTCCTAAACTTTGTCACACCTGACAGCAAGAAAAAATCTGTCTTATGTGACGGTATGTGTTGGTGGGGGAATACATAGCTATGGAATGTATGTTGATCTGTGATAGGATTTCTCTGCTTGTAGCTAAATTCTGAGAGGCATTCTTTTCTGAAATGTCTAAAATAATGAAACAGGACATTCAAACATCCCTCACTTCTTAATGTTTTTATATTGGTCTTTTAAAATCTTTAGCTCCATCCCCACTTAAGCCCTAATAAATTATTCTTTCATTTTTTTAGTACTAAAACCTTTTTTTAAAAATAAAGAACTAGACAAATGTTAAATAGATATGTAAAATATTTATACTTACATTTAATAGGCTGGTGATGGCATCAGGCTGTACCTTGTTAATGTCATCATAGCATGGCCAGACAATTTTCCTCTTACTGTGGGAAGGTGACACATCCCTCTGGTCCGGTTCTTCCAAGGTGCTACATTTTGTAATCACCATGGTCCAGTCATAAGAAGGGCCTGTGGCCAATGTCTCTTCTGTGTAGTAATCCCACTTTTTAAGACTGGATATATTTACATTTGGTTTTAATACCTGTAAAAAGGATGTCTGCAAATTAGAAAAACCATGTTGGCTTTCCAGTATCATTGACTTCTCTTCCCAAAACTCAAACACTGTGAATTTCAAACACTTCTGAATGTAATATCACAGGTAGCAGATGGAACATACTTGAACTGACCTGAAATTTTCTGAACTGTTATGGCAAACTGCCTAAACTGCAAGCCAATACAAACATTTCATTCCATCATATCTCAAGAAGTAATCAGAGTGACTCTTTCACTTTTCTGTATTCTTAAGCAAATACATTCAGTCTGTATTTCAGTTCTGGTTTGGGGGAATATTTCCTTATTTTCCTTTCCTTCACACAGCAGACACATATGGTCCCTCATGAACTAAGCGGACTAGCACTTACGCAGAATGGCTCTTGAAATGATGCAACAGGCACAGAATGGTAGAAATATGTGAGATTGCTACATTAGACTAAATATGGTGAAGTGAAAATACAGGAACCAACGAATTGAACCTACTGGACTTGGATGTGTTGGAATAAAAACAGGAGAAATAATAATATAAAAAAGGGGGTGAAGTAAAAAGTTGTAAAGTAAAAAGAAAAGAGAGAAGAGAGAGAGAGGAGGTGAGGGGAAAAAAAGACATGTAAAGAAGGGGGAGTAAAAATAATTTAAAAAATGAACAAAGGGGGGGAGTGGATCACCTCAATTTAGAATAGCTTTGGAATAGTAAACGATGAATATTAATTGTGTTACATGGAATACAAAAGGACTTAACACAAAGAAAAAAAGAAATTTGACTTTTCATTATCTCAAAAAGACCAAAGCTGATATATGCCTGCAGGAAGTTTGGATTTTTTTTTTTTTAAAAAACTATGAATATCTTTTAGAACAAAAAAAGGTTAGGGACAAAATTTGCTTCATTGGGACAGAATAAAAGAAATGGGGTTGTGCTTTATGTAAACCCAAACCTTAAATCAAATTTAATACAAGAAGACAAAAAAAGGAGATTTATTGGGGTAAAAATTTATTTTAATAATGTAAAGACACTTATAATAGGTATCTTATGTCCCTGTTGATGAAAAATGTACTTTCTATAAAGAATTAAAGAACAAAATTACAACATTAAACTATAGTTGATGGTGTTTACTTGGAGATTTTAACGGAGTAGTGAACCCACTGTTAGATAGATATTCGGAATAAAAAAAAATAAAACAAAATCAAGGGAAATTAACAAAGGAGTTCTTTACTTTAGTAGAGGAATTACAACTTTTAGATGTATGGAGATACAAGGAAAATGATAAGAGAGAATATACCTTTTTTTCAGAGGTTCATAATCATTTTCAAGAATTGATATGGTATGGGTAACTAAAGATTTGATTAAAGATATTACAAAGATAGAAATATTACCAAAACCCTTATTGGATCATAATCCCATTAAGATAAAAATTAGAAAAAGTAACTGGACAACAAATTAGAGATTAAATGATATGTTGTTAGGAAATGAGGAGATTGTGAAGGATTGTAAAAAAAAATTGAAAGAAAATTTGTAAAGAAATTATAAAGAAAAATTGAAAGAATATTTTAAGCTGAATCTAGGAAATGGTGTAGAGACCAATATAGTGTGGGATGCTAGTAATTAGGGGTATTTTTATACAATGGAATATACAATAGGAAAAAAAGAGACAAGAAACAATGATAAAATATTAGAGGAAATCAAATTGAAGGAAAAAGAACTGGAAAAATCTCCGACAGATAAGAAACTAAAAAATCATCTAAAATTATTATAAGATCAACTGCAATGGTGATGTCAAGAGAGATAAAAAGAAAACTTGATTATTTAAAACAAAAAAATGTGAATGGGGAAATAGGCCTGGACGTTGGTTAGCGTATAGATTGAAAAAGGAAAGATCAAAAAGGATAAATTCAAAATTAAAATTGGATGATAGAATTATAACGAATTAGGGAGAGATACAAAAACTATTTCACAACTGTTTCAGAATGTTATGTAAGAAACATGAAATACCACAGGAACAATTAGATAATTATGTGAATAAATGTGAATTAAGAAAAATCTCAGAAATACAAAGAGATAAGCTTAACAAAGAAATAACTAAGGAAGAGTTAATTAATACAGTTACGAAAATGAAAAGGGGAAAGGCACCAGGTCCTGATGGATTATCAGCAGAATACTATTGGAAATTTTGTGAGGAATTAGTAAATCCCCTCTTACTAGTAATGAATGATATACTCAAAAACAATAACATTCTGAATAGTTGGAGAGAAGCAAATATAGTTTTGATTCCCAAAGAAGGCCACGATCCGCTATTATTGAAAAATTACAGACCCATCTCTCTTCTAAATGAGGATTATAAAATTTTCACCTCTATTCTAGCAAAAAAGTTAAAATTAATTTTACAAGAAAGTATACACGAAGATCAAAATGGCTTTCTGCCAGGGAGACAAATAAATATAAGATCAATCATTAATGTATTGAATATCTGAATTCTCATAATGAAACCAAGGGAGCTCTTATTTTCTTAGATGCAGAAAAGGTGTTTGATAATTTAAATTGGAGGTTTTTTTTTTAATATAATGGGAAAAATGGAATTGGGTGAAGACTTTATTAAATGGATCAATGCAATATATTCGAATCAGTCTGCTAAATTATTAATTAATGGAAATCTATCAAACTCAGTTTCAATAAAAAGAGGCACCAGACAAGGATACCCTTTATCCCCTATATTATTTATCTTAGCTTTAGAGATCTTGAATAATGGAATAAGAGATAATAATAATAATAATAATGATAATTTTTATTTTTAACCCGCCCCTCTGCTCATCAACTGGGGCGGTGTACAACAAGATTAAAACAACAGCAAGTTAAAACAATCCTTCCTAATCCTAACCCTCCCACCCCTTAAAACTAAATTAAACTAGTGAAGAATTAAAACAACATACAATACAATATACAAATTACAACAAAAAATGGCAATAGTGGCAGGGGGTGGGTAGGCAATCAACTTCACTTGGGCTGGGAACTTATTCCGGGAAGGCCTGCCAGAAGAGATCCATCTTTAATGCTTTCTTGAAGCTATCAAGAGTAGTGATAAGACGGATCTCGTCCAACAGGCCATTCCATAGTCTGGGAGCCATAGAAGAGAAGGCCCTCTGGGATCTGCCCGAGAGAAAGGAACGGAACCACAGCAAAGCAGTGCCTCCAATTCCTAACTCTCTCGGGCGATCTAAGGGGATGGAGTGATCTATAGTGAGAGGTCCAAGAGCACCAGCAGGGTCACACTACCCCTGTCGATGCTCAGGTGGAGGTCGTTGGTCAGAGCAACCATGGCAGTCTCAACTCCATATCCTGTCCTGAAGCCAATGATAAGAAGATAAGAGGTATTAAAATAAGGAAGGCTGAATTTAAATTAAAGGCATTTGATGATGACCTAGTACTAATTCTAGAAAACCCATTAGAAGGAAGAGAACATTTAATGCAAAAAATAAAAGAAATTGGTGTCAATGCAGGTTTTAAAATTAATGCCGAAAATGCTAAAATATTAAATATAAATACTATGGAAAAAACTGAGAAGGAAACATTAAGAGAGCAAACAGGATTTGAAATAGTTAAAAAGGTAAAATACCTAGGTGTAAATATAACAATGAAAACGCAACAATTATATGAAAATAATTATACAAAAATTTGGCAAGAAATTAAGAAGGACTTAAATCGATGGGAAACGGTCAATTTATCATTACTAGGGAGAATATCTAAAATTAAAATGAATATATTACCAAAATTTATGTTCCTTTTCCAAACAATACCTATAATATTTTCAAGCAAAATATTCCAAAACTGGCAGAAAGAACGATCAAAATGTATTTGAGCGGGCAACCCCCCCGCGAATAAAATGGAATTTACTAATAGATGCCAGGAAAAGAGGGGGGTTAGGAGTCCCAGACCTGAGGTTATATTTTGAGGCAGTCAGTTTATCATGGTTAAAGCAGTGGTTATTACTAAAAGGTACAAAAGAGTTAGATTTTGTTAAAAAAAGTTTTAAAAGTTAAAAAAAGTTTTAGAAGGATACGAACTTAAGGATAGGCTGGCACGGATATCTATGGTATGGGAAGATTAAAATAAACACAGAATTTAAAACTCATATTATTAGAAGATCTTTAATAAAAATATGGCAAAAATATAAAGAAAGATTAAGTCCTAATATTCCAGGCTGGCTGTCCCCCCAAGAAGCTTATTGCAAATGTGAACTAAGCGGAGAGGTATGGTTAACATATAAGGATCTGATGACAAATAAACTAGGGGAGTGGAAAATTAAGGAGAGGCAAGAATTAGAAAACCAAGGGTTTAAAATGAATTGGTTTGGATATTTGCAACTTAAAGAGAGAGTGAAAGAAGATTTAAGGAACTGGCAGTATAATAGACAATTAACAGAATTCGAGAAAATTATATATTCAGAAGAAAGTCTCTTAATTAGTAAAATTTGTAAGTTATTATTAAAAATTAATACCGAAAATGAGCAGGTTAAACATTGTATGATTAAGTGGGCAGTAAATATAGGATATTATATTAATATGGACCAATGGGAAGACGCTTGGAATTGAGGTATTAAATTCACGTGCTCTTATAATGTGAAGGAAAATTTTTATAAGATGATGTATCACTGGTATTTTTCCCCAGATAGGCTAGCTAAGATACATAAAAATTCCTCAGATATCTGCTGGAAGTGTGGATGGCAGAAAGGAACCTTTTATCACTCCTGGTGGAAGTGTAAGAAAACTCAGAGATACTGGTCTAAAATAAATAGAGAGATGTCAAAAATTTTAGGCTTTAAAATTTCCATGCGTCCAGAATTATTTTTTTTTAAACATGATTGATTTAGGAAACACAAAATAAATACAGCATAGATCATCAATAAGTTATTTAGTCACTGCAGCTCGATTGGTCTTCGCGAGGCAATGGAAATCTAAAGGTATTCCTACAATTATGGATTGGATAGAAAAAGTGTCAGAAATGGCATAATTGGACAAACTGACAAACTTAGTGAAAGGAAAGCCAATAGAGGAATTTATGAATAATTGGCAACCGTTTATAAGATATATGAAAAAAAATTAGAGGTAATGTGTATGTAGAACGATTTAATAACTAAAAGAACTAAAAGGCATAATGTTGAAAACAATTAGTAACAAGGTAAAAATTAATAAAATAAATATTAAAGTTTTAGTAATCAAATTTTGTTATAAGAATACTGATAGGAATATGCAATAATAATAGGTGGAAATGTTTTATATATATTAGTACGAATTAGGTCAACAGTTATAGATAATAGATAGTAGTGAGATATTAGTAATATAGAGGATGAATAGGTATGCAATAACTTAAGAAAATATTTTGAAAATATTTTAATGTATATATATTAACCAATAAAAATTATTATTGGGAAAAAAAGAGTAAATATGGTGTTTATATACTTAGAAACCCTACCAAACCATATCCTATAAAAATTAAGGGCAGTTTTATATTTTGGTCCTTGGGCACTCAATGAGATTCTTTGATGCGGTTCAGCCATCAGCTTTACTCCCTTGTGATTTCAGCCCTCTATACATAGCCAGACATAACAGCACAGTTATATTTTTTGAGCAGTTAGACTAGGATGAAGTCCCACCAATTTTTCAGCACAAAGTAAGCCCATGTAGTGAGACTAGGGCCTGGTTGTATCAACTGTTCTGTCACCTTGTCAGATATCCCAACTATATTAGTATTTTTAATGAAATGATAGAGAAACCTACTTTCCCTAAGGGCGAGTGTGGGGGCAGGTATATTCTGCAGAACCAAAGGGATTTTTGTTTTTGTTTTGTTATGAACTGGACTGGGATCCTACCTCTCCAAAGGGAACACAACTCCTTCTGAATTTCCATGGGCATTAAACATTAGCTCTCCATGACACATAAGAAAACTGCTTTTGCAATTGATGACACTTTCTGGCATGGGGGTTTTCTTGAAAACTCCAACTTGAGATCCATCAGATAACAAGCCTGAATAGCTTTAAAAAAGCACTGAAGACGGATCTCTTTCGGCAGGCCTCTCCTAATTAGATCCCGGCCTCAGGGGATCCTGGCCTCTTTTCAGTCCGCTGGCCATTTATTGTATTTTATTGTATTTATTGTTTTTAAATGTGATTTTAGATCAGTTGGTTTTAATTTGTAATTGTTTAATAATTTTTTATGGGGGTGGGTGGGGGTGGGGGGTGTTTGGGGATTTTATCTGTATTGTATTTTAATTTTTGTAAGCCGCCCCAATTGTTTTGACAGAGGGGCGGGGTATAAATAAATTTTATTATTATTATTTATTATTATTAACTTGGCCTAGGACATGGGATATCTAGATTTCAATTGCCACTCAGCTGTAGAATTCACAATGTGATCTTGAGCCAATCATCCTCTCTCAGCCTCAGTTTGACTTCACGGGATTGTTTTGAGGATGAAGAAGGTAGAAGGAGAATCATGTATGTTACATGAAGCCCAGTGGAGGAACAACAGGATAAAAATGTAGCTAATAAAGAAGTAAACCTATTGGATGTATTCTTTGAATCATAGATAAGATTCTTAGGTAGAGAAACAACTGTGTATAGATTGGTAACCCCAATAGCAAAGATGTTAAATTTCAGATTAATACCTCTGTTTCAATTGGTGTATAGAGGTAATTGAAGAAAACAGGACTCCTTTTGTATATTTTATCAATGCATTCCCACATACAAATTCCTTTTTTACCATGTTTCTCTCCTTTATCTTCAAAAAGCGTTCCTAAAGAAAAAAGGAAGAAAAAGTTGAATAGTACTTCCAACATGAAATCTACTTGAGGACACTATGGGTGCAAAGGGCTAGAAAACTACTTGTGGTTTGGAAGGCAGAACATGTGGTGAATTTAAGCCTCATGCACTACCATAAAAAAACAGAGCTTACCCCCATAAGAATTCCAATGTAAAAAATTGCCCTGGCTCAAGTGCACTCAAATACCAAGAGCCAAAAAGCACAAGGTCTAATGGCAGTTAAAGTATCAAATAAAACTTTTTTTAAAAATTATATTTATTCTATTATGTATACAAAATGAGGATATTCAGTGATAAAGATTTCCATATATAAAAAAATAAAAAGACAAGCAGCTAACAAAATGATCATGTATAAAATACAAGCCAAGAAAATTAACATATCAAACATAATTAAACATAATTGTATAGCTTATATTAAAATTCTTCATAATTAAATATGTCTTACTAACTTCACCTAAATTCATTTATGCTTCTTTTGTACTGCCTATCTCTCCTTTGTTGATTATTTTCTTTTAATTTTTTTTCTTGAACTTCTAGTAATCTCTTACTTAGTTTTAAATTTAGGCTTGTTTTCTGCTGCTCCAGAGACTGGAACACGGAGCAATGGGTGCAAGCTCCAGGAACAGAGATTCCACCTCAACATTAGGAGGAACTTTTTGACAGTCAGAGCTGTTCTGCAGTGGAACACACTTCCTCGGAAGGTGGTGGGGTCTCCTTCCTTGGAGGTCTTTAAACACAGGCTGGATGGCCATCTGTCGGGGATGCTTTGATCGTGATTTCCTGCGTGGCAGGGGGTTGGACTGGATGGCCCTCGTGGTCTCTTCCAACTCTGCAATTCTGTGATTCTAAATTTGATTATTCTTCCTCTAAATCTGTCATCTCTACCTATTTTGACTGTGAGGCAACATGACTTCATCATCTAGACAACCCTAGGGTGTATAGTTCCATCCAGGCAAAACTACACCTCATCTCCCCTACCTCCTCCCTTAAAACCCACATTTCTCATGTTTGCACCCCCAAACACAGCCATTTACTGGCTGTTGGAAAGGCGGAGGGATGACCGCAGGGAAGTGTCCAGCTATGTTCCTATAGCTGGAAGCACAGTGACAGTCATCCTCTGGGACCTCAAGAGGACTTGTGGGAGGTCTTAGAGCATGCTTTTGTTGCTGTGCATCTAGTTATAGATATATAGCTAGATGCTCCTTCTCTGCTCCATTCATTTTAAGAAAAAAATGAGGAAAGAACAGGAGACATTATTTGAGGACTGAGGGTGGACTTCTTGTAAACTTCCATGAAGTAACCAGTCAGGTTGCACTTTAAAAGCTTCATCTGGGAGCACCTACTCACTAGGAATAGTAACTACTTGTCAGAAACCATTAAGTGATATAGTTAACACCTAAAGTGCCTCAAGAAGGAAGCAATTTCAATATATCAAAGTGTGACAGGCATATTTTCCCCTACAATTTTCCATATCAGTATGACACCAAGTTACAGTACTAACTAGCCTTTCTGCACAAGAATGTTAGCTTTAGGCAATTCTTTAAAATAAAAACAAAATAGAAATTAAATCTGCAAAACTGGGCCCTACCATGTTCCAGTCTTTCATAGTCTGAATCCAGCAGGAATGTTTTAAATCGATTGGAAACATAGTGGAATGCTAAGAACTTTAAGTAATACTGATTGAATTCAAACTCTGTTGGATACTGGTTGTGAATCTGAAACACAGAGAAAAGAAACATTTGTTAGAATACTTTTATGAGAAAACTAAAATAGCAAAATGTATTGTTGTGTCTTACTTTCATTATTCAAGCAGACACTCCTGCAAGATATCACTTCAACACTGCACAAAAGAACTTTCCACTGCTATAGTAAAATAAGAATTATCAGCACTGTAGTATTAGTGTTGGTACATTACACCAATCAAACCTGCCCACAGAATTGCATACATGCTTGGAGTTTGTATTTGGGAATTAACTATAATGCCACTTAAAAAAAAATTGCAAAAGCATCTGAAATCATTTTATTGAAGACCAGTGTTTCGTCTTTATACAGTATGTTGCATTATTATGTACTTGTTAGGCCCCTGTGTGTTCTTGTAAACCAAAGAATAGGAAAGAAGCTGGAACCCCCCCCCCAGTGTTTTTAAAGAAATGTTTGCAATGCCTTGTAATTCCAGTTTTGTTACATTAACAGTGATGTAAACCTTGAACCACACTTAATCAGCTAGATTTGTGCTAGGTCATTTAGGGTAATGTGGCATTACTGTTTTATTGGGCTAAAAGCGAAGTCAGCAATTCATCGAGTACTAATAATCACAGCATATTTGCATTTTTTTTAAACAAAGTCATCTTCACTTCCAAACCACACATTGTTTACAGTCCTCACCAAAGCTGAACATAAATGTTTCCACTGAATTTTCTATTTTCTTAAAATATTACTGTACCATAGGTTATGAATACTAAAATACTGACAATTTATAAAGAGCTGAATTGACTGTAAAACTGAGTAGTTTTTTTCCTTCTGCTGCAAAGAAACAAGAGGAGCATGGCAAGGAGGAAACTGAATTCCAGTATATCTTTTTTCTTTAGGAACAATTACATCTTGTTTTCATTAACCTCAGTCACAACTGTTATCGTTTCTGCTAATTACCTAAAATCATTAGTGGTTAAGTAACATCTGATTCTGTTTACTCAAGATGTACATCCTTGCGCTGTAAATGAGATGACAAATGATTATTGAAAACAGATCCTAACTCCAGGTGAGAATCAAGAAATATGAAAAAGGGGTAAATGATCAAGAGTTGCCCTTTTCTGCATCTTTTCCAGCTCTAAAATATCCCTTCTCAGGGCATTTACAAGAATGTACACAGTATTCCAGATGGGATCATACTACAACTTTATATAATGGAAGGATCGTAGAATCATAGAATTGTAGAGTTGGAAGAGACCACGAGGGCCATCCAGTCCAATCCCCTGCCACGCAGGAAATCTTGATCAAAGCATCCCCAACAGATGGCAATCCAGTCTCTGTTTAAAGACCTCCAAGGAAGGAGACCCCACCACGCTCCGAGGGAGTGTGTTCCACTGCCGAACAGCTCTTACTGTCAAAAAGTTCCTCCTCATGTTGAGGTGGAATCTCTGTTCCTGGAGCTTGCACCCATTGCTCCGTGTTCCAGTCTCTGGAGCAGCAGAAAACAAGCCTGCTCCATCCTCAGCGTGACATCCCTTCAAATACTTAAACAGGGCTATCATATCGCCTCTTAACCGTCTTTTTTCCAGGCTAAACATACCCAGCTCCCTAAGTCTCTCTTCATAAGGCATCGTTTCCAGACCTTTCACCATTTTAGTTGCCCTTCTCTGGACACGCTCCAATTTGTCAATATCCTTTTTGAATTGTGGTGCCCAGAACTGGACACAGTATTCTAGGTGAGGTCTGACCAAGGCAGAATAGAGTGGCACTATTACTTCCCTTGATCTAGACACTATACTTCTATTGATACAGCCCAAAATCACATTGGCCTTTTTAGCTGCCGCATCACATTGTTGACTCATGTTCAACTTGTGGTCTACTAGGACTCCTAGATCCCTTTCACACGTAGTCTTGTTCAGCAAGGTCTCTCCCATCCTATATCTATGCATTTCATTTTTCCGCCCTAAGTGCAGTACTTTACATTTCTCCGTATTGAATTTCATTTTGTTAGCTTTGGCCCAGCTCTCCAGTCTATCCAGGTCATTCTGAATTTTGATCCTGTCGTCTAGGGTATTAGCTACTCCTCCTAATTTGGTGTCATCTGCAAATTTAATAAGTATGCCCCTAATTCCCTCATCCAAGTCATTGATAAAGATGTTGAATAGCACTGGGCCCAGGACAGAACCCTGTGGCACCCCACTGGTCACATCTTTCCAAGACGAAGAGGAGCACTGCTGAGCACCCTTTGGGTTCGGCCAGTCAACCAATTACAAATCCATTGAACAGTTAACTTCTCTAGCCCATATTTTACAAGCTTGTTTGCAAGAATGTCATGGGGAACTTGTCAAAGGCCTTACTGAAATCAAGGTATGCGATGTCCACAGCGTTCCCTTCATCTACCAAGCTGGTAACTTTATCAAAAAAAGAGGATGATAATGGCAGTTTAATTTTCAACTCCTTTCCTAATTACAGTATGACCACCCCCCCCCCCCCGTATCTGTGGGACTGGTACTCGCAGATTCATTTACTTGCATCTGAAAACAGTTGGTCTCTCTAGGCATCTTCTAGGACCTCCAGCATGATTCTATGGCATGCTTCCACCAGAAGCAGACCACAGAGTTGTGCTGGAGGACCTAGAAGATGCCTAGAGAGGTGTTCTCTAGGAATCTTTAGGTTCTCTAGAGTGAATCTATGGTATGCTTTGGCTGGAAGTTGTTCATTTTTCTAGGGTTCACTATTATCCATGGTTACTGATATCCATGATAAGTCTGGGAACATATATCCCATGGATGCAGGGGTCATATTGTACGTCCAATGTGGAATTCACTTTTTGAGCAGCAGCTGCCCCCTGGGCCATGATTTTCATTGAGCTATCTGTCACAACTCCAAGATCCCTTTCTTGGCCAGTCACTGCCAGCTTAGATCTTATCCATGAAGTTGAGATTTTTTTTTTTTTTGCCACAATATGTACCTCTGTTTTCCTTTTAAAAACTAGTTCTTGATCCATGAAAGGACTTCTCCTTTTATCCTATCACTGCTAAGTCTACTCAAAGATCTTTAGTGAGGGACTTTACCAATAGCCTTTTTGTAGCTGGCAATCCCTCCTGACTCCTAGAGCACCTGTTTCCTGGGAAAGAAAAAAAAAAGGGAGGGGGAAGGTGAATTGCTTCTCTTGGAGGCCTTTTAAATATGTTCCAGGCACCCTTACTGTGTTTAACATTAAAACCCTATTTTCAAAACTAAAAGTAGACGTATAGTCACTTCTGCTTTTTTTTTTTAGCATTTTGGGCAGGCAATATGGCTCATGGAATTTCCCATCCCTGACTTAAAGAGACGTAAGCTACTGCAGAAAATGATGGAACCTTTGCAGTATGACATCACTGTCACCAAATCTGCCTTCTTAGAAACAACTGGATGATCCACCAGATGTTGCTGTTGTGAAAGAATGATTCACATTAATAAGTCAGCTGACACCTGGAGATATTGGCATAAACAATGGCTTTTTTGAAAATGATGCAGTTCTAATTTAAGAATTACTGCTTCATATTTTTTCTCTAGTTGAAACAAGGACAAGTGTTTTCCCTAGCATCCACTGGTTCCACCCAACCTGTTAAACAAGAGATAGCATTAAATCTTTACTTGTTCGTTCTTGGTTGTTTTCATATAGTACTCTTGTGAAAAATTAGTGAGCAAGAGATGTTCATAGAGTATTACATGTTTGAGCACATAGATAAACATAGGACATTAGGTCTAGAAAACATTGTTCTGTGTATGTGCTGGTCTATGACCGTAATAAAGATTCTATTCTATTCTATTGTTCTGTGTATGTCAGATTGCAATACAACTCTAGTTCAATCCTGCAACTTGATCACAGGATTCATTAATCCTTAGAAAACAATAACTAGCAATTATTATCAGCTAGCACTTATTATCAGATGTTGGGAGCCAACAACAGGACATTGAGATCCTCATTGTCTCTTGTTTGCAAACTGACCTGTGGCATCTACATATCCTCTGTCAGAAACACTATACTGAGCTGGGCGCGGGGGGGGGGGGAAGGGTATAGCATGCTCATTTTTCTTTGTGCTGACTCAGACATATGGATAAATATCCATTATCTCTACATGTGTACAAAAATTATCCACGCAAGATTCCACAAATACTAGCAGGTTTTACAGAACAGTCAGTTTGTGCATACCACCACTCCCACCCTATTATTCCAAGATCTGTGGCATTGGGGCTTCTTTTATCAATGTCTGAATATAGATAAAATCAGAAAGAGGGGCAGAGTGCTGCTGTCCCATACTTTCTTCAAACTGCTTCTAAAGTGAGAGCCTGGAGGTAAGGATATATCCTGCATGATTCCTACTGAACAAATTTGTGGCTGACTTCTTAATTTTCTAGGATGTGTTGAAGAAACACCAATATTACTTCTGTTATTGTTGTTGTGTGCCTTCAAGTAGTTTCTGACTTGTGGCGACCCTAAGGCAAACATTTCTGAGGCTGAGAGTGTGTGACTTGCCCAAGGACACCCAGTGGGTTTTCATGACTGAGAGAGGATTTGAACCCTGGTCTGCAGAGCTGTAGTCCAACACTCAAACCATATGCCACACTGGCTCCTTCCTGCTTCTGTTACCTAGAACTAAAATGACACCTTTTACAGAAATAGTTTCATTAACATATTTGAGTTGTATTAAGTTCATGTGTTTTTCTGATCATAAGATATGTTTTAGTTTCTATCATTCAGTGTGGAATGTTGGTACTTTTGCATCCATATACATGTCAGAACTATAACAGGCTATTCTTACCTGATGCACACAGTCCAAAAATTGCAAGAAGATAGGAGCAAACCCACTCCCCTGACAATTGAGAGTCAAATTACTTCGCTGGCTGAATTTATGGCCGAAGGATAGCCATTCTTTTTCCACCAACATTCTGAAGCCTTCTAGAGTTCGATAGAATGGATCACTGAGTAACTGCACAAGGGACACCACCTAGAACATAAAATTACATTTGTATGTTAACAGTAGATACAGTGCATTTAGCATATAGTAGTTCAGCAGCACATTTATTAGCTGTTTAGAAGGAGACATAGCTGGGTTGAGTAATTCATAGCTTTCCTCTTCACTTTCACTCTACTAGTCCTTCCTGGCAGCAAAACTTGTATCAAACCCAGCATTGCACCTCTACGCATTTATGTCCTTCAGAGGCTGGGAACACTCAACTGTAGTGATGTGTATGTGTAGTGACATTACTTATAGTGGAGGATGGCCCAACCCTACCACAACATGGTCTGTCACAATAATAAATAATTGGGAGATGTGAGGATAAGACTCAAATAATATAACATATTGTCCAGTTTTAAACATTTTTATTCATTATTTTGAGTTTTATTCATTGCTTTTTACAGATGTGTTTTAATACTGTTTTTGTGAACCTATGTAAAATGTAAAATTATAAAGTAAACAAATAAGACATTTGTAATCATAGAAAAAATATTAAAAATACAGTCAGTTTGATAATACAGGTTGCTCCTCATATCTGTGGTTTCACTTATCTGCGATCAAGATGGCCAGGCTGCACCACTCTCTACTGAAGAAGGATGCAGAGTCTTTCCAAGAGAGGTGTGGCAAGCTTGGCTGCGCTTCTCTGGACAGATGAAGGAGAGGTGCGGAAAGCTTGGCTGTGCCTCTCTGGGCAGACCAAGGAGATCACCTCTTCCCTCCCCAGAGGTACAGCAAGCCTGGCTGCACCTCCTCTCCCCACTTTCCAAAAGAGGTGTGGCAAGCCCAGCAATGCCTCTCTAGACAGATGAAGTAGTTTACTTCCTTTCCTCACCTGGAGAGGTGTGGCAGGCTTGGCTGTGCCTCTCTGGGCAGACCAAGGAGTTCGCCTCTTCCTTCCCCAGAGAGGTGCAGCAAGCCTGGTTGCACCTCTGTTGGTTGATGAAGGAGTTTGCCTCCTCTCCCCCATTTTCCTGGGAAGCTCGGCAAGCCCAGCTATGCCTCTCTGGGCAGATGAAGGAGTTTGCCTCCTTCCCTCGTCTCAAGAGCTGCGGCAAGCCAAGCTGTACCTCTGGGTAAACAAAGGAATTTGTTTCCTTCCTTACCTGTGCAGAGCCCCACTGAAGGTGCTCCAGGAAGGGACAGGAGGCAGCAGAGGGGCCTCAGTAGCTAGACTTGCTGTCTCAAACCCTTGAGATTGGGCAGGCAGGAGACAGGTGGCCTGGTGGGGCTGGTGAGAAAAGGGAAGAACAGCTCTGTTGGGAAGGAGATCAGCAGCTGGCTCAGCTTGCCCCTGCTCTTCCTTGGCATGGCACAGCTCTTCCACATCTGGGTGGCCACCAGTGAGCAAAAGCTAGCGCCACTGCTGCCTTAGTCACTGGCCCACAGAGAAGCCACACCGCTTGGGAGCCTGGTAATGCCTGCCAGTGGGGAGCTGAGGTGGCAAGCTCTTGGGCAGCAGCCAGGTAGGCAGATTGGGAATGCCTGGCCACATTTCCTGCTCTTGGGGAGGGAGGGAGGCCAGAAGGGGAGGGGAGGGAAGGTAAGGTGAGGTGGTCTCCAGGCATACTTCTTCATCCCCAGCTAGGCTTGGGTAGGCAAGATTGGCCTGAGCAAAGGAGAGAGGGCTGTCCTCTTCCCTTGGCCTCCTGGTGAAGCTCTGGCCCTCCTTGCCACCTGCCCATCCCTGCCACTCCATAGAGAAGCCATGTCACCTGTGCACCTGTAGTTCCTGCCAGTGGGGAGGTGAGGTGGATCGCCTCTGGGCACCATCCAGGTAGCGGAGGGGTGGATCAGGCATGCCTCGCCCTGCTCTTGAGGAGGGAGGGAAAAGAAGGTGAGGTGGCCTCTGGGCGTGGTTGTCATACCTGGCTGGGCTTGGGTTCGTGTGGTTAGGCATGGACCAGGGAGCAGGGGCCACCCTCTTTCCTCTGCCACCCTCCCGGCTGAGCTCTGCCCCTGCCACCACCATCCTATGGAGATACGTGCTGCCCTGACACCTGGTAAGCCCCGCAAGTCTCTCTTATTATTTTTCATTAAAAATAGTAGCATTCATTATTATCCGTGGTTTCATGGCTGTAGTAAGTCCAAGAATTTCCCACGGATATGGCAGGTGACCAGTACTATTAATTTTACCTGTGGTTTGTTTGCTAAAATCAACATTTATGGAAGTTTGTTTCAACACTAGAAATTTACATTCTCTTTAACACAGTGATAGGACAAGAGTGCCTTGCATGTATGAATTGAGATCGACTGGTCACCTTCTATTCTAAAAGGCAGGGAGAAACATCAGATTGCAAAAAGGTTTATTTCTTTCAGTTAGATTCATGCCTTTCTATAGATAGCTAAGATATTCTTAAGTAGCTTTAGCTATGATGCCATCTTTTGTACAGCTGTTCAGGTTGCCTTATGAGTTCTAAAACAAGTGCTTTAGAGTTTTAAAATTAGTGTCTACATTTTTTATATAGTTTTAAACAATCTCTTCATTTTGTAGCTCCCCCAATCTATTTTGGAGGGTTGATCAGTCTCTCTCTCTATTTTTGTTTGTTTTGTTAACCATTTCATAACAGCTGACCTGTGCGGTGATATCCCAGCCATCTTCCAGACAAACAAGAACAGAAGAACCATTCTCAAGTAGCTCTGATATAACCACACTCAACTGCATTATACGATGAAGCTATAAAAAAAAAGATAAAGGTAATCCATTTTTAGAATGAAAAAAAGCTGGCTAGTTAACAATTATTAGAATTAGACCATGTTGATACCCATTCTTATAAGATATAAAAACTCAAAAACCTTGTTTTTATATAACATTATCTAAATAGAATATAGTCAGACTCCTGTATCCATGGAACCAATATCTGTGATTTCAGTTATCTGCGGGACACATAACATAGAGGTGCACTGGGTAATGCCTAGAGAGGCATCCTCTCTAGGCATCTTCTAGGTTCTCCAACACAATTCTATGGTTATCTTTTTACTGGAAGTCCTTTATTTTGATAGGATTTACTGTTCTCCTTGGTTTCTGCTATTTCATCATAATCATAATCATCATAAAATTTATTTATACCCCACCCCTCTGTTAAAAACAATTGGGGCGGCTTACAAAAATTAAAATCCAAATACAGATTAAAATCCCTAAATATCACCCCCCCCTCCCCCATAAAAAGATATTAAACCAATATAAGTTAAAAACAACTAATCTAAAATCACATTTAAAAAATAATAAATAGCCAGCAGACTGAAAGAGGCCAGGAGCGCCTGAGGCCGGGATCTAATTAGGAAAGGCCTACCGAAAGATCTGTCTTTAGCGCTTTTTAAAAGCTACTCAGGCTCGTCATCTGACAGATCTCATTTGGCAGGCCATTCCATAATTTGGGGGTGATTACTGAAAAGGCCCTCTGGGAAGCTGAGTTAAAAGCAAAACAGACTAACCTCAAACTTACTACAGCATACCTGGGAAAATAAAGAAAGAACACCAATATTTTCCCATTTTTATAACCCTGGTATCAAAAGGCAGTTCTCTCACTGTCTTGCTTATCAAAAAATATGCCTCAGGTAATATTTCATGCATTAGGTTTTCAAACCAGGTTTCCTAGCCATTCATACAGTAATTTTCATTTGTCTACCACAAAATGAGTTATCACACCAATTATATTGTACTTTAAACTTAAACGCATTACAATTCTAACTATATCAGCCATATTCAACAGTGTCCTTCCAACTTCTTTGGCCACTTAATTGGAAGAGGGCAATCCTACCTCCTGCAGCCCCCCTGTGCAGCCTAACATCTATTCTGGAGGGGTGGGAAACATCACAGAGATCTGCAGGGGGAAGTCCTAATTCCACTGTTGTGGTAAGTCTGGGAATTGAACCCCCGTGGATACAGGGGTCCGACTGAATCCTCCTCTAAAAACTTGGATATGTGTATATACACACACAAGTTAGTAAAGTTTTATTTAGTTTAGAGCTTGTAAACATTACAGCGAAGAGAAACTGGAGATCACATTACTGTAATGCTTTGTCTGACAATAAATATCTCAATAGAAGGAGTAATACATAGCTCAGCTCTAAGTTAAATGTAATGGGTGTAGAGAAATACTTTCAAGTATGTAAACTCGCAGAGTGATTAGGAAATTTGTAAACTATAAATCTGCAAACAGTCCACATTCACCCCACAAAGGACCACCTCCCCAAAAGCTCTGTCCCTCCTAAAGCTCAGTGTGCATATTGCCTTCCATTTAGGAAGGTGAGTTGCAACTGGGGAATCCCATTATCTCAGACTGAGAAATTAGTATTTACTGTAAATGGCCATAGTGAGATGGCAGGAGGAACAATCCACTCACTCATGAGTTATTCCCGTGTCAATTGACAAGGCAGGAGTCTGAATTCTTTCTGTTGTGACTGCTGTGACTCTGTCCCTTCCTAGCCAGCTTAATTATAAAACCAGGGTGACTAAAATGGTGAAAGGTCTGGAAACCATGCCTTATGAGGAAAGACTTAGGGAGCTGGGTATGTTTAGCCTGGAAAAAAGACGGTTAAGGGGTGATATGATAGCCCTATTTAAATATTTGAAGGGGTGTCACATTGAGGATGGAGCAAGCTTGTTTTCTGCTGCTCCAGAGACTAGAACACGGAGTAATGGATGCAAGCTGCAGGAACAGAGATTCCACCTCAACATTAGGAGGAACTTTCTGACAGTAAGAGCTGTTCGGCAGTGAACACACTCCCTCGGAGTGTGGTGGGGTCTCCTTCCTTGGAGGTCTTTAAACAGAGGCTGGATGGCCATCTGTCAGGGATGCTTTGATTGTGATTTCCTGCGTGGCAGGGGGTTGGATTGGATGGCCCTTGTGGTCTCTTCCAACTCTACAATTCTATGATTCTATGACTCACCTACAGAACCCAAATAAGCAACAGATTAATCCTGTTTTTGGGGTGGTGGTAGTGGATTGTTCCTCTTGCCATCCCACAATGACCATTCACGATAAGTACTCTCATTCTCAGGATGGCATAGAGGAGCAATCCACTTGCTCATAGGACTTATCTAAGCCTTCTAATGATTTGGGTGGGAACAAGTAATACCCTATGTCACCATCGCCTGCAACACAGTTCTGCTAATTGCTCCTTGTGCAGACCTGTATCTAACCACTTTATAATGCTTTATAAATGTGGTACGTTCCTTCTAACCCACTGCATTACAGATATCTTCCAACAATGCTGAAACTGCATATGCCACACTTGCTGTCATTAATCTAGCGGAATGTGGCCAAACATTTTGTGGCCTCATTTTCTTAGTATATTCATAACAAAGGTAAATGCAGGCCTTTATCCATCTTGCAATCGCTACTTCTGAAGCCTTGTGGCCTAAAGTCTGCAGATGGAAAGAGACAAACAAAGCTTCAGTATGCCTAATCTGCAATGTTCTCCTCAGGTATACCTTCATTGTTCTCTTCACATCTAATGTATGTAAACTAAGCATGGCTTAAAGGTGGACAAAAGATAGGTAAGTAAATTGCTTCACTTACCCCTTTTTAGAAAGGCATTTTGGCTGAAAAGATGGATCCAGTATTAAGGTAAGCTGATTGTGCTTGAATTTATATAAATGTAGGTATATGGAGAGAGCTGCCAACTTAGAAACCTTCCTGGCTGATGTTATTGCTACAATGAATGCCACTTTATAGGTGACTAACCTTAGAAAAGCATCCTTAATTGGCTCAAAATTAGGTTTCTTGAGTGTATTTAACTCCAAATTCAAGTCCAAGTAGGGATACAAATTTATTGTTGCACCACTTAAATATCTTTTAATATGAAGGTGTGCTGCCAATGTGTTATCAGCAAACGTTAAGATTACCGCCAACATGGAAACCTGCTGTACCAGTTTGTTTGGTCTGAGACCTTTATGAATGTCATCCTGCAGAAATTGCAGAACATGCTTCACCTGCACCCCTTCTATCTCCACTGTGCGAGTCCTACACCAATTTATAAATACTCTCCAAGTGAAATTATATATTCTTTGTAGTGACTTTCTCCTGGAAGCTAAGATAGTGTCCACTGCTCCTTCTGTGTAACCCTGAAGCTCTAAATATCTCTGCTCAAAATCCATGCAGTCAGATGCATCCATTCTGGGTTGGGATGAAGTACTGACTCCTGACTGAGTAAATCCAGGTAGATACCTGCCTGTTGCAATGTACCCCCAATCTGGTGAGATGTGCATTGGTAGTTATTTGAATTTTGCATTGGATTGTCAGAGGAACTTCCTTTCCCACACTGGAGTCCTTTAGCTCAAGTCCTTTTTCAGAAAGGAAGGCAAAGGCACACTGTAATGAGTCCTGTTTCCTTTTGCCAGCTGATGCATTATAAGATGTCTTTGTAGACCTCTGGAGTGATATCTGCCCCAGGGAACTAACTGTATTATTGATACTAGAATACCCATTATTTTGACTAATAGCATCACATCTGCAGACCTCAAGAATGTTTTACTTCCTGTTTTCAGCTTCTCTTTTAGGGTTCAACCCCACTCCTTTTCCTTGATTCAAATAACTTTGTCCTTGCCGTCCATACTGAAAACAAGGTCAGACCCATTGTGGATGGTTGAATCTGAGATCAGTTTGTCTTCTACTCCTTCCTCCACAAAAGGAGGAGGAGACTCATCTAAATGGCCTTTTATCAATTTTCTTCCTTTGCAAAGTAGGCATAGCCTATTTGTTTTCCTTGCTCTTTATGAGTAGTTTCTCTAGTGCTTGTTCCCCAAACAGCAACATATTCTTAAAGGGAATGCAAACCAAATTGTTTCTAGATTTTTGGTTTGCCTCCCAATGGCATAATCATAGTGATCTTCTTGCTACCAACATCACAATAATATTATTCCTAGCTGCAAATACAGTGGCATCATACCGTGCATCCGTTACATACTCCAAAATTCTTTGGACTCTACCTGGAACTCTGTGCAGGTTAGGTAAGTTTAATTGCATAATGTTTTGAACCCACAAGACTGCTGCTCTTGCATATATGGAATCATAGAATCATAGAGTTGGAAGAGACCAAAAGGGTCATCCAGTCCAACCCCCTGCCATGCAGGAATACACAATCAAATCATTCCTGACAGATAGCCATCCAGCCTCTGTTTAAAAACCTCCAAAGAAGAAGACTCCACCGCACTCTGAGGCAGTATATTTCACTTCCAAACAGCTCTTACTGTCAGGAAGTTCTTCCTAATGTTTAGGTGGAATCTCTTTTCCTATAGTTTGAGCCCATTGCTCCATGTCCTAGTCTCTGGAGCAGCAGAAAACAAGCTTGCTCCATCCTCAGTATGACATCCCTTCAAATATTGAAACATGGCTGTCATATCACCTCTCAACCTTCTCTTTTCCAGACTAAACATGCCCAGCTCCCTAAGCTGCTCATCATAGGGCATGGCTTCCAGATCTCCCACCATCCTGGTCGCCCTCCTCTGGATGTTCCAGCTTCTCAATATCCTTCCTGAATTGTGGTGCCAATTTGTGGAAATGGCAATAGATGTCCTAATTGCTAATGCAGAAGCCTCATGAAGTTTCTTTAGTGCTTCCTTGGCTCTCCGCCAATCTCTCTCTTTCAAGGCCCACCTTCAGGACAACTGCCTCCAAAATTAGAGCATCTATAGGGTTATCCACAAGTTGAGCTTTCAGGAATTGCATCTCCTTTTTTAAAGAAATACCATCTCTGGCTATATCCTAAAAACCTTTTGGGGTTTAAGGACCCCTCCTTCTGTTTCTTCTATTGTACCTCTAAATCAGTGGTCAACTGTGAATTCTCTATGTTTGGATTTTTAAAAACACTTTTTTTTGGTCCGCCTTCCATTTCTCTGTCATTGAGGTTGGCATTTGTTTTTGGTTAGAGACTGCTTTTCCCTCTTAAATCATTTTATTTTTCCCTTATCTCATTCTCATTTAAAAACTGTCTATCACCAATTTCAGTACTGTTTGAATTCATCTGTGAGTGGTAATCATGTCCTTTAAATTGTCCCAAATTGGGGAAAAGTGGGATAGAAATAAAGATAGTAATAATAATAATAATAATAATAATAATTGATTGCTCTGCCCACTTAACATGGAGCTCAATTCACTGCTTACTGCTTCATAGAATCATAGAATTGTAGAGTTGGACTATTGATGTTAGTAGCTGAGCATGCATGCATGTTCACTGCTGCTGCTGCTGCTGCATTAGGCAGCTAAGCATATTGCTCAATGGGAGCATTCATTTGTTCTCCAAGCTTCCCGTGACTCATGCTGGGAGTGTCTGTTTTTAAGTAATTCATAAAGTGGATTAATTTGAGCTATATTGGGAAAAAGTGATCTTTTTACTGCTGCTGTGCTTCCGTGTCTTTCCTCTGAGTATCAGCTAATTTTGGTTCTTGCGTAGATGATCCTCACCTGAGTTGCTGCATGTGGTTACTCTGCCCCCCCCCAGGAATCTCTTAATTCAGTATGGTGACCTAAAGGAGGGTTCTTTCTCAGGCTGCAAGGATTCTTACCACTTTGACCCCCCCTTTCCACCTTTTTAAACTTTTGCATTGAGTTTACTTATTCTGCCACCTTAACTCCCTGTCTTAGCTTACATTTCTTTCCTACACTTGAATCATGATGTGGATTTAAGTCTTCTGAGTCCCTTTGGCCTGAAGTGTGGAAAACTTTTAATACTGATCTCTTATCCTCATCAGAGACCCACTGGACATCTGACTACTGGAATGTTTATTTTTTATCTCCCCACCCCCCCCCCCAAATCTGCTGATCAGTCATCCTTTGATTTTTTTAAAAAATCTTTTTATTTGGCAATTTATTCATAAAATACATAAAATATTAACATATAAACAAACAAGCACGAATACATTTATCCACACAAAACAATTAACTTCCTTAGTTTCTTCTTTTCCTTCAAGTGTAGTTTCTTCATACATCTTCTCTTCCCTTCTCTTGTCTTTGTTATACAGTCTGTTTTCTTTTTTAGATTGTCTCTATAATTAGTTACTCTATACTTATAGTTGCACTTTCTCCCCCACTCTCTTTCCATAGGGGTATCAAAATCTTCCAGTCCTCGCAGTTTTTCCATGTTTTGTTATCATCTAGCATCATAGTAAGTTTGTCCAACTCGTACATTTCATAAAGCTTATACACCCATTCTTCTATTTGTGGGGTTCTTGAATTTTTCCAATTTTTCGCATAGACCACTCTGGCAGCTGTTACCATATATAAAATGATCTTCCAATTTTTTTTTTATCTTGCTTATTTATATCTTGTAATATATTTAACAAATAAATCTCTGGCTTATAAGGGAAATCCACTCTCAAATATTTACAGATGTTTCTATGAATTCCTTTCCAAAATTTTCTAGCCATTTTACAATTCCACCATACATGAAAGTATGTGCCGACTGCTTTACCACACTTCCAGCATATATTGGATGAATTCTTGAAGATTTTTGCTATTTTAACCAGGTTAGGTGCCATCTAAAGATGGATTTATAGTAGTTCTCTTTTAAAAATATTTAAATGAAATATTTTTTATCCATGCTGTCTCCCATTCCTCTAACTGTATTTGAATATTGCAGTCACGGGCCCATGCTATCATGTATGGTTTTATTACTTCCTGTTCTAGAGCCAATTTCAGAATTACTTCGTAGATTTTTGACAGAAGTTTTCCTTTTTTACCCTATAATATTCTATCAAGTTCATTCGTTTCCTCTTCTATTCCCTCCAAACGTATATCTTCCTTAAACTTTTCTGTTATTTGTCTGAGTAGGAACCAATGGCAACAGATGTTCTCTCTAGTTAACTCTTCCTCCGATTTCATTATGTAATTTCCTCTTTCCTTCTTCAGGATCTCCTTGTAACTTAACCATCTGTCTTTGACCAGATTTTCTCTTTTATGAAACGCTTCGTGTGTTGACACCCATGTTGGTATCTTCTGATATAACTTGTGTTTTATATTTTATCCATGTTTTTAATAAGGCACGTCTCACAAAATGATGCATAAATTCTTTATGTACCTTTACCTTATTATACCAAATATATGCGTGCCAACCAAAGCGTAAATTGAAGCCCTCTAGTTGTAACATTCTCATATTTTCTAGCATTATCCATTCTCTGACCCATAACATACAACTTGCATCGTAGTAACATTTAAAGTCTGGAAAGTTTAAACCTCCTCTTTCTTTAGCATCATACAATACCTTCCTATTTAGTTCGAGGTTTCTTATCTGCCCATATAAATCTGAATATATCTTTATTGATTATATTGAAAAAATTATCATTATACAGTATTGGAATGTTCTGGAATAGATATAATAACTTGGGAAGCACCGTCATCTTTACTGTTGCTATTCTGCCCAGCCATGATAAATTCAGCTTATCCCACCTTTTTAGCTCTTCTCTTGTCTTCTTCCAGTTACTGATATAGTTGTTGTCATATAAATCTATATTTTTATTAGTAATGGTTATACCTAGATACTTCGTTTTTTTTCCAACCTTAAATCCAGTGATTTCCCCTAATTGTAATTCCTCCCCTTTGTTTATATTTTTTGTAATTATCACAGTTTTGTTCCTATTTATTTTTAATCCTGCTAGTTCTCCAAACTCTTCAATAATTTCAACTAATGTCTTGATACTTTCCATTGGGTTGTCTAGAAAGAAAACCAGGTCGTCAGCAAATGCTTTGTACTTATACTGGAACTCCTGAATTTTAATCCCTTTTATTTGCTGTCTTAACCTAATTTTCCTATTCAAAACCTCTAGTACTATGATAAACAGTAGAGGGGACAGTGGACAACCTTGACGTGTACCTCTCCTTATAGGGCATATTTTTGATTTCTCCCCGTTGATTATTATATGTGCTTCCTGGTCATTATAAATCTTCCCAATCCATTCCAAATAATTACTACCAATCCCTAGTCCCTCCAATACCATATTCATAAATTTCCAGTTGACATTGTCAAACGCTTTTTCTGCGTCTATAAATATCATCACTAACTTTCGTTCATTGTGTCTTTCATAATATTCTATGACATCTAATAATGTTCTCAAGTTATCTTTTATATTTCTTCCTGCAAGAAATCCACTTTGGTCTTCATGCACTCATGCCACTAGAACTTTTTTCAATCTCGCTGCTAAGATATTTGTAAAAATCTTATAGTCAATGTTCAATAATGAAATCAGTCTATAGCTAGATATTTGTGTTGGGTCTCTCCCTTCATTTGGTATGAGGACAATACAGTCGTCCCTTCACATTTGCAGGGGTTAGGTTCCACGGACCCCCACGAATGTGAAAAAATCATGAATGTTGATTGCCCCCCCTCCCCCGCCAAAGCAACCATGAGGCCTCCGGAGGCCCCGTGGTTGCTTTCCCCGGACTCCCCACTCCCTCCCAAGGCCTTCACGGGGCCTCTGGAGACCCTCCCGAGGCCCCGTGGATGCCTCCCCAGCCCTCCCCCCTCCTGCCCAGGGCCTTCATGGGGCCTATGGAGACGCTCCGTAGGTCCCATGGAGGCCTCCGTGGCCCTCCCCCCTCCCACCCAGGGCCTTCATGGGGCCTACGGAGGGTCTCTGTAGGCCCTATGGAAGCCTCCGCGGCCCTCCCCACTCCCCCCCAAGGCCTTCATGGGGCCTCCGGAGGGTCTCTGAAGGCCCCGTGGAGGCCTCCCTGGCCCTCCCCGCTCCCCCCAGGGTCTTCACGGGGCCTCTGGAAGCCCCATGTCACGGTTTTGGGAGGGAGGGGGGCCCTCCCAAAACCGCGAATAATCAAAACCGCGAATGCCGAGTTCGCGAATGTGGAGAGGCAACTATATTTGCTTTTTTCCATGTGTCTGGTATGTCTGATTTGATAATCTCATTAAACAGCTTATGTAGAGGATTTATCAGCTCCTCTAAAAAAGTCTTATAGTATAGCACCGAAAAGCCATCCGGGCCTGGTGCCTTTCCGCTTTTCAATCCTTTTATTGCTTCTCTAATCTCATTACCTGTTATTGCCTCATTTAATCCTTGTCTTTGAATATCTGTTAATTGAGGAATATTTTCTTTCTCTAGATATTGTCTCATTTTATCCTGTATTTCGCTTGTATACATGTATTCTTTATAAACCTCACAAAAATATTTGTGGAAAACTTCCATAATATCTGTTTGTTTGACCAGCCTTTCATTGTTTATTCTAATTTCTGTTATTAATTTCTTCTCTCTTTCTTTTCTTATTTTCCACGCTAACCACTTTCCGGGCTTATTCGAATGTTTGAAGTGTCTTTGTCTTACGAATTTCAATTTTTGGCCTATTTCCAGATTTAATTCAATATCTAATTGTTTTCTCAATATTTTTAGTTCTTTTCCTATTTTCACATCTCCTGGTTTTAATTTACCCTCCTTTTCTTTTCCCTTTATTTCCTCTAGAATTTTATTACATTTGTTGTTCCTTTCCTTTTTATATTCTATTTCTTATCTTAACAATTCCCCTCGTACTACCGCTTTTCCCGCGTCCCAAACTATATTCATTGGTACACCTTTATCTATGTTTTCTATAAAGTACTGTTTTATTATCTTTTTTGTTCTATCATTTTGTCTTTCTTCAGCAATATATCATTTAGTTTCCATTGGAAGACTGTTTTTCTTCTTTTCATTTCCATTATTACAGGTGCATGGTCCGATATTATCCTTTGTAATATTTCAACTTTCTTTACTTCTTTCTGTAATGTTTTTGATATCATAAACATATCTATTCTGGACCAGCTTTGATGCCGATCTGAATAGAAAGTATAATCTCTTTCTGTGGTATGTAGATGTCTCCATATGTCCGTAAGACCCAGTTGTTCTATTAGTTCCTTTGCTGTTTTTGGTAAACTCCCTCGTTTTGCTTTTTTAACTTTTCTAATTGTTCTGTCTGCCTTTGAGTCCCACACTGCATTCCAGTCCCCTGCTATAATATAACTAGGATAGTCATATTCCATTATAACTTTTGACAATTCCTGAAAAAAGATTTTCTTATTCTTCTGTAGTGTATAAATTCCTATCACCAATACCTCTTTACCGGGCATTTTAACTTCCACCCAAATATAATATCCATTTCTATCGCTAAACATTTCTTTAGATTCACATGTCTTATTTATGTATATTGCCACTCCTCTCTTTTTTCCGTTGTATGTTGTTATGTATAGTTCCCCTAGTTTTGGTTTTTTTATTAACCTTATATCTTGTTCTTTAATTTGTGTTTCCTGTAACACAATAATGTCTGTTTTCTGTTTTTCTAAAAAATGAAATATCTTCCTTCTCTTCCCTGGGTTGTTTAGCCCCTTCACATTCCATGTTAACATTCTGTCTTTCATCTTTAAGTTTTTCTCTTATCTATCTTTGTCCTTAAATATCCTCCTCTCTTTCTTCTCCCTCCTCCTTCTCTTTTTCTACCTCTTTGTCATCTTCTTCATCATCCTCTAATTCACTATCTTCCACATTAGACTCATTAGACTCATTTCTTAGCATTTCTTTTTCTATCTCAGAATCTACTTTATCTTCCTCTGCACTCAACTCTAATGTTTGTCCACTTTTCCCTTCTTTATCCGATAGATATTCTTTTTTTCCTTTTTGACTTGTCTCTGATTTATCCTAACTCACTTCTCGTTTATCCTTAATTTTGCCTTCTCCTTTTCTTTGGTCTTTTAAGTTTCCGTGTTTCCCAATCAATCCTATTGTTTTCTCCTCGCTTCCACTTTCTTTCCTCTCTCTATTTGTTGTTTTCTTAATCTTATTTAAAAACTCTTTTGCTTTTGTTATTGTGTTTATTGTATAGTTTTTATATTTGTATGTACATGATATCCCTTCAATTTTATTCCATTTGTAAGGAATGTTTTCTGATTTCAAAACCTGGGTCAAGAATCTATATTCTTGCCTCTTTTTTAATATGTGGAGAGGGATATCTTTGTATATTTTGATCTCTTGATCTTCTGTTATCAGTCCCTTTTTATAACTCTCTTGGATAATCACATCTTTTCCTCTTTCTCTTGTGAAGTAAACCACAATGTCCCGTGGTAACTTCTTTTTAGCTACCCATGAGTCAATTCTATATATTTTGACCATCTCAATGTCCAACTGATCCGAGAGCCATCCTATATATTCTGCTAATGCAGGTATTAATCTATTCTCTAAATTCTCATTTTTTTTTCACTCAGTCCTCTAAGCTTTATACATTTCGATCTAATTTTTATTTCATGTATTGTTCTTTGGATATTTTCATATTCTATTTTTGTTTCTAGTTCCTTTGTTTTCGTCTCTAGAGTTTTTGTTTTGTCCTGCATTTCTTGTAACTCACTACTCATCTTTATAATGTCTTTTGTTACCAATTCTAATTGATTTCCAAACTTATCTAATTGTTTCTGTATATCACTCCTAATCCCCTCCTTTAAATCTTTCATTTCTGATTTTCTTCCATTGCTTAGTTTTTAAAATTCGTTAAAAAGTAGTAGATTTGTGTCTGTTATCTTTGATGCCATTTCTAATGATGGCCTTCTGGCAGATTGTGCTTGACTTTGTCCTTGGGCTGTTGTTTTCCTAGTGTTGGGCATATCTTTCACTGTAACAATTATATGCGTAGATATAATCTACTTATATATATATTGACAGGAATCACTATAGATCTACTATATAATACAAAACTTCAATTTTTGTTATATTGTATATATATTATCAGATTTCCAAATTTCCACCTAACACAATTCCCTTCAAAACTAAATCAATGAATTTTAAATCAATTCGCAATTAAAATAAATTGCCTATTTATTTCTCTTATACCACTTTTCAAATCTTATAGTAACCTTGTATTGTTTTACTTGAAGCTTCCAGCATTACCATCTGAAGTCTAGGAACATACATCAAATACATCAATTAACATCAGGTCAGTTTACATCAAAGATCCCTTATATCTCAACCTGAAAATACACATCAGTTATTCTCAATCATCAAGATTAATCAAACATATATTTATTTTCTCCTCTCGTATATTGTTTCTTCTGTAACAAACTCCTCCCTTCTTACTTTATGGTATACAAGCCTTCAATTTCCCCTTTTTTACATATATATCTTCCCTTCTCTCCTCTAGTCTTTTCTGGTCTTACCGTTCTGTCTATTCTGATTTGATTTTACTTTGATTTCCACTTTCAAATTCCCATTGCTTTAATACAGGAAAACTGTATTACCATTTTATATTTATTTCTTATCTTCTTTTATTTCCTTTCCTTCCCCTTTTCTTTAAATTTTCTTTAGATGTTCCTTCTCTCTCACTGTTCCTCTACGTCTACTCGTAACAGTCCCTTTGTAGTCTTGTAACTTTGTATCCCCCAGTTCCACTTCCCTTCATAGCTTTAGTCAACTCTATCTAATTCTTCTTATTTTCCCCTCTTTCTTCTTTACTTTATAATAGGTTCAAACCAATATTTACCAATCTCTCCAAATAGTCCAACAAATAGTCCAACAAAACAGTGAGTCCAGGTTTAACAAACCCTTTTATCCTTCTCCTCTCCATTTCTGGGTAGTTTGCGTCCCGCCTGAGTTTCCTCCTCAGCGTCAATTTTAACAGTTGAAAACAGCTGTTACTTCGGGAATTCTTCCACTTGAAGTTAAAGAGGCTGTTTACTTTGTCTTCAAGTCTGCATTAACAAATATTTTAAAAGTGGTGGTGACAACATTGCTGCCAAGCAGCTACTCTTCATTTGGGAGGGAGCGGCTACTGCCCTCCTCAGCCCTTTCATGGCTCGTCTTGTTGTTATTTTGATTCCAGAGTCCGTTACGGCTGAGTTTGGGGGCTGTGTAGCCTCCTCTGCTCATCTTTACCTCAGACGATGTCTGCCCCCCTGAAATTCTCACTTGAAGGGGTTCTTTCCCCAAATGGAGCGAGAGGGTTTCGCAAGCTTCGTGGCAACCCTCTTCTTCTGTCGCCTTCACCACCGGAAGTCCAGTCATCCTTTGATTTTGACATGGTTTGTCTCTTTTTAACCTCTGAAGACAAACCTAGCCCAGTAAACTCTCATTGTTCCTCAGTACTTTTCTGTGGGATTACTAAGGCTGGTGTCACCCCTCCCTCCAATGGTGTCATCTGGTGCAGTTCGGCCTCTCTGCACCCCCCTAGTGCTGTCACTGGTACCCTTCCTCTTCTACTTTTCCTCCATTTCCTCGCTAAATCCTCCCAACTTAGACTAAGGGAAGGAACATCTGGTTGGTAGGACAGGAGAATAAAAACTGCTAGAAAGGGACAGAGTCGCAATGGTCACAACAAAAGGAACTTAGACTTCTGCCTCGTTGGTTGGCATGCAAGGAATAAACCTTGAGTGAGCAGATTGTACCCCATTCCATCCTGAGAATGGAAACAGTGTGATGCCAGCACTCCACCCTGTGGCATCATCTAGTTTGATGGCTAGATCCTAAGGGGCAATTTAGCCCCCAGGACTAATCCACTTTCTCACCCCCCCACCTTAAATAACATTGTAAATTTGTAATTAATTGGCAGAGTCACTTTCTAACTACAGTTGTCCCTTTACATTCACGGCTTTGACTTTAGCGGTTTTAAAGAATTGCAAGCAACAGACCCAGCCTCTGAGCGTTTAAGGAGGAAAGCTTGTGTGCTCACAGTATGGGACTGTGCTTTTCTTTCGGCCAGCAGGAAGCTTTCCTCCTTAAATGCTCAGAAGCTGGGTTGCTGGGAGATGCCACCCGCACCTTCCCTGTGTGTGAATGTGTGTAGGAAAAGTTAGAAATGTGAGTTTTAAAGAAGCTGAGTTTTAAATTCCGTTTGTTGAGACACAGAGAGGGGGTGGCAAGCATGCAGCTGTGCTTTTCTTTGGGCCATGAGGAGACATGGGGTGAAATGTGAGTTTTAAAGAAGCAATTCAGTTTGTTAAGACACAGAGAGGGGAGTGGCAAGGGGGGGAGGACTTGGCTTGCGTGCTCACAGCATGAGGCTGTGCTTTTCTTTCCTCCTTAAATGCTCAGAGGCTGGGTCAGTTTCCGTGTGTGTGTGTGTGTTTAGGAAGGGCTCCTTGTTAAACCATCAGAGGCTGCTTTTATTCACTTTTTTTCACTTTTGCAGGGGTCTTGTTCTTGTAACCCCCGCAAATGTGAAGGGATGACTGTATTACATTTTTAGTTTCCTGTTTTATGTACAAATCATCCATAATCTCTTCATGTCCAAAAGTTTTTCAATCCATATAGTGATAAAGTTTATGACATTATGACAGTCTCTTACCACTACAAAGCATAATAATTTAGCTCAAATTATGAGGGCTAAAGTAGGTGCAGTTCCATTCATGTCATTAGCAGTTGTGTGCACAGTTCTTTTAAAAGCAAATTGGAGGCACGGACCCATCAGTTGGGATTCTGATCATGGCATGAAGTAAGAAGACTTTTAATCGTTTGCCTCTGTGGGTTGGGCCTTCAGAAATTTTAGTTTTTAAAAGCTATTCAGTTTCTCATTGCTTGAATGGTATCACTTCTAATTTGACCCTCAGTCCGTGCTTTCAGTAGAAAGTCCTAACTAAAGATGCTGTAATGAAAAGCTTAAAATATTTAGATGACTTAAAAGTGAGAGGACCCATTTCAGCATGGAATGCCCAGAGCTCCAACGTATCTACTTACAAAAGGCTAGTTATTTGTAATTAATTCCTATTTCTGATATCAAAGGGTAATAATATTGCATTTTGATTGTAAAAATGAGGGATAATTTAATTCCATTTGAGATGTTAACTATGATTTTAAAATTACCTTTATACGAACAGGAGAGTGGTCTAACTAAATGGTAAAGACTCTTACAGAGCTCATGTGCTGCCTTGTACTAATGCCCTGTGGTTTGATGTAGGTATTGAGGTGAATAGGAAAAGAGTATGATTTGCACCCCAGGTTGCAGCAGTCAGAGTTTAAAAACCCCCAAAGAAAATTAAAAGTACTTCTTTTAGCTATTTTTGAGAATTGAGAAATTACTGAGTGATTTTTAAAATACTTTTGGAAGCCTTGGAACAATGACCATTACTTTTATTTTTCAATTACTTAAAAAATATCATCCTAGGCTCTTCCAATGCTCTTCCCTGAGAGGCTCACTTGAAGCCTACATTATGCTCTTTTTGGCTCCAGGGAAGACCTTTACATTCTCCCAGGCATTTTAAGAATGCTTTTAGTTCTCTAAACTGTTTTTTTTCTTTGTTTGCGATTTTTTTATGTGCTGTGCTACTCAGGGAACTCTGGTTATTGGGAGGTTCAAAATGACAATAAATGTATAAATACTAAATTAGAAAACATCATTCAACGGGACTTGCACTAAAGTACTTAAGTAGCATACAACGTGCTGCTTAGAGCTTTAACTATAGTTATTTTTACATTATAATTCCTGTTACATAATTATATGTGCTATAAACGTAAACTTTTTTTTTCAATATAAGTAACAGAAAGATATAAATTGATTTTAAGGTAGAATGTGAATCATTACGGCCAAGTACTACATTTTAATGACTGATTTCAATTATGAAGGGGCCATGCAGTGCCCTAATTTTTAAGTATCCCATCTGTCACTAAAAGAAAGAGATTAGCTTGTATAAGAATATAGCAAATTTCATTTAAAATAATTATGGAACAAGTGGAGAATTTTTTGAGGACAGAAACAGCACTTATATCACTAATCATAAATATTTATGACTCTACCATATCACTTTACCTGTGGGAACCACTCTGACTCTCCAAGTGCTTTAAGGAATGTTATTTCAGAATCTGAAGGAATACTGCTAGGAACACAGGCACTCATGAGCTTTTTAAAACTAGCTTTCACTTGCCGGATGTCACTGAATTCGACTGGAACAAATTCACAGTTTAAAGCAAAATCAAGTTTGAAGCCCTGCAGATGATAAAGGAATATACTTGTGGTATTCATTCAAAAATAACAAATCAAACAAGTGTGCTTTTTGCATATTGCTCTATTACTGAGAAGGTTCATCTCCTATTCTCCACTTATGGATATATCTTACCATCTTCTTAGCCTTGAAATCAACAAAACTAGTCAGGTGCAATTTGCAGGCATTAAGTATTTTCTCCTAGTGGTCTTTGTGACTGCACAGTACAAGTGTCCTTTCCCCTCTACAGCTTTCCTTTTTGTTTCTCCATTGCTACACTCTTCCTTCTTTATACTAGTTATGGCTGCCAAAAATAAATCTGTATCTTCTCTGTAATGCTGTAGATTGTTGTACTAAAAACATCACAGTAA
The DNA here is from genome assembly GCA_030847615.1 of Gambelia wislizenii. Lineage (NCBI taxonomy): Eukaryota > Metazoa > Chordata > Lepidosauria > Squamata > Crotaphytidae > Gambelia > Gambelia wislizenii. The sequence continues at coordinate 367,025,584 of JAUMIR010000001.1, forward strand.
TTTTACATGTGGATTGTCCTTCCTTGTGACAAATGCTCAGGCACAGTGCAATGTGAAAGATGGTAATGAAAAGTTCTGGGAGCCATCCCTTTTATGTTCAGCTGTGATGAGATGGTGCAAGTGTCTGGACTCCTTGAAGTAAGGCATTCAGGGAAGGAGAGCATTGTGGCTCCAAAGAGAACATTGATACTTACTGTGAAGGTTCTTTTTCTGCAGTAGTGGGGAGGGAATCCTTAAACTGGGTCTCGCTCCTCCCATGCTCCTTTTGAGGCAGGGCTATAAATCAAATGTCAATCAAACCTCACCACCCTGGGCAAGAGAGCCATATCCTCCCCAGTGATGAAACAACAAGCTCCATACGACTAGACAAATATAAACTGTGAACCCAAACTACACTAATACCCACCAACAAAAGTGGGAAGGATTCCCTCCCCATACTGCAGAAAAGGAACCTTCACAAGTACCAATGTTCTGTTTTTCTGTAGTGTAGGGAGGTAATCCTTAAGCTGAGACCTACTCAAGCAGTCACCATATTGAGTGGGAGACCATTTCCCACTACCACTGCAAAGATACAACCTGTTGCAAAACACATTTGCCAAAAGATGCATCTGCAGAAGCAAACTTGTCAATTCTATAATATGTGATAAATTATGAGGGAGAAGCCCAAGTAGCTGCTCTATAGAACTGAACAAGAAACGACACTGTACCCAGTACCGCTGAAGTGGAAGCACTGCACATAAAATGTGCTTGAATCCCCTCTAGCACTGGCAAAGAACTATGCACATAAGCTAACTCAATACAGAATCTTAACTAATGAGCCATTGTGGAAGAAGAAACCTGCTGGCCCTTAGAGGATTTTCGGAATGAAACAAACAGAAAATCTGACTATCTGAACTCCTTAGTCCTTTCTAAATAGAACTTTAGAGCTCTATGCACATCCAAACTATGCCATTCCTTCTCCTGCGGTGCCCTAGGATCTGGGCAAAAAGAGGATAACACAATCTCCTAAGCCCAGTGGAAACTACAATTCACCTTAGGAATAAATAGAGAATCTAAATGGAGGACCATCAACTCATTTTGAAAAATACAGAGTTCCTTACATACTGACAGAGCTCTCAGTTCAGAGACTCTGCGAGCCATCAAAAACAACTCTCAGTGTAAGAAACTTAAAATCCACCAACCTGAAAGGTTCAAAGGGATCTTTCAATAAGCCCTTTAACACAACAATTAGATTCCAGGAAGGGAAACGATGAACTGTACCTGGCTGGATCAGGGTAACCCCTCTCAAAAAACTCTGTATGTGAGATTGGGAAGCAAGAGGTTTACCCTGTCCTCCCATCAGGATGGTCCCCAACACTGAAACATGTCTCTTCAATGTGTTGGTACCGAGTCCTTTACTCAACCTCACCTGTAAAAAGGCCAAGATGGATGCTGCTGATGCAGACCAGAGTCTTCTCCCTTTATGTCTACTCAGCACCATCATTTCCACTGTGGATTCTAGCACCATATCTATCAGGGCGTGTAACTTCTCCCTCCTGTCCTTCAGGAGAATACTTTGTATTGGTTCATGTCTATAATGGCCCCCAGATGTTGTATTCTCTGGGCTGGTTCCAGCTGACTATTCTCTTTGTTGATCACAAACCTGTGAAACTCCAGATGCTCCATGGTTGTCTGCACATCCCCCCCCACCTTTGCACTTGAAGGTGAACAGACCAGCAGGTTGTCCAAATATGGATGAACATGATTCCCTGTAGTCTAAGACGCACCAGCAGAGCCACCAGCACCTTTGTGAACACCCGGGGTAAGGCTAACATATCAGTTGTTAGGGCTCGGTACTGGCAGAGCTCCTCCAGCCAGGCGAACCTGAGAGAGCTCCTGTGTGTGGGATGCACCAGGATGTGCAGGTGTACCTCCTGGAAGTCGAGGAATGCTAGAAACTCCCCCTCCTGAATTCTCTCTGGAATGGTCCTGAGGGCCTCCATACAGAACTTCCACTTTGTGATGAAATAGTTGACATTGTGGAGGTTCAGTATGGTCCCCCAATCCTTGTTTTTCTTTGGGACCAAGAAGAGCAGTGAGTAGGACTCCAGGAATCTCTGGTGTTTGGGTACCGGTTCTATGGCCCTTATCTGAAGAAGGTGATCTATGGCCTGTAGCATCCTTTGCTGCTTTTCTAGCAAACTAGACATCTGAGATTGGATAAAAAGATCTGGTGGTTTCTGATATATATATATATATATATATGTGTGTGTGTGTGTGTGTGTGTATGTGTTATATTATAAAAATTAACAATAACAATAATTATTCACCCTTCCCTCACAGTCCTGCACACCTAGGCATCAAGAGTGGTTTGCTCCCAGTAGTGGGCAAGGAATGAAGTCGTGTTCCCACTGAGAGCGACACCAAGTCAGCAGGACTGGTTGGATCTCCCACCATGTTTGCTAGAGGTAGAGGATGCACTCTTGCTTACCCTGGGGGACTGCTGTTGTCAGATTTGAGGTTTGGCGGAGGACCAACTTGATTTGTTAGATCTAAAATCCTGTTGTCTGAATTAGGACCAAAAGGGGCAAAAAAGCTGTGACCCAGACTGGGGGGGGGGGAGGTTCTTGTCCTCTTTTTAAGGATGGAACACCTTTCTCTTATCTTCGGTCTTCACCAACACATCATTCAATGCTTCTGCAAACAACTTAGTCCCTTTGAAGGGACGGGTCGCCAAATTTGCTTAGATTTGGTACCCTCATTCCAATTTTTTAGCCAAAGATGGTGCCTCACTGCAATGTCTGCCACCAGGACCCTGGAGGCAAATTGTACGGAATTCAGACTGGCATCTGCCATGAATGTGGATGCCTTGACCAGTTTGTTAATACCCTGTCTAAGCTTAATCTCCTCCCTGAGAATCTGAGGTAGCAAGTCCTTACCCACCTGATGGCAGCCCTCATGAACAAGGTGGTTACCAAGGCCACCCGAATGGCCAGAGCTTCAGCGTCATGTGCTCTACTCAGGAAGGCCTCCAATTTTTTTTGTCCTCCGGGCTTCTAGGGGTGTCATCCCCATCTCTAGGGAAAAGGCTTCCCAAAACCAGTCCTGACATGGGCATCGATAAGGGGGAGTTCCAGCTGCTCCATGACCCCCATGGGAAAACAGCCATTTGGCATGTGCTGGAGGAGCCCTAGCAATCCCAGGGTGCACACATTCAGTTTCCATAACATTCCTTATCACCTCAGGGAAGGGTGCTACTAGACACACCTGCTTGGACTTAGTTCTGATTTCAGGAACCTGCTTCTTCACCCCATTGGATGTCTGATTAGCAGGAGTTAAACTGAGAGACTTCTCCACCTTCCTGAGAAGTATGGAAAACTCATTCACACCAAATAAGAACACAGACACATGTTCAGGGGAGACATCCTATCCTCCTGCGACAATCCCCCTCCTCCCTGTTGGATGGGAGACCCAGAGGGCACAGAATGACAAGAGTGTGAAGCAGAGAAGACATGCCTGCACTTCTTGCTTTCATGGGAGAGAAACTATTACAGAGTCCTCCCAGTCTGAGTCCTCCCTGAAGAGGCAGAAAACTCTGAGAAAAGAGCGCTTCTATTGGTGTGCTTCCAAACCTCTGGGCCTGCAATGTCTTTTGCACCTGCTGTACTCCTTCTCACCATTAAGTGAAATGAGGCCTCTGAGTTGGCCACCATTTCCACCTCAGCCCCAGACCCCGTGTTCCAGAGGCTGCTGTGTGACAAGCGCAACCCAGAGGCACAACTCAGGGGATAGCTTTGCCCATCAGTAACTAGGGGTGATAAGGGAACAGGGACCTTGCATTCACTCACCTGTGTGGCTACCACTGTGCTCGCCTACAGCTGTGTCTGGTCACTCCTGGCCCTGCTGCCTCTCCACAGCTCTCTGCCACCTCCTCAGCATGCACTAGGGCAAGATTCAATCCCTTAGGCTGTGTAGGTTGGTCTGCCATGTAGCCTCATCTGAGAGACACTTCTAACTCCATCTAGCTCCCCCTGGACTCCTCAGCTGAGGAGAAATTGGGGGTGTGCTTCCTTTCCATCCCCCTCAAAAGCACTGGCTGTCCCATTAAGGTAGCAAGGTTTGAGGGGAGCAGGGAGAAGCCTCTGAATGAATTTTCCACTCCAAAGGTGCAAACAAAGGCAAACAAAACAACCATGTGGTCTTCTGCAACGTCAGAGCAAAGAAAGCCCATTCCTGTGTGAAGTGAGGCAGGAGGTCTGGCTCTTCCGCTTGGGGTGGTGAAATTTTATTGACATTTGGTTTAAAACCCTACCTCAAAATCAGTGTGGGAGGAGTGAGACCCCGCTTAAGGATTATCTCCCCACACTGCAGGAAAACAGTATGTGATATTCATGCAAATATATAAATTAAATCCCTACTCAGGTATACACTGGTGTAAAGGAAGCTGGGGACTGGTAGTTTCACCCCCAACCTTCTCCTGTTGAGGGGAAAGGTATGCAAAGGAGCTGGAACCCTCATCAAGTTTTACAAATCTGTTCCCTATCACCATTGTGTATGTGAATGCCTGACAGCTGGTAACAGTCTATCAGATAAGATGGACGCTAATCTACAAAAGCTTATGCCATAATAAATGTGTTCAGATTTGAAATACTAGAAGACCTGTGGTTGCATTTGGATGTAAATTTAATGCATACTCATAATCCCGATTTAACAAGTAGTACATATGCATCTCCTCCTACAATGAATCAGCATAAGAATTTTCAAGAGACAGTATACTTAAGTATTAAGAGTGCCAATATGTTCTGCAGTTTAGCACACTGTTAGGAGCACTGAAACCTACAAAGCTTAAAACATGCATAATTGCTGTATTATACCACAGTTGTACAGTTCTTAATGGTAAAAGCAATCAAGCACATCAGAGCTACATATTAAGAAAATAGACATACCCTCAATTGCGATTTTTCTCCAAAGACATAGAGAGCAGCTTGGCGCCTTGTAAGTCGGTTTTGAAAATATGTATTGCTGCTGGAATATGAAGGTGAACCATCTTTTCCTGCTAATCTTGCACCAACATCAAGAAATGGCATCTGAGTGCTGATAAACCGACTGCTAGACCGAAGACTTGCCCATACACCTTTGTAAAAATTTAAAATGTAATGGAACATTTCAGAGTTATTTTGTACATCTTCAATGAAGCACACTTATGCAATATTGCTTTTCAATTACAAACTTTATGGCAGTGCCATATTTAATCCACTGGGGAGGTAGGAATCATCATGTTCAGAAGTAATTCATAATGGAGATTCATCAAGTGGTCCAGACTTGGTAACAGTCCAACCATTTCACATTTAATACTTTATACAACAGCCTCCACACCCAATACAGCAGTCAGGTGCTTATAGCTATGTTCTCTTATTGCAGGCCAGCACTTAAGGTCTAAATGTGCTGTGTCACTCTGTAATGGGGCTGCAAATGCACAAAATGGCATATATCTCATTGCTATGGTCTGGCTACCATTGCCAAATCATTTCATGAACTCACACTTTAAGTTTCAGTTGTAACTCAAAGAGGCACCACAACAGGTGCCTCTTTGTGTGGTTATTTCATATTCCTAGAAAGAGGCAGTATTACCATCAGAAGTGACTGAATAATCCAGACAGTCTATTGAAGCTGTGTTAGAACTATATGCATGTGTTAGAACTATTTGCATGTGTTAGAACTATAGTGTGCAGTTTGACTGTCATGGCCACCAGTCTACAGGCCACAAGTTGTGTGCCTCTTTTCTTCAACTCTTATGACCTCAGTGGGCTCTCATGTAAAAACCAAGCAGCTTCTGTTCTGTAGCTCCAGTTATTCTGAAGAGCACTTAAAATGAAGTAATAAGGAAAGGTTGCACTGTTTGTGAAGGAGGACACTGGATTCTATATGATTATTACCCAAAATAATAGTTCATTTGGGTATTCCTGGTCAAACAATGTTACTCTGGAGACACTGCATCCAGACCATCATGGTAATGTTTAAAAAGATATTTACTCCAAAATTAATGACAGGGACATGTGTTTGTGTTCAACAGGCAGTCTGCTGGTTTTAGATGTGAGTACATGAGTCACAAAAATTAAAACTATTTTTCTAGCTAATTGAAGTAAATGAACTACCATTTAAAGTAATATTTCTTTGAAATAAAGCAAGTTGTATGCAACACATCAGCTAAGACCATGTTTTCCATATTATTAATAATAAATAAGTAATTTGCAGACAAAACACTAATAGGCAAAATAAATATGCTATTCCTTTAAGAAAATTAGATACCAAAGGAAGCCCAGAAGAAAGCACTTGCCCCCACTTTTTGCCATTAAGAAAGCAGACCTTGATTAAAGCTTGCATCACACAGAAAGCAACATTACTGTGAATTTGAAAGCACATGCAGACTGCAATCTATAACACTTACCAGTGATGGGTTACAGTGATTAAAGGGTATATAAATATCTAGTTGTCATTCTTTCTCTTCACATTGCTTGCCCTAACCGAACACTTTAAAAAAATAAAATAAAATGGAAATACAATGTTCCCTTTACTAATTTGAAGATCACTAGCTGTTTCACCACAATTAATGTCAGCTACAGTGCTCACTCATAGAATCATAGAATTGCAGAGTTGGAAGAGACCACGAGGGCCATCCAGTCCAACCCCCTGCCACGCAGGAAATCACGATCAAAGCATACACTCCATAGTTCACAATATTTCTTTATTCTTTGGCTACTGAGCAATAAAGTTTGGATGATCTAATTCTCATTACATGTTTTTCTGCAATGACAGTAAAAGATGGTTACTGCCTAGAAACTAATGTAGCAAAATGGTAATTATTTGTGTGTTTAAGCAAGCTAACATGGATTCTTTAAGGTATACTGATATGCACAATCATGGAGATGGCAGAATGTACTATTAGTGTGAAGGATACAGTACCTTGGTAGACTCTTCCTGATTTGGAATTTGAATGTGTGCAACATTTATCTCTGTACCCAAGCACTGGCAGATAGCAGTAAGGACAGGAGGAAAAGGAGGAGCAATGGAATGCACATTGCAATGAAACAGAACAAATTGAACAGGAAAGAAGAAAAAGGTTATTTGTACATTTCTATTAATTTGATTAAAATAAAAATAACAGTTTATAATATCTGAATGTTAACAGCTAGCATCAAAGAATAAGACTTTGTAAATCAAATTAAAAGAAAAAAATACAAAAAGCTGTATTAAATTATTTACCAAACAGCCTAATGTTCATGGCTATTGCAATAACTGAAAACATGCAAAACAGCCAAAATGATATGCCATTGTATTATACCAAATGGAAACTTATCCACTGTGAAAACACTTTTCAAAATGTGTAAGATTTGCCAGGTAAAAATGTTCAACACAACTTATATCTATTGTTTATTTTGATGGGCAGAAGCTCATCAATAATGCAAGGTGGAAATCCATATACTCTTACCTAAACAGATCTACATATCTAAATTACCATGTAAAACAAAAATAGGATTATTAATATGTGTGATCTTGTTTTTGGGTGCTCTTGTCCAGCAGTTCTGTTGTACTGTGTGCTGGAGAGGAAGGCATAGCCTCATGTAGCTACTGGAGCCATTTGGTATAATGGAAATGTAGTTTGAAATAGAAAATCACAGTAACAATGATTCCTACTGTTTTCTTTTAAAAAAAATATTTTAGCTTTAATTTTGACAGATACATCAAGTAATCTAAGTGCAACAAGAGACCATTATTACTGTGGAAACAATCTATTCCACTAACATTACCACTGGCTGGAGCATAAGCTGGATGCCAAACTCTATTTCATATACCTGATTTAGTACCACACCATATTTAAGCCAAAATAAAAAGGGAACTGAAAGCAAAAGCCTCTACTTCAAATCCTATGTCAGCACATCTGCAAATTAAACTGCTTGGATACATTGCTAATAGAAAACACTGACTACGGATTCTGGCATGCTTGCCAATGCCTCCACTTGAGGGGATTCTAGCTTTCATTAAAATTAGCTGTGTCCTAGCTCCCATCACACGAGGTTTTAAAAATAGAAGAAGGGCAGTGTTTTCTAAGGAGACTGAGGCTAGAAAGAGGTTCTGTAGCAGCATGGGTAATTCATGCATGTCTTGGGGTGATTTTTGCCCTGAAGATTTACAAGTCCTACTCTTCTTGCTTCTTTCATCTTCCCCAAAATATAGTACCCCAAATGGCAAACTGTGCCCAGAAGGCTCTGGGGAGCACATTATGCCCTCTAAATATATTTTTAGCCCTCTGGCCCTTTTTGACCTTCCAGAATCAGAAAGTGACTAGAAAAGGAATCATTTCCTATTTTACCTCCTCGTGTTTCACTCCAGCCACTATCACATTTGATCTGACTACCATTTTATGTGACAGAAATGCTAGAGATCTCTGATATAGCAATTACTTCGACTAAGAGGAGAGAAAGGCAATTGCCAGACCAGATCTATCCCTTTGCCTGTCTTGTCCATGGAGTGGCCTGGCTATTTCAATTGCATACAGCACAATGGTATCTGGATAGTCTCCTGGTAATTTCTCCTAACAATTACATTCTTTCAATATGTGTAGGAGGGTCGAGGAAAAACATGCAGGTTCAGATTGTAGCTGCTGACTGGTTTCCCCCAAAACACAAACCTGCACCCTCCTATCACAATTGTTGTTGTGCTTTCAAGACATTTCTGAGTTATGGTGACCCTACAGTGAATCTATCATGGGTTTTTCCAGCAACATTTGTTCAAAATGGGTTTGCCATTGCCTTCCTCTGAGGCTGAGAGAGTGTGTATACTGTCTCATTAATCCATGCAGATAATAAATCTTTCAAGTGATCAGTGCAAATATACCTGGTGCTATTATGCAGCTCTTCAAACAGCTCACCATTCCTTCTCAAGCCAATTCATCACTGCACTGTTGTTATAACTCAACCCATACTATTAGCCATACTGCAGTCAACAGTATGCTCTAAATTCAAGAACACTGACTTAACTGGAGTGCCAAGCAAGTCATTAATTAGACTTGCTACTACCTTCTCAACTCAGTAGTTTTCCAAACTGGCAAATACTGCAACTTCTGCTTTCACGACTAACGCTTTATTATGTTTTTTAAACATTATTTCTATTAGTATCTAAGCTTCCACTACATTATTTTCTTAGGTTGCCAGAATATTATTTTCCTGGATAAACTGTGTGAATAGCAGTTAACTTTGGGATAAAAGTGGCATCTCTCCCAGTACTTAAATAAACATATGAATTAAAAAGCAAAACAGCATACTCCTTCAGCTTCTGTGAGCAACATTATATGCACAGGAATCCTTTTCACTTTTCACTTAAGTATAGTCATCCCTTCACATTCGCGGGGGTTAGGGGCAGGCAACCCCCGCAAATGTGAAAAAAACGAAAATAAGAAATGAGCCTGCCGGCGAGCGGTTTTCCACCCCAGTCCCTTCCCAAGGCAGCGAGGAGCTTCCTGAGAAGCCCCTCGCTGCATTGGGAAGGGAGTGGGGTGTAGCGTGAGCGTGCCAACTGGGTCCTACCCCCACTTCCCAAGGCAGTGAGGAGCATCCTGAGAAGCCCCTCACTGCCTTGGGAAGGGAGTGGGGTGTAGCGCGAGCGTGCCAGCTGGGTCCTACCCCCCCTCCTAAGGCAGCGAGGAGCTTCCTGAGAAGACCCTCGCTGCCTTGGGAAAGGAGTGGGGTGTAGCGCGAGCGCGCCAGCACTTCCAACCCCCCCTTCCCAAGGCAGCGAGGAGCTTCCTAAGAAGCCCCTCGCTGCCTTGGGAAGGAGTGGGGTGTAGCACGAGCGCACCAGCTGTGTCCTACCCCCCCTTCCCAAGGCAGCGAGGAGCTTCCTAAGAAGTCCCTCACTGCCTTGGGAAGGGAGTGGGGTGTTGAGCAGTGGGAGGGGGGGGCGCAGGCAGCTTTCCACGAATGTGAAAGTCGCGAATGTGGAGGGGCAACTATACTTTGTGGATTACATCACACTCTGCCAACTGACTCCATAGTAGTGTAAGAAATGCAGTTCACAGCAGTATTCCAAATTTAAAAGTGAAGGTTCATTGAAGTTATTTAATAATTTTACACCAATACAGTTATCCTCCTTTCAGTATGAAAGGCTTCTTGACACATAATCTTTTAATACATTAATACTTGTATGACTGATACTTTAGTAGTTTATAGAATTATGAACTACTACAGCTGTCTGAAACCCTTTGCCTTTAGTGGTTACAGCTATTCTGTGAAGAGAGAGAAAAACTCTGGCTCTAGATTATATGTAGCAATGGACTGTGTGCGTATGCTTCTATGAGCCCACTGATGTGGCAAATGGTTGCTGTTGACAATTAGCACTGATTCTATACCAAGTCTGTATGTGTGTAAAAGGGAGTGTGGGTTCAGTAAATTCTCACCCACAACACATTACTGTTCACATCCACCATCTGTTGAACTCTGCTTGCTTACAGTCTAGTGAACAGAACTGTGTGCACAGCTGAATGCTGAATGCTGAATGTAGGAATTTAGACACAAGAATAATCTACACTCTCATTAGTGTGTGATTTCTACTTCAGCAAGGACCTGCCTATTTCCATGTGTAGATCAGGTGAACTTTTTATAAGCTGGTGATAGACTAATTTGTATTTATATGGTATACAGTGATAAACTAAAGTATAATGTGAGAACAACCCCCAGTGGTGGCACTAGGGGATGTGAGAAGGCCAAACTGTACCAGGTGACACCGTTGGGGGAGGGGTGATACCAGCCTTAATGACGCGCCAGGCAACCCCTCAAATGGTATATTCCCTCCCCCGCATGTTACATCTATGTGTAGGCTTTGAACTATTCTTACTAACCTCCTCGGGCAAAGCTATTGGATAGATTTACATCCAAATGTCCTGGCACTACCTGCTTAAACACAGTGGACATTCTTGAAGCCCTCCTTTCAGTGCCTAAAGTCAGTCAAAAAGAATTCAGAGATTAAAAGTACAGTATCATTTAAGCTGACATTACCTAGAAGATACCCTGGCATGAGCTCTCTCTCTCTCTCTCTCTCTCTCTCTCTATATATATATATATTTAAACCAAATTACTTCATGTGTCTAATCGCTGCCATTTTTCTACATTTAAGCAACATCAGACATAATTAGAAATAACATTTACACATTTGCAGCATCACAGAAGGTTAGGCATGGCTAACATAATCAAAGTATTTAACAACAAATGAAGCAAGGCATGCACAATTTGGTGACAGTGTTATGTTATGAGAAAAGCCAGAATTTAGATACACTTGATTTCATCAACTGATTAAGCCAAATGGACAAACTTGGCAAGTTGCATGCTCCTGTGTCTAAGACAGCAGCTTTACCTTTGTATGAACCCTATCAGGTTTCATCACATGACAACTGAAATAGAACATTAATGCATTTCTTAATGACTTCATCCAGATCTATCCCCAAGTAGCATATTACATTCTTTTTGCTTCATATATATATACAGGTTGAGTACCCCTTATCCAGAATTCCAAAGTCGAAAAACTCCAAAATCTAAAATTGTCCATGCGGGGGGCTGAGATAGTGACATTTTTGTTTTCTGATGTTTCATGCACAAAATTATTAAAAATATTGTGTATAAAGTTGTCTTCAGGCTATGCATATAAGGTGTATATGAAACATAAATGAATTCTGTGTTTAGACATGGGTCTCATATCCAAGTTATCTCATTATGTATATGCAAGTATTCCGAAATCTGAAAAAGGTCAAAACATGGAACACTTCTGGTCCCAAACATTTCAGATAAGGGATACTTAACCTGTACCTAGGTTTGTAATAGAATGTTAATCAATCCAATACATCTTTAATAATTAGAAGCACTGTGCATTTTTAGAAGCCTAAATGGAATAGAATTTTGCTTGCAATTCTGTTTAAGTTCAAGTTATTTCACACTTTTTGAATTTACTAACACTATACTAACACATCCATTTGCAAACAATATCAAAGACAGCTTAGATGCTTGTAGAGTGAACCATTCAAGCATGACATACTGATAGAATATCAAAATCAGATTGGAAAAAAAACAGTATACAGGCAGATATGGTTTTCATTTTAACATAGCTAAACAAATGCATGACATTACCTGGAGACAAAGCAATTGTTGGTCTGATGGTAAGAGTATTATTGCCATTCATTTTACAATGGACAGAAATTGCATTCAGTAAGGCTTGAAGATATTTTTCTTGTTCTATGCTGCTCGATGACTCTAGTGATGTTGGAGCTATGCAAACAAATACATTATACTGTATTTAATATATTTCACTGTAGTAAAATGAAAACAGCACTGAGTGTATGTGCTAATTTAGGTAACTGAATCCTATTCTTAGATTCAGGGCAGATAAAGAATGTTGACAAAAAGGATACAGATAATCTCTTGTATTGCAATTAAAAACCAGCAAGTAAAAATGATAAAAATGATTAAAAAATTAAGTACAGGTCTAAGTACAGATGTCTTTTCTATGACTTCAAAAGTAATATACAGTGAAGCAATTCCACTAATGATAGCTCTAATCTCAAATGACTAGTCTCATTAAAACCATGTAGCCTTCACTAAAAGTTCATTATAGACATATGTTTACCATGCCACATAGAATTTTCTTTACAAATGTTTGGGCAGTTTTTGTCTTTCCACATATAAAAGGACAAGCCTGTTCATATGCACAAGGAGAACATGCCTTTGATCAAATGCCACTTTAAAGCAGCTTTCAGCAAGACTCATCTTCTAAATAAATGAATATATTTCATTAAAGGGGTGAAACAACCCAGGCAACTTTAAAATGGCGCTTGATGGTTAACATTTAGCATTCTGAGAAAATGTCTAATCCTTTAACATGTACTGTCTCCTTATCTAATATGCTTCTCTTTACAATGCGCTTGCAGAAAGCGCAGGATGAGTCCTTCCTGAATCTCCGTTTGCGAAGAAAAGCCAGAGAGAGACAATGCAATTCATATCATTCTCTGCATTTTGATTCTTTTAACATCCTTTGCTTTCATTATTTTTATTTTTTGTTCTTAGATTCCAGGATCACTATTTCACCATAGTCTCGGTTTTTAAAAACATTTTTCATTTCAACTCAGTATTTTCTTCCCCATTCCATACCCCCCCTCTTTCTTCTACCATTTTCCTTTTTAACAATCTACCTCTTGCTTTCATTTCCCCCAACAGCTGAATTAGGGCACAGTGCCAGATCTTTTTTCTTCTTCCTATTTTGGGCCTAATGAAGTACTAAAACAGATTGAGGGTATATGCAGAGTTCCTGCAGAGTGATCACAATTCGATGTCACTAATTGGGTAAAAAACTTCCAAGGAAGATGGTAAGAATTCCTGATGGCATTTCTCAACTGAGCATGGTATGGAAGAAAAAGTGAAGGGGAGGGTGGAAAGCAGGATGGAGATCAGAATGCACCATGAATGTTTTGCTTCCTGTGTAGGGACATCATGATGCACCAAAGAAGATGGATGGTTTTTTTGGGGGGGACCTCCATGATATCTCTGTCTAAGGGTGCATCTGCACTATAGAAATAATGCAGTTTGACACCACTTTAACTGCTGTGGCGCCATCCTACAGAATCCTGGGATTTGTAGTTTTGTGAGGAACCAGCACTCTGGCAGAGAAGGCTAAAGATCTTGCAAAACTAAATATCCCAGATTTTCATAGGATGGAGCTACATCACTTAAAGTAGTGTCAAACTGCATTATTTCTACAGTGTAGATGCACCCCCATGGCATGATTCTTGAAAACAATAAACTGTGTTGTACATTTTTTTCTGTATAACTACTGAAGACCAGCAGCTGTTCCAGTGTACAACCAATAGAAGAACTCAGATGTGCACAAGGAATAGAGATGCATATTTGAGTTTTCCAGAAAGTGAATAGAATGGGGTAGTCTCTGTACATAGTTATATTTATGTAGCCAGTGACCTTTGGAATGCACTCAATCTGCTTTTTGTACTGGTAAATTGCTATTGAGGTAAGGCCAAAGTATTTTCTGTGGCTACATTTTATTTTTGTAGATCACTCAACTGTTGTAGTTAAATAAAGAATAATGTAATCTAATATTTTCAAATACAGAAAGTAGATACCTGAACATACCCACAAAATACTGTACGGTGATGCTTTACGGATTATTTGCCAAACCATTCAGAAAATATTCTTTTATTGTGTAGCTACATTTTTACTCACAAACACTCACAAAGTACTATGTCATTCACAGGATTATGCTGAAGCATTTAAACCATGAAAATCTATCCTCACCATGAACTCTTGAATGATTCACTGCTTATGTAACTTGTGCATAACTATGAATTATTTTATCCACTGTCTTTTTCAAAAATTCCAAAGGGCAGGGTTATTCAGGCAGGCCAACCACATTAATTTTTGCCAGAGAAGCATAGAAGAAACCTGTTTCCCCTCCTTCTCCAGTAAAATGAACTTTGAGGTTCACCTCCGTTTTGGCTCTGTGCCTTGAAAGTGCTGAAAAACAATCTTTGCACTCCAAGGGAATGCCACATAAGGATACTAATGAATAAGAAATATGTGTAGTAGAGTTAGCTGGATGTCATTTCTATTTTCATGTATCATCTATACTGTAATTATAATACTGTAATTATGTGACACAAATGCTTTCTATGAATGCACAGATGCCTACAATGAACCTTAACTTCAGTTCTTCTCTTGTTTGATATCTGCTGCAGAGTTCAATTGCTTATAACTATGAAACAAGAAAAAAAGCATTGAAGTTCATGTGTATGGCAGGCAAATCTGACATATTAGGGCAGGCCAATGAACTCTAATGGTAGTTTCTGCATGACACTTCAGATGGAACTGCATGTAGAATAGGACACAGAAACAGTTCAATCCACCCTTTATTCCATGATGCTCCTCTCTATTTTTCTTCTGTCAGCTGTCCTTTAAAATATATGTACACGTTGCTCCCTGTATGCGTGGGGAATACGTTCGTGGACTTACTGTTTGTAAGTGAAACCACGGATAATAGCAAACCGTATTAAAATAAAGGAGTTCCGATACAAACATACCATAGAGTTGTATTGGAGGACATAGGTATTCCTAAAGAGGACACCTCTCTAGGCATTTTCTAGCACTACTTTATGGTATGTGTCCCTATTTTTTTCAGTCCTTGATAACTGAAACTGCAGATACTGGTTTTGCGGATAAGCGGGCAACCCGTATATGTTAAAATATAAGTAACATTTTTCAGAAGTAGAGAAAGATCAGTAAGAGACAGACTTACATTTACTGGATTTGAAGTTCCATGACTTTATATATACTGTTCCTTTAGTTAAGGCATTATTTTTGGAAGATAAGAACTAGAAAAATCTATCAAAACAGATTTATAAACTTAAAATAAAGCATTTTCATGCTTTATAAAGTATCCTGCAGAAGAAACATACTCTCACCTGAGGTTTGTGTATTTTGAGATTTGAAAAGACCAACAACTCCTTTGCCATGGAAGCCACCAGCTCGAAGTAGGAGTGTGCTGGTTTTTGAGTTTTTCCAACAGACCACTGGCAGGCGATTGTGTCTATAACAGCGAGCTACTCTCTGTAAGCTACTATCCTGCACAGACTGAGGCACCACTAGTAGCCCTGGATAACTAGAGCAATGAAAAAGGGAGAGATTATTTGTGTGCTGAGGTTCAAATAGGCAAAAAGAAAAAGCAGATAATAATATCCCTTCTTTCTACCAATGTTATTAATCAGGCACTATGTTAATGTAAAACATCTGGAACAAGTGAGGATGGGAAGATACTTCCAAATGTCTTTGCTCCCTTGTACCTCTGGCATCTGTCACTAGCAGCCAAAACTGATGTACATTAGCCATGGTAGCAGCCAGGAAAGGATGCTCCCTATGATGGACTAACACCTGGCTTCTCTGAGAGCCTCTGTAGGTTAGGGTCACTTCCTCTAAGATCAGCCATGGCCTAGACATACAGAAACAGAAAAATTTGTACATGCTGTTGCCCCTCCCTAATAACTCTTGTCTATTTTATTATAATTGTTGTATTTTAAATTTATCCTAAGTCATCTTGAGAACTTCAATTCATACATGAGGTATAAATGTTTTTAAAAAGCAATAAAATCCATACAACCACATTTGCCAAGTTGAATTTCTTAGCCTAGCTCAGTGATGGGCAACCTTTTGAGCTTTGTGTGTCAAACTTTGCCAAAAAACTGAGCATAACTCGGGTGGTGTGTCACTTTGAGGAAAAAACATTATTTCGTGATATTTATTGTTTAAATAACATAAATGTATACAGTTGCCCCTCCACATTTGCAGCTTTCACTCTCGCGGTTTTGATTATTTGCAGTTTGCTCAGCAAGCACCCCATTTAAATCAGCTTCTCTCCCTCCCACTCAAGGGAGAGGAGCTGATTTAAACGGAGTGCTTGCTGAGCAAGCCAGGCGCTCAACTCCCCGCTCTCCTGGGGCTTGGCTCCATTTGGGGGGGGGGAAGAGCCAAGTCCCGGGAGAGCGGGGAGTTGGCGGGAAAGGCACTTTTTAGCCCCCCCGCCCTTCTCAAAGCCGCTATTGAGCTTTCTAAGCCTTGTTGCGGCTTTGGGAGGGTGGGGGTGGCTGAAAAGCCTCTACGCCACACTCCCTCCACCCCTCCCAGTCTTCCCAAAGAGGCTATATGGGGCTCTCAATCCCCAGAGCCCCTTCAGGAAGCCTGGGGAGAGGCCGGGCAGACTCCCACCCACCGCCTTACCCGGCCTTTCTGAGGCGGCTCCGGGGAAGCACAGCAGGCCTCGGGGGGTGGCAGGAGTAGCCAGGTTTTAATCTTATTTTTAATATTGTCTCTTGCTTGTTTTAAAAATATTTATTGTTGCATTGATAGTACTGTTTCTACAGCAACTAAGGAATCCAACCCCCTTCCTATATAATCTACTGCCCATGAGAAAGGTGATGGGGTCTCTGGTTTGACTCTGGATGGCCACACAGAGCTGCCAAATGTTCCTTAACCTTCTTCCATGCCTAGGAACTTGTGCATGCAATGGTTTCACAGCATAACTGCCACAAAAATATGCCAGCTAGCTCTTCACCTTCAAAGTGAGAAGGATGGCTTTTCCTCTTCATTGAATTTGCAAGAGGGTGGTTGCACATAGGAAAATAGGAAGCTACTTTATACAAAGTGAGACTATTGGCTCATCTAGCTCAGTAGTCTGACTGTCAGGAATGGATTTCCAGGGGTTCAGGCAGTATTCTTTCACAGCCATACTTGGAGAACCTGTGGTATTACCAGGTGGTCTCCCATCCAAGTACTAACTAGATGCAGCTGACAAAATCAGATGTGTTTGCAGTAGGGATGTAAATCTTTGACTATTTTGTCTTTGCATGCACGGATTAATAATTTGTCCCTTCTATGGAAGAAAACGAATATTCTTTCACAGTACTGTCCCTATACTGGAACATCCCAAACTGTTGCAAAGAAATTATTCTGTGGAGAAACACCTGGTATTTTTTGCACACGAAACCCATTTTTATGTACAAAAACACAGGTTTTTTTTAAAAAAATAAAACCCTCACATGTTTTTTTATCTGTGGGATAATTCTTCTGCAACATTTTGGAATATTGAATAGCAGGAGAAAATTGCACAGTTTTTGTTGGGCTACTGTTGTTCCTGATGGGGTTTCCTCCCTGTTGGGAAACTTGTTTTTGTTGGGAATGAATAATGATGAATATTCTTTTCATCCCCAGCTTGGGGTGGTTTGGTGGCACACTCAACATGCCAAAACAACAACAACAACAACAGGAAAATCCCTCACCATTACTGTTCCAATTATACCAATCACAAGCCTTGCCCTATTATTAAATATTAAGATTAAATGTTATTAAATTAGATCAATGGTGCACTCAGGTAGTTTTATGTGCTGTTATGGCTGGAATCCTGTCAGTGCACTATGCCAGCATAACTGCATGACCTAAGTTATGGCAGCAGGTGGGGGGGGAACATGGGCTCTGCAGCCATGAAAGAAATAAGGAACTGGAGAAATAGGGTACTTGAAGTTAGCAGATTTTGTCCTCTTTCACTCATCATTGTTGTGAACCCTGGAAAAAGTGTGGCTACTAGCATAGTGCCTTAACAGATTTCCACTAATTTTTCAATTCCTCTCAGATGGGAATGTGTAGCCCAACTGCATTTTAGAGTTCTCTTGCTCATTCTGCTGAGTGGGCCCAAAAGTCCTCCCTCACAATATTCTGTATTAAATTAGATGTCACATTTATGTTCCTATGAAAAGCAGCAGGGTGATCACTACAGCAACACAAAAAGAAACAGCATGTACATTTTGTACTGGCTCTAGACTGATTGTTTACAGACTTTTACTTTTTATAAGCATGGATGTTTAGACACTTTGAATTAACACACTAAACACCCCCAGTACTTTGGCTCTTAACAAGTAACCAATTCTGGATTACATCACAATCCATTTAAATGGCTCTCAACTATAGTCGGAAAACTTCTGGTTATATAATGCTTAAAAAAAAAAAAGAAAGTTAACAAAAAAGTTTTTTTCTGTTTTACCGACAAAGGAAGAAGTCAGACATGGAAGATGGTATTTAAATAAGGTATTCAAACAAATGTAAATGCAAGAGTCTAATATCATTTACCGAAAACCCTTAAAAGGGTACATTTCAAATCTTTCTGAAGAATTTTGCTTTTTGGCAATCCACAATATGATCTTGTATGTGAAACACAGGGTATAATGGAGGGAAAACATACTGGGGCTTTAATGGAAGCTTCTGAAGAACAAATTTTCAAAACTGGCTGGAGGAAAAAAGAAGATTCAATGTTTTTCAACTAGGTATTCACAGCCATTGGTATTGCTGTGCTTGAGCTTACCCCTTTCTTGCTCCATTGTAGAAATGCTTTGCTTAGACTACCACTTATACAAAACAACATTGTAAACTGTAAGAATTCTTATTTGACATGAGTGAAGCCACAGACAGGATTCTAGAAAGAGACAGGATACTAAAAAGGAAATGAATGGAGGAAAGGTACTGAAAAGGCAGAAACACATGAAAACCTGCATGGACACCAACTCTCCCACCCTTCCAAAGTATAGGCTGACTTGATGTGGTGTCATAGAAAGTCCTGGAAGAAAAAGTTCATACAGGGCTATGGGACAGGAACACCTGTGTGTTCCATGACAGGAGTCTCGGATCCATTGTTGCCAAGGGTTCAAAGGAGTGTCTCGTGAGTTGAGAGAGGACTAGTTCGAGACTCCAAGCTGGAGTAGGCTCAACCACCGGTGGATGAAGGTTGATGTAGCCCTTCAGGAATTTCCGAACCCAAGGGTCTTGGAACGGAGGTCAACCCCGTGTTTGGGGCTCAACGGAGGGAGCTGTCAGGTATCACTTCAGGGACAAGAAGGATAGTCCTGAATCTGAAAGATGCGGTAAGAATTGAAGAACAGTGGTCACCGAGGAGGAAGCAGTGGTGAGGCTGCAGTCTAATAAAAAGGATTTGAAGCATTTCTGCTTGTAGGAATAGGATCACCATGTAGAAGAGCATAGAGGTGTCAAGCACTACCTGTATGTCAGCCGGTAGCAGTAGACGCACGAGACGCCTTGGATCCGAAGACAGATTCAGAGCAGTACCCTCCAAGCCATCAGACAAAGCGTCTTGAGGTCCGGGTGTTTGGCGTTGCCATTCTGGATGGTCAATAGATCTGGATAGCTCGGAAGGTGCAGAAAGTGCCGATGGACCAGATAAAGGAGAGGTATGAACCATGGTTGCTGAGGCCACTATGGAGTGAGTAGGATCGCGCCCGATCGCTCCTGACACAGCTTGGCCACCACTCATTTTAGTTATGGGCCTGCAGAGTACCCCAGCACTGAAACAGTTCTCGTGACCCCGATCGATGTAACACCCATTCGTGCATGGACGAATTCGGACGAACAGTCGGCAAGATGCATGGAGTGGAGAAGCATACCCTTCTGAATTCAGCAGTCCCAAATTTCTAGGGTAAGCATCAGAAGAGACGGAGACCTTGTTCCTCCTTGCTTGTTGAGGTAGTACATTAAGGAATGTGACTGTGACAAGCAGGACTGCCTTGCCAGATACCAGCTTCTCAAAGGCCTGAGGTGCCTTCTGAACAGCCAGGAGATCGAGGATGTCGATATGGAGCTCCTGTTTGTCAGCAGTCCACAAGCCCTGGACCACGTATGTCTCGAGGTGGGCTCCCCATCCAAGTGAGGATGCATCCATGGTGACTGAGACTTGTGGTTGTGGAGGTTCGAACAGCATGCCTGATAGGACGTTGTTTGGGTCCAACCATCAATCCAGGGAATGTTGAATTGCTCGCGGCAGGTTAAGGAGTTTGTGAGGGCAGTCCCACCCTGAGTCGAAGACACTCAGGAACCACGACTGAAGCGGTAGGAGACACAGCCTTGTAAATCGAGTGACTGAAGTCCTGGCTGCCATGTGTCCCAGTAGGTTTTGAACCGAACAAGCAGAGATCCTCTGGGATCTGCAGCATTGGTGGATGAGGATGCAGAGAGTATTGAAACGATCTGCAGGCAGGTAAGCCACAGCAGGATTCAAATTCAAGGAGGCTAAGATGAACTGGAGAAACTGGCTGCGTTCGAGATGCAATTTCTCCAGATTGACAATCAGGCCCAGGGCATTCAGTAAGTCCAATGTCAGCCAGATATTGTCTAGGAGTTGCCGACAGGACTCTGCCACCAGGAGCCAGCCGTCGATGTAGGGGAAGACGCCCACCACCACCACCCCGTTGACACAAGAAAGCTGCCACAACTGCCATGCATTTCATAAATACCCTCAGTGTCGTGGATATTCCAAAGGGCAGGACACAAAACTGGAAGGTCTCATCCCTGACCAGGAAGGCGAGGAACTGTCTGTGGGCTGGGTGGATTCCGATATGAAAGTACACGTCCTTGAGATCGATGGGAGCAAATCAGTTGCCTTGCTGAAGAAGAGGCAGGATCGAACTCAGGGTAACCATCCTGAACCTCTTTCAGACAATGAATTTGTTCATCCCACAAAGGTTAAGGATCGGGTGGAGGCCACCGTCCTCCTTGGTGACAAGGAAGTACCTGAAGAAGAAGTAGAGGCGGTGATGGTCCAAGTGTGGAAACGTTTCAAACCCAATCCAGTAACCATCCTGGACGATGTGAAGCACCCATCGGTCCCATGTTATCTTGGACCAGGTGTCCTGGAACGCAGACAGGCAGTTTCCAAACAGATTGTTCATGGGGAAAGGAATGTGCGGGTTGAGAGTGAGGGCAGTTTAAAATCTCCTTCTGCCCTATTCTTTATCACTTTGCTTTGTCGGTAGCTGGTACCAAGAGGTGGAGGCCTGACAATGGCATACCGTACTTCCGTGTGGTGGTCCTCACCTTCTGCGTGAATTCAGGCATTTCATCGGTAGAGCTGTTGAAGGGGCCGAAATAGTCAAATGGCATAGCCTCGATGGTCAAGGAAGCCCGTGGGGCAATGTCAGACAAACAGAACCATGCATGCTGCAAAAGTTCCACAGAACCAGCCACCGTCTTCGCTGCAAGCCACATGCCTTGCGGAAGTCATCTGTTGACCCACCAGGAGCTGAGCCTTGGTTTAGATGGCATCTGCCATTCGCTGTGGCTCTTCTGGAAGATCTTGTATCAGTGGACCCATATGCTTCTGCAGGACCTGTTGATAGGCCCCCATACGGGCAGAGCAGTTTGCAATACAGAAACTACCCGGTAGCAGAGTAGATTTTCTTTCTGATGACATCAATTTTCCGTCCCTTTGGGCCTGGAGGACTCGTCTGGGGCTGGCGTTATTTTCGTTGCTGAGAAGCCTCTACCACCACTGAATTCAGGTGAGGGCATTCTCGGAGTCAGTCGATACCATCCCCTGACACATGATAGTGCTGATCTATCCTCTTTGAGGTCAATGGAATGGACGATGGATTTTCCCACGAGCCTTGAATGAGTTTCAATAATGAAGGTGGTACCAGTATGTCAGCAGTGGGAGGAGCCTTTAAGTTGATCCTACGATAGATTGGATCCACAGGATCAGACTCCCTCTTGGTGATCTTCAAGTCCAAGGCGTGGGCCATCTGGATCATCTCTCCAAAAATGCTTGAACGTCGTCCGTTGGGAGTGAGGACTCATCGTCGATCAAATCTGGTGGTGGAGAGGGAGCTCTCGGTATGTACGATACAGAAGAGTCCAACGATAACAAAGAGGATGGAGAAGGCGAGGGGTTACAGCCCCGAGGTGACTGTGTCAACCTTGGTGCAGAGAAGTCAGAAGCACAGGAGGCAGAGGAGGCAGCGAGGATCTTGACACCCAGGTGAGACTGACTGCCAGCATCCCTCAGTATGGGTTCGGCCAGACGGGTCTCCTCTAGATGAACCCGTTCCATCCTGTGGAGGAAAAGGTGAGGGGGAAAGTAATAACCCCCAAGGCCAGCGCTGTCAGCAAAGCGGAACTGAGGCCACTTGCAAAAGTCAGGCCGTGGCTCCAGGAGGAGAGAGGAAGGGAAGGTCAGGGGCCGATTGGGCCACATCATAAGCTCCATATGAATCCTTAATGTCCAAGACTAAAAAAAACGTCCACACTAAAAAACCACAAGACTCAATGTGATGGAGCCGAAGAAGGAGCCTTCCCTGTTGCCTCCTGTGATGTAGTTTCAACGTCGACCATAATGGCATCTGTACTGAAGAGCTAATTTCTGGAGACCAGGAGCACAGGGGATCGAGCCTGAACCACAGGGGAGGAAGCCTTTTCTCCTTTAGAGATCTCTCATTCTCCAGTTTGAACAATCACCAAGGACGGAGTAGGAGTCACTTCACGCGATGGATCGCAGCCAGTGGTGACATCTCCAGCTTCTGTAGGAGGAACCGGTACCGACGTCTGGTTCGGATCCAAAACAGCCATAGTGGCAGTAGCTGGCTGTTGTTGCTTCTCAGGCTTCTGCACCAAAGTAGCCACTACAGTGGACAAAGGGCACTCTGTGCCATAGTGGCAGTAGCTGGCTGTTGTTGCTCCTCATGCTCCTGCGCCAAAGTAGCCACCGCTGTGGACAAGGGGCTCTCGGTTGGTTTCAGAGAAGAATGTTTGGTCTTCTTTTTCCTCTTCTTAGTCCTGGCCGGAGGAAGTAGAGGAATCACGGTCTCGACTGGACCTAGATGGCTCCAAGGGATCATGGTCCCGAGTCGAGGTCGAAGGTTTCAAAGAGCCCTGGTCTTTACTCGATTCCAAAGCGGTATTACACTTATGGGACTGATGTACAGCCTCCGGATCCGACGTCACCGATTGACGACGGGATGGACTCAAGGGCCAATGCTGTCTCTTGGCCGATGGACTGGCCAACAGAGAGACCTCTCTTCTGTGGTGGCAGAATCCCAACCTGAGCACCTGGGGTAGAAGCAGAGAGTGGGAACTGCGCCTTCTCATAGAAAAAAAAAAGACTTCAACCTCAAAGAGCAAATGTTTACATGCCTGAAGTTCTGACAATGTATACAAGCATCCACATAGTGGGCTTCACCCAGGCAGATGAGGCACTTTGAGTGCCCATCAGAGGCAGGAAGCTTCACCTGACAGACAGAGCACTGTTTGAAGGCATGTGAGAGAAGCCGAAAAACAGTCCCAAAGACGAAAGAGCCAGAAATCACAACAAGAGTCAAGAGGAAAAGCAAAAAACCCAAAGTCAATAAGTAGTCCGACTCAATCCGTGAGGTAAAATGGAAAGCGAAAGAAGCTCTAGCGAACGAAGGGTTCCTATGTACTGCTTACGCGGCAGATAAAAAGGAACTGAGGGGAATTAGGCAGGAGTGCTTCATAGAGGCCGTTGGGGTGGGTGGAGTTACTGCCAAAATGTATCAAAAACTATTCTGCCTAGCGACTCCAGAAGGTTCTGAGTGCTCTGCACAGGTGCACAAATTACCCACTGTGTGTATTCACAGAGACCACAAAGAAGATCTAAGGATGATAGAGGAAACAGTCCATCAGGTGAAGTCGAAGATGCCAGCCACAGATGCCAGAGATGCCAGCCACAGATGCAGGTGAAACATCGGAAAGAAACTATTCCAGAACACAGCCTCACAGCCTGGGGAAAAAAAAACCCAAGGAAAATCTAAAGTCCATCAGGTTCCTGAGGATTAAAAAAAGGTGTGGCCCACTTAATTAGGGAATGAATCCTGAAGTGGATGAACAGTGCATCATATAACTTAATTGATTTTACTAATGATGACAACTAAGTTGGCTCACCTTCTGCAAAGAGAATACATCCTGTTCAAGGCAGTGATTCGAAAGTACTCTGTTTTGGAACGAGTAGAGCTATTATTGATGGTCCCCAGTCCCAAACGCTGATAGTCTCTGAAACAAGCTCTTTCCACTAGCTGCTCCATTGTTGATTTCTCTGATGCTTTCAAAGTACCACTAGTTTGCATTTCACTGTCATCTGAAACTAAATGTGCACCATTTTACTAGCTTAATATTTAAACATTTCAAAAGTGAAGCAAACACACAGTATGTAAAGTGTAGTATGCTAGCCATATTCAGATAGCAGGAATTACCTGAGATATCATCCTCCTCATTCCATCCAGGGCGGTTTACTCTTTCTTCCACAATTGTCCCTGTTGTTTTCTTCTTTAGTAAGTATTGTCGGCCAATTGTCATTTTCCCTGCACGTTTAGCTCCTTTAACAATTGTTTTTGAAAGGGTGCTAAAATGAAGAAAACAACAGTATCTGTAGTCTTATAGTACTTGAAAGAAAAAGTGTATTATCCTTTCTTCCAGCCCAGGACAGGAGCTGCTTCTTATTAAAAACCCACCGAAATAAGTAGGATGCTGACTAAACAAAGAAGTGGCTCCATGCTTCTTAATTAAAGTCCAGTATATTAATCATTAATTTTAATTACAATTATCATGTATATTGCAACTTCTCCTTGTTAAACTATGTTATAAATGTATGTCAAACATCTCTTAAATTTACCTCCATATCAAAACTTCTATAATTTTGCAAATCTCTGAAATTAAACATATGGAAGAATACTGATAATGAATATGATATATAAGGAAAAGGAATGACCTTACCGAAAAGAAGTGTTCTTTTCCTTTTGCTTTGGTAAGATTATCTGAGGTGCAGTTTGACCAGCTGCAAAAGCAAAAGTGCTAAAGATGGACTGGGGATAGCGAAACTTCATTAGCTGTTTCTTAAATATCTCTACAACTTCAGGGCCCACTTCTTCATCAAAAGCTACCTTAATCAGCTGCGTATAAAAAGATGCAATGCATTAAAAGAAATCATAAAACAAGAAATGAAATATAAGAAGTACAAAATTAGATTATGATAATTTGTTAATAGAAACTTCTGTTATCCAAATATTTATAAAGAAACTTATCAGAAATGTATTATAAAACACTGAATGTCAGAAAAATGGTTTCCTAAATGAACTGCTCACAGCACAAAAGAACAAAAGAAAATATTTCAGATCACTGGAGTCAAAGTTTTGGAAATGAAAACTCTAGATGATTTCCAGCACACTAATAAACCACATGGAGTGGTATTGATCGAAACTTCTTTGAATTTGCTTTATGAGTGGCAAAAAAGTGAAAGTGGTAAGTTAACAATTAGTTTCTTATGACTGGTTTCTCCTGAGAAATTAGCAGTTAATTGTAAAGTCGAAGGCTTTCACGGCCGGCATCCATAGATTTTCTTTGGTTTTTTTCCGGGCAGTGAGGCCATGTTCTGGAAGAGTTTATTTCTGACGTTTCGCCTGCATCTGTGGCTGGCATCTTCAGAGAATGCTTGGGTAGGAGTGTGTGTGGAGTTTATATATTGTGAACCCCTGTTGGGGAGGATATGTAAATTTGTGTATTTGAATGGCTAGTTTCTGGGTGGAGATATGCAAGGAGGATTAAAGTATGTTTGGCTAATGGTTGATTAATGGTCCATCACCTGCTGGAAATCCCCCTGTCCCTGGGTGGAGTTCATTTGCAAGTGTTGAGTTCTGATTTTAGTGTTTTTCAGGACTGGCAGCCAGATTTTGTTTACTTTTAGGGTTTCTTCTTTCCTGTTGAAGATGTCCAGGTGTTCTTGGGTTTCAATAGCTTCTCTGTGCATTCTGACATGATACTTTTAATTTTTTTTATTTATTAGTTATTTATACCCCATTCTGCAGCCACAAGGCTATCAGAGTGGCTTACAAATTGTTTTAAGCAATGGCAATTTACACATCTACACTGCATTAAGCAGTTTCCAATGTGTGTTAGCCTAGTCCAGAATGTCAGTGTTTTTAAATAACATTTTGTGTCCAGGTTGATTTATAACATATACTGCTACTGATGATTTTTCTGGCTGGCCCAGTCTGCAGTGTCTCTCATGTTTGTTCCTTGATTCATGTTTGCACACTGCATTTAGTGGTCCCTATATAAACTTGCCCACAGCTGCACAGTATGCAGTAAACTCCTGCAGCTGTGAGAGGGTCTCTTTTGTCCTTTGCTGAGTGTAGCATTTTTTGGATTTTCTTGGTTGGGCTGTAGATCGTTTGGAAGTTGTATTTCCTCATCAGTTTCCCTATTCTGTCTGTGACTCCTCTGAAGTATGGTAAAAATACCTTTGGGTGGCTGTTTTTCTTCGTCATTCCTGTGATTTGTTCTGGGTCTGGCTGCTCTTTGTGATGTCTAATCTGGAGTAACCATTAGCCTGTAGAGCCCAGTTTAGGTGCTTCAGTTCATCCTCCAGGTAGTGGGGTTCACGGATCCTTTTTGCATGGTCTACCAATCGGGTAGCCATGGGCAGCCCTCTGAGCCCCATGATAGCAAACTTTTACATGGAATATTTTGAAAAGCAAGCCCTGGAAACAGCACACAAGAAAGCCCACAATGTGGTTCTGATATGTGGATGACACTTTCACCATTTGGAACCAAGGAGAAGAAGATTTGATCTCATTCCTGAACCACCTGAACAGCATCCACCCAAATATCCAGTTCACAATGGAAAAAGAAAAGAAAGGAACACTGCCATTCTTGGATGTCCTAGTCATCCACAAACCAAACCAAAGGTTAGGCCACAAGGTATATAGAAAATCCCCACACACAGACAGATACGTACACAAGAACTCTAATTATCACCCAGGACAAAAAAGAAGCACAATAAAAATACTGGTAGACTGCGCAAAAAGGATCTGTGAACCCCACTACCTGGAGGACGAACTGATATTTCTTGATAGAAATACCTAAGACTCAGTCCTATTGATCTCAAAAATTGAATTTTTGATCATGATGCTAACCAAGACAGGGCAGGCATAGTTGGAGCACATTTCTCCATTTGGTATCCACAGACTCAGATCAATCATGCAAGGCCACAGTACTTTGAAACTCTAAACTTTCATCAGATCAGAAGATCTTTTACAGAACATTTCAGCAGATGCCTTCTGCATATCTTGAAGGGAGATTTCGAGGTATTCCAATGTTAGACAGGAAATGTGTTTTTGGGTGTAATCTGATTGAGGACATAACTCATTATTTGTTGTTTTGCCCCCTTTATGCTGCTCCTAGACAAAGATTTGTGTCTCCTATTATTCAGTTATATACAGACTGCACATCTCAGGAAGTAGTTGTGGCATTGCTAGCTGATACAAACCTATTTGTCACATACTCAGTAGCCCATTTTGCATTGGCAGCTAAGAAATTACATGCTTGCTTTATCAAGGAACATATTGTATGATAACACTGATTTTTATTCTTTCTGATGTTTTTAAAGGGATTGTTAAAAATGTTAATGCTATGTATAACATTTTAATATTTTATTGTCAATTTTATTCATGGTTTCTCCTTTTATATTCATTATAAAGGCCATTGGCTACATACAGTAAAGTTTATGACTGACGGAAATACAGCGGGTGGGGGACAGGGAGGGAGGAGATTGCTCCGGGATGACTCTGGTGGCAGTGGTGGGGCGTGCGGTGGCAGCGGAGGAGGCCTGGGAGGTGGTGGCAGCAGGGGTGATGGTGATGGCAATGGCTGGGTGCGTGGTGGTGGCAGTGGCAGAGGAGGCCTGGGAGGCTGTGGCAGCAGCAGGGGTGATGACAGTGGTTGTGGTGGCAGAGAAGGAGGCCGGGCAGCAGTGGGTGTGATGGTATTTGCGGCATTTATGTTTAGGAGTTTATGTTTGTGGCGGCAGCGGAAGAGGAGGCCAGGTGGTGGTGGTGGTGATGCCTGTGGTGGTGGCGGCGGAGGCCAGGTAGGGGTGATGGTGGCGGAGGCCAGGCAGTGGCGGGGGTGATGGTGATGGCCGGGCGATGGTGGTAGTGGTGGCGGAGGCCGGGCAGTGCCAGGGGTGATGGTGGTGGCAGTGGTGGTGGAGGAAGTGGAGGACAGGCGGCGGCAGGGGTGATAGAGGTGGTGGGGCGCATGGTGGAAGAGGCCTGGGAGGCCACGACAACAGCAAGGGTGATGGTGGTGGTGGGTGGCAGTGGTGGCCTGGGAGGCTGCGGCCTAGGTGGGCTGGGTTGCGGCAGCAGCGGCCTGGGCCATGAGCCTCCCTCCCTCCTTCTCCAGGGTGTTTGCTATTATCTGTGGAATTCACCATCTATGGGGGTGGTGGTGGCGGAACCAATCCCCCGTGGATGTGGGGGTGCTACTGTATTATTGTTATTCGAATATGAAAATCAGGAACTGAGGTGGGGAGCAATAAAACCAATGCACGCTTGGTCGGATGGGGGTGGAATTACTGCCCAAAATAATTCTGATCAGTTGTAGAGCAGCCGTAGAACAGACCCATATGTGTGAGTTACAGAGAAAAGCATATCTCCAAGCTCAGGGTGAAATTATATTTAAATGGAAAATCATGTTCCCCAGATATCTCTTGGGTATATTACTTGTTATTTTGGAGTGACATTTTTTTCCAGAGTGGGAACAGAGGAGCGTGTGGTCTATGAAGGATGGGGGTGGATGGGAAAAAAGCCATGGGTGCCATTGCTTTACTCTCATGGAAAATCAATAGTTACTTGCAGTAATCCCTGCTTTCCTTTGTGGTCTATGTTTGGGTCTAGCAATCAAGTCACTTCATACTTAGGAAAGACTAAAAAAACAAAACAAAAAAAACTTGCAGTGCTCAACAAGCTTGGAAATAACCAGTTCAGACTGAAAGGGATATACAGAAGTAGTGAAAAAGGTACTGAAAACAAAAGTAGTGAACAGCATGCATATTCAGCCCTTCTTTATAGACACACTCTGTACATATTTTTACTGTTTGGCGGGCACTTTGCTAGAGTTTTATTATAACGTGCCATGCTCTAGAAACTTTGCCATAGAGATGAAATCAAGAATCCTCAAGGAAACAGTGTTGTTCTGTAAGGTTCAAGCAACTTTATTTTACCTGAAAGGCAGCTGAGGTGATCTGCAGCCCTTCCTGCATATTTTGTTGAAGTTGGTTTTGGATGGTAATTTTCTTCTCCTTCGTTACTGAGGCAATGGGGAAGCTCCGAATAACTGTTTGTTCTCCCACTAAGAATATTAGTCAGAGGAGCACTGCATCATAAGTCAAGTAATGAGATTTGTTCATGCTCCACATATTCTACAATACATGTATTGTTAGTCTTGGACTCATGTATGATAGTGAAACAAAATCAAAGCTAGAAGGGCTATCAAAATACTGAACTCATTGCAGAAAGAAAATATTATGGAATCTATCAGCCACTGCTAAACAGCCAACACCTTGGTTAATAAAAATGAATTGATGAGTTTCTTTTATGAATAAAGTTAACTTCAACATTTTATATTTATCATTCAATTAGAACACACTACTTCAAAACGTATTATGACAGATATGAAGCCTATGAATGCTTACAAACAGGTGCTGAGTTGAGTGAAGCTTATACTCAGAAAATGCGAATAGGATTGCAATTTTAGCAACTTTGCTGTTTTAAATTATCTACAGGTCTTTCCCCATCACCACATATACTTCTGCTGTAAAGCTAGCCCTTAAAAAATTGGCAAACTACATGCTATTTCCCAACAGCCATGACAGCAAGAAAAGTAGAGTTCTAGTGACATTCTATCCAGATTCGTGGAAAATCTGCACCTAGTGATATCCTTTTTTTCTTGGCACCTTTATTTAGATTGCCTTTGAACTTAATAATTTCAAGATGCCAAAGTGGTAAATACTATATACATTTGTACCCAAACTCCATATATATTTTATATGATTTGCCTACCGAATCATTGTTATAAACAATTCTGGAGAGCCACCATAATGTCAGATCTGGCATCTGTTCCTGATCCAAAAGTTGCTATTTCTTATCCTAACATTTATTTGCTAGTGTAGTCAATCAAGCCACAACTGTGCTGATGAAAAATAAGTGTTTTCAAATGTAAATGTATTGTTACATTTTTCCAATACACATCACTTTTATTATTATATCTGTTTTCACAACTTACTGAAATAAATTGAAATGTATTATTTTACCTTTATGAAACCCACAGAGATTTCAAAATAGAATTTTAATCCTCAAAAACCTAAAGCTAGAATTTTCATTATACAAATAAAAGCAATGCATGAGCAAGAAATTGTTATTCTAAATGCTGAAGAGAAATAATAATAATAATAATAACAACAACAACAACAACTTATTTCTATCCCGCCCCTCTGCAATGCAATCGGGGCAGCTTACAATAGAAAAACTCATAGTTTTGTGCTTGTTAACATTACTAGTTCTCATGACATTTTTGCAATACTGTACTTTTATTATTCCCTGCTGTTTTCTAAAAAAGGACTATCGTATATTCCGGCATATAAGATGACTGGGCGTATAAGACAACCCCTCCAATTTTTAAGTCAAAATATAGAGTTTAGGGTATACTCGCCATATAAGATGACCCCCCCATCACCCACCCCCTGAAGCTGCGATCCGTTGTCCCACTTTTTTTAAGCTGCTCTTAAACTGTCCCAGTTTCTTTCTCCTTCTTCCCCTTTATTTATTTGTCTTCAGCTTACTTAAGTAGTTTGCATTCAATAACTCAGCATGGAGGGGGGAAGAGAGTAAGGGGAAGAGAGTAAGTCTTGCCCTTCTCTGTAAACTCAGCCAAAAACCTCTTAGCTTGTGTGTTCATCTTCCTTGATAACATTTGCCATCTTCACCATACTCCGGTGTTGCTTGGCCTTACATTACCCCCATTTCCATTTGTGAGAGGGGGCACATGATTCAATTAAGTGAGAGGGGGCACATGATGCAATCTAGCCCCTGAGCAAAATCACACAGGGAAGATATAATACCAACAGATCTTATTTTAATTTCTTATTTTTTATTAATCTCTTAAAATGATTGGCATGGGGAATCAACAAAATCTGAACCAGTGACTTTCTTACTTCCAAGGAACCTTAAAATAACAGAAAGTATGCAACCTGAAGACTGATGCTGCAGACTACTAAGAAATAGTGCTGGGACTTCACTCTTCAATCTCATTAGGCTAGCAATCCATTCCATACACCAGAAGCAACACATGCCACATACTTATGCGCAATGATAGCATGAAAGCAAATGAAAATCTCAAAGGACCTCTTAGATTTGAAATTCACATACTTCCAAAATCTACACTCTCAAACACGGCAAACATTTAGCAGAAGTCAGGAATGTAGATTAATTTTTAAATTCCCATTAAACTTTTTTCCTTTTGAATTTTTATTTAGTACATCATTTGGGACACAACAATGCCCTATTTCCTCAGTAAAGAAAAACTGTGGAATTAGCAGACTAGCCTTTTTCTTATGCGTATTTTGATATTCTGAAGCGTTAACCCTGCATTTTCCTTAATACTACAGTTGCATATAGAGAGCAGTGTTATGCCTCGATAGTTTGAGCAATCGGATTTTGCTCCTTTTTTCTTGTACAGGGTGATGATGACTGCGTCTCGGAGATCTGATGGCAGTTCCCCCTTTTCCCAGCAATTCACAAGGAGTTCGTGGATTTTTTCATGGAGTACATGACCTCCGTATTTCAAAACTTCAGGTGGGATTCCATCAATCCCAGCTGCTTTGCCGTTTTTCATCTGCTGTATGGCCTTAAGGGTCTCTTCCAAAGTGGGAGCTATGTCCAATTCATTTTTCATCGGTTTTTGTATCATATGTTGGATAGCTGAGCCTTGGACTACTTGGTTGGCACTAAAAGACTTTGAAAGTGTTCAACCCATCGATTCAGGATAGAGACTTTATCAGTAATTAATGTTTGACCATCTGTACTGTTTAAGGAGCTTGGGACCTGATACGTTGGTCCAAACACTGCCTTAAGAGCTTCATAAAATCCTCTAGAATCCCCCAGATCTGCACAGCATTGTGTCTTTTCTGCTATATTAATCCACCACTTGTTCTGCATATCTCGGAGTTTTTGTTGAAGTTTACTACATGTGAGGCAGAAAGCTGCTTTTCTTACATGGCAGGTTGGCTGGGCAAGGTATGCCTGGTGAGCAGTTCTCTTCTTTGCCAACAGCTCCTGGATCTCTTGGTTGTTTTCATCAAACCAGTCTTGATTTTTCTTGTGGGAGAACCCAAGGAATTCTTCCACAGATTGGAGGATACTGTTTTTGATGTTGCCAAAGCACTGTAGGAGAAGGATCTGTAGGATGGTCTTCAAGTTTTGTTTGCAGGTTTGCCTGGAAGTTGTCTCTCATGGTAGCTTGTTGAAGATTGTTGACTTGGAGTCTCTTCTTTAAGATGCCACCCCTCTTAGGTTTGAACTTAAGATGAAGGTTTAGTTTACATCTTATGAGGCGATGATCTGTCTGGCATTCTGCACTGGGCATCACTCGAGTATGACAAACATCGCAGATGTTTCTCTGGCGGACTAGAACATAGTCAATGAGGTGCCAATGTTTGGATCGGGGATGCATCCAGGTTGTCTTCAAGCTATCTTTTTGCTGAAAGATAGTGTTTGTAATAGTCAGCTGTTGTTCTGCATAGAACTCTAGCAAGAGGCGTCCGTTATCATTGCAATTTCCAACACCATGCTTGCCTAAGACACCTTTCCAGGCTTCGGAGTTCTTTCCTACTCTGGCATTGAAGTCACCAAGGATAATAATTTTATCTTCTACAGGGACTTTTTGTATGAGGTGGCGTAGGTCTGTGTAGAATTTGTCTTTCTCTACAGGGTCGGCTTGCATAGTTGGGGCATATATACTAAAGAGAACAACATGTGGGGAAAATCCTTGCAAGGATACTCCTGAACAGATTAGTTTCTGCCATTGCAGAATAACTTCTTCCTGAAAGCCAATGTGGCTTCAGAGCCAATAGGAGTACTACAGATATGGTATTTGCCCTTAGACAATTGCAAGAGAAATGTAGACAGCAGAACAAGGGTCTTTATGTAACATTTGTTGACCTCACCAAAGCCTTCGACACCGTGAGTAGAAAAGATCTGTGGCA
This sequence comes from Gambelia wislizenii, assembly GCA_030847615.1. Lineage (NCBI taxonomy): Eukaryota > Metazoa > Chordata > Lepidosauria > Squamata > Crotaphytidae > Gambelia > Gambelia wislizenii. The sequence continues at coordinate 367,059,046 of JAUMIR010000001.1, forward strand.
GATCCTGGAAAGACTAGGCTGTCCCCCCAAATTCCTTAAAATGATTATCTTGCTACATGAGGGCCAGCACGGTCAAGTCAGAAATGGCAATGCTCTTTCAGAGCCCTTTCTAATAACTAATGGAGTGAAGCAAGGTTGTGTTCTTGCTCCAGCTTTATTTACAATTTTCTTCAGCATGATGCTCCAAAGGGCTATGGCAGAGCTTGAAGAAGAAGACATCTATATACGTTACCGTACTGATGGTAGCTTGTTTAACTTAAGCTGTCTGAGGGCTCGCACTAAGACTCTAAACTATTTAGTCCGTGAGCTGCTCTTCGCTCATGATGCTGCCCTTGTTGCCCACACAGAAGCAGCCCTGCAGCGCCTAACATCCTGCTTCGCAACATCTGCAGAGCTGTTTGGGCTGGAAGTCAACCTGAAGAAAGCAGAAGTTCTTTAACAGCCTGCACCACAGGACGAACACCACCATCCCCACATTGCCATTGGCAAATCTGTGCTCAAGTCCGTTCAGCAGTTCACCTACCTGGGAAGCATCATCTCCTCAGATGCCAAGATTGACAAAGAGATCGATCACAGATTAGCAAAGGCATATAGCGCATTTGGAAGACTTTACAAAAGAGTCTGGAGTAATAAACACCTGAGGCGAAGCACAAAAATCAGTGTGTATAGAGCCATTGTACTGTCTATTCTCCTTTTTGGGTCTGAAACATGGGTCACATATCGCCACCACTTACGAATCCTCGAACGCTTTCATCGGCGCTGTTTATGCACAATCCTAAATATACATTGGACTGACTATGTGATGAATGTTGCTGTCCTTGAGCAAGCAGGGATCGTCAGCATTGAGGCCACAATATTGAGAACACAGCTGCACCGGGCAGGGCACGTTTCTAGGATGGAGGATCATCGCCTCCCAAAAATAGTACTCTACGGTGAACATGCCATGGGTCAGCGTAAGAGGGGCGCTCCAAAAAAGTGATACAAGGACTCCCTGAAACAACATCTCAGGCTTGGCCAAATTGATCACCAACAATGGTCCGTCCTGGCCTCACATCGGGAGGCATAGAGACGCACTATCCACAATGCTGCAGCCTTATTTGAGAACTCACGCCGAACAAGTCTTGAAGAATAACGACAACGCAGAAAGAATCACAATCCGGAAACATCAACCAAGGAAACCTACTGCTGTGCTTTCTGAAACCGGACTTGTCTATCTCGGATTGGCCTTTTTAGTCATCAGCGCGCTTGCAGAAAGCGTGGTATGAGTCCTTCTTGAATCTTCGTTTGCGAAGAAAAGCCACAGAGACAGTTGCATATTCATTGCTATATTTTCCTTTAACTGCTGTCACTTAAATTGTCATGCTGAAGGGAGCTAGGCTCCCCCCCGCCCATGCAGCCGCATTGGGCGGGAGGGGATCTTCTCCTGCCCCGTGCAGCCTCGCTGGATGCAGTGGGGGATCTTCTCCGTGACTCTAAGTCACGGAGAAGACCCCCTCCCACCCAGCAAGGCTCTTCCCGCCCCATGCAACCTTGCTGGCTGGGTGGGGGATCTTCTCCATGACTCTGTCACGAAGAAGACCCCCTCCCACTCAGCAAGGCTCTTCCCGCCCCGTTCAGCCTTGCTGTGACTCTTCTCTGTGACTCTTAAGTCATGGAGGAGACCACCCTCCCACCCAGCAAGGCTCTCCCCCATGTGGAGCTGCACTGGGCGGGGGGGGGGGATAAGGTGCCTAGCAAGCTTCCCCCCCCAGCCAGCCACCTCCGTCATTCCGAGTCCGAGATTGGGCTGGAGTCTGGTGTATAAGACGACCCCTGACTTTTCAGCTGATTTTACAGGCTGAAAAAGTCGTCTTATACGCTGGAATATACGGTATATGAATTCAGAATTTTAGCTGCTTTGACAGAAATAGTTGTTTTTCCATCAGGCACGCAAAGAAAACCACAGACAGCTCAGTCTAAACATTTAACACAATTTCCTTATTCTGTGATAAAGAATATATAACCCTTCATGTGTTGTGTAGGCATGAATATTAAGCTATCATATTAGTTTAACACAGTGTTATCAGGCAAGAGTCCCCCCCTCCTGCCCGAATCAACACAGAGGGGATCTAGGTCACATGTAGCGCTGCTTAGAAAACACAATTTTGTGTTTCTGAGAATGAAAGATATTACAATATCAAGTTTCCATTTCCTTAGATGCACATTTAGTAGTGCACTTTAAATGGCACATTTCATAGGCCTCCCTGACCAGTATGACCTGGATCACATTTACATGTGCTAACTAGAGCACATGCAACTGATGGATACTCGCTGTGGAAAGATGAACACTCACTGAGAAGGCAAACAATAGGAGTGCATGGGTCCCATATACAGTCATAGAATCCGTGAGCTAGAAGGGACCACAGGGGGCATCTAGTCCAACTAGATGCAGGAATACACAATTCTTGAAAGATGCCCATCCAACCTCTGTTTAAAGATCTCCACAGATGGAGAGTCCATCATCCTCAGAGACAATCTATTCCACTGTCAAATTGCTCTTACAGTAAAAAAAAAAATTCCTCCTAAAGTTTAGATGGAATCTATTTTCCTAAAATTTGAATCCATTGTTTCATGTTCTAGTCTCTGGAACAGCAGAAAACAAGCTTGTTGCATCTCCTACATGACATCCCTTCAGATATTTAAAGATAGCTCTCATGTCACCTCTAAGTCTTCTCTTCTCAAAGCTAAACATATTCAGCTCCCTAAGTCCTTCCTCAAAAAGCTTTGTTTCCAGACATTTGATCATCTTGGTTGCCCTTCTTTGGACATGTTCCAGCTTGTCAATATCTTCCTTGAACTGTGGTCCCCAGAACTGGATACAGTATTCCAGATGAGAGGTCTGACTAAAGCAGAATAGAGTGGCTCTAATTCTTCCCTCAATTGGGACACTATTGTACAATAGATTGTACGATACAATACAATTACAATAGTTTAGTATTGTAACATATGGTATTATAGAACATTATGCTGATCAAAAAGTGAAATTAAAGAGCTTGGTATACACATCTAGAATGTGATTTTTAAAACTAGCTTAAACAGATTTTGGGGCCAAATATCAGCCTCAGGTGTGTTCTGGAGTAACAATTATTTTGAGACTCTTAACAAAGACCATACCTAGTTGATCATGAGGTGTGCCTTTAAATATAACTCTGTATGTTGTAAGGAACAAAGCTCCTTCTGCAGGGAGAATGTGAGGTCCTCCAAGTAATCCTCCAGTTGCTTCCTCTCTGCCATCAGGATCCAGGAGCACACGGAGACCTTCACACACAAACTCTTCTCCTGGCAGCAAAGCTGGCTGTAGAATTTTGGGCTGAACCCAAAGACAAGAATCTTTTAAATAAATACATAAATAAATAGTGTAACACATAGTTGTCAAATTAAAATGTTTTGGCTAGAAATATTGCAACAATTTCTTGTGAAAGGTTCTAGTTACAGTTGGCTTGCACTGAATGAAGAAAGGAGAGAACAATGTGCTATTCCTAGAAGGGCACTATGCCGCAGAGGTTTCCACTGTCGAGGCAAGATTTAAAACCAATCAAAACCAACATCTGCTTTTAAACTGAAATAGATGCATTTCCTGACTATATCCTGTCTGTATGTCTCATTAAAACCGAGCAGGGAGCTACTAGCTTCTGGACAGACTGCTCACATCACTTTTGGTCCTCCTAAGGATAAATAAGTTCAGTGGCATTCAGTGACTTTGAGCACTACCTGGCCTCTCCCAGCTTTGCTGGATCCCCTTGGGATCTATAATCTCCTTTTGCAAGTAGAAATGTCCCATGGGAAAGCCATACCATTATGCTTATTTAAAAATTTGGCCTATAGATAGGATGAGATTAAGCACTGGACAGAAAAGCTCTGTCTCTGGTTGGCCCCCTCCCCACTCTCTTTCCAATGGCAGGTGTTTTTATTTAGGCAGGCCTTTGAATTTTAATTACAGAACAATAGTGTTTGTGTGTAATGTGGTGTGCAGTATATCTAATCTTTATTGGAAATTATGTTTAAAATATATTTTAATGTTTTTAACTGTTTTTAATCATGTTTTCAAAATAATATTGTTGTTTAATTCTTTTTTAACTTTTGTAAACTAATGTTTTAGCTTTTTTTTTTTTAAATTACAAGTTGGCCCTCCACTTTCACTGGGGTGGGGAGTACATGACCCTCACGAACGTGAAAAAAAATGCAAATATCTCTAGGTACCCAAATCATATTTAACATACACAACAAGTACAATCTGCAGATTCAACCCACCGCAGATGCCTTTGAGGCAGTGAAATTCCTTTGCAAGGCAGAAGTGGGTGGATGGCTGGGCTTGCTGCCACCTCTGCTGCTCCCCTACACCATTTTTAATAGGGACTAACACACCTTGCCATGAATTCAGAGTCTCTCGCAGTCTTGCATAGGGCAGCAGCAGAGGCAGCAACAAATACTTTACGAATAATCAAATCTGCAGAAGCTAAACCCGCAAATGTGGAGGGCCAACTGTATTTTAAGCCACTGTGAATCCCATCTTGGAAGAAAGGTGGAATATACTTAGATATTCTGCTTCTTCAGTCCAAGCATGAAGGAACTACTTGTGTTTTCAGAAACGGCTAGTTCCATTATATCCCAGTATGCATTACAAGGTATAATCTCATAACTGCATTCCTACCAATCATTTAGTCACTTTGCACTCTGCATCTTGGGAGTGAGTTTCACTGCAGATCTCACAGGAACAGCATCTGGCCACAATTCTGGACTTTCCAGTTTCTCCCTGCATCCTTCCCCTTGACTTTTAAATTATTTAGTTCAAAAAATGTCTGATGAAGAGTTCCGAAGAACCCAAAACTTGCACAATTTTGTGGCATTTTGGTTAGTGCTAATAAAGGTATTGAGAATTTTGTTTTTGTTTTATTCTTTGCTTAGTTCTTATTTTGCTTTGGAAAGCCTGTGGGTGGCCAGTGAGTTGGAAATTAGCAGAAGACATGCAATAGCAGCTTTTTTGTTTGTTTAGAGGTTTGACTGATCTATTTTTCATACTTCATATTTTACAAACCTATAGATGAACTGTTGAAACTTTGTTGGAAGTTTCACATTTTTCAGTATATTTCTAAAAGTTTCTGACTGACTCTTCAACTATATTAGGGGGGAAAACCCTAACCCATCGAACTGGTCACATATTCAATACTTTCACAGCTGTAGAAAGAAACACAGTCCAAAATACTTGCCTTCTGTATTGGTGGCAACCTTCTACTTTCTCGATGGACAGCCTCCAAAGTTTCAATGTGCATTGCCACAATTCCTGGGAATAAATACCACCACAAATGAGCAGAACACAGAAAAAGCAAAACAAACAAAAATAAGTCTCCCATTCTAAAAACAGCTTTCAGAAAACCCAGAATAGGGTTTTCACATGACTGTGTAGACACTTATAAACTAAAATTAGAATTACAAATGCTCATTGTCAACCACAACAATAAAAACTCTTTCCAAAAATATTTCCTCTCAGACATTACAAAAATAACTCTCAAAACATTTTCAAGACTAAAGCATACATTTTCATACCTGGTATCATACAATGAAGACTCCTAATGTGATCCTGTGTAACTCCACTTTCTGTACAAACCTTGTCTATGAACCTGGTAATGAAACGTACAACGGCATTGGTGATATCATTGTTCTCAGAATCCTCAAATCCACTTTCAGTGTCATAGCTCTCAGCAACGCTACCTGCAATGCTAAGAAAGCAGTTCCAATAAGCTATATCCATACTTCTGATGTTTTTTTTAAAAAAATAATTACTGTGTATGACAATCAATAGTAATACAGTTAGTTGTCCCTTCCCATTCGTGGGGGTGGGGGTGGAGGACCACCGTGAAAGTAAAAAAAAAAAAAAAAAAAAAAAAAGAATAAAGTAAAAAGTAAAGTAAAAACTGCACCGCCGTGCACCCTCGCTGCCCACGCTCCTCCTCCAACACACACACACTTTCCCCTCCCCAAGGGAAGCGCCAAGGCCAGTTGGGAGGTAAGGCTGAGCGGCTCCTACAATCCTGGGGAGGCCGGCCAAAGCTGCAGTGAGGGCAGGAGAGCCTCACCACCATCACTGCACCACCATGCGCCCCTGCCCGTCCACCTGCCCAGTGAGTGGATTGCAGGGCGGCTGGTGGTGGTGGTGCTGCCTCCAGTCCCAGGGAGTGGGAGGCCTACCAAAGCCACAGCGGGGGGCAGGAGATCCCCGCCGCCATCGCCGCACTGCCACGTGCTCCTGCCTGCCTGCCCTCTTCCTCCTCCAACACACACACACACACACACACACACACACTTTCCCCTCCCTCGGGGAAGAGCTGAGGCTGGGTGGGATTCCGCGAATACACAAAACCGTGAAAGGGAAAGCCGCGAAAAGGAAGGGATGACTGTAATGTGTCCTGGTTACACACCTATTTGTGACAATGCTATTGCTTCCACTTTCCCAGTCTCCTGTAGCGGACGTTCTTAACAGTTTATTTTTACTGGTATCAAGTGGCACTAGCAGGTACACCATGAGATTGGCAAAATGAATTGCCTGGCTGAAAACCATGCTTTCCTCACTTTGTACTAGCTGCTGTTGAGTCTCTTTGTTGAGTGTTGGCCATAGGCGCAACTGCTCAGCAGCCAAGTCCATAGCAGTCTTTTCTTGAATCTGGCCTTCAGAATTGTTCTCCTAAGGGGGAAAAGTAGTCAGAAAATATTATATTACATTACACTGCTGACTTTTAAGAATCCCCCCTCCCAATCTCACCCAGGAGCAAGGTATGGAGAAGAAAGGCCACACACAAATCAGAACAGGGTAGGAGTGATGAGCAGAAAAACCAAGGCTGTAACCTTTACTAAAAAACTAAAGGTATTTCAAAGAAGTTAAGGACATTAGAAAACCAGCAATGCAGCATGACATAAAGCCACTACAAGAGGAGGGGGCTAGAGTTCTCTTGCTCGTGGAGCATTATGAACCCCTCTTCTTCATGCTCTTAAAATTAAAAGAACTATTTCTAACAGATACTCATAGAATGCATAATAGTGTATGATCATGAGTACTACTAAGTAGATGGGTATTTAGGTCTGGTTTATTTATAGCCCTGTCTATGCAGCCCTTTGTGCAGTCCCCCCCCCCTGCAGTTTTACAAGCTAATTTATAGGTTGCTGTTCCTTTTCACTTCCAAACCCTTGGCTCATGCTGAAAACGAACTTGAATTGGATGGAAAAACATTAACCTAACTGCCTGACATAGATGACTCAGTCCAATCACATGTAGTATTTCAGTAGGTGAGTCACGTGTAGCTATAAATAGTTTATACAGCATAAGAAATGTTCATGTTTTCACTTGCTGTATTTATCATTCTCTGTAAACTGGGTGGATGGCACGTAGGCACAATGTATTGTAGCTTGATGAAATTAGGGCAAAGGTTATCTGGCAACTGTTATCAATTACCTCATTTATGGTAAATTTACAAGGACTAGCTACTGCATAATCAGCCTTTAGATTTGTCTAGGGTAAGGGGCAATGCTTGTTACAATGACCCAGAAGCTCCGCCCCCACAATTGGTCTTATCAATCATACCTTCACTGGGTCAGATCTATATTTAGGTGTGTGGAGCTGGACTAGCCAAAGCAAACTCTTCCCTTCCTGCCCACAGCAGCACCCCTGAAAAAAACCTTCACAGAACTCTACTCAGGGAAGATGCTCAATTGGCGGTGGGGGTCTCCTCTCTCTTCCATACTACAGCCACTCCATTCAGCAAGGTTTCCCAACCTTCCGGGTTGGATGGAGCAGAGGGGAAGATGGACAGGAAAGGCCATTTTGCCAGTCCAAGTTGCATTTTTCAAATATGAATCCAACCCATACTGTACAATATACTAGCTGCAACCTTACTGTTTATTCCATGTTTAATATTCTAGATCATGGAATCATAGAATTGTAGAGCTGGAAGAGACCTTAAGGGCCATCCAGTCCAATCACCTGCCATGGAGGAATACACAATGAAATCATTCCTGACAGATGGCCATCCTGACTCAGAAGATATGTTGTTGGCAACTCAAGACCACAATAACAGTTGCCAGGTATCCAGTATTTTACAGAATCAACGTGCCTTCCATTTGGATTATTGTAATGTGCTCTATGTGGGTCTGCTTTTGAAGAGTGCTCAGAAACTTCAGTTGGCCCAAAGAGCTGCAGCCATGTTGCTAACTGGCTGCAGGGAGCATACAACTCCTTTGGCTGCTGGTTCATTTCCAGGCACAATTCAAAGTGCTGGTTTTGACGTATATGGCTTGGGGCCAGGTTATCTGAAGGACTGCCTCTCCCTGTATGAGCCCAGTAGAGCTTGAAGATCATCTGGAGAAGCCCTTCTCTCTGTTCCACCACCTCCTCAGGCTCATTTGGTGGGAACAAGGGAGAGGGTCTTCTTGGTGGCTGCCTCCAGACTTTGGAACTCCCTCCCCAGAGGAGGCAGGATGGCCCCATCCATGTTCTTCTGGCAGCAGGTTAAAACATTCTTGTGCACCAGGTTTTTATGAACTGACAAGAACTGGGTTTTTAAGGCTATGCAGTGTGGTTTTTAAGATTGTCATTATACAGTTTTTTAATGCATTTTAATAATTTAAATGTCTAATGTTTTTAACTTATAAATTGTTTAATTCTTTTTAAAATTTTATACTTACATTGTAATTTTTTACTTTTGTATTGTTTTTAACTTGTATTGTTTTAAAGATGTTGTTAGCCACCTTGAGTTCAATTGGCAGGAGAAAGGCAGGATATAAATGAATATAATAATAATAATAATTTATCAACTCTAAATAGGAAATAAAAATTCAATGCAAGTGAACAAAAGTAAGAAATAAAGTTGCTTTTATCTGTGCTAACAGTAAAAATGAGATGATTTTTGTATTCATTGTGGATACAAGCTCATCATAGTCTCTCTTTTCCTACAACATCCAGATCATAGCTCTCTACAACAGGCATTCCTCCTCTTCCACTAGTCATACCAGCTGATTTTCCCAGGTTGCTGCTATTACCTCTACTCCCTCCCAAATTCATGTAATTCCAAAGATGCAGGGGAAATTTCTGGCTTGGTGCTCAGGATCAGAATTGTTACTCTTCATGAACTTTGTGTACCTCTTTAAAGAGGCACTGACTACTTTTGGTAGAAATCTATACTATCATTTAGAACTGTGAACATTATATAAATGGCAGGAAGGTGAAGTTGTTGTGGGAGTAAATATGATAGTTGTGTTGGCTTTCAGGTTTCTACATAAGAAAGTCTAAGCTCTATATAAGTAAACACACCATAGTTATTCATTACTGCTATGAGGTGGGGGAAGGGGAAGTAATCATTATTTTGGAAATTGCTATGGGGAGACTGATGCAGAATAGTGGAAAATCTGTATTCTAGATTTCCTTTGGCTTGAATGTTTATAGGATTTGTCCATTTGTGATGTAGTAAAATGAAACATTTTTAAAGGCGGAGTAAAGTTTTGTCTAGGAGATCTGTCTGATTTGAAGCAGAAGGAACTGAGCTCTGCCAGAGTTAGAAATACATGTAACAATGGATGTTAGTATTGCTAGTATATTATGATAATAGACTCATCCATCCTAGTAGCACAACTAGAGAAAACATTTCAATGATTTATGAGTAGACTTGGTGCCAGGTGTTTTCATTCAAGACAAAGCTGGCATTCCACAGAAAGCAGTTCAATTTGATTACAATCTAGAGCTAATTACTGGTATGACTTGTGTTCATACAGCACTACTTCATATTTTGGGGATTTTATCCCTGTATAGAAATAGAAGCAATAAACTGTATATATTTTAAACATTTAAAAACATTTGTTTGTTATACAGAAAAATTCTGACAGAGAGAAGACAAGATCATAGTTTTCCTATAACGAAGTGTTAAATGCCACAGTCCAGCTTTAGCTTAGTTTATTGTATTCATTATTTGCATTACTGCTTTACTTACCTTCTGCTTTAGGTGTTGTGGATGATTGTCTTCCTTAGCCAATAGGTAGAGGGAACGAATTTGATTTTCCACATCACTGTAAAATGTTGTTTCCCAGAATTGCTGGTTAGCCCATATAGGGTGATCTTGTACACAGGTATAAGCAAATTGACTGACTCCAGGAGCTAGCTTCTGAAAGCATAAGAAGTCATCAGAATGGCTTTCTAGAGCAAGGGCTAGTAATATATTCAGGTCTCCTGATTATGAAAAATATGAAAAAGATTGAGAGTTTCACAGCACTTTATATTTTACACTTAATAATCCTAAATACAGATGTCCTCTCCTATAAATTGCTGAATTGGGAAAGGGATTGGACAGCTTGTATATAATTCTGGTTTTTATAAAACATCTCACAGAAGCCTCACTTTTTAAGTCAAAGAGACTGGTCTGTAAGAGTCAGTAAGGAGCTGCAAAACTCTCCAGTGATTAAGTACAAATTCCGGGATGATGGTTTCTTACAAGAACTAGTTTGTAAAATACAAAGAATCAGCTGACTTGCTGCATGCGATTTATTATCTCCACACAGGTTGGTGCTATAAATATGTACCCAATAAGTTTTTTCTTTCCAGTAATTTGAAAAGGATCTTCACAAGGTGGTATAATGTAAGGGATCCAGAAATGATGTTTATCATTTGCAAAGGTTGTTCAGATAAGGCAAAAAGGGACCCTGTAACCCACTTAATTTAAAGGTTCTTCTTGACACTTTAGATTTCTCTCTCTCTCTGGCTTTTCATCGCAAACGAAGATTCAGGAAGGACTCATCCCGTGCTTTCTGCAAGCGCGCTGATGACTGAAAAGGCCAATCTGAGATAAACAAGTCCGGTTGCAGAAAGCACAGCAGAAGGTCTCCTTGGGTGATGTTTCCGGGTTGCGATTCTTTCTGCATTGTTGTTTCTCTTCAAGACTTGTTTGGCGTGAGTTCTCAAATAAGGCTGCAGCATTGTGGATAGTGTGTTTCCATGCCTCCCGATGTGAGGCCAGGGTGGACCATTGTTGGTGATCAATTTGGCCGAGCCTGAGATTTTGTTTCAGTTTTTTTTTTGGAGTGCCCCTCTTACGCTGACCCATGGCAAGTTCACCGTAGATTACTATCTTTGGGAGGCGATGGTCCTCCATCCTAGAAACGTGCCCTGTCCAGCGCAGCTCTGTTCTCAATATCATGGCCTCAATGCTGGTGATCCCTGCTTGCTCAAGGACAGCAACATTTGGTAGAGCTTGAAGAAGACGACGGCATCTATATATGTTACTGTACTGATGGTAGCTTGTTTAACTTAAGCCGTCTGAGGGCTGACACTAAGACTCTAAACTATTTAGTCTGTGACCTGCTCTTCACTGATGATGCTGCCCTTGTTGCCCACACAGAAGCAGCCCTGCAGCGTCTAACATCCTGCTTTGCAACAGCTGCAGAGCTGTTTGGGCTGGAAGTCAACCTTAAGAAAACAGAAGTTCTTTACCAGCCTGCACCACAGGACGAACACCACCATCCCCACATTGCTATTGGCAAATCTGTGCTCAAGTCTGTTCAGCAGTTCACCTACCTGGGAAGCATCATCTCCTCAGATGCCAAGATTGACAAAGAGATCGATCACAGATTAGCAAAGGCATATAGCGCATTTGGAAGACTTCACAAAAGAGTCTGGAGTAATAAACACCTGAGGCGAAGCACAAAAATCAGTGTGCATAGAGCCACTGTACTGTTTATTCTCCTTTTTGGGTCTGAAACATGGGTCACATATCGCCACCACCTACGACTCCTTGAACACTTTCATCAGCGCTGTATACGCACAATCCTAAATATACACTGGACTGACTATGTGACAGTTTAGATACTCCACCTATATTGTACCATTGTCTTCCTCTCATACCCATACTGTAGACTGACTTTGTTGCATCATAAGTTCAGTTCAATTTTGTATTTAAAACTGACCTGCTATTAAAACCCATATAGTTATGCAATATATTTTATGACCATTATTCAAAAAAACCAATTCTAAACTCCAAATTATTCTATGGATTTCTATACTTTATACTCAGTCTTTCTGAGGATAGCCTGCAGGTGCCTCATTATAAGAACAAGGACCGGTGTTAGTCAAAGCAACCAAACTGCAGCCAGCAGATGGCAATAGATTTCTGCGAAAATTGCATACCATTCTCTGCTATGATAGCCTTATGAAATGATACTGAGTGCTTCATCACCGAAGTAAACATTCACTATTGACCTCTCCCCAATAGATCTACCTGTAAAAAAAATCTTGCATGAAGAAATATTTGAACTATGCCTTTGACTACTTTCTCTGCCCTCTTCATCCAATTGCCATACTTCCCCATTAGCCTTCCTCCAGCCACCCAAGCTATAATGAGTCCTAAATTCACCAAGCATCCTGAGGTGATTTTCCTTAGTTTTTTTTCTGGGCTGTGAGGCCATGTTCTGGAATAGTTTCTTTCTGATGTTTCGCCTGCATCTGTGGCTGGCATCTTCAGAGAATGGTTGGGTAGGAGTGTATGTGGAGTTTATATGCTGTGAACCCGTTGGGGAGTATATGTAAATTTGTGTAACTGAATGGTTAGTTTCTGGGTATAGAAATGCAAGGCTCGTTAGTGTCTGTTTGGCTAATGGTTGGTTGATGGGCCATTATCTGCTGGAACTCCCCCTGTCCCTGGGTGGAATTCCTTTGTAAGTGTTGAGTTTTGAATCTATCATTCTTCAAAATTGGAGCTAGATTTTGTTTACTTTTAAGGTTTCTTCTTTCCTGTTGAAGTTGTCCAGGTGTTTGTGGATTTCAATAGCTTCTCTGTGCATTCTGACATGATAGTTGTTGGCCTGGTTCAGAATTTCTGTGTTTTTAAACCATGTCCTGAGGTGGTTTCATAGAAGCAAACGTACACACATCACATTGTAACATCTATAGGTTTTAATGGATGAGAACCAATACATAGGAAAATAGGAAGCTGCCTTATGCTAAATCAGACTATTGCTTCACCTAACATATCATTATCAACTGTGCCTTAAAAGTGAGATACTTAAGTTACAATTCCAATGAGGAAGAAAAGGGGGAGAAACCAGGACGGATGTACGAGGAACTTTCAGGTGAGCTGAGATTTATAAGAGAGATGTATAAGAAAAAGAAGAAGGAGGAAATCACCAAAGAGGAATACAAACTAATAGCCGGTACTTGTAAGGATAAAATCAGAAACGCTGAAGTTCAGAATAAACTCAAGCTTGCTCAAGAGGTTAAAAATAAAAAGGGTGGGGTTTTTTTTGGCTATGTTCAGAGTGACTGGAAGAACAAAGAGATGGAAGGGCCACTATGTAGAGAAGATGGTGAAATGCTAATAAGACATAGAAAGCCAAACTGTTTAATACCTTCTTTGCCTCAGACTTCTCACAAAAGGAAAACAGTGCTGTAACTGGTAAAAATAGAATACATCATGCAGTAAGAGGACTACAGCCCAGAATAGGTAAAGTAGTAAAGGAATGCCTAGTTACTCTAAATGAATTCAAGTCTCCAGTGCTGGATGGACTGCATTCAAGAGTACTAAAGGAACTTACAGATGTAATCTTAGAGCCACAGTCAATAATCTTTGCCAAAGTTCCTCATGATATTCTTGCAAGCAAGCTGTTGAACTGTGGGCTAGGCAGCACTAATAATAATAATAATAATAATAATAATTATTATTATTATTTATACCCCGCCCCTCTGCTAAAAACAATCGGGGCAGCTTCTAACAATTAAAACACTGTACTAATGACTAAAAGCACCACCTAACCCTCCCCCATAAAAAGACATTAAACAATATACAATTAACACCATCTAACTAAAATCACATTAAAACAAATATGCACAAGATTAAAAAAGGCCAGGAGACACAGCTCCTGAGTCCGGGATCTAATCAGGAAAGGCCTGCCGAAAGAGATCCGTCTTTAGTGCTTTTTAAAAGCTACTTAAGCTCGTCATCTGATGGCTCTCGTTCGGCAGCTCATTCCATAATTTGGGGGCGATTACCGAAAAGGCCCTCTGGGAGGTTGCAGACAACCTAGATTTTTGTGGCTGAAACAAATTCCCCCCAGGGGACCAGAGTGCATGGGGAGGACTGTATGGGAGGAGGTGGTTCTGAAGATAAGTTGGACCAAGCCATTTAGGTCTTTAAAGGTAAGCAACACCTTATACTGGGCTCGGAAACTGATAGGCAGCCAGTGGAGAGATTTCAATACTGGAGTTATATGGTCTCTCTGAGATGTTCCCAAGACCACTCTGGCTGCCATATTTTGTACCAACTGAAGTTTCTGGACCAAGCACGAGGGTAGCCCATGTGGAGCGCATTGCAGAAATCTAGATGAGAGGTTACTAGCGCATGCACCACAGTCTTGAGGTCCCTTACTTCCAGGAAAGGGTGCAGCTGGCGTATCAGCCGAAGCTGATAACAAGCCCTCCTGACCATCGCATTCACCTGACTCATCATCTGAAGCAATGAATCAAGGAGCACCACCAGACTGCGAACACAGTCCTTAACGGAGAGTGTGACCCCGCCCAGGACTGGAGGTTGCAACCTAATCCTGGTTTCGGGGCTGCTACTGTGAGCACCTCAGTTTTGTCCGGATTTAATCTCAATCTGTTTTTCCTCATCCAGCCCATTACTGCTTTAAGACAGTCATTAAGAGGAGAGACGCCACTGGAATCCGAGGCTGATGATTGGGACAAGGAGAAATAGATCTGGGTGTCATCAGCGTACTGATAATTAGCCCCATAACTCCGAATAATCTCACCCAGCGGCTTCATATAGATGTTAAAACAGCATTGGGGACAGGATGGTGCCCTGTGGAATGCAACAAGTAAGCTCCTTTCTGCTGGAGCAGCTGTCCCCAAGCAGCACCCTCTGGGACCTGCCTGGGAGGAAGGACCAGAACCACTGGAGTGCAGTGCCTCTGATTCCTATCCCACTCAGGCAATCCAGGAGGATGCTATGATCTATCATATTGAAAGCTGCTGAGAGGTCTAGAAGCATCAACAGGGACACATTACCCCTGTTGATGCTTCGATGCAGATCATTGGTAAAGGCAACTATGGCAGTCACAACTCCAAATCTCGTCCTGAAGCCAGTTTGAAATGGGTCTAAATGATCAGTTTCAGCCAAGACCACTTGGAGTTGAAGAGCAACTGCCCTCTCGATCACTTTGCTCAAGCATGGTAACATAGAAACCAGCCTATAGCTGTTCATGTCCAGGAAGGTTTTTTCAGGAGCGGCCTAACCGCCGCTTCCTTTAACCAGGATGGAACACACCCTTCCCTGAGGGATGCAGTGATGATGTCCTTAAGGAACACCATCAAGGCACCCCCCCCCCCGGATTGCCAGCCATGAAGGGCAAGGATCAAGAGGGCAGGTCGTCTTCCTCATCCTACCAAGTAGCTTGTCCATGTCCTCGGTACTCACAGATTGAAATTGATCCAGTAAACATACATCAACGGAGTTGCTGGACACCTTGTCAGTTGTTTCTGTTCCTGTCAAAATACTGGCATCTACGTTGGCTCTTATCTGAGAGATTTTATCTGCAAAGTAGTTGTTAAATGTGTCACAGCAGGCCGTTGTTGGGTTAAGCAATGGGTTCTGCGTAGGTATAACCTGCGTCATCTCCCTAACCACCCTAAACAGCTCTGCCGGATGGGACTCTGCAGATGCAATACATGCAGAGGAGAAGGATCTCTGCGCTGCATGTATTGCCTCTCGATAGGACCAAAGAAAGTTCCTATGACGAGTCCTGTCGGACAAGAGTCGAGCTTTCCGCCAATTGCACTCTAGTCGTTGTCCAACCCGCTTCATTTTCCTAAGCTTTGAAGTATACGATGGCTTACAGTTAGAAGCGGGTTGGAAAGGACGCTTGGGAGCGATCGTGTTGATAGCCTTGGTAAGATCGGTGTTCCAAGCATTAATCAAAGCTTCGACATGGTCACCGGCGTTACCAACCATTAAACCCTCCAAGGCTTTCTGGAATCCTATTGGTTCCATTAGCCTTCGGGGGCAGACCATTGTAATGGGTCCACCACCCCCGTGGGGCAGGAAGAGACTCTTAGTTCAGTCTTGACCAGGAGATGATCCGTCCATGACAATGCGGTGGTTTTAATAACTGCCGCCCATGGATATTCCTTTTCCGTACTGAAGACCACATTGAGGGTATGACCCGCACAATGTGTGGGCCTGACGAACAATTGGGATAGGCCCATGTTTATCATGGTTTCCATGAACTCCCGAGCCGCATCAGTCAGATTTGTCAAGCTGGTCTCGAGTGGAATGTTGAAGTCGCCCAAAACTAAAAGTTAGGTGCATCTGTAATTGGTTGGCAGACTGGTCCCAGAAAGAGCTCATTAATGGTTGCTCTTCATCCAGGAGAGAAATGACTAGTGGCATGCCTCAGGGTTCTGTTCTGGGCCTGGTGTTGTTTAACAGCTTTATAAATGATTTAGATGATGTAATAGAAGGCATTATCATCAAATTTGCAGATGACACTATATGGAATGGGGTTGTGAATACTCCAGAGGACAGAATCAGAATCTTGACCTTGACAGATTAGAGAGCTGGGCCAAAACTAACAAAATTAATTTCAATAGGGATAAATATAGGGTACTACATCTAGGCAGGAAAAATGAAATGCACAAATACAGGGTGGGTGACACCTGGCTTGAAGGCAATACATGTGAAAAGGATCTAGGGGTCTCAGCGGACTACAAGCTAAACGTAAGTCAACAATGTGATGCAGTGGCCAAAAAGCCAATGCAATTCTGAACTGCATCAACAGGAGCATAGTGTCCAGATCAAGGGAATTAGTAGTGCTACTCTTCTGCTTTGGTGAGACCTCACCTGGAATAATGTGTACAGTTCTGGGCACCACAGTTCAAGATGGGTATTGACAAGTTGGAATGTTTCCAGAGAAGGGCAATGAAGAGGATCAAAAGTCTGGAAACCAAGCCTTATGGGTAACAATTTAGGGAGCTGGGTATTTTTAGTTTGGAAAAGACTGAGAGGTGACATTATAGCTATCTTTAAATAAGGAAGGGATGTAATACAGAAGATGGAGCAAGCTTGTTTTCTGCTGCTCCATAGACTAGAACATGAACCAATAGATTCAAATTACAAGATAAGAGATTCCTCCTAAACATTAGGAAAAACTTCTTTACTGTAAGAGCTGTTTACTAGTAGAATAGACTGCCACAGTGGGTGGTGGATTCCATCTTTGCATGTCTCAGATGGGCATTTTTCAGGAGTGCTATAGTTGTGTGTTCTTGCATGGCAGGGAATTGGACTAGATGGCCCTTGTAATCCATTCCTACTCTAAGAGTCTAGCTCTCTTTGGCAGTAGCTCCTTTCATGCTGAAATCTTTCCTATGTCTACCTGGAGATCCCTGGTGGTCTTCTGTCTAAATATTGACTTAGATCTGACTCTGTTTAGCTTCTGAAAACAACTGAAAATCAGTCCTGATATGCTGGAGATACTGTTGGTAGAGTGTACATCTGCCTTGGGAGATGGTATATACGAGTAATATGTTATGGGTGTGCCCCTGACTCTTTAAGGATCAGTTTTGCAGTTTGGCAGTGCTATTACATCTAGTTTTATCACTGGACACTGAAGAAACACCAAGGGCATGAAACTCCTCTCATGAGCATAGGCTGGTCTGATGCTTCTCAATGAAGATAGTATGGGCTCAACTTTCCATCAGGTAACAGCCTGTGTATTGGAAATACCCATGAATATGGCAATTACTTGGACATTTGGACTCACTCCTGGTCAGTTTCTGAGACTAATTAATGGTCCTGAAGTTTACTTTCAACACTGGGTGGCTTAGTTCCAAGATATCCCAAGTACCACTTATTTTCATTCAAAGCTGCTTTTCATTGAAGGCCATTCTACAGGTTGTACCCTCTGGGACAAGATGAAAGATGGCCTGGAATAGGGCCTTTTTAAAATTGTGGCACCATGCCTTCAGAAATGGCTCACCAGTTGTGACCTCTTATATCTGCAATGCCAGCTCATGAGAATTTAATTTACCCAGGATTTTTTTTAATGTTTAGTTTGGTGGGTTGTCTGGGTTATTTATTTATTTAAAAAACACTCTTTTCTATTGTGATGTTCTTTGGCTGTGCTGTTCAAGTTTTTTTTGAGTTGATATAATTTCAAATTTTGTAAACTGTTTTGGAATGCTGTCCATCTAGAAGTGATACATAAATGCAAACAAATAATGAAACCGGAACAGTTCAAGATTATGTTGCTGATATGGGCATTTTAAGATTCTCAGTTTATTATTTGTAAATAAAGTTTCATTCTTCTCATGATTTATTAATAGGATAACTTTAATGAGGAACGGATGAAGAAACAGTAGACAGTTTTCATAAGGTGATCCCAGTTAGCTACTCCAGAGAACTTCTCAGAGATATTAACTTTCTCTCCTTATATGATCTTCTTTAATACCCTTCAGTCTTCCTCAGATTACAGGAGGTTGTGCACACTCTGCCTCTTCTACAATGGCATAACGCCCAGCTAGTTTATAATTTAAAAAAAATTCCAGGAAGGCAACTTCTACTCTATACAGCCAGGTGGATAAGAGTATTATATTATTATCGCTGAACTGTGGCTAGTGGATATAAGCCACAGTTTATAAAATTCATTTGGGACACACAATGAACGCTATCCATGGAAAAGCCCATAGAGGTGTTGAACATGTGAGCACGGTATTGAACATGTGAACATCTGACTGACTTGTTTTAGAAGATACTGCAAGTCAAGATCTTGATTAAGTCCTTATATGTAAAACATGCCACTTTACAGCTCTTTTTTTGGAAGATTTTACTCAAATAATTGCAGGATTGGAGTCCAAATATATACTTATGATATGACAAAACTCAAGGAACACTGTTCAAGCATAGCAGGACTAAGAAAATATCGATGGACTGATGATATAACTGTGTGCAAAATAATTTATTAGGGGCATAATCCAAGCAAAGTAACGTACTTTTAAGTCTCACTGAATTCAAAAGAGGAGATTTAAACATATACTTAACTCACCCATTGATTTCAGTGAGACTGAAAAGTGCTTCACTTGGTTGAACTGTGTGCAATATTTTCACATTTGTACATTTTACTGCATAGTCCTAATGTAGTCTTAACAATGAATACTCAGATTTCTCTAGGGTAATATGTGGTACAAATATTTAATTTTCAGTTTCAAGCTGAGGATTACATTGCCCCTTCCCCACACACTTACAAAAACAATATAAAGGGCATTTTTGCCAAGAGCATTTTTGATGCCAAGTTATAAAACCTCAACAGGGAACATCCTAGAAATTCTGACAGAACTTCATAGCTATCATAGTGTGAATGGCGCCACTATAATATGTATATTTAAGAAGGTTCTTTTGTGTGCCAATTCAAACATGATTAAAATGGGTAATGTATTGAAATTGAAGACTACCTGTGACTCTACACATACATTCAAGTCATTTGGATCAGGAAAATAGCTCCTAGCTAAAACTGTGGATAGATCTGACCTCAAGACTAAGTACAAACATGGATATCTACAAGATTCTTTTACCCTTGTGAACTCACCACAATCTCTGAAATCAGTGTTTAGTTGCCCCACAGGGAACAATGAAATCTATAGACAGATAGTTTTTATATATTAAAAACATTTAAAATACCCTGCATCCTTACTCATACCAGGATGGTGCATATTAGTTGTTCTATGTCTTCAAATTGACTCTGGCTTATGGCCCTAGCATAGGGTTGCCTTGACATAATTTATTCAGAGGAGGTTTGCCATTGCCTTTCTTATAACTGGAACAAAAAATGACTTGTATATCTATGGGGTAAATCCAAAATTAGCCATACCAAGAGTACACCCATTAAAATCAACAGGAGTTAAGTTAGTTGTGATTAATAAACTCATTTATGTCCATGGATCTACTGATCGTAATCCCCACTCTCATATTGATATGTTTGTGCAACATTCTGCTTTAGTCTACTGGTGCCAGATCCTCAGAGTCTAGAATCCTGATTACCATCCTGAGAATTATATGTACAGGAGGTTGTGCACATTCTTGAGTTTTGGTAGGGACAACACCTGTATGCTCCTCCATATATACACTGTATATTGTACTTGTAGTATATGGCATTTGTGCTGTGGCAAGATAGAGGTGCATGGCAATGGAGACAGGTTGATTGTTGGGCCACAGACTTTTAGCTGGACTATTAAAAGATGTTCTCATCTCAGGATTCTCATTTCTGGATCTATATTCATGCTCATATGCCATTTCTTTTGGCTGAAGATCCACAGTAAAGAGTGAGGGTTCTGTGGGATGTAAGCTTCAGAAATATGGATATGATTTTGCTTCCCTTTGTTCCCTCAACAGAATATAGGAAAGTATGTTCTATTATACATACATACTTGGATTTATTCTTTTTCATAGTATATTACAATTGCCTATCATCTTCATGTTTTTTAACATTACAACTGATTAATTTTTTTGTCTTCTCCCTACAGTGCCACACCTTCCCCTCCTAGAATTCTCAATGGGAAGCTCCAACTTGAATGTCTGACACTAATGTTGGCATCCTGCTTAGAAAATTTTGGTCCAATGCTTATGAAATTACATGTGCTGCTGCAAATCCAATCCCTTAACTGTGAGTTAGCAATTACATGCTTCTTGCCACTCCCCCAGCAAAGTCCCCCACCAAACATGTGGTCTTAACAATGGCTGTTGCCTACATAACCATAAATATTAAATACTGTTCTTTTTTGATCAAGTTTTGAAAATGACTTAAAAGTGTGCTTTAAATCCTAGTTACTGTTGGGGTGTAGAAAGACACGCTGTGTCCACAACCACCTGCAGAGTTGTTCCACGTTGACAGGACGCCAAGGAGAAAGTTTCTGGAGCGACTTCTGCAAAAGACTTCAGGCTGAGAAGGAAAAATTCCTTCACCCCAGCACACTGCCTTGAGCTCTGGCTTGCCAAATAAAGACAGCAACAAGGCCAGCCTTCACTAAATTTGAGGGCTTTAATCTTTGTTTGCAGTATATTTACAATATATATACAGAGTATAGGACAATCTCTCTTAAACCAACAAACTGCTTCGCCAACCACCATCCACAACAAACCCACACTGGAGATAATTCCCATCTCCTTTTTATAGGCAGTTAAACAATGCCTGTTACATCAGGCATCTCGGGTGTGCATACTTCCAAATGCTAACACACACACACACCTGCCACTGGAACTCAACCACTTTCATTACTAAGCTTACAGCTCCATCTTGTGGTCACATCCATGTCATTTCCTGACAGTTACTGCCTAGTGATCATGCAGTTATTAAGGTTGGTGAGAAAAGGTTAGTTGGAATTCATGCTCTGATTTGGAAGTTAAAGTTGATACCTTGGCTTCTGCTTGTCCAGTGTTGATGGACATTTTTCAATTTGTTCAGCTCAAGGGTGTGGACAGGATCCTTGGAGAGGCAAGAGCCACCACATGTGTACTAGACCCTTGCCCCTCCTGGCTTATTAAACAGGCAAGAGGGGGACTGGCTTAGTGGGTAAGTGAAATGATTAATGCCTCTTTATAGCAAGGCAGGGTCCCAACATGCCTGAAAGGGGCTGTTGTAAGATTTCTTCTGAAATAACCTTCTCTGGATCCTACTATATTGCATACCTATAGGCTAGTCTCCCAACATTCCATTTTTGGGCAAGATACTAGTATGTGTAGTGGCTTCTCAGCTCCAGTGGTTTGTGAATGAAGCAGTTTAGATCAATTTCAGTCTTGTTTCAGGCCTGGTTATGGGACAAAGATAGCTTTGGTCACCTTGGTCGATGACCTATGCTGGGGACTGGACAGGGCATGTGTTGGGAATGTTGGGAGACTGGCCTATAGGTATGCAATATAGTTAAGATTCTGTTGGTTCTGCTGGACAACTTGGTTGTTTTTGATACCATCAGCCATGGCATCCTTCTGGGTCACCTTGCTGGGATGGGGCTTGGAGGTACTTTTCTACAGTGGCTCCATTCTTTCCTGGAAGAGTGTTCTTAAAGGGTGGTGTTGGGGGGATTATTTTTTG
This sequence comes from Gambelia wislizenii, assembly GCA_030847615.1. Classification (NCBI taxonomy): domain Eukaryota; kingdom Metazoa; phylum Chordata; class Lepidosauria; order Squamata; family Crotaphytidae; genus Gambelia; species Gambelia wislizenii. The sequence continues at coordinate 367,081,186 of JAUMIR010000001.1, forward strand.
ACTTCTTGGCCACTGGCCTGTGGAATTCCTCAAGGTTCTGGCTTGTCCCCTGTACAATTTAAAATATGCATGAAACCACTAGGCGAGGTTGTCTTGAGTTTTGGTGTTAGGTGTCACCCAGCTCTTATTACCCCTTTCCATCTAATTCCAAGAAAGCTGTTTCTGTGCCAAACTGATACCTGGTAGCTATAATGGACTGGATGAGGATGAACAAACTGAAGCTTAATCCAGACAAAATAGAGGTGCTACTGGCCAGTCAAAGGACAGATCTAGGAACAGGGGTTCAGGCTATGTTAGATGGGGTTACCCCCCCCCTGAAAATCAGGTTTGCAGTTTGGGGATACTACTGGATTCATCTTTGAGCCTGGAGGCCCAGGATTCAGCAGTGACCATGAACTTTATCATATGAGGCTGCTAAAGCAGCATTTCAGCAGGATAGTGATGAATTTGGCCAGCACTTCTCAAATGACATAGTGGCTATTCTATTGGTGTTTCATATTCTAGTCATTACTGTTGCGCCCCTTTCAATTGAGGGGAAATTTTTGTCAATAGCTGCCAACAGTGCTATTGTTCTCTGCTGCCCCTGGTGTGATAGGTGCCTTTGCTTCAGTTCCGGCATGACTGAAGTCATGTGGCACGAGGGGCCTAATTCTTCTCCTCCCCCCATCTTCCTTTCTATTCCAAAGCAGCACGGGATCAGCCTGCTTTGGAATAGCAAGGGGGCAGGGAGAAGGAGAGGAGGAGAATCAAGCCCCCTCATGGCATGTGGCTACAGTCATCCTGGAACTGAAGTGAAGGGACCTATCACACCAGGGGCTTGCCAAAGTAGCACAGTCGTGTGAATGAAGAGAGGCGTGATAACAAACGTTTTACAACTGGTATGTTCCCGTTTGCTTTAATAATGTGATTGCTGCATGACATGAGGCTGGTGTCATAATGTTCAGGAGTGAATTTGCACAGTTAAAATTAGTGTGCCAACTACCCCATTCCTGGAGAAGTCAAGATTTGTCCATAGTAACACATGTCTTATTCTGTGGATTATTGTAATGTGTTCTACATGGGGCTGGCTTTGAATAGTGCTCAGAAAATCTAATTCGCCTGAACAGCTGCAAGCAGACTGTTAACTGGGGCATGCTACAAGAAGCACAACAGGTCCATGGGCTTCTGGTCCACTTTCTGGGCACAATTCAAAGTGCTAGTGATAAACCCGTATATGACTTGGATCCAGGCTATTTGAAGGACTGTATCTCTCTTTATGAGCCCATGAGAGCTCTAAGATCTTCTGGGGAGGTCCTTGTTGCTGTCCCACCATCTTCTCTGGCTCCTCTGGTGGGAACAAGGGAGAGGGTCTTCTCAGTGGCTGCTCCCTCACTAGGGAGGCCAGGATCACTGTCCTTGCTCTCTTTTCACCAGCAAGTTAAAGGATTTTTATGCTGTCAGGCTTTTAGAAATTTACTGGGCTGGGCTTTTAATGCTGTGCAGTGCTGTTTTATGATTTATATATAGTCTTAATTAATTTTAATGCTTTTAACTTTATAAATTATTTGTTTTTTAAAGTAACTTTTATATTTATACTTTTATTGAAGTTTTTGTACTTCAATAAAATAAAAAGTTTTTAATCTGTATTGTTTTAAAATACTGTATGTTGCTATCTACCTTGAGTTAATTATTGAGAGAAAGGTAGGATATAAAACAACAACAATGCATCAGAAAGAAAGGACAAGAGGAAGAAAACACAGTTCTGTATCTCACTACCAATCCTTAAAATGTGGTAGTTTTCTAGGTACACTTCTCTGTAGCTTCTGCCCAAAAAGCTGTGGGTGCCAAGTGTGCCTTCAGAAAAGAATCCATATGATAAAATTAGAAGCCTTTTCAAAAGTTCTCTTGGTATAAGGAATAAATTAGATGAAAATAGGGATCTGGATCATCTATTTCATTCACACAGTTGCTTTACCACTAATGTTTGACCATTTTGCTAATAAAAGAGTGCTCTTTCAGATAAGGGCAGTTATGGCCCTCTAGATGTTGGACTACAGCTCTCATCATCCTTCAAATGATAGCTAGGCTGATGAAAGCTGCAGTCCAACATCTGAAGGGCCACAAGCTGCACAAGTCTGTTTTATAGGACACTCATACACACATAATACCTTACAAACACCCCACAGTTTTAGTTTGGGAGGCAATGCTGCCATTCTCTCTGCAGTTAGGCTTTTAAGTAACCCATGCGCAAAGTTGCCAACCAGTGCCTTAAGGTGGTGAGCTTTGATCTTTCATATTTAGCAATGGCACGAATACCTCTAGTTTAAAAACATTCACATCAGAGAAGCAGTGAAGCAGGTCTGTTGAGGTTCCTGAAATTAAACAGCCCCCCCCAATGACCCCAATTTGAAGTCCATTAAGAACTGCATCCAGAAGTTAAATAACAGGTGCTTTAGTAAAGCAAGCATTTTCAAAGTCTGTGTCATTATGCCACTACTGGGCTCTTTTAATAGAAAGATTTTTTAAAGTACTGAAATAAAGCTGGGCCTCACTCATGTTGGCCAACATGTTGGTCAAAATGATTTGTTCAGAAATTAATGGACACAATTCCAAAAACAAAATGCTTTGCTTGGGGAATATATAAAGAATCAGGGTGGAGGAGAATGCAAAAGTGTAAACATTGTCACAAATGATGAATTATCTTGCTAACCCCAAGAACTACATTTATAAAATATTTCCCCAGTGTTGAATTTTAGTTTCAAACAGACTACTAATTCGGATATTTCTTAGAAAGAAAATCATATACCACTGAGAAATCAAACAAATGCCATCCAAGTACTTACACCATTAAAAATAAACTTTTGGCAATTAAGGGAGTGATACCATTATCTACAAGTATTCAATTACATAATGTAATTTCACACTGCTGTCTCTAAATGAAATATCTATTCATTCTCTTTAGATGTTATGACACCAATACAGCTAAACTTAGCCATGACTAAGGTTGCAATTCTCAACTCATTTACACAGCTACAACATGGGGATAGCCCAAGACATTTTGCTGCCCGAAGCAAGAATGTGTTAGTGTTTTCTCCCTTTTCTATTTATAAAAGCCAAATGGACTGGCAAATGAACACACTGGCATTGATTAATCATTTCTAAAGCAGCAAGTGGTTTAGGTGGGCCAGGCCAGGGCATACATAGCTCTCCTTCATCAGAGAAGAACAGACTGGCCAGGCACTGCTGCCCCCATCTTTTGGTTTCTTTTCTGTTTCCTCCTTGGTACAAACCTATGATAATACATGAAAGCAATGGGGCTTATATCAGTAATAACAATGGGATTTGCAGTGTAGTCCCATGCATGTATATTTGCAGGTTCCATTATTTTCAACCAACTAACCCCTAGTAAGTACATTCAGGACTGCAGTCAGTCGTGATTAGTTCAATAAGAATCTCATTTAGATTCAGTTACTTGAATCAGAATCTACACATCTTAATATATTGTGTATTTCAGTCAAATTGATTTTTTTTCTTTTAGTTTAGACTAAGGAGATTTTCACACGGGCTATATATCTCGTGGCAGGAACAGAACAGGGTCGGGAAAGGTTTTCCCTTTCAGACGACGTTGACCCCATTCTGTCCTGCATCCATCCTGCTCCCGTGACTGTTCCAGAACAATGTAATCACGCTTTTTCATCGTGGATAGACCTCCCATTCCGTCACTATCATGCAATCACGGGTGTGCGAACAGGAACCCCGTTCCTGTTCTGAAATGTCAGCTGCGGAGGGGAGGTCCATTCTGAGCAATTCCTGGTATGATCTGGACATCCAGGTAAGTGGCACCCTTTATTTTACCTTCCCTGTTTTGATTGTGTGATTTAAAGTGTGTTTTTGTGCTTGGTGAACTGATTTTATGTTTGGGGGTGTTTTATTTTTTAACTTTACCACCCGGCCGTTATCACGTGATAACGTTTCAGACGGCCGGTTGTAAAAGCAGCCTTACGACAGCTGCATTTACGGCTGGCCAGCGAGGGGAGGGGGAGCCCTAAGTGTGTGAAAGATTTACGTTATTCCGTGGCAGGAACGGGAGAGGAGGTGGCGGGGCAGTAACGGGGCATTTTGGCCCCGTGTGAAAATCTCCTAAGTGAGAGCCTAATGTTCATGCCTTGGCCTTACATTTGAGCAGAAATGGAAGAAAGCTATCAGGAACTTAGCTCGTCAAATCCAATTCTTTTCACCTCTTTCTAAAACTCAACTTCTAAAACAATTAAGCTCTCAACACTGCTTATCTGACATGCTGGATTCTCATTCTCCTTCTCCAAACAGCATAAATAATGGATTATATTCTGGTGTTATTCTGTTCATTATTATAGTGAGCCATCCAAATGTCTTCTCTTTTCCTAAATGACTGGCCAGTTTTTATGATTGCCCTTTGTAGGGAGACCTTTCTCCCAAAACATAGTGTCATCTTATTTTGTTTTCTTCAAAGCCTTTTCAAAATCTATCCACGCCATAACATTTTTTTACTAACTCCTTACTCTTCTTCCCTGAACAAATATGTAATTTCATATTCATCTTCAAGAGAGATTTTCAGGGGTAGCTGTTTTGGTCAAACAGCAAAATAAAACAAAATACAAAACCCACAAAAAAGTGATACCTTTATTAGCCAACCAACATGCATAAAACACTTCATTCAAGTTTTTGAAGTTCCAGTGGCTTCATCAGGCAAAAGATGTAAAATAAAAATACAGGAGAAGAAACGAAAAGTGATGGTGTTGAGAGTCACAGGCCTACACTTTGTATCAGATGTTCTTTCTGTTGTTTAGTTGGTCTGGAGGGATCTTAACGCAGGCAGAGGCCGCTCCCCTTTTTTGGCTATGTCGGGATTGAGACAAAGGATAGTAAAATTTAAACTCTATTAGCAATAGTAAAGTAACTCCTCTTGGGATTGAGGGTATCTCTGTCTTTTGTGAAGCCAAGGACCTCTTTCTTAGGCAGAGAACACAGAATTTCTTAAGAAGTTTCTGTACTGCTACATCTGGAAAAACTTTTAAGTGCTGTATATGGAAATTCAGCCAATTATAGTCCCAAATAAAAAGTTTTCTCTTTGCTGGAGTAGAAACCTCAAAGAGTAAAGGCCCAATCCTTAATTCCCTCTTGTTTAGGATACTCTTGTACCATCTACGTCTAATGGAGTTTAAAACTCCCAAACCAGAAGGGACTAGAAGTAACTTCTGGGTTTAAAAACTGCATTTTTGGCACTAAATGCTGCAACTTATTTAAAAGATGAATTGCTGATCCAGGTTTTCAGGTGAGCCAGTTCGCCCTTTCTAAGGCCAGGGGATTGAGGACCACAAAAGGAGCTGGAGATGGGGGGCTGGATGCTTTATCCACACAAGCTCTCATGGCTTTTCTTGCACAAAACTCCATGTATTTATTCAGCTGTAACTTGCTGGGTTTCATTCAACTCAGAAAATGTAGCCAACCCTGTAAACTGCACCCAATTCTGCCAATAATTTTTTTTTTTAAAAAAAGAAGTTCCACCCTACCTCCTACCCCAATTTAAAGGCCCTTCACATATAAATTCTTCCCTCAGTTTCTTTGAATAATGGCAGGCATAGGCCCCCATAAGTGGCTACAATGCATTAAAAAATTCAGTTCTGACAGAAATGCTGTTGATTTCCAATCATAGTGTGAGGCATGAGAATTTGAACTTTCTGAGAGTTAGTTGCTTTAGATTTGAGTCTCTAGACTAATCTTAAGTAAACCAGGCTTTTTTCTATATTGTTGGAATTGAATGTTGTGGTATTCCTCTATTCTGGACAGAACTTGTTAAGGTTTTTAAAGAGTCTATGAAGACAGAGTATGGCTTCATAGAGTCTGTACAAGTAGAGGATGAAGAAGTACCTGCATCTGTATATTCTAAATGAACACAGGACTAAGTCATGAGGCAGAGCATACAATCTCTCCCTACAGTAACATGACCAAGCTGTCCCTACGGATGAAGCATATATATAAGCAAATGTAAATAATGGATCCCAGTCAGAACTCTGGCAGCCCTTTTCTGCACCAGTTCAAGTTTACTGGCACTTTTCAGAGGCCTCTGCACATAGACATCACAGAAGCATTGCCTGGATGATGAACTGTATGCAAACCATTTATTTTAAGACAACTTTTTGTATTGTAGCAGCACCATCCTTTCCTCTCTGTGTGGCTGGGTTTTCTCCACAATCTGTCTGGAGCTGTCTGTCTGCCTGTCTGTAAAGCAAGCTATATTGTGTTGTTCGGTATTGGCAACATAGTGTACACCACCAGAGATCTCCAGACAAACGTGCACAAAGATTTCATGTAGATAACAGGATTAATAGAATCATAGAATTGTAGAGTTGGAAGAGACCATGAGGGCCATCCAGTCCAACCCTCTGCCACACAGGAAATCATGATCAAAGCATCCCCGACAGATGGCCACCTAGCCTCTGCTCAAAGATCTCCAAGGAAGGAGACCCCACCACGCTCCGGATTGGGGACAAAATGGTTCTTTGTCTGTCCCTGTAAGTCAGAAACACGTGAGGATGAGCAGTTGTCTCCCAACACCACCTTCTGGTATCCGTTTTCACAAAAAACAAAACAAAACAAAACAAAAAAACCAAACAAACCCTACAATCAGTGCAAAGTGCTTTGAAGCCACACCCTGCTTAGCTGATCTAGAAGGATAATATGCTGATTGCAATTATGATTTACATATTATGAATAAGGTTGACTAGGTTAAGATTAACTGGGAGAGCAAAAAGGATCAAGAGGGAAACACTCCACTGCATGTCTTGACACATAAAGCAGAAAGCAGATCTTAGAAAGGGAAATATATTTAATCTACACACAAAACTATTCTTATAATTAATTATAAACATAAATTTACTATGTAATGTTTTACTACCACATTCTTTTAACAACTATATTGGAAAATTAACACAACAGGCCATATTTAACCAAAAGGATGGGAAGCACTGTATGTCAAGTGTAATTAAATGTTATTTATGTTTTAAACAAATTCCAGCTGTATTACTAACGGTAAATAGAAACATTGTTTTCTGCCCTAGAGGTTAAAATTGTTTGCTTGCCTAGGCCATTACTACATACAATGAAGAGGGCTCCTCTTTATTTAGATGAATCACACTTTTTTTGATTAGTTAATTTTATATAACTAGGCCTGAATAAAGGGAAGAGACAATGATGTTCTTTGCTTGAAAACAGTAAGATATTTTTCCAGGCCACAAGTATGTATCAGTATACTGACTTGTTGTCCATGAATTTAATGCTGGCGGCTATGAGCCTGTGGATTTCTTCAGTCACATCCGGCTCTTTCAGGTTTTGTAAGTGCCTAGTCACTGGGTATTATTACTGGAATTTTACTGGACATCACAAGAGTCACAGTACATTGTAAACAGAAATTTTCTCGTTAGTTTAATTATGTATGTGTATTGCCTAAAGTATACTTCCACTAGACACAGACTTTACGAGATCTTAAAAACCTTGTAAGATTTACTAGTTAACCCTTTATCAAAGCAGGTCTACCAACCACTATGCATGATTTTATCTTGATATTTCACAAGAACCTGGAAGCTATGTTTGTTTTAGAAATGCTGGGACATGTGCATCTGATCTGAACTGCTTCTAATTTTCAAATCTAATTGTGTTTTTAAAATTTACTTATTTAAGGCAATTATTTATCACCTCTCAGCCTGCCAAGGCCCTCAAGGTGATGCAAAAACATTTAAAACAATACACAGGCGTTTCCTGCTGCCTTGGTCGGTCTTCCTGTCAAAGCCCCTGGTTGATCTCTGGAATGAGGAAATGACCAGGGCAGCTGACACCCTTGCTCCTAAACTCCGTTTTCACAGAGATAAACCAGACTCCTGGTTCTTCTTCGTAGTCTCTGAATGCACACAATAGGTTAATCCTGCGCCTGCACAGAGCACTTCAGAAACTTTCAGAAACTTCAATTCAAACTTTGGGTGGTAGCTCCGCCCCCTCACCACTGGCCCTTATAAGCCCCCACCTCTCACCAACTGCTCAGTTCCTTTTTTTTTCTGCCGCGTGAGCAGCACTGAAGGAACACTCCTCAAACCTCTTGTATTTTTCTACTGGAATTAGATCTTGGATTGGACTTTGACTACTCTTTTGACTTCATTTCTCCTGACTTTCTTTTGCTACTGACCTCTGGATTTGAATTGGATTGCTTTGACTACTCCCTGGATCTGAGTTCACTCAACTGAATCTTTGACCTCTCACCCGGACCTATTGACCACGGTAGAGTAATTCTATACCTCTTCAACTGCATTTGCAGCCTTCTCACTCCCGTTTGGCTAAGATGTCAGCCACAGGCTTCTTTAAAGCCTGTGCCCAATGGGGGGGGGGGTAAAATGTCTGAGACGGATGGCCATTCTAAGTGCCTCCTGTGTTTGGGGGAGTTCCATGATATTAAGTCCTGTAGGCACTGCAAAGCCTTTACTCCCCAGGCCCGATGCAACAGGGATAAGAGGTTGAAGGCCCTGCTCTATGAGCACACTCTTTCCACGACTTCTTCCCCCCACTAAGGCCTCTGGGTCTGGTACTACCCCGAAACCAGCCAAGGAACCCGAGAAATGCGGTTCCGCAATGGTCCCATCTACTTTGAAAAGGACTACTATGAAAACCTCGATGTCCACTCGGGCCCATGAACAGGGTGCCGTATGGACCCATGTGGGCGATACCACTGTGGTGTCGAAAGGCAAACACAGGCTGGTACTGCTGATGAAGATTTTGGATGTTGATGAGCATGAAGGTGAGGAGGAGCATGAGCTGCCAAAGAAAAAGCCTAAGGCAGCGGACGAGAGCCGATCCCCTCGCAGAGGGCGATCCCGGGAGCATAGGAAAACTCACAGAATTCCCCGTCTTGTGGTTCAACTGTATGGAGGGACAAGGGCCATACCCAAGAGGTTCTGTCAGTCGTTTCTCCTGTAAAGAGAAGACTCTCGATACCGTCGCCCGACTGGTCCTGTGACATTAGAGCAGATTCGGGCTCAGACAGAGGGTCTTTGGCCAACATTCAAGTAGTTTGGGTATTTCCTCCAAAGACAACATTGGTGTTCGGGACTATTGTACACAGCTTGAGCAGTTCTTGGTTTCAGTCCCGGTCCTGCTCTCAGTCCCTTCATCAGTGTCATTCAAGATCCCATTCTCAGTCGCTGTTTATACGTCACTCCCAGACCCGCTCAAGGTCTCTGTCTCTGCACCGTTCATGGTCCTGCTTGGAAGCCAGGTCCCACTCCCAGTCTCACCCTCCTGTGAAGACGGTACCGGACAGGCCACGGACACCTTCTCCAGTTTGTCTGACTCCAAAGTCTCCATGAAGGATTCCTGTGCCTCGTTCCCGGTCCTGCTCAAATACATGGTCCCGTACTCCTCGTGAACGGCCTTGACCTGCACCTAGATCATGATCAGGGTCATACAGCTCTCAACGCTCCGACTATGAGTCTCTGTGGTACAAAGACGATTGGTCTTGGGACAGGTATGAGCGGTACCAGTATGAGTTCCCTCCATTTTGGGGATACCTCCCAGAGAGATACTATTGGGACTTGGACCCGCAGTACCGCTATTATGACTTTCCCCCCAAACATTACAGAAGAAGATACTGTCAAGACTTTCCCACGATGTATCAAGGTGACCTCTGGGATGGACGACAAAACCGTCCAATGGACCAGGGACAGTACCATTCACCGAAAGACACACGGGACCGCTCAATGGGATGAAACCAACCTGACTGTATGGACTCACCAAGGAACCAGGGAAGAGACAGTAGGTCTCACTCATGATCTTCTCTGCGGCATGAACCTTCTCCCCATAGGCAATCCCCAACGCCTAAGGATAAGGATCCTGAGCCTCATAAGCTCCCTACACCTGATACGGCAGCTTGGCCTAGGCCAGCTCGGCCTTGGCCTAGGCCAGCCAAACTCCGTCTCCTCCTTCACATGTGTCAGACAACTCTCAGCCAGAGACTCCATCTCCAAAGACCTCGCCACGCAATAAAGTGGTGCACCTTGACCCACCGTCTCTGATGGATGATGTCAAAGCTTTTGCTGAAGTGGTCCATCACATGGCGGCTTCATTGGATCTAACGGTGACCCAGCCGGACATTCATGTAGATGACCCAGTCTTTCAAGACCTTCAACATCAGGCACCACCACTGCCTTCCATCCCCATTTCACCTTTTCTTACACAGATCGTCAAGGTGGTCTGGATTATCCCATTTTTAGTACCACCCATTTCTCGACGGCTGGACCATCTCTATAGAGTATCTGACGACACGGCCCCATGGTTGACCTCACATTCTAAGCCTAACTCTATTATAGTGGATGTGGACCAAATGCGTACCTCACAAAGGGTATATTCTTCCCCGACAGATCGGGAAGGTAAAAAACTTGATGCGATTGGTCAGAAGTTCTATTCTTCGGCCTGTCTGCTGATGAAGATAACCACATGCAGCACATGTATGGGGGTGTATAAATGACACCTGTGGAACACTATTTCACTGTACTTGGACAAGGTACCTGAACAGGACCTCACGTTGGTGCACACCAAGAGAGATGACGGCATTGCTCTAGTGAATTACCAGCGGCAAATGGTCAAGCATGTGGCAGACTGTGTCGGCAAGGTCCTAGCAAGTGCGGTATCTGTATGTAAGCATGTGTGGTTGCGATCCTCAGGCCTTTCACACATGGCCAGATCAGTGATCGAGGATCTCCCCTTTGATAAGGCTGGTCTCTTCCACACTGGAACAGACACCAAACTTGAACACACACACAAGATGTGGACTACAGCAAAACGCTATGTCATCTCTCCAATGATTCAGGGTTCAAGGTCCACGCCTATTTGGGAGATGATTCCATCCTTCCTTTTGTAGGAGGTACAGTCCCCCCTCACAACGCTTTCAGCACACCTCCTCAACATAGCCTCAACATCAGAGGAGGTTTCCACCCGCATCCAAGAACAAGTCTCACTTCCCGGAAGAATAAGTCTGATACAGTGAAACAGAGGGTTTGACTATCCCCTCTTTCTGTGTCCACCACCGGAGCTTATGCAGACATTCTTGACGCGCCATTGAGCATCATCCTCAAAAGATATTTTATAGAATTCAATCACCTACCTCCTTTGGGGGTCTACAAAGTAACACCACCTTCCACTCCCCTATTCGAGGAAGTTGCAACTCTCCTCAGAAAAGGTACCATACAACCTATTACTTAACATTAACAGGCGGAGGCGTTCTTTTCACGCTACTTTCTAGTCAACAAGAAAGACAGTGGGCTACATTCCATTTTGGACCTACAAGACATCAATCGCTATATTGTCCCCAAGTGGTTCAGAATGTTCACGTTTTCCTCCATCCTTCCATTCATCCAGGTAGGAGACTGATTCACTACTATCGACCTTTGTGACACCTACTTCCACATCACCATTGCACCACTGCACAAGTGCTTCCTTGCATTCGCCATTGGCTCCCGCATGTTCCGCTCCAAGGCCCTTCCCTTTGGTTTGTGTATGGCCCCAAGGGTCTTTACCAAGTGCATAGCAGTGGTGGCGGCGCATCTCACACTGAGCAGAGTGGTGATGTTCCTGTACCTAGACAATTGGCTTATAGTGGCACCATCCAGGGAGAAAGTAGTCAGAAACATCAACTTGATACTCTCGTTGCTCAGCAAACTAGGCTTCATAGTCAACCTGGAGAAATCCCACCTAGAGCCATCACAGCTCGCCAGGTTCACTGGGGCCAACTATACTCTACATCGGGTTAAGTATTTCTTCCGGAAGACAGGTTCTCCGTACTGAAGAACACAGTGCATTGCTGCATCACTCACAGGAGAGTGACAGCACACCTTATCCAGCGTATCCTAGGTTACATGGTCTCCACCATAGCCATTACCCTGACGCCAGACTAAGAATGAGACCCCCGCAAGCTTGGTTCCTCAGAAAGTTCGATCCACTTCTCGACAATCCCTTCAAGATGCTCTCTGTGCTTCAACCAGTACTCAGGGCTCTAGACTGGTGGACTCAGTCAGAAATGGTTCGGTGTGGTCTTTGCCCCACCTCATCCCACCAGGTCAATGACTATGGATGCGTTCTTGATGGGTTGGGGTGCCCGCTTGGACGATCTAGTCATTCGTGGTCTATGATCAACCACAGAGTCTCAGCTATATATCTATGTGCTGGAACTGCTAGCAGTGTTCAAGGTACTGAAGGCCTTTGAGCCATCACTTCAGGGGCAGGTGGTCCAGGTAGTATCCAACAATACCACCATGGTCTTTTATAAAAAAAAAAGCAGGGAAGGACTCCATCACGAATACTCCTAGACCTAACCCTCCAGATGAGGGACTGGTGCATTGCACTGCAAACCTCTCTGACAGTGATTCACCTGGCAGGGAGCCAAAACGGCATTGCAGATGCACTCAGCTGATCTCAAACCAACAATCACAAGTGGTCCCTGGTGCCAGAACCCTGGCCAAACTGTTTGCGGACAGGGGAGATCCGGTCATAGACCTCTTTGCTACCAGGGAGAATACCTAGTGTCACCAGTATTGTTCAAGACGTCATTCATGGGAGATGCATTCCTCTTCGAATGGACTGGAGTTCATTTCTATGCCTTTCCCCCATTCTCATTGCTCTCCAGGGTAGTGACGAAGCTACGACAAGACAGAGCAGACTTTATACTAATAACCCCTTGGTGGCCCAGACAGCCGTGGTTCTCCCCCCTGCTTCTCCTATTGCAGAGGACCTTTCAGCATCTCCCTCTCTGTCAGGACACCCTGTCACTTCATGGCGACCAGATACTCCACCCAGACTTGGGCACAATCAAACCAATGGCATGGTTCATCAGCCATTAGCAGTCTTGTCAACTATGGCTTGGGATATCCTGCAGGCTGCCCAGCAACCGTCTACTCAAAAAAAGCATACCATTACAAGTGGCAAAAGTTCTGCCATTTCCTGTGTGGGAGGAAGATACTGCCCAGCAAGGTTATAGTGTCACTCCTGTTAGACTTCCTCACCACCCTGTCAGTAAAGAGTCTTTTTCTCTCTTCCATATGAACGTATGTAGCTGCGGCATCTTGGCACTTTCAGTGTCTAGGGATGCAGTCCTGCTTCAGGGACCTGCTGGTCCACAACTTCCTCCAAGGGTATAGAAATTTACACACGCTGGTAATGGGCCCAATCACCAACTGGGGCTTAACCTTAGTCCTAAAGGCCCTCTCTGGAGTTTCCTTTGAACCTATGGACAAGTGTGACTTGTGCCTCCTGTCTTTCAAGGCAGCTTTCTTGATGGCCATCACATTGGCAAGGTGAGCAAGCAAGCTCTGTGCCCTTAGGACGGATCCCCCCCTATACTCAGTTCCATCAGGACAAGATCTTCTTCAGACCAAATGTGCTTTTCTCCCTAAGATTGTCTCCTCTTTTCATCTGGATCAAGACATAGTTCTGCTGACCTTCTGCCAGCTTCCAATAGCGAGCTGATCAGATCCCATCACCCTCTTGATGTCTGGCTAGCCCTCGAACTGTATATAGACAGGATGACGTGCTTCTGCCACTCTATTAGGCTCTTTGTATGCTACTCTGGCCCAAGCAAGGGGTTACCAGTGTCATCACAACAGTTCTCCAAGTGGGTGGCTTCCACCATTTCTATTTGATGAGATCTGTCATATCACCAACCTAAATAGCTTTAAAAAAGCTCTTAACACGGATCTCTTCTGGCAGGCCTTTCCTGAGTAGATACCCAGCCATTAAAAAAGAAAAGAAAATTTAGCTTGTCCCAAACTTGCTATGGCCACTGTCCGTTGTTTATTTTTATTTTTTGTATTTTGTTTTAAAGTATGTTTAAAGTATGATTTATATTTTAATTGTTGTAAGCTGCCCCGATTGCGTTCGTAGAGGGGCAGGATATAAATAAATTTATTATTATTATTATTATTATTATTTCTTATCAAGTGATGGGAGAACCAGTTCCTAGCACAATATGTAGCCACTCTACCAGAGCAGCAGCTTACAGGGAAGCCATGTGGGCCATGCTGCTCACATCTGTGAAGAACTATAAACTAGACTCTGCCGGGAAGGATGGCTCAGCCTTGGGAAGGGATGTACTATCGTCCTTGGTCACCTTTAGCTGACAGATTTTAGTTTATTTTTTGCTAATCAATTCAATATATTGTTTCTTTATGAACCTTATATTGTTTTTATTGGTGTGAATACACCCCCTCCTCCTGGTGTCTATGAGCTTACTAGTGTACCCACTGTGTGTATTCGCAGAGACCACGAAGAAGAAGAATGGGTTACTTACCTGTACCTATAGTTACAGGTAAGTAACCTGTTCTTCTTTAATGAGCTGGCAGCAATGAAATGAATAAGAATGAGACTAGAGCAACAGTGGTGGCAAACTTAGAGTGAGTCCAATAAAAAACAGGATAAAATCTACCTGAAGGCCTACCGTGGGGTAATAAAGCAGCAAAAAAAGGTTTTTTTTTTGGTTTAGTTTTTGAATAACACAATTGTGTCAGCACAGAACCAACGACCAGAGCTATTTTGAGTGGTCAGGGATCTATTACAATCTGGCCCAAAGGGGAACACAGACCACCCAACAGCCCACTACACAGAATTTTGCCCACCATTTTGCAGATATGTAATCCTTCTGGCCATAGGTTAAAATATTCTTTTGCTGCCAGGTTTTTACAAACTGACAAGAACTGGGCTTTTAACACTGTGCAGTGTGGTTTTAAGGTTGTCTTTATACTGTTTTTAATGCATTTTAATATTTTAAATGTTTAATTTTTTAAACGTATAAATTGTTTAATTCTTTTAAAAATTTTATACTTACACTGTAATTTTTTTTACTTTTGTATTGTTTTTAACTTGTATTGTTTTAAAAATGTTGTTAGCCACCTTGAATCCCATTGACATGAGAAAGGTAGGAAGGATATAAATGAATAAAATAATAATAATAACAATAATAAAAAGACAAACTGAAAATATTCCTTAAAAATAATTTAAAATCAAACAATTAAGACAGCCAGAGTAGTTTTTAGGAACAACATTGTTGTTGACTGCTGGAAGTTCAAAAAGAGATAGAGCCTGTCTAACATTCCTTGGCAGCGTTCTGCAGTCAGGGTGCTGTTACAGAGAAAACCTTGTCATGTGTACACACCAACTTAGCCTGGTGGGTGTTGAGACATGCAATGGGGCCTCTGCTAAGGGTCTCATATTTTCTGCAGGCTCATATGGAAGAGGCAGTCCTTCAGATATACTGGCCCCAAGCTGTTTAGGGTTTGTAAATCATAGTGATCACAGGGCATACAGCTACCTCCTCCCCAAAATGTTTAAAAAGTATAGATCTAGACATTTGGCTACCAGAATGGAAATTATTAGAAAAGTGGAAACTGGTGACCCATATGAAAGAAGGCTAAATGGTCCCTAGAAATTTCAAATGTTTTTGTTTATTCGTGCAAGGCTTACTTGCCCTGGCTGTTTCATTTCATATACGCATAGCTTTAATTCTGAATAAAAAGTTTGCTGACATATGTTCAAGTTGCTCTTCTTTTTTGTGGCATAGGAATCTATCCATATTCTTTCCCTGTTATTTCTGTGTTTGGTACCAAAGCTTCTATTAAAGAAGTAATGCTTAAGAACACATCTACTTCATTAACTGAGGCATACCTGTATTTTTAATGTTAAAACCGTGAGGGTTCTCTGTGACTCATATAAAAGGTAGAATTACCAGTTCATCCTTTTTTTGTCAGAAAAATACCAGTGTAAAGATGGGAGGGCCTAGGGTGCAAAAATAGCAGAGGCCACACTGTACCCACCCCTGCTTTAAATAATTGCAGTGTGAGGTTATGGAAATAGACATCATTCAACTTCCAGAAAACCACAACTTACCCTGTAAAAGGCAGTTGTTAGTGGCAGTAGTGCTGCAGCAATGTTGTATTCTTCCGACGTTGAACAATCCTTCAAGTTGAAAAAAGAGGGAGATGGCATGTTACAAGATTTTACTCATGTTTTTGTATGTATTTTAATCTATATTTGTTTTAACTTTTGTAAGCCACCTTGAGTCCCGCGTTGGGAAAAAGGCAGGATATAAATGAATAAATTGACAACAATATCATAATCATCAGTTTGCATTTTCAACTTAAATTATTAGGAGTCCCTGCATCTAGAAGTGAATGCAGCCCTAATATTACTCAAAACCAATTTAAAAACCCTGAGATAATGCAGTATCTCATCTCAGTAGTCTAGCAGTTCTCAGCAGTTAGGCAATGCTCTATCATATAGTAATCCCTTTTAGGTTCCAGTTATAGTTAAAACAGATTATTTGATATGTCCAGCCACACTTCAGTTAGAGAAAGCAAAATATATCTTTAGAATATTTTAATATTACAGTCAGCTCTCCACATTTGCAGCTTTAGCTTTTGCAGATTATTCATGGGTTATTTGCTACTGCCTCCATTGCTGCCCTGTGGCATTTTTAACAGGGATTGCAAACCTCATGAGACTGAGAGGGACTGTGAAATTGCAGGCTTGTATTCCCTATTAAAAGTGGTGTAGGGTAGCAGTGGAGGCACTGGCAAGCCTTGCCAGCGGCCCACTTCTGCCTTGCGAAGGAACCCTGCTGCCTCAAAGGCATCCAAAGTGGGTTGAATCAATGGATTGTACTTTTTGTGTGTTAAATATGGTTTTAGGGCCTAGAAATATCTCAGAAACGAATGTACAGTTGGTTCTCCATATCCATGGATTCAAATATCCATGGCTTGAAAATATTTTTAAAAATTAATCTAAAAAGCAAACCTTGATTTTGCCATTTTATATAAGGGACACCATTTTACTGTGCCACTGTATACACAGCTGCGCTGGGCAGGGCATGTTTCTAGGATGGAGGACCATCGCCTCCCCAAAATAGTATTCTACGGTGAAGTCGCCACAGGTCAGCATAAGAGGGGCACTCCAAGAAAGCGATACAAGGACTCCTTGAAACAACACCTCAGGCTCGGCCAAATTGATCACCAACAATGGTCCACCCTGGCCTCACATCGGGAGGCATGGAGAAACACTATCCACAATGCTGCAGCCTTATTTGAGAACTCACGCCTAACAAGTCTTAAAGAGAAACGACAACGCAGAAAAAATCACAACCCGGAAACATCACTCAAGGAAACCTTCTGCTATGCTTTCTGCGACCAGACTTGTCTATCTCGGATTGGCCTTTTTAGTCATCAGCGCGCTTGCAGAAAGCGCAGGATGAGTCCTTCCTGAATCGTCGTTTGTGAAGAGAAGCCAGAGAGAGAGAGAGAGAGAGAGAGAGGGTATATCACGGAACTTGAGCTTCTATGGATTTTGGTATCCGTGGGGAGACCTGGAACTAAACCCCAGCGGATACCAAGGGCCCACTGTATGCCCTTACCCATTGTCCTTTAAACTGTAAGGGGGCTTGAATGCTAGCATTTAACAAAATAAACATTTTTAAAGGATCTTGGGGGTGGGTGGACGGTGAGTTGGATTCTTTGGGGCTCACTTTCTGAGCCTTACTTCTCTCTTAGACATCATTTATACCAGGTGAAGGTAATGGTGGCCCTTCAAATGGATTTGGACTATGCCTCCCATAATGCCTCACCTTTTGCCTAAGCTAGTTGGGGCTGATAGGAGTTGTTACAGTTGTCCATCCCTGATTTGTACAGTGAGTGTATTCTATGACATTGTCTGAAGTATTATGGGAGGGAGAGGCTGAGCTGCAGAAGGAATATGTCATTAAGTCAGTACCTAGTCGCTCACTTTCCTTTAGTCTATTTTATGTCTTCATATTGCCTTCTACTGCCAATAAACAGAATTCTTGGGGGTTACAGTTGCCAGAAGCCTATTATATACCTATTTTCATTACAGCTGTGTGTACAACAAAATTCTTCAGGAAAAGTCTCCACCTTACATAGAATTAACTGAAAGCAGTATATATTGCTGTCACACCTCATAGACAATGTGTTTAGCAGACCTGAGGCCAGGTTGTTATACTAAACCAACCCTTTGCAAGTTTGTACAATGCTACAAACATATTTTTCTGTACGTTACCACAACTACTGCATGTTTTATAAATGTTTAGACATTTTTTTCTAGTTGTAATTTTTCAACCACCTCAAACTGAGTGTATGTATATCTACACCTCACCTGGGTTAGACAAAAACTTTTCCTTATCTATGCTTAGCTATATGTATGTATCACGTACCTATGTCCTTTCAGCAACTCTTAACAACCACCAGTAAGAGCTGTACTTATTACCCCATCACCATGTTAGCACATTTGTGTTTCAACCCACCCCTTAAGGCTGCACTCCAGGTATCTGAAGAAGTGAGATGTATTTCTTATGCTGAAATACATTGATTAGCCATAGGGGTCTAACAATGATTCCTTTTTTCCTCTCTCCTTTTGCCTTTACACCCAAACAAACTGATATAGCGACCTCTTTGAAAATTATGTATAACTTATACTGTATATAACTCCCCCCCCCCCCGCCCAGCATGCAAGAGCCAGCCCTATCTCTTCCATATTTTCACTCTAGGCTGATCAGATAGAACAGAGGAGTGAGTTGCAGGAATCAGGATTATAAGAAAAAGTGAGCCCTCCTGGGTTAACACGCTGCCAGAGCAAACCCTAAGAGGTCTGTTGTCACAGGAAGTCCTATACAGCCCTAATTCCCATGTGACATAAATATACAGTACATATGTCAGGGGGACATAAACTCTGGGGTCACATATTGTCCTCAGTCACTCTCTTTGTGGCTCCTTAACATCAAGGCACTTTCCCATGTGGGTAGGTGGCAGGAACAGCTGTTTTCTGGCTCTTTCCATCTAAGACTGTTTGACACGAAAGGCCCGCTCAATCCCCAGCACTCTTGCTGCAGAATTTGCTGTTTCCTTGCTGTAATTTGTGTAGATTTCTAGGTGACAGAAAAATAGCAGCTTCCATCTCCTCCCTCAAGATACCTAGCTATTAGTGATCAGGGAGGGAAAATTTAATTCTCTCTATCTCCATGCGCAAAAATGTGTGAATGTTAGAGGGAATGGGAAAGGTGTAGCCCTTGGCTTGCCAACTAACACCAGATGCTACCACTGATTTAGGGCTAATAACAAAAATCATTCTAGTTTCAAAATAAGGATTTCTGGAAGGCTAAATTTAAAATACACTAGTTGGACCCGGCGGACCATATGCCATTAAAAAACTCCCCCCAAAATGCCCAGGAGACCTCATGACAACCCTTTGAGGTAGGCTGGAGGGTTTAACTTGCCCACCCGCTGCTTGTTCTGCCCCCTGCTACCCCCCACGGCTCGTTCTGCCCCTCCCCCCACTCATTCTGCCCCTCCCACCCGACCCCCTGCACTCCAGAACACACACGCACACACCACATCCACCCCCATGTTACTCACTCTCCAGCTGCCATGTTTGAGATTTATATGGTCCCACCCCCAGTGTGCTGATTGGCTGCCCAACAGACCTGTGATTGGTTGGTCAGTTCCCTAAGCAGCCAATCAGCACACTGGAAATGGCAACATACCCAAGAGAATTATATATATAGACTAGCTTGACCCAGCGTACCATATGCCATTAAAAATCTCTGCCCCCTGCTACCACCTTCCGCTTGTTCTGCCCCCATGCCACCCCCTCTGCTTGTTCTGCACCCCTGCAACTCCCGTTTGTTCTTCCCCCTGCCATCCCCCTCTATTTGTTCTTCCCCCTGCCACCCCCCTGCTTGTTCTTCCCCCCTGCCACCCCCCTCTGTTTGTTCTTTCTCCCTGCCACCCACCCTCTGTTTGTTCTGTCCCCTGCCACCCCCCTCTGTTTCTTCTGCCCCCTGCCACCCCTCTCCGCTCGTTCTGCCCCTTGGCCCCACCCCCCTGCACTCCAGCACACACCACATCCACCCCCATGGTACTCCCTCTCCCTCTGCGGTGGCCATGTTTGGAATTACATGGTCCCGCCCCCAGTGTGCTGACTGGCTGCCCAACAGACCCATGATTGGTTGGTCAGTTCCCTAAGCAGCCAATCAGCACACTGGAAACGGCAACATACCCAAGAGAATTTTATATATAGATAGATAGATATTTGGATTGTAACCATTTTATTTCAATCTCTGTAAACATTTTGAAATGTTAACTGAACAGCCAAGAATGCTAGTTAGGTTGATCTAAAGTGAGCATAAATCAAGCGACTGGAAACCAATTTTGCATCAACCTGTAATTATAATTATAATTAAAAGAAACATATGGTTTTGTATGCATTTTAGGATTTTAAAAATGCATGCTGCATATTTATTGTTAATGAAAGAAATCTTAATTTTCACATTTTCTTGGTAGTGATTAGTCTACTTTGAAAGTGAGTGGTGGGACTTGAAAGAACTAAAAGGCCTCAAAGAAAATGAGAACATAGCAAATAAAAGATTGTTGTGACAGCCATATATCAAACCTCTGAAGTAAGACACTGCAAGCTCCGCTCTGACTATTCTGCAGAGGTAGAACCACCAACACGTGTGTTTTTAATAGCTGTGGTTGCGCAACACCATGGAAACCCTGGCTTATTGGCAGACAAACAGTGGGCTACTGAAGGCTGCCAGACTGCTCCTGCCTGTAGCTTTTATCATCTGTATGTGGGTGTTTTCCTCTCTCTGGTTTGTTTATCTCCCAGCAAATTAAAGAAAAAAATCTAAAAGAAACTCTGGGTTCTTCCTCTCATCTGATGAGAGAAAAACCAGACAATGGAACATGCAGTGTTAAGGTAACGAAACAAGCAAACCATGGAGCTTCAGTTTTTTTGCTGCTGGGCAGTGTGTACCAGTTGACAATGCTGCTCAGATCTGCTTGGGGTCCAAGGTTTGCATGGACCCTTGGCTGATCATGCGGTCTAAACCATCTCTATAACTGACTATGAAGCAGTCAGCAGCTTTAACATAAAATGAATATAAACATTTAACTAACATTTATTAGATCTTCCCTCTCTGCTATCTACATAAGATCAAAGAAAATCCCAACCAAACAACCAAAACTAGGGACTGGCCTGTTTCCCAAGGGGGGAATTTGAACTGAGCAAACAATAGCCTTGAATAATATGGACTAAGTAACGTCTTGCAGTTCATGTCTACCACAGTTGAATCTTTTGAGGAAGACAAAGCCTGGCATGTGTACAGATGTAAAATTTGAAGTCTCTAATAGACTGGTAAGCCTGGACACATTATTTATTTGGACACCATTTTAATAAAGTAGGGGAAGGGAGACTGGATTTATGATGGTGGCTAAGAATAAGAGAGTATGAGAAAAGAAAGAATTAAGTACAAAGATATATTTTGAACTAAACTCTTATCAGTGAGCCACATGAGTTTAAGTCTTAGATTGTAGGAAGTAAAATTAATCAAGGTGTAGAGCAGTGGTTCCCAAGCTTTGCTTTAGGATATTGTTGAACTATATCTCCCATAATCCCCAGAGAGTATGCCCAATGATCAGGGAAGATAAAAGTACCAGATCTGAGAACCCAACCTTGGGAACCACTGAGAGAGAAGATTGCAAAAGAGGAAAAGATTATTACACTTAGCCTTTCATATCAACTGATTCTTTATGCATGGATTCAACCAGCCACGGAATGAAAATGTTTCCTCCTGCTGCAAAAAAGTAATTCCAAAAAGCAAACCTTGCTGTTTGCCATTTTATATAAGGGACACCATTTTTCCATGCCGTTGTACATAATGGCATTTGACCATCCACGGGCGGGGGGGGGGGGTCCTGGAACCAAACGCCAGCTGATACTAAGGGCCCACTGTACCAACAGAAAGTGTCAGGCGTCTTCAAAGAATACAGGATAAGAAAGTGTTCCATCAACCACCCAGATCTCTTCCTGCTGACTGTTGGAAGGGAAAGGTATGGGGGAACCATAATCTTTTTCTATGTCTCAGGGCTTGTCTATACTGGCCAAATACCCTGGCTTGCCCCTGTTCCAGAGCCCTGCAGTCCAAATGATGCAGGGCATTTACCCCAATCTGCCCAAGCAGTCCAAACAGCCCCTGAGGTAGATATGGGGGTGAGCCAGGATAGGGCCCTTTTACCACATTTAAAGAAAATGCCCAGTTTAATCTGGTACCGCCAGGTTGGGCCCTACTTGTCCGTGGGAGCCCATCTCAGAGCTTCGTTCCTCACTGCCACTGCTCGCTCCCTGGCTCTCCTAGAAGCCAGGAGGGGGTCCTGCAGCATGTGATCAAGGCTGGTCACATGTAGGATTCCTTGGTCACATGTTGCGGAACCTCTGCCTGGCTAATTCGTATCTGCGCACACAGAGGCTTTTTATTGCAATATGTCTTTTATTGTTTTTATTTTTTAAACTTTTTTTGTTTTTAGATATAATTTTAAATTCTTACATTTTTAACTGTTTTAACTTTTAATTGTCATATTTTTAATTATATTGTATGTGTCGTGAGCTGCCTTGGGTCCCATTCTGGGAGAAAACAGTGGCTGCAGCTTCAGCGATGAGCTGGCATCCTGTGTGGACTCTGGCCCACTTTTTACAGGGAATGTGGGGTGGGGGGAAACAGACCACCTCTGCAGCTAGGATACACTGGTGAGGAACTGGTGTATCCTGTCTGGTGGTGTTGATGAGCCCTAAGTCTTCTTCTCAGAAGCCTGTATGAGGTGCACAGGCTCCTGTTGCACCTCAACCATCAGCTAGCCAATCAGAATATGGTTGGTTGATTGGGCTCTTCTCCACAGGTGAATATTGTCAAAAAGAGAGGGCTTCCCTTTAGTCCACCTGCATAAGGAGGGGCGAGGCTGCTGGCCAGTTATTTGGAAACAGCTTCCCCATTGTCTTCCCTTTTATTTGACTGTGTGAATATGGGTCGTTTCATCTTAGGCATTGTTAAGATTTTGTTTTGTGTCACAGCTTTGGCAGTGGCAGTTTGGTCACTCAGCAGAAAAGACTCCTTACTTTGTGTGAATACAAGACGAAAAAGATTCCTCATTCTGGGTGATTACAATTTGGCATATGGAGTATCTTTGAGGCTGATGAAAGATTGAATGGTACCGAAACGTGCTCCAGAATCTTGAGGTAGCTCATTCCACCATATACCTGTTAGGATACTTCAAACGGCATATGTCATTTGGAATTTCTCCCCAGCTTCTGCATGTCAAAGATCCATTGTTAAAAAGAATTTTGGATTGTGACTTAGCTTCAGAAAACTTTGTATTCTGTAATTTCACAGTACTGGGACTTTGGAAACTCAGTATTTCAGAAAAAGTTTTGTATCACAGCTTTGGCAGTGGTTTGGTCACTCAGTTGGATCCATGGGGGAGAAGAGAGATGAGGCCTGTTTATAGGTCACCCCCCCTCCGTATCCACAGGTGGATATGTTCCTGGACTTACCGTGTTTAAGTAAAACTGAATAATAGCAAACTCTACTTTAAAAAGGACTTCCTGTACAAACAGACCATAGAGTTGCATTGGGGGACCTTGTGATTCCTACAGAGTGCAACTGAAACCACGGATAACGGGGGTGACCTGTTTCTGTGGCTTCAGGGATTCTCTTATGCCAGAGCTATAGAAAGTGTGGCCCATGCCATCTGAGAATGAGGTCAGGGGCACCCCCTGGCTGGGTATCCCTTTCAAAGCCTTGTACCCCCAAGATCACTGAAGGCAGGGGTGGATAACACTAGATGAGGTTAGGGCCAACTTTCCCCATGTACTTCTTCCTGTCAATCTGTATACTGGGCCTTCCTGGGACCCTGTTTTGCAGAATCTGAAGCCTCCAGACAACCCTAAATTAAACAATTAAGGCCTCCCAAAAGATGTAAATGTAGTGAGGGGTATTTTTTGTGGCAGTTTTGTTAGAAGGTTAATAAAACTGCTACAAAAAATACCTCTCACTACCTTCCGCAACCCCAACCTCCCCTCTCCACAAAGGAAGAAAATTGGCTGTATTTGGACTAATTCCCAGAACCAGAACACTGCAATCTGGGGTGGGAGTGAGATCATAGAAAGGGCAACAACTATTCCCTCCCCCTTCCGCAGTTTTCCACTCCTCTCTTAAGTGACCTTGGAAGTTGAGATGTTGAAAGGGATGCCCAGCTTGAGGGCTGCTCATTGACACACTCCCTGATCGCATAGGGAAACACAAACTGGCTGGAGCCCATGTGGATCCCATTTATTGCCAAAGCCAGCTGATGGATCCATGCTCTACGTGGAGCTAAGGCTCTCAGAGCTGTATCCAATAAAGCTGTGGCCAGTTCTACTCCAACAAAGTTGTCTGTGCTGATTTTGCCCAGTTTTGCCTTGTATCCTCACCTTATCACAGCTAGTCTGGCAACAGAATAGCAGGAAGGAAGAGATATACAGCAAATCTTAAAGTGACAAAAGCAGGAGCCTTGGGGTAATAAATAGGGGACTAAAAATCCAGCTTTTCCCCGATTCTGAGGGTGATAACTTGGGTTAAAACTAATGTATTTTGATCCCAAGCTTTAAACACACACACACACACACACACACACACACACACACTTTTCTTTACTGTTTTTCATGTGTTCTGTCACCTGGGTTAGAATCATGATTACTGAGTAAGAGGGTATGTCAAGGGGTAACCTTTGGGATCACCTGACTTAGAGTCTACTTCCTTTCTTTTTTCTTCCCATGGCAGTGAGGTTGGTCCAGATTTTTCTTTCCTTCTATCCATCTGCCTGGGAATGATCTCCTGTTTGCATAATCCCCTGCCTGTTTTCATACAGGTGTGTGGCTGTGTGTATATTCCCACCGAAATTGCCACAAAAATGGCTCCCGCTACCTCACCCTGCCCCCTGCAAACCACTTGATTTAGAAATTTGGAAAATAATGACAAATTGGATCCATTCCTTTTAACAGGAGGAAGGGTGTAGCCTGGATGAAGTATAAAATTGAAAGCCTCCTGCCCAGAAAGATCAGCAGCAGCTGTAGAGCAAGCTACTAATATTTAGTCATTTGGAGGCTCAGGAAATGTTTATCAAGGGGCACAAGCAGACTGAAGAAATGCTGCACTAAAGCGAAATTTATAAATAGGCAATACCATTCGGTCTACATGGCAGGAGCATATATGGTTGCTGATAGTTACTGATGTTAGAAGTTGTCTATGATGCTTGTTTTATTGATTTTATTTTTTACTGGTCAATGGCTGAAATAAACTGTCTGTCTGACAAGGTTCTCTAGTTTGTGTCTTGAAGACCACTCAGGAAAACATTGATTTCAGGTTTGTTGGTTTGTTGGAAGCACAATGACTAAGTTCAGAGGCAATGTGAAACCACTGCTCACTGCTGGGTGAGTCCAGGACTGATATGATCCCAGACCCCTAGCACTCTTCCTCTCCTGGCACTGCATTGAGACTGGAAGGACTGACGTTTGCTTTTTAAAACTGTTGCCACTGCATCCAATAAGGACAAAGTGTGGTTAATTTAAACTATGGTTTATTAAAAGAAGCCATGATCAAACCATGGCAAAAGAAGGTACTATATAAATATGAGGTGTAGAAAAAATCTGTAAACAACCCAAAACATTAGCAAAGTTGTTTTCCTATTGAAAATTCAGTACAGTATGAATGTATCCAGAGGAGATACGTTCCCGGACTTACTGTGGATACCGGAAACCACACACAATAGTGAACCCTATTAAAATGAATGGCTTCTGGCTCAAGCATACTATGGAGTTACGCTGGAGAACCTAGAAGATGCCTAGAAATACCACTTCTCTAGACATCTTCTAGATCCTCCAGCGCTACTCTATGGACAGCTTCAGAATGCCTAGAGAGACCATCATTTT
Source organism: Gambelia wislizenii (assembly GCA_030847615.1). Lineage (NCBI taxonomy): Eukaryota > Metazoa > Chordata > Lepidosauria > Squamata > Crotaphytidae > Gambelia > Gambelia wislizenii. The sequence goes on from JAUMIR010000001.1 coordinate 367,107,034, forward strand.
TTAGATGTGGGTAAGTGAATCCATGGATATGGATCCTGCAGATACGGGGGGGTCATACTGTACAGTCTCCATCTTACGCATCTGTGTCTAGATTGTTCAGGTGAATATTTCAGGTATAAGAAAAGTGATGATCATTATAAAACATGGTGTCATAATAGAAAAGTCACTATACATTTAGCAGAGCATCAAAGATTTTTTAAAAATACAAAATCTCCTGATACTGTACACTGAATTTCCTAGAAAATATCAACAAGCATAACAGTGCAATACTTTTGCTTGCATGGAAGTCCCTCTGAAATAACAACATTGTTTTCAAATACAAGGAACAGTCTAATCACGGCTTAATTTTTAAGATGTTATATTTAGTTTATAGTAAATAAAAGAAAAGAGTAAATGAATGGATTGAAAGGAAACAACAAAAATATAGAGATTATTACATAATAATCAAGAGAAGCCAATTTTCTACCCCACCCCCATTTTTTTAAAGGAAAATATGCTCCAGATGAGAAGATATAGTAAAATATTATATCTCTAATGCATTTTGGTGTGCCACATTCAAAGGTACCAGGAAGGAAAGCAAAATGAACTATGTGTGTTACTAAATATATTCATTACATTACTATATGTAAAGTTATCTATAATTTCAACAATGAAAAAGCACAATAGTTAAAACTAGTTCTGAATACTACAGGGTAGTAAAATTTAGAACACCGTAAAGCTGCAGAGTCTGGTGAAATGCGTATATTTTAAGATATTGACTACTGCTATAGTACAGTATGCTCTTTCATGCGGATACACATAAGTCAGCCCGAGTTCAATGGCATTTACTTCCAAGTAAGTGTGCACAGGATTGCAGCCTTGTTGCCTCTCCTACTTCTCCAGAAGAAGGTAATGTGATAAAATACCTTGGGCATATATTTCCACCAAATTATTTTGAGCATCATTTTAAGGTTCTCCCTCTCTCTTTTGCTTTTTGTAAAAACACACACACACACAAAAACACCACAAAGGTTTTCACAGGTACATTATTATATGCTCAACTATATTATCCTGAATAAGAAGAACCATCTTTAATTAGGTTGTAACCAGGAGCAGCAGCACCCTCAGGACATTGTACCTCAGCACTGCATATAAGGTACATATATAAGGAAAACAGTCTTTCTTTTTAAGATTTCTGCAATCACAACAGCTGTGCCAGTAAAACTATCTCTGTGCCTATTATGTAATTCTGGTTTATAAAGTACTGGCATACTTCAATTAACAAAGCCTCTGACAAAGAAGATCTTTTTTGCAAAGTCTTTTTATGCCTGACCATCCCCCATTTTCCTCTTTATCCCTTGTCTAGCTGGAAGATTTTCAGCAGCATTGGCATTTGGAGAATGGTGACAGAGGGCTGGAGAAACACAGACTGTTGGTGCTGGGTTGCAGTAGTGTGCCTATAGTAGCAATAGCAATAGCATTGATATTTATATACCGCTTATCAGTGCCAAAGCACTCCCTAAGCGGTTTACAGTGTTTTCTAGCTAATTGCCCCCAACAAGCTGGGTACTCATTTTACTAGCCTACGGAAGGATGGAAGGCTGAGTCAACCTTGGAGCCCTATGGGATCGAACTCATAATGTTGTGGCTTGCAGTACTGGCATTTAACCACTGCACCACCTCACTATTGTAAACAATGCAATAAAGCTTGAGCTGGGAAAGAATGGGATTTTAATCTAGCTGATACTAATGTAGGCATGGGTGCCTGCCTACAACAGGCAAATAAACAGCAGCTGCCTCCAGAATTCTTTATTGAGCATGCGTGAACAGAAAAACAGAGAGAAAAGATAAGCCTCCCTCACTTGCTATACCCAACAAATTCAGAAGTTTAGCCGCCAAAATGGAAATCATAAGAAAGGTGGAGGTTAATGAATGTATTTTGGAAGAAGGCTTCAAAAAGTCTCTAGAAGTTGTTCAAATTGTTTTGTATACTTATGCAAGGCTTACCTGACCTGGTTGTTTCATTTCATATGTGTATAGTATTAGTTTTGAATAAAAAGTTTGCTGAAACTTCTTGAGCTGCTCTTTTTAGGGATGATGGTGGTATAGGACCCCATCCCAATTCTTTCCATGTCATTTCTGTCATTGGTGCCAAATTTTCTGTTAAAAAAGTAATGCCCAGGAACATATCTATTTTATTAACTGAGATAGATACACCTGTACATATGAAGTCCGCTTTCTTTTTTTGACTTGAAAAATTTTAAATTTAAATATTCTCATGATGGATTCTACCATTTTAATTGTTCTTTGGGTAGATTTTTGGATTTCAGTGCTTTAAACTGTGTGTTTGCAACTGACCACCTCTCTTTCCTTGCATTCCCCACAACCCAGAACACTAGACATTCCCTCATTTACATAATGGCTGTGCAATGTGAGGAATTTTCTCCATTAAATGTGTAGTCGAAGGCTTTCACGGCCAGCATCCATAGGTTTTCTGTGTGTTTTTTTCCGGGCTGTGAAGCTGTGTTCTGGAAGAGTTTATTCCTGATGTTTCGCCTGCATCTGTGGCTGGCATCTTTAAGAAATGTAAGTAATAAACTCTTCCAGAACATGGCCTCACAGCCTGGAAACCCCTCCACAGAAAACCTATTTCTCCTTTAATGTTTCCTGCCAAAAATGCTCCCCAGCTCAGGAGTAACTGAGTAGAAATAAGGCATAGGAGAAAAGCAAGTAACCCTTCTCCCCTCAGTCTCAATTTAGGTTGTTGGCCATCCTAGTCTTGCTTTAAATAAAAAAATATGGTGGCTTGCCATAAATATCCCATTCAAAACTTGACTAACGTCACATCTAGTTTGACCTTAAGTCGGGTGACAGTTGCATCAATTGCGTTTGAAATCTGTTTTCAGTTGTTAGAAGGAATTGTTCTGTTTGTATTTGCAACTGTGATAATTATCCTTGGAAAAGATGGTTACTGTCAACAGTGAGGAAAACACAGCAATGAAGATCATAAAAAACATAATATTTACAGGAGAATGTTTGGTCTGACATTCATTCTGAGACTGTGAGTAGTGAGTAAACTCATCATGTTTTTGTTATTTTCATTTGTGATATTAAGGACACATGTGTACACATACCTATTTTCCAACATTTAAAATGGCTATACAAAGCTTTAGATGCTAAATTACAGTATCATAGTTCCAGGATCCTAGAAACCCCTGTTTTCATGCCTACTACGTTATTTCAGGAATTTATATATCTCAGTTTCTGGATGACCTTGTTGGGACAACCTGGTCCCAACAGCTGCCACCCCTTTATATCACACCGCTCTCCATTCAATATGACTAAGGGTAGCCTCTTGAATTTACCATCCATTGACTATGTTAGCACTGCATGAATGCAGCACAGTAGTTTCAAAACTGCATCTTTGCTATATTTCCCCATTAATTTAACTCCACAATTAAATAATACCATAATTTAAATTTCTTGATGGAATATGACAATTTGGGCTGGGTTTTACTAACTGTGGAGAGGATTTATGCTTTATTGTTTTTAACTAATTAGTATACATATGTAGACTACAGAGTGCATTATCCCTATAACACAAAGTGTATTATTGTCTGCACTGAGAACTTAGGATGCAGTTAGCTAAATGCCCAATAAAACAAACAAAATGGCCTAAATTTAATTGCTGGTACCAGCAACCAACTAGAGTTAATTAATCAATCAATCAATCAAATGAATTAACATAAGTGGCCTAAATACCCTAAAGGCAACAGATCCCATCTGATCTTAGAAGCTTTGCAGGGTCAGCCCTGGTTAGTACTTGGATGGGAGGCTACCAATGAATACCAAGTGCTGTATTTCAGAGGAAGGAACTGCAAAATCACCTCTTGAGTGTCCCTTGCCTAAGAAAACCCAATGAAATTCATCTGTTTGCCGTAAGTTGATTGACGACTTGAAGGTGCATGCACAAACTCACATATACGTGTTAACTTATCAGTCAACAACTGATGTAATGGTTCTGTTTGGTCCAAGAATTAGAATTAGGCCCGTCAAACAGATCTGTTTATAGTCTGTACATACTTCATCTCTGTATACTTGCACATGGTTCCTGAAATTTTAATCTGTCTTTCAATATACTTTAAATTCAATTACTAGAGGCCAATCAGCCACTCTAGCCCACATGTATGCTTCAACTCTTACTTTTTTGTAAAATCAATCATTTATGTCTTTCCTTGTCAATTGTGCAGTTATTCTCCCCAGCCACCAAAAAGTGGGATCTTTTAGTAAAAGGGATATGAAGGGACATAGTGAACTACAACTCTACAGCTTCCACAACTTCATAAATTCATCAAAACTCCTTACCTCACTAACTGGGGCAAGATCACAACAAATTTAATTCATATCTATGGTTAACTATTATCAAGCCTCAAATCAAGAACAGTAATAGCAATGTGTGAATTGTGTATGGCTAATCTATAGCTAATCCTATTTTTGATGATATTTTCCCCCTCTAGAAATGGTTCACTGTGAAGCAGATGCTAATCCATTTGAATGCCTTCAGGATGGGGCTGAGAAAAATGAGTCCTGAATGCATTTTTCATTAGTCAGACTTGGAAACAGTTACTACTACTAGAACGAAAAACAAATTTTACCTAGATTTACCTTCAATAGCATTACAGGTTTTAGCAATGGAAAACATCTGTCCTGGGCAGCTCTGTATACTTTCAGACCTAGCAGCAGTCAAAATCAGTGATGACATTTCAACACACATTCATTACCCACATTCACAGGGTAAGATTTGTTGCTCTTCCCTTCCTCTCTCACAGTAGGAAAAATGCACCACAATGCCAAAGCCTTTTCCATCATTACACATCAGCATTATTACTATACAGTATTATGGCACAAAACTAATGAACCAAAACAGCATTGTTTTTAGCCCTCCCCGCAGACACTGATAAATACAAGAATGACATCCCCCTATGCTTCAGCACATCTGAGTTTCTTTAGCAAGAATGCCATGCATGTTTCTGAAAAGTGTCATGAGGCCCATAGCAATAAAGTTCAACATACTTGGGCTGTAATCTTTTCTCAAGGAAATGGTTGGGATGCCAAGATGTCTTTTGACTTTTATTTCACAGCAGGATTTAATTCGCTTCAACTCTGTCCAAACCTTAAACTACACCATCTGCAATATACTAACCCACACTAGAATCTGTACAAGTATTCTATAAATATTTTTAAAATTAAACAGTGTAATGCTTTACAACACATGACCTATTAGGAAGATCAGTAGATGTCAAACATTGGGAATTTAAAGGAAAACTCATTTTCAACTGATCTGTACTAGACATCTAAGTTTTGTGGCTCAGAAAACACTTCTGCAATTATTGCAAATATTGTGTAGTTCTTTTAAAAACAAGCCTATGGAATGCAAGTTAATGAAATTAAGTACTGGCGGAAATATCTGTAAAATATCTGCAACATACCAATAAAATTAAGTTGTCAGCAAATCAGACTTCAATACAACAGACATGTCCTTTCCATGCACTGGCAGATTTAGTAATAACATCCTAAGAAGCTGAACAATTTTCAGAAGAACAAGAACAATACAAGGTAATCCTGATATTCTAGAATTTTTCCATCTAATGTGTTTCCACTGAAGGCATTTCCTTTTCAGTTCATTATCCCTCAGGCTGCATACAGATGCACATGGAAACAGAAGCAGAAGGACAGGTTGCTTACCTGTAACTGTAGTTCTTTGAGTGGTCGTCTCATCACACACAAATGGAGTTATCTTACACCTATGTATCTTTTGGAACCTTCTAGAAAGTACATAAGTGTTTTGGCAGTAGCCTTGTCAACCCCAAGAGCCTCAATATAAGGGGCTTCCCACTGAAATTGCCAGTTCCATGGCCACGGATGCAGTGGCAAGACACAACAAGAGGAGGATGGGTGGGGTTGTGTTACATCACAGATGGCCACTCAAAGAACTACAGTTACAGCTAAGCAACCTGTCCTCCTTCTTCATGGTCTCTGTGACTCACACAGATGGGAGACTAGCAAGGTACAGAAAAAACTGGAGGCAGGAATGTCATTGCAACTCAACATGCAGTTTACTGAACATGAATCAAAATACACCAAGCGTCTGTCTTGACAATGAAAAAAAATCCTCTTAGAATTTGCTTAGAATCCTGCTGGTCTTAATAGGATCCTGCATAATTCCTCTGTATTCAGAAGGAGGGGGCCAAATCCACCATAAACCCCAAGGGAACAGCCTTCAGGGCTTTTCCGAAGTTTTAAAAAAACTCTGTGGGGAATGAGCATAATCGGTCATTAGAACAGGCAATCAAATTTATTTCCATACCCCCAGAAAAGTGTAAGTAGAAAGCTGATTGTCTGGATGGGAGCAGGGGGTGGGGCTTGCTAAGAAGGCAAGCATCCCAGAACTGCCATCTTGGATTTTCACCTTAGCGATCATGTGCTGTGGCAACGAAACAGCCTATTTCTTTTATTTTTTTACATTTATTTAGGTGGAAAATTGCACTATTGCTGTTTCACACCTTAGATATGCCTTTTTTTAAAAAAAAGTATTGTTTGGCAGTGGCAACTGGCAAAAATAAAAACATGAGTCACGCCCGCCATCTTGAGTCACAGGCATGTCTGTTGGGACAGCAAAAGCAAATAGCCTCGCATGTCTGCAATTTTGCCAAACAGCATTAAGACAAGTTGATCCTGCTTCGGATTTGTGTGAATATGCATCAATTCACATTTCCCCCCCTCATGTAGGCCCAGAGATGCATGGTATCAGCAGAATCCCCAAACTCAAATGAGGGAGGTAGATACAGAGCACAGTGCAAAGGCCAAGTGAGCATGAAATTCAAGAGTGCATTCAAAGCAAAACAAACAGGAATGTCACAGCACATTCAAGGCATAGATGAAGTTCATCAAGAACCATGTATTGCAATTAATTCAGAACACTGTGAACTTAAATAAGGGGAGTGGATGGACTGCAGATAGTTCAAACAACTACTAGGATGTAAACTGGAACTGGGTATCATGATACTGTTATGCTTCTGTTTTGCCTACTATATTGATTTCCAGTCTTTGGGTTCAAATCACAAAGCTGGCTTTTATCTCTAAAGCTCTTCATCACTTGAGACTGTGGTACAGGTTGACTCTCCCTTATCCAAAATGCTTTGGACCACAGGTATTTTGGAATATTTCAGATTTTGGAATACTTGCATATACATAATGAGATATCTTGGAGATGGGACCAAAGTCTAAACACAAAATTCATTTATGTTTCATATACACCTTATACACAAGCCTGAAGGTAATTTTATACATAATATTTTAAATAATTTTGTGCATGAAACAAAGTTTTTGTATATTGAAACAGAAAACAAGGGTGTCACTATCTCAGCCAGCTATGTGAACAATTTTGGAATATTTTGGATTTCAGAATTCCGGATAAAGGAGACTCAAACTGTACTAGAAGACTGCTTGTCTCCATATGTTCTTGCCTGCACACTACAAGATGGCCTTCTTGGATACCTACCACTATCTGAGGTGCAACAGATGACCAAAGAAAAAGGGCCTACTTAAGGGCAGCACCCTGTCAATGGGACGCTCTCCCCATGAATTGTTAGCCAGCAGGTACCTAGGAGATTTTCAGACTACACTGTTATAATATTACTATTCCACTTTAACTGCTCTGGCTTCCTGCTGTGGATTTCTGGGGTTTGTAGTTTAGTGAGGCCTAAGATCTCTCTGGCTGAGAGTTGTAAATGCCCTCCCTAAACTGCAAATCCCAGGATTCAACAGGAGGCAGCCATAGCAAATAAAGTGGAATAGTAACACTCTAACGGTGTTGCTAGACTCTACTTGGGCACCAGGCAAAGGATTTTTAAGTCCTGTATGAATTGCTTTTATGCTGTTTGGTCTTTGTTTAATTTCTGTGTATTTGTTTTATACATTTTCAAGAGATGTTCCGTCTATTCAAGCTTTCTACACAGGTAACATACTTTTGGCGCTTGATGCAATACTGGAGAGTTTTGGAAGTAGTAAGTTAAAAGTAACATGGCAGTGCTTTTTTGGGAATGGGGTGGGATAGATGAAGAAATAACAAAGTTACATTTCTAAAGAAGTGATGAGTGGGAATGATGTCATCTTTTGTGTGTATATAACATATAATGTTTTGCAATTACAGTTGTCTCTTCATATTCATTGGGGTTTGGTTCCAGGACCCCTCGTGGATACAAAAATCCATGAATACTCAAGTCCCATTATATGCAATGGCATAGCAAAATGATGTCCCGTATATAAGATGGCAAAATCAAGGTTTGCTTTTTGGATTATTTTTTTAAAGAATATTTTCAAGCCGTGAATACTTAAATCCGTGGATACCAAATCTGTGGATACGGAGGGACAACTGTACTTTTAAAGAAGCCTTTTCATGTTTTATGCCATTCTCTTAAAAATCTTGCTTTTTCATAAACTTAAAAAAAAAAAGGTTAAAAAATGGAATAATAGAACCAGGACATAGTGTAAGGATTTGGTTAATGATATGTGTGTGTGTGCGTGTGTGTATTCGGCAGGCCTTTCCTGATTAGATCCTGGCCTCAGGAGCTGCATCTCCTGGCTTTTTTAATCATTTGTGTATTTGTTTTAATGTGATTTTAGTTAGATGGTTTTAATTTTATATTGTTTAATGTCTTTTTATGGGGGAGGGTGGGGGTGGGTGGTGTTTTTAGTCGTTATTATAATGTTTTAATTGTTGGAAGCCACCCCGATTGTTTTCAGCAGAGGGGCGGGATATAAATTATTATTATTATTATTATTATTATTATTAAAATCAGTAGCAACTTACATAGCAAACTCCTTTTTAAAAGCAATTTTCCAAGCTTTGCTTCCTAAATTTTAACCATTTATTTATACCCCACATTTCCTCCATAAAACTTAAGGCCACATACATAGGGCAGTTCCCAAGCAATTGCCTATTTAGGCACTGACCAGATAAAGGGTGGCCAACAGTGGAGGGAATGTACTGTTACCCCTGCAGCCCCTGGTGGTTGCACCATTGTCTTATGGCATGCCAGAAATAATATTGTATCACTTCCAGCTGCTATTTTGGCTGATATTTTTGGGGTTTTGGGGGGGGGCAGAAGAAGTAAACAATGCATTTGTGACCCATTTTAGTTGATTTGACCAGTTATTGGGTGCAATATTGCCCTCAAATCTGTGGGAATTTAGAAACAAATTAAAGGTTGGGTGGCTTTGGGGGGTCACTAGTGGTGGTTTAGGGGCTGCACTTTGCCCATCCCTCAACTAAATCAAAAGATCTGCTTAGTTTTAATTTAGGTTGCTGGCAGATGTGCCTTCAGACCATGTTCAGGGGCTTCATTATTCTGCTTGTAAAGAATCCTCATTCTTTACTTGTTTGACGATTACTCGTTCGACACTGCATCAATGATTGCTGCTTATAATTTAAACAATATACTGCATATTGCAAACATATACATAACAACATGAAAGGAGTATTTTAAAAGTGTAAAAAAATAATTTTAGATGTATTGCTATATGATGATTGTATATATTCCCAACCATGGGAACTGAAAATTCCTCATGTTTTTATACATTTATGAAACTAATATTTTTATTTAAGAGAAAACAGTTAATGCAGGCACACTTCAGTTCAAAAAGCCCCTGACAGTGAAGTTCCCTTTCCCAAAGATGTGTTATATCCACCCAGCCCCCTTTCCTTCTTATTCTCTGTCAAGCTGTCCTCTGTTTAGCAGCATTGCCTTTGAGAGGATAGTGAGAGTGCAAGAGAAACACAGACTTTGGCATTGAGTTGCAGTAGTTTGTCTGTAGGCTGAAGGCTGGAGAAGAATTTAGCTGCGGCCATGTGTACCAGCCTAAAACAAAAATGGTAAGCAGCAGCTACCTCCAGAATCTACTACTGGGCATGTGTGAACCACAAAATAGAAAGAAAAGGGGAATGGGATAAGCCTACCCCATCAGCTATCCTCAGCATGCTAAAAAAAAGTGCAAACCTGTAAGGTTGATTACCAAAGTGAAAATCCTAAGAAAAGTGGAAATGGATGAGAGAAAAAGTTATCCCTCGATGCATTCTAGAAAACTTCAACTGGTCCCCAAATGGTTAAAAATGTTTTTCTTTATTTCTGCAAGGCTTATCTGACCTGATTGTTACATTTCACACATGCATGTTGTTAGCTTTAGACAAAAGATTTGCTCAAGCATGTTGAATTTCTCTTCATTTTTGTAGTGCAGATGCCTATCCCTGTTCTTTCCATGTAATTCTTCCCTCTGGTACCACATTTGCTGTTAAAGTAATGCCCAGGAAAACATCTACTTTGTTAAATGAAGTATACTTCTATTCCCAACAGCAGCAAAATAGTAATAGAGTTAGTAAATAGTCTTGTATTTGCCACATATATGACTACCCCACACACAACAAAACAAACCTCAAAAGACAAAAATTGAGCATAAACAGTAAGGGAAACTTTACAGAAGGTAAGGACTTCCAGACATTTAAACTATTTACTGGGTTACTGCTCTGAATCATCTAAGCCATCAGTCATATGTCCTTCTGTTAAATGAGTTTACTCTCCAGATGACTTTACAGTTTTACAGGTCCAAGAAAACACTAAACTTAAAACAAACAGCAGGAATGCAAGACACACAACCCATGGGACAAACAGAATCAGATCAGCACACATTGGCATCCTCTGTTTAAACTACTTCTTTTAAAATTGTCATTTCACAACTGAGTCATTAAAGAATAATTTTTCTGGTTATTCTTTTTGCCAAACACAGTCTGGAAACCACCTCTCCATCAGTTCTAGCACGCTGGTTGATGTGACCACTATTTCCCTCATTTTAAGTGTGTGTGTACGTACCTGTCAACTCATGGCAACCCATTTTATACCGCTCTATAATTTATTTAGGCAGGTACAATTATCTACTGTCTGTTTCAGTGGATAGATGCCATTGGGCTGCAAGAGCACAATTAGAACTCTTTCTCCCCCCCCTTTTTTTTTGCATATTTACATCCTATAGGGAGCACAGTGGGAGCAAAGGAACAAACCTCCTTCCCCCCCATGACACAATCCTGAGGTGACCCTAAAAAATAGCATTCTTGGTGGAAATATGAATAAAACAACGAATATAACATTAGAGGGCTAATTAGAGATACTGATTTTAACTTAAGCATGCCTTTTAATATTGGATTCAGAGACTTGAGAAATGCATGTCAGTTTTGCTCTTTTTAGAGAATAATACCAGTTTCATGGCTTTCCTCTGATACATCACAATTGAATGACATATTTTAATGTCTGACTGATTGCAGAAGTCATTTTTATGTTTTTAAAAATCTATATAAAGAATACATTTCATTCTTCATTGGCATTTTAAGCATATCTGGAAAGAGAAGTCAAGTTTGGCCTCTAAAAATAATCTCTATAAAGAAAACATATCATTCTTGATTAACATTCCATGTTTTTGATTGCTGCTTCAAGTACAAGTGAAATGACTAAAAGGCACACTTTTGATATATATATATGGTGAGCAGGAATTTATCGCTATTTAACAATGATCCATGAACAACTAATTTTCATGCAACTTATACATGATTTCCAGCTTAGGACCAGTTTTCAAGACCCAGAAGAAGAACCTCTATAGTTATGACCCAGAGTGCAGTGTGCAAACACAAATCAAGAAACATGGGAGACACTGCAGACTGGGCCAGCCAGAAAAATCAGCAGTAGCAGAACATGTTATAAACCAACCTGGACACAAAATGTTATTTAAAAATACAGAAATTCTGCTCCAGGCCAACAACTATCATGACAGAATGCAGAGAAGCTATTGAAATCCACAAACACCTGGACAACATCAACAGAAAAGAAGAAACCCTAAAAGTAAACAAAATCTGGCTGCCAGTCCTGAAAAACACTAAAATCAGAACTCAACACTTGCAAATTAACTCCACCCAGGTACGGGGATTTCCAGCTGATAATGGACCATTGACCAACCATTAGCCAAACAGACACTAATCCTCCTTGCAGATCTGCACCCAGAAACTAGCCATTCAAATACACAAATTTACATATCCTCCCCAACAGGGGCTCACAGTATATAACCCCCCCCCACTCCTACCCAACCATTCTCTGAAGATGCCAGCCACAGATGCAGGCAGAACGTCGGAAGTAAACTCTTCCAGAACACGGTCTCACAGCCTGGAAAAAAAAACCCCAAGGAAAATCTGTGGATACCAGCCATGAAAGCCTTCCACTTCAGACAGAATTATAGTTGATGAAAATAAGTTCTTATATGTGGACTGAAAACAGTCAAATATTTAAAAGATTTTTAACAAACAGCAAACATATTGCATTTGTAATAGTTCTGAATTAGTGGAATTCCATATATTTTTACTTTAAAAAAACTCTTGTCAGATATCTGCTTTCTCTCATTTGTATAGAAAAAAAACAAACTTCCAAACAATCACCAACAAAAACTCTGTTCTTAAGGTATTTATATATTTTGTTTACTATCCTCTCTGTAACTGGTATTCTTTTTGCCACATAAGACAAGGTAATTGCTGAAAACTTTAAAGACTGAGCAATTGTGACTGCACAATTGTAGCAGTGCATTAACATTAATCCTCAGTTAATGCCAAAGAATGAAAATATGCTAACAGATGACAAGGCATAGTAATATGATATATAAGAACACCTCAACTAAAATGGGGCATGAGGTATGTCAAATTTTTCATTCAACAAGTCCTCCTGCTACACATATCTGCAAAACAGTTTTATTGCTTGAAGAAATATTCTGTTGAATGCATGCCCATTTAAAACATTTGATTTATAAGCAGCATAAACTGAAACCTCATTTATTGTCCCTAAGCAATCAAAATCACTGTTAACACTCAGACAAAATCCATGGAGACCAATAGTTGAATTTTATTTTTATCTAAAATATTTTATTCTACCTTGCTTTCGTAAAATACCCAGGATGGTAACAAAATTAATTAAAAAAAATGAAATATATGAATTTACCAAAATAAACATAATTAAAAGGGGAGCAAAGCTACAAAAATTACAAAACAATTAAATAGTAGATTGTACAAATCACAGCAGACTGCAGACATTTATGCTACCATATTTCCAAATGCCTTCTAAAAGGCCAAAAGAGAGAAAAAGGACAGGTTGCTTACCTGTAACTGTAGTTCTTCAAGTGGTCATCTGTGCCCTCACACACATATGGGATATTCATGCATGTGCAGATTGGTCATGGGGCGTTAGAGAGCTGGGTACCTTTTTGGCGGCAGCTCTGCCCTCTCGGGGCACTCTATATAAGGCATCGGAAAGCTACTCCCCTCAGTTCTGATTCTATCGTGAGAAGAATGGCAGACCTGCAAGACAAGAAGGGAGGAGGACGGGTTTTGTGTGAGGGCACAGATGACCACTCGAAGAACTACAGTTACAGGTGAGCAACCTGTCCTTCTTCTTTGTGGTCTCTGTGTCTCTCTCACACATATGGAGGAATAACTAGCTTACCCAGGGGGTGGGAGCAGGTCAGCTCAGGATGGAAGACAATACCGCTCTGCTGAACTCGGTGTCTGATCTCGCTCTACAGTCCAGGTGATAGTGTCTAATGAAGGTTGACGGTTGAGACCAAGTCGCTGCTCTGCAGACTTTCGGAAGGAAGATGCCCCTGTGCCAGGTCTGTGTGGCTGCTACTGCCCTAGTGGAATGTGGTCTGATTGACAAGGGAAGAGGCTTCTTAGCCAGTTCATAAGCCAAGTTGATGGTGTTGACGACTCATTGGGCTATCCATTGGGAGGACACAGGGGATCCGGGTTTGTCCTCTAACAGACGAAAAGTCTACATGAGGATCGGAGTGTTGCTGTCCTGGAAGAGTAAAATGCTCGAGCTCTTTGAATGTCCAGCGTGTGGAGAGCTCTTTCCAAATCAGTTGACGGACTGGGGAAAAACAAAGGAAGAATGGCATCTTGATTTGACATGAAATGCGGAGACTATCTTTGGGAGAAAGGTGGGGTCTAGGCGGAGGATGACCTTCTCCTTCATGGAAGCATAGAATCATAGAATTGCAGAGTTGGAAGAGACCACGAGGGCCATCCAGTCCAACCCCCCTGCCACGCAGGAAATCTCGTACAGCATTCGCCCCCTTTCTTGGTGGAGGTAATCGCGATGAGGAATACTGTCTCCCAGGTAAACAGGCATAGGTCCACAGAGGCTAGAGGCTCAAAGGGTTTAAGCATCAGCTGGGACAGGATGAGAGATAGTGACCATGAAGGGATCAGGTCCCGTACTGGAGGATAGAGATTGGCCAGACCCTTCAGGAAGTGTTTAATCTTAGGGTCCTGGAATAGAGAATCTGAGGGATGGCCCTCAGGCTGGTGTGCGATGACGGGTGTGAGGTGGACCCTTAAGGATGAGAGCGCAAGGCCTTTGTCCTTGAGATGATGCAGGTACGACATAACTGCCTGGGCATCTATCCGTTGCGATGGCAAGGATGTCTGCTGGGAGTACTAGAGGAAACAGCGCCACTTGGCTGCATAGGATTTCCGCATCAACTGTTTCCTGGCCGCTAGTAGGATCTCCTGAATCCAGTGTCTGACAGGCGGATTCTCCATGCTGTGAGTTGCAGTACCTCCGGGTTGGGGTGGCGGAGTGACCTATCTTGCTGAGTAAGGAGAGTTGGAGATACAGGAGGGCAGAGGTATTTGCCCTGTGACATGTTGAGGAGGGTGGCACACCATGGTTGTCTTGGCCAATGAGGGGCTATCAGGATGGCATCCACTTGGTCCTTATGAAGCTTCACCAGTACCTTTGTGATGAGCGGGAGTGCTGGAAAGAGATACAGAAAAGTCCCTTTCCATGGATGGAGAAAGGCATCTCCAAGAGAGTTCCTGCCTTGACCCCCCTTGAGCAGAAGTTGGGGAGTTTGTGGTTGCAAGGGGAGGCAAAGAGGTCTACCCTTGGGCGGGCTCACCTGTTGCAGATCAGGGTGAATGCCGTCTCTGAGAGACTCCATTCATGAGGGTGTAGAGCTGTTCTGCTGAGCCTGCTAATGAATTGTCGGTACCCAGAATGTGAACTGCAATCTGGTGAATCTGTCTGGCAATGCATCAGTTCCAGATCTGTGATGTTATTGCTGTCAGGGTGGAAGAGTGGGTGCCCCCTTGCTTGTTGATGTAGTGGAGCTGTTGCACATAATCTGAACCATGGAACGGTTGAGATGGTCCCAGAAGGATATCATGGCATAGACAATTGCTAGTATCTCCAGAGCGTTGATGTGGAGGCGTTGAAGATGATGTGGCCACATATCCTGAACCATGGAGTTGCTGCAGTGAGTGCCCCAATCCTGCAAGGAGGCATCAGAAGTGAGGATCACCATTGGTTATGGTTTCCTGAATGGAACCCCTGCTTGAAGGTGAGGTGAATGGAGCCACCATGTCAGGGATAGGTGTAACCATGGTGGTAGTGTGAGATGCTTGTGGTGGGGGTTGTGGTGCACCCAGAAGTGGTGTAGGAACCAGAGCTGTAGAGGGCAGACCCTGAGCTTTGCATACAGGGCCACCATGGTGGTAGCGGCCATGTATCCAAGGAGGTGCATTACGAGCAAGGCCGGAACTGCTCGGTGTAACAGAATGTGTTGGATTAGTGACATCAATGTCTCTTCCCTCAATGGAAGGAAGAATGCCCGACCATTGGGGGAGTCCAGCAGCACCCCGATGAAGGGCAAGATCTGGGATGGAAGAAGGTGTGATTTCTCTAAGTTGAGGTGGAGACTGAGTCACGCCATGAGTATTAGAGTGGTGCGGATGTATCTTTGTAGGACGGATCTGGATGCAGCGACCAGTAGCCAGTCATCCTGATATGGAAAGATGTGGATCAGGAGACCACCACCACCATCACCTTGGTGAATACCCGCAGGGTGGGTATAAAGGCTGAAGGGAAGGAACTTGACTTGGAAGAGGGCTGAGCCCACTGTAAAGCACAAGAACTTTCAGTGACAGTGATGAATCTTGATATAGAAGTAGGAGTCCCTTAAGTCTATGGAAGCAAACCAGTCCCTGCGATGAAGGAGGAGCAAGATGGTGGCGAGGGTGACCATTCGGAACCTTGTGTGGCGAATGAAAGCGTTTACCCCCCCCCCCCCCGCAGGTCCATGATGGGGTGAAGTGAACCATCTTGCTTTGGAATGGTGAAATATTGGGAGAAAAATCCTGAAGAAGCCACCTGCGGGGGAAGGCGTTGGATGGTGTCTTTGGTGAATAATGAGGCCACTTTGGCCCGTAGGGTAGAAGATTGTGGTGTATGGTGGAAAATACCCGAAGGGGGACATTGTGCAAAGTGGATAGAATAGCCGTTCTGGATGATGGTGTTTACCCATCTGTCTGATGAGATGCTTAACCAGGTGTCCACGTGGTTTGCTAGGTTTGGTGGACATGATGAGGTGAGGTGGCGGGCAATTGTGGAGGAAATATTGGAGGGCCAGAGACCATAGTCAAAGGTGCTGTTTGGTAGTAGTGTGCAGCTTCCCTTGATGGAAAGATTGGGGTCAGTGGGATTTCGATGTTCGTTGCGACTGTTGTTGGTACTTCCCCGTTGCTGATGGAAGAATAAGGCAGAGGAAGATGAAGTTGGCTGGTGTGTCAACTTTTTCCAATATGTTTTGGTAGGGTGATACGAGCGCTGCATTTGAGGGATGCCCATCTTCTTCGCAGTCGTGCGAGCCTTGACGAGGGTGGCCATGGTCTCATCCATCTTTGTGTTAAACAGCCTTTTGCCATCGAAGGGAAGATCTTCTATTCTCTGGCGAGTATCCTCAGTGATGCCCATAAATCTCAACCAAGCGTACTGACGAAGTCCCACTGCCATCACCATTGATTTCTCTGTGCAATCTGCTGTGTGATGTGATGCTGTGATTTGATGTGAGGCTAGTTTATGAGTTTATGAGTGATATGATGTGAGGCCAGCTTATGTTGGAAGAGTGTCTCTGGCAGGTAGGGGAGGAAAGAAGCAACCGTTTCCCAAAGGAATTGATGGTAGCCTGCCATACACGCCTGGTAATTGGCCACTTTTACAGCCAATGATGCAGAAGAGTAGAAGCATCGACCTAGGATATCCAATCCTCTGCCCTCCCTATCTGGAGGAGCCGAGGATGTGGGGCAGCTAGTAGCCTTGGCTTGTGCAGCTTCCACCACAATGGAATTGGGGTGTAGCTGGGTCTACAAGAAAGGGCATACTCTGAGTGGATTTTGTAGAGGGCCTCCAGATGTCTTGCTGTAGGTGGTACTGAGGCCGGTTTGTTCCAAGCTACGCGCACTTCCTTTAGCATTGGCAGGAGTGGGAGCATGGCTGGAGTATTGGCTGGTGTCTCTGCCTGCTGAAAAATAGGATCCAGAGAGGAAGAGGGTTGCTGCTTTAGCTTAGATCCAAGGACTTTGCCATACGAATGATAAAGTTGGTGTAGGGCTGTAAGTCCTCCATAGAAGTTCCCAGGGAAGGGTTGTGCTGGTCATCTGGAGTGCTGCTGGAGGGAGAATTGTGAGTTTGACCCCCGTCTGGGTCTGGAGCCCTATCCAGGCTGCACGGGGGTGGCCCTGGCTGTCCTGGGTGAAGCACTGGTGGAGTAACTGGTACATCAGAATGGTTTGGGCGGGGTTGACCCGTCAGAGTTGGTGGGGGAGATTTCTGCAGTTGCATGCTGGTCCTGGTGATGCTCCCATTGTGGAGAACGTCAGTGCTGGTCCTGTCTGTCATCCCAGTAAGGCCTGTGGGATGGATAGGAGTAGTACCTGGGGTCTGAATATGGAAGGTACTGAAGTCCCTGGAACCATGGCACTGATAATGGGTACTGACCCGATGAGGAGGATGAGTTGTAGTCAGTCTCAGATCTGCCTTAAGCAGAGCGGGAGCGGCTATGAATTTACTGGTGGCACTGGTAAATGATGTTGGTGGCAGCCATGGTGGTCCTGTCTGGAAGACGCTGATCTCGAATGACGAGACTGAGAGCAATGAAGTCACAAGCAGGACCGACGCCAGGACTGTGAGAGGCGAAGTGGTGAGCGGGACTGATACTGGGACTGAGGTCGGGATTGAGACCGGGACCAAGCTTGGTAGCATGGCCAAGGAGATCAGTGCCATCTTGATCAAGATAGTCTACGGACTGGGATTGAGACGATCGGGATCGTGAAGGCTGATACCATGATCTGGTCCAGACCAGGATCGACTCTGAGTCCGGGGACGGGACTGAGGGTGCTTGGACTGGGATTGGGAGCTGTGCGAGCGGGACCAGTCAGATCTGGAGCAGTCGGATCGGGATAGGCTGTGGCGGGTCCCAGTGCCACTGACATTAACCTGTTATCTTGGAGGTGATGGTGATCATAGGTGAGTCTGGACAACCTCCCGATCTCTGGGTTCTTGGTCCAATGGTGGAAGAGGATGCCTGTGAGCTTTCAGTGGGATATGATCCCAGGGATATCCTTGACCACAAGGGATGGAGGTGGTAGACCCCGAAACTCAGACTTCTCAAGGATTATCGTCCGGAATCACAATAGCCTGGTCCTGTTGTGGGGACAGGATCATAAGGCCTGCCGGTATTGCTTCTGATTGTGGAACCGGCCAAGACTCTTGGTGTGGCTTCGATTTCTTTGCCACAGACAGATCCGAGGCCTTGGTTCTGTGGCGCGTCTTGGCCTTCTTATCGTGCTTGGAAGGCATGGTCTGCGCGGACAAGATGGAATGGCCTTTGCAGATGGGCTTGGGAGGTGGTATTGAGGGGCTGGTTTTGGGCAGCTAGATCCGCGGCTTGAAGGGATTTTCCCCAGAGATAGGTTCGGAGCCTGGAGAGGTGATTTTCTGTGCCTGGTGAGTAAAACCCTGGCAGATGGAGCAAGCCAAGGGCTTTTGGCCTTCGCCAGACTGAAGACACAGAGGTTGTGGGTATCAGACTGGGAGATTTCCCCCTGCATGCAGGGCAAGGCTTGAACAGGGCCAAGGAGGCCATGCAAGGCAGGGGAACTCACGTGTACAGAGTCCTTAAGAAACGTTGGAAGAATTCCAGACAAACAACAGTGAAGGGTAATCCAAAGAACCATTGAAGAAAGAGCAGCCCAAGGTTGAAAAAAAAACCAGAAGCAAGGAAAAGAAAGCTACTCAAAGCACGTTCCATGTAATCTAAGCGATGAACGAAAGGGAACTGAAGGGAGTAGCTTTCCGGCATCTTATATAGAATACCCTGAGAAGGCGGAGCTACTACTAAAAAGCTGCTTAGCTCTGTAATGCTCTGTGACCGATCTGAGCATGCACGAAGATCCCATATGTGTGTGAGAGGCACAGAGACCACCAAGAAGAACAAGTAAGCATTCAGGGAAAAAGGTTTCTAAAGTGCTCTCTGACAGAACCATCCACTCCACTACTGGACATGGGAGACGTGGATTAAGGTACCAAGGAACCACCACTCAACCAAATCTACCTTACATGGTTGTTGTGAGAACAACAGGGGGTCTATATACACTATCTTGAGATCCTGAGGAAAGGTAGGCTAGAAATGCAAAGTAACATACAACTCTGGACAGAGTTGATTGAATTGACAAAGATCATGGTGGTGCTAGTATCTTACTGACCAGTTGGATGAGTTGTACTGAATATTAGGAAGACTGAAATAAAAAATGAACTCTGGTCCCAATTTCTATAGAAATGAATAATGGATTTTACCACTTCTCTTTCACCATTAATTCACTCAGAGCAAAAGTATCTGCAAAACCCCATTAAGTGACACATACATGTCAGCGTAAATTAGGGAGTAGCTCTGAGGCTATGTAAGATCTCTGGGCCCTAAGGGAAGACACAAGCCAAGGGCCAGGAAATTCATGCCACCAGTTCTTGAAAAGACCTTAAATTGAGCTTAGGATAGCCATGTCCCCAACTTTAAAGAAAAGATTCTTCTGAAGCACTCTAAGTGCTTAGTCCTCTATTTTAACTGCCCACCTTAAATCCAGTTTGAAGATGACAGATGGGACAGAAGGCGGCAAGTAAAGTTTTGGGACTACAACTCACACTCGCCATGCTGACTAGATGATGCTGGCAGATGTAGTCTAGAAAGTAACCTTTCCAAGCTCTGCTTTCCAATACTTAGTATGTGGACAGCAGACTCAACTCACCTGGTCACAGTCTTTCCTTGTTAAGCTGAGATGTACGGTATTTCTATTTAAACTTTAGTAACTACTTCTAAATTTGCACCTATAAACATAAAACAGCATACACAAACTTTATGCAGGTCTGAGTCTTCTTTTTTAATGCTGCATTTCTTTTTTTGGGGGGGGGGAGGTGATGCATATGTGTCTAGTATATTAGGCCTGAGATAATTGTGATTTTTTGGGGTGGGGTGGTGAGGTAGTGTTTCCCAACTGCAAACTGCCTTGGCAGAAACTTAAAAAAACATTCACAGCAAATTTTGTTCAAGTAGCATTAAGCTACACTGTCATTTCAACATCAGAAGCAACCTTTGAATCCAGTGATGGGGAATCTTTTGCACTCCAAAAATTTCAGATTTCTACTCTCAGAAGCCCCAACCAGCAGGACCAGTGGTACAGAACGGCAGGAACTGAAGTTCAAGGCTTATAGCTAATCCTCACTCTTACTTTAACCATTGTAGAAATTACTACTCCACTGCTGACACAGTATACTTAACTATAATGTTTAGATTGGTTTGTGTAGCCACATATAGAAATAATAGTAAGTAGCCCACTACTAAACTAAAAAACATAAGCACAATATTATTCACCATAAAGGAGCTGACCTAATTAGGACCAAATCAGGATAGACCCAAGCTGCCATATTCTTCATCTGTCAAACAGGATTTTTCATTGGTTGTTTCTGACTTCTTTGTGGGCTCTTATACATTTCTACGATATATACAAATTCCTGCTTTTAGCACTTCCTATGTGAACTGGTTCTTGCATCTGTGGGTAACACTGATTCTGTAGCTAACCCCATTCATAAGGCATAGCCCAGAACACATAGGATTCCATAAAATTAAAAGTAATTCATGAAAGTCTGAAATCTTTTCAGACTTGAACTGGAGCTTAAAAGCAAGTTTAAATAACATTGATCTGAAAGTTTGGTTTTAGAGACACCACCTTTGAAGCACTAATAACAAACACCGAAGATCAATAATCTCTTTTGAAGTTTATTGCTCAGGATCTGCACGGTAACATATTTATTTATTTATTTATACCCCGCTCTTCAGCCACAAGACTATCAGAGTGGCTTACAAATTGTTTTAAGCAATAGCAATTTACACATCTACACTGCATTAAGCAATTTCCAATGTGTGTTAGCAAATTGTCCCCACAAGCCGGGTACTCAATGAAAACCAGTTCTGGCAAGTCAAAGTATACAAGACATTGATAAAGTCAAAATAGGTTTCAGTTCCTTGGGAACAGGAAGGGAGGAGGTGAGAGGAGTCTAGGGAGTTACATTCCAGAAACAGAGGCCTGGGAAGCGCAGCTGGTGTCCTTGGGCAAAACTGAAGATGGGCTGGCCTGAATCCAGGAGTTGAGGTGCCCTGGGAGAGTTCCCAAGAGCACCGGCTCCATGACGGGGCCTAGGCTGGACACTGGAATGCCCAGTATCCAGAGTAGGCCACGACATACTGCCCTCCTGATGAGAAGCCCCTTCGGCTTCCCAGTGCCTTTCTTGGCCATGGCACAAACGTGACACCCCTTCACATACTCATCTGCCTCTCTATGCGTGTGAGGCCACCAAAACTGCCTCCTGGCAAGCTGCAACGTTTTGACATAGCCAAATGGCCCACACTCTTCACATCATGACATTGCTTGAGAACAGAGGGCCTCGTGGCTAAAGGGACATACAAGCGCTCCCCCTTCCAGGCCAAGCCCTCCCTCGTTTCCACCTCGGCGCGATGTTCTAGGAACCAAGAGTCCTAAGGGAGAACCTCTGCCATCAAGCTTGTAAAATGTGGGCTAGATAAGTTAACTGTTCAATGGATTTGTAATTGGTTGACCGGCCGAACCCAAAGGGTGCTCAGCAGTGGCTCCTCTTCGTCTTGGAAAGATGTGACCAGTGGGGTGCCACAGGGTTCTGTCCTGGGCCCAGTGCTATTCAACATCTTTATCAATGACTTGGATGAGGGAATTAGGGGCATACTTATCAAATTTGCAGATGACACCAAATTAGGAGGAGTAGCTAATACCCTAGAGGACAGGATCAAAATTCAGAATGACCTGGATAGACTGGAGAGCTGGGCCAAAGCTAACAAAATGAAATTCAATACGGAGAAATGTAAAGTACTGTACTTAGGGCGGAAAAATGAAATGCATAGATATAGGATGGGAGAGACGTGGCTGAACGAGACTACGTGCGAAAGGGATCTAGGAGTCCTAGTAGACCACAAGTTGAACATGAGTCAACAGTGTGATGCGGCAGCTAAAAAGGCCAATGCGATTTTGGGCTGTATCAATAGAAGTATAGTATCTAGATCAAGGGAAGTAATAGTGCTGCTCTATTCTGCCTTGGTCAGACCTCACCTGGAGTACTGTGTCCAGTTCTGGGCACCACAATTCAAAAAGGATATTGACAGATTGGAGCATGTCCAGAGAAGGGCAACTAAAATGGTGAAAGGTCTGGAAACGATGCCTTATGAGGAGAGACTTAGGGAGCTGGGTATGTTTAGCCTGGAAAAAAGATGGTTAAGAGGCAATATGATAGCCCTGTTTAAGTATTTGAAGGGGTGTCACGCTGAGGATGGAGCAGGCTTGTTTTCTGCTGCTCCAGAGACTGGAACACGGAGCAATGGATGCAAGCTCCAGGAACAGAGATTCCACCTCAACACTAGGAGGAACTTTTTGACAGTAAGAGCTGTTCGGCAGTGGAATGCACTCCCTCGGAGAGTGGTGGGGTCTGCTTCCTTGGAGGTCTTTAAACAGAGGCTGGATTGCCATCTGTCGGGGATGCTTTGATTGTGATTTCCTGCATGGCAGGGAGTTGGACTGGATGGCCCTCGTGGTCTCTTCCAGCTCTACAATTCTATGATTCTAAGGAGTGCCACCCCCTCCTTGGGAACAGTATCAAGGAGAATCGGGGCAGGGAACCCTGGGTCGGGACTTCTGGGGGAGGCATGGGCAGGGATGGTAACGGGTGGTTCGGCAGGGTGGGACCTGAGGCCTCGTCTGGAGGACTTTCCAAGATGGGAATGGTCTCTGTGGTTTGCCTCTTTGCCTGGCTGCAGGTGAGGACTGCAAGACAAGTGAGAAGGGGAGAAAACAGTGTCAATGACTTCTTTGTGTTTGCTTTCATGCTGAGGAAGCTGGGACAAGGTGTCAGCCAGAAAATTCTTTTTTCCCGGGAGGAACTTCAGGATGAAATTATACTGGTAAAAGAAATCTGCCCACCTCATTTGCTTGGGGCCCAGCCGTCGAGGCGCTTTCAGTGCCTCGAGGTTCTTGTGATCTGTCCATACCTCAAAAGGCTGGGATGAACCTTCAAGCAAATGGCGCCAAGTCTCAAGCACCCTTTTGATGGCCCTTGCCTCCTTCTCCCAGACAGGTCAGTTTTGCTCAGTTTCATTAAACTTCTTAGACAGGTAGGCACAGTGTCTGAGCTCCCCCCTTCATCCCACTGCAGGAGCACCCCCCCATAGCAACATCCGAAGCATCCACTTGAACCACAAAGGGTTTCTCAGGGTCAGGGTATTTCAGAATGGGTTCTGAAGTAAACAACTTTTTCAATTTCTCAAAAGCCTGTTGGCATTGTTCAGTCCATACAATTTTCTGCGAAGGCTTTTCATGTTTCCCCCCTTTGGGTTTTTCCCTTCCACCAAACCCCTTGGTTTTCAACAAATCAGTTAAGGGTAGGTTCACCTCAATGAAGTCAGGGATGAAGGACCTATAGAAATTAGCAAAACCCAGTAAACTCTGCAGTTGTTTTCTGGTCTTAGGGGCTTCCCATGCCAGAGCCCCCTTAACATTTCCAGGTCCATTTCAACCCCCCTGCTAGAGATGCAATACCCCAGGTAGTCCAAGCATTTCTGGTGGAATTCACATTGGAAAGTTTGGCATACAAGTGGTTTTCAGCAAGCTTACTCAGAATTTTCTTCACTAATTTGACATGGGATATGTAGTCCTCCAAATAAATGAGTACATCATCCAGATAAACCAACACCCCTTTGTACAGGAATTCCCTTAGTAAATCATTAATTAGGTTCATGAACACCCCTGGTGTCCCAGACAGACCAAAACGCATTACCAGAAACTCAAATGTCCCCAATTGACAATAGAAAACAGTCTTCCACTCATCACCCTCTTTAATCTGTACCTGATAATAGGCCTCCCTCAAGTCCAATTTGGTGAAGATTTTTTCCCTTAGCCAGCTGTGCCAGCATGTACTTCATCAAAGGCAGCGGGTACTGGTTCGTGACACTAACCGCGTTTAAGCCACGGTAGTCCAGGCACAGCCTCAGTGAGGAATCGCATTTGTGCCGGAACAGAACTGGGGCCCCCAGGGGAGAGGTCGTGGGTCTAATGAAGCCTCAGGCCAAGTTCTTATCTATAAATTCTCTTAGAGCATCTGACTCTGCCCAAGTCATGGAATAAATCTTGGGCTTTGGTAGCATGGCCCCGGCACAAGTTTAATAGCGCAGTCAAAAGGTCTATGGGGAGGCAAAACAGCACGTTCTTTCTCTTCGAACACAGTGCGCCATTGTTTATATTCCAGAGGTAGGTCCTTCACTTCTACCCGTACTAACACTACCAAAGATCCCTTGGGGTTTTTACATTACTCAGTCATGATGGTCCCCCCTTCCCTGTCCAGGCAATGGTTTTGTATGCAAAAGGGATCCGTGAAAGTCACAATCTCCTTGACCCAGTCTTTGGGGGGTTGTGGAACTTCAGCCAATTCAAGCCAACTACTGCCGCTGGAACCAGACCCGGGGCGATCACGAACTGTAATTTCTCCTTCTGATCCTCCATTCTCATCCCCACTGGGTCAGTTATTCGTCTAGTGGGACCCCTCTTCATCATCCCTCCATCCATTTGGCAAAGCCGTATGGGCTTATCCAGCTTCATGGAGCCCAGGGTCAGTTCCCATACTAAAGAGGGGTGGATCAGCACCTGTGTACATCCACAATCCACCATCACCATAACCTTATGGGGGCTCCCTTCCCATCAACCCCTATTCTACCCTTAATAAAAATGGGGCCTTCACTCACCACAGCACTTGGGCACCCTTTGGGGTTCGCCCGCCCTCAGGCGCTTAGCAGGGTGGGCTGGATCCATTTCCCCTCGGTTCCGCATCGGAGGAGGATCCACTGTCCCAATTCCCAGGAAGACTCTCCAGCCGGGTGGCCGGGGATCAAGGAGCGTGCTGTTGTTTTGGCTTTTGGGTTGAAGGCCGCTTTCTGGGACATCTGTTTTCTCTCAGGCTTCTTGGGAGGTTCCTCTCGCTGGTTGCTCTTAGGTTGCTTGTCCAGGCACTCTGCTATGTGATGGCCGCCCTTCCTGCAGTGAAGACATAGGCCTTTTTGCATCCGCCACTTCTTTTCCGTCTCTGCTGCCATGCTGCTCGTTGGTCATGCTGTCTTGGCCTTCTTGCCCGCACTCCCGCTGGGTTTGCCCAAGATTCGCCCTTGGCGCTGCTTAACCAGCTTCACGCTTTGTTTCAGGGTTTCCACTTCCCCAGCCAGACGGACTCATCCCAATAGAGTCTCAGGGTTCCCTTGGATTAGGGACCACTCCAGGATGTCTGCATTAAGGCCATCCTGGAAATACTGCACTTTTGTGGCTTCGGTCCAGTCGGGGATCTGGCTGGTGAGACGGCGAAACTCAGTAGTGTGTTCACCCACTGATTGTGAGCCCTGCTGCAGCCTCTGCAGCTCCATGTGCACCCGCCTCCTCTGCAACGGGTCTTCGAACTGCCCCCAGAGTGCTATCATGAAGTCATGGAAGTTTTCCAACTCAGGGGCTCCCATGTCGTAAAGCCCCACCAGCCCTTGTGCCGCCTCTCCTTCCAGCTGGTTGGAGACATATTGGACCTTCTCGGCCTCTGTCTGGAATTCTTCCTCCCAGTGAGACATGAATCTCATCACCTGGGTGAGGAAATACGGCAGCTTAGTGGCGTCCCCATCAAAGGTTGCCTTCTGGTCCTGATGCTTGAGGCCCCGTGGCCATGCCTCCCCGGTCCCATCCTGTCTGGAGGTGCCGGGTGTTCAGGGCTGCCATCCCCAGCTGGCGCCTGGCCTCCATCTGGCGCCGGTGCTGGCCCTGGCTGTAGGCCGGGTGCTGGCTGGCCTCTATTCCACAGGGGAGGTGGGGGTTGGATGGGGGGGTGAAGGTTGCTGGGGCAGCCACTGTAGAATCTCACCAAGGCTGGTTTGCATCAGCTGCATCTGCTGCTTAAGCTGTCGCAGATCACTTTCCAAATCCAGCCATGGGCACTTCGCCCCATAGTCATGAACTCCACTGGTCTGTGGCAGAGCCCCATCTCAGAGATCTGTGGTCCTCTCAACCTCGTTTGTCTGGCAGAGCCATCTGGCTCCCATGGCTTCGCTCACCCCGCGTACAGGTGTCTCTGAGCAGAGGAAGCTGCCTGCCCCCAGAGCCTGCCTGGCTCCCAGCTCCATCAGGTCAGGAAGAGGGAAGAGGTTCCTGGCTCTACGACGCTCCCAGCTCAGCCTCTCTGTTCCCCACTTGGAGCCAGCATCTGGCATGTTGCCTCCTTGGTCGGTGGCAATGGCCTCCACCTCCTTCTCTTCATCCTCAGGGATTCCATTTTAATGTCGCTCTCTACAACTTGAGACATGTTGCATCAAGCTAACGAAGGCTTTCAGAGAGAACTGGCTTACTGTGATGCACCAATAACAAACACTGAAGATCAATAATCTCTTCTGAAGTTTATTGCTCAGGATCTGCATGGTACCATAATGAAAGCCAGTTCTTTTTTTTTTTAGTATATATTTTTATTGTCGTTTCTCCAAATTACACACTGTAAACAATCAGTTCAACTCAAAATTCAGTCGCACGCCTATACATTTCTTATTCCTTATACATCCATTACATAACACATACACTCTTAAACCATCCAAATCCTTCTATTATCACTTCTAAATCTCTCTTGTACTTCTCTGTTTTTCTTCTATAAACTAAAAACATATTACACTACCTTCGATCTCTCCTTATTACAACTGTTTTCCCCATACTCGTTCCTTTCCATACCTCTTCCTGGTAATTGGCTATACGCATCTATCCATCTATACTTTCGTATATGTATATCCATATATATATATATATATATATATATATCCATGCTGATCTATCCATACATTCAATCTTGTATCATGCACTGCTTCCCATTAAGAAATTATCACCTCATTTTCTTTACATATCCTATCTGTGCCTTTCTGAACCTTATTTATTACGGTAACAGCATTTCCCTTGATACTTTTTTAATTTTAACACCAGGAATCCTCTGTTTTCTTTTCACATAAGAAAACCTGCTTTAATCCAACTACCCCATATTTCAGTCACATATTCTTTAAACTCCTTCCATTCTAATTCAGAGTTTTCCATATCATTATTTTTAATGACTCGTGTTAATTTATCCAAATATATCATTTCTACCCCTTTAATTAACCATTCCTCTCTCTAGGGTACATTTTCTGATTTCCAATGCCTAGTGTATGTTATTCTGGAAGCAATTATTAGATTGAATAATATTTTTGCCACACTCTTATCTACTGAATCGTCAAATATACATAACAGGTAAATTTCTGGTCGGATTTGAAATTTCCTCTTGATTATTTTCTCACTCGAGTCATGTATTACTGACCAATATTTGTGCTTTTTTACATGACCACCAGCAATGGAAGAATGTACCTACTTCTTCCTTACACTTCCAACATTTGTTTCCCATTTTTTTATATATTCTTGATAATTTATCCGGTGTCATGTACCATCTGAAAAACATCTTCCAGCAGTTTTCCTTTATATCTTGACATATTGTCAGTTTCATCGTGTTATTCCATAATTTTTCCCACTGCTCAAACAGAATTGGTGTTCCTATATTCTTTGCCCATTTAATCATGGGTTCTTTAACTGTTTCATCTTCACATTCCCAACCTAATAAAACTTTATACAATTTGGATAGTGCCTTACATTCTTCTGATAACATAATTTCTTCTATTTCCATATTATTTTGTTTTATTCCAAGAAACCTTATATCCTATCTTAGCTTTTCCCAACACTGTCTATATACCCACGAATGGCATTTAATACCTTCCTCACTTAATTCTTCCTGTGATTTTATCTCCAACTTATCCCCTTTCCACTTTATTAAGTCTTTATACCTTAACCACTTAACCCCTGGGATTTTTTCTCTACGGTAGAATGCTTCATGCGGGGAGATCCAAGTAGCTGTTTTTTATAGTATTCTTTGTTTGTATTTTTTCCATATTCTGAGTAAGGGTCTTCTTATAAAATGATCATTAAATTCTTGATTGACCAACTCTTTATTATAGCATAAATATGCATGCCAGCCGAATCTTAGCTTATCTCCCTCTACTTCCAAAGTATGTTCATCCTCGATGTTAACCCATAATTTAATCCAATTAAGACAGCTGGCATGCAAATATAATTTCAGGTTTGGTAGTCCCAGGCCTCCCCTTTCCCGTACATCTTGAAGGTATTTTAGTTTTATTCTCGGTTTCCTCCCCGCCCATATGAACTTACTTATCAATTTTTTGCCAATCATAAATGATTCCCTCATTATTGATCAGAGGTATCATTTGGAACAAGAACAAAAATTTAGGGAGAATATTCATCTTTATAATTGCTATCCGACCCAAAAAGGAGTGTTTCATTTTTGCCCACTTTTCCAACGATGTTTTAACTTCTTTCCACAAGCTGTTATAGTTATTCTTGATTAAATCACTATTATTTTTTGTTAACGTAACCCCCAAGTATTTAATCTTTTTTTCCCATTTAAATTGTGATTTTTCCATTATTATTTCTTTTTCTTCCCTATTTAAATTAAATGGGAGCATTGATGTTTTATTTTTATTAATCTTTAATCCCGATATCTCCTCAAATTCTTTCAAAGACTTTTTTACTCCTTCAATGTTTTCATGGGGATTTTCTACAATTATCACCAAATCGTCTACATATGCTCTAATTTTTATTTCCTGTTTTTTAACTTTCAGTCCTTGAATTTTATCATTACTTTTAATGCTTTTAATCAATAATTCCATTACCAGTATAAATAATAACGGTGAAATGGGGCATCCCTGCCTAGTTCCTCTACATACATCAAGTTGTTCTGTTTGTTCCCCATTCATGATTAATGCTGCTTTTTGTTCAACGTAAATTGCTTTAATCCAATTTAAAAAAATTATCTCCACAGTCCATTTTTCCTAATGTCTTAATGATTAGGTCCCAATTCACGCTGTCAAAAGCTTTTTCTATATCTAAAAATATTATTGCTGCTTTCTTTTCATTATGTATGAAAGCCAGTTCTGGCAAGTCAAAGCGCACAAGACATTGATAAAGTCAAAATAGGTTTCGGTTCCTTGGGAATGGGAAGGGAGGAGGTGAGAGGACTCTAGGGAGTTACATTCCAAAAACAGAGGCCTGGGAAGTGCAGCTGGTGTCCTTAGGCAAAACTTAAGATGGTCTGGCCTGAATCCAGGAGTTAAGGTGCCCTGGGAAAGTTCCCAAGAGCACCAGCTCCATGATGGGGCCTAGGCTGGACACTGGAATGCCAGTATCCAGAGTAGGCCACAACACCACAATATTCATGATTTACAGAAGGTTAGGAACATTTATGAGATGCCTTGGAATTTTAACTTAAAATATGCTTTGTAAGAATCTTGAAAATCAATGCAATCACACTAGGGCAAATAAAATTGCATGTAATGGCAATGATCTTTCAACTACAGTATCATCTGAGAGGGGCCACAGAGTTCCTTTGGGTAAATGCAAGACATGATTAGGAAAATATTTAGAAAACTGGAAAGAACTTAGAACATTGTATTTTTCATTGTCTGATGTTCATTTTTGCATTTGAATTTACTATAGCACTCAGATGGGCCAAAGATCAAAATGAATAAATGATAATGGATTTCAGCTAAAAATTATACGATGGAGGAAATGCAGTTTGACATTGCAATTTTTTAAACTTGCATTTTAGCTTAGCTTGCATTTTGTGTTACTTACATTAAAGTGCCCTCTTCGCTTTGCAAATACAGTATAACAAATCTACCTTCTACACATTGTTTGAATCGTCAACCTGAAGAAAACGTAAGTTCTCTAATAGCCTGCACCACAGGACAAACACCACCATCCCCACATTGCCGTAGGCAAATCTGTGCTTAAGGACGTTCAGCAGTTGACCTACCTGGGAAGCACCATCTCCTCAGATGCCAAGATTGACAAGAGATCAATCACAGATTAGCAAAGGCATATAGCACATTTGGAAGACTTTACAAAAGAGTCTGGAGTAATAAACACCTTAAGCGAAGCACAAAAATCAGTGTGTATAGAGCCATTGTATTGTCTATTCTCCTTTATGGATCTGAAACATGGGTCACCTATCGCCACCACTTACGACTCCTCGAATGCTTTCATCAGTGCTGTATACGCACAATCCTAAATATACACTGGACTATGTGACGAATGTTGCTGTCCTTGAGCAAGCAGGGATCACCAGCATTGAGGCCATCATATTGAAAACACAGCTGCGCTAGGCAGGGCACATTACAATGGTCCGCCCTGGCCTCACATCGGGAGGCATGGAGACGCAGTATCCACAATGCTGCAGCCTTATTTGAGAACTCACGCCAAACAAGTCTTCAAGAGAAACAACAATGCAGAAAGAATCACAACCCGGAAACATCACCCAAGGAGACCTTCTGCTGTGCTTTCTGCAACCGGATTTGTTTATCTCAGATTGGCCTTTTTAGTCATCAGTGCGCTAGCAGAAAGCATGGGATGAGTCCTTCTTGAATCTTTGTTTGCGAAGAAAAGCCAGAGAGAGAGAGAGAGATACCAAATCTACCTTCTACACATTTTTTGAATCAGTGCTTTATGTATTATTACAATCCTTCCTCCGTAAATGATATTATACAGTTATAGTACATTTATAGCCCAAACACATTTCCAGCATTCAAAAATTGATTTTGAAGGGCTATGAATCATGGTTTAGTAGACAGAAACATGTGCAACTCCCACACTTTTTACAATAATATTTTACTGATATCAATAAACCTAAATGATAGTCATTAAGTATTTACTGCCTCTCTCACAAAATGTTTTGATTTTAGAAGTACCCAATACCTTAAATTAAATGCTATCACAGTTACAATTGATAAAATGCTTTAACTGAGTTACACACTCAGCAGAGATGGAGTGAAGCTGGACATTTAGAAAAATCTCATTACTCATTAAAATAATACAAAATCAATTGTCTCTCAGTTCTGTGTACCTGTCCTAATAAAATCCATGGCTGAGTTTCAAGGACATGACACAGACTGAATACTAGGGCTGCATCTGCACTGCAGAAATAATCCAATTTAATACTGCTTTAACTGTCATGGCTCAATGCTGTGGAATCCTGGGATTTGTCATTTGTTGTAGCATCATAGCTCTCTGACAGAGAAGGCTAAATATTTCACAAAACGACAAATCCCAGAATTCCATAGCATTGAGCCATGGAAGTTAAAGCGGTGTCAAACTGCATTATTTCTGCAGTGCAGATGCAGCCTGGATTTTCATCTATTCTAAAACAATAATCAATGTCCAGTGGCTTATACTATTCATTTCGTAGGGTACTGGACTATGCCTTGATATGCATAGAGGTCTGGGCTAACACATACCGCTACCAGAGGTCTGGGACTAACACATACCGCTCACTACACCTCCCCTCCAATTTAAAAAACTCCCCCCAAATGATAACTCCCACCTTTCAAGGGGTTGTGAGGGGCAATTTGCTATGTTTTGGGCTCCTTAAAGAGCATGGGCCTTGGAACAGAAAGCAGTGGTGCTGAGCCTCCTGATCAAGCAAAATTGAACCACTGAGACTCCTATGTAGATGAACTCCCTCAGAAACTACAGCTGTCCCTTCACATTCATGGGGATTAGAGGCATAATACCCCCATGAAAGTGAAAAAACTGTGAATAAAAAATTATGTGAAGACTGGTGGGGGAATGGGAAAGGGGGAAGACAGGCAAAGTTTCTTTGCCTGGTTTCTCCTTCGCCCATGGCCCGATCAGATTCAGTGTGGATCGGGCCCTGGGCAAAGGGGACGGACAGGCAGTCTCTCTGCCCGGTTTCTCCTTCGCACATGGCCTGATCAGCTTCAGTGCGGATCGGGCCCTGGGCAAAGGGGGTTGACAGGCAAAGTCTCTCCACCCAGTTTCCCCTTCGCCTATGGCCCTATCCGCTTCGGTGCGGATTGGCCCTGGGCAAAGAGGAAAGGGGGTGGACAGGCAAAGTCTCTCCACCCAGTTTTCCCTTTGCCTATGGCCCTATCTGCTTTGGTGCGGATTGGCCCTGGGCGAAGAGGAAAGGGGGTGGACAGGCAAAGTCTCTCCCCATTTCAGCCTTGCCAATGGCCCTATCCTCTATGGTGCGGATTGGGCCCTGGGTGAAGTGGAAAGGGGCAGACAGGCAAAGTCTCTCCACCCGGTTTCTCCTTTGATCACAGCCCGATCCACTTCAGTGCGGATCGGGCCCTGAGTGAAGGGAAAAGGGGTGGACAGGCAAAGTCTTCCCCCCCTGTTTCCCCTTCATCCGTGGCCCACGGCCTGATCTGCAAAGGAAAAGGGGCAGATATGCAGAGGGGGGATTGGAAGGCCAGGCAAGGGCTGGGCATCACAGTGGAAAAGCCTCATTTTAAATGCACTCGCCTCGTCACCCTGTGCCTGGATATTTGGCAGTGACAGCGGAGGATGGTGTGAGCCTCGGGTGCCCCCCTTCCTTGGGGGTTAGCGAGGCAAGTATGTTTAAAAAAAGGCTTCTCTGTTGTGATGCCCATGACTTGCCGGTGCCTTCTAAGCAAACAGCTTTGGTTTAAGTCCCCCACAGAGGGAGGGATTGGAGGTCCAGGCAAGGGCCAGGCATTGCTGCCAAAAAGCCTCATTTTAAACGCACTCGCCTTACTAACCTGTCCCTGGATTTTTGGCAGCGACAGCGGCGGATGGTGTGGGCCTTGGGTGCCCCCCTGACCTTGGGGGTGGTGAGTATGTTTAAAATGAGGCTTCTTGGTGGTGACAGCAGTGACTTTTGTGGGCTTTGGTTCCCCGCTCCCCTAGGGAACAAAGGCCGATGAAAGCCACATGTTCTCGGGAGGGAGGAAGAAATTCCATGAATAAATGGAACTGGGGAAGTCAAAGCCATGAATATGGAGGGACAATTGTACCTATCAGAAGAGTACTAAATTATCAAGTCTGAAAAATTCAAGCGACTCTTATAAGTGAGCTTCCCAGAATTAATATAGGCTACATGCAAGAATTTAAAGATAATGTGAAAAACAGATTTGCATTATTAAGCCTAATTGACCAGGAGCCAGAACAACTCTGGACAGAAGCCAGGGACATTGTCAGGGAGGAATGAAAGAAACACTGTCTGCAGCCAAAAAGAAAGAGAAGCCTCTATGGATGATAGATTATACTTTTCAAGCAGTTAAGGACAGACAAGAAGCAAATGTAAAAAGTGACAGAAATAGAGTAAGAACCCAGAATGCAACTGTTTAACAACTTGGGCACAGGGACAAGAACTATTATAACAATCAATGCAGAGAAATAAAAGGCGACAACAAAAAAGAAAAAAACAAGAGACCCCTTCCATAAGATCCAAGAGATCAAAGGGAAATTTAAACCAAGAATGGATGCTCTACGACCAGCAGGGGAACACATTACATGACCAACCAGAAATAAACAGATGATGGAAACAATATATGGAAGAAGGACAGGTTGCTTACCTGTAACCATAGATCTTCTAGTGGTCTTCTGTGAATTCACACAGCTGGGTTACTCCTGCACCTGCGCAGAGCATCAGAACCTTCTAGAATCGCTAGGCAGAATGTGCTTTGATACATTTTTGGCGGTAACTCCGCCCACACCAACAGTCTCTTATAAGGGATTCCCGCCCAATTCTCCTCAGTTCCTTGAATGACGCAGCAACCAGCAGCATCAGGAACATTAAGCATGTTTATATGATGTAGTAGGACATAGAGGGGAGGATGGGCAGGTCTGTGTGAATTCACAGAAGACCACTCGAAGATCTATGGTTACAGGTAAGCAACCTGTCCATCTTCTTCGTGGTCTCTGTGAATCACACAGCTGGGTAGACTGGCAAGCTTCACTCCAGGAGGAGGGTATGTCCTATACACATTGACATTAGTACCATGTTGCACAGTGTAACATCAGTTGGATTTTTGATAGTACATTCTTAATCAAAATAATATAGTATATACACTTATCACATTGACTAGCTCGGCAATACAATAAAACTCACTTATTGGATAGAAAACAAAACTACAGCTTTTCCAAAGGCAGCCTCGTTCTTGGAAAGAGAGTCAAGTCTGTAATGGGAAATGAAAGTCAAAGGTGATGACCAAGTTGCAGCTCTACAAATGTCCTCTAGAGGCACTCCAGAGAGGAAAGCTGTTGAGGCGGAGACAGCCCTCATCGAGTACCCTCGAATCTGTGGTGGTAGAGGCTTCTTTGCCAGTTCATAGCAGAGAGCAATGGTCGATGTCACCCACTTCGACAAACGCTGTGGAGAGATAGGTTGTCCCAGTCTCGAATCAGCATAGGATACAAACAGTCTAGGCGACTTCCTAAGGGGGGCAGTTCTCTGGATGTAAAAGGCAAGCACCCTCCTGACGTCCATGGAATAGAGGGTATGCTCAAATTCGTCCTTCGGGTCTTGCATCAGAGCAGGGAGAGTAATAGACTGAGAAGAAAGCTCGACACCACCTTCGGAAGGAAGGAGATGTTGGGATGGAGCACCACCTTATGTTTGTGGAACGCAGTATACGGAGGGTCAGAGCGCAAGGCACAGAGCTCACCAGCTCGACGTGCTGAAGTTATTGCAATCAGAAAGGCTGTTTTTCAAGACAGGAGTCTCAGGTCCGTGGATGCCATGGGTTTGTAGGGACGTCAAACCAGTTGCAACAGGACCAATTCGAGGCTCCACGTTGGTGTAGGCTCGAGTACCGGCAGATGCAGGTTGACGTAGCCTTTCAAGAACTTTGTGACAGTTGGATCTGTGAAGGGAGATGGGTAACCTCTAGCCTGGAATTCAACAGAAATTGCTGCTAGGTAGCACCGGATCGATGAAATCAAGAGCCCTGTAGAAGACAAATGGAGCAAGAAGTCTAGGATGGTCGGGATGGAGAACAGTTCCGTGATCGATCCTCGAGCAGATAGGAAGGCCTCAAATTTCTTCCATTTGTAGTAGTATGACTTGCGGGTCGCAGACCTCTGCGCAGCGTCGATGGCAGCCTGGACCTCTGGGGGAAGGGAAGGGTGTACCAAAGATGGTCTCAAGGCCATAGCCTCCAAGCCGTCAGACGAAGAGTCTCCACATCTGGATGTCTGACCTTTCCGTGCTGAACGGTGAGGAGATCGGTACGGAACAGAAGCCGGATGAGCCGGTGCCCAGCCAGACGTAGTAGGGGTGCAAACCAAGGTTGTCGGGACCACCACGGAGTGATGAGGATGGCATCCGCTCAGACCCGATGTAGCTTCGCAACATGTCAGCAGTGGAAACGGAGGAAAGAGGTAGAGGAGCAGTTCCGACCATCGGAACAGGAACGCGTCGCCCCTTGATCCCGGGGAGCAGTGCCTTGAACAGAACTGTTGGCAGTGGGTGTTTTCTGGGGATGCAAACAGGTCGACTCAAGGAGATCCCCACCATCGGAATAGGTCCGTGGTCACCGACTCGTTCAGCTTCCATTCGTGAATGGAGAGACGTTAACGGCTGAGTCTGTCTGCAAGGGAGATGAATGGACTGGAGAACGATGTTCTTGGAGACGCACCAATCCCAAATGTCCAACGTGAGTTGAAGAAGCTGAGGGGACCTTGTTCCCCCTTGCTTGTTCAGGTAGTACATCACCGAGGTGTTGTCTGACACTACCAGAACAGTCTTGTTTATCACCAAAGCCTTGAAGGCTTGAAGTGCCTTTTGGACACCGAGGAGCTCCAGGACGCTAATGTGGACAGTCTGTTCTTTGGCATTCCAAGAACACCGTATCTCGTAAGATTCGAGGTGTGCTCCCCATCCCAGCAGCGAAGCGTCCGTTGTCAGAGAGGTGTCTGGCTGAGGAGGATCGAAGGGCATTCCTGACAGAACATTGTCCGGTACCAACCACCACTCTAGCGACCGGTGAACTGACTGAGGTAGGGGGTCGAATGTAGAAACCAGTGTTGGAGCAGACGAAATCGAAGCCTGGCCAGGTGGGTCACATAGGTAGTAGCTGCCATGTGCCCGAGAAGTACCTGGACGGAATGGGTGCGGAGCCTCCGGGACCGGCGACAAGCATGGACTAGAGACCAAAGAGTGTCAAACTGGTCTTGAGGCAAGTAAGCTCCGGTCGCACGCGAGTCCAGCCTGGCACCGATAAACTGGATAGCCTGAGTCAGTGGGAGCAGTGACTTCTCTATGTTGGCAAGTCGTCCTAGGCCGTCTAAGACATCTAAGGTGAGGTTGATATCGAGTTTGAGCTGATGTCAAGAGCTTGCCACAATCAGCCAGTCGCTGATGTAGGGGAAGACCACCACTCCATGCTGGTGTAGAAAGGCCGCGACCACCAGCATGCACTCCATGAAGACCCTTCTTTGATTCTATATATCTGTTCACCCCATGGAGGTCGAGAATGGGACGGAGTCCCCTGTCCTTCTTCCTGACCAAAAAGTACCTCGAGAAGAAGCAGAGGTGGTGGAGATCGGAGCCCACAGGTTCGATAGCCCTCTTTTGCAACAGTGTCTGCACCTCCTCGAGGAGGGGAGGGGAGGGCAGTGTTGATCGAACCCGACCTGTCAGAGATAGGGAGTCGAATTCGATCCAATAGCCGGTCTGGATGATTCGAAGAACCCAGCCGTCTGATATTATTGAAGACCAAGCTTTGTGGAAATTCGATAGTCGATCTCCAAAAAGTGGAATCTAGTGAAAAGAGACAAGATGAGGTGAACAGTTAGAACGTTCTCCTGCCTTGATCCTTTGATCGTTGCCTCTGGGGTGGCCGATATCTGGAGGCTGAACCTTGGATCCTCACCAAAGAGGCTGGAGAGGGAGAAGGTACGTATCAGGATCGACGATACGATTGGCCAGAGAACCCCCAACGGAACTGCTGGCTTGATGAATAGGTCTGCCAGGTGGTGCGGCCCCTGAAACGGTACTGAGAAGATGAGGTGGCCATACCATATTTCTTAGCAGTGGTCCTCATCTTCTGAGTAAATTCCAACTTTTCATCTGTGGATCCATTAAACAGCCCAGATTCATCAAAGGGCAGATCCTCTATGGTGGCTGAGGCCTGTGGGGTGAGGCTGGATGAACGGAGCCAGGCGTGTCGGCGCAGGGCGATGGACCCTGCAATTGTTTTGGCCGCACAGTCGGCAACATGTCGAGCTGAGTTCATCTGATGCCCGGCGAGTGATTGTGCCTCTGCCTGGATTGCCTCGGCCATCCGACGCCGTTCTTCCGGGAGATCTTGGAGCAGGGGCGTCATCCTCTCCCACAGCACCTGCTGGTAGGCCCCCATGCAGGCTGAGTAGTTGGCCACACGAAAACTCAGTCCAGCCGCTGAGTAGAGTTTCTTGCCCATAATGTTGAGCTTACGACCCTCAGGGTCCGGCAGAGTGGATTGAGGCCTACGTTGCTTCCTGTTTTGGGATGCTTCAACCACCACGGAGTTCTGCTTCGGGTGGGTTTGAAGCCAGTCAATGTGCTCACCTCCAACTTGATACAGCCGGTCAATTTTCTTGGAGGTAGACTGGATTGAGGAGGGTTTCTCCCAAGACCCTTGCATGAGCTTGAGCAGGGACGGTAAGACAGGGAGAGCAGCTGTGGGGGGAGCTTTAGACTGAATCCGATGGAAGATCGGGTCTACCGGTTCAGCCTCCTTTTCCACCACCTTAAGGTCTTCTACAAAGACAGCTCAGTCTTTGGAGAAGGCAGATAGGGTCTGTAAAGATCACAAGACGTGGCAGAGGACGAAGTTGACCTATCTGGTGAGGGACTACAGGGCTGTGACGGTGTGGGGGAACGAGGCTGCGGAGTCGGGGGGGGGTTCAAGGCAGAGGACGGTCCTCAGGCGGAGAGACCTGGACCACAGCATCCTTCTTCATCGCAACATCCATACTGACAGGACGTGGGGACCGAGCAATCGAGCGGCCTGTAATCGTGTTGTCAAGGACCTCACCCCTTGGGGTGAAAATCTGCGAACCGTAGGTGATCCGAAACCTGCCCTGCAGATGGATCGTGCCAGATTGTAGGCAGAGTAAGCCGAGATATCATCTCTGATGGCAGGTATATGACCTCAAGGTACATCTTCGGATTCTATCACCTCAACCTCCACATCCGAAGAATGACTCTCCAGTAATTGAGCCCTTGACATGACCAGAGCCGGGGATGTCTCAAGGTGCACAGGGGGTCTCACAATATCAGAAACAGGTGGGAGCTCAACTGTCACAACGTCTACTGAGCCTGATGGGGTACGGGAACGTCGAGACTCAGGCTCCACAGCGGTGGATACCGGCAGTGGGCGTACAAAGGTATCCTCGACCTCCGATGAATGGCGAGGGGGAATCTCCGGGACTGCACGCTCACCAGGCTTGTATTTTTTGGTCTTCTCTTTAGATTTGCCAGCATCATGCTTGGACAAATGCTTCTCCTTCCTCTTTTTCTTCAGTGGCTGAGAGGAAGAAGCAGATTCAGCAGACGGACGGGCCTCAGTAGTAGACAGAGTCTTCTCCCGAGCGACATCCCTGGATGTCGAAGGGATTGGCTCTCGAATCAGTGTCGAAGTGTCCCGAGTCGAATCCGATGATGCACGTCGAAGGGAGGAATGGAGAGCCTCGGGATCAGACATTGTGGAGCAGCGCCTCGACGGACTTCAGGACCGACGACGTTTTTGTCCGGTAGATAGAGGGGACCGAGATTGTTCATGGCCTTGAGGCTCGGAGGAGGGAGCTGAAACAGAGGCAGAGGCTGAAGCAGAGGCAGGGAGCAAGGCCTTCTCATAAAGAAAAGACTTCAGGCGCGAGAGCCTATGTTTTCGGGCCTGCGGCATGAACGCCTTACAATGGACGCATGCGTCGACATTGTGAGCCTCTCCCAAACAGATTAAACAGCGGGAATGACTATCCGCAGCTGGAAGTTTTGCTTGACAAATAACACAGCGCTTGAAAGCTCCTTTGCCAGACATGTTTCTCACAATAATAATAATAATAATAACCACAAGAAAGGGATCGTAGTCAAAGCCAGTCCGAGGTCAGTAACGATATCTGAGGTAATGCCAAAGCCGAAGGAGTAAGCCAAAATCTTAGTCAAGAGCCAGAAACAGGTCAAAAAACAAAGTGATCAGAAGCCGAATACCAAAACCAGTAGGAGAAAGCGAAAATCGTCATCACAGAGTCAAAGCCAAGTCAAACCAGATCGATGAGAGAAAAAACACCTAGCGAACAGAGGTTCCTTCAAGCTACTAACGTGGCGGAAAGAAAGGAACTGAGGGGATTTAGGCGGGAAGCCCTTATAAGGGACGGTTAGGATGGGTGGAGTTACTGCCAAAAATGTATCAAAGCACATTCTGCCTAGCGATTCTAGAAGGTTCCGAAGCTCTGCGCAGGCGCAGGAGTAACCCAGCTGTGTGATTCACAGAGACCATGAAGAAGATCCTCAGTTCAGGAATGTCCTGATTAGGGTCTCCTGAAGCCTGATTAGTGGGAGAGAGACCCAAAGCCTTTTCCACTTTACATAAAAGGTGCGGAAAGGGTCTCAAAAAGCCTGGGGGAAACATGTTCAGAGAAGGCATCTTCCTCCTCCTCTGAGGACAAATCCCCCTCCTCCTTGGCAGGAGTGTCTATAGATCCCTCAGAATCTTCTTCGTCCCAGGAGGTAATAATGGAGTGTTTCTGCTTTTTGCTCCTCTTGTGGGAGGTGCCTGATCCCCTAGAGGAATAGGGAGCTATTCAGTCTCAGTCAGCAAGGCCAGAGATTGAGGCGCCAGCAACCCCGACTGTGTTTGCTTCCTTTCTGTTTCACACCACCTAAGCCGGAGACGTTGGGAAGCGCGAGAAGATCAGCCAAAGCTCCGTCCCTCCCAGGTTGGAAAACTGCAGGAAACATCACCTGGGGCTGTTGTGCTCTGCCCCAGTGCCCACCACCAAAGCATGCCAAGCAACTAAAGCAATCCACTTGGCAAGCTGTGGAGGCAGATCTTTACCATCCAGCATCAGCAGGGCAAGGTCCCCTGTGGCATCATCAGAAACAGCAGCTGGTCCCTCCTCCTGAGAGGCCCCAGAGTTCCTCGTCAGAGTGCTAACCAGCTGGCAGAGCAAGATCTGAACCAGACTCCTCATCAGAGGAGAGGTTTGCATCAATGGGAAACTTCCGGTTGAGAATGGCCATCCTTTCCAGAGCATGTATATCTGAATTTGCTGGAGCAAAAAAACCTTGACCTGAACCCTGGTGAGGCAGGACAGAACTGGGAAGGGCTGAGGTTGGCTCTCCCTTCTGGAGTGTATGTTCTGTTTCTATTTGTTGATTGCCCTGTCTGTCAAGACTGGAGGCAGAGCCAAACCCAAGATTAAGGAGTCCCTACCCACACTGCTGGAAAATGGGTTATCTGCACCTGCACAGTGTACTTCTCGGAAACTTCTAGAGCT
This sequence comes from Gambelia wislizenii, assembly GCA_030847615.1. Lineage (NCBI taxonomy): Eukaryota > Metazoa > Chordata > Lepidosauria > Squamata > Crotaphytidae > Gambelia > Gambelia wislizenii. The sequence goes on from JAUMIR010000001.1 coordinate 367,147,973, forward strand.
ATGCTATATGCATTTTGGCAGTAGCCCATCCCCCTGCATCCTATGTGCCTATCCAGTGCACTTCCCACTCTCAGCTCCTTGGATTCCAAAGCAGCAGCCAAGAATCTAAAGATAGGCAGGACATGACAAGGGGAGGCTGGGCAGGATTGTGTGCTGCATTGAACCTCTTCTTCTTTATTGTCTCTGTGACCCACACAAATGGGAGACTAGCAAGCTACACACCAAAGGAGGGAGTGCCATTCAACACAAGAGAAGAGAACAGCCCTCCCAAATGCAGCCTCCACTTGGGAACTTGTGCCCAGTCTATAATGAAAGATAAAGGTTGAAGGATGGGAGAAGGGAGGTGGCAGCTTTACAGATGTCATGTTGAGTGTGGTGGAGTCTCCTTCTTTGGAGGTTTTTAAACAGAGGCTGGATGGCCATCTATCGGGAATGCTTTGATTGTGTATTCCTGCATGGCAGGGGGTTGGACTGGATGGCCCTTGAGGTCTCTTCCAACTCTATGATTCTATGTAGAGGCTCTTTCAAGAAGGCTGCCAACTCCACTATCGCTCTGGTTGAGTGGCTCCTCACTTAGGCAGGAGGTTGCTTGCCAGTAAGTTCATAGGCTAGCTGTATGGTTGGGGCAACCCATTTAGAAAGATGCTGTGTCGAAATATAAAGTCCTTTCTTGTTGGGTGGATAGGAGAAGAAAAACCTCTGAGGCCTCCAAAAGGAAGCCGTGTGATCAACATAAAAGGCCAGCAATTGATGCATGTCTAGACAGTGGAGAGAATGCTCCAGGTGAGATTTAGGATTCTGCAGGAAAGCAGGAAGGACAATGTCCTGATTCATATGAAAGGCAGATACCACGTTAAGGAGAAAGGAAATATCTGATATAAGGGCTACTTTGTCCTTATGGAACTGGTGATCTACTCACAAGGCACAGAACTCACCTGCCCTCTTAGCCGAGGTGACTGCTACGAAGAAGGTTGTTTTCCAGTGAATAGCCTAAGGGCACACAAGGCCATGGGCTGAAAGGCTTTCTAGAAAGCTGAGAGAGGACTAGTTCTAAGCTCCACTGGGCAGTAGGCCCAAACACAGGTGGGCATATTTTTTTTTTATCCCTTCAGGAATGTCTTGACCAGTGGATCTAGGAAGCATGACATCTGACCAAGGGATTGGAAGTGCCAGGAAACCGCTGATAAATAACACCTAATGGATGAAAGGGACAAGCCCCTGCCCAACAATGGTGCTACGATGTTCAGGACATGGGCAGTTCACCCCTAAACCAGAGAGACTTCCTGAGATTGGAGAAGGACAGGTTGCTTACCTGTAACTGTGGTTCTTCAAGTGGTCATCTGTGCCCTCACACAATTGGGATCTTGTGCACATGCAGATCAGGCACAGATCACTGCAGAACTAAGTAGTCTTTTGGTGGTAGCCCCGCCCTCCCAGGGCATTCTATATTCTAGCACCAGGAAGCTATTCCCCTCAGTTCCAGAGTCTTTCATAAACTGTGCTGGTCCTCCCAGAAAAGGGGAAGAGGGCGAGTTTGTGTGAGGGCATAGATGACCACTTGAAGAAGGGCAGGTTACTTACCTGTAATTGAAGTTCTTCAAGTGGTCATTTGTGCCTCACACAATTGAGAGAGCAACAAGCTTAACCATGGATGGTGGGAGCAGATCAGCCCAATATGGAGAACTGCTCTGCCAAAATCAGCATCTGCTCTAGCTCTGCAGTCCAGGTGGTGGTGGCAGATAAAGGTTGACGGTTGAGACCAAGTAGCTGCTCTTCAGACTTCAGGAAGTGATATGCCTGTACCATGCCTGAGTAGTGGCCACAGCCCTAGTGGAATGTGAACGGATGTTGAGCAGTTGAAGTTTCCTAGCCAGGTGGTAGGCCAAGTTGATGGTGTCCACTACCCAATGGGAGATCCGCTGAGCTGAGACTGGTGCCCCTGCCTGACAGCCCGTGTTAGCTTCCTGTAGAGATGTTTACTGTTAATACCATTACCATTTATATTTAGCATTTATATTTCTATACCACTTATCCGTGCAAAGCACTCCCTGAGTGGTTTATGTGTTAGCTAATTGCCCCCAAAACGCTGGGTACTCATTTTATTGACCTAAGGATGAATGGAAGGCTGAGTCAACCTTGGAATCCTGTAGGATTGAACTCACAACATTGTGGCATTTAACCAATACACCACCAGGGCTTCCTCACCCAATATGACATTATACTGATCCAGGAAACATGGACTAATAAAGATCTGTTATTAAATGGCTTTCACTCATTCTCAATTCCGGCAGAGCTAGGGAAAAAGCATGGAAGAGCTAGAGGCGTCCTGGGCGTCCTGGTTTCCACCACCCTACATGCCATAACAAGGCCTCCTTCCACTTTTAAAACATATGCCATGGCAGTGCTAATTCAATTTAACCATTGCACTTTGCTGATAATAAATGCCTACATGCCTCCAATGAAGAAGAAATCTCAAATCAGAGGCCTGTGGGCTGAATTGAAATCATACACTGCTAATCTCATGTTGCAGAACCCAAATGCATTTGTAATCTTGGGGGGTGATTTGAATGCCAGACTGGGCCCCAAAAATCATACCCTATATGCCCAGCACAAATGCCTTCCTCCTGATTTTGAAGATGATGGATCCCACCTCATCTGATGCTCAAAGGACAAGAAATCAAATTTTGCAGGACTTTGTCTGGATCAAACAGCATTCAGGCTAAACCTTCAAATCCTAAATGGTGCCCTGAGAAATGACTGCCCAGCTGAATTCACTTATCTCTCTGGGTCCAGAATGAGTGCCATTGATTACATAATCATTTCTAGGGACCTTCTTCCCTATGCCAAGGAAATAGAAGTTATGCCCAGATTTGAAAGTGATCATTTACCAATTTGGCTACATCTTAGCGACTTCACTCAGGAGACACACACCAGGGAGCACTATCATCTCTCTGTGACACCATCAGGAAGGACTTATCGCCAAGCTAAATGGACCCCCCAACTAAACCAAACAATAAGTGAGGTATTGGCTTCAGACCAACTTCAGCATCTTAGGACTGCCCTGATACCAGCTGAGTCTCCTGATGAAATCTTGGAAAATTACAATACACTTACCCAAGCTCTACACCAATATCTAATCCGTCAAAATAGCGTACATCAATGGAAACAACAACAGCACCAATCCAAACCATGGTTTCACAAGGAATGTGTTAATGCTAAAAAAGCCCTCATTGATATTTATCAGGGTTACCTATCTAATAACATTCTAGATGCTGCACCAATGCTGCTTCAGCAGAAAAGAGACTACAAAAAGCTGCTGATGAACAAGAAAAAAGAAGCCATGAAGAATGACTGGACACAACTTATCCAGGCAGTCAGATCCAACAACATAGCTCTATTCTGGTATATTACATCAAGTTCCCAGAGAAATTGGCCAGCTACAGTGGATTGTCACATCCCTCCAGGGATATGGGAGGATCATTTCCAAGCACTTTATAAGGATAACTATATTGAAAGTGGATGCACTAGCCAAAATATAGAAAATATCCAAGGGTGGCCACCAGTGACAGCGACAGAGATCAAGAACCTTGTAGCCCAGCTGAGAATGGGGAAGGCTCCAGGGGAAGACTTAATACCTGCAGAAGCCATTAAAAACAACCTTGAATTTTGGGCCCCTATCCTGGCCTCACTTTTCACCTGTATCAACAAATATGGTTGAGCACCCAAGGATTGGGGTCTTGCAATCATCGTCCCCATATATAAAAAAGGAAGCAAGGATGATCCTGTCAACTACAGACCAATTAGTCTCCTCAGTACAATCAGCAAACTCTATGCAAGACACTTAACAGTGGAAATTTCAGACCTGCTTGGAATAAGAAAACATACTTGCAGAAGAACAAGCTGGTTTTAGGGAAGGTCGCTCCACCATAGATCAGGGTGGTTCACAGTTTCTCTCTATGCTGCCTTCATAGACTTTAAAGCAGCTTTTGACTCTATATCCCAAACCAAACTGTGGAAAAAAATGGAGGCTTCTTCGATTGACCGACGTTTACTCCATCTAATACGTATGCTGCATTAAGGGACCTCATTAAAAGTAAGGCGTAACCCGCAGGGATATCTCACCAATGACATTGTCACTGAGAAGGGTGTCAAGCAAGGTTGCATTCTAGCTCCACTCCTGTTTACCTTCTACATCAATGATTTGGTGGATCACCTCAACAACACCAACTTCCACCCCCCAAAATTAGAGGGAAGGCATATCTCAACGCTGCTTTATGTGGATGATGCAGCAGTACTTTCAAGAACTCCCATTGGACTAAAAAGAGCTCTAAGAGCACTAACACAATATTGCAGAGTGGAACAGCTAGAACTCAACTATCAAAAAACTAAAATCATGGCATTCGCTAAAAGGCCTAAGAACTACAACTGGAATATAGATGGCCACAAGACTGAGCAGGTCTCTTGCTTCAAATACCTGGGGGTAATTTTTCAAGCCACTGGTAGTAGGAAAGCACATGGAGAGTATGCTGCTTGCAACGCGCAGAGGAGTACAACAGCCATTCTCAAATTTCTTAAGACAAGAGGAGGCCACTATTTACCTGCAGCATTCAAACTTTTTGAAGCCAAACCAGTAGCACAACTGCTTTATGGATCCCAATTGGGACCCTTCCCCAACCCTGCTCCATTAGAACTTGTCCAATCCAAATTTTTAAGACCAGCTTTCCAAACTCCAAAATGTGTCTCTAACGCAGCTCTGAGACTGGAGTAAGGATTTATGAAAGTGGAGGCCAGAGTGTGGGTGACCATACTTAGCTACTGGCTCAGACTATCCCTCTTTCCCACTGGCCTTGCTCCACTAACCTTAAGTGATGATTTCCAATCCAGCTGGAAACAGACAGTGATGACTAAAATTTCAATGCTGGGCCTTTCTCCAGATCTTCTGCTAAGCCTGGGATATGATAGGGCAAAAGCTACTATCAAACAACGGGTAGCAGATATAGAGTGACAACTGGATCTAGCCAGTACTCCAACCTTCATTGCTAGTGATTCCAATAGATATCTGGCCTCTCCTTTGGCATACTTAGCAACACTTGAAATACCTAAACATCGAAGGGCCTTTACTCTTGCATGGTGTCGTGCCCTCCCTTCAGCTGTCCTTGAAGGCCGATACAAGAAGATCCCCTTCTCAGACAGACTGTGCCCCTGCAACTCAGGCCAAATAGAAACAACAGAGCATGTATTATTCCAGTGCTCATACTACAGGGACATACGTCTCAGCCTTATTTCACCCCTGTTGCATAAATATCAAGGGCACACTGGACAATTCTACATATACCTGTTGCTTTCAGACACCAACCCAGGAACAACTTATAATGTTGCCAGATTCTGCGCAGCTGCGGTTAAAATTCTACAGACAATGTCCACAACAGTAGAATAGTATCAATCTAGTCTTGTTATACTGGAGCTAACATTTTAAATACTGCTTTTAGCCTGTTTTTATCCTGTGTTTTTACCTTATTCTGTATCCTCTTTTTACCTGTGCTGGTCTATGACTGTAATAAAGATTCTATTCTATTCTATTCTGAGTCAACCTTGGAGTCCTGTAGGATTGAACTCCCAACATTGTGGCATTTAACCAGTAAACCACCAGGGCTCCCTCAGGGAGGAAGCTTGAGTAAAGGCGCAGAAGTGTCGCCACTTTGCGGCCTAGGATTGGTGGGTGGATGGTTTTCTTGAAGCTGCTAGTATCTCTTGGATGTGCTGTACCTGGGTCAGCTTCACCATGTGGTGAGGTGAAGGATGCCTAGGTTCGGGTGTCTCAGAGATCTAGAGGCTTGAGTCAAGAGAGTGGAGGAGCAGGGCAGTCTGAGTAGGTCACCCTATGACATGCTGAGGAGGGTGGGGAACCATGGTTTTCTTGGCCACCATTGGGCTAGGAGTATGCAGCTGGAGTTGTCATCCTGGATCTCCCCCAAAGTCTGTGAGATCAGTGGAAGGGGAGCAAACAGGTACAGAGGGGGTCCAAACATGGTGTAAGAAGGCGTTGCCTAGGGAGCGCGTCCCCATCCCCCCGCAGGAGCAGAAGTGAGTGCACTTGCAGTTGAGGGTAGAAGTGAAGATGTCGATCAAGAGGAATCTCCAACACTTGATGATCAATCTGTAAGCACAAGCTTGTACCCCACTTCCAAGGCACCCCACTTCTGGAATGTTGGCATTGGCCTGCACCTAATTTTTACAGGCCTCAGAAACTGGCAGAATTTTGGTTCATTAATGTGGCCTTCCACAAAAGGAAATAGACAGGATGGTCTCAAAAGGTCATGTATGTCTTACCCTAGAAGCCTAAGGCAAAAGCCAGAAAGGACATATTCCACATAAAGGGGAAGATAATGGGTGGGTGAAAACCTTTGTATTTGCTGATTGTGAAATTTACTCCCTCAAATCCCAACCTGATGACCCTTGCTCAAAGCTGTTAAAATCCAATCACTGGACATTAAGAAACACATTTAGCATTTTCTACACCTTTTGTTAAGACCAGGAAACTCATTGTGCAATCCATGAAGATTCATGGAATTCATTGTTTCAGCCCATGAAGCAACCAATCCCCTCAGGTGTATTTGGAGGTATAAATATCACCCCCTCATTGCGCACAAATATCCCTCACTGTGCACAGATTCAATTTCTAGAGGACCCTATGTCCCTCTGTATGGCCACCCAGTTTCTTCCATCCACTCTGCCAGATTGACTACAGGACAGATCTGTATCACCCCAACAAAATCCTCTTGCTACCCTCTATCCCAAGTTTTCCTACTGCTTTTTCCTATAGCCTTGTGTGAATGCTTTTTCTGGGTGAATGTGTTTTGTGTTTGGTGTTATTTTTGAACTCCTTAATAAAAATCATACTTAATTTTAAATGCGTATGTATTCCATCCAGATTATTACCGGTAGACATAGGTTTGCAGATTCCATTGTTACCCCCTTTCGCATAGCTAAAGTTGAGTTGCTGCTAATTTCCACAACATATTAGAAACTTGATTTTTTTTTTGAATTTTCCAAGGAGCATTTTGGGTAACAAACCAGAATACCTCATCAGAGAGCCTCCATTCGTGTGGGTGTTGTGAACTCCTGCTGAGGGTGTCCACTATGGTGTCGTCCATACCAGCAATGAACTGCTAGCGGCAATACTCATTTGGGGAGATACCAATTCCAGAGGTTGGACACTATATGTGTGAGGGTGGCTGAGTGGGTGCCACCCTGCTTTTTTATGTAGTGGACAGTTGTGGAGTTGTTGCACATGAACTGAACCGTGGAGTGGTGAACGATGTCTTCGAATGCCTTGAGGGGGTTCCAAACCACTAACATCTCTAGGCCATTGATGTGGAGATGGTGGAGGTGAGAGGACAAGGAGTCTTGGACTGCGTGGCCTTGGCAGTGAGCTCCTCACCCATGGAGAGAGGCATCTGATGCTACCATTCTTGTTGGGCAAGAGGGTTTGAAGGGTAGGTCCCTGTGAAGGTTGGATAGGTGGAGCCACCAGAGGAAAGACACATCTGAGGGGGGAGGCCTGAGCATTTTGGTAGGCATGTTGAATTCTGGGAGAAAGCTGTGGAAGAACTAGAGCTGAAGCATGTATGTCTTTGGTGGAGGGAACCACCATGGTGGTTGCGGACATGTAGCCAAGAAACTGCATGATGAGCAGTGCTTGAATGGCTCATTGGTGCAGGATGTGGGAGATTAGTAAGGTGAGCACCTTTTCCCGAGTCTGAGGGAAGAAGGCATGCACTGCGACTGAGTTTAGGACCTCCCTGATGAACGGGAGGGACTGAGTGGACCAGAGGTAGGATTTTGCGAGGCTGAGGTGGAGGCCCAGATCTGCCAGGAGGTGTTGTGTGGCATGCACATGACCATGAAGGGTGGCTTTGGTGTTTGCTTCCAGGAGCCAGTTGTCCAAGTAGGGGAATATTCTTCTTCCCTGGGTGCCCAGGTGGGAGACTGCCATTGCCATGACCTTTGTAAAGACCCTTGGGGCTGTGGAAAGCCTGAAGGGCAGGATAATTGTATTAGTAGAGTTTGAAGCCTATTGTGAAGCAGAGGAACTTGCACTGTCGAGGCCGTATACAAATATTGAAGTATGCGTTGCAGAAGTCGACAGAAGCGAACCAGTCTCCTTTTCTTAGGAGTGGGAGAATGGTGGCTAGTGTGACCATCCAGAATTTTGTGAGTTTGATGAACCAATTGACGGCTCGGAGGTTCATAAGGGGGCACAGGGAGCCACCTGTTTTGAGTATGGTAAAATACTAGGAGAAGAACCTGGAAGAAGTTACACATGCTGGCAGAGGCTGGATTGTGTCCTTGGCTAGGAGGGATGAGACCTCTTCACAGAGGGTGGCTGAAGACAGAGTAGATCAAAATACGTCAGATGATGGAGTCTGGGTGAATTCTATGGCATAACCAATACGGATGATAGTGTTGACCCAATGGTCTAACAAGATGGCTTTGCAGGTGCAGGTGTGTCCAACTAGGTCTTGGGGCCCAAGGAGGGTGAGGCAGCAGCATAGGTTCCTGGAGAGACCTGATGGAAAGGTGTCGTAGTCAAAGGTGCTATTTGGTAATGGTGTGGGGCTTGGATTGCTGAAATGATTGGTAGTGGTGGGTCCTGCTGGATCGCTGCTGCTGTGGTTGTCTGGCAGTATGGCGGGGTTGGTAGAAGGATGAGTGTGAAGTGGATGTAGAGGCCAGCGAAGGCTTCCGCCTGTACTGCTTGGTAGGCCGGTATGGAATCATGATTGGGAGATGCCCATCTTTTTGGCCGCCGTGCAGGCCTTGACCAATGTTGCCATTGCATCATCCATCTTGGAATTGAAGAGGCCTTCACCATCGAAGGGGAGTTCCTCAATGCATTGGCGAGTTTCGTCTGTGATGCCCACAGAGTGGAGTCAGGTGTAGCAATGGAGGCTGATAGATGTCACCATAGATTTTGAAGCACAATTGGCAGCATGGTGGCTAGTGCTAATCTGGCGGCAGGCCAGATAGTGGGTTTCTTGCTGAAAGAGGATGGCTACATTTTTATAGTGATCCAGGAGGTACAGGAGGAAGGATGCTATCTTGTCCCACAAGAATTGTTGGTAGTCTGCCATGCAGGCTTGGTAATTAGCCACTCAATGGCTAAGGAAGCGGAGGAGTAAAACTTTCTCCCCAGGAGGTTGAGATGGCAACCCTCCTTGTCTGGTGGCACTGAGGTGTTGAAGCAATGCGTGGATTTTGCATGTGCTGCCTCCACCATGATGGAATTTAATTGGATGGTTGCAGAGGAAGGGGGCTTCATCTGTGTGTATTTTGTAAAGGTTCTCCAGACGGCGTGCTGTCAGAGGGAACAATGTGAGCTTAGTCCATGCATGCTTGACCACTTCTTTGAGTGTGGGGAGGAAGGAAGCATGGCTGGAATGTTACTAGGTGTTTCTATCCATTGGAAGATCGGATCCAAGGAAGCCAGAGACTGAGATTTAAGCTCTAGGTGGACACTTCGCCATCCTGATAATGAAATCTACATAGGGGTGGAGGTCTTCAGAGGATGGGGGAGGCAAGGTGTCTCCCAAGTCCTCCTGGATGGAGGCTGGGGATTGAGAGCACGGGATGAGGACCTCCTCGTCCTTATCCCTGTCAACCAATGAGTCGTGATGGAGCGGGGATTGGTTCAGTGGGTTGCTGTTTGGGTCAGTGGGAACCTGATGGGGCAATGGTGGTTTAGGTTGTGGTTGGGGTGTCTGTTCATGTGGCTGGTCCCAGGGCTTTTCAGCATCTTTCTATGAATTGAAGATGTTGTTTTGTGGGATGGTGGGCTTTAGGATCCTGATGTTCTTGATGCTGCAGCTGGTGGAATGGGTATGGGAAATACCTCGGGTCCAGGTATGGCAGATAGTGGGACACCCCCACCCCCCGGTGTAACCAGGGTGGTTCATAAAGGTATCAGGGAGAGTCCCATGAGATGGAGGATGAATATCCATGGCTGTTGTCTAAGTAGGTGGAGTGAGATTGGGAGATCCTTCAGTCTCGGGTCTTCAGTCAGTCCCAGGTGCGGTGTGCCCAGCAGCGTTGGGTCCAGCACCAAGAGCATCTGGAGGCGGAAGATGCTGAGTTGGATCTGGATTGGCAGTTATCGGGACCAAGAGCGTTGGGACGGGGATCGAGGTTGGGACCGAGACCAGGACTGTTGTTGGGACCAGGACAAAGACCAGGATTGGGATCGTGGTTGGGACTGTGGTTGAGATCGGGACTGGCAATGTGTTCGGTGAGCAGAGCAAGACCAGGATTCTGCTTGGGACTGGGATCAAGAGCAGCCATGGGAGTCAGACTGGGCTCGGAAATGAGATCGGGACCACACCTTTTCTGCACTTTCTCCTGCTCTACAATATCTTTTTTAGGTGACCAGAACATTATAGATATTCCATATATAATCACACCCTGCAATTACTTAAGGACAGTATGACATTGGCAGTTTTATTTCTGATCTTTTTTCTGGTTATGTCCAAACAGGGAATTCTTTGATTTTTAGACAACAACTGACCATTAGATTGACATTCTCATCAAGCTATCTATCACAACTCCAAGATCCTTTTCTTGATCAGTTGCTGCCAACTTAGATCCCTATAGTGTTTATGAGAAGCTTTTTTTTTCTTTCTCAGCTCAATATGCTTCAATTTATACATGTCATTTTAATGCCCATTCCTCCATTTGGGAGAGGTCCTTCATAATCTGTTTGTTCTTCACAGTAGTATCATCAGAAAACATAAATACTGCTCTGTGTGTGTGTGTGTGTGTGTGTGTGCGCGCGCGCGCCTTCAAGTCATCTGTTGACTTATGGTGATCGCATGAATTTCATAGGGTTTTCTTAGGCAAGAAATACTCAGAGGAGGTTTTGCCAGTTCCTTCTTCTGAAATACAGCCTACAGCACATAGTCACTCCTAATTCCAGACTTCCACCAGGAAATTCTCTATACCTTGAGTTTGGTAGATATTTAGAGCATGGGAAATAAGCAAGATGAACTTGAACTCCTCGCACTACAAAACAAATATGATATAATAGGCATTATTGAAACCTGGTGGGATGAGTCACATGATTGGAATGTAGGAATAGAGGGGTATAACCTTTATAGGTGAAACAGGCCAAACAGGAAAGGAGGAGGAATAGCATTATATGTCAGGGATATTTACATCAGTGAAGAGATCCATGACATCAATACTGGAAGCCAGGTGGAGAGCATCTGGATAAAAATTAAAGGGGAGGGAAACAACAGGGATGTTATTGTGGGACTCTACTACAGACCCCCAAATCAGACGGAGGAATTGGATGATGCCTTTCTAGAACAGATGAACACACATGCAGAAAGGAGAGATGTAGTAGTGATGGGTGACTTCAACTATCCTGATATTTCCTGGTAATCTAACTCAGCCAAAACTTCAAGGTCTAGCAAATTCCTTACTTCCCTGGAAGACAATTTCATGGTCCAAAAGGTGGAAGAGGCAACAAGGGGGTCAGCTATTTTAGATCTGATCCTAACCAACAGAGATGACCTGGTTAATGGGGTGCAAGTGATGGGATCCTTAGGTGAGAGTGATCATGTTCTCCTGGAGTTTGTTATACAATGGAAAGGAGAAGCCAGGCATAGTCAGACACGCATTCTTGACTTTAGGAGAGCTGATTTCAATAAACTCAGGGAAATACTGGGGGTGATCCCATGGTCAGGAATACTAAAAGAGAAGAGACCTCAAGACGGATGGGACTTTCTCAAAAGGGAGATACTGAAGGCACAATTTCAAACAGTACCATTGAGGAAGAAAAATGGGAGGTGTCTCAAGAAACCAGGATGGATGACTAAAGAACTTTCAACGGAGCTAAGTTTTAAACGGAACATGTATAGGAAATGGAAAAAGGGGGAAAATCACCAAAGAAGAATTCAAACAGATAGCGAACACGTGTAGGAGCAAAGTCAGAAAAGCTAAAGCGCAGAATGAGCTCAGGATTGCTAGGGAGGTTAAGAACAATAAAAAGGGTTTTTTTTGGGTATGTCCGCAGCAAAAGGAGGAAGAAGGAAATGATAGGGCCACTACGTGGAGAGGATGGCAAAATGCTAACAGGGGACAGAGAAAAGGCAGAATTACTCAACACCTTCTTTGCCTCAGTGTTTTCAGAAAAGGAAAAGGAGGACCAACCTGAGGAGAATGGAACAGAGGACACAATAGGGGAAACCCAGCACAGAATAAGCAAAGAGGTAGTACAGGAATACCTTCTTAATCTAAATGAATTTAAATCTCCAGGACCAGATGAACTACAGCCAAGAGTATTAAAAGAGCTGGCAAATATAATCTCAGAGCTATTGGCAATAATCTTTCAGAACTCCTGGAGAACAGGAGAAGTCCCAGCAGACTGGAGGAGGGCAAACGTTGTCCCCATCTTCAAAAAGGGGGAAAAAAAGGATCCCAACAATTATCGTCCAGTTAGTCTGACATCAATACCAGGGAAGATTCTAGAGCAGATCATTAAACAGAGAGTCTGTGAACATTTAGAAGGCAATGCCATAATCACAAAAAGTCAACACGGGTTTCAGAGAAACAAGTCATGCCAGACTAATCTGATCTCTTTCTTTGATAAAGTTACCAGCTTGGTAGATGAAGGGAATGCTGTGGACATCGCATACCTTGATTTCAGTAAGGCCTTTGACAAGGTTCCCCATGACATTCTTGCAAACAAGCTTGTAAAATGTGGGCTAGACAAGTTAACTGTTCAATGGATTTGTAATTGGTTGACCGGCTGAACCCAAAGGGTGCTCAGCAGTGACTCCTCTTCGCCTTGGAAAGATGTCACCAGTGGGATGCCACAGGGTTCTGTCCTGGGCCCAGTGCTATTCAACATCTTTATCAATGACTTGGATGAGGGAATTAGGGGCATACTTACCAAATTTGCAGATGACACCAAATTAGGAGGAGTAGCTAATACCCTAGAGGACAGGATCAAAATTCAGAATGACCTGGATAGACTGGAGAGCTGGGCCAAAGCTAACAAAATGAAATTCAATACGGAGAAATGTAAAGTACTGCACTTAGGGCAGAAAAATGAAATGCACAGATATAGGATGGGAGAGACCTGGCTGAACGAAACAACGTGCGAAAGGGATCTAGGAGTCCTAGTAGACCACAAGTTGAACATGAGTCAACAATGTGATGCGGCAGCTAAAAAGGCCAATGCAATTTTGGGCTGTATCAATAGAAGTATAGTGTCTAGATCAAGGGAAGTAATAGTGCCACTCTATTCTGCCTTGGTCAGGCCTCACCTAGAATACTGTGTCCAGTTCTGGGCATCACAATTCAAAAAGGATATTGACAGATTGGAGCATGTCCAGAGAAGGGCAACTAAAATGGTGAAAGGTCTGGAAACGATGCCTTATGAGGAGAGACTTAGGGAGCTGGGTATGTTTAGCCTGGAAAAAAGACAGTTAAGAGGCGATATGATAGCCCTGTTTAAGTATTTGAAGGGATGTCATGCTGAGGATGGAGCAAGCTTGTTTTCTGCTGCTCCAGAGACTGGAACACAGAGCAATGGATGCAAGCTCCAGGAACAGAGATTCCACCTCAACATTAGGAGGAACTTTTTGACAGTAAGAGCTGCTCGGCAGTGGAACACACTCCCTCGGAGCGTGGTGGGGTCTCCTTCCTTGGAGGTCTTTAAACAGAGGCTGGATTGCCATCTGTCGGGGATTCTTTGATCAAGATTTCCTGCATGGCAGGGGGTTGGACTGGATGGCCCTCGTGGTCTCTTCCAACTCTGCAAGTCTATGATTCTATATGCACAATCCTTATCAGGATGAGCAAAATGTGACCTGGGGACTGACTATATGCAGTCCCAAAGAATGTTTCTTCAGAACTTCCTGAATACCTTTTTTTCTGACTAAAAACATGAGTATGTGCAAACTATCTTTCCCAGAATCCTCAAAGAGCAGCAATTCACATTTTAAATACTCTGTAGAGCCCCCTTGAACTGTTTAATATTTTAAAAATCCAGCTTTCAAAACAGAAGTACATATCTGACAAGAACCAAAATTGTTCCTCTCCCCCAATGCCTGGGGACAGAAAACTGGCCCCTGGACCTGTTGAGGTTGTTGCTCTTTTGCTTTTTTAAAAAGAGTTCTATGTGTAGTCTTGTTTGTGCTAACATGTCTCCCCTCAGAGTGCTGAAGGAGAGTGTGTTAAGAAACTCTATGCTCATATATGCACTCACTTAATAGGGTTTTACATATTCCCTTTTGCTTCATATATTAATTATATGCTTTAATGAATTTTATAATATTTCATTTATAATTTTGTCATTGGTCTCATGATACATTGCTGACTGCTTCTGCTAGCATAATGTTATTGTTATTTAAATACACAATATTTTATATTTTAAATCATTTGTGACAAGAATGCACATTTAAATAAGCAAAATTCATAATAACCTTTTGCTAGTCTTAAGTGTCCCCCTTGGAACAAACAAACAAACAAACAAAGAAACAAGGGTCCCTGCTTGGTAGAGGTGTTTTTTTTATATCAGGAAGGAGAAAAGTTTATTTTTAAAAATGTGGGGTTGGAGGACTCAATAGCGGCTTTGGAAGCTGCATGTTGCCCATGTGCCACGTTTTCCCCACTCATATGCTATTACATATATTTTTGTAACAATTTTAAGTAAACTAAATCATGGTACACATGGAGCATGATTTGTCACTTCAGAGCATTTTTTTTACTGAAATCCAATTCAAATGCATAATTGTTTGATACAAATTCAATTTCTCAATGATTCCTCAGGAAAAATAAATATGGAAATCTTACACTACATTTAAAAAGTTGTATAAATTTTGCCATCAGTGTTGACTGCTATACCTATGTAGACCTTCCAATTCTGATTTTAAAAAAAGCTTTCTTAGTTCAAACATCTTCATTTGAGAGACAAATGCAGGCAATATCACATTATTATCCCCATATTCTAAATCTAAGACAGTTTTGTAATATGACCTTGCTTCTGAGTAGCAGACAATTACACAGAAGTCTTACGACTCTGGGATGAATAGCATGAAAATGTAAATCCTGAAATCAAGATCATACATACATTGAAACCTCTTTCTATACAGGAAAAATAGCCCCAGGTCAAAGAACACAACTATTAAGTAATTTGATTTATGTCAACTAAATATCCTTGCTTAATGCAGTAGCACCCAATTGTTATGTAATACAGCAAAAGTACTCAGACTGAAAAGGGGAAAAAAACAAACCAACCCAGAACTTTTGAAATTAATGGTGAGGTGGTAAGTGGTTAGGTGTGTCATTCATCACAACTAATTTTACAGCCACTACTCAGTACGCTCCAGAAAGCAAATAAGCGTGAACAAACAAATGAAAATATTTAAGGGAACTTAATATTACATCTCCTGAGCATGAGTGCTGAATATAAGACCAATGATAGCTGGAAGAGTTGCAAACTGCAGATGGCAGTAATAACTTCACATTCACTATGTGTGTGTGGGGGATAATAAAGGAAAGAACCTTAAGACTCTCAAGGGCCAATTCTTGCAAGAAGTAATATAACCTATGATCATTATATTGGCCAGTATCCAAAGGGATGGACACTTTCTCCTGATTGTACCACTTCTGTCAGCACTGGGAGGCAATCCCACCCCCTACAGCCGCCATGCACCCTCAAAGCATGCTCCAAGGCACTGGGAAAACATCCAAAGACACTATTCACATGGAATGAAAGGCT
The DNA here is from genome assembly GCA_030847615.1 of Gambelia wislizenii. Classification (NCBI taxonomy): domain Eukaryota; kingdom Metazoa; phylum Chordata; class Lepidosauria; order Squamata; family Crotaphytidae; genus Gambelia; species Gambelia wislizenii. Next base: position 367,163,757 of record JAUMIR010000001.1, read on the forward strand.
GGTTGGTGGGCAGGGAGAGAAGAAAGAAATTATTTTTGACAGATAGGTGCTGATATGTTGTTGGCTTTTAAATCATAGTTATTGAATTTTAAATAAAGCAAAACATAAAATGCAATGAAATTACTTCTTCCAACATTATCTTATCTTATTCAATTGACTTAAAAGGAAGATATAAACTTAAAGTAATTCTGAATACCTGCAAAGTACAGTTCATCATTCGCACTATGTAATCAAACTGCTGATGATCCAATATTGCACGATTTTGCTGAACATGGAGGCTTAGTTCTTGTGTCAAACACTGTCGAGCTACTTTTCCCTTGAGGGCCCTCAGTGCAGCAGGCAGAGTCTGCAGAGACAAAAACTTAACTTCAGGAAACTCAACAACAACAGCAACAAATTGCACTACAGCATTCATGTTAAGTTACTTCCCCTTGTTAGTAATTCGCTTTGGATGACTTCCAAACAACATAATCCACTTCTGCAAACCTCCTGTAAATGACCTATATTAAAGTTAGTAACTGAGGTTTGTGTTCTATATTTTTCATAAATTTATATTTCAAAAAGTCTTTTCCTGCTAAATCCTAAAATCTATCAGAAGAGATATTGGGGTTACAGCTGGCTCTTCTTGATTGTAACCCCTAAGTTCTGGAATGTGATGCATAGTGAGACCTATCAATGGCCATTTTTGGTAACATTTTATGGAAAAATCACTGCTCTTTTTCTATAGGCTTTTGCTGGTGTCATATGCAGTCATAATGCCACAGTTTTTGTGGTGTGATGTAGTTCTATTTCTAATTACTTTCTACATTCTGCATAAATTCTAATGATTAAACTTTTGCACTTTAAAAATAAATCAGTAAGATATATAATGTTTTCTTTTTTAAAAAAAATCTAGTTAACATGACCTGACAAAATAATTAAAAATGTTTTCAATATGAGACTGGAATAGGCCTTAGCTACTATGTGCAACGATTCCACAAGCATGGCTAGGCAGGTCAGCATAAGACAATTATGTTACTGTGTAACATGTTCTATACAGTGGCCCCCTGGTATCCACTGGGGTTTGATTCCAGGACCCCCTGTGGATACCAAAATCTGTCGATGCTCAGTCCTAGTGTCCCTTATATAAAATGGCAAAATTAGGGTTTGCTTTTTGGATTTTTTTTGTTTTGTTTTTGGAATATTTTCAAGTCTTGGATGATTGAATCCATGGATGCAGAATCCATTGATATGGAGGGCTGAATGTACACTTAAAATTCTTTCCTCCATAATAAATTTAACAAGCTGTCCTGGCTACAATTACTGAAAGAGTGATTATGCCCTTTCCCTCCACTTTTGTGTAAGCTGCAAGCCTCTTAATATTCATATATGTGTCAGAGAAACAGGTAAATGCAGCTCACAAGCAAGCAGCTACTATTCACACTGAAAATGCACTGGACCTTTTGGCTGTTCTGTTTGTACATTGAAAAACCCTTGAGGGGAATCTTCGAAAAGCACTACCAATACTAATACTGCTGCTCTCTGCACTGCCTGCAATAGTGACCTCCTCCCCCAAGGATAAAAACTCACCCTGGAGAAGAGGGTCAATGTAGGTGCTGACAGAGGGATTCCACTAAATAAAAATGCTATTAGCAAAGTGATGCTCACATTCCTTTAGCCCCAAAGGAGGGAATCATTTTTCTGCTTGCTGTACTGGCATCCTAAGTTGTGATTTCCCCTGTTGAGAGTGGGGACCAATGTAGCAAGGAGGGGAGAAATTCAAGGTAAAACTGAAGTAGGGTGCTTATTCTCCAGAAGCTTTGGTTGCCTTCATTATTCTGTCTTTATTACTCTGCTTTATTCTGTGATATACCCATGTTTCAAATTCTCACCTCCATACCTACTCAATACCACACCATGCCAGTTGAAAAGTGTAGTTTTAATAGCAATTCCATTCAACAGAACTGGACACTGCAGAACACTGTAAAAATCATGACAGACTAGACTTCGTAAGATGCTGCCTCTTCGTAAGATGCTGCCTCTGGCTGACAAGTTGTTTTGGTCAAGGTGTCTCTCTTCACAAGAAAGAGAAAACAGGCAGAAGAATTCTTCCCAGAATGGGTGGAAAGGGTCCGACAAAGGCATAGGAATAGGATTCCAACTGTTATAATTTTAAAGACAGACCTGCAGACATACCCCACCTCCACACACATACCCCACCTCTATCCTAACTGGCATCTCAATTACTTTCCGCCTGACAGTTGCTGGAAAGAACAAGGACTACATGAAAACAGGACTAAAACCTGACGGGACTGGCCAAGAAGCCAACCACTTGACATGTATGAGTTTAACTTGGAAATGCTCCTCAAATAGTTTAGCAAAAACTTTATTACCTTTTCAGTCTCCAAAGTTTTATTTTCAAATATAAAAGAGATGCAGTTTCTAACAACTTCCAGCCTTTGTGCACTGTTGAAAACTGAGCTTGACTTTTCTACTATGGAAACTAGAAAGAAAGAAATAGAAACATATGTGAAACAATTTATTCTTCTTTTTAGAAACTACAACATCACCGAAGAGTTATTATATTAGGAACATTCCTAGGATGACTCCTAGGCTATCTCTGTTTGATTTTGCTACATTTGTCCTCATCAGATGCACAGCTCTATTACTACTTGGTCATATATATCAGGTTTAATATACTAGTACATGGGCATACTCAAGTGACATTTCCCCCCCTAGGGAAAAATTGTGTATTTCCATTTGTGAAAAAAACAGTATCACAATGTAAAATCCACATTAGTTTGGCAGGAAATATGTATTAGCAGGAACATAAAGGAACCTGACATTTTGCTGATAAATTTTCCCTGAAAAATGGTAGTGATTTTTTGGCATTATAGCAATGTCACATTTCTAGGGTGTATTTGTTTGGATAAGAGAGATAAGTGGGATATAATTGGAGACAACTAGAATGCCTCCAATTCCAGCAGTAGCACACTGAAAGAGATTGAGGCCAAGCCAGGCATACATTATAAGGAGTTATTTATCTGCTCCAGCAGAAAGGATAGAAGAAACTCTACTCAGTGATAGGAAAATGTTGTTGTCTGGTCCCAAGCGGATTTTTTAGGGTGCATGTGCAAGTGACTTTAAAATACACATACAACTGTACAGTTGGAAAGTAGACAGCACTCAACTGCTGAAAATAATTCAACAAGGAATACTGTTTTAAGCCAATAAATGTACTGTTGGTGATGACTAGTGTGGCCACTTGCCCATTACCAAGAAAGAGGAAATACAGTTGTCCCTTCACATTCGCTGTGGTTAGAGGTGGAGCACCACCATGAAATTGAAAAAAACGTGAATAAATTAAGCCCCACCTCCAACATATGTACTACACTACAGTATTGTAGACTCCTCTCCAGCCAATAGCACTACTGATACCTGTTGGTGGGAAGAGGAGGAGGGTGGGGTCTTGGAGTTTGGGTTAGTTGAGCAGCAGCTGCTACAAACCATGAATACACAAAACTGTGAATGTGAAATACACATATGTGAAGGGAGAAGGACAGGTTGCTTACCTGTAACCATAGATCTTCAAGTGGTCTTCTGTGAATTCACACAGTTGGTTATTCCTGCGCCTGCGCAGAGCATTCGAAATCTTCTGGAATCGCTAGGCAGAATGTGCATTGATACATTTTTGGCGGTAACTCCGCCCACCCTAACAGTCCCTTTTAAGGCGCTCCCGCCTAATTCCCCTCAGTTCCTTGAATGACGCCGCAACCAGCAGCATCAGGAACATTAAGTATGTTTATATGATGTAGTAGGACATAGAGGGGAGGATGGGCGGGTCTGTGTGAATTCACAGAAGACCACTTGAAGATCTATGGTTACAGGTAAGCAACCTGTCCATCTTCTTCGTGGTCTCTGTGAATCACACAGTTGGGTAAATTGGCAAGCTTCACTCCAGGAGGAGAGTATGTCCTATACATACTGACACCAAGACCAAGCTGTACAGTCAAATCAGTAATTAGATTTTTTTTTGACAGCACATTCTTAGCATGAGAAAAACAGATCAAACATATCTATCAGCATATCAATAAAGTGACTTGGCAACACATCAACACTCACTCATTGAATAGAAGACAAAAGCACAGCTTTCCCAAAGGCAGCCTCGTTCCTAGAACGAGTGTCAAGTCTATAATGGGAAATGAAAGTCAAAGGTGATGACCAAGTTGCTGTTCTGCAGACGTCCTCTAGAGGCACCCCAGAGAGGAAAGCTTTCGAGGTGAAGATAGCCCTTGTCGAGTGTCCTCGAATCCGTAGAGGCAATGGCTTTTTCGCCAGTTCATAGCAGAGAGATATGGTCGATGTCACCCACTTCGACAGATGTGGTGGAGAAATAGGTTCTTCAAGTCTTGAGTCGGCATAGGAAACAAACAGTTTAGGTGACTTCCTGAAGGGAGCAGTTCTCTGGATGTAAAAGGCGAGCACTCTCCTGATGTCCATGGAGTGTACGATACGCTCGAATTCGTCCCTTGGGTCCTGCATTAGAGCAGGGAGAGTGATAGACTGATTCAGATGGAAGCTCAATGCCACCTTTGGGAGGAAGGAGATGTCGGGACGGAGCACCACCTTATGTTTGTGGAAGACAGTGTACGGCGGGTCTGAGCGCAAGGCACAGAGTTCTCCAGCTTGACGTGCTGAAGTAATAGCGACAAGAAAAGCAGTTTTCCAAATCAGGAGTCTCAAATCAGTAGATGCCATTTGTTCGAAGGGACGTCGAACCAGTTGTGAGAGGACCAGTTCAAGGCTCCACGTCGGAGTCGGCTCGAGTACCGGAGGATGAAGTCTGGCATAGCCTTTTAAGAACTTCTTCACCATCAGATCTGTAAAAGGAGACTGGTGACCTCTAGCCTGGAATTCGACAGACACGGCTGCCAAGTAGCACCGGATTGACGAAAGCGAAAACCCTGTAGCAGAGAGCTGGAGAAGGAATTCCAATACCGTTGCGATGGAGTACAGTTCCATAGTCAGTCCCCGATCAGCCAGAAAGGCCTTGAACTTTTTCCACTTGTAGTGATACGATTTGTGGGTAGCAGGTTGTCGGGCAGCGTCGATGACAGCCTGAACGTCTGGAGGGAGAGATGGAGAGATCTGGCCTGTCAAAGCTGAGGATGAACTGGAGGCCGTAGTGACAGTGGTCCTTTGAACAGAGGATGGATTCAAGGCCGCCGTCTCCATGCTGTCAGTCGTAGAGCATCTATGTCTGGGTGTCTGACCTTCCTATCCTGAATCGTGAGAAGATCAGGACGAATTGGAAGTCGGATGAACTGGTAACTGGATAGATGCAGGAGGGTTGCAAACCAAGGCTGACGGGGCCACCATGGGGTGATGAGGATGGCAGCTGCTCGGTCCCAATGCAGTTTGGCGATTACCCTAGTCAGCAGTGGAAATGGAGGGAAGAGGTAGAGAAGGGGTCCTTTCCAATGGAAGAGGAATGCGTAGCCCCTCGAGCCTGGGGCGTGTCATCTGGAGCAGAACTGGTGGCACTGACTGTTTTCTGGGGACGCAAAGAGGTCGACCTGAGGAGTTCCCCATTGCCAGAACAGGTCTGACGTTACTGACTTGTGTAGCATCCATTCGTGGGTGGAAAGGGTGGAATGGCTGAGTCCATCTGCAAGAGTGTTCTCCTGCCCCGGCAGGTGGATGGATTGAAGATAAATGTTCCTGCACATGCAACAATCCCAGATGTCCCGTCTGGAGTTGAAGAAGCTGAGGGGATCTCGTTCATCCTTGCTTGTTCAGGTAATACATCACCGATGTGTTGTCTGTTACCACCAGAACAGTCTTTCCCGTTACCAGGGTCTCGAAGGCCTGCAGTGCCTTCTGGATGCCGAGAAGCTCTAAGATGTTGATATGGCATGTCCGTTCATTGGCATCCCAAGTGCCCTGGATTTCGTAGGACTCGAGATGGGCTTCCCATCCAAACAACGAGGCATCTGTTGTCAGAGACATGCCCGGTTGAGGAGGGTCGAATGGCATACCTGACAGGACGTTGTCTGGTACCAACCACCATCCCAGCGATGGTTGAACTGCCCGTGGCATCATGAGCAGTTTCTTTGGGGAGTCGTGCAGGGGGTCAAACACCTGTAGGAACCAGTGTTGGAGCGGGTGGAACCAGAGTCTGGCAAGACGGGTCACATAGGTAGTAGCTGCCATGTGACCGAGAAGTACCTGGACCACATGGGCGGGAAGTCTCCGGGATCGGTGGCAGGCATGGATTAGGGACCGGAGGGTATTGAATCGGTCTCAAGGCAGGTAAGCTGCGGCCACACACGAATCCCGCCGAGCTCCGATGAACTGGATGGATTGTGACGGTTGGAGTTGTGACTTCTCTATGTTGACAAGTCCCAGGCCGCCTAATACATCTAAGGCGAGGTTGATATCGAGTTCGAGCTGATGTTGAGAGTTCGCCACAATCAACCAGTCGTCGATGTAGGGGAAGATCACCACTCCACGCTGATGCAGAAAAGCTGCTACCACAACCATGCGCTTCGCGAAGACTCTTGGAGCGGTTGAGAGTCCAAATGGCAGGACTTGGAATTGGAATACCTCGTCCCGATCTGGAACGCCAGGAACCATCTGTGGGATGGATGAATCCCGATGTGGAAGTAGGCATCTTTGAGATCTATGGAAGCGAACCAATCATACTGTTGCAGGAGCGGAAGGATGGAGGCCAAGGTAACCATCCAGAATTTCTTTGGTTCTATGTATCTGTTCACTCCGCCAAGGTCGAAAATGGGACGGAGACTGCCGTCCTTCTTCGTGACCAGGAAGTACCTTGAGAAGAAGCAAAGGTGATGAAGTGTGGAGTCCACAGGTTCGATGGCCCCCTTCTGCAGCAGTGTCTGCACCTCCTCGAGAAGGGGAGGGGAGGGCGGTGTTGATCGAACCTGGCCTGTTGGAGGTGTGAGTCGAATTCGATCCAATAGCCATTCTGGATGATTCAAAGTACCCAGCAGTCTGATGTTATTATAGACCAGGCTTCTTGGAAGTTCGACAGTCGATCTCCAAACAGTGGGGTCTAAAGGGAAGAGAGAAACAGAGTGAGGTGGAAATTTAGAACTTTCTCCTGGCTTGATCCTTAGACTGCTGCCTTGCAGGGGGTCGGTATCGTGAAGTGAACCCCTGGCTCCTCACTGATGAGACTGGCGAGGGAGACGGCAAGTATCGAGAGCGTCTATAAGAGTGGCCAGTGAACCCTTGCGTAAACTGGTGGCTAGATGTAGCAGTCTGCCAGTTGGTATGGCTCGTGGAATGATATTGAGAAGATGAGGAAGTGGCCATACCGTATTTTTTGGCGGTGGTCCTCATCTTCTGGGTGAACTCAAGCTTTTCGTCTGTGGAGCTGTTGAAAAGGCCAGATGCATCAAAGGGCAGGTCCTCGATGGTAGCTGAGGCCTGGGGAAAGAGACCCGAGGAACAGAGCCACGTGTGACGATGCAGGGCGATGGATCCAGCGATCGCCTTAGCGGCGCAATCCACAACATGTTGGGCAGAATTCATTTGTTGCCCCTCCAGTAATTGCGCCTCTGACTAGATTGCTTTAGCCATTCGGTGTCATTCCTATGGGAGATCTTGGATGAGGGGCAACATCCTTTCCCAGAGTACCTCTTGGTATGCCCACATACAGGCAGAGTAATTTGCTACGTAAAAACTCAGGCCTGCTGCAGAGTAAATCTTTTTACCCATTATGTCCAGTTTCCGGCCTTCTGGGTCGGGCGGCGTATAAGGAGGACTTCAAACGGGACAACCTGTGCTTGTGTGCCTGAGGTGTGAAGGCCCTACAGTGCATGCAAGAGTCAAAATTATGGGTCTCTCCAAGACAAATCAGGCAGCGGGAATGGCCATCCGTGCTTGGGAGTTTAGCCTGACAGATGACACATCTCTTAAAGGCCCCTCTCATAGACATTTTACTCACAGAGTCGCCAAACCCAAAGGGAAAAAAACGTGAAAAGTAGAGAAAACCGATCCGAGTCAACACCAAATTCAGAGAGAGAATGCCAAATCCAAAGGAGTGATGAAAAATTGTAGTCAAAATCCAAGCCAAGATCCAATGAAGCCGAAAGTGAAAGACAAAAAACTAGCGAACGAAGGTTCCTTCAAGCTGCTAATGCGGCGGAAAGAAAGGAACTGAGGGGAATTAGGCGGGAGCACCTTAAAAGGGACTGTTAGGGTGGGCGGAGTTACCACCAAAAATGTATCAATGCACATTCTGCCTAGCGATTCCAGAAGGTTCCAAATGCTCTGCGCAGGCACAGGCATAACCCAACTGTGTGATTCACAGAGACCACGAAGATCTGTATATCACAAAAAAAAAAAAGAAAGAAAGAAAGAAAGAAAGAAAGAAAGAAAAGAAAAAAAGAAAAAAAGAAAAAAGCATAACAAGACTTGAATTTGCACATGCTAATTTTGAGGCACATATGTCTTAGCACTTAGAAATAAGCACTGCAGTTTAAATAACTGCCAACATAGTGGGGGAAATTATAACTGACTGACTGGTGTGCCTGTTCGGTCTGCTATCTAGGTGCTATTAATGGTTGAATTCAAGGCTTCTGATCTCTTATATCTTGTACTATGGGCTTCAGTGGGAAAGTCCTTAAAATAGAGGACCGTCCTCTCACAGTCTTTCAAATACTGTATATTCCGGCGTATAAGATGACTGGGCATATAAGACGACCCCCTAATTTTCAACCAAAAATCTAGGGTTTGGCATATAATCGCCATATAAGACCATCCCTCAATTTGGCTGGCTGGCTGAATGGCTGGGGGAGCCTTGCCAGTTGGGCTTCCCAATTCATGAGGATCTCCTCGTGAGTTGGGAAAGCGAACAGGATCAGCTGGCAGGGCTCTCCCAGACAGACAGACAGCCAGCCGCAACATTCGCCCTCTCTTCAACCTTCCAGTGAAACTTGACTCGAAGGTGGAGGAAAGGGGCGAAAATGCCCAGTTTGGCTTGGCAGCCCCGTTACCTCCGTCTGGGCTCCCTTCCAAAGGGAAGTGAAGTGGGGCCGCTGAGCCAAACCGCTAGATTCACTCTTCGGAAGGGAGCCTAGACGGAGGAAATGGGGCCGCCAGGCCAAACTGGGCATTTTTGCCCCTTTCCCCTACCTTCCTTGAAGATGAGGGAAAGGGGCGAATCTAGCAGTTTGGCTCGGAGGCCCTTCTTCCCCCGCCTCGGCCCCCTTCGGAAGGGAGCCAAGACAGAGGGAACGGGGCCGCTGAGCCAAACTGGGCATTTTCGCCCCTTTTCCCCACCTTCCTTGAAGGTGGGGGAAGGGGGTGAATCTAGCGGTTTGGCTCGGCGGCCCTGCTTCCCCCGCCTTGGCCCCCTTCGGAAGGGAGCCAAGATGGAGGGAACGGGGCTGCCGAGCCAAACTCGGCATTTTCGCCCCTTTCCCCCACCTTCAAGGAAGGTGGGGGAAAGGGGCAAAAATGCCCGGTTTGCCTCGGCTGCTGAACAAACAGGTGATCGAGTGGCGGCCGCGGCAAACTGTAACGTTTGCTCCCCTCCTCTGTCTTCCGTTTCTCCCCAAAGGGGGAGAAGGCAGAGGAGGGGGGAGAATGAACTGCTAAACACTTTGCTTCACCCCCCCCTGCCCCATCTCCTGCCTCTTCGCTCCGTTTGCGAAGGTTGCAAAGAGGCAGGAGATAGGTAGGTGGGCGAAGCAAAGTATATCCGGTGTATAAGACGACCCTCAATTTTGGAAGGTATTTTTGAGTGCTCAAAAGTCGTCTTATATGCCAGTATATACGGTAGATGGAAATATGGCCATCCTACCGCTTATGCCAAGAATAAATTATGGGTGCCTAGTTGCTGGGAAGTTGTTATAACAGTTGAAAGCACATGAAATGTGCAGAAAACAGCAAATACCAATGGGGTCTGACAGAAATTTGTTTTTAAAAAGAAATCTACACTGCCCTTCAGCATAGGCTTCCATCACCTGTCTGCCAGGGCTATTAATGGGTGAGGGGACAGGAAGGGAGGGAGTTCAATATAAGCCACACTTAGAGAAGAGTTGGGTACAATATATTAAATAAAAAGAACATGGGAAAAATGATTTTGATAAAGAGACCACATTTCTTTCCTCTCTTTTCTATTACATCAAAATATACAAACATAAATACCACAAAGATACTGGAATATAGATAATACTTATGGACAAATATTTTTAAAACAAATTTCAGTGCTCTTATTTCAGTGAGTACAGGATGGCTTCCTTCTTTTAAAAATACATTTTGGAGCATTCTCGAAAAATCAAACATAATTTTTCTATTAAGGAAAAATCAGTGCAACACAGTGAAATGGTTACAATTGTATGAAACACAGAGATGATTCTCATACCAACAGGTGGGCCGGCAGGCACAACACATTTCCTTTCTATACGAGAAGCAGGAGGTACACTTTGGTTCTTAACCAAACCTTCCTGGATTAGATCTTGAACTTGATTTTCATTAATCTTGGGAAAAGGAAGTACATGAACTCGTAGATGAGATCCTTCTGTAGGTCGTGGAACTTTCTGGAATGCCATGTGAGGATTTGGATTTTCCTGCAATTAACAAACAATTCCTTTTATAAAGGTATTGAATCATGACTAATTTTAAGTCCCATTTATTTCAATGGTTTTATGCTAAGCCTGGGTTGAGTACACTATTTTAGTAAGACAGATCTTGCATACAAACAAAGTACAATTAAGATAAACTGAAGTATAAACAACATTGTACACATTGGTGACAATGTATACAATATAAAAAGGAGGAAGGAAGGGGCAAGCATCTTTAATACTAACTGGTTTTTATTTTTGCATGAGCTTTCGTGGATATAAACCCACTTCTTTGGATCCAGTGCAGACTGATATTAAATGCTCAGGTACAAGGCATATTTACACAATTGTAGGAGTGGGGTGGAATGTAATAGGATTCAGAAAGATGCAAATCATGACCAGTTGGTTGCCCTAAATTTTCAAAGGGCTGTGTAATGTGACACAGGTCTTTCAGATCTTTACAGTGATCAGATAGCTCACCAAAAATCAGTTTCCCTGGGTTCAAAACTTTCTCTGAGAAGTTTCCTTTTGTTATATGTGTAGTAGTAAGGACTCTTGTATCAATATATGTAGTGTGATCTGAAGCCATTGTCTTTGTTCATACCTCTGCTAATAACTGGAGTTTGTGAATATAATTCAATTCAGCAGTTCCTCTTTTTAGTCTTTCTTTGTAACTTCCTTATTCAAGGACCATGACCTTACTGTGTAATTTCCTTGTTCAAGGACCATGACCTTACTTACTGTATGTCCAGGAAGGTTGAAATGTTCTGCCACTGTTTTTGGATATTGCCATTTCTAATACCAGATTTGTGTTAATTAATCCTCTTGCGTACTGTCCTGTTTGTCCAATGTAGAGTGTAGAGGGGCATTGCTGTCACAGGATGGTACATATCACATTGAAAGGAGAGCAAGTTACGTGTATCTCTGGTGTTGTGAGTGGTGTTATTGGCCACTGTAATATTGTTCCCAGAGTAGATGTGGGGACAGAGTTGGCATCTGGGCTTGTGGGAAGGTCTTGTCCCTGTATTGTTATCCATATAATGCATCTTGTTATAAGTGAATAGTTGTTTAAGATTTGGAATTTTTTGTGGGGGGGGGATTAGGATTTTTTTATTGGAATAAGACCATTCTACTGAAAAATACACCCGACTGCAAAAGCCCATAACAATAACGCAAAAATAATAATAGTTTTCCTCTTTTCTTACTAATACAAAAAGAAAACTATCTATCCTAACACTAATACATTTTTCCTCTTAATCTAAATGCACTATAGTCACATTATATTTACACATTATAATTATACAAATAATAATACAAAAATTTAATAATAATAATAAAATATTTATTTAAAAATATGCTTTTATGTTATTGCTGGGGTTGTCTCACTAAACCACAGCCAAAAACTTTTTCCAACGATGGTTTGGCAATTTCTCTTTATCACTCAGATTTTCACTTTTCACCTCCCTTTGTCTTTGGAAAACTAACCCTCACATAGAGGTTTATCAGGCGCACCGTGGACAAGAGCACTTTCCAAAAACTCTCATCCACGGAACCCGACTCCTTCATCTTCCTCTTTTTGTCCACTGACTTTCTGGGTCTCCTGACACCCTCCGGAGATTCAGTCCCTGAAAGCACTGTCTCCCAAGCCTGTTGTGCCAAATCTGGCCAATCCAGGATCCAGACCACCTCCTCCCATGTTTCCCAGGCACTCGGGCAGTCCTGGACAAAATGTCGGATTGTCTCCTTTTGTGCCACGCCACTCAAAATCTCAGCCTTTTTACATTTCAGACGAGGACAAGTCTGCTCATCGTCTGCGGTCCACGGTCTCCTTCCCCTCAGATTAAGAACCTGATGGTAGAGTCTCTACCTCAAGTCCCACAACTTTTTGGGGACCCTTTTGTCCATGAAATACTCAATTGGGTTAGTCTGGTGATTTAGGTACTCTGATAAATCAAATTTGGCCTGACATTTTTGAAAACACGGGTTAACGTAAATCTTCACTATTTTCCTGTACAAACCTCTCTTGATGCTCTGACCTGATCTGTCTTGCCCCTTCAACTCCTCAGCATGAATTCTGTATTTCTTTATGTAAAAAATGAAGTCTCTCAAATAATCTGGTGCTTTCAATTTTTCAGGCAAAGAAAACCTAAAACTGAATGAGCCTTCCTCCCACCAAGTCTTTCCCCATCTAGTCCCCATTCAGCACTCACAAAACTAGCCAAGCCTGAGGTTGAATCTGACCCTTTTGCAACAGAGAAACTTTCCCAGAATTTTGGGCAGAAAAGATGCAATGAACTTAGGTCCCAGGGCTGGGAAGTCCAGGCTCCCTTGTTCTACCTGCCCATAAGCCACTGCTCTTTCCAGGGGGAACGTGGCCATTCCCCAAAGGAACTTGAAGAGAACTCGGTCAGCTTCATTAACCACTGAATCTGGAGGCGGGAAAACAGTCGCCAAGTTGGCTGCCACTGGAAGCAGATAGGTATTTACAAAAGCGGCTCTCTGGTCAGCTTCCATCTCTGCCAGAGGGCCACCCTCTCCTTCACTTTTTCCAACCAGCGATACCAATTTTCTTTCCATCTGTTGGGAGCCACTGCAAAATTCAGCCCTAGGATCTTCACCCTATCCATCTTTGCCTCTTGCTCTGCTTGCCACCCTTCCTTTTCTTCAGCTATGTCCTTTAGAGGAATAGCTGCCATCTTGTCTTCTGCAGCAAAAATCCTGATCAAAAACTCTTTTCCATGTTAAGTCGAGCACCAGAAACTTGACCGTAGGCCTCAAAAGCATCTTTAATCTTTCTAACTTCCATCCTGTCCTTAACCAAGAGGACACATCATCAGCATGGGCAACAAATTTAACAGATTCACACTGAACCAACTACAAACTGTCCAACGGACGTGGGATTTGGATCCCTGAGATGCTCTTGTCTAAACTAATCTTACACAGGATAGCATCCAAAGCAATAACATACAAGAGAGGGCTTAGTGGACAACCTTGCCTCACCCCAGAATTTAACTTAATCCTCTTTCCTCTATGATCATTGACTTGCAAAACTACCTCTGCATCCCTGTAAAACAATTTAACTAAAGCAATAAATCTCTCTGGCACTCCTTTCCACTTGAGGGCTTCCCATAGGAACATATGATCTACATTGTCAAAAGCTTTCATCTGCTGTCAGGGGTTTGGGCAGGGACAACTTTGTCCACTCTTTCTGGTCTGCGTAAGCACTCCTGTCCATTATCCTTGCCCTGTTATTGAAATCTCCTACGATAATAAGATGCTGCCGAGTGTTACACTGATCTTTTAAATACCCCCAAAACTTGTTCCGTTCAGCATATTTTACAGAAGCGTAAAGCCCACACGCCTGAAAGCCTTCTTTTCTACTCTTCCATCTTTCTGCTTTTCCTCCATACTAAAATCCAACAACAACCTCCCCAAAACTACTTCTAACATGAAATCAGTGGTCAAATTGTTTCTGACCCTAAACAGAACCCCTACTCCCCAACTGCCACACTCCCCATATGACCATACAGAAGGTCCTTGCGTTCACAACCCAGAGGTTGTGAGAGGGATGTGCTATTCTCCAGAATTAGCTGTAGCTTGTTGATGATGTGCTTAAATGGTCTCAGCTGGGGACTGTAGGTGACCACTAGGGCTGTTCTGTCATTTTGTGGTTTTGGTTTGGTTTGTCTTACATTATATGGTTCCTGGGTATTAAACTTGCCTTGTAAATTTATTTCTTAACCTCCTTAGGTGGGTATTGCAGCTTGAGAAATGCCTGTTTTAAGTCCAAGAGTTCTGAGGCTTTGTCTTGTGGGTCTGAGCAGATGTGGTTGTATTGAAGGGCTTGGCTCTAAATGATAGATTTGGCAGTGTGTTCTGGGTAGAAAATAGAGGCATGTGAGTATGTGTAGTGATAAGTGCGTTTCTGATAGAGCGTGATGAAGTGCACTGTGCAGTTGCACAGTCATGTCAAGAAAGTGAATTTGTTTTGTGGATTGTTCCAGGCTCAGGTTGATAGTAGGGTAGATACTGTTGAAATTTATGTGGAACTTCTCAAGTGATTGTTTTCCATGTGGCCAAATTACAAAGATGTCATCAAGAAACCATGGGTAGAGGAGAGGTTTTTGGATGCATGTGCTAAGGATGCATTGTTCAAGGTCATCCATGAAGATGTTTGCATGGTGTGGTGCCATGTGGATGTCCGTGGCAATGCTGCTGACTTGGAGGTACCTATTATTCCCAAAAATGAAGTACAGTAGAACCCCTGTATCCGCAGGGGAATTGGTTCCGGGCCCCACCATAGATAATAGCATACACCATTGAAAATAATGGGACTTGCGGTTTAAAATGCCATAGAGTTGTCTTGGAGGACCTAGAAAATGGCTAGAGAGGACACATTTTCTAGGAAGACTTTATGGTAGCTGTGCTGAACCTGAAACTGTGGATAATTGAATCAGTGGATAATGAATCAGTAGATATGGGGGTCCTACTGTAGTTATAAGGAAAAAATAGCAGAGTTTGGTGGCTAGATCTGCCTTAGCCTCATTCAGGATGATATTCTTGATGACGTATAGTCCATCCTGGTGTGAGTTGTTGGTGTGTAGGAATTCCACATCCATAGTGGCTAGGATGGTGTTCTCTGGGAGGTTGTGGATGGAATGTATTTTCCTCAAGTGCTGATGGCATACAGCCTGAGAACTGAGTCCATATATCCAGATATCCCAACAGTCAGGGTTCTAGTGCTTGAGACAATAAGTCTTCCAGGAATGCCTCATTTGTGTATTTTGGGTAATAAACTGAAGATGCAAGGTTTGGGTTCCTAGGGTATATCCATTTGAATCTGGTTCTGTACATCAGCAGATAATTAATTTGTGTAGTTCCTTCAAACATTCATCAGTGGGATCTTTGGAGAGAATTCTGTAAAATGTGGTGTTGGACAGTGGTCTCTCGGGCTCCTGTGTGTAGTCTGACTTGTTGTTGGGATTGGTCCTGGAAGAGACCTTTTCATGTCAAATTCAATTCTGTTGTATCTGTGGCTAATTGGATTTACATTCCTCTGTGCTTGTTAACAAGTATGTAGTCTAACAGTGGAAAGGGAGTATGTGTTCTATGTCTGTAACTGTCTGCTAAGACCGGCACCTGGGCTCGGCTCTGGGAGAAATGGGCTGAGCCTGGGTTTGTTGGGAACCGAGAGTGGGGATGATGGATAGCCAATGACTGTATAGAACGCCAGATTTTGTGGATTGTAGAATGCTTTTAGTTTACTGCTTGTTAGTTAGGTTTCATTCTGAGCAATGAACTTGTAGGGATTGGGATTATTTTTGGGATTACTGTGACAATAAAGTTTTCTGTTTTTAACTCTGAAACTGCTGTTCACTGAGTCTAATGAAGCCAGTACATGACACTTGTTCTTGATGACCACGGGCCCCACTTTGTCAGTCTCAGAAAAATCCTAACATTATTATACCACTGGCTGCAAGAGACTAACATGGCTATTTCTTTGAAAACTACCACAATGTACACCATGTTGTTTTCACATTAAACTTAGCATAACTGAACTATTTCCTAAATTTAATCATTTTTCCTACTGAAACAAATTAAAGAAGTGTCTCTCTCAACACAAGAAAGTACATAAATTAGTCCTTCAGTTTAAAAGAACAGTTGCTGAAAAATTAGACAATTATTAAATAAAACAAAATAATGGACAACATTCTGCCAAGCCGGCTAACAATCTTAATCAATTTCCCACTGTATATTTACCTTATCCTTATTTGTTGGTTTTTAAGAGGGAAAGATTAATGCAGACGAATAACAAGTGTTTATGACTGCATATTCAAGTTCATGTAACACAAATTAGATATCTCATAAGAAAGTTTAACCTAACTAACTCTGCAACCAATGGTGATAGATAAAGTAGTTGGGTGAGTGGGCTTACAGATAGTAATATCATGATTCGGTTGCATGCAGTGGTGTCATTCTACTAGTACAAAGCTTCTACCATTTAAGGAAATTCCATTACAATCAGTCAAACATTCAATCCAGCATTTCAATTCTACTTAAACAACTGTTTGCACAAGCCACTGCACAAACATGTTCATGATACATTATGACTTCATCATACCAGGTATTTGCTTGCATGAATCATTCCATTAATGCTTGGGCAACTGTAACTGTTACCTTAAAACTGCCATCTCTTGTACTTTTTCTGCTAGTATTAGAATGGATACAAATCTTCACCTTCTTAACTGAAGAGGAAATATAAAGCAGAGCCAGCTACTAGGGTTCACCAGGAAGCAAATTACCAAAGTGAGGGATATCAGCATCCAGGCCAGCAGGACAACATTCAAAGACTTAAATGTTTTGAAGGAGACCTTCTCCCTATATGAGCCTACCTGAGGACTGGGGTCCACTAGAGAGGCCCTCTTCTGTGTCCCACCAGTGAGAGCAATATGCTGTGATAAGACATGAGAGCAGGCCTTCTAATCTACGATGCCATGGTTGTGGAATACCCTCCCATTAGAGGCCTGATTGGCAGCAACAATGGCTTTAATTTGGCAATGAGTAAAAGTATGGTTCTTTATTATTTTGATAAGCCTTTGAGGACTAATTTATTTTTTATCAGAGCTGAAACTGTGCATAGTTTTAAATTGTTTAAAGTGATAAAACTGGTTTAAAGCTGTCTTTGTCTTTACTTACTCAATTACCTAACATGCATTTAGTTATTAGATTATTTTTTTACTGTAGGAGAAAGATCTGTAGGGTGGTCTTCAAGTTTTGTTTGCAGATTTGCTTGGAAGTTGTCTCTCATGGTAGCTTGTGGAAGATTGTTGACTTTGAGTCTCCTCTTTAAGATGCCGCCCCTCTTAGGTTTGAGCTTAAGATGAAGATTTAGTTTACATCTTACGAGGCGATGATCTGTTCGGCATTCTGCACTGGGCATCACTCGAGTATGACGGACATTGCGGATGTTTCTCTGGCGGACTAGAACATAGCCAATGAGGTGCCAGTGTTTGGATCGGGGATGCATCTATGTGTCTTCAAGCTATCTTTCTGCTTAAAGATAGTGTTTGTAATAGTCAGCTGTTGTTCTGCACAGAACTCTAGCAAGAGGCATCCGTTATCATTGCAATTTCCAACACCATGCTTGCCTAAAACACCTTTCCAGGCTTCAGAGTTCTTTCGCACTCTGGCATTGAAATCACCAAGGATAATAATTTTATCTTCTACAGGGACTTTTTGTATGAGGTGGCGTAGGTCTGTGTAGAATTTGTCTTTCTCAACAGGTTCGGCTTGCATAGTTGGGGGATATATACTGAAGAGAATAACATGTGGGAGGCATAAGGAAATAATGCGATCAGAGTGTCCTGCTAGCAAGGTTTCGAGAGCAGTGATGTCAATATTAAGTCGTGATAGTTCATGGGTTATTAGAGCAGAACGACACTCAGACCGTCCACTATCTGCAGAGTCTCACATGGTTTTGATGTTCCAGCATGCAAGCGTCAGTTTATTTATACCTTTGGGAGCTGGTGTGTGCCTTTGTTTCTTTGCCTTTGTTCGACTGCATCAGAAGATGCCTGTTGGCCACGGCTAGCCAACTGGGTAGATGGGGATGAGCTTTCGTTAGGCCACCTTTTCTAGGCCCCTCTCCATATGGAGCAAGCAGTGCTCTCCTTAAAAAAGGCTGCTTAGTTATTCAGGATGCTGCCGAACAAGACTATCATCTCCCGCGTCAGCCTTGAGCGACCAAAGTCCTGAACTGCCTGCATACAGGGTTGGGTCTGCGGCTTCCAGTGAATCTTTACACCTGCTGTTTCATCCCTTGCCTATCGCTACAGGACTTTTTTGGAATTGGATTTATCCTTTGAGCCTGTGCAATGGATTTTTCTGGTGGAGCACAGTGTGCACAGAACTGGCCTCACCCTTTAAACCAAAGGTTCATTTGCTGTGGCCTTGCAAGCATGGACGGTAGCAACGAGGTCCTCGGGTTGTAGGTTTGATTAGAGTTTCCTTCTCTTAGATGGCTGACCTTACAGGGTTGGATGAGCACCATCTGCCTGGGTTTTCCTTCTTCTAGGGTGGTTGCCATAAGGCTAAAGAGCCCATCCTGCCCTTTGATGCTCTTTGACCTGTCTGGCACAGGAGGCCCTACCGGTGGCTATTTATGCCACTGCCAGCATAGCTCAAAACTTCATTAGGGTACACAAGCCTCTCCCCCACAACAAGGGGGTGTCAATGAAGAGTAAATCTTTATATACTGCTTAATGTTAAGGTATGTGGCCAAAGATATAGCAGAGTCAGAAACTGTTTTGTTAATAGCTTATTTTTATGCCATGGTGACGGTGATTCTTCTTCTCTTTCCCTCTCCTTCCTTCCACGCTCCTTCCCACCAATCATTCTGAGCTTTGAATATTAGAAAGTGTCATACTCATGCAGTTTTCACAGCATGGGCTAAGTGTTGCTGCAGGTAACTGCTTAATTCATTTCTTCTCTGAAATTGCAGCAATTACTCACTAAGTTGTGCTGGTATACTCCATGGTCAAAATATGGTGCTTGTGTTTCCTTGTACTCACTTCATTTATTTGAAAGGCAGTGTTATATTAACAAATGATAGTGTTATATTAACAGTCATTTACCTAATTAAGTAGAATTAATAGGCAATTTAAACCTTTCTCCATCTCTTTAATCCTCAGATGCCAAGATTGACAAAAGGATCGATCACAGATTAGCAAAGGCATATAGCACATTTGGAAGACTTTACAAAAGAGTTTGGAGTAACAAACACCTGAGGCAAAGGACAAAAATCAGTGTGTATAGAGCCATTGTACTGTCTGTTCTCCTTTACGGGTCTGAAACATGGGTCATCTATCGCCAACACTTACGACTCCTCGAACACTTTCACCAGCACTGTATATGCACAATCCTAAATATACACTGGACTGACTATGTGACAAATGTTGCTGTCCTTGAGCAAGCAGGGATCACCAGCATTGAGGCCATTATATTGAGAATACAGCTGCGCTAGGCAGGGCACATTTCTAGGATGGAGGACCATTGCCTCCCCAAAATAGTACTCTACAGTAAACTCGCCACAGGTCAGCATAAGAGGGGTGCTCCAAAAAAGCGATACAAGTACTCCCTGAAACAACATCTCAGGCTCGGCCAAACTGATCACCAACAATGGTCTGCCATGGCCTCACATTGGGAGGCTTGGAGACACACTATCCACAGTGCTGCAGCCTTATTTGAGAGCTCACACCGAACAAGTCTTGAAGAGAAATGACAACCCAGAATCAGCACCCAAGGAGACCTTCTGCTGTGCTTTCTGCAACTGGACATGTTTATCTCGGACTGGCCTTTTCAGTCATCAGCACGCTTGCAGAAAGCGCGGGATGAGTCCTTCCTGAATCTTCGTTTGTGAAGAAAAGCCAGAGAGAGACACACATTTGAACTAAAATAATAACACTATTTCATTTCTACTACTTTAACGTTAGTGAAATATTATTCAGTCACATAGTTCATGAATGTGCTATACTTACATTTTTGAACAGCTGCTCTGCAAGTTCTCTGACATGTTTTAACATTTTTGATGAATTACTTTCTTCAGATTTAATTCTCTCTACTTCAAATGCTACCAACTACAAAAGAAATTGAATGGAAGCAAAATAACTTTTCCAGTGGTATAAGGCATAATAAACTAAATTAGCGCAAGTGTATTATATTATAAAAGGTATACTATAAATCATTCAGGAGCCTTATTTCATTTTTTTTTGAAATAGACAATAAGTGGAACTAAACGCCATACTTAGGTGCCAGACTGATAACCCATCTCCTATGTAGTGTGGTCTTCCAAAGGATTTTGAAATTTGTCACTAAATGGCATCATTTATGTAGCTCTTTTTATATCCTAAGCTCTTTACAATTTCTGTTTTGAAAGAATTATTGTTATAGGCATAGCATGACAAAGTTTATTAGGTTTAGTGTGTGTGGTGCTGCACATCGAGAAGTGAAAACAATAAATCCAAAAGTAATAAAAATCTGATGATGTAACAAAGTATATTCCTTTCTATACAGAAAAATACATATATTGTATAGCATTTGTAAAATGAATTATGAAGACCACAATATTTTCAGCAGTGTTGCCTAAGCTGCTGGTTATAGTACTTATTTTAACGAATTCCCATACTGTCATATAGAAATATCTGTAGGATTATGAAAGAGTAATACTACAATATTTTGAAAGCATTTTAAGAAGTTTCGAACATATAATGCTATTTTTCTTGTTTACACATACTTATAATGTCTAGTTATGAAACTCAGTAGGTTTTGTCTTAATTTTCTTAAGAAATTACATTTTATTGATTTCTTTAAATCATTACTTTCAGCACAATAATTTCCAGTGTTTTCAATAAAGTCATTTGAACATAAAAGTAATGTCTGTTCGGAATGGGTGCTTTAGCATTAATTCATTCTCTTGTTAATTTATGTTAAAGGTATTTCACAATGATATTCTTTTTAGCATGACCACAGCCTTAATATTTAACAGAAAAGCAGCCACAGAAATTTTAGTACACAAATCCTTTCCCCCCACCTCAGCTTTCACGTGTGTCATAAAAAGTGTTTCTACCTCATCAAAAAGATCGCAGGATCTGTAGGGAGGACCTCTCTCTGACACAAAACCAGCAAATGCCATTCCATTCAGAACTTTGGTAAGGAAATCATTTTCGATCAACCCTCGCTGGCCCAAGAAGGCTGCCTGTAGAAAGAAGTAAATCTTAACTACTGAAATATATTTATTTCATATCTATGTCTGCAAGTATCAAAAAAGAAAATAGTTAAAATAGAATGTGGAATAGAAAAGCAAATAATGAGTACCTAATACCTCAATAAAAGCAAACACTGAATTACCATAACATCAAGGTTATTGTAAACAGAAAACTTGCCATCAGCATACACATGTTTATTCTAAATATATTTGGAATGCATTCAGAAGTCTGTTTTCTTTCAGCAAACAGAAATTGTGCAAGGTGACATGCAAAATAATTACATGCTATATCCATTTAACAGTTATGGGGTTAAAAACCCCAAACCCAACCAATACAAAAACAAAGAAATAAATATTTCAATGTTCAGTTGGGTGCCTCAGTCTATTGGGATGTGATACTATTTGCATTTTTAGCTCACTAATATACATGGCTCCTTTTTAAATCTTCTTTTATGGCTTCAGATCTTGAGATGATACAAATGAATATGGAATGCTGGGTGAGGTGGACTTCAGTTGGAAGGCCAAGAAATTTTTCTGTCTGAAAAACAACTTAACAGTTGCATTTTTCCTTTATCCTTAAGCCTAGCTGAGGTCAGAACCAATTTCCCCCCATGGTGAAATACAAACTCCTAACTTTTCTTATTCTTCCTCATGGAACGCATTTTGGCTTACTTGAGTGAGACATCTGGATTATTTTATAAACCTATTCATTGTATTGTGAATTAACTTCTAACATGATGTACATTATTTACCTCTAGTTTCTGCCAGTGGCACACTGGACGGTGTATGGGGGGAGGCGGGTTGTTGTTAATATGAGTAGAAATGCTATTTTGTGGTAGTAGATCTGATGACAATGGCAAAAAATTCAACTCTGATTCCTGTCTCTAGAAATGCCACCTTCATGATTGAAAGTGGTACAAATTATTTGTAGATATCATTAGCATGTGGTCTTAGCTATAAGCCAACAGAGAAAAAAACATGCAAACTAAAGCAAACCCAACAGATTTAAGCCAATGGGAGACCTCCAGGCATCAAACTGTATCATCACAATGTATGTAGCACCACTGCACTAAGCAGAGTAGGACTATACAGTTATCCCTTCACATTCACTGGGGTTTGGTTCCAGGATCCCCCGTGAATACCCAAATCCGTGAATACTCAAGTCCCATTATACGCAATGGCAGAGCAAAATGGTGTCCCTTATATAAGATAGCAAAATCATGGTTTGCTTTTAGGATTATTATTTTTAAAAGAGTATTTTCAAGCTGTGAATACTGAAATTTGTGAATGTCAAATCCGTGAATATGGAGGGACAACTGTATGTATTTTAATCTTCTAAAAACATAAAAGTGAATCATCACTTGGAAGGTGATAACTTAAGCTTTGCTTTTACCTTGTGGAAATTTATGACAGGTTCTGCATGAATCCTGATCAGCTGGAGACAAGATCGATATCCTTGGAAAAGCTGGGCAAATAACCTCAGAAAAACTCCTCGGACCTCTTTATCCTGAGAAAGATACACAAATTGAACGGTACTACATACTTTCAAAAGACAAACCAAGATGGAAAAGTTCAAAGAACTATTTTTCTTTATGCATGCAATTCCTTGAGGACTGATTTTTTTAAATTAAAAATGAAATATATTTTTTAAAATAAGGATTTCAATAATAATGATGATGATGATAGTAATAATAATAAACAATGGACACAGTGGGAGATTATTATGGAACATAAAGCTTTCAGGAAGAGCATAATTCCCATTTGGCATTAAGTCTTGAAAGGTTAAATATTTATCTTTCATAAGATTTATCTTACAATTCAATTTTCTCAAGTTTAACCCAAAATCTCACACCCGATGCATTATGGGAACGTTGTGCCAAGAGGGAGGTTGGTACCACCACTCTCACGCTTGGCAGAGCAGCCGTTTGGCTGTAGTCCTGAGAGGAAGTCTCACTATGGCTAGTAATCATGTCTATCATAAGACTTCAGCCATGATTTTATTTATTTATTTATTTATTTCCCATCTTTCTTCCAGGGTGGGATCTAAGGCATTGTGGGCCATTGCAGGTTCTATCCATAATGAGCTGGCTTAAGTTTACTTCTTCTCTGGCTTACTATAAAGTTGTTTGCAGGCTACTATATCACAACTGGTGGATATGTAGAGAAGTGGGAAAGAACACTAGCACAATACAACTTTGGAAAGGGGAAGCCCTGGAAAGTCAGGACACCTGATTGATGGAGGTTAATTTGCAGGTTTTGGTACCTGCAGTTCTGGCATATCTCTGTTGGATTACTCTAATCACCCCTTAAATTGGCAAATCTCAGCAAGCATTAGCTGTCATTTACCAGACTCCCTAATTGTTTCCTGCCCTGCTTGGACAAAGCATTGGTCTGGGTTATGTAGCACACTGTATTCTCTTCCTTCCTTCCATTAGTTGAGAAGTATTTTGGTTTATGGATAATGTATTTTAATAAAGTTGCATTTATCTCATAATTTCACTGTCCAGTTTCTCTGCCTCAGTGCAACTGGAATAAACAGTATCCTATTGGTAAAAACAAAAAAAAATAATCCCAAGAATATTTTTCTACTTCACTATTTGCTCATAAGGCATCAAGCCAGCCTAATATTTAAGCAAATCAAGTACAGTTGTCCCTTCATATTTGCTTGGGTTTGGTTCAAGGACCTCCTGTGGATACCAATATCCATGAATACTCAAGTCCCATTAATAATAATAATAATAATAATAATTATTATTATTATTATTATTTTTATCCCGCCCCTCTGTTAAAAACAATCGGGGCAGCTTACAAAGATTAAAATACCAATACAGATTAAAATCCCTAAACACCACCCACCCCACCCTCCCCCATAAAAAGATATTAAACCAAAATACATTAAAACAACTAATCTAAAATCACATTAAAAATAATAAATAATAAAAAGCCAGCAGACTAAAAGGGGCCAGGACCTCCTGAGGCTGGGAACTAATTAGGAAAGGCCTGCTGAAACTCCGGATAATCTTACCCAGCGGCTTCATATAGATGTTAAACAACATTGGGGACAGGATGGCGCCTTGCGGAACGCCACAAGTGAGCTCCTTTCTGCTGGAGCAGCTGTCCCCGAGCAGCACTCTCTGGGACCTGCCCGAGAGGAAGGAACGGAACCACTGGAGCGCAGTGCCTCCGATTCCTAACCCACTCAGGAGATCCAAGAGGATGCTATGATCCATTGTATCGAAAGTTGCTGAGAGGTCCAAAAGCATCAACAGGGTCACACTACCCCTGTCGATGCTTAGACGCAAGTCATCTGTCAAGGCAACCATGGCAGTCTCAACTCCAAATCCTGTCCTAAAGCCAGTTTGAAATGGGTATAGATAATCGGTTTCATTCAAGACTACTTGGAGTTGAAGCGCAACTGCCCTCTCAATCACTTTGCTCAAGAATGGTAACATAGAAACCGGCCTATAGTTGTTCATGGCCAGGGGGTCCAGGGAAGGTTTTTTTCAGGAACAGCCTAACTGCCGCTTCCTTTAAACAAGATGGAACACACCCTTCTCTGTGGGATGCATTGATGATGTCCCTAAGGAACACCATCAAGGCACCCCCCCCCAGATGGCCAGCCATGAAGGGCAAGGATCAAGAGGGCAGGTCGTCTCCCTCACTCTACCAAGTAGCTTGTCTACGTCCTCGGTACTCACGGATTGAAACTTATCCAGTAAACTTACATCAACGGAGTTGCTGGACACCTTGTCAATTGTTTCTGTCAAAATACTGGCATCTAAGTTGGCTCTTATCCGAGAGATTTTATCTGCAAAGTAGTTGTTAAATGCATCACAGCCGGCCGTTGTTGGGTTAAGCAACGGGTTCTGCGCAGGTATAACCTGCGTCATCTCCCTTACCACCCTAAACAACTCTGCTGGACGGGACTCTGCAGACGCAATACGTGCAGAGGAGAAGGATCTCTGTGCTGCACGTATTGCCTCTCGATAGGACCAAAGAAAGTTCCTATAACGAGTCCTGTCGGATAAGAGTCGAGTTTTCCACCAGTTGCGCTCTAGTCGTTATCCAACCCGCTTCATTTTCCTAAGCTCTGATGTATACCATGGCTTACGGTTTGGAGCGGGTTGGAAAGGATGCTTGGGAGCGATCGTGTCGATAGCCTTGGTAAGGTCGGTGTTCCAGGTATTAACCAAAGCTTCGACAGGGTCACCGGCGTTACCAACCATTAACCCCTCCAAGGCTTTCTGGAATCCTATTGGTTCAATTAGCCTTTGGGGGCGGACCATTCTAATGGGTCCACCACCCCCGGTGGGACCGGAATAGACTCTTAGTTCAGTCTTGACCAGGAAATGATCCGTCCATGACAATGCGGTGGTTTTAATAACCTCCACCCACGGATATTCCTGTTCCGTAATGAAGACCGCATTGAGGGTATGACCCGCACAATGTGTGGGCCCAACGACCACTTGGGATAGGCCAATGTTTGTCATGGTTTCCATGAACTCCTGAGCCACACCAGTCAGATTTGTCAAGCTGGTCTCGAGTGGAATGTTGAAGTCACCCAAAATTAAAAGTCTGGGCGATTCCAACCACAACTCTGAGACAAGCTGTGTCAGCTTGGTTAGGGAGTCTGCTAGACAACGGGGTGGTCGGTATATTAGCAGAATCCCCAAACTATCCCTGGTCCTCAGGCTAAGGTACATACACTCAAAGTAGACTGTGTTTCGGACAGGTATCCTAGTCAAGGTGAGATTGTCCTTATAAACCAAAGCCTCTCTGCCCCCCGCCCACTTCCCCTCACCTGCTCACTGACAGAATACCCGGCTGGGAGGGCCTGCGCCCACGTGACAGCGCTATCCTCTCCCAGCCAGGTTTCTGTGAAGCAAGCCAGGTTGGCACCCTCATCCAAAAGGAGATCATAAATAATGTGAGTTTTATTCTTAACTGACCTGGCATTGCAGAGGAGCAAAGTAAGGTTCTGTGGAATGGTTGGTATGCTCTCCAATCCATTCCAGGAAACAGGGTGAACTGAAGGTGGGATAGCTAACAAACAGCGATCCTGCCTTCTTTTGTAACATCTGTTCACTCTGTTCCAACCATACCTCCCTTTCCCCAGCACAACTCCCATTTCTGCCCCCACTCCATTCCTGGCCTCAGCTGACTCCAATTGCAAGCTTAGGTCTTCCTAGCTGGCTGGCTGGCGTTCCTGGGGTGTGTGGGAGTGGCTTAAAATGCCCGCCACTCCTGGCCACACCCCCTCTCACTGCTGCTCTGCTGCCAAAAGTCTTCAGGGCCCACTACAGCCTTCTGGCCCGATGGAGTGGGGAGAAGAGGCTGCTGCAGGCTTAGAGAACTTCTGGCTGGTTGGCTGGTGTTCTTGAGAGGTGTGAGAGTGGCTTAAAACACCAGCCACGCCTGGCCACACCCCCTCTCACTGCTGCTCAATGCTGATGGTGAAGGTGAGGCCTTTATAGTTTCCCCTCTGGGCTCTTCCTCTCACTGCAGCTTGTGGAGAGCTGATGGTGAAGGTGGGGTCTTTATAGTTTCCCCTCTGGGCTCTTCCTCTCACTGCAGCTTGCACATGCAATGGCACAGCAAAATGGTGTCCCTTATATAAGATGGCAAAATCAAGGTTTGCTTTTTGGATTATTTTTTTTAAAAGAATATTTTCAAGCCGTGAATACTTAAATCTGTGGATACCAAATCTGTGGATATGGAGGGACAACTGGAGTTACAATGTTTTCTATTGCTCTTTTGATAAATATCAGGAAAGAAGGCCAAAATTCAGTCTCTATGCCAGCTCCAGCTTTCTCTGCTAGATCTGCACAAGCTTGGTTGATGATAAAAGGCATGTCAGAGCTGTGATTGAAATTACTTCAATAGAAACAAATTGAACTTGGTTGTGTCAACATCAGTTGCCAGAACTAAGAGTTGGACAAGAAGTTGTCTCATGCCCTACTTTTCAAAGAGCAGTCCTCAGTTTGAAGGCATTCTTTATTTGAAGGGCTGCTCATTCAAACTGCAGGTGAAAGAAAAAGAATGGAGTACTGTGGCCTTGTAGTTGCCTATAATTATGCATATGGGCAGCAGATTTGGGTAAGCACACAGGTCACCTGGTCACAGTTTTCCACCCAACGGTAAGAAATACTGTATTTCAATTAAAATTATAATAATTATTTCTAAATTCGCATGTATATGTAAAAAATAACATGTGCAGTTCCTTCTGTTTTGGAAACATAGAAGTTATTTCCTTAGAGCTGTAGCACCAGCCAACACCAGCAAGTTTGTAGGCATTATAAGGCTGCAAAAAAATTGTGTGACTTAAGGGCCCAGTTTAAGGGCCCTGCAGCACCTGCAGCCATAGCCCCCCCATCATCATGGGGGGGGCATCATAACCCTGCTCCTGCAAAAACATTATTAGTAATAATCTGAATATCCTATACTGTGAATAGGTTAGGTTAGGTTACATTGACCTGAGATAAACATATGGGCCCCCCAAAATAAAGCGTTGCAGCCCCCCCCCATTCCTTAAACCAGCCCTGGCTTGGGTCTCCCTGTGACTATGGCTTTGTTCTGCTCTGCTAATGCAGCAAAGAACCAAGAACTACAGCTGTTCAGGGACACGTCTCATTCAACATCAGGTCTCAAGTTTGTTGTGGGCCAAATTATTCATTTTCTTTGAGTCTGCCAAATTGTAAACATGATGTGACACTATATAGCCTCATGAACTTTCAATTCAATAACCCACATTTTTGTGACTGAAAACATTCCAAGTAAGTTTAGCATTAAAAATATTTGGAAAGAACACAGAAAAGAGATCAGAAATATGGATTGATTCATTGAAGTGTAAGGAAAAACATTGTTTTTCCCTGTTTATTATCAAGTTCAAAATACTATGTCTTACCAACATTTTGGAATGTGACAGAGCTGTTCGAGGAGGAGGAAATGCATAATCTGCTGTTTCTAAATCTGGATGCAAAACCTACAATTTCAAGAACAAAATTTCAAAGCACCCGGTTGGCAACATTCTCTTAAGTTTATTTTTCTGAATATAGATTTTAAGTTATTACTAACATATTTCAAATCAAATTAGCAAAAGTTTGTACCTTGTTTAGCCCCTTATTTGTTCCATTTAAGATAACGAATAGCCAGCACCCTGACTCAAAAAAAAGGAAAAAAAAAAAAAGAAAAGAAAAGACACAAGGAAACAAAGTAATGGCCAGCTACCATAGAATGCCTACCTGACAATAAAACAAGGGTCTGCCTTTCAAGACTGGAAGGGGAAGCAGGGCAGACACAACCAGAGGTATATGACAAAGGGTATATAACAAAAAGACGTTTCCTTCACAGTTCCATAGAAAACAGAGGTGACTTTTGTTTTGTTTGCATTTATGCATTTTAAGTTATTTGGCTACAAATGGAATACTTTTTGTCCAATATTATCTCTGACTGAAGTAAACCTAAGAGAACAAATAAAAGGAATATGATTCTGCCTGCAAAACCTCTCTTTCTTACAAATAACTGGCATAAAATTAATATTTTTAAATCAATTGGACACATGATCAGGAGATATTTCCAATAATGTAAACATTAGTTATTAAATCAGACAAGACCTGGGAGAAGCATTAAATTCTTAATTGGAAATTATCTATGATAAGGGAATCAGACTTACAAGAGACAAAGCAGTCTGAGTTTGATGAAGAAGTGGTTCTGGGAGCTGGGACAAATGAATACATTCAGGAATTTTAATTGTACCTCCATCCAGGTCTGCTATGATTACATCTAGCTGAAAGATATAGGGGGAAAATTAACATTTTATATAGCATTTGACATTATGAATAAAATAAGAATTTTGGAACTGCAATAGAAATATCATCTGGGAATACACCTGGTGATTACTGAAAAATGTAGCAGATGACAAATATTGAGGCAGTTCACTAATACAACTTTATCACTGTGAGCCCAATTAAAGTGTTGGTTGTGAAAAAGTTGTCACATGTAGCTAGCTGCCTGTTTGGCTACATCATTTTAAAACATTATGACAGACCAAAATGTTTCGAATGAACAAAAGTCTAAAGCCAAGACTGTAGAGCTCATCTTACCCAGAACATAATGGCTTTAGACTTGTTCTTCTGTAGAGGGCTCCTTCTGTTTGTAGACTGGACTGAGATCCAGTAGAGAATACCACAAAAGCAGGGTTGAGTAGCTAATGGGCTCCACGTGTCCCCAATGCCTACAGAAGTTTTCTCTCAGGTTAAAAAAAATAGCAGACCTATATTGACATTTTTTTTTTCAAATTTCGTAGGGCTGCTGTGCCCCTAACTCTTGCAAAAGTTGAGGGCCGACTGCAATAAATAAACAATACAGCAAAAACTGATAGAACCTATCATCTCCAACATTTATTACTGGTCAAACTGCATCTCCGTGTTGCTACTGAGCAGTTACTGCAAGTAATAGATATACTGTCTTGAGGTCACTGGAGAAAATATAGACTATAAATGTAAGTACAGTTGTCCCTTCACATTTGTGGGTTAAGCATTTGCGGATTTGATTATTTGCAGAATTATTTGATAAGTTCCATCTAGGCATTTGTAGGTCCTCGAGCATGATTCTATGGCCACTTTCTGCAGAGGCTGACCAAAGAATCACGTTGGACCTACAAATGCCTAGAGAGAACACTTTTCTAGGTGTTTTTAAGTCCTCCAGCACACTTTTATGGTCAACTTCTGCCAGAGGTTGACGATAGAATCATGTTGGAGGACCTACAAATGCCTAGAGAGAACAGTTCTCTAGGTGTTTGTAGGTCCTCCAGCACACTTTTATGGTTAACTTCCACCAGAGATTGACCATAGAATTGTGTTGGAGGACCTACAAATGCCTAGAGAAATGTTCTCTCAGTGTCCTATGCTTCTGACATTTAACCTGCATCTGTGGCTGGCACCTTCAGAGAATGGTTGGGTAGAAGTGTGTGTGTGGGGTTATATATTGTGAACACCTGTTGGGGAGTATATGTAAATTTGTGTAATTGAATGGTTAGTTTCTGGGTATAGAAATGCAAGGAAGATTAGTGTCTGTTTGGCTAATGGTTGGTTGATGGTCCATTATCTGCTGGAGATCCCCTGTCCCTGGGAGGAATTCCTTTGCAAGTGTTGAGTTTTGATTCTATTGTTCTTCAAAACTTGAAGCCAGATTTTGTTTACTTTTAGGGTTTCTTCTTTCTTGTTGAAGTTGTCCAGGTGTTTGTGGATTTCAATAGCTACTCTGTGCATTCTGACATGATAGTTGTTGGCCTGGTCTAGAATTTCTGTGTTTTTAAATAACATTTTGTTTCCAGGCTGATTTATAACATGTTCTGCTACTGCTGATTTTTCTGGCTGGCCCAGTCTGCAGTGTCTCTCATGTTCCTTGATTCGTGTTTGCACACTGCGTTTAGTGGTTCCTATGTAAACTTGTCCACAGCTGCATGGTATGTGGTAAACTCCTGCAGCTGTGAGAGGGTCTCTTTTGTCCTTCGCTGAGCATAGCATTTCTTGGATTTTCTGGGTTCGTCTGTAGATAGTTTGGAGGTGTTTCCTCATCAGTTTCCCTATTCTGTCTGTGACTCTGATGTATGGTAAAAATACCTTCCCTTTGGGTGGCTGTTTTTCTTCATTCCTGTTTTTTTCCCCTGGGTCTTGCTGCTCTTGTGATGTCTGATCTGGAGTAACCATTAGCCTGTAGGGCCCAGTTTAGGTGCTTCAGTTCATCCTCCAGGTAGTGGGGTTCGCACGTCCTTTTTGCGTGGTCTACCAATGTTTTTATTGTGCTTCTTTTTTGTCCTGGGTGATGATTAGAGTTCTTGTGTACGTATCTGTCCATGTGTGTGGGTTTTCTATATACCTTGTGGCCTAACTGTTGGTTTGGTTTGCAGATGACTAGGACATCCAAGAATGGCAGTGTTCCTTCCTTTTCTTTTTCCATCGTGAATTGGATATTTGGGTGGATGCTGTTCAAGTGGTTCAGGAATGAGACCAAATCTTCCCTGTGGTTCCAAATGGTGAAAGTGTCATCCACATATGGGAACCATGTTGTGGGCTTTTTTGGTGCTGTTTCTGGGGCTTGTTTTTCAAAATATTCCATGTAAAAGTTTGCTATCACAGGGCTCAGGGGGCTGCCCATGGCTACCCCATCTATCTGTTTGTAGAATTCGTTATCCCACTAGAAGTTGCTTGTGGTGAGGCAATGTGTGAACAAGGCTGTGATGTCCTCAGGAAATATTTGTTGGATGAGTGCCATGGTGTCCATTATGGGGAGTTTGGTGAACAAGGAGACAACATCAAAGCTGATCAGTCTGTCGCCAGGTTTCAGTTCGATGTTGTTGATTTTTTCTATAAAGTGAGCTGAGTCTTTGATGTAGTGAGGGCTTTGTCCTATGTGGGTTTGTAATTGTGTGGCCAGAAACTTGGCCAAGTCATACATGGGGGGTCCAATGGCTCTCACGATGGGTCGGAGTCGAATGGAATCCTTGTGGATTTTGGGAAGTCCATACAGTCTTGGTGGGAGAGCCTCTGATCTGCATAGATTCTGGTGTATGATTGGCTGAATTGATGAGATCTTGATCAAGGCATTTGTTTTTCTGGTGGTTTTGTTGGTTGGGTCTTGCTTGAGTTTTCTGTATGTTTCAGGATCCAAGAGTTCCCTTATTTTTTGTCTGTATTTTTCTGTTTCCATGATTACCGTGGCATTGCCTTTGTCTGCTGGGAGAATAATGATATCTGGGTCTGCATTGAGATCCTTGATGCCTTTTCTTTCTTTTCTGGTTATGTTGCTGGGTGGTGGTTTTGCCTTCCTCGGGATCCTAGCTGTTTCTCCTCTTATCTCTTCTGCCTCTTCTTCCGGGAGACGGAAGAGGGCAGATTCAACATGGGCGATGATGTCTTCAACTGGGCTTCTGGTGGTGGTAACTGCAAAATTGCTTCCTTTAGACAGGATGGATGTTTCTTCTTTTGACAGTTGCCATTCTGTTAGGTTGATAATAGTCCGTGATGTGTCGAGCTGGGGTTTCTGTTGGTGTTTATAGCATTTGTCAAATTTTTGTTTCTGCCTTTCAGTGTGAATCACCATATCTTTTCACATTTTTCTGTAGGTGAGGTTGTCAATTTTGTCCCAGTCTTGGGTATTCATTTTTTGACAGATTTTGAGGTGGAGTGATAATAGCTCCTTGTCTGTGTTGGCCAGGTCTTAGTGGGTGGTATGTATTCTCTCTCATAACAGTGCTTTTTCCATTCTATTGTAGATCCAGTTGGCCTGTGAAGATTTTAATGTCCTCTTTGCTGTGAAAAAGTGTGGTGTGGTTTCTGTGTCTCTGCATCGTAACAAGAAAGTTAACCAACAGAGTATAGGTGCTCTCCTGGTTTGGAGTTTTTCTAGTCTCCGGATTTATGGATGCTGGCCGGGAAAGCCTTCGACTTCACATTGAAAGTCATTCAACAAGTCAGTAGTCCAGATGAACAAAGCCAGAAAGAAGTCATCAATCATAGCCAGTCCAGCGCCAGGAAACCATTAATGCCAAAGAGTACTGCTAGTTGTCAAGAAGAGGGTTGAAACCAACAAAGCTGCCAGGGAGTGGTTGGGAGATTTATAGGCAGCTGTCTCCAAAACACCAGGTGTATAATCAGATCAGCATCTCCTACTTAAATAACCGCTGGGAACAACACAATCTCTCCTTGTCTCTTCATCATTCAATGAATGACAGCAATAGGTCTTCAGCATCTTCAACCTCCTGCTGGGAAGCAGGACCCCCTCTGCCTCAGCCTCAGTACATGTTAAAGGGATCTAGGCATCTTAGTGGACCACAAACTGAACATGAATCAATGGTGTGATGTGGCAGCTAAAAAACCAATGTGATTCTAGGCTGCATTAATAGGAGTATGGTGTTTAGATCAAGGGAAGCAATAGCGCCACTCTATTCTGTTTGGTCAGACCTCCAGGTGAGGACCTGGAATACTTTGTCCAGTTCTGGGCACCACAATTCAAGAAGGATATTGACAAGCTGGACGTATCCAGAGGAGGAGGATGAAAATAGTAAAAGGTCTGGAAGCCATGCCCTATGAGGAGCAGCTTAGGGACTTGGGTATGTTTAGCCTGGAGAAGAGAAAGTTAAGAGCTGACATGTTAGCCATGTTTAAATATTTGAAGGGATGTCAAATACTAAGTATGGAGCAAGTTTGTTTTCTGCTGCTCCAGAGACCAGGACATGGAGCAATGGACTCAAAATACAGGAAAAGAGATTCCACCTGAACATTAGGAAGAACTTCCTGACAGTAGGAGCTGTTCAACAGTGGAATATGCTGCCTCAGAATGTGGTGGAGTCTCCTTCTTTGGAGGTTTTTAAACAGAGGCTGGATGGCTATCTGTTGGGAGTGCTTTGTGTATTCCTTCAGGGCAGGGAGTTGGACTAGATGGCCCTTGTGGTCTCTTCCAACTCTATGATTCCTCATTCACAGTGAGACCAATAGCATCAGGATCTCCAGAATCCTCTTCCCCTTTGTCTGAGTCTTCCAACTCCAGAGGGTGAGGTATGACACTCAGGTAAACAATATTTTTTTAAAAAATAGCAGGCCTATATTCACGTTTTTCCACTTCTGCAAGGCTATGGACGTGGGAAAACCCTGTGAAAGTTGAGGGACAATGTAATAAATGAATAATAAAACAAAAACTGATAGACAGAACCTATCATCTCCAACATTTATTACTGGTCAAAATGTATCCCCCTATTGCTGTTGAGCAGCTACGAGAAGTAAGAGCATCATCTTTTCTTTTACTTCCAGAGATGCCTCCTTCATTCTGCTGCATACTTTCAGTACTGTTCCCATCTTCTACTTTAAAATATATATATATATATGTTGACTATACCCTTTACATGGTTTTATGTCAATAATTTGTTTTACCCACTTGCTTATAAATTATTATTTTTATTATTATTATATACCAACATTTTACACTTAAAAAAATTGCTCTGTATTATATAACCTTAAGCATGTATAAAATCTAGTTGAATATACTTACAAGTTCATGAATCTCATTACGAAAGATTGAATGTACACCAATAATAAAAGGTGTGGGTGAACTGAGAACTTCCAGGAGCTGTGCAGGGAGAATTGGAATATATGGGTAACTGGGAAGAAAGTGAAAACAAAAATAAGTGAAAACAAAAATTTTGTGGAACACCAATTTTTTTCATTAAATTGTTTTTTGTCTGTTCTCACATATCCACTCCTATCATTTGATTACTCCACCACTGGCACTGTAGCAGCTGAAACACATTTACAGCACTGGACTTTCTATCTGACATAAATTTATAATACAAACATTTGCCTGTCTAAAAAGATATGAGTATACACATTTTACAGTGAAGGTTGAATACATAGAATTCTTTTAATATGCTGATTCCATTTAGTAATTGCAAACTCTGTCACTTTATCAGACATCTCCAGGAATGGGCACAGCTGTCACACTAGTTTTAGTGGTGCAAATGCAGTCCTAGCCACTGAAACCTGAGCAGCCAGGTTTGGGGCTGAGTTCAGGAGAACTCAAGCTGTGAGTGTGCGTTTTCAGAGGGAATGTAAACCCATCCACCATGTATTGAATCCCATGATCTGACTTTTGAATGACTAGGAGCACTTTTGTATTGTCTGGAATATCCTTCAGTTACTTCATCCTCACACAGTCTATTACTGACACCGGGCACTGGTTTAGAATCAAAATGGTCCAGAAAACCTTTCTTGCTTTCATGTTAAATAGCACAGGGTAGCAGAAACAAATCCCCTGGAGTTAGGAGGCCACCACATGCTCCAGTACCTTGCCCATGAATGGACTATTGTAGACTGGCTGGTAAATTTTCTAGTATGCTTGGATTCAAGGAGGGCTTTTTGAGCACAAGTCTTACCATTGCCTCTTTTAAAGTGGCTAGAACCCTGTCTTGCTATAAAGAGACATTTACCACTCACCTTACCAACTCAGCCAGCTCCCCTGGCCACTTTTAGGGACCGGGAAGAGCTAGGATCCAACCTGTGGCATCACTAAGGCTGGTGTCACCCCTCCCCCAATGGTGTCACCTGGTGCTGTTCAGCGTCTCCACACATCCCTACTGCCACCACTGGATCTAACAGGCATGTGGTGGCTCCCACTTCTCCAGCTGCAGAAACTGAAACATGGCCTGTTAACGTAGGACAAACAGTAGCCAAAACTAGATCCACTGAACCTATCTACAAGGTGTCATTTCTAGGAATCACTAGGTCATCGAATGCAATTCTATGGTATGTTTGTACAGGAAGTCCTTTATTTTAATATGGGTTTTCATTATCTACAGTTTCACTTATAAATGGTAAGTCCAGGAATGTATCCCGCACGGATATGGGTGGGACAACCTGTATATCACAAACCAGGAAAGGTATTGCAATATAAGTTCTGTGAGTGTTCCTTGAATTGTATGAAGTCCAAAATGCTATGAAATAAACACAAACACATACCTATAATAATTGCTCACATTATTAATTTAGTGCGCTTCATTATCAAAATAATGCAACAAAGCTCACCTGTATTTGAGAGGAAACATTAAAGATTCTAGTGCTCTACAGGCATCACTCAACCTTTGGAAACTTGCAGAATGGAAGAGGACTTTGTTTTCTGTGAGGACTGCACAGAACAAACTCAGTACATTTTGAATTCCTTAAAAAAAAAACACACACAAATACACACAAGATTTCACAGCTATAAATGTACTGCCAAAACAGAAGAATGAAAGTTAATGTGAAGTAATTAACATTCTTGGAAGCACTTCAGGAAAATCTATGGTAAAGATAAAATATGCTACATCTTGCAATTTTTTTTCTTTTCCATGACTGTCAGTTTTGTTTTTTTTCTCTACCTTTCAAGTCTGGCCCTCTACTCTGTGCTTATTTCCCAATGACTATTTTGTTAGATCTCTCCCAGGACGTTTGATCCTATTTTCCAAACAAAGCGAATAGTGACCTCAAATGACATTTTGTACAACTATTTATGAACCAAAGAGCTGTACAAGTAGTCAACTTATCACCAAAGCTTAATGTATCAACCTTTACATAATGGGTCTTTGACTACATCAGGCTGTTGGTGTTGGGAACAAAATGCAAAATGTCTACTCAAACTCCATCTGTAAATTTTAAATTGTATGAGTCTGAAGAGAAGCCAACATGTGTTATGCAAGAGACCAAATTAGCTGGCTGAAAAATCCAACCAATTCTTGCATTAATTGTGTCAATGAGTCAAATGCTACTAAAAAAGGCAGAAGGATATTTATTCTCATTACAAATAATATATGTATGCTGTTGCAAAATATATACAGGAATTTTAAGTTCTGAATTCCAGTTCTAGGAATGTATTACTTTGAGAATGTATTATCTACTGGAATTTGTTTTATTATTATTTTTTCTGAGGTTGCATATGTTTTACACAAGGAGTGGGGAAAGTGCAGCCCACAGTGTGCATGCAACCACTTGGATCACTTGAAAAAAAATGGGAGAAAAAAAAATCACCCAAACTCTAAGTGAAATAAGCACAATTGCCACTTCTTGAGTACCAGGTTAGATAGAAAACCCATTTCCTACCCACCCTCATATCCCAAAAAAATGCTGCTGAAAACCCATTAGTCACACATGGAAGTGACTTACAGTTGAAATTTTCAGCTGAAAATCAGTAGTTATAATAAGCACTTGGGAACTGTCTTCTCTGCAATTGCCTTCCTGCTTTAAATTTTGTGATTCTTAACATATTTATGGAAAAGCACACTGATTAGAGTGGAAATTAATTGTGATTTATTCCTTAAGGATTACAGCCTCAATGATCTTTTAAGATTCCCCATACATATTAAAACGCTGACAAGTCCCGCTACTACATAACATCAAATTATTATTATATATAGTTTTTCAACCAAATATATTAAACTGGATAATCAGTAGTACCAACTTGCCACCCTAATTCATGATACTTTATTAAGTAGGAATGCACATTGAAATTTCCCTCCATTCTGAGGGACTTTATACATCAACTGCCTTATTATTTTGTCATGTTTAGAATGTACAACATGCTCCCATGATGTTTAATTAACAGAAGACCTTTCCTTGAAATTACTATTACACAAAGGATTAAGATGCATTTAACTTCAGATAACATACAGTGATAAAACGTAACACATTTCTATTGTAATGCTGTACAGATTTAGATATACAGATGTGTATGAAAAAGCATGTACATGCACATTTATTAATATTTAGAAAATATATTTATGCCACACCATCACAATATGTCACACACGGATACAAAGAAAACTGGAGAAGTGCTATAGTCTGATTGTTTCCCGCAAGTTTCTAAAACAGATAGTTAAGGAACAACAGAAGGAGGAAAACAAAGACCAGAGAAGAGACAAAAATGTTCAAATGACATTACATGCTTAACACTATAGTTAGAAATGAGGATTTAACAGTTAAATCAAAGGGCAGCTCAAAAAAAGTAGGTTATAGGGATAGATTTGAAAGAAAATGATGGGTCGGACAATGTACATGTTCAGGGAGGGAGCTCCTAGGAACAGAAGTCATGACCAGGACATAAAGAGAAACATTACTACTAAAAATTTATTACTAATTTTCCATACAGCTTTAAAAATGAAATGAAATTTGGTATCTGTAAACCAGCAAGTACTATGAAATGATAGGAAACTTTGACATCTGCTTGATGTCTCCTCCCACTCAAAACACCATTCTTAAATCAATCTCCACACTTCAAAACATGAGGGTGTGTTAGCAAAAAGTCGTTATGGATATCTGTCAAAATATCCATTTATTAGTTGTGAATCTGCAAAATTCTGAATTCACCAAACCAAAAGTGTTCTTATCCTAAAAAATATAAAACTGAAAAAATTCTACCACCATCACCCTGGATAGTAGCTACAATGCACAATTTTGTTGGGAGAGATATTGAATTTGATCACCTGAACAAGTGACATTCTGAACAGCTAGACAAAATAATTGCAACTCAGATTTTCTTGAGGAAAAATTTGAACACTACATTCATACTTAAATGTTTCACAGGCAACACTCTTGTTTGCAGACATTCAGTTTTAAAGAAACATCCATAGTGTGCTACAGTCATATTTTCAAATACCTGTAATTTAAAAGCATATGGATTTGACTATAGGTTTTCTGTGGGGTTTTTTTCCAGGCTGTGAGGCTGTGTTCTGGAAGAGTTTATTCCTGATGTTTTGCCTGCATTCTGTGGCTGGCATCTTCAGAGAATGGTTGGGTAGGAGTGTATGTGGAGTTTAAGGGGTCTACTTCTTCTAATACTTGATCAAGAGTTTCCCACAGAGATCTTTTGTCAGGGAGTAGGATGTCTCCACAGTTCTCACTCAGTCTTCTAACAGTTTGTAAACTTTGGATGCCCTGTAGAGGAAAGACAGCATGGATAACCCCAGAGTTCCTGACAAAAGATCTCTGTGGGAAACTCTTGATCAAGTATTAGAAGAAATAGACTCTTTAAACTCCACACACACTCCTACCCAACCATTCTCTGAAGATGCCAGCCACAAATGCAGGTGAAACGTCAGGAATAAACCCTTCTAGAACACGGCTTCACATCCTGGAAAAAATCACACTGCAGATGCCAGCCACAGATACAGGCAAAACGTCAGGAATAAATTCTTCCAGAACACGGCCTCACAGCCTGGAAAAAAACCACAGAAAACCTATGGATACCGGCCGTGAAAGCGTTCGACTTCACACAGATTTGACTGTTTAACTATATGTTACTTTGTTTTGAATGCTAGCTGCTTAGCATAGATCTTTAAAAGACAGTTCTGTAAATCCACTTAATTGCTTGCCTCTATTCAATATCCCTTCTAGGGGCTTCTCTACATGGGCTAAAAACATAATTTGCACCCCACATCTGGTGTTGGCAGTCCAGATGGCATATGGCTACTTCCAGAAAGGATCTGTAGTTTTTGGCCTTTAACCTGACTTTGCCCCACACTAAGCAAAGTTGGGGGGAAGTCTGATGTTTTGGGGAAACCCCAGAGCAACTTCGGATTCTGTTGGTGTGTGTACAGCTAGATAGGGTCCAATTCAGCCAATCCAGTTGTCCACATGGCAGAAGCAACACCATTTCTGTTACCCTGCATTGAGAAGTGCAGAGAAGGGGAGCTGCTGCCGTTGCTTCCTCATTGGCTGAAGAGCTCTATGGAAATCCTGCCCAGCATGTTGCCACTTCTGCTGAGGGCACAAACAGGCACCTAGACATGTGATAAACAAGGAAGGGGCCAATCTACCTCCTTCTTGTTGATCGCACGGGGCCCCATTCCTATCCTCAGCAGAAGCGATGGTGCACTGGGCAGGCTTTTCATGGAGCAGCTTGGCTGGTGAGGAAGCAACAGCTACAATGAGGGCAGAAATAGGGTGACATGCGATCAATGAGGAAGGGTTAAAATGACCCCCTCCTTGTTGGTCACATGGTGCGGTGCCATGTTCTGACCTCACCAGTAGCAACAGCAATGGCCAACGGGCGAGGCAGCAGCAGTGGCAGCACTGAGGGGACACAGGCCAGCAGAGCTGATGCAGTAACAGCCCATCAGGTCTATGGCATGGATCCAGAACAGATCCACACCGATATGTATAGCCAGCATCGTGTCGATCCAGTGTCAGAAAGTAATGCTCCAGACTAGCCCTTGATTACAGCACCAGTGTAGATGAGCCCTAAATCTCCTAATAACTTTTATCACAGTCCAACATATCCTCTACAAAGACTCCTCATCCACTGGACGTTTGCATATGAAATTGCCTTACAACCGCTGAGACTACTGGTCCAATGAACACAGTTGTTCTCTCCAGGTAAACAAAGAGGTGAGAATTTTGACGTTTTTGTCTCATATTCACACATCTTGAAGTGTTTCAGGAAATTATTCAGCAAGGAAATACAATGGATTTTCCCCCCATAAAAAGAGGTTTTGTGCAAAAAACACACACCATGCTCTTCATTTATTTTCACACAAAAAACACTGTTTCCAGAAATACATGCAGGATTGTCTGTGTGTGTATGTGCAAAAATTGTATCTTTTTGCAGAAAAGCTGCCAATTTGGTATCAAAAAGTATGTTTCTGGAAACCATTTCTGGGTAAAAAAAAATTTTTGCACAAAAAAACACGAGTTTTTTGTGGACATACATGGTTTTCATGCAAAGAAATATATTCCCATCTGCATTTCTTTGCTATTGCCACAATGGGATGTGTGATCCCTCCAGCCAGCCCCAAATAATAGTCTGGCTGCAGCTCTTTGGACCAGCTGAAGTTTCCAAACACTCTTCAAAGGCAGCCCT
The DNA here is from genome assembly GCA_030847615.1 of Gambelia wislizenii. Classification (NCBI taxonomy): domain Eukaryota; kingdom Metazoa; phylum Chordata; class Lepidosauria; order Squamata; family Crotaphytidae; genus Gambelia; species Gambelia wislizenii. The sequence goes on from JAUMIR010000001.1 coordinate 367,204,476, forward strand.
GCATAGAATGCATTACAAAAATAATAAAAATGGGATATAACTTAGGTGTGTGTCACCACGGATGGATACAGCATCTCAAGGAATGGGCACAGCTGATGCACAAGCCTTATCTGTGCAAATACACTTCTAGGCTGCTGATACACTACAGAAATGATCCAGTTTGACATCGCTTTAACTGCCATGGCTCAATGGCATGGGATTCTGGGATTTGTAGTTTTGTGAGATATTTAACCTCCATCAGAGAGCTTTGGTGCCACAACAAACTACAAATCCCATAATTCCATAGGATAGAGTCATGATAATTAAAGCGGTGTCAAACTGCATTATTTCTGCAGTGTGTCAACAGCCCTAGTCACCACTGAAACCTAGTTTCCAGCTTCAGGGTTGAGTCCTGGAGTACATCTTAGCTGCAAACCTGCATTTTCAGGGGAAATATAGCCTCATCAAGCACTGGCTGAATTCCTATTCCCAGATTTGCCTTTCAACTGATCAACTTTTGTCTTATCTTCATTTAAGTTTTAATTTGTTCACTCTCAACTAGTCCAGTACTGATGACAAACAATGGTTTGGAACTAAGACAGCTTCCTTGGACTGAGGTGAAAAGAAGTAGCACAGCTGGGCATCATCTGCATACTGATAGCACCAGGCCTCAAAACATTGGACAAGCTTTCCCCACAGTTTCATGTATATGTTAAATGGCATGGGGAACACAACTGAAACTTAAGAGACTCCCCAGGTCAATGGCTAAAGAGACAAACAGGAGTCCACAAGGAGCATCTTCTGGGTATGCCCCTTCAGGAAGGAATGGAGCCCCCCCAAAAAACCACCTATCACAGTAAGGTGGCCCAGAAGGATACCACATTCAAAGGTATTGAACGCTGCCAGCAGGTCAAGCAGAACCAATAGGAACACACCTCCTGTTTAGTTCTTGGCATAGGTTATCAACCAAAAGAATTAAAATGGAATTTGTCAACAGTTTGGCCTGAAAACAGATTGAAATGGATCAATAATCCTGGAGCTGGGAGGCCACCACATGCTCCAGTATATTTCCCAGAAATGGAATATTGCATACTGGCTGTTAGTTATCCAATACATGGGATTCAGGCAGCACTTTTTTCAATAATGGTTTTATAAATGCCTACTTTAGCGATGATGCAACCATTCCCTCTATGCACTCAGCCTGCTTCCCCCCTGTTTTTTTTCTTTTTGAATAAGTCAAGAAGGGTAAGGGCCCTCACTTCTCCAACAATCCTGTCCGTATTCATGAGCTATACAAGCTGAAAATTATCCATTATCACTGGACAAACAGCAATCAAATTATATCCACTGGATCTGTATTAATTATAGCATCCAAGCTGGAGCTAATCTGAATGATTTCATCTATAAAGTCCTGGGCATGTTGTTCACAGTGGGCTGCCAAGTGGTCTGGATTCTCCTCTTATAGGCCAGCATGTAAAAGACCCCTGGCCATTTGAAACAGCTCTGCTGGCCAGCTCTTTGCAGACATAATGGTGGCAAAAATGAAATGTATTTCTTCTGCCCACATTGCCACAGAGAAAGCTCTCAGAGAAACTCTATCCTGTGTTCAATCAACCCCACTCCACATTTTCTGCCAACTTTGCTCTAGTCACCTGCTCGCTCATTTCAGTGCTGCCAACTCTCTGGAAAACCATATAACAGTATACTAGAAGTAGCTTTCTTGCATCTTGGATGAGTAAGCATTTTTTTTTCTTATAGCAATTTGTTTTTGGAAACAACTTCTTCCTCTACAAATAAAAATATTTGAATGCAAGATTTCAGCTGTCCAAGATCTGGAGTCCATCAGTTCTGCCTTCATCACTAGGTCCCTTTGCATTTTTAAAAAAAAAATGAATTTATTATTAAAAAATATTTTACAGAATTCAAAGGCAACAGAATATGTGCTGGCAAACCATGTCTATAATGAATACCCTGCACATTTGAAAGGAAACTACAGTGTTAGTTAAAAACACTAGAAGTGTATCGATAATTTGTGTAGAATATATTTGTATGTGATAATACAACAAGCACAAATACATTCCTGACTGCCACTAAAAATCTTCCATCCTCAATCTGATTTTTTTTAAAAATGAAGACACACATATTTGTGGTTTGTCCCACTTTCAGACATATGTGCCCAATTATCTCTACAAATTTCCCACCCTCAATCTAAGGCTGCTTCACATAAATAACAAAGGAAGGAGACCAACATTCTCTCCCATGTGGTCTTTCATTTCCTCTAAGCTGTTAAGACACAGTTATGTTCCATATTGCAACAAAAAAGTAAAATGATTTTTTAAAAGTCTATGTCCCCAACAAATTTCTCTTTTTCAAACGCATCACACACTGAGTAATACATTATTAATCCATATGGAACATAACTAAATTATGGCCACCATGGCCATATCACACCCCTCCAGAAACAGGCGCATCTGGTGTACTAGCTGTAATTGACCAAGTGCACTCCTGTAGACAGTAAAAACTCAGGAGTCCGGATCAAAAGTTGAATTCAGAACCAGCACCATCCAAGCACAAGATGAACCTCCGTTCCCTGACTTGCTTTTTGACTGACCAGGAAAACCTCTGCTTTGTCTGGATTAAGCTTCAAACTATCCATGTTCACACTGTCCATCATTGACACCCAACATTGGTTTAGATCTGAAACAGATTTCTCAGATTTAGATAGGAAGAAAAAGTAGATTTGGATGTAATCAGACTACTGGTAGCCCTGAATCCCAAATCCCTCACAGAGGTATCACAGAAATATGAAATAGCATGGAAGATGTAAAAAATTCCTAAGGCTCAACAACCAAACGATTGAACAGGAATCCCTCAACACCATCTTCTGAACCTGTCCCTCCAGGAAGAACCATAGCCAACATACGTACAACAGTGCCTTCAAGTCCCATCTCAGAAAGACTGTCCAGAGCAACAACCTGGTTAATGGTATTGAAAACCACTGAGGGTTGTTACCTCTTTGGAGTACTTCATGAGGTGAATTTTGGGCACAAAATCCTCATAGTATTTCAGCGTATCTATGATTAATTGGAAGCCATGGTTCCGGTGCACCTTTTCAACTTCTAAGAGCTACTAAATAAGAATGCCCACTACTACCTCTCCTGTTTGGTCTTGGTATCAAACTCCTGGCTAATTTAACCAAATCAAATTCAAGAATTACAGTTCTCCCTTTACATTCGCGGCTTTGACTTTTGCGGTTTTATGTATTCGCAGAAATTCCTCCCTCCCTGCTCTCCCCAACACAGCCTCTGAGCATTTAAGGAGGAAAATTTCCTGCACACATACACACACAGGGAAGATCCCAGCAAGCAAGCAACCCCCACACCAGCCTCAGAGGGTCTAAGGCAAAAGAAAATCACAGCCCCATGCTGTGAGCACACCAGCAAAGTCCCCCCCCTTGCCACTTCCCTCTCTGTGTCTTAACAAACTGAATTGCTTCTTTAAAATTCACATTTCGCTCCATGTCTCCTCATGGCCCAAACAAAAACACAGCTGCATGCTTGCCACCCCCTCTCTGTGTCTCAACAAACTGAATTGCTTCCTTAAAACTCACATTCGGCAATCCTGGCCCGCAGAATCAACTCATTCATAACCGAGTACATTAGCCCAGATCAAACAGGATTCATGCCCAATAGACGCATGTCTGATGCCATTCGACGAGTCCTAAATGTGATTTTTCACTCAAATAATACAAACTCTCCACTGGTAATGGTATCTCTGGACGTTTTAAAAGCCTTTGACAGATTAAACTGGTCATACCTATTTGGAGTTCTCAAGGAAATGAACTTTGATGACAGATTTATAAAAACATTACAATCTCTATACCAAGGTTCGTCAGCGCATCTCCTAGTCAATAGAATGATATCTGAGCCATTTTCCCTTCAGAGAGGCACCAAACAAGGTTGTCCCCTCTCCCCAGTCCTCTTTGCCATTGCTATGGAACCCTTGGCAAACCTGATTAGAAACAATCCCAATATATCCGGACCGGTCATCCAAGGATGCACACACAAAATTAATCTATTTGCAGATGACATTCTACTCTTCTTTAATAGGCCTCTGCATTCTTTCCCTACATTACAAAAGATCTTAATGCATTTTGAACAATTTGCAGGATTAAAAATTAACTTAACCAAATCCAAACTAATGTGCATAAACATTCCAACTGAGGAGCAAACAGACCTTCATAGACATACAAACATAAGAAACTTTCCCTCAGGTTTCATCTACCTAGGGATATGTCTCACCAAAGACATAAATCAACTATTATGCAGAAACTATGACCAATTAATACACTGGATGACACAGAAATTTACTAGATGGAAATCACAAAAATTTTCCTTAATGGGAAGGATAGCACTTATTAAAATGTTTATTATACCTAAGCTCTTCTTCTTATTCCAGACTATACCCTAGACCCCACCCCAAAGAGATTTAAAAGATGGAAAAAACTCTTCAACAAATTTATCTTTGACCAGAAACATCCTAGATTTAAAATATCGGTACAACGCCTCCCAACAACACAGAGTGGGCTAGGCATACCCGACCTCCAGCTTTATTTTGCGACCTTTCAACTCTGCCAAATAACCCAAATAATCTCTGAAAAATTTACCATCCACTGGGTCCATATGGAAATAAGTGGGCAAACAGAATCCAAATACAGGATGTTTTACCAAAAAAACATTACGAGACTCTCACATTACAGAAATAGATAACCCATGGACCTGCACATCCCTCAAAATCTGGAGCAAATGGAAATATGTTGTCTCCCCAGATCCATCACCCTCTGCCCATTTCCGCTGCATCCTCTGTTTACAAACCCAGATAGATTCCACCAATATAGACGGTGGAAAGAAAAAGGTATCTATAGAATCCGAGACCTTTTCCCTGATGGAAAGGCAATGTCCCATAAGGATCTAGAAAGAGTTATGCAACCATCCCAACTAACTTGGCTACAGCTCCGTCAAGTAACATCACTTATTACCTGCTTAAATCATGCAGGAGACACCCCACGCTCCTTGACTTTATTCGACTCCAAATGTGTTTCAACTGAAAGCAATATCAAAGGGTTGGCCTCCTTAATATACCATATGTTAATTGAAGCTACATACCCACAAAACACTGCACTTAAAGGAGTGTGGGAAACAGACCTTAGAATGTCCTTTTCAGAAAAAGAATGGAGTAGCATATGGACGGCACCGCCATTGAAATCAAGATCTGCACTAAAAAGAGAATCCTTTCTAAAGATAGTCCACAAATGGTATCTGACCCCTGTACAAATATCCCGAATAGCACAAAGTGCAATTCCCATGTGTTGGAGAAATTGCCACAATCGGGGTACCATTTTGGCAGAATATCTTACACCTAATATCCTCCATCACAAAACAAAAGCTCCATTTTTGCCCAGCCCTCCTACTTCTTTCCATCTTCATGGGCAAAAATAAAAAAGTAAAAAATAAATACCTAATAAACTTCCTACTGGCAGCAGCTAGAATTACGATTGCAGCCGCATGGAAGACAGGACAAGTCAGCATAGAAGAATGGTGGCGCAGAGTATGGGACCAATGGCTCTACGAAAAACTTACTGACAAAATAAACACACAACATGGTCATAAGTCAAAAACCTCTTTTATTGAGAAATGGTTCGACTTCATTGACTATATTAACACACAAACATGCTCTATAACACCTCCTCCTTCACACTTGAATTTGTGGGTGGATGTAATAAACACACCAAAATGATGTAGAAGTAGATGTCCATCATGCTCTCGCATAATAAGTTGCATGGGAAAGATGACAAATGAATGAATAAACACTTGTATAAACTTTTCTAATAAAATGCTGGGGGAAAGGGGGGAATGTTCCTGCTTAAGACTCTAGATTTTGCCTACTGTTCGTATTCTTGTTGTTTTTTCTATCTGTCTGTATACTGTATGTTGCAATGAAAACTCAATAAAAAAAAACTAAAAAAAAAACAACTCACATTTTGAATCTTTCCTACACACATTCACACACAGGGAAGGTGCGGGTGGCATCTCCCAGCAAGCAACAGACCCAGCTTCTGAGCATTTAAGGAGGAAAGCTCGTGTGCTCACAATATGGGACTGTGTTTTTCTTTCGGCCAGCAGGAAGCTTTCCTCCTTAAATGCTCAGAGGCTGGGTTGCTGGGAGATGCCACCCGCACCTTCCCTGTGTGTGAATGTGTGTAGGAAAAGTTCAAAATGTGAGTTTTAAAGAAGCTGAGTTTTAAATTCAGTTTGTTGAGACACAGAGAGGGGGTGGCAAGCATGCAGCTGTGCTTTTCTTTCGGCCATGAGGAGACATGGGGATGAAATGTGAGTTTTAAAGAAGCAATTCAGTTTGTTAAGACACAGAGAGGGGAGTGGCAAGGGGGAGACTTTGCTTGCATGTTCACAGCATGGGACTGTGAGTTCTTTCCTCCTTAAATGCTCAGAGGCTGGGTCAGTTTCCGTGTGTGTGTGTGTTTAGGAAGGGCTCCTCGTTAAACCCTCCGAGGCTGCTTCTATTTGCATTTTTTTTTCACTTTCACGGGGGTCTTGTTCCCATAACCCCCGCGAATGTGAAGGGACGACTGTACTGGTCTGCAACTTAACAGTTACCACCACAAAATTGTCCTATATGTGGATGATGTTTTCATTTTTCTAAAAATCCTGAATCAGCATTTTCAACATTGAAGCAATTAATAGAAGACTTTGGCAATTACGCAGGTTTTAAATCAACTTTCAGAAATCCAAAATCATGTGTTTAAATGTCTTGCTGCTCCTGACAGAAACATTGGCAATTTCTTACTGATTTACAATTATAGCCCTCTGGCTTTCTCTCTCTAGGTATAACATTTACGAAAGATCTGCCACAACTCTTTCCACATAACTATTATCCTGTTAACACATTGCAGAAAAGTAAAATACTATCATACCACACTCTAAAGCTTTCTGTTAGGATGAAATGCTACAGTCAAGATGTTTTGTGCTTTTTTGTTTCTTGTTCTTTCGTTTCAAACCATCTCCATAGCCCTTCCTCCATCTAAATTCAAAATCTATCAATACATGATTATCAAATTCACTTTCAACAGTAGGAGACCCAGGTTTGCAAAGTCAATTCAATTTATCAATTCCAAACAGGGAGGGCTGGTGATACTGGATGTAACCCTTTATTTTCAAGCTTTTCAGCTAAGCTAGTTTTCTCAGATAAAGAACAATACAGTGGGCCCTTGGTACCCACTGGAGGATGGTTCCAGGATCCCCCATGGATACCAAAATCTGTGGATGCATTATATGCAATGGCATAGTAAAATGGTGTCCCTTATGTAAAATGGCAAAATCAAGGTTTGTTTTTTGGATTTTTTTTGGGGGGGGGGATATTTTCAAGCTGTAGATAGTTGAATCTGTGGATACAGAATCTGTGGATATGGAGGGCCAACTGTAGATGGGTTAAATATGAAGTTAAAGAAATTTCTTCGGTAGAGTCTAATTTTATATATTCTCATATCTTGAGGAGGAAACTCAGTGTAATACCTAACCAATTTTTACTCAATTCCTTTGTCATTTGGAAAAGATGGGCACATATACTAGCACCTGAACCTGCTGCTATTAGATCTTTTCTTTTACATCCTAGATTTCAAATGATGGATAAATTTATACAATGCAAACAATGGAAGAAATGTGATCTTTACCGCACCCAAAATCTCTTTGTCCAAGGGAAATCTAAAACAGTAGATGATCTCACAATTCAATTGCAGCACAATACATTTACCTAGTTCCAATTACGTCAGGTTACCTCTTCTGCCTCACACATAACATCCATGGATGAGGGCCTGAGGGTGCTAACCTTTTTTGGAAAGTTATGTACTGAGGACAACCTCCAGGGATGCTGTGGTCATTTATAAACACTTAACAAAGAATACTTATGGAATTGGACAATTTGTTTGTACAATATGGGAATCCAATCTAAGCAATGAAATTTCTGACTGTAGCTGGTCCCATGTGTGAACTTCTCTTCCTTATATATGTCACTTGGCAGCCACTAAAGAAGGATTCCTAAAAACTATTCATAAGTAGCATTTAATTTATGATTGGGATAATACAATTATCCTAAATGACTAAAAATGTCACACTGAGATGTTAGCGGGGATAGATCTGGGCTCATATAACCACATGTGACTTGAATGTCCCAAAATTAGAAGTTTTGGGGCCACATTCCTATGTAAAATATCTCTGATTACATGATAGACTGTAAACTTTTGCCCCACCCTCTTACTGTTGTCTGTTTATATTAGAAATAATAGCCAGGTGAAACGTAGAAAACTGATAGCTTTTTTCATTGCAGCTGTCAGGGTGGAAGAGCTAAACATTGGAGGACAGCGTGTCTTAAAATGGCCAGCTGGTGGCAAAGAGTATGGAACACCTGTTTACTAGAAATACTTTCATATAGTGTAAAAGCTTGCCACAGACACAAAAGAGACAATACGTTTTATGAGGACTGGCTGATCTTTATTATGTTAACAAACATCCATCTCAGCTACCTACCTCCGCCCAGTAAAAAGGACCCCTGGAAGGATATGTTACCTCTGGATTGCTGTTCTACAGGTGATAAGAACACCACAAATCCCATTAAATAACATAATTTTTTTCTTATTGTGTCATCTTCTGTTATAATGATGGAAAGGAGAACTGTATTAGACAGTAACCAATGTATTATGCCTCTGTTTATTTCTTTTGTAAATGTTTGGTACTGGTTCTGTTATCACGTTACAGAAATCTTTATTTTTCAATAAAGAAATAAAATTTGAAAAAGAAAGAAGGACAGGTTGCTTACCTATAACCATAGATCTTCGAGTGGTCTTCTGTGAATTCACACAGTGGGTTACTCCTGCGCCTGCGCAGAGCGTTCGGAACTATCTAGAATCGCTAGGCAGAACTAGGTTTGCAACATTTTGGCGGTAACTCTGCCCACCCTAACGGTCCCTATATAGGCGCTCCCGCCTAAATCCCCTCAGTTCCGTAAAGGACGCCGCAAAGAGCAGCATCAGGAATGTTAAGTATATAAGTCATAGCAGGACACAGAGGGGAGGATGGGCGGGTCTGTGTGAATTCACAGAAGACCACTCGAAGATCTATGGTTACAGGTAAGCAACCTGTCCATCTTCTTCGTGGTCTCTGTGAATACACACAGTGGGTAGACTAGCAAGCTTCCTCTATAGGAGGAGGGGTGTCATGCCAAAAGTTTGACAAGGACTAGCAAATGATACCAGTCATCAATAAAAGATAATGCATTCCATGAACGTGAAACCCAAATATGAAGTGGATATATTTTAAGGAGTTACCGCAAAACATATACACAGAACATTAACAGTTGCAGATGAGGAAGTCAGAGAAAACCAATAACAGTTGCACAAGAAAAGTCATACCATAACATAACATAGTTACTGGATTGAGGAGAGGAGCACAGCTCTCCCAAAAGCCACCTCGGCGCGGGACCGAGTATCGAGTCTGTAAAGTGAAATAAAAGTCATTGGCGTGGACCAGGTAGCCGCCTTGCACACGTCTTCCAATGGGATCCCGGACAGGAAGGTGGCCGAGGTGGACACAGATCTGGTTGAGTGTCCTCGAACCCGAGAGGGAAGAGGATTTCTTGCAAGTTCATAGCAACGTGAGATCGTAGAGATGACCCACTTGGACAGTCTCTGTGGGGAGACGGGAGTTCCTTGCCTTGAACTGGAGTAAGAGACGAAGAGTCTAGGAGACTTTCGGTGCTGGGCAGTCCTTTGTACATAAAACGCCAGTGCTCTCCTGGTGTCAAGGGTATGCATGGTCCGTTCAAAATCATCTTTAGGGTCCTGCATCAGAGCGGGAAGGACAATGGGCTGATTCAAGTGAAAACTAGTCACCACCTTGGGAAGGAAAGAGAGGTCAGGTTTAAGCACCGCTTTGTGCTTGTGGAATACTAGGAAGGGGGCATCAGAGCGTAAGGCACAGAGCTCTCCCGCCTGACATGCTGAAGTGATGGCCACTAGAAAGGCCATCTTCCAGGAGAGAAGCTGCAAGTCGGCGGTGGCCATGGGTTCGAAGGGCTTCTTCATGAGCTGGGATAATACCAGTTTGAGACTCCAGGCAGGGGTGGGTTCAGTCACCAGGGGATGCAAATTGGTGTACCCCTTAAGGAACTTCTTTACCGTAGGATCCTTGAAGGGGGAAGGCAGGCCCCTAGCCTGAAGCTCAGTGGATACAGCTGCCAGGTAAGTACGAATGGAGGAGACTGACAGCTCCGAAGTGGAGAGGTGCATCAGGAATTGAAGAATTATCGGTGTCGAGATGTCGACCAGCGAGACATTTAGTTCAGATAGGATTGGAAATGTTTCCATTTATAGGAATAAGAGCGCCGCGTGGACGGTTGAAGTGCTGCATCGAGCACCGCCTGCACATCCGCAGGGAAGCAAGAAGACGGGTGTGCGGTTGGTACCGGTGTGGCTCCTACGGCAGGATTCTCCATGCTGTCAAGCGGAGTGAGTCTAGGTCTGGATGTCTGATCTTCCCTCCTTGGAGGGTAAGAAGGTCTGGGTGGTGAGGAAGATGCAGAAAGTGGTGATCGGCCAGGTGGAGGAGAGGAGCGAACCACGCTTGTCGAGGCCACCACGGCGTGATGAGGATTGCGTTCGACTGGTCTCTGCGTAGCTTGGCCACCACCCGAGTGAGGAGAGGAAATGGTGGGAACAGGTATAGGAGGGGACCAGCCCATGTGAACAGGAATGTGTCACCCATCGAGCCCAGACTCCGAAAGCGAGAGCAGTAGCGACGGCATTGCCTGTTGCTGGCTGTTGCAAACAGGTCAACGTCCGGTGTTCCCCATCGTCGGAACAGGGTCTGGATTACTGACCAGTGCAGGCTCCATTCGTGTACGGAAGAAGAGGAATGGCTCAGTTCGTCTGCAAGAGTGTTCTCCCACAGAAGGTGGATGGACTGGAGAAGAACCCCTCGTTCGATGCACCAGTCCCATATCTCCATGGTGAGGACGAGGAGAGACGAAGAGCGGGTGCCCCCTTGTTTGTTGAGGTAATACATTACCGTGGTATTGTCCATGGCAACCAGAAGTACAGAATTCTGTATCAGGATCTCAAAGGCTTTGAGAGCTTTCTTCACTGCAAGGAGTTCTAGCAAGTTGATGTGAAGCTGCCTCTCGCTAGAGGACCATGTCCCTTGTATCCAGTAGTTGTCCAAATGGGCTCCCCAACCAACCATTGATGCGTCTGTGGTAAGGGTGAGATGTGGATGAGGGGCTTCGAAGGGCATGCCCAACAATACGTTTTCCAGGTTGAGCCACCAATGTAGCTGAACCGCCCGGGGCATAGTGAGGAGTCGCCAGAGGGTCTCGAAGTAGATCGAAGACTCTCAGAAACCAAGATTGGAGAGGTCGCATCCTGAGACGAGCAAATTGAGTGACGGAGGTCGTGGCAGACATGTGACCCAGGAGGGTCTGAATCGATAACGCTGACACCCTCCGGGATCGGCGGCAGAGATGGATGGAAGCGTGAAGAGAATCGAAGCGGTCTATAGGCAGACGGGCGATTGCCACTGTTGAGTCCAGACAGGCCCCGATGAATTGCAGGGAGCGAGTGGGCTGGAGGTGGGACTTTTCCATATTCACGATCAGTCCCAAGGAGTCGAGTAGTTGGAGGACAAACTCGACATCGAGGATCAGCTGGCGTCGGGTTCGGGCCGTTATCAACCAGTCGTCGATATAGGGGAAGACGACGATGCCCTGCTGTCACAGGAAGGCTGCCACCGGAGCCATGCACTTTGTAAATACCCTCGGCGCTGTGGAGAGTCTGAAGGGAAGAACACAGAACTGGAAGGACTCGGTACCGATGTGGAAGGCTAGAAATCGTCTGTGGTCGGGATGAATCCCAATATGAAAGTAAGCATCCTTGAGGTCGACAGAGACAAACCAGTCGCCCTGCTGGAGGAGAGGCATGATTGTCCCCAAGGTCACCATCCTGAACTTCTTCGGGGTTATGAAGAAGTTCACTCCACGGAGATCCAAGATTGGCCGAAGTCCGCCCCCTCGCTTCTTCACCAGGAAGTACCGGGAGAAGAAGGACAGATGACGTCAGGATAGAGGGACCACCTCGACTGCACCCTTTTGCAGTAGTGTTTGAACCTCCTCTAGGAGGGGGAGGATGGCGGGGTTGTCCGGATGTAGCCTGTCGGTGGGAATTGGTCGAATTCTATACGATACCCTTCCTGGACGATGCGAAGCACCCAGCGGTCTGATGTTATCGACGCCCAGGTGGGCAGGAACAGAGACAGGCGACAACCGAAGAGTGGAGTCTAGGAGAGAAGACAGAAAAAGATGTGAGGGTCACTGCTCAAAATTTTCTTTTTCCCAGGTCCTTAGACCTATGCTTGGGAGGTTGACGGAAGCGAGAGGTGGAAGACTGACTTCTCACTGACGGAGTAGGAGGGGGTTGTTGTTGGTACCGAGGCCATCTCGAAGCCTGTTGGCCATAAGCTCTCCGTCCCGAGGAGGGGTAGTACTGGTGCCAGGAGGAGTGCCCTTTGGGTCTATACGTAGTAGAGGCGGGCATACCGTACTTCCTGGCCGTTGATCTCATTTTTTGAGTAAACTCGAGCTTTTCATCTGTTGCCGAGTTGAAAAGACCCGAGTGGTTGAATGCCATGTCCTCGATGGTGGAGGCAGCCTGAGCAGCTAGGCCTGAGGAGCGAAGCCATGTGTGCCTACGGAGCGCCACGGCACCGGCGATGGTCTTTGCCGTGCAATCAGCTGAATGTTGAGCTGAGTTCATTTGTTGGCCCGCCAGGGCTTGGGCTTCGTGTTGGATGGCCTCTGCCATGTGTCTGCGTTCCTCTGGAAGGTCCTGAATCAGGGGTCCCAGTCGCTCCCAGAGTACTTGCTGGTAAGCCCCCATACATGCCGCATAATTCACTATGCGAAAGCTCAACCCAGCCGCGGAATACACTTTCTTCCCAATTATATCAATCTTGCGGCCTTTGGTGTCTGCTGGGGTCACCTGGGGGCGATGCTGGCGACGATGTTGTGAGGCTTCCACTACCACGGAGTTGGGTTGCGGGTGCTCACGAAGCCATCCAATGTCGTCTCCCTATACTCTGTGTAGGCGATCAATACGTTTAGAGGTGGGTGGTATGGAAGATGGATTCTCCCAGCTGCCCTGGGTCAGCTTTAAGAGGGACGGCAGTACTGGGAACTCGGCTATGGGTGGTGCCTTTGACTTGAGTCTATGGTGGATTGGATCCAGAGGATCGGCATCCTTCTCAGTCAGCTTCAGTTCCAGGGCATGGGCCATCCTCACCATTTGCTCTGAGAAGGCGCGTATATCATTGGTGGGTGACGAAGAATCATCATCAAGCAGCTCCTGGGGCGGTGAGGGGACCCTGGGTGCATAGTGGGCTGAGGAGCTTGAAGAGTCAGAGGTCGAGCCTGAGGATGGAGAAAGGCTGCGGCTAGCCGGCGAGGCCTCACGCGGCGGTTGTTGAGGTGCCGGGAGTCGAGTAGAAACCAGGGAAGGAAGCGGAGGCAGTGGTCTGTGTTCCTGCCGGGCTGGAGATAACTGGCTCGCAGAGTCGACCCGAGTGGGGCCTCGTGGCCGAGCTTCCGAGTCCACTTGGCTACCAGCATTGACTAAGAGGGGCCTGCAAGGTGGGCTCCAGTCGGTACGGGAGCGCTCCAGTGCGTGGAAGGAGAGGCGAGGAGGGGAGCGGAAAGCTCCATGGTGGAAGAGGTCTCTGGTACCAGGAGAGAGCCAGTGGTACGCAGAAAGGCCCCGGAGCACTGTCTGGGTAGGGCGAGAGGGTGATTCCAGAGCGGCCCGGGCTGCATCAAAGGCACCATAGGAGCGGGGAATGTCATACTCCTGCTCCTCTCTCACGTCGTGGTGTGGGGAGGGCATCGGCGTACGGCCCGTACCCTCGACCGCCTGGGGAGAGGACTCCACATCAATCACAACAGTGTCCGTACCTAGAAGCTCTTCTCAGGACACAATCAAAACTGGAGAATCAGGTCGGGTTTAGGTCAACTCGGCCTCATAAATCTCCCCTTCTTCAAGCTGGGCCAATTCGGAGGATGTCTGGGCCGGAGGTTGGAGCTGTCCTTGAGACTCAGGGGCACTAGAAGAGCCCTCCGCAAGAGGAGCCGTGGAACAGGGAGACGTGCGTTCAATCGCCTGGCCCAAAGAGGTAGTCGCCAGCAGAGGCAAGTCCGTCGTGGCCGAGGTAGACATCGAGGCCGGAATAGCGGTCCTCAGTCTAGGAGAAGCATGTTTGGCCTTCTTCTTTTTCTTAGACTTATCCTTGGGGATGGAGCTCGATCGGTCCCGATCCGACGTCGGTACCGAGGGTCAGTCCCGACTCGAGCTCAAGGACTTATCAGTGTCTCTCCTGGAGCTGGATGCTGCGGAGTGCTTATGTGATCTCTGTATGGCCTCGGGATCTGAGCCCACTGCCTCTCTATACTTAGGGCTGGATGCCCGATGGCGTTTCTTCGATGGTCCCGACTTTGGGGACCGTCCCCGCTGTGGGCTCAATTTTCCCGCAGAGGGTCCGGGAGATGGAGACCTGGCCCTTTTAGGAGGTGAAGCCTCCCCTGATGTCACTGGGACAGGCGGGCAGAGGGTCTTTTCGTACAAGAAAGACTTGAGCCTAGACAGGTGTTGCTTGCAGGCCTGCAGGGTGAAATGGCGACAATGGGCACAGGTGTCCACATTGTGGGTCTCCCCTAGGCAAATAGGGCACTTAGAGTGGCCGTCGGAGGCAGGCAACTTCGCCTGGCATACTGAGCGGCGTTTGAAGCCTGCTAACTTGGACGCCATCGCGGTAAACAACAAAACCAAGACACAGGCCAAAGGAGTCGTCGAAAGGCAGTCCGGTCAAAGAAAATGGGGTAAGAGCCGTCAGCAAAGCGCAGAAACCAAGTCCAAAATTCAAATCCAAGTCAAATACAGTCCGGTTGAGGAGCGAGGGGCACAGCCAATTCCAAACCATGTCCAAATCCAAATCCGAGGTTAAAAAAACAGTCCGAGTCATGAGTAGAGAAGCGTAGCAATCAAGAACAGTTGCTTACTAGCTGCTCGCGCGGCAGATGAATAGAACTGAGGGGATTTAGGCGGGAGCGCCTATATAGGGACCGTTAGGGTGGGCGGAGTTACTGCCAAAATGTTGCAAACCTAGTTCTGCCTAGCGATTCTAGATAGTTCCGAACGCTCTGCGCAGGCGCAGGAGTAACCCACTGTGTGTATTCACAGAGACCATGAAGAAGATGTTTCTTTTCAGCAGCAGTGGGGAGGGAATCCTTACTCTGGGTATTGGCTCCTCCTCCATCCAAACAGGCAGGACTATCTGCAAATGAAATTAAAACAACACACACACACCAGGTGGTGGAGCCAACCCCAACCTCCCCAGGAATAGTAATGCAGCTCCAACCAAGTCCAAAAATACAATATCATCACCGATTCATCAATCTAAAAATCTGTATAAGACAAAAGGGAGGGCAAGGATTCCCTCCCCACTGCAGCAGAAAAGGAACCTTCACAGTAAGTGTGATGTATTGTGATGTTGTACCCCAGCCCAATCCTGAGGGGAGAGGCGGGTAATAAATAACTCAGTATTATCAGTATTACCAATGTTCTGTTTTCCAGTAGTGTGGGGAGGGACTCCTTACTCTGGGACCTAACCCAGCAGTCCAATGAGGGTGGGGAAAACTGACTCTATACTAATGGATCACCTGCTGCAACACTCACCACCCAAAGGCCGCATCAGCAGATGCATAAGTGTTAATGTGGTAATGTTGAGTAAAAGTCGATGGCGAAGACCAAGTAACCGCTCTACAAATTTCAACAATAGAAGCTGTCCTTCCCAACACCGCTGCAGGTTGAGTGAGCTTGAATACCACCTGGTATTGGCAAAGAACTATTTTTTAAAATTATTTTTATTAATAAATCATAAAAACATACATAAAAAACCATTATTCACAATAACAACCATCCTGCATTCTATGTAACATATTTTGCTAAATTATCTTCATCTCTATCAGTCACATCGCTCAATCATTCTAACCAAAAACTTCCTGTCCAACTGGTTCATGAAGATTTTTGTTTGGTAGATTTGTTTGTTTTGTTTGGCCCAAAATGAATAATTAACTGCCAATTTAACAATTAGGATTGTTGGGACATGAGGTTTTCTGTTAATAAGATTTTTTAAAATTTATTGTTGTCCCAGTATGTTGAGAAAGCTGGAGATATTTACATATGCACATGTATAATCAAGAAGCCTCCAACATTCCACAACTAGTCCACAACCTAAAAACCAGCTCTGAACAAATTCTCAGCCCTTCAGATGTGTTTTGGGGAGTATATGGGGGAAGCAGTAAAGAGGTTGCCTCCCAGTTCTGCTAAATTTTGTTGTTCCATGAATAGAATGCCACCATCATATAATATCCATTGCTTTTCATTCATTTTAAAATTCTCTGAAATTGTAACAGACATACATCTCAAGGACACATGGGGTGGGGTTTTTTTGCTGTTGTATTTCACAACTAAAACAGATGCACTTTGATACTATTCACAAGTATACTTTTATTTAAAAAAGTAAATTAAAGAAGGAACTGGCAAAATCACCTTTGAATATTCCTTGCCTAACAATATGAAATTCAATAGGTGACTTGAAGGAACATATACACATACTTGTACACACAGAAGCATCACTTAACTCAATGGGTCTTACTTCTGAACAGAAAGGTGTAGAATTGTGCCCGAAAAGGAGCTACAGAATACACTCAATTTTTCCATATTTTCACAGTAGCCTACATCTGATACGAAGGAGATAAATGTAGTAATGGTTTACTTTTTTCCTTTCTTAAATCATGTCATTAAACAAACAAGCAAGCTGTCTGCTTCAGCTCCTGAAGTATAACTGATTACAACAGTAACCTCTGAAGACAGACCAGTTTTGCTTCCTCATAGGAAGCAGGGAAGGCAGAACTATATTTGTTGGTAACCTTGAACTTCCAGGTACATCCGTGATACAGACTGACTAGCCAGTGCACAAACAGACCAGACAACACAATAACAAATCAACAATCTTTCTGGTTTTGATTATTACAAATTAGGCTTCCATAGTCAAGCATACATCCTGTTGAACATGTCTGTATGTTAGAACATTTTGAACAGAAGTTTCCTGACTGACCTTCACTGTTTTCAAGGATCTCAGAAGATATGTAATTTGCACTAAAATATCTGACTTCCTACTTTTTGAAAAATGTAATCAATCAACCTGTTTCCTGTTGTTCTTTAAAAAAAAGATTTAAGAGCTATGCACACACACACGTACATAGTTTATGGTTCACACTGTTACAACACTAAAACATTGCTCATTTTCTTCGAGCATCTTAAGATCAGTTACATACACGAGATTAAGGAATTTACTAAGATCAATAAACTCTCAAGCCAACATGATGTAACACGTTCCAGGCTGTCAGAACGGGCTGGGCGGGGGGGGGTATAATGAAAAGCTTAACAAGAGAAATAATTGGTAATTTAGTGAGACTAATCCACAGAAATGGGTCAACAATTACAGGAAAGCTTTTCTGAATGGTTCTGGAGACTGACACATCCTAGTACAGAAACTGTACAAATTCTGTAAAGCAACATTTTAATGAGAGCGGGTAACAGGCTTGATTAAGAATGAGCCAGCTTAAAAACATATGCAGTACATTGAAACAGAGTTTAGAGAAAATTGATATATGTGTCTGGTTTGCAGATGATAATTTTAACAAGTAGAAACAAATAAAAATGATTTGTTAATTGTGTTTAGTAACACAGCACAAGCTCAATGAATCTCTGGATTTACTATAGCACTGTGTCTACGCACAATCCTAAATATACACTGGACTGACTATGTGACAAATGTTGCTGTCCTTGAGCAAGCAGGGATCACCAGCATTGAGGCCATGATATTGAGAACACAGCTGCGCTGGGCAGGGCACGTTTCTAGGATGGAGAACCATCGCCTCCCAAAAATACTACTTTACGGTGAACTCACCACGGGTCAGCGTAAGAGGGGCGCTCCAAAAAAGCGATACAAAGACTCCCTGAAACAACATCTCAGGCTTGGCCAAATTGATCACCAACAGTGGTCCGCCCTGGCCTCACATCGGGAGGCATGGAGGCGCACTATCCACAATGCTGCAGCCTTATTTGAGAACTCACGACGAGCAAGTCTTGAAGAGAAACGACAACGCAGAAAGAGTCACAACCCAAAAGCGTCACCCAAGGAGACCTTCTGCTGTGCTTTTTGCAACCGGACTTGTTTATCTCGGATTGGCCTTTTTAGTCATCAGCGCGCTTGCAGAAAGCGCGGGATGAGTCCTTCCTGAATCTTCGTTTGCGAAGAAAAGCCAGAGAGAGAGAGAGTAATAATATTCAATTCAAACTAGAATCTTAGGACTTTCTAAGTCTCCAGAAAAACCTACTCATAAGTGTATTTATAGAATGTGGTGAGTCCTGGTTTCCTAATGGAAAGAAGACATTCAAGAATTGCCACTGACTGTGTATTGGCTAAACAGATATTATGTGAGCAGAGAAAGAAAGCTGGAGATTCTGAGAATGAATCACCACGTATTTTTTCTGTCTGGAATAGCATCCAGTATTGCATGTATGTACTGCCATTCATTGACAGCCCAACTTTTGTAAAAGATAACATTTAATAGGGATGTGCACTAACCATAGGTTTTGGTTCATAGCCTCAAACTGAACTCTCAATTTTATTTTTTTTTTCTGATTTGGAGCCAGTTTGCTTCAACCTAGGTCCCAAAGCCAAGTCAAGATTCACACGTAATAATTTAAAAATTGCTATAACTTTTTTTCTCTTTGGGTGAAATTAGCAGGCATTGTAACCTCTGAGGGTACTATGATTTCAATGTTGCAGGTAAATATCTGCATCTTTTGTGCTATGTACTTCAAGTTTTTATTTTTTTGTTAACTGCCAGTATGTTTTTAAATTTTCCAAGTTTCTTATAATTATGTCAGCTTTGGAGAAGCAAGGCTGCCATGTTTCAGATGAAGGGATGCATCTATCTATATAGATATATAACAAGACCAGGTTTTCCATCAAGAGGGGATCCAAAAAGAAGAAGAAGAAGAAGAAGAAGAAGAAGAAGAAGAAGAAGAAGAGAAAAGAAAGAAAAGCATGTACCCTCTGGTTCCTTCTAGACCACTGTTCTATACATATAATAGTGGAGACCAACAGGGGAACACACTGTATGGTCAAGAAAAAAAAAATACAAACATGACATAAGTAATATAGTAAAAAACTTTATAAAAGAGTTGAAAGGATGACAGATTCATTTAAGGGTGAACATTTTGTTGATGAACCTACAGTTTTAGAAAGTGAAGTGGAAGTTGCTCTCAAAGCACTCAGGAGAACAGACAGCGTTATCAATAGAGATGATTCAAGTTACATAGACAGAATCTATTCAAATTCTAACTAAAATCTGCCAACAAATATGGAAAACAAAACAATGGCTCACAGAATGGAAAACATTCAATATACTTTCCAATCCCCAAGAAAGGGACACCAGGGACTGCAGAAGTCATCAGTGTGTGTGTGTGTGTGTGCCTTCAAGTCACCTGTCAACTTATGCTGATCTCATGAATTCCATAGGGTTTTCTTAGGCAAGGACTACTCTGAAGTTGTTTTTGCTAGTTCCTTCCTCTGAAATATAGCCTATAGAACCTAGTATTCGTTGGTGGTCTCCCATCCAAGTACTATCCAGGGCTGACCCTGCTTAACTTCCTAGATCAAGATGGGATCTGGTGCCTTTAGTGTATTTAGGTGGCTGTAACCATCTGACCACTGCATTAATCTTCCATGGAAGCAAAGTGATGCTCAAGAGTTTACAAGAAAGACTTTTAGCATATATGGAGTGAGAAATGCCAGATGTCCAAGCTAGGTTCAGAAAAGAAAGAGACATAAGGGACCATATTGCAAACATATGTTTGATAATGGAGCACACCAAATAATTTCAGAAGAAAATCAGCGTGTGCTTTATAGATCATAGCAAAGCTTTGACTGTGTTGATCATAGAATCATGATGAGATCCGCCTATTGACATCATTAGACAGCTTTAAAAAGGCTGTCAAGATGGATCTCTTCAGGCAGACTTTTCCGGAATAGCTAATCCCGGCCTCAGGAACCCCCTTTGGAAGTTGATTCTGGAGCTCCTAACTGTTGCTGCTCGCTAGGAAGGGTTTTTAATAATAATTGTATTGTATGTTGATTTTAATTTGTATTGATTTAATAATGTTTTAAGGGGGGGAAGGGATTTTGAGTTGTTTTATATTATGTATTATTTTACTGTTGTAAGCCACCCCGATTGTTCGCAGAGGGGCAGAATATAAATAAATTTTATTATTATTTATTATTCTTATCATAGAGTTGGAAGGGATAACAAAGGCCATCTAGTTCAGTCCCCTGCCATGCAGCAATGCATGTATCTGTAGGGAGCCAGCCAGTAGAGCTGTTTCGAGTGGCCAGGGATCTTTTACATATGGGCCCAAGAGAGGAAAATCCAGATCACTCAACAGTCCACTGTGAATAACTTGCCTGGTACTTTGCAGATAAAATCACTCGGATCCTTCTGACTTGGATGCTATAATTGATATAGATCCAGTGGATGTAACTCTAGTCCTTGCTTGTCCAGTGACAATGGATACTTTTCAGTTTGTGCAACCCGAGGATGTGGACAGGATTCTTGGAGATATGAGAGCTATCATATGTGTTCTAGATCCTTGCCCTTACTGGATAATTAAAAAAGCTACAGGGGGACTGGCTGTGTGGGTATAGAGAGTAGTTAATGCCTTGCTCAAGCAAGGTAGAGTTCCAACTGGTCTGAAGGAGGCTCTGATACAGTCATTACTAAAAACCGATCCCTGGACTCCACCATTCTGGATAATTATCAGCCAGTCTCTCTAACATTCTATTTTTTGCCAAGGTTGTGAAGCGTGTGGCAGCCTCTCAGCCTAAGGGGCTTCTGGACATATTCCAGTTTGTTGACATCCTTCTGTTGCTAACCTGTAACAATACTTGTCTATTTATGGCAGAAGTGGTGGACAGTGCAAGTGGCACTGAAAAATCACATACATTATTACACACACACACACACACACTATAATACTATACAGTTATACTTCAGTTAACAAAAACTCTGACAAAGAAGATCCTTTTCACAGTTTTTTTACACTGGCTCAGACCCTCCACTGAAAAACTACAGATTGCTCTAAATGAAATGGGTATGCCACAGCATTTGATTGTCCTGAGAAGAGGCCACTGTCAGGACAGAATATGAAGAATTCAGAATGGTTTCCCATTGGCAAAGGTGTCAGGCAGGGCTGACCCTATATGTTTAACGTAGAAACTGAACATATCATATGGGAAGTTGGATTAGACTGTGAGAAAGGAGGCATGGAAACTGGGGAAAGGAACATCAACAATTTAAGATATGCAGATGGGATCATAATACTAGCAGAAACTAGCATATTTGGAATGACAAAAAAGAAAGTGCAAAAGCTGGGTTATGGCTGAACATTAAGAAAACAAAAATAATAGTCACAGATTATTTAAATAACTTCAAAGTCGATGATGAAGATATCAAAATAGTAAAAGATTTTCTGTACCTTAGCTCATTCAAAAATCAAAATGGAGACTGTTGTCAAGAAATCAGAAGAAGACTAGGACTTGGAAAAGCAGTTATGACAGAACTAGACAATATCCTCAAGTGTAAAGATATGTCAGGATTGTTCCTGGACATGACCTTCCCCTGCCAAGTTTCAGTGCTGTTCTATCATTTTGCAGCTAATTTTGTTTGCATTCTTTTGTGCTTGCTAACAAGCTGGTACTGTAGCGGGAGACAAGGGAGGATATGTTATATGTCTGCAACTGTTTGGTTAAAATGAGCATGTGGGGCTGCCGTGAGAATAATGGTATGTGCCTACTCTCCGTGAAAAGGGGAGTGGGGATGGTGGATAGCCAATGATTGTGTAGTGTAGCCTGCCAGATTTGTAAATACAGTTGTCCCTTAATATTTGCTGGGGTTTGGTTCCATGACCCCCCGTGGATGCCAAAATCCGTGAATACTCAAGTCCAATTATATGCAATGGCATAGCAAAATGGTGTCCCATATATAAGATGGCAAAATGAAGGTTTGATTTTTGGATTATTAATTTTTAAAGAATATTTTCAAGCCGTGAATATTTAAATCCGTGAATACCAAATTCGTGGATACGGAGGGACAATTGTAATTTTTATTCTAGTGTTTTGTAAATAGTTTTCATTCTGAGCAACAATTTTGTACGGTTCACTCTTTCGATTACTGTACCAATAAAGTTTACTGTCTAATTCAGAAACTGCTGGTTACTGAATCTGAAGAAGCTAGAACATGACAAGATATATCATTGAAAACCAAAGGATCATTCATGCCATCCAATTTCTCATTTCTATATATGGTTGTGAAGGCTGGACAGACAGAAAGCAAACAGGAAAAAAAATCACCTCATCTGAAATGTGGTGGCGGTGGTGGGAAAGTTCTGCAGATCCTATGGACTGCCAAAAAGGCAAATAAATGGATCCTAATGTAAATCAGACCTGAACTCTCCCTAGTAGCCAAATGAGTAAACTATCTAATGTGAAGCTGAAGGCTTTCACAGCCGGCATCCATAGATTTCCTTGGGTTTTTTTCTGGGCTGTGAGGCCGTGTTCTGGAAGAATTTATTTCTGGCGTTTCACCTGCATCTGTGGCTGGCATCTTCAGAGAATGGTTGGGTAGGAGTGGGGGAAGGGTTATATACTGTGAACCCCTGTTGGAGAGGATATGTACATTTGTGTATTTGAATGGCTAGTTTCTGGGTGGAGATATGTAATTTAGGTGCTTCAGTTTGTCCTCTGGGTAGTGGGGTTTGCAGATCCTTTTAGCGCGGTCTACCAATGTTTTTATTGTGCTTCTTTTTTGTCCTGGGTGATGATTGGAGATCTTGTGTAGGTATCTGTCCATGTGTGTGGGTTTTCTGTATACCTTGTGGCCCGGATGACTACGATCAAGAAAGACATTGTTACTTCCTTTTCTTTTTCCATCGTGAATTAGATATTTGGGTGGGTGCTGTTCAGGTGGTTCAGAAATGAGACCAAATCTTCTACTTTGTGGCTTCAAATGGTGAAAGTGTCGTCCACATATGGGAACCATGTTGTGGGCTTTTTTGGTGCTGTTTCCAGGGCTTGCTTTTCAAAACGTTCCATGTAAAAGTTGGCTATCATGGGGCTCAGAGGGCTGCCCATGGCTACCCCATCTATCTGTTCATAGAATTTGTTAAATTGGGCCCTACAGGCTAATGGTTACTCCAGATCAGACATCACAAGAGCAGCCAGACCCAGAAAAAACCACAGGAATGAAGAAAAACAGCCAGCCAAAGAGAAAGTATTTTTACCATACATCAAAGCAGTCAAAGACAGAATAGGGAAACTGATGAGTTAATACAACCTCCAAACGATCTACAGACCAACCAAGAAAATCCAAGAAATGCTACGCTCAGCAAAGGACAAAAGAGACCTTCTCACAGCTGCAGGAGTTTACAACATACCATGCAGCTGTGGACAAGTTTACTTAGGGACCACTAAACACAGTGTGCAAACACAAATCAAGGAACATGAGAGACACTGCAGACTGGGCCAACCAGAAAAATCAGCAGTAGCAGAACATGTTATAAACCAACCTGGACACAAAATGTTATTTAAAAACACAGAAATTCTGCCCCAGGCCAACAACTATCCTGTCAGAATGCACAGAGAAGCTATTGAAATCTGCAAGCATCTAGACAACTTCAGCAGGAAAGAAGAAACCCTAAAAGTAAACAAAATCTAGCTGCCAGTCCTGAAAAACACTAAAATCAAAACTCAACACTTGCAAATGAACTCCACCCAGGGACAGGGGGATTTCCAGAAGATAATGGACCATTAGCCAACCATTAGCTGAACAGACACTAATCCTCGTTGCATATCTCGACCCAGAAACTAGCCACTGAAAATCAAAACCAATGTACATATCCTCTCCAACAGGGGTTCACAGTATATAACCCCCCCCACTCCTACCCAACCATTCTCTGAAGATGCCAGCCACAGATGCAGGTTAAATGTCAGAAATAAACTCTTCCAGAACATGGCCTCACACCCCGGAAAAACCCAAGGAAATCTATGAGTCTATCATACTTTGGATATATTGTGAGATGACATGATGACTCATTAGAAAAGATAAAAATGCTGAGTAAAGTGGAAGCCAGTAGGAAAAGTGGAAGACTGCACTACAGGTGGATAGACTCAATTAAGGGAACAATGGCCCTGAGTTTGCAAGATTTTAACAGGTCTGTTAATACAAGGGTGTCTTGGAAGAGTCATTTATAGTGTCACCGTAAGTTGAAGCGGACTTGACACAAATTAAAAATAAACAGTGGTGACCCTAAGCAATAAACTTGCAAAGGAGAGATGAAGTGGGTTCTGAGGAAACTGTGTATTCTAAAACATGGGTAGTGGGGGGGGGAGGTTTGAGTAATTTACTTTCCCACTCTCCCTGATCTGACTTGGCTTTTTCTAACAATCTAAAAGAAAATGATACATAACCTACAGATGCCCACAGGCAAGAAACCTGCTAGATTTAAGAAACAGAAACACAGGAGCTAGGGAGTGAATGATACTTAAAAATTAGTTTAAACATGTTTAAATAACAGAGTGTGGCAGAACTGGAAAAACAAAGTGTCCATTCCCATCTTATCTTGAAGGAGACTAAAAGAGTTAAAGTAGGTCACAAAAGCAAAATATGTGAACTTTCTCCCCTAAATCCTTTATATAAATGAATGTTTAGTGTATGTTTATTTTAAAATCATAACATTAAACAGGATGGATTATTTGAAAATTATTATACTAAAATTGATATTCCCTTTGTGAATATATTATTGAAAGACAAGGTAGAAATACTTTAGAAGTCTTTATAGGGGCCCAAACTATTTAAGTATTGTACTAGGGTTTTAAGTACTTCCTGAAAAGTTACTTAAATTTAGAATTGAGAGGAAATAAATCTCTAAGTGACAGAACTACATTTCTACAAAAAGGCTCTTGAAGCGATCTTAGAAAAGAAATCCTAAAAGCTGAATTTCTATAGAAATGCAATTCAGGGCCAGTTGAATTTAGTCTTTTGAAATGAGTATTTTTAAATTCATTCTCCCCTACATATGCAAAGTTTCAGGAGGAAAGAGGGAAAATACTATAAAAGTGATTTATTGCCAGCTTATTCTGCAAGAACATTTAAGTTCAAATTTAAAATGTTTAATTTAATTTGAGGAAAGAAACAAATTGGCTATTTTTTTGCAAGCCAAGGACATACTCTAATGAATGAATCTGCAGATTAATTTTTAGATATTAATCTGTTTATCATGCATAAGTAAGAAGCAGACAAACACCTTTACTTTCTAGTTCATTTACTTCTTTTTAATATTGCTTTTTTTCCTACTCCAAAGCTCATATTTTACAATAATACTGAATGACTCACATAACTGGTTGATGAAGCAGTAATGGTTTTCTCTCTCAGGACTTTATCAGTCACACCAAAACGGCGTCATAACAATGCCACATAAACGCAAAAAGGAGAGCAGATCAGATGACGTCGCTCTTTGTGTTTATGTCCTTTCAAAATCCCACACCTTTTTATTGATGGCTGAAGCTGTCAATAGATCCTCGTAGCACTTTATTGCCAGCATGGCCAGCGTGTGAAACCTTGGGCCATTTAAATCTCGTCACTGCTGCCAAAATGGTTGGTCCAGCACAAACAGGGTGAGATCGGGACATCCAGGTAAGTTTCACTCTTTTTATGACCTTCCCCATGTTACTTGGGACTTTTAAAAACTTTTAATGTGTTAGTTTTGTTTTTATTTTTGAATTTCCTGTGTAACAAAGTCTCATGGGATTTCAAATGAGGAAGTGAATGGGGCTCAGTTCACTTCCTCTTTATTGTCAGGGCTGCCTTTGCTGGGAGAGGAAGTAAGTGTGGGGGGGAGTGTACTTTTGCTGGCATAAAAATGTTTTTTTTTTATGCTGGCAAAAGAACGTTTAAAGGGCTAGTCTGATAAAGTCAGACTTTTGTATAAACTGTATCTGCCTTAAACTGCATTGATTTGTACTGCACTGTGATAAATTACATTGTGTACTGTGTATTGATTGTATGTTGCAATGTATGTACCCTGCCCCGATCCTGAGGGGAGAGGTGGGTAATAAATAACAAAGAAAGTATACTAATAATAAGATTATGTAACTAGTTTGTTGATATATCTAATTGTAAACATAAATTGATAAACAACAATTTTTTTTTGTTTTGCAATATAACTAGTTCAATTTAGTACAATACAATGAACTTTGTTGCTTTGGAGTGCCAAAATCGGACACCCTCCATCAGAGTTATTTGTTAGCAGTTGTGGAATTATGGCAGAATGGGAGAGAACTTTTGCTTTTAATGATAGTGATAAAGACAGAATATTATCCAATAGGTCCTTGCTTAATGATAATGACTCCAGACAAAGTGTGGGGGACTGGAAAGATTTTGAATTATTAAAGAAACAGCATATCAAGTTGGACTTGCATTCTTCCACATTGGCAGAATATTGCAAATCTAACAGGATACCCCGGGGTTTAACAATTCACAAGAGACCAGGCATATTTCAAAATGACATGGAGTTTAAACACAAATGGGCCTCTATATTGAACAACTGCTCATTCTTCCTCATGTTATTAATTATTGACAGACTGAACACAGAAATACAAAAAGTTAATGAGGAAATTGATCAAACACAAGTTAAAATAACACAAAACTTAACACCACAGGATTTAGAAAAACATATAGAAAATTTGGATAGAGAGTTTTAAAAAATTCTAATGAAATTAAAAATTATAAGTTAAAGAAATTTAAGCGGGATGAGAGTGATTATAAAAATGAAACAGTATAGCCATGGCTGAAAGAAAACACAGTTAGAAAAGTGCAGTTCGCAGAGAAACCCAACTCCATGTCACACACAGATTCAGACATAGAAAAGGGGTATTTGACTGGATACTTCAAGGAAGGAAGGCTCTGGGGGTACTTTTTTAGAAACAGATCAGGGACCACGAAGATCAAATCGAACTACAAGAAGAAATCCAATATACTACAACAGGAGAAAACCAAAAACTTAATTGTTAACCTATCATCCACCAAATTAACTCTGGAAGAAAATAGAGTGTTAAACAAGGGACTATCTTTTGTCCCCATTCCAAAATATAATGCATTCCAAACATGTATTATTAATCTGTTTAAATTGGTGAGGCAAATAAAATTAAAATACTTCTTCCGTGAGTCAAAACGAATTCAGCCAGATAAATTCAGACGTCCATCGGTATTTAATCCACAAGTCCATGAACCCAACGTATCTACTTTTCAGAGAGTTATGTTAAGAGATATTGAAATTTTAGAGAAATCTATGAAATGGCCTTGGTTCCATTTAACCATACAGGAATCCAGAACATTATTATTCTTAGCCCAAATACCAGGTTTAGTCATCAAACCAGGTGACAAAGGTGTGGCAATTGTGTTGATGGATGAAAAACATTATGTGCAAGAAGTAATGAGACAACTAAATGATAGTAGTAGTTATAAACAGTTAAAACAGGACCCCACAAAATCTATACAATTGAATTATATCAGTCCATCGATAGGGGAATATTTTACACAACATAATCCACGTACCCTCATATTTTACGTCCTTCCAAAAATTCACAAAATGGGTTTTCCACCTCCAGGACATCCCATACTATCAGGCAGCAATTCAATTCTAGAACCCCTCGCCAAATATTTAAGACTCATTCTTGGCACCTCTAGTAACAAAATCCACATCCTATATAAAGGATACTAGACATTTTATAAAACAAATTGAGGGCACGACAATTACAGATAATACTTGTCTCGTAACTATAGATGTAAATTCATTGTATATATCAACCCCCCATTTGGATGCAAGAATAATTGTTGAAAAGTTTTTAAATCTCAGACAAAATAAAAATCCACCCACACATTTTTTATTAGAAATTTTGGATTTAATATTAGAAAAAAATATTTTATGTTTCAGTCACAACATTATTTACAGATTAAGGGAGTGGCAATGGGTAGCCCTGTGGCCCCATCTGCTGCAAATTTATTCATGACAACATTGGAAGAAGATGTTGGAGCGTGGTGGGGTCTCCTTCCTTGGAGGTCTTTAAACAGAGGCTGGATGGCCATCTGTCGGGGATGCTTTGATTGTGATTTCCTGCGTGGCAGGGGGGTTGGACTGGATGGCCCTCGTGGTCTCTTCCAACTCTGCAATTCTATGATTCTATGAATACATTTATACCACACAAAATCCTTTTCATAAATATATAAGGTATTATGGGAGGTTCATAGATGATGTATACATTATTTTTACTGAAAAATCTAAGATACATAATTTTTTTGAATGGATGAATAATATTAACCCCAATATCCGATTCACCTGTCAGATGGATGCACAAAAAGTTTCTTTTATGGACGTGATGACATATGTGGAAAATAATAAATTAGGAGTCCGATGTTATCAAAAGCCAACGGACCACAATTCTCTCCTTCATTTTTCTAGTTGCCACCCACATTCATTGAAGAGAAATCTTCCCTTTGCACAATTTTTACAACTCAGAAGAAACTCAATACAAGTAAATGATTACCAAGAAGCAGCTAATAAGTACCAAATAGCATTAAAAAGTTTTGGAGAACTAAAAGTTTGAAAGATGTGTTGGTGCATACAGATTTACATACAAGTGGACCCACAGTACAGAAATATGGCCAGTGTAATAGTTGTAAACAGGCATTAGAACTCAAAATGTTCAAACATCCAAAAACAGGGTTTGAATATAAATTACACTCCTTTACAAATTGTAGTTCCATGCATGTCATTTATGTAATAATTTGTTCTTGCAATTTACTTTACATTGGAAAAACTGAAGAAATCTCTGTACCAGAATCAAAGAGCGCAGGAGTAAAATAAAAAAATAAGATTCCAGATAACCCATTAGTGGACCATTTTATTACATTAAATCACTCATCTGATTCCCTCAAGGTTTTTTATTACAGAGTCACTTCAGGACCAATCCACTCAAGGTACCATGACTAATTCATGTTACTTAGAAGAGAAGCATTGTGGATATACAAATTAAAATCCATGCAACCTGATGGTTTGAATGACAGAATGGATTTATCTGTGTTCCTCTAAGTGTAAATTTTACAGCCATAATTGGGTATCTAAGTAGGAAGTACTATAAGCAAAACAGGACACTGTCCCTTTAAATATAATGTGAATTAAAGGCTTAGAAGCTTCACAGATCATCATAAAAATGGGGTTAGCAGTCACTATGGTTCTGCATCATTGAGAGAAAAAAATACTCAGGGCAGTCAAGATAAGCCTAACCTCCATTATATATAAATTACATAAGAATTAAATTTCTTTAGAGTATTATAACTAATAAAAAAACTCTTTAAATGAACAGACTGTAAAAATCAAGGTCTGTGCTGCACAAGTGGGAAAAGGGTTCACAGAAGTTCAAAAACAGTGGTAAGCACAGTTAAAAATACTTATGGTTTCATACTTAATACAGCTAAAAAGTTTAACCTGTTAAAACAATTCATATTAATTTTATATTAATGTAGGAAAGACTACTACAGATATTAAATACATTGGATATAAAGAAAGACACTGATGAATATCCAGTAGGATCGGAACAACTGGATAAAGAATCTGGATAAAAGTTGTTTGGTCATTTTGTTATACATGGTCATTTTGTTATACATGCTGTAAAAAGCTGGTTATATATACTGCTATAAAGCTGTTTTGGGTGTAGTCAATTGTTATATAGGCTGCAGCAAGCAGTTTTGGTAGCTTATGCTGTATTAAGCCAAACAGAATTGGTCATTTGTTAAATTTTGAGATGGCATCATGTTACCTCAAATCTCACATACTGAAACATGAGTTTTTGATAGAAATGTGTTGCTACTTATCTTTTGAAATGTATGTCCTGGTATGCCAAATTACCCATTTAAACTCCTTCTCTTCATTATACAAGTTTTGGGTGAAGGAAAGCTTTTACCGTCTTCAGTCTATCAACCCTGTGGAGGTTAAAGGATGTTAGTGTTGGATGCCTTATGAAGACAGAGTTTGTCTGTCCAGTTTATGAGGGGAAGAGCAGCCTTGTTTAAAGATTTAGAGCTGTAATTTGATATAACTGCTGGATATTTTATCAATTGTCTAGTGGGGGACAGTTCCCCTTACACAAAAGATGGTATGTTTGCCTTTCAGAGAAAAGTTTTGAGAATAAAGGCTTGTGGTGATGACAAATTGA
Organism: Gambelia wislizenii; assembly: GCA_030847615.1. Taxonomy (NCBI): domain Eukaryota; kingdom Metazoa; phylum Chordata; class Lepidosauria; order Squamata; family Crotaphytidae; genus Gambelia; species Gambelia wislizenii. The sequence continues at coordinate 367,235,018 of JAUMIR010000001.1, forward strand.
ATCAGTTCAATGAGTAACCCTCCATTTGATAAAATGTTTAGTGTTGGCTATTTTAACTGCATTATGCATTTTACCTTGGGTTTTGGTTTTGTTCTGTAATGGCCACAGTTACACAAATAAACTTTGTTACACTATGGTGATAATGTCTAGGTTTATCTGCTAATTCTATCTAAATAAAAGAAAGCTGCTTACATTTTAAATCAGTGAATTGCATAGATAAAAGGAAAAGTGTGGACAAATTGAACCTTTAAACTGAACAAGAAAGACATGTTTCTTGTCTGTAGAATGGCAGATTAAAAAAAAAAACAGGTTTAGTCTTTCTTGGATGGAGTTGCATTCTGTTTGAACATTCAGTTCACAGTTTGCATTTACTCTTGGATTAAGCCCTGAATCTTGATGTCCAGGTTTCAGTAGTGGCCAGAAACACTTTTGTACAGCTAAACATAGTGTATCAATTCACTGGGAGGTTTTCCCAGTGAGGTATACCTTACTTACATCTCATCTGGACTACTATAACATACTTTATGTAGGGATGCCTTTCAGTGGTGCTCTGAAGATTCACAGGCTTCAGAAGGTTATAGACAGATTACTGACTTGGGCTGGTTACAGGTTACACAGGAGTTCCATGTTACTGGTACTTTTCTGGATTTCAATCAAAGTTCAGATTATGAACTATAAAGCCTTAACTAACTCTGGACCAAATTATCGGAAAGACCATATTATCTCATACAAGCCTGTCTGTCTAATATTTGGGAGAGGCTGTTCTCTCTACAACTTCTGAAACATACTTGTCAGGAACTCAAAAGAGGACCTCCTTTGTGGCTTCTCCCATGATCTGGAATTCCCTGCCAGGAGAGGGTCAGCAGTGATGGAGTAGGTGAAGTAGACAGATGACTTGCTGTCTGGGTGAGTGAGGAGACCAGTTATGTCTTGATGCTAATTCGATGTAGTAATTGTTGTAGAAAGGAATTGAAGGAGCAGGAGGAATCTGGGGCTAAGGCAGAGATGTGGCACAGGAGCAGTGAGCATTCAGATGCTGGTGAAAGCTGATGCCTGGATGCCATTGTGGCAGGGCTGCTGTTGTGAAATTGGGGGAATCTCGGCTGCATCCCTCTGATGCATAATATCATTGTGGGGCTGAGACTCTCCCAATATGAGTGGTACTGATATGGGGGAATTGGAGGAGATCTGTCATACCAGAATTCAGAACTATGGGGCCTTTGGGAAACCAGGAGAAGATGGTGAAGGACACTGAGAGTAAAGGCATAGGGTAGCCTACCTCTTGCATGGTACCAGTGCTGGTGAGTGTGATTTTGTATGTCCACAGCATTGGGAACGTAAACTCTCCCTACTACAGTGGTCCAATGATGCTTTAGTTAGAACACAACATCTGTCTATGATGCCACCCTCTGATATTGAGCCAAGGAATTGCTTTCCCCCAAACCTCTCCATAATGAGGACTGGAGAGGGAAACAATTGAGTGTTTGACATCTCAGGAGTGGATGAAACTGGTCTGGGGGTGAGGGGTGGGGATGATGACCATCACTAAAAGAAACAGTACATCAACATGGTCAAAGGGAAGGTCAACCACTGGGGCCCTCACCATAACTTGGTGGACAGCTGAAGCCAAAGGATGAGTCTTCTGCTTCTTCAAAACCAAAGGTTCAGAATGCATCTTCTGAGCCTTCTTGACCAATTTTCCTGGAGCCATCAGTTCTGGCATACACTCTGAAGCAGGAACTGGAGAAGCTATGACTCAAAAGGCCAGATCTGAAGTAGCTGAGGAACACTGGGAGCAGATGTCCAGCAAAGCCAGATATAGGGGCTTGTTCTGGGCAGCAAGACTGGAGACTTTGAAAGCAGCTTCTCAGAGTAGGTCCTTAAGGTGCAAAGTGTGATTCCAGCACATTTTGCAGAATAATCGCTCAGCAACATTGACACTAATTAATAACTCAGGCTTCTCTGAGGCACAAAAGGCAATGGAAGTGTTGTCTGAGTGAGGTATTTTCTGGCCACATTCAAGGCACTTTTTGAAAAGGCTTGAAGAGGCCATAATTCCAAGAGCAGGTAGAAAGAAGAGTCTTTCAAAAGGGGAAAGGGGATGGATGAAATAATGAGATGACTAAAAGAACAACAAAAGGCAAAGGACAAAAAGAAAGAAAAACACTCTGAAAACTAGCTCACTCTAAAGAGTGGGTTCCCAATGATGCAGCAGATGAAAAGGAACTAAGGCAATTAGGTGGGAAGCAGCCACGAATATGCACAGTAGAGGGGCAGGGCTACCACCAAAATGACATGCTAGCTCTAGAATTTTCCAAGGATGTGGCTGTGCAGGTGCAGACTGACCTATTTGTGTGAGTCACAGAGGCCACCTTCTTTTTGTTGAATGGAGGCCTTGTTTACATTATTCTGTAGGCCAATTATGAAAGAAGTGCTATACAGTGTGAAAGGAAACTTGATGCACAAGACAAAATTTATGCCAGGTTTCATCTCTGATATACATTTTCCATGCCAGTGTTGATCCCTTTCATGAAAAATGGTGGACAAATAATTACACTCTAAAATCACTTCATTGAGGGGTGTTTGGAACTAATTACAATAACCTTTCATTTTTCAGAATTAGTGCAGAATATAAAATATACAAGTTTTTATTAGTCTTACCACAAAGGAAGTGTGTTGGTTCACACAAATATCTGATTGGAATTATGAAGGAACAAGCAATTAAACCCTTTACACTGGTGAATAAGCACATTTTAAAAAAGACTCAAGAACAACAAATAATTAATTCTTGATTAACCTCAAACCAACAACAGAATAAATATAAAAAGAATGGGAAAATGTATAAACCAAAGTGGAATACTGCTCTCATTGATTAAAAAAAGGTCTCCATTTCACACTTGGAAAGGTAAGTCCAAGTCAGGACTAATGACTGTTCAAAACATATGGACAAAGAAGCCCATTATTTTTAAAACAACTTAAAATTGAATACACAAATGTAACAGCCATATTCAGTTGTTATGACTCTCCCACTATATGAAAAGATCTACTTTTAACAAATGGAGAACTCCTAGAAGACATAGTACTACTTTAGCTGCCAGTTTGTTTTCTTTAGCATTTGCATTTGCCTGTTCGGGATACCATTTCTTTGCATACTTTGTAATTCGTTTCCAGAATAATTAAACCTTCACATTCCAAAGGAATAGAATCATCATTTGGCAAGCCTTACTGACTAGGTCACTGATAGGTCAACATTCTGTAGTACATGTTCACTAGCCTTGCCTTGAGGCATAAAAGATAATACTCCAGTAGCTGTGTCATGACTTCCTCAAACATCTGAGAGTGCAAAAAGCAAGTGGATGACATGGAATGATTACATTAGGATGACTGTGTATCACAAAAATGTATGCTAATCCTCTTCAGTATAGTTAGTTGTGAACATGTTCAGAGACAAGAATGATTTTGAAAACAATCTAAGTCTATTCCAAAAGATCCTTATATAGATAAACACTGCTGCAGCAGCAGCTATAACAAGTAAGACAACTGGAAGTTTATTTGTACATAGAAATTAAAATTATTACTTCAAAAGTACCGAAAATGTGTAATGGTCTACTGTGGAAATAAAAAAAAAAAATCAACAATCAGTACTCCGAAATTGTGGATCTTTACACTCTGGGTCTTAAAACTAAGAGGGTAACCAGATGAAGGTCTTCTTGTAGTACTATAGTAGGACCCCAATATCCACTGGGGATTGCTTCAGGGGGGGGGCATGGATAAATAAGCAGAAAGAAAGCTGTGTTATTGGTAATGTTCAGGTACAATAGGATCCCCATATCCACTGATTCAGTTCTCCACAGGACACAAAAACAGCACACCTACCATAGAGTCTTCCTAGAAAATGTGTCCATTTTCAAAAACTGTGGGTAATAGTGAACGCCATTGAAAATAATGGGACTTCCGGATTAAAATAACATAGAGGTTGCCTTGGAGGACCTAGAAAATGGACACATTTTCTAGGAAGACTCTATGGTAGGTGTGCTGTTTTTGTGTCCTGTGGAGAACTGAATCAGTGGATATGGGGATCCTATTGTACCTGAACATTACCAATAACACAGCTTTCTTTCTGCTTATTTTTGCATCTGTGATCCAGCCAGGCCAAGACAAGGTACTGCTAGTAACAACTCATACTGTTTGACAATCCCCCCCCAATAATTTATGCACCGCCTTCTCCCTACCTTGGCTGCCACCCCCTTGCTCCAGCAACAGCTACCTCTGTTCTCTTCTAATACATGCCTCCTGCTTTTAGAGAGATGAAGATATTTGTGGAAAAAGAAAGCAGATGTGACCAATGGGGTGTGTGTGAACATGTCTGAATGCCATGAAGCAGTTTACTGTCACAATCAACCTCAGTTTTGCTACTTTGCTGGAGCAATATGGCACAAGTCAAGAAATTACCTGATCATTTAATCAAAACACTCTATGGAGTGGTGGTGATGTTGCATGTGAGAGGAGAGAAAAAACCACATGACATTTATTCCGAACCCTACTATGCAACACTGCATTTAACTTCAATATTTTGGGAGGGTATAACACTAATCTGTACTTCTGTCATACCATAAAACCTGAATGTCAATACTTGATTCATTTTTTTATGTTATACTGCTACCTACCTTCCTTCTTTTACCTTCCTCCTCTACTTTAAGTGCATTATGTGTATAATAATGTAACTATTTTGATCTACTCAGTGAGGCATGTGGTGATAGTGGCATAACAGCCCCCACAATTAAACCAAATGCCATCCATGTCAACACCACATCAGAACAGAGCTTGAAATGCTACTTTTAAAGAGGAACTAATCATATTACTCATTACTCTGATCACCCAACAAGTCACTCATTATTTCTTACTCTTACTGCAATCCAGAAAGTAACTTGCTGCATTATTCATCACTAACACATTACTGTCACTGCAATATTGTGCCACTGAATATTTCAGGGAAATGTCTGATCTTTCTCTTTCCTGGTTATTGTAGTTCTGAGTTGACTACCCAGCCTGGTTTTGCGTTGACTACCTGGCCTCTCTATCCAACTGCACAGGCACAATGTAGGAGACCACGCAGCTGCTGGGTGCACTGCACACAGATGCTCTGAGCAACCATGCAAAATCAGTTACACAATCACTTCTTTTCCTCAGCACTCCTCTCCTTTAAACAATTATTCTATATTTCAAATGACCTCAGGTATGCAGAGAAAAAAATCCTTTTTCCTCTAACCTTCTCTCACTGCACACCAACCCAGCTTATTTTAAGTGAACCCCCATGTGCTGCTGTTTGGAGCAGCCAGCCTGGCAAGGCAGCCCTCTTCCATCCACCCCCGCCACCATCACACATGCTGTCTCGTTTTCTATGGGCCCAGCAGCTGTCTCCTTCATTTGGGTGGAATGGAGAAAGGCAGAAAAGGCACAATATCTTGTTAGAAGGGTTTTTTTTAATGCCAATTAATCTGACTGATAATATGGCTTCTCCTCCTCCTGCCTCTCTTTCTCTTCCTCCCTCTGTCCTTTTGTTGATTCCTCTCACTAGCTTCACAATACCCCTTCCTTCTCCCTGCCTCCCATTGTTCAAGCTGAATCAGCATCAACCAAGCAATGAATTAACAGGCGTAAGTGTGATTACATTACACTGGAACGTTATGAATTGCAGCTCTAGCAGTTAGAGTAAAAAAGCCACACCATTCCAGCTTATTTTGTAAAATGTAGCTAGTAACCAAAATAAGTCATTATAAACAACATTTTTCTTTCAAGCTTTTCACCTCAGTAGATCAGAGTAGGCTGTCCTCTGAGGCTGTCTGAAATAATACATGTAGAATGGGGAAGAGAGACTGGTAAAAGAGGAAGACATCCACAGCCATATCACCAACACACATGACATTAGACATGCCACCTAAAGTGATACTTTGCAGCTCAAGAAAATAGACCAGCAAACAACATTTTATCGACCTGCTCAGTGGTAAATCGTTGGGTTTACATTTATTGCAGTTGTTATAAGCTTTTAAAAACTTTTTATTTCTAATTATATTAATTTTACAAAAAAATTACAAAAAATTGTAAGAGTGTTGTAAAATTGGCAATAATCTTTGAGAACTCCTGGAGAACAGGAGAAGTCCCAGCAGACTGGAGGAGGGCAAACGTTGTCCCCATTTTCAAAAAGGGGAAAAAAAGAGGATCCCAACAATTATTGTCCAGTTAGTCTGACATCAATACCAGGGAAGATTCTAGAGCAGATCATTAAACAGAGAGTCTGTGAACATTTAGAAGGCAATGCCATAATCACAAAAAGTCAACATGGGTTTCAGAGAAACAAGTCATGCCAGACTAATCTGATCTCTTTTTTTGATAAAATTACCAGTTTGGTAGATGAAGGGAACGCTGTGGACATCGCATACCTTGATTTCAGTAAGGCCTTTGACAAGGTTCCCCATGACATTCTTGCAAACAAGCTTGTAAAATGTGGGCTAGACAAGTTAACAGTTCAATGGATTTGTAATTGGTTGACCGGCCGAACCCAAAGGGTGCTCAGCAATGGCTCCTCTTCATCTTGGAAAGATGTCACCAGTGGGGTGCCACAGGCTTCTGTCCTGGGCCCAGTGCTATTCAACATCTTTATCAATGACTTGGATGAGGGAATTAGGGGCATACTTACCAAATTTGCAGATGACACCAAATTAGGAGGAGTAGCTAATACCCTGGAGGACAGGATCAAAATTCAAGATGACCTGGATAAACTGGAGAGCTGGGCCGAAGCTAACAAAATGAAATTTAATACGGAGAAATGTAAGGTACTGCACTTAGGGCGAAAAAATGAAATGCATAGATATAGGATGGGGGAGACCTGGCTGAATGAGACTACGTGCGAAAGGGATCTAGGAGTCCTAGTAGACCACAAATTGAACATGAGTCAACAGTGTGATGCGGCAGCTAAAAAGGCCAATGCGATTTTGGGCTGTATCAATAGAAGTATAGTGTCCAGATCAAGAGAAGTAATAGTGCCGCTCTATTCTGCCTTGGTCAGACATCACCTAGAATACTGTGTCCAGTTCTGGGCACCACAATTCAAAAAGGATATTGACAAATTGGAGCATGTCCAGAGGAGGGCGACTAAAATGGTGAAAGGTCTGGAAACGATGCCTTATGAGGAGAGACTTAGGGAGCTGGGTATGTTTAGCCTGGAAAAAAGACGGTTAAGAGGCGATATGATAGCCCTGTTTAAGTATTTGAAGGGGTGTCACGCTGAGGATGGAGCAAGCTTGTTTTCTGCTGCTCCAGAGATTCGAACACGGAGCAATGGATGCAAGCTCCAGGAACAGAGATTTCACCTCAACATTAGGAGGAACATTTTGACAGTAAGAGCTGTTCGGCACTCCCTCGGAGCGTGGTGGGGTCTCCTTCCTTGGAGGTCTTTAAACAGAGGCTGGATGGCCATCTGTCGGGGATGCTTTGATCATGATTTCCTGCATGGCAGGGGGTTGGACTGGATGGCCCTCGTGGTCTCTTCCAACTCTGCAATTCTATGATTCTATGAAACTACAGCTTAGGAACTCTCCAAGAACCTAAAACACTTCATACAGCAATTGTCCCAGGTTCACCAGCATTTCCACAGCAAGGCAATCCAAATTAAAGGTGAACATTCAGACATCTATAGATGGGTGCTTGAGAGAGTTGTGGTGTCCCAATGTTACATAAGTAGATGCTTTCTCTTCCAGCAATGTGTCCTTAATTCCAAATAACTTGAGAAATTACTATTCCATACATCCCCATAACTTGATTAATGCAATGAAGGCAATAAAATTAGATCACCTTTTAAACTATTTACTTGGAGTATAAAATTTTAAAGCACACTAGATGGATACAAGTTTTTCTTCTGTAAAATTTACAATTTGTAAATTGTAAAGGCCTTACACTGATTAACTTCTGGCTGTTAACCAAAATACAAACAACTAACAGAAGATAAAAACTATAGTTGTGCCTCAGTTTTAATAATTGTACTTATCTTTTAGTAGAGACAAAACAGTTTGGGGGAGGAGGGGGTTGCCATATAAGTAACACTACTTTCAGTCAACTACCAGCTCTCTCCTGGCTCAGACTGGATCTTTTTCAGATGTACCAATATATCTGACAGAGACAGAAAGAATTCCTGAAATTGAATTTTCTTCCCTAAAGGCTTAGTATTAATGGAAATAATTTTAAAAATAGTTTAGTTTGTTTTTATTGCTTAAGTCCTGCCCTCAAAACCACATCACATCACTTTCAAGATTTGGGAAACAACAATCAGCCTGTCTCTTGTCAATTTGTCATAAACAGATATCTAAAATAAGCCTTATTTTAAAATTATGTTTCATTCACATGTCTCATGAACATTTTGGATGATTGCTCCCAAATGTAGGTTGGCACTCAGACACTTCTCTGTTCAGAAACAATGTGTCCTGTGTGGTGTAAGGGAGACCTCCCTAATTTTCTTGCCAAAAATGGGGGGAAAGGAGGGCGGGTGAGTGGGCGACAGATCATTCTTGCACAATGTCTCTCCAAACAAAAAAATGATAAATTCATTTTGTAACTGTTGACTATTCTATATTTAGTACCCATATGGAAACAATTTGTTATAAAGCTCATAGTTGTGCTAAAGAAACTATACTTTGACTTTTGTGTTTTTAAAAATTTATTTTAGAATCATTCATTCAAAAACATTTGGAAAATTAGGGAAAATACTATGTAAGGATAAATTTACAATGAACTGGTTGCAAGTAAATTTATCATTAAAAAGTAAGAACTGAATTCAACTGCTACTGAGAAAACTGTTCCTGATGTAGTGGTTTGAGGGTTGGAGTAGGACTCTAGAAATCAGAGTTCAAATCTGCACTTGGTCATAGAAACCCACTGGGTGACCTGAGTCACACTCTCTCGTCCTCAGAGAAAGGCAATGGCAAACCTCCTCTTAACAAATCATGCCAAGAAAACCCTGTGAGAGGTCTGCCTTAGTGTTGTTATATGTCAGAAGTAACTTGAAGGCACACAACAACAATGACCAATAGAAGTTACATTATACCGGTTACATTTTCATTTCAGAGGAGGGAGTGATGATGCCAGAATGATTTTGTATAACTAGCTTTTTGCAAAACTGTTTTATATTTAGGACAAGGGCTTTAATTTAGGACAAAGAAGGAACAGGACAAATAGTACAGTTCTACCATTCCATGCTAAGCTTTCCAGCCTAATTTCAGCATCTGACCATGCAAAACACTAAAGAAAAAATAGATACAGAAAATATATGCAAGATGGGTTATTAATCTATTGTATGGTGGCTGTTTTAGCAATAAGCAGGCTTTGCTACATTAACATATAAACTGAATAAAATATAATCAGAGTTGAAAGCTGGTGTGAATTTAAATAGATCATAAAAAGCATGTAGGGTACATAGAGATTTAAATAAACAGAAATTGTTTAATGCTGCACAAGACAAACAGACCACATCTGACTAATCATATTTAATTAATTACAGCAAAAATACCTAATAAAGTCTCAGAGTCATGGATTAATATTTTCAGTGAACGAGGGGCTTGCTGGTCTCTCCTTATAGTTTTCTTTCTTTTTAGTATTATTTAATTCAATGGCTGTTAACCTTTTCTTTAGCAGGGACCCCCTGTAAATATTTTTTGTTGCTGCACACCCCCAAGACTTAACTCAAAATTTACAACCAACACCACCACAACAATACAATTAAACTATCCATTAAACCTTCCCTCACAGGCACTGGAGAGGGAGGGAAGACTCCCCCCCCCCCGCTTCTTCCTGCAAGTTTGTGGCTGGAGCAGATTGAACAGCAATGTGCAGGCCATACCAGCCAGCCACCCTTTGCCCCTGTCATGTGGCTGCTCCACTGTGGAGAGGAGGTGGGCCGAGCAGCCTTCAAGGACCCCCTATGAGAACACTGTAGACTCCTGGGGGTCCATGGACCACAGGTTAAGAACCACTGCTTTAAATGAACTAACTACTCTTCGGTTTGAAAATCATCACTGAGGGACCAAACACCTCCAATAGACCTCCATCACCTCTGCTGTTCTCCAAGCTTTCCCTCCTCTGCCTCCTCCCCACCATCTAGACAGCAGAGAGGCAGGTTCCAAGGCTGCTAAAAAAAGATCCTTCACTGTTGTTCTCCTTTTCTTCCTTCTCCCCAAGAAGGACAATAACACTGAAGGAGATTTTTGCAGCAGCAACTGGGAATTGTAGTCTGCAGCATGCTTATTTGGGTGGTCTAGAGATATTTACAGATTTTCCACTTTTGCAGGGGTCCTATGTCTTTAACCCCAGCAAATGTGGAGGGTCGATTGTAATGATATAAGCTTCTTTTAACAAAAGACAGAGCAACATCACTTAGCTTCATGCACTAATTTACTCATGTAAATTATGAGTACAAAACACACTCAAATGGTGTTCTTCCTCATCTGAAAATCATGCAACCCAAACAATTCTATGAATAGATTATCAGTTTCAGATCTCTGCAGTAATGAACTGCTATCTTTTCAAGGCCTTACTATAGATCTAAGTCACGGTATTTCTCCTGACTATTGTACTTTTTCAAAGAGAAGTTGGCTTTGCTCCGGGTTATTACAACTTTGCATGACACCAAAGGCAGTTCTTTCATACTTCTAGAAAAATAAGGTATGTTCTTGTTTGTTTGTCTTTTGTTATCTTTTATGCGAGGCTATTCCTCTTTGAGTAAACTCCCTCATCAGATCTTTTCCACAGAAATGGTACTAGCTCCTCCTGCTCTTTTCCCCTCTCTAAAGAATATGGATTATGAAGTCTCTTTTATGTTGGTCAGCTGTTCCCAGAGCTGGTAGAAAGGAGCTCCTCCTATCTAAACAGACAGAGATGGAGTCTTGTTCACACATCCCTTGAATGTATAAACAAAACCTGTAAAAGAAAATCTCTCTCAAAACTCAAGACTGTATTGGTCAAGCCGTTCCTTCATTCATAGCAGTAAGAGTTGGATTTTATTTTCTTTCATACACATATGAGAAAGATTTCCTAGACTGCTGAAAGTTCTCTATAACGTTGTATCACCTGTGTTCTCCAGTTCTAGAGTTGTATGAAATTTCTTGAATTAGTCCCAGAAAAATGTCAGTGTTAGATAGCAATAATTAAGTTTGTTCATTGACAATCAGTGAGAATGAAAAGCACAAAGGGGAGTCTATTCCAATAGTTTTTCAAAACATTTCAGAGCATGGTTTTAGATAACAATAATCTACAATTTGCTTTGTCAGTACTGTGTCCTGAGGGTAGCTGAGTTATCCAACTCCAACCACTTACATGCATTTTCTGTGGCTTGGGGTGTATTCGTGCTGTCTGAGAAACTTGTTTCAAATTTTTCCAGTCTTTCATTCCCGCATAATGTTTATTTTAACATTTGAAAGCAAATCTGTAACAGAAGCAGAACCACGAGTCGGCTATGACAGAGTACGCTAAACATCTTCACTAAATTTAGTTTCTGTTGCAAATGGTCTGCTTAAAATTAGTTGGTGTATATAAAATTGTTCATTGACCATGGAATATCTAATATGCTTGCTTTTGTTGCAGCTTCTTCACCAACACAAAGCCCCCCCCCACACACACACACCTTGTATATCAACAGACTGGTCAGATTTGTTCCTAGCTTATAATTTCTCCAGGTTTTTAAAAAAACGACTGGTTGCTCCAAAATTCCACTTCCTAATTCCATCTACATAAATGATTCTATGACTATAGAACATTTGTAATAGGAATATGATTACTTAGAAATGACTTAATGACTGCTACTCTGCTTAAATCTGTTACTCAGCATACTTTTAGTAAAAGTGAACAAAACATTCTGTATTTTCTGCATTACTATGGCTTTCCACCTTGAACTAAGGACATTTAGTATAATTCTGAAATTATCAGTCCTTGCCTGCCAGGGCTCCTTTTACAGTCAAAATAAGCCTGTGATCAGTTTCAGACTCAGAAGTGGGAGTAGCAAGAGGTCTTAATTGTTTCACAGCAAGTCATCTGTTCACTTAGTTATGTTGTTATTCTACTTCCAGGATAAAAGGCACAGGGACTCTATCTTGAGGAGAACAGTTGGGAGAGGGTTTTGAGCAAACAGCTAGGAAAGTGAGGCTGGGAAGTGGCAGGCTCCCACTTATTCTGAAGCCATCCATTACTCTTTTGTACTATGAAAGGAAGTCCTCATTAAAATCAAATAATTAAATTATTTGTTCTGCTACCTCTCTAATGTAGGGGTAGGTATGAGCCATATGTAGCACCAACCCTTTTTGTGCAGCCCACAAGTCCCCTGATCATATAAAGCAACATGTGCCACCACTGAAATTAGGCAGTATGAGCAGAAAAGCAATGAAATTTGCTGCCAAAATTCAGTGGCAAACTGTGACTATAGTCTTCCCACAGAGAGGAGACTATTTCTACATCTCCATTTCTGCTTCTGCCAACCAAAGCGCCTTCTTACTAGACAGAGAGCTAATAATAAAGCACCAAAGTTTCTTATTGTACATAAAATAACAAAGCCATTCCTTTTTGATATTTTTCAGTCCTTATTCTCGCCTTGGTAGAAAATATGGCCAGGGTGCTAATTGGGGGTGGGGCAACGTATGGAAGGACACTTAACAACTGTTGTTTTGTGAACTGAAGGGGGCTATACTAATGGGTGGGGGGCTGAAATAACAACTACTGCTGCTACTACTAATACTAATACTTCAGAGTGATCCTGCTTGTATCAATCGTACTGGGATGTGTGTTAAAGCAATCTGCAAACCAAAGGATTAATTGATAGTTAATTATTGAAGGGGTTAATCACAAAAACATTTGTTTAGCAGTATATTCATTTAATTTTATTACAATTATAAATAATCTTTGCAAGTAAACTTAAAAATAGAAAGCTTATAGAACTTTGCTGTTTTCTCCTCTTGCAAAACATCAGTGTACTTCTTAGATTGCCCTACATGATGCAGGGACTATATATCCACCAACAGTAGAGAATCATAGAGTTTGAGCTGCTTGGAGGAGAAGACCAGCCTGTTCCTTGCCTAGATACAAATGAGTTCTGTCTCAAGTAATATATCAATCAAGTTAAAATTAAATTCCTCATGCTATTTACAATTTATTAGAGAATCGGTTTCTATTTCTATTAATTTATTTAGCAATTACTGTAATTATATTTTATAATATAATAATTATTGAATTATTTTGAAACAATTTCAATTAATTCATTTTAATTAAAAAAACATAAAAGTCAAAGCTAAATTAAAGAAAACAAAACCAAACTGTGGCCCTGAAGTGCTTATGCAACCCACAATGTAGCGCCAGGCCTCACCATAGTTGTACATCTTTGTTCTGTGGACATATTTCAAAGGAAAAAAAATTGCACCCTGTGGCTGATCCTCTAGCACACCAAATATCTAGAAACCACATACATCTGTGTTAACTGGATACTTTCCTGCTATTTTACCATACAGGAAATCAAGGAAAGCCTAGAACAGTAGTCATCTGAAATAAACAACACTGCAAAATCCTGTTTAAAAGTAATACTTTACTAGTCCTCATGATTTCCCCCCACCTTTCTGAGTTTATTCTAAAGCATCAAACTGAATAGAGGAAGAATTCAGGTGCCAATGCCATTAAGAATATTTTCTAGCAACAGACGTGATTTTAGGAGGAGATGAATCCTCTCTCTTCCCTGTAATCCAATATACCAGTAGACACAACTAGTTGCCTAGTGCTACTAACTTCTCTATGACTTTTCAGTAGAACAGAAGACACAAAATGTGCATACAGTGCTTCTAACCTGATAATTTGTAGGCAGCCCTACCTGAAGCTATATTACACCATTTATCTGCATTTTCACTCCTCAAACAACACAAACAGAAGGTGAACACATGTCCCTTTCAAATCCTATATAGCTATGAAGCAAGATGGAGAGCCAGTGTGGTATAGTGTAGAGACCAGGGTTCTAATCCCCACTTGGCCATGGAAACCTACCGGATGGTCTTGGGCAACTCATACTCTCTCACCCTCAAAGGAAGGCAAGTGCAAACCACCTCTGAACAAATTCTGCCAAGAAAACCCCATGATAAGTTTGCTTTAGGGTTGCTGTAAGTTAGAAATGACTTGAAGGCATACAACTACAAAAACAACACAGATACTTTTGTCACCTCTTAAGGCACTGTAATAACTGCAATGTATTTTGGGAGCATATTCTGGGGAGATACAACTGAATGCAAGGACCACCACTGCAGTATACGCAAATCTCCATGAAAGCACAATGAATATTTTTCATTACTTGACAAATTGATAATTACATTTCTCTCTCTGAATAGTTTAATTCAACAGGATCTTTTGTGTGTCTTCTTTCAAATAACCAGCCTTGAATGATTGGCTGGCAGTCAAAAAAGTGTAGGTATTTTACTTTTCCGGTGCACTCCAGTTCTTATTTGCCTCAGTTTATTGCAGAATCCCCCAATTAGCTTCAACACACACACACTTACTTTAATTTCTCAGCTACAGAGAGGTGTTTTAAACTTCATATTATTTTGAAAGAAGAGGAAATGTCAGGGCTGACAAGAAAGAAAAAGGCATTTCAAGAAAAAGGAATCAAAAGGAAGACCAGACACCCAACAGGACTTTTCTGCTACTATGATTCAACAGTAATATATCTATTTTTGGACAACAAGCTTGATACCAAGAACTGGGATATTATTAATCATGGTGCAGTTCCTCAAGTCATTGTGAATTATATTAGCTTCAGAATTATTCACCACAATTGGACTGGGAGTGGGGGCAATAAGCAAGTAGTAAACATATGGGTATAGTGGTGGGTGGGGAGAGGTCATGTTCAGATCACTGCTAAGATGTATTTAAACAATGTTCCAAGAAGTAACATCTTCATTTTTGAAACTCTAAGCTTGCAAAATGTTACAACTGCATTTCTGCAGTGTTTATGGAAACTAACAAACAACCCATAACAGTAATTCAAATAGTGACATACCTAATTGTTGAAATAGAAGAGCCACACTAGTTCCTGTTACAGGAAGACTATCATGTAAAGGAGTTTGTATCAGCTGCCTGTCTCCTGCTCCTAGGGAAAATAGCTTCTGTAGAAAGATATTTTAATACACTATTATTACTTCTGCAATATCCAGTTATTATCATCTACAAATTAAGTGACATTGATATTTTAATCACATTTTATTCACTAAAATCTTGGAGACCACAAATATGTCACAGGTCACCTGCAGCAGTCATACATTAGTTCTTTCAACTGTTCTAAGTCTACTGAACAAATGTTTGCCCCTGTCTTAGATACCTGTGACTAACTGAGACCCATCCTATGAGTTTTCTGTTCATCACAATAAATCTCAAGTGAGCAGGGAGGTCTCTCATTTTTCTACTGGGTTTTGAAGAAAGTCAGTAACATAATGAGCCTTTTGTTGATCTTGACCTTCAAAGCCAGACCCAGTAAGATCAGACTCCCCCTTCTTATCAGTTCTTCAACCCTTTTTCCAGGTACTCTAGTCCAGAGAGAACTTCTCTCAACCAGTCTTTACTGGCTGGCTTCCAGTGAAAATGCTTTAATATATGTACATTCTACTCATCTCTTGCACACTTCAAGTTGCACATCCGAATTTGCACAACTGAAGAAAGCCTCATAATGCAGTAATAGTGATGAAGACCATGAGAATTTGGGAGTGGTATGTAATATTTACCTATCAAAAGAATAAAATGTCCATCATAGTGACAAAGGATGGGAGTGATGGAAGGAGGGTTGCAAAAGTGGAGTTTGCTTTCTCCACCCTTGAACTAAATGATGCAGGAAAATTTTGAATGTGGCCCATTGAGACTGGCTGGGAGGTTGAATAGGGAAGAAAAGCAGAATAAATCAAGCCATGATACGAAGTCAAAGGCTTTCATGGCTGGCATCCATAGTTTTTTTCCAGGCTGTGAGGCCGCGTTCTAGAAGAATTTATTCCTGACGTTTCACCTACATCTGTAGCTGGCATCTTCAGAGAATGGTGGTGTGTGGGGTTTATATACTGTGAGTCTCTATTGAAGAGGATTAACATGTAACTTTGTGTATTCAGTTGTTGGATGTTCAGTTCTTAGGATAGGAGGATATGTGAGGGAAATTAGTGTCTATTTAGCTCATGGTCCATTGTCTGCTGGGAAGCCCCCTGCCCCTGGGTGAAGTTCATTTGCATGTGTTGGGTTTTTATTTTGGTGTTTTTCAGGACAATTTGGTGTTTTTCAGCAGACAATGGACCATGAGCTAAATAAACACTAAGCCCCCTTGCATATCCCCACAACCTAAGAACTGAACATCCAGCAACGGAATACACAAATTTACATGCTGATCCTCTTCAACAGGGACTCACAGTATATAAACCCCACACACCCACACACCACCATTCTGTGAAGATGCCAGCCACAGATGCAGGCGAAATGCCAGGAATAAACTCTTCTAGAACACGGCCTCACAGCCTGGAAAAAACCCACAAAAAAATCTATGAAGACAAGATATATGGGTGATTCATGCCTTCTTAAACAGGCTGCAAAATATGCTAATATGAAAGTTTCCACATTATTTATCAAGATATTTATATGTCACCCTATCACAAGATCTCAAAACAACATACAGATAAAATAAATTTAAAACAATTAAGAATAACTGAAAAATGAAAAACAGTAAGGAATAATTTAAACAGTCTAAAACATATTAAACAATAAAACAATTTTAAATAGTTTAAAATCAGCTATAGATCTTGGCCCATAGCACACTGACAATGAATGTTATCATTATCATACACCAAATCTAACTAAATCCAAAATTCATAAAATAGTAATATCTTTATTAGCCAACTAAAATACAAAAAAATACACCATGGAAGCCTTCAAAGCTTCATAGGCTTCTTCATCAGGCAAAGATGTTAAATATCATGCAGAAGAAAAGTGATGTTGTTAAGAGTCACGGGCTTACATTTTGTTTCAGATGTTACTTCTGTTGTCAGTTAAGATGGTCTGGAGGGATATCAATGCAGGCAGAGGCCACACCTTTCTTGGTCATGTGGGGACTGGACCAAGAAGCAACTATCCAGTGAAGCAACTGCAACCCAGGGTGTATCCACTGCAGAATTATAGCTGTTTGACCCCACTTTAAGTGCCATAGCTCTATCCTATGGAATCCTATGGTTTGTAGTTCTACAAGGTCTTTAGCCTTCTCTGCCAAAGCGTGCTGGTGCCTCACCAAACTACAAATCTCAGGATTCTGTAGGTGTCAAACTCAGTAATTCTACAGTATGGATACACTGTCAGATCCTAGAGGATGCTCCAGTGCCAACACCAGTCAAGGAAGCAGATACTGAGGAGACACCTGCTGACATTTCAAAGGAAGAAGAGGAGCCAGAGAGTGGTCCAATGGCAGTGGCAGCACATGAGAGTTTGAGTCAAGAGGAAGAGCAGCCTCAAACACTAGGGAGCCCTGGTGGTGCAGTGGTTAAATGCCAGTACTGCAGCCACACTGTTGCAAGTTTTGTCCCAAGGGCTCCAAGGTTCACTTAGCCTTCCATCCTTTTGTAGGTTGGTAAAATGAGTACCCGGCTTGTGGGGGAAATTAGCTAACACACATTGGAAAACGCTTAATGAACTGTATATATGTAAAGTGCTATTGCTTAACAATTTGTAAGCTGCTCTGAGAACCTTTGTGGCTGAAGAGTGGGGTATAAATACCTAAATAAATAAATAAACACTAGAAGATGCTTCAGCTATTACCACAGTGGAGCTGGAGCCTGACTCAAGTCTTCCACTCTAGGAGGAGCAGCTGATCCTGTCTGAGAAACAGCAGTTCCAGAAAGAGCAGGAAGCAGACAAGAGTCTACAGCAGCATGAAAGATGGCAAAGAGAAAAACTCAGTCTCATACACTGAACAAAAGGTGCATGTTAGTGACAGACCAGGGCCTGCTGTACAGGGTGGCCAGGCTTAAAGGTCACAAGGACAACTGGCAGCCCACTGGAGCACACAGCCAAGAAGAGGTGGCCTCTGTCTGCATTTATATTCCTCTAGATCACATTTTTCTATTTAAAAAAAAATACATTCACAAGGGATCTCAGTTCCATCAAAGATTGGCTCGATTTAAGTAAGGATAAATTATTAAATCTTGAAAGTTTCAACCTGAGATTCAGATGGCGTGCTTATATTTGGTACAAAAAAGGAAAAATTAATAAGCATTTCAACGATCATGTTATTAGAAGATCATTGTTCAGAGTTTGGATGATACAAAAAAATTAAATTTTATAGAAAAAATATCCTTATGGATCTCTCCACAAAAAGTTTTTTTGGGTAGGTGGAGATCAACAGAGAACTGGCTCAAATATAAAGATCTCCTGTGGAAAGGAAATTCTGGAGATTTTAATTTCAAATCAAGAGAAGAACTGGAAGAAAATAAAGAAAAAATCAATGGCTAACATATTTACAACTGTCAGAAAGATTCAAAGAGGACATGAAAAGAGAAGGATTTGAACTAAAACAAAGCAAGTTAGATACAATAATCTAGGGACAGACAAAAAAGCAAATTTCAAAAATTTACAAATTGCTACTTACCAGAAACCTTGAAATGGAAACAATTAAGGAATCAATGCTAAAATGGACAAAAAACTTTGGCTATCCACTAAATTTAGAAGACTGGGAAAATGCCCGCAAGAAGACAAATAAATTCACAGCGAGCCAAAACCTAAAAGAAAACTATTTTAAAATTGCCAATGGATAGTATTACACATCAATGAGAACTAGGAAAGCTACTAATTTAGAAAATAATAGATGCTGGAAATGCCAAGAAGCACCAGACACACTGTATCATAGGTGGTGGACATGCAAACATGTAAAGAACATCTGGATTAAAGTACATTAAATGATCTTATCGAAACTTAAAATTTAGTTTGCCATGAAACCAGAGCTATACCTTCTTAACATGACCACTATATTAAACAAAAAAGACAAAACAGATACTGGAAGATTATGTTATATATAGCTACAGCTGCAAGATTGATTCTGGCACAAAACTGAAAAACAAAAGAATTTCCAACTATAAATGATTGGCTACTAAAATTAGTTGACATGATTGAATTAGATAACCTAACAAATAAGCTAAGGACAAATCATTTAAACAATTTACAAAATGACTGGTCACCAGTAATTGACTATTGGAAAAAAATTAGGATGTATAAGAAATATTTTTTTAGAATCAATTTTGATTATTGCAAGGAAAATGTAGAGACAGCTTCAATCAAAATTATGAGATAAAATCAAGATAGTAAATGGTGGAATAGACAGGAGGGATGTCTGGGTATTATCAGGAGATCATGGGATCTAGAACTGATCAATTCAGGGATTGTTTTTATGGATGAACTTACGAAAGTCGATATAAGAAGATTCAGTAACAATTCTTTATACGGATTAATGATTTAAAACTGTAACAGCCTACAATTTAAATCTGTTTTTAGTTGCTCTTTTCTTTTTTTATGAAATGTAATAAATATCTTTTTAAAAAAGGGATTTCAGCTACATACAATTATGTTCCAGTATAACAAAAGCAGGAAAATAAAAACACAAAAGGAGGAAAAATAACCACAATAGATATACATTTCTAAAAAGCTGGCCAAACTTCAACTATCCTAACTGACAACAGAAGACACATCTGAGACAAAATGGAGGCCCGTGACTCTAACATCATCACTTCTCTTCTTGTGTATGATTTTAACATCTTTGCCTGATGAAGAAGCAAGTGAAGCTTTGGAAACTTGCATGATAGATTTTGTACATTTGAGTTGGCCAATAAAGGTATTGCTATTTTGTATATTTTGGATTTTGCTGTATTTAGCTGAATGGCTAAAAGGGCTACCCTAAATATGTTTCCAAATCTAACTAGTTATCTGTCTCAGTACGTTCCATCTCACACCAGATTAAGCACAGAATGGTCTTTCTCATTTCTTGCTGCCTGTTTCCTTTTAACTGGAGATGGCAGAAACTGAAACTTGGGCTTTCTGCATACAAAAAAATGTGCTCTAAAGAAAGAACTGAAGCATGGAGATAAAGCACAAATGTAGGTATGGGATAATGGAACATTGGTTGCTTGGTAATTGCCAGCCTCAGTGACTATAAACACTAATTAATCTTAGGCATACACAACATCAGTTGGTAATGAAGCTAAATAGTGGGAGAGTGAGAATGAAAAAGTCCAGTTTCTCCTGCAAGCAGTCTGCAAGATCATGCCCTGCTTCTGAAATTTTGGGGGGAAACTGGGTGATCACTATCAGAACAGAAAGAACCATATTCTGTGCAGGTACTTAATCATAAACCTTAAATTGCCACATTGGTTACTTACTATGAAGGTACATTCTGGGGTTGGGGAGAGGAGGAATCCATTACATTTGGATTAGTCCCATCATCACCCAGAGAGAGGCAGGAAGTAGATACTAGCTCTTGTGATAGCTGAAACTTTTTGCCAGCTCCTCCCCTTCGGCTCTCCACTAGCCCAGTTCACTGACTAGCAAAGCCCCAGCAGAGAGAAAGATGCAAATATTTTAATGTATACAGAGAAGAGCTTCCCTGGAATAGAGAAGAGCAGTCACTAAGGGTGGGGTGGATTCCTCCTCTCCGCAACTCCAGAATGCACCTTCATAGTAAGTAACCAATGTGGCATTCTCTGGGTTGGTGAGAGGAGGATTCCATTATATTTGGGATGTGCCCAAGCTTTCCAACCCACTTAGGGCAGGTGTGACTAAGTTTTGGCCTTTTAGTCTTTTGTGACCTCCCGCAGCACCCTTCTTCCAAAGGCAGCTTCTACTGACCTAACCTTGTCTATCTTATAGTGACGGACAAAAGAAGAAGGGGTGCTCCAGGTGGCTGCTCTGCCTGTGCTGGCTACTGGGATATTGGATGAGAAGCAGCCAATGTGGCCAACTGCCCTGGTGGAGTGGATCATGACTCTGGTGTTTTTTGGCGCTATTGTATGCCAGTAGGATGCATGTCTGGAAACCTTGGACTCCATGGACCTTGAACCCTATGGATGTCGAGTTGAGCGACACAGACCAGGAGTCCCCATGCTTTGAAAGGCTTCACTCTCAAGAAATAGATATTGAGTGCCCTACGTACGTCCAGCTTGTGCCACCACTTCTCCATCAGATGCAACAGGTTAGGGCAGGTGGAGGGTAGGACCAGTTCTTGTGAGAGGTGGAAGTTGGACCCCCACCTCTGGCATAAATGACATGTCGGCGTGTAGTCCTCATTGAATGAGGACAAATGGTCCCTGATAGCTCATGCCACCCGATCAGATACCTTTCTGGCTGAAGTGATGGCCCATAGAAAGGCCACTTCCTCCCCTGCTCCCAGGGTCTGGGGCATTTGGTGCCTGACCAAAAAACTTCTGTAATGAATGTAGAGTGAGTTCCACTTCCATTGGCTGACAAGTGTGTGTGTGTGTGTGTGTGTGTGCTGGTGGTGAGATGGTGAGGGGCCTGTTGGACTGTGGGCCCTGAGCTGGCAAGTGTTGGTTCCAGTGTAATTGGATGTAGAGCCTGTGAAAGCAGTACCCACACTTCCTCTATTGTGTATTCCCTTCCTGAGTAGCCTACTCTATGAGGACCTGCATGTATGGTAGGTCTGGGTTGGAAGCACGTGTCGCCGGCACCGACCACGCGCTCATACTTTCTCCCCCTCCCTCTGTTGTGAATCACTCTGGTGGGAGGGCACCATGCTTGCAGCTGGGGTCACTTGCCGTTACACATGGCGCCGCGCACATGAGGCTTAGATCGAGGTCCTTGGGGGCTGGGGAAGCATTTTGGGCCTTCCCTTGGTTGTAAGTCCCCCCTCCCCACTTCCTCTTGGCTTACGTCCCTGTCTGGTGTGTGGAGCTACTCGCAATCTGCCGCTACATCGGGGAGAGCCAATCCGAGCATTCGTCGTGGTGCTCCTGCTCCTGCCTTGTTTGCGGAAGTGACTTCAGCAGCGGTGGAACTATTGTGGCCATTTATCTGCCGCTGCGTCAGGAGAGCGCCTGTTCCTGCCTCTCTCTGGGTGATGACAGGACTAACCCAAATGTAATGGATTCCTCTTCTCACCAACCCAGAGAATATTAATACGCAACAGAACATTTTTTTTCGTTGTCATCTTTGTGCTTCATAAAAATCTTATATGCCATAAAAATATAAGGACAATCAAAACAGAAAATTACACCAGAATCTAAAGACTCAATAAAAGCACAGCTGAAGGAGAGAAAAACAACCCTTCCAAATGGAATATCTAATAATCTAAATACCAGCAATAAAAAATGTTGAATATTGCAGAGTTTTCTGATCTGAACTAAAGTCAAATTCAGTGATGAAATTAACCCCCTGACCTTATTGTGGAATGGAATTCTTGCCCTCTTCAGAAGATGGGCCATTGGGACATACTCAACTGAACTATGGTCCTTTATTAAATCAAAATATTTGAAGAATTTATTTTTGCTTTCTTCATAAATTAAATTAACTGGATGGTGTTACCCTTTTCCTCTTATTTACCTGTGACCCTCCAGCAGCAGGAACAAAGCATGAACAGAGATTTGCAATGAGACTCTCCAATGAGACATTCAGATTGTCCACATATACGGTGTAGACCAAGCCAAGGCAAGCCTAAAATATGAAATAAAAATAAATAAAATTGAAAGCTGGAGAGAGCCAAATACTAATAATTATAGAAGATATACATTTATACATTACATTTGCTTAAAGAAATGTAATACTAGGATCTTAAGTTTCTTTGGAGTTCAAACTGTATCATTTTCTATAAGCATGTATGTGTATACAAAAACTCATATATACAGAATTTTAGGCATATACAGTTAAATAAACCTAACTATGAAGCATAGAAAACTATGAAGCTTAGTGAACCTTTTCAGTAATAATAATCAGAAATGAGCCAGTCTTTATTTAACATTGGAAACATTTATATCCTGCTTTACTATAGGAATATAAGGCATCCAAGGAAGTTATATTCTCTTACTACAACATATGGCTTAAAGGACACAGAAAGTAACTATACCGGGTTCAATGGTCTACTGTCCCATCAATGCTGCTATTTTGCCACCTGCCAACTGGCATTACAAGTTATATGAAAGAAAATAAGTGACCAGCATTTGGGAACATAATCAATGTATACCAACCCTCCCAACACCTAATGCCTTCAGAGTCCGGGTCAAATTTTTCCTTCGTCACTCTGAGGAGTTTTCCCCTTCCTCACACTGTTCTAGGCCTAATAAGTCTGTTTTCACCACAATACAAAGGTAGGACATAAATTTTAACTGAAGCAGATGAACAAGAGCTAAGGAAGTTTTATTTAAGTTGTCTGGTATAACACATGCCACTCAAACATAAATGTTATACAATGTGAGTTCCAACTGAAACAATGCAGAGGCTGCAATTATGGAACTCTGTAACTGCTATTGAGCTTGAAGCATTTAGAAGCTGAAATATAAAAATACATTTTTTTAGCAATCAAAGCTGTGTGAAATATTAGCACACCATCAGAACACACACACACACACACCGGATCTGAAGGATGGTAGATCCGGGGGAGGTGCTTTAATGATGGGTAGGGAGACGAGCACAGGGGTTGGCCAGGGCGTAGACACGCCCTGGCTAGGAGGCGGCAGGGGCGGAGTTCTGGCAGGGCCTATTTTACCCATTGCCGCCTTGGTCTCCTCCTCTTTTCCACTTGATCGAAGGAGGGGAGAACATCCATTGCCTGGAAATTCTTTTCCAGCCACGAGGGAGAGCTAAGTTAGCTGTGCTGTGCTTGCATGTTGTATGTTTGGGCAGCCCAGCAGAGTGATTGGGAGATTGTGTGTTTGATTTGATTGTGTGTATTGGATTTGATTACCTAAGTTTCATCAACTGGTTAATTGATTCTTTTGGGGTTTGCTTTAATTTTGATTTTGCCTTTCATTTGACTGGAGCGGTAATTAGCTAAATTAATTAGTTTAATTAGCACTCTCCACATTAGGCGATCCAAAACTGATCAGCTGGGGAGGGGTGTGCGGATTGTTCTTCGGGAGTGCCAAGACAGGACTCTCTGCCCGGTGGAAGCGCTGAGAGATTATTTGAAATTGAGGCCTATGCAGTCCGGGCCCCTATTTTGCCATGCTGACGGATCTCCCCTCACATGGTATCAATTTTGGGCAATCACCAACAATGCATTGGCATGTCTGGGGTTGGACGGCGTGCGTTTCTGTTCCCATTCGTTCAGGATTGGGGCCACCTCAATGGCCGCTGCACTGGGGATGCGACCAGAGGCAATTAAAAAACTGGGCAGATGGAAGTCTGGTGCGTATAAGGGATATGTCCGACCAATCTGCTACTGACTTGATATGTTGTGGTATCTGACTGTCTGTGTGCTTTTTTACAGATGTGAGATTCCGAGTATTGATTTGTGGCCACAGCTTTGTGTATTGGGTGGCCCGCCATGCCAGAAAAAGCCACCTGGGTTTGCAGCTGGGTCTTGGAGACATTGCCACGGTAGAATGGCTTGGCAAGCGGGGTTTGAAGTGGAATGGTCTGATCAATTTGCTGTTTCAGACAAGGATATGGCATTCACCTATGGCAACCTCAAATTGAGTGGAAGGATTGACCTTACTGAACTGCACTGGCATCTTAACGGATGGGGTTCAGCAAGGTGAGCAATCTTTGGGACCATGATCAGGGTGGCGATCCTCCACAGAAGCTACACGGCTTGAGGATTAGCTACCTTGTTCCTGGCCTTCCAGCAGATGGCGCCTGAAGGGAATCCCAAGTAGCGGGATCCCCTGCAGGGCTCAGGTGAGTCGCCCAAGGAAGCTGGGGGATAGGTCACACGTGACCGTCTGCTCCAGCTGCAACCGCATTGGGTCTCCCCCTAATTGGTTCGCATACCTTAATAAATAAATAAATAAATAAATAGGCAAAAATTACAATAAAGTGGCTCATATTTAAACCCAATCTTCTGTGTCTTGTCTCGTTATTCCATGCGTCAACCATTAAATAGCAGTGCACTGAACATTTTAAATAATCATTATTTTATCAGGATTCTGTTGAATACTGATCTGTTTCCTTTGGGGAGAAAAGAGGTTTGCGGTGAGGCTGAAATATTTTCCCCACTTTGTTTATATTTGCCTAATATGTCCTTATTCCTGCTTCACAACTGGTACGCTACATAAGCAAATGAACTGAATTATTTGCTTAAACCAGTTTTACTTGTATATTGACAATCAGCAGTAATCAGGGTAAGAACCGAGAAATAAGGTTGTTTGTGGTTACTCCACACAATGAGCTGTGAGAACTACAGTATGGAACATAATCTTGGCAATGAAGCACTCTCAAGCTCTGTACTGATCCTTTTCACCCTAGCTGCTCACAGGACCTTCCTGGATAGGAAGAACTATACAGTTGCCCCTCCATATCCACGGATTTGGTATTCATGGGATTTAAGTATTCAAGGCTTGAAAATATTCTTTACAAAATAATAATCCAAACAGCAAACCTTGATTTTGCCATCTTATATAAGGGACACCATTTTGCTATGCCATTGCATATAATGGGACTTGAGTATTCATGGATATTGGTATCCACGGGGGGCCCTGGAACCAAACCCCAGAGAATATGAAGAGACAACTGTAATCTGGATTGGGACTTTGCCTGCCAGACAAGCAGATCTAAACTCTGGTGCGTTCCTCAGATTTGTCTCCCTGGCACAACTCCTGATGGCTGTGTATGGCACAACTATGACATTAGCTGAATTCAAAAGCTATGTTTTTTCAGAACCACGTAGGAACAAAACTAGAGGAAAGCAGATTGCTTACCTGTAACTGTAGTTCTTCAAATGGTCATCTGTGAACTCACACATATGGGATTCTCTGTACCTGGGCAAACCATCATTGGGAACTTCTAGAGCTAGATCTCTTCATCTGAGGGCTGCCCCGCCTCCATGCTACAGATGCTCAGTATGGTTCCTGCTCAAACTTTCTCAGTTCCATGTCTGTCAGAGCAGCCAGCAACCAAGGAAGGTTGAACATAGCAATAGAGTGGAGGCAAGTGAGTTGTATGTGTTCACAGATGACCACTTGAAGAACCACAGTTACAGGTTAGCAACCTGTCTTTCTTCTTCATGGTCTCTGTGATTCACACATGTGGAAGATTAGTAAGCTATACACACCTGGATGGAGGGTGAGACTATGTTTGTGATGACTGAAGCACAAACAAGCCAAATGACATAGAATCGCACCAAAATCAAGTCTATAGTGCTTTACAAAAGTGGCTGAGCCCAAGTAGCTGCTTGATAGGCAGTCTGTATGGACACACTAGTCACGAACAAAGATGAAGTGGAGAGCCCCCATGAAATTAGAATGGATAGCAGAAGGCTTTGGTTTTCTGGCAGTCTGGTAGGCTAATGAGATGGTGGCAGGCACTCATTTGGAAATGTGCTATGAGGAAGCTTGACAACCTTGCTTATGAGTTCCTTAGCAGATAAAAACTCTAGGGGATTTTCTGAAGTGTTTTGTCCAATCAACCTAGAAGGTGA
Organism: Gambelia wislizenii; assembly: GCA_030847615.1. Taxonomy (NCBI): domain Eukaryota; kingdom Metazoa; phylum Chordata; class Lepidosauria; order Squamata; family Crotaphytidae; genus Gambelia; species Gambelia wislizenii. Next base: position 367,261,677 of record JAUMIR010000001.1, read on the forward strand.
GGGCACATCTAACATCTGGCATGTGCCAAGTACATTCTTTATCTGTGGACAGGTTTGTGAAGAAGGTTGGAAGTGAGAGTTGATGAGACAAATGAAAGGAGGAAGCTACTTTTGGAAGGAAAGTGACATTTGGAAATAGGACCATCTTGTCTTTGTAGGATAGGTGGAGCAGTGGGTCCACCCTCAAAGTGGCCAGCTCACTTGCCCTCCTCTCAGAGGTGATGGCCCCAAGAAACAGTCTTCCATATGAAGAACCACAAGTCACAAGAGGCAAGGGGCTCAAAAGGACACCTCATTAACTGGGGGAGAACCAGCCGTACATCCCAGGCAGGAGTAATGGGAGTTTGAGAGGAAAGGTGTTAACAAAACCTTTGAAGAAAAGCTTAATGAAAGGGTGGCCTCAAAAGAGTAAGTCTCAAGGTCAAATGAAGGCAGAGAAAGCAGCCATGTAAACTCTTATCAAAGAAATGGAGAGGCCCTGTGATGCTAAGGAAGACAGGAAATCAATAATATGGTTAATGGAAACTTGGTTTTAGTCTACATGAATGTCACTGAGAAGAGAGAGGAAGCACCTCCACTTATGACTTCCTGGTCAATTGTCTATGTGCAGAGTGAAGGATGGCTAATGCCTCCAGGGGAATATCCTACAGGCCTTGAGATGAAGGGTGTGAAGATCCAAGTGTTGAATTGGACCGTCGGCTTAGGCAAGGAGATTGTGACAAAATGGGAATCCATGAAAGAGACAATAAGACAAAAGCAGGAGCATGGTGACCCATGGATGTCAAAGCCACCATGCTGTCACTAGAATACAGTCTGAGTCATTGTCCCTGACCTTCACTCTGGTGCTGAGTGGAAAGGAAGGAAAGATGTAGAGGAGAAGACTGTTCCAGTCAAAAAGAACTGTGTCTCCTAGTGTACCTGACCAAGGAGGTCCCTGTTAGTTGAGGGCATTGATGATTGACTTCAGATGGAGACCTGCACAGATTTGCGTGGCACTGATCACTTCAGCAGGGCTGGGCTGAACCTGCAGAGTTGTCTAAATGGTGAAAATAACCCTCATGGAAATCGCAGGTAATACAACCTGTCTAAATGTAATCCCACGACATGTTGATATATTGTGAAGGAAGGGGGCAAAAAAGGCCAAAAGCCTGAGTAGAAAAGCCTTTGTGGCTTTTCCTGACATTTTTAAAAACAGCAAGGAAGTGCAACCCTGATTAGCTGGACAAGCGCAGGGGGGGGGGCTTGCTGACAGGGCAAGTGCCTGCAGCCACCATTTTCCCCTCACGGGGATGGGAGAAAGGAGGTGAGCTCTCTCCTCCTCTTTTTCCTTCCCCATTCACCCACCACTGCTGCAGCCTGCACGGGGATGGAAGAAGGGAGGTGAGCTCTCTCCTTCTCTTCTTCCTTCCCCATTTACCACCCGTGTGATGCCAGGCCCTTCCTCTCCCTCAGTTTGTGATGCAGGGGCCTTTCTATCCCTCTGCTGCCACCAAATTTGGGTTAATTTTTTCAGAGGCAGGGACTTTATGAATGTGGATCTGTCAGGGTTGAGCTGCTCTGCAGAGTACAAATCAGCATAAAAGGACTCAAATTCTCCCAGAATGTTTTTTAAAACAGATGTTATTATGCCATTTTTGGTGGTGATATTAAAAATTAATTTTTTTCTCTGATTTTTTTTTTTACTACTCTTGCTAACAATTTAGAATTCCTGTTATTATGCTTGTAATAGTATGCTTTCGTGAAATGGAGGGCTGTTTGAATTTGGTGAAGATCCAGTTCCTGAAGCTCGGACCTCTTCTTATTAAGTAGGAACTGGTTCGTATCTTTTTGTGTCTTTCGATGTGTTTTGGAGAGTTCAGCAATCTATAGCAGTAAGGAAGTTGGTTTAGCGGATATTTTTCTGCTTCGCTCCCTCCTGTATAAAGAGGCTGTGAAACATCACTTTCATTGTGTCCCAAAGCAAAGCCTCAGAGGTAATTTGTGATCTATTTTCTACATAGAACAATTTTAAGGACTTTTGAATGCTGGATTTAAATTGGTCACCTAATAGCAGTCTAGGATTAAACCTCCAAATCTTGGTGGGTTGAGCATCTGGATCTAGTGTCCACATCAGGAGAAGGGGGGCGTGGTCAGAATGGAGGATATTTTCAATAGACACATCTGTGATCTGGGAAAGGACTGACTTGTTAACAAAAAATTATCAATGCTGGAGTAAGACCTGTGGACTGGGGAGAAAAAACTGTACAGCCTCTCTGTCAGATTAAGTGTCCGCCAAAGATCAATAAATCCTAGGAGTGTCAAGGGCACTTCAGGAATTAGAGGTGGCGAAGAAGGATTTTTGTTGACTCTTGGGGACCTATCCAAAATAGGATCTAGAACTGCATTGGAATCGCCTCCTACAATTATTATGGAAGAAAGATTCTAGGAAAACTTTCTGGTGAGCATTTGGCTTGTAGTAGCTAGCCAAAGTGACCAGACGATTACGAAGTAAACCCTGTATCATTATATATCTACCTTCCTTGTCTCTTTTTAAATCATAAAGTTGAAAAGGCATACCCTTGTCCAGTATTATAGCCACTCCTCGCGACTTGCCTGAGTCACCAGAAACAAATTGGGTTCCAAATTTGGAAATGGGAAACACTGGCTTATCAGATATATTATGTGTTTCTTGGAGAAACAAAACATTGGGTTTGTGAGGGTGAATTTCTTTTAATTTTTTTGGCGTTTTATTTGCGAGCCGAGTCCTTTGACATTGAATGATAGGATTTGGACGTCATTCATGGCAAGTCACAAGGGGGGGTGCTGACTGGATCGACTCCGAGGACAATGGTCCATCCAGAAAGCCTTCTCCTCAAAGGGTACCAAATGCAGACACTGAATCGCCCAAAATACAGAAGTACATCTAAATAAAGCATGTCATCACCATTCTCATAATACTACGAAAAAAGTAAATAAAAATCAACATCAATACATAACAAGATCCCCAGAAGGAGGGAGGCCATCTGAACGATGGCCTCCCGATCGGATTTCAATGTCGTTCCGATCACCTTTGGTGCACCCTATCGGGCAAGGGGGAAATAGTATATATCCAGGCTGCAGTATCCTTCCTTGCAAAAAAAAATGGATGAAATATAATGTAAAACGGAGTAAATTGAGGTATGAACTGGTCAGAGTGCGTTGAGAAGAGTGACAGTCATAAAAAGGATTTGAGTGAAGTTCACCGTGACCATGGCAACTGGTCTCTTTAACTGGGAGCTGGCAGAAATCCTACATGTGCTGCTGGCAGGAAGGTTGACAGTTGGTGAGATTTGCAATACTGTAGCTGGTGCAGAGGCAGAGAAGAATAATGTTCATCTGAATAACCATGAAGAACCATAATGGCAGAGTCCTTGTTGTCTAAGCGAGGGCAAGAAGATAGTGACAATATGGCTGCCACTCTTCTGAAGAGGAGACTAAGCTATCAGGTAGCAATCTCGAAAAAGGCACTTTCAGGAAGTATTAAGCTCCTTCCGAGTGACTCATTTCTCTCTCTTCTTCTGGGCCCTGATTCAGCCCGAAGAATTTTGCCTCAGCAATGGCTGTTGTTCACTTCTGATTTCTGATTCCAGGGATCTAGGAACTTGGACATCTAGGGCAGTCAGCTCATCCAGGAGTTGGAGTTTAGTATTCATGACATGACAGTATTGACCTTTGTGATTATAATGCAGAACGGGAATCCCCAGCGGTATTGAATACCTGCTTCTGTCAAAAGCGAGGTGAGTGGTTTAAAAGCTTTTCTTTTCCAGAAAGTCTCTGGTGAGACATCTTGGAAAATTGATACTGGAGTGCCATTAAAGATAAGTGAAGTCAGCTTGTTTAATTTGGAAGCCACTTGCGTCTTCTTAGCAAAGGAGAAAAAACCCAAGAGGATGTTTCAGGGTAGATGTCGGGCCAGCTGAGGGGGGATCAATGACCTGTGCTCTCTTTCTATGTCAGCATCTTTCAGCTCAAACTCTGGGCAGATATCATTAAGCCAGCTGATTAAAAAGCTTTTTAGGTCGGCTTTCCCCACCCCTTCTTCTGGCCCGCGAAGGCGAATTTTCAGACGTCTATTCCTGTTTCCCAGATCATCAATTTTATCTAATAGGTTCTGGTTGAACTCCTCCAGTCTCTGAATCCGTGGTTCTTGGGCTGATGTCACTTTTAGAGCCTCAGAAGATGTAGTTTCTATGGCCGTGACTTTATGTGTCAGACTGGACAGCTTCGCGGTTACCGGCTCAAGCACTTGGGCTAGTTCATGATGCAGATCTAACACAAACAATTCCCTTTGCTTCTGCAGCTGGGCGGAGAGATCCTGGTCTGTTCCCATCTGCAAGTCAGGTTTGGGTCCTTTCCCAGCCTTGTTTGTTCCAGGGGCCATGCTTTCTCTGGGTTAGCCTGAAGAGCCCTTCATTCTTTAGCCGCTGGGTAGAAGTCATCAATTGTTTGTTCCGCCGGTCGCTTGCTACCTTGCATTAATGAAAGTGACCTAATTAAATCATTGTGGTAATAATATACTCCAGTTTGAGCAGAGTTTTGCAAAGTTTAGGAGGAGCTGAGCTCAACGACTATGTGTCTGCCATAGTCAATTGCTAGCCCCGCCCCCCCAGGAGTTGAACTTGTTCCACTTGTAAGCATAAGACTTTTTAGCAGAGGCTTTCCTGGAGGCAGAGAGGACAGAGAGCAGTTCTGGTGAGGTTATGGGTGGATCCTCCAAGTCATCAGAGCTAACAGGCTGTGGTCTGGGTAAAGAACTCGCACACTGGAGTGTGAGAGAAGATCTGTCCGACTTGGGAGATATATGTATTCGCCTTGAAACAGATGTAGAAAAGTGTGAACCATGATTGACGAGGCCAAAAGGCGCTGATCAGAACTGCGTCTGCTTGGTCCTTCTCCAGTTTCACTATAACTTTGGCCAGAAGTGGAAAAGGTGGGAATACATAGAGGAACGGGCAGGACATATCTGAAGGAAGGCGTCTCTGAGAAATTGTGTGCCAATTCTAGCCTTGGAGTAGAACTGTCGGCATTTCACGCTATTTGGTGAGGCAAAGAGATCGTGCTGGGGCTGCCCATATCTGGATGTCAGGTAGTGGTAGACTTCATTGGACAGCACCCACTTGTGATGCTGAGATTTCATGCGCCTGAGCATGTTGGCCCATGTGTTGCACTCTCCCACCAAATGTACTGCAATGGGATGTACGTAGTGATGAACACACTCGTTCCACAGGAGGACAGACAACGCTAGGAGGGTTGAGGAGTGAGTCTCTCCCTGCCTGTGCACATAACAGATGACCATGGTGTTGTCCGTTGTCACCTGAACAGTCCGGTCTGAGACCAACTTTCTGAGGGCCCAGAAGGCCTGAGAACAGTGAGGAGTTCGATGGCACTGATATGGAGAGCTCGCTCAAAGGGAGACCATCGACCCCTGACTGTAAAGTCCATACAATGCTCACCACAGCCTTCCTTGGACATATCTGCTGTGACTATGCACGATGGGTCTGGCATACGAAAAGTCATTCCTGACATCAGGTGATGTCGTGCCAACCATCAGTGCAGTGATATGAGAACTGAGGTTGGTACTGTGAGATGTCTTGACTGGCTGTGACAACGTGGGTCGAAGCACTGTAAGAAAAATTGCTGGAGGACGCAAAAGTGAAGCCTGGCCAGGTATGTCACTGCTGTGGTGGCCGCCATAAGGCTCAGGAGGTGCTGAACATCATGAACGGAGCAGCATGGGCAATGTAGGATGGTACAGACTGTGTGTTGAAGCATGTCTGCTTGGGCACTGGAAAGAAGTGCTCAGGTGTCTGTGAGTCTAACGTGGCTCCTATGAAATCAATCTGAAGAGTTGGTTCCAGGGTCGATTTCTTTGTGTTCACATTGAGGCCCAAGTCTTTGAGAAGGATCACTGTGTTTTGAATGTCCCAAAAGAGTTGGGTTCAAGAGGACCATATCAGAAGCCAATTGTAAGGGAATATCCTGACACCTCGAGTTCTCAAGTATGATATCACAACTTCCATACATTTCATGAACACCCTTGGTGCAGCTGACAAGCCAAAGGGAAAGACCTTGTACTGGTACAGACTGTTCCCTATTGCGAAGCAGAGGAATTTGCAATGTTGTGGCCAGATTGCAATGTGGAAATAGGCATCCTTCAGGTCGATAGATGTGAATCAGTCTCCCCACCATAAAAAGGGGAGAATGCATTGCAACATGACCATCTTGAATTTCCTAGGTCTGATGTATCTGTTTACTCCATGAAAATCTAGAATACATTGAAGACTGACATCTCGCTTTGGGATCGCAATGTATCTGAAGAAGTACCTGGTTCTTTTGCAGTGATGAGGCAATGCCACTATGGCATCCTTCTGAAGGAGGGAAGTGACCTTTTCCAAAAGGACCTGTGAGGGTTGCATGCAATGGAAGATGCCAACGGGTGGTGTACCTGAAAACTTGATGGTGTAGCCCATATGGATAATAGTTAGGACACAAGTGTCTGATGTGATGTTGTGCCAGGTGTTATAAAGGCAGAAAAGCTTGGGTGCTCGGGATGACAGTGGGTGAAGGCTTTGTGTTAGATGGACAAAGAGAGTTGTCGTCCTCACGGGGGAGTCAAAAATAAGACTTGGAGGACGAAGATGATTTCTTAGAGGTAGAAGGTTGGTACTTCTTTTGTTGGAAAGAGCTCCTAGGGAATGATGAAGAGTGTTGTATGGTGGACCTTGAAGAGTGTCAAGGTGACTTCGAATGAGAAAGAGATTGTGATGGTGGGCAGCGTCATGAAGACCTTGAAGGGCGCTGCTAGTGTTTCTGGCCTGATATCCTCATATTCCTAGCCTGATATCCTCATATTCCATATTTTTATCATTGTAAGCCGCCCCGATTGCTTGCAGAGGGGCGGGATATAAATAAATTTTATTATTTTATTTATTATTATTAGCCATCAAGCAGGCCTTACTGATGCGGTCCAAAGGAATCATCCGTTTGTGCATTAAAAAGGACTTCGCCATCAAGCAGGAGATCTTCCATCTTTCGACTAGTGTCATCGGATAAGTTAGTGGAGCAGAGCCATACATAAGAACGTAGGACAACGGCACTAGACATGACCTTGGATGCACATTCCACCGTATGCCTGGAAGAGTTGATCTGGTGTGCTATAAGCGATTGGGCTTCCTTGTAGATGGCCAACACAACATTACTCAGGTCGTCAGGGAGACTAGGAATAAAGGACATCATCTTGTCCTAGAAGAACTTCTGATAGGCCGACATGCAGGTTTGCATGTTCCCCACCTTGACAGTAAAGGCAGATGAAGAATAGAAACGCCTTCGAAATAGATCTAAGCGTCAACCATCCTTGCCGGCTGGGGTGGAGTTTCCCAAAAGATTTTGACTGAGAAGCCTTCACAATTATAGAATTTGGAACCAGATGGTTGAAAAGAAATTAGGCACCTTCAGGCTGCATTCTGTAAAGATTCTCCAAGCATTTTGATGATGGAAGAAGGGACGCTGGCTTGGACCAGGACTGTTTGAGGACATCTGCCAGGGCTGGCAGAAGAGCAGGTGAAAAAGAATGAGTGTCTACAATGTTAAAGACTGGATCATTCACTGGTGCAGGTGGAGCTTTGGCTTCAATCCCGAGAGCCTTCACCAATCTATGGACCACATCAGTGAATAACATGATGTCTTCCAGGGGTAATGCTAGGCCTGAGTCTGCAACTGTTCCCAAAGGAGAAGATCAGTTTGGAGAAGCCAATGGAGTGGATGAGGAATCTGAATCATAGTCATCTGACCCTTGTGTTGATTGGACACCCTGCAGATCTGCTTGAATGACCAATGGGATGGAAGTGGTCATAGTCGATACCAAGGTCCAAGGTCCATGACCAGGACCAATGGGGTCGGTTGCATGGAAGCTTAGGTTGGGCAAGACAGGATGCTCGGAATTGGAACCAGCAAGGCTGTTGCAATGATCATTGGTACTGAATGGGTCTGACATGTCTATGGTGATGGAGGAGGCTTCAACACCATGGCTGTGGATTACAGAAGAGGCAAAGGAGGTTGGCAGATATAGGGCTGCAGAAATGGTGAAGGAGGTCTCCGAGGACTATAGCGACCTCTCGATCAAAACCGAGCAGAACGGTGATATCTTGAACGAAGTAAGCTGGAGCAGCTCCGGGCTCAATGGTATGGAGAGTTGAGCAGACTATGCTCACATCTATGGTACCGGTACTGGTACGAAGGAGAATAAGACAGGTAAGAAGATGGCTGCCCCCTCCAGAGGTCATCATGGCAATACTGTTCGAGGTAGTACACAGATGTGTATGGAGAATCCTCACAATAAGTATAATCTCTGTGAGGTGAAAAGAAGTGGTCACAGACTGATGGAGATGGATGCCTCCCATGAAAAGGTGGCCTGCGCACCCATGGTGAAACTCAATGAGCCACTGGAGGGGCTTGGAGGGTAGCTGAGGTACGTATGGGTAATGGAGGAGTGGTTCGTACCAAACAGCACGGTACCGAGGCAGTTGTACTTACTTCCGTGTCCTGGGAGACAGGCAGTAACACCGATGAAGGTGAGCCAGCCAATCCAGAGGGTTCCGCCAAAGCATGGTGCTTGTGCATCTTAGGCTGCTTCTTTGATTTAACCAGGGAGGCAGCAGTTGCATTCAACAAAGGAGCACTATGTCCATCCGGGGAAGCTGGCCTCTTCTTGGAGGCTTTGGCCTTTTTCTTCAGTTTTTCTGTAGTCTCCGAAGAAGACAAAGCCATTGGGGCTGAAACAATCAAAGCAGTGGAAGCTGGATCACATTCCATGGTGGGAACCGAGATTCTCAGCTTTGGTACCAAAACCAATCAAGATGAAGACTCCTTTGGTACCAAGGTATCTGTCGGTACCAAGGCCTGTACAGAGGCCTGTACCGATGCTGAGGTTGACAGGGCTGACACAGAGCTTCCAACAGCCGATTTCTTGCCCACTACTGATGTCAAGGCTGAAAAAAAGGGGGCCAATCAAGAGCTGCTTTGTCTGCTACCTTCAGGTACTTCTAACAATAGACCTTCAGCCTCTGTGCCCGATTCTTAAGGGTTTGAGATGTAAAACCTCTACAGTGGAGCAGTGTTCAACAATGTTCTTCACTCCCATATTGTTGTGGAGGGGGGAGGGGGGAAGTATAGTGAAAGATTTTTTACAGAGGAAAGAAAGCAAAGAGAAGTGGATAGAAAAGACAATAGAAGTAAGAGAACGCGAAAGAATTGAAAGAAAAAGCTACTCAGCAGAACAATCACAGAGGTGTTTCTCTACTAGTGGACGAAAAGAAATGGAGGGAAGGTAGCTTGGTTGGGGCGCACATGCGCAATGAATGGGAGGGGGATGGGCTTCCCACCAAGCTACTCAGCTCTGGAACTTTCTGAAGGGATTCTGTGCAGGTGCACAAACCCAGAGACCACGATGAAGAACCCATATGTGTGAATTATTGTGACCATGAAGAAGAATGTATCATGGGGTGGGGAGTTGATTTTGTGCAGATTGTGTTAAGTCTGCTTGGGCTGCCTAAATTATCATAACAAAGTAGAGATGTTTTAGGATCAAATATATACCTGGATAGATTATCAGATGCACACATTAACACATTATAAAAGAAAAGTTTTTTACCCTGAAAATTTCTGGATAATCTAATCTGGACACCAAAACCAGGCTTTTGGGAGCAAAGACTTCTGCAGGTTGAATCAAGCCAGACTCCTCCTCTCCTTCAGTTTCTCTTGTGCCCTTGAAAACAGAGAAACTTCACTCAACAGACAAAAGGTGGTCACCTTTATGAAGCAACAGTATGAGAAACCCAATAAATGCTAGAAACAGAAGTATAATACAATTTTAATGAACACTTTAAAACAGTGGCTCTTAACCTTTTCTTTACTAGGTACCTCCTTTAAATATCTTTTGTTGCCGTGGACCACAAGACTTAACTCAAGATTTTTAACCTTCCCTCAGAGACACTGGAGTTGGAGGGAAGACTTTTCTTCTGCTTCTTCCTGCAAGTTTGTGGATGGAGCAGATTGAAGAGCAATGCCTGCGCCAAGCCAGCCAGCCAGCCAGCCTTAGCAGTGGCTCCTGTCATGTGGTAGCTCAACTGTGGGGAGGAGGTGAGCTGAGCAGCCTTCAAGCCTTTGTGTGCCCCCTGTGAGGACACTACAGCCTGCTGGGGGTCTGCACACCACAGGTTAAGGACCACTGCTTTAGAACTTTAAGGCAGCAGAATGTAATTTGTGCTTCACAGTTTACAAGATGGTATAAAACAGCCCAATAACATATTTAAAATAAAATAATAAAGCACCTATAAAATGCAATGAACTGAGATTGATATTACAACTAGAAAATTATTTAGAATTATTTGGTGAATAACCACCCTCCCCTCCCGCATTTATAAATACCATATGAACACTCAGTGAATACAATGTCAAGCATAATGGAGCATCTTAGCTCCACGGCCCAGTAGGGGTTAACTGAACATCCCCACCCCCTCCATCAGCTATTACTTCCCAGCCAAGAGAACTAGCAGGCCAAAATAACTGTCAGCATAGGGTCAAGAGTTTGAACTTTAGAACAAGAGAACTGGCTTATAATTTTACCACTTTCTGATTTAATTCTTTCTCCTAATGACCTCTAATTAAAAATTATTATTCCTGACAACCCCAATGCATGCTTTGACTTTCAACTGCCACATCATTTGGTTGAGTTGTAGTTTAGGATCTACAAACTTTCACAAAACAAAGATCTAAACACACACCGTTGACTTCTTATTGCAACAGTCCTTCCCTGAGAAGGGACTCCATATACCAAGTTGAAGAAGAATTGAATTTATGTCTACTAATTTTTCATATATCTAACTACTAGGCAATATCATCAGGGAAGCAAAGAGAGGACATCTACAACTCACTGCCTGAAATGCTCTCTGGCCATTTTCAGGAAAGATGAGAAGAAATGGCTTAACATGCATTGTTATCTGTTAATTGGAGCTGTCCAAGGACATTATGCTGACTGATGGTTAACCCTGCCATTGACATACAGGCCTGCTGTTTTTATGGTGTTTTCTTTAAACATTAATTGCTGTTCTGTTTCTGCTGAGACAGCAGGCTGCCTGTTACAGTTAATTTTAAAGGTTCAAGTCAAAGGACCTTGTTCATTTAATTTTTGATATGAAAGCACTGTATTTTTAGCTTTCATTGAAGAGATCATCTCTCTGCATGTTACTCTTTTCTTATTATTTCTCATACTATGAGAGATGCAAACAACCAAGCATGTTTAAGGGGATGTTCTGACATTCCTACAGACTTCAATGAAATAGACTACAAGGACTGTTCACATTTTGTTTCACAGACATTTAAAGTCTGTTGTCACTTTTACTGGATTCTATTAAAACTAGCTATACCCAGTGTAACATACACCATTATCTACATATATAAAACACTTTGGTATGTTTCCATGCCCACTCTGCTGACTGGCCACTTAGGAAACGTGTCAAGACTACGATCATTTGATGCATTAATATATAACCCTTCAAATCAACTATAATGGCTAGTTTCATGCCGACAGCCCTCTGCCACCGCCATACAACCACATGTACACACACACACACACACAATGCTAGACACACACACACCATGCGTCCCAGGAGGTGAGAGCCCCTCCGCCGTCATGGAACTGCATGTACACCCCCACGCCCCACACTATACCCCAAATGCTACACACACACGCGTGCCACACACATACACTCCCCATGCCCACCCACATGCCAGGTTGCAAGACCCTGACACTGCCATGTTTAGAAAGGGCTTGAAGCTTTCCACATGTCTCCATCCCAAGGCCCAAGAGCAAGGCCTAGCTACAGACAGGACAGAAGGCCCAAGGCCCAGCTACAGACAACACAGAAGGCCCAAGGTCCGGCTATGGACAGCACAGAAGGCCCAAGGCCCAGCTACAGACAGCACAGAAAGGCCACGCCTAGCTACAGACAGCACAGAAAGCCCAAGGCCCAGCTACAGACAGCACAAAAGACCCAAGGCCCAGCTACAGACAGCACAGAATAATAATAATAATAATAATAATAATTTATTTTTAACCCGCTCCTCTACTCGGCAACCGGGGCAGCGTACAACAGGATTAAAACAACAGCAAGTTAAAACAATCCTTCCCAATCCTAACCCTCCCACCCCTTAAAACTAAATTAAACTAGTGGAGAATTAAAACAAACATAAAGTACAATACAATATACAAATTACGACAAAAAAATGGCGATAGCGGCAGGGGGGCGGGTAGGCAAACAACTCCACTTGAGCCGGGAAGTTATTCTGCGAAGGCCTGCTAGAAGAGATCCATCTTTAATCCTTTCTTGAAGCTATCAAGAGCAGTGATAAGACGGATCTCGTCCAGCAGGCCATTCCAAAGTCTGGGAGCAATAGAAGAGAAGGCCCTCTGGGAGTTCTGCGACAGCCTAGTTTTCATAGGCGGCAGCAGGTTCCTCCCAGAGAACTGAAGTGTGCGGGGAGATCATATGGGATGAGGCAGTCCCAGAGATAAGATGGACCCAAGCCATGTAGGTCTTTAAAGGTTAAAACCAACACCTTGTACTGTGTCTGGAAACTGATCAGCAGCCAGTGGAGAGATTTAAGCACAGGTGTTATATGCTCTCTACTAGATGTAATTAATCTGCCTGCCATATTTTGTACCAGTTGAAGTTTCTGGGTTAGGGACAAGGGTAGCCCCATGTAGAGTGTGTTATAGTAATCCAGACGTGCGGTTACCAAAGCATGTACCACAGTTTCCAGATCTCTTGTATCCAGGTAAGGGTGCAGATGGCATATCAGCCGAAGCTGATAACAGGCAGTCCTGACCGTCACACTCACCTCACTAGTCATGTGAAGCGACGAATCTAGGAGTACCCCCAGACTGCGAGCACAGTCCTTAGAGGAGAGTGTGACTCCATCCAGGACTGGAAGTTGTATTCCCAGACCTAGTTTTGGGCCTGTGACTGTCAGTACCTCCGTTTTGTCTGGATTTAGTCTCAATCTGTTTTTCCTCATCCAATCCATTACCGCTCTGAGATAGTCATTGAGAGGAGGAGAGACGCCATCTGACGACGATCTGGTCATGGAGAAATATATCTGAGTGTCATCAGCGTACTGATGACACAGAGCTCCATGCCTCTGGATGATCTCTCCCAGCAGCTTCATATAAATGTTAAATAACATTGGGGACAGGATGGCACCCTGAGGGATGCCACAATTAAGCTCAATTCTGGAAGAGCAACTGTCCCCGAGCATCACCCTCTGGGATCTGCCCCAAAGAAAGGAACGGAACCACAGCAGAGCAGTGCCTCCAATTCCTAACTCTCTCAGTCGATCCAAGAGAATGGAATGATCTATAATGTCAAAAGCTGTTGAGAGGTCCAACAGCACAAGCAGGGTCACACTACCCCTGTCAATGCTGAGGCAGAGGTCGTCGGTTAGAGACACCATGGCAGTCTCAACTCTATATCCTATCCTGAAGCCAGTTTGAAATGGATCAGGATAATCGGTTTCATCCAAGACGGCTTAGAGTTGGGAAGCAACTGCCCTCTTGATCACCTTGCTTTAAAAAGGTAGTAAGGACACTGGTCTGTAATTGTTCCTGTCCAGGGGGTCCAGGGAAGGTTTTTTCAGGAGTGGCTTAACCGCCTCCTTTAAACAAGATGGTACGATACCTTCCCTGAAGGATGCATTGATTGTGTCCCGCAGGAATACTCTCAATGCATCCCTCCTGGACAGCCAGCCAAGATGGACAGGGATCAAGAGGGCAAGTCGTCTTCCTCACTCTTCCAAGGAGCTTGTCCACGTCATCGGTACTCACAGATTGAAACTGATCCAGTAAAATGCCATCAATGGAGTTGTTGGACACCTCATCTATGGGTTCTGTCAGAACATTGGCGTCCAAGTCGGCTCTTATCCGAGAGATTTTATCTGCAAAGTGGATGTTAAACGCATCGCAGCAGGCCGTCGTCGGGTTAAGTGGGGGGTTCGGCGCAGGAGGAACCTGCATCAGCTCTCCCAAAACCTTAAACAGCTCCGTCGGACGGGACTCTGCAGACGCAATACATCCAGAGCAGAAGGACTCTGTGCTGCACGTATTGCCTTCCGATAGGAATCAAGATGCTTCCTATGGCAAGTTCTGTCGGATAAGAGTCGAGTCTTCCGTCATTTGCACTCTAGCCGTTGTCCAGTTCGCTTCATCCTCCTAAGCTCCTCTGTGTACCAGGGCTTACAATTACAGGCAGGCTGGAAAGGACGCTTGATAGCAATTATGTCGATAGCCTTGGTATGATCGGTGTTCCAGATGCTGACCAAAGCCTCAACAGAATCACCGGCGTTAACAACCATTAAACCCTCTAGGGCTTTCTCGAAGCCAATTGGTTCCATTAGCCTTTGAGGGTGGACCATTCTAATGGGTTTGCCACCCCCGGAAGGGCAGACAGTGGCTCTTAGTTCCATCTTGACCAGGAAGTGATCCGTCCATGACAATGCGGAGGTTTTTGTTACCTCCGCCCAAGGATATTCCTGTTCCGTACTGAAGATTGCATCAAGGGTATGACCTGCACAATGTGTAGGCCCGTCAACCAATTGGGATAGGCCCATGTTTGTAATGGTTTCCATGAACTCCCGAGCCTCACTGGTTAGATTTGACACGCTGGTCTCAAGTGGAATGCTGAAGTCGCCAAAACCAAAAGTCTGGGTGACTCCAACAACAACTCAAGAGATCAGCTGGGTCAGCTCGCTTAGGGAGTCTGTTAAGCAACTGGGTGGCTGGTATACCAACAGGATCCCCAAACTATCCCTGGTTTTCAGGCTAAGGTACATGCACTCGATGCAAGCTGTTTTCCGGATAGGCTTCCTGGTCAAGGTTAAGTTGTTTCTATGAAACAAGGCCACACCGCCCCACCGCCCACTTTCCCTTATCTGCTCACTGACCGTATACCCAGCCAGGAGAGCCCACGCCCATGTCGCAGTGCTGGCATTTCCCAGCCAGGTCTCGGTAAAGCATGCCAGATCGGCTGCCTCATCTACTAAGAGGTCATGTATAGTATGAGTCTTATTTTTAATTGACCTGGCATTGCAAAGGAGCAGAGTAAGGGATTGTGAAAAGGGTGGTACACTCTCCAAGTTATTCTGGGAAACAGAATACAGGACAGGGCCAAGGCCCAGCTACAGATAGCATAGATGGGCCAAGGCCCAGCTACAGACAGCACAGAAAGCCCAAGGCCTAGCTACAGACAGCACAGAAGGCCAAGGCCCAGCTACAGAAATTACAGAAGGCCCAAGGCCCAGCTACAGACAGCACAGAAAGCCCTAGGCACCAGCTAGAGATAGCACAGAAGCCCCTAGACACCAGCTACGACAGCACAGGAAGCCCAAGGCCCAGCTACAGACAGCACAGAAGGCCTGAGGCCAGCTACAGACAGCACAGAAAGCCCAAGGCCCAGCTACAGACAGCATAGAAGGCCCGCGGCCCAGCTACAGACAGCACAGAAGGCCCGAGTCCCAAGGCCCAGCTACAGACTGCACAGAAGACCCTAGGCTCAGCTAGAGATAGCACAGAAGGCCCAAGACCCAGCTACAACAGCACAGAAAGCCCAAGGTCTAGCTACAGACAGCACAGAAGACCCAAGGCCCAGCTACAGACAGCACAGAAAGCCTGAGGCCCAGCTACAGACAGAACAGAAGGCCTGAGTCCCAAGGCCAAGCTACAGACAGTACAGAGACCCAAGGCCCAGCTACAGACAGCACAGAAGGCCCAAGCCACAGCTACAGACAGCACAGAAGGCCTGAGGCCCGAACCCAAAAGAAGGAGAAGCTACATACAGCACAAAAAACCATATTGTGGTGGCCAAGACTGAGGGCTGAATGCCTCTCTTAAACAGAAGTTCCCCTGACTGCTTCTGGCATGAGTACCCAGCTTGTGGGGGGCAATTAGCTAACACACATTGGAAACTGTTTAATGCAGTGTAGATGTGTAAATACCTATTGCTTAAAACAATTTGTAAGCCACTCTGATAGCCTTCTGGCTGAAGAGCGGGGTATAAATAACTAAATAAATAAAAAAATAAAAAATAAAGGTGTGCTGTATGATTGCAGCCGGCAGTGTCTGATAGCAGGGCCCTGGTTCTTCCAAGACTCCCACAGCCAGGGTCTGAGTCTGCAAAGAGGCTGTGCAGCCAGGAGCCTAGTCCTGCGAGGAGAGGCAGATCCTGAAACCTAAGCAACCAATCAGCACACTGAAAACGGCAACATACTCAAAAGAATTATATATATAGATGTGCAAGTTCTTATCATTACACTGAATATTAGGCACTCACTAACATAAGTTAGATCAGTAAAAGACATCCCCTTTTGTACCTCTATTCTGTGAGACAAACACATAATTATTTGTAATGGCAACCAAATTTGCAGAAAAACTTCACTGTCTCTTTGAGGAACCTCAGCACTGCTTTAAGCTGCAGGAGCAGACATGGGGTCCAAGTTTCAACACTTTTAACACTTCGTTGAGCATCACTTGAATAGAATTCTGACTTAAACAACCTGTGTTGGGTAGGAATTAGAAATAGAACATCTGCTTCTGAGAGCTCTTCCTAAATCTTGCTCCTTTTTCCTGCCCACTTGGACTGATATGGATTCTGAAGCGCTAACTTTGCCTGCTCTTTGCATCTACAGGAGTAATGAGAGCCTGAGGAGACAAAGGATGCTACAAGAAGATGGGAAGTTCTCTTCCTCCCTGTTTTTCTGGGCCTGTGGCATCTAAATTGAGATGAACAAGCTGTAGTTAGCTCAACCACAATATGGCTAATCATGCCCATTAAGGCTTCTGATGAAACCACCCCCAGTCTTAAAAGTATTCAATGATTGTTTCATCACCACCTGACTGGCAGAGATTATTACACCTGTAAAAATGGCACCGGAGGAATGAGCCCCACACAGGTGGGTTCAGAATTCCAATGCTTGCAGCTGCCAATAGGGAAAAGAAGCCTTGTAAAACCTATGGTGTCACTAAGGCTGGTGTCATCCCTCCCTCTAGTGGTTTCATTTGGTGTGGTTTGGCTTCTCTGCATCTCCCTAGTACCACCACTGTGTAAAGCCACAGATAACTGAGAGGGGAAACTGAAACTTATCCATCTTGTTGAACCACTTGGCAACACAGGTTACAGAAACATGCCAGGAATCTGTCTGCCAGCCAGGTGTCCAGGGAGAGCAACAATGAATTGCACCCCACCCAACCCATTTGCAGAATTCGCCTCATGGGCAGCTGGCACCAGAAGCTGCATCCAAGCATCGGTCTTGCATCCATTCACGCTGTCTCAATTCTGCTTTGGTGTAAGTACAAAGTGCTTCACTCCTGAGATAATAGAGTGAGTGAAAACCCTGCACTCCCTAGGGGGCAGGGCCAAAAGAATGATGAGTTCTCCTGTCAGAGGGCAAGATTAAAAACTATGATCTTTGTACCTACCATCTAACCCTTTCTTGTATGCTTCATCCCCCACTGACCAAGTACACTGTGTTTTTATTTTCTCTAGAGACTTCTGAAATTGCTATCTAAAGAGGGTGTGGCTGGTATTTTTTTTCATTTGTACTAGGTAATAGGAGCTAGGAGCTTAGCTCTATATAACTCCTTCCAGAGGCACGCGCCATTAGGCGCGTGAAGTTTATCAACCAAGCAAAAGAACAGCATAAGCAGCAGGGGAGCAACAAACTTTGTTTTTAGAGATTCTCCTTTACAAATTTTTATTCTTTAAAAAAAAATACTTTTGAGGGTTTCTTGCTTAGAGGAAGTGAAGCAGTAACTTGCCTTCAGAACAAGCCTGCAGCCAGGAGATCTCTATAAAGTTATATTACCAGTAGATTGAGCTCACTGGCAGAGATTGGTAAATACCGGAGGATTTTTCGAGGAGGAAGCCCACAGTCCTGTTTCACTGATTAGTTAAGACTTCTCAGCATGGACACTGAGGGAACTGCTGCAGTCACCTGCAACACTTGTGGGACATTTGTCTTCTTGTCTACAGATGTCAGGAACTTCACATGCACCAAGTTCAAGTTGGTAGCCCTCTTGGAGGAGAAAGTCCAGCAGCTTGAGATATGGGTAGCTATACTTCTCCATGTTAGTGAGCAAGAGGTTTTCCTGGACAGAACAGAACGAACAGTCTTGGACGGGGACCACACAGAGGAAGTTGCTGGGGAGGAGAGGATCACTTCACATACACAGGAGATAGACAGCTGGAGGAATGTCACACACAGAAGTAGAAAAACCAGCTACAGAATCGATTTGAAGCTCTCTCCCTTATCAAGGACAACGAGGAAGAGTAGCATGGACAGACTTCAGGGGCAGGGCAGGGGACCCTGAGAGTACCACCGCAAGGAACAGCCACTGCTAAGCCTCAGCGGAGACGTGTGGCGGTGGTGGGAGACTCCTCGCTGAAGCAGTGTGGAAGCAGTGATTTGTGGTCCTTTTGGTCCATGTGGGAACCAATGATACTGCAAGGCACAGCTTTCTGAAGATCAGAAGAGATTATGAGGCTCTGAGGAGGAAGCTGAAAGAAATGGATCCACAGGTTGTCATCTCATCTCTCCTGCCAGTTGAAGGGCATGGTCCAGGAAGGGAGAGGAAAATAGCCAATGTAAACAACTGGCTTCGTAGATGGTGTCACCGACAACGATTTGGATTCTTGGATCATGGGCTGCGGTTCCATGAAGGGGGACTTCTGGCAAGGGATGGGGTGCATCTCACACCAATTGGCAGAAACGTTTTTGCAAACAGCCTCAAAAATTTGATCAGGAGGGCTTTAAACTGAGTCATATGGGGGAGGGAGACAGTATTCTGGAAGGCAAAAGGCAAAAAAACTTGCACAGGCAGCAAGTAAAGGGAACACATAGTTTTAGATGTCTCTACGCTAATGCGCAGAGCATGGGAAATAAGCAAGATGAACTTGAACTCCTAGCACAACAAAGCAAATATGATATAATAGGCATTACTGAAACCTGGTGGGATGAGTCTCATGATTGCAATGTAGAAACAGAGGGGTATAACCTTTTTAAGAGAAACAGGCCAAACAGGAAAGGAGGAGGAATAGCATTATATATCAGGGATATTTACACCAGTGAAGAGATCCATGACATCAATACTGGAAGCCAGGTGGAGAGCATCTGGATAAAAATTAAAGGGGAGGGAAACAACAGGGATGTTATTGTGGGACTCTACTACAAACCCCCAAGTCAGACAGAGGAATTGGATGATGCCTTTCTAGAACAGATGAACACACATGCAGAAAGGAGAGGTGTAGTAGTGATGGGTGACTTCAACCTGATATTTGCTGGAAATCTAACTCAACCAAAATTTAAAGGCTACCAAATTCCTTACTTCCCTGGAAGACAATTTCATGGTCCAAAAGGTGGAAGAGGCAACATGGGGGTCAGCTATTTTAGATCTGATCCTAACCAACAGGGATGATCTGGTTAATGGGGTGCAAGGGGTGGGATGCTTAGGTAAGAGTGATCATGTTCTCGTGGAGTTTGTTATACATTGGAAAGGAGAAGCCAGGCATAGTCAGACACACATTCTCGACTTTAGGAGAGCTGATTTCAATAAACTCAGGCAAATACTAAAAGAGAAGAGACTTCAAGATGGATGGGACTTTCTCAAAAGGGAGATACTGAAGGCACAATTTCAAATAGTACCAATGAGGGAGAAAAATGGGAGGTGTCTCAAGAAACCAGGGATTCCACCTTAACATTAGGAGGAACTTTCTGACAGTAAGAGCTGTTTGGCAGTGGAATACACTCTCTCGGAGCATGGTAGGGTGTTCTTCCTTGGAAGTCTTTAAACAGAGGCTGGGTGGCCATCTGTCAGGGATGCTTTGATTGTGATTTCCTGTGTGGCAGGGTGTTGGACTGGATGGCCCTTGTGGTCTCTTCCAACTCTACAATTCTATGATTCTATGACATGACAGCTGTTGGCCTGGTCCAGAATCTCTGTGCTTTTAAATAACACTTTTTGTCCAGGTTGTGCTTTTAAATAACACTTTGTCCAAACAGACACGAATTCTCCTTGCATTTCTACACCCAGAAACTAACCTTTCAAATACATACAATTACAGGGATTCACAGTATATAAACCCCAGACACACTCCTACCCAACCATTCTCGGAAGATGCCAGCCACAGATGCAGGCGAAACGTTAGAAATAAACTCTTCTAGAACATGGCCTCACAGCCCAAAAAAATCCCAAGGAAAATCTATGGATGCCGGCCGTGAAAGCCTTCGACTTCACAAAAAAATGACATCCTTTTTTATTCAGTCATTCTCAATATTAGTGTTTTGCTAAGTTACTTCTCGTTCAGAAAACATCTTTACCTCTAAAACTAAAGATCAGAAATAGTTGTTTATCATTAATAAAAAAAAAAGAAGAAACCCAGCACATCATTTATGTTACTTAATCATAATGATAGTTATCATCTGTGTAAAGAAAGGGAACCTTATTATTCTTTTTGTGAGCCGGTTTTGGTCCCACCCTGGGAGAAAGGCAGCATAAAGATGAAATAAATAAATACATAAATTCCTTTACCAGCTGTCTGATCCATCCAATACAAATGTGAATTTAGAGAAGATTCCCTCACACTGCCAGGGAGCAGTGATGAATGAGATCATGCTTTGTTCTACTTTTTTTCTTTCATTAAAACACTAGTAGATGGCATTGGAGATTTTTTCCTATCACTTCAAGGCTTCTTTCATATAGGGCTGCCCCATGACATATAGGAGTGACTTGGAAAACCTTTAAATTCTATTCCTTTTTTGAAGAACACCTGTAAATTTGACAGGCCTTGTGAGAAGAGTAGATAGATCTAAAATTCTTTCTCTATCACAAATGGCTCCTCACTCCAATTATGTTAGCGAGAATTACAGGCAATATACCTTCCAAGTGCTGGAGGGGTTGTGATTGTAAGGGTACTTTTTTGCACATGTAGTTTCATTGCAACACGATCCATCAGTTTTGGCTCTCTGTACTTTCAATTATCTCAGGTATCACAAACCAGATTCTTCAGAACATCCTTCTTTGCCACGTCTCAACATTTGAACTTATGGAATGACGTTGTCACCCGATATGACCCTCCCACTCCAAGACATGAATTGTAGTTATGAATGTTTAACTCCTTTCAGTAGATTAACAATTTCCATAACAGCATTAATTGGATGGTTTTATCTTATGTATATTGAGTTATGGTTACATTGTAACTTTGAAATTTTTGTATTTTGTAGTTTAAATTTATAAAATTAAAAAATAAAATTCTTTCTCTATGAAAAACATTTTCAAATATGGAAACAAGAACTGCATTTGATCATACATTTGCCAGAGAGAACCTCAATTGTAATATGCATCTTCATGATACTTTATGAGTTATTACCATGTTTTTTAGCCAGTGCGGTGTAGTGGCTTGAGTGCTGGACTAGAATGCTGAGAGACCAGAGTTTGAATTCCCACTCAGCCACGGAAACCTACCTTGGGCAAGTCACAGTCTCTCAGCCTCAGAGGAAGGCAATGGCAAGCTCCCTCTGAACAAACTCCCTTTGGATAAGAAAAATGAGAGATTTGATTTACAAAAATCAGAATTTGAGAAATATCTGCTGAGCGGAGAAAAGCATTTGATAGCTAAACTTTACAAAATGCTATTGAAATTTAATTTGGAGGATGAAGCAATTAAGGAATGCATGATAAAGTGGGCCAAAGGCTTCGGCTATAACATAGAGTTGGAAAAGCGGGAGAAAATGTGGCATAATAATAATAGATATATCAGATGTTATGATTTGAATGAAAATGTTTTGAAAATGATGTATATAGGTGGTACCTCTCTCCCGACAGCTGCCAAAATGTATAAAGATATAATAGATGCTGGAAATGTGATAAAAAGATCAGAACTTTCTTCCACATGTGGTAGAAATGTGAAAAGGCTACTACATTCTGATTGATGATAAAATCCAAATTAAAAATAATTTTTAAAAAGAAAATTAATTTTGAACCATAATTTTTTTTATTGGGCATACTCAATTTTGATGAAAAAAACAAACAAAGAGGAATTGGCAGACACTGTTGGCATATGCTGACCGCAGCTAGAATTTTCTATGCTAGATACTGGAAAACACCAAAAATTCCCAGCGAAGAAGAATGGCTAGAGAAAGTTATGGAAATTGCAGAACTTGATAAACTGATTTATTCATTAGTTGATAAAGTTAATGCTAAATTTGTAAAAAGATTGGGAACAATTCAATAATTATTTACAAAATAAAATCTATCTTATTTAATATTGTTCTATGCGTATTTCATTTTTACCTTACTTTATAAAGGAATTGTATATCTCTTAATACGCTAATCTTTTTAGTGTAAAATGGAAGAAAGAATTCTTTTTTATCTTGTTTTATTTTAATTTCAAAGGGAGCAATGGAAGAAAGAAGAAAGATAACGATAAAGATAATGAATAATATCTATATCATAAACCTTAAACTAGGGGAAATTAAGCCAATCTGCCAAAACATATATGATTTCATTTGGCAGATATTAACTTGATTTAGGGAAAGGTTTCAAATATTTATACCAGGATTTATCATCTTTCTTTAGCTGATCACTCAACCTGTGGGAAGGTCAATATTTGTTGTTGATGATGTGTTTATTATGTCTTGTTTATTTGTGATTATTTTAATTTATTCCCGTATATGTTTGTTTATTATGTTTTGCATAAATGTTTTATTTGTTCTGTGTATTTAAGTAATTTATGTTATGTTTTTGTCTGTTCTTTTTTTATGAATTTATGTTAATAAAAATATTTATCAAAAAATACTTAACTAAGTAACTTCTCCTGGCCTGACATGCAAAATCTGACAGAAAGCTCATTTAACTGTGCTCTGTTCATCATCAGCAGAACGGTGTGCCTTCTCCCCACGCAGCTGATGCCCCGCTAAACTAAATTGGGATTATGATTGTGGCAATAGTTTCAAAACTGTGACTAAGTAGTGATTGTGAATATGAAACAGTTACTCCCCCCCCCCAAATCCCTATTTTACTGGGTATCAGATGCATGAGGAGGAGGGCCATTCTGCTGAGGATCACAGCATGGTTGAATGATGTTTCTGTCAGGTTTTGGGGAATCAGGCCAGAAGAAGTTACTTAGTTAAATACCTTGTTAAGTATAATCGGATACAGGATTCCAGCCATTGTGACTGCAGAAACAGCTGCAGAAGGCGGAGAAAAACCTGGCATGATAAAAACAACCATGTGCATAAATCCCCCATGGGGGGGGATTCAAAACATGTTTTTTCTTCACAAAGAAACTAGCCACAGAAGAAGCTAACGATATCATTGAAGATTAAATTATAATAGAACAGACTTCCTAAGCTTGGTATCTTCCACAACTGTGGGGACTTTGTTGTTGTGTGCCTTCAAGTTATTTCTGACTTATGGTGACCCCAAGGTGAGCCTATCATGGCATTATTGGCAAGATTTGTTTAGAGGGGGTTTGACTTTGCCTCCCTCTGAGACTGGGAGAATATAACTTGTGGACGGTCACCTAGTGGATTTACATGGCCAAGCAAGGCTTCAAACCCTGTTTTCCACAGTCATAGTCCAATGCTCAAAACAGTGCACCACAAAGGCTCTCATAACTGTTGGATGAAAACTCCCAAGCAGCACTATGGGTGGTGTAGTCTCACATCCAAAGGTCACCCAGTCAAGGAAGACTGTAGTATACTAAGGATCAGTTCAAATGAACAGCATATTATTACTCAGAATTTCCAGAACAAATTACAAAACCCGTATATGGTTATTAAAGCAAACATTATTGCACGAAGTTTATACTAGCCACAATTTTAAAAAATCCAAGGATGACACATGTCCTTTCATTTGTAACATTCCTGACATTTAAAAAAAATATACTAAATGACACAATAAACTGTAACCAATGTTCCAGGCTTCTAGTTATTGTACGTTCTCTCTCCTGTGGCAATTGATTTCTTAATATCTCTGGTAAGTTCATTACAACATCATCTTTCATTATTATTAGGAGGAAATGACACTTCATGTATGAATGTATACAACTGTCATAATCTCAAATAATAAATTCCTTCTTCAGTGCCATGTAAGCAATAACCTAAGAGTTTGCATTCAGTTACAGACCTGGTGATTCTATGATCCCACTAACTATACCTTCTTTATTACAGTATACACTTGTGTGTTCACATGCACGCACACACACACAAAACTCAGACTAATGTACTGTACAATTTATTATGACTAAGCTAAAGGAGAAGTCCTTATTAAACCTGTATGTTTATCTAACTATATCAGTCATCCCCATTTATATCACACGTATCCACCCAAAATGGATCTCAAAACAGCTAGTAGTAATCTATCTATCCATCCATCTATCCATTTAAATATCTCAAAACTAACAATTATAAGATGATTAATAATACAATAATGGAAAGAAAGAAATCATATCCACTCTGGATGAAAACGTCTTCGTCTGCTAGTAGGACAATAAAGCAGGAGCAGGGAGTTAAAAGGTGTATTAACACTAATATTTTCAGTTATATATTTCTTTTAGTGATTTTTGCCTTCTATGTCCCATACCAGTGAATGTGTAACTGTGGAAACTCTTTCTAAAATAATATTTCACACAATTAAATGCTCTGAAAAGGAACATAGGCTTATTTGACATATTATAGCTGAAATGGTAGAATCACGAGAGAAGCTCCAAAAAGTTATTTTGATTTCAGGTTTTGCAGAAATAAATAAAGATATTTTTTTAGCATCTGGGAAGAAATGTGATATGATAATTCCTTTATGCAATAATTCCACATGCTACACTTTTCACTGGCTTATACTGAGCACAGAGTAGAATCTGCAAATTTCTCCAGCAGCTCCAAATATTCCCTTCCCTTGATTTTTTAAAATATAGGATTTGGGAGGGAGATATTACTTCTCAGAAGATGTACTCTTAAAAATATGGATGTTGGCAGCCATTCACTGTGAACACAGCATCATATGTTAAGCCATCTGTCTAAAGAATCTACCGACATATGCAGGTGGACGCAGGTGCAAGGAACAAAAAACAGGCTTCCCACATTTTTGCACACAGTAAGAAGTTCAGTAAATGATAGCTACTGTTCAACTATGGTCTGTTTAATACATACACTAACTATGTTCACCCAAGTTAGAGGCAGTACAGTACTATCTTTCAGGATTCTGCTTAATTATAACTAAGATGGGTACTGCAGAAAATTTTAGAACTTTTACCATTGTCAAATTCAGCATCACTGAGTAAAATTCTGACTTAAACCTGAGTTAAAAAACAGAGCTAAAAACAACTGAGCTAAAAAAATTAGCACAAATACATGAATATATTAAAAAAAAAAAACCCAAAACCCTGGCTTCTCTACTTTGGATCTGAAGACATGTGGGACATTTTTAAAATAAAAATCTTGTTGTCTAACATGATAATTACAAACCATTATGAACCATTTTTCAAAACATTTCTCTTTATGCTACATACTGTATAAAGCCCTTGCAGCAATTTTTACTCTAAAATAATGCAATTTTTCTACATGCTGTTGGCACATGTATAATAATACACTTAACGAAACAGGATTATTTTATCACACCTGGATTTGTTAAATCTGAAAAATTCCAAGAAAATGAAAGCTAGACATATATGCAACTGGAAGTATTTATGAAACTTATGATTATAAGAAGTCTCAAACTCAGGGGATAATCACTTCAAACACATGACTTTTAAACTTCTTTGTATCACAAATACCAACAGTATATGCATTCTCTGAAAACAATGTATAAAGCTGGTAGATCACAGCTAATTTTAAAGAACAGTTTAGAACTCCATATTCTCCCTCATAAAAGAATTGCATGATATAGAAAAATATTAATATGTTGCTGCCCCAAGCCTAATTGCCTACATTGTCTACTCCTTTAGTATTTCAGTCAGATAGATCATTAGATAGATCATACTGGTTGTTAAACAGCTGAAACATTCTTTGTGGGTGCCAATTTAAGAGTATGCCAAAACAAGATGTAATTAAGAACAGTACTATTTTGAACGAAAGTACTAGGCTTCTGTTGTGAAAAGTCTATTTCTTCAAGATTCTAAAACTATATACAGTTGCCCCTTCATTTACGTTGGGGTTTGGTTCCAGGACCCCACGTGGATACCAACATCCGTGAATACTCAAGCCCCATTATACGCAATGGCATAGCAAAATGGTGCCCCTTATATAAGATGGCAAAATCAAGGTTTGCTTTTTGGATTATTATTTTTTAAAGAATATTTTCAAGCCATGAATACTTAAATCCATGGATGCCAAATCCATGGATATGGAGGGACAACTGTATTCTAAAAAGAATCATAGAGTTGGAAGAGACCGCAAGGGCCATCCAGTCCAACTCCCTGCCATGCAGGAATAAACAATCAAAGCATTCCTGAAAGATGGCCATCCAGCCTCTGTTTAAAGTCATCCAAAGAAGGAGACTCCATCACACTCTGAGGCAGTGCATTCCACTGCCAAACAGCTCTTACTGTCAGGAAGTTCTTCCTAATATTTAGGTGGAATCTCTTTTTCTATAGTTTGAGTCCATTGCTCCTAGTCTCTGGAGCCGCAGAAAACAAGCTTGCCCCATCTTCAGTATGACATCCCTTCAAATATTTAAACATGGCTATCATGTCCCCTCTCAACCTTCTCTTCTCCACACTAAACATGCCCAGCTCCCTAAGCCACTCCTCATAGGGCATGGCTTCCATACCTTTAACCATTTTGGTTGCCCTCCTCTGGACACGTTCCAGCTTCTCAATATCCTTCTTGAATTGTGGTGCCCAGAACTGGACACAGTATTCCAGGTGAGGTCTGACCAAAGAAGAATAGAATGTCACTATTACTTCCCTTGATCTAGACACTATACTCCTATTGATGCAGCCTAGAATCGCATTGGCTTTTCTGGCTGCCGCATCACACTGCTGACTCATGTTCAGTTTGTGATCCACTAAGACTCCTAGATCTCTTTCGCATGTACTACCATCAAGCCAGGTGTCACCCATCCTACATCTGTGCTTTTCATTTTTCCTGCCCAAGTATAGTATCCTACATTTCTCCCTGTTGAAATTCATTTTGTTAGTTTTGGCCCAACTTTCTAATCTGTTAAGGTCATTTTGAATTCTGATCCTGTCCTCTGGGGTATTAGCTATCCCCCCTAATTTGGTGTCATCTGCAAACTTGAAAAGCATGCCCTCTATTCCCTTATCCAAGTCATTGATAAAAATGTTGAATAGCACTGGGCCTAGGACAGAATCCTGTAGCATCCCACTAGTCACTTCTCTCCAGGATGAAAAGGAGCCATTGGTGACTAGCTTTTGGGTTTGGTCAGTCAACCAATTACAAATCCACCTAACGGTTGCATTGTCTACCCCACAGGTTACTAACTTTTTTTGCAAGAATATAATGGGAGACTCTCAAAGGCCTTACTGAAATCAAGATACACTACAGCATTCCCTTCATCTACCAAGTCTGTAACTCTATCAAAAAAAGAGATAAGATTAGTCTGTCATGACTTGTTTTTGAAAAATCCATGTTGACTTTTTGTGATCACGGCATTCCTTTCTAAGTGCTTACAGACTGTCTGTTTAATGATCTGCTCTAGAATCTTTACTAGTATTGATGTCAGGCTGACTGGGCACTAATTATTTGGGTCTTCCCCCCCTTTTTTTTTTAAAGATGGGGACAACATTTGCCCTCCAGGCCTTCTTCTGTTCTAGTCTGCCAGGCCCTCTTCTGTTCTCCAGGATTTCTCAAAGATTATTGACAGTGGTTCTGAGACTACTTTTGCCAGTCCTTTTAGCCCCTTAGATGTAGTTCATCTGGCCCTGGAGACTTGAATTCATTTATACTGGTCAAGTATTCCTGAATAAGCTCTTTACCTATTCTATGCTGCATTTCCCCTACTGCATCATCTGCTCCATTTTTCCCAGGTCCAGGACTGTTCTCCTTTTGGGAGAAGAACGAGGCAAAGAAGGTGTAGAGTAGCTCTGCCTTTTCTCTCTACCCTGTTAGCATTTTGCCATCTTCTCCATGCAGTGGCTCTACCACTTTCTTGTTCTTTCTTTTGCTGTGGACGTATCCAAAAAAGCCCTTTTTATTGTTTTTACCCTCTCTAGCACACCTGAACTCCATCTGTGCTTTTGCTTTTCTGATTTCCCCCCTACACGAGCTGGCTATTTGTTTGAACTCTTCTTTGGTGATTTCCTCCTTTTTCCATTTCTTGTACATGTCCCTTTTAAGTCTTAGCTCAGCTGAAAGTTCTTTAGACATCCATACTGGTTTCTTTAGACACCTGCCATTTTCCCTCCTCATTGGAACTGTCTGAAGCTGTGCCTCCAATATTTCACATTTTAGAGACTCCCATCCATCATGTACTTCCTTCTCTTTTAGTATTCCTGACCATGAGATCACCTCCAGTAATTCCCTAAGTTTTCTGAAATCTGCTTTCTTATAGTCTAGAAGGCATGTCTGACTATGATGGCTTCCCCTTTCCTCTGTTTAACAAACTCCACAAGAACATGGTCACTTCCTCCTAAGGATCCCACCACTTCCACCCCATTAACCAGATCAGCTCTGTTGGTTGGGATAAGATCTAAAATAGATGACCCCTTGTTGCCTCTTCCACCTTCTGGTCTATGAAATTGTCTGCAAGGCAAGTGAGGAATTTGTTGGATCTTAAATTTTAGGCAGAGTTGGATTTCCAACAAATATCAGGATAGTTAAAATCCCCCGTTATTACTACATTTCTCCTGTCTGAATGTGCAGTCATCTCTTCTAGGAAGGCATCATCCAAGTCATCAGTTTGGCTTGGAGGTCTGTAGTAGATCACCACAACAACATCCCTGCCATTCCTCTCCCCCTTGATTTTTATCCAGATGCTCTCAACCTGGCTCCCAGGATTTAAGTCATGGATCTGTTCACAGGTGTACATATCCTTAATGTATAATGCTACTCCACCACCCTTCCTGTTTAATTCTCTGAAATAGGTTAAACCCCTCTATTCCTACATTCCAATCATGAGACTCATCCAACCAGCTTTCATGCCTATGAAATCATATTTGCTTTGCTGTGCTAAGTGTTCAAGTTCAGCCTGTTAATTTCCCATGCTCTGTGCATTAGTATAGAGACATCTAAGACCATGGGTCATTCCCGCTATCTGCCTTTTAAAGGTTTTGTTCCTCCCACTGTTGGGTTCTTATATTATTTGCCTTGTTCTCTGTATAACATTCGAGCTATTATCTACAGCACTTGGTGAACTCCTGCCCTCAAGAATACTGTCTCCCTCCCCTGCACAATTCAGTTTAAAGCCCTCCTGAACAGATCTTTCAGAGTCTTAGCAAAAACATTCCTGCCAACTACTGTGAGGTGCAACCCATCCCTTGACAGTAGTCTACTTCCATGAAACTGTACTTCATGGTCTGGGAAGACAAACCGTTCCCGGCAGCACGAACTGCATAGCCAGTTGTTCACCTCCACTATCTTTCTCTCCCTTTTTGGGCTATGCCCTTCCACAGGAAGTACAGACGAAATGGCTACCTATGCATCCTAGTCCTTCAGCTTCCTACCCAGAGCCTCATAATCCCTTCTGATATTCTGAAGGCTATGCCTTGCAGTATCATTGGTTGCCACATGGACCAAAAGGAAGGAATAACAGTCAGTAGGCCTCACGAGTCTCGTCAGCCTCTCCATTACATCATGGATTTTTGCACCTGGGAGACAGCACACCTCTCAAAACATCTTATCAGGCCCACAAACTACTGATTCTGTACCCCTCAGTGAAGAGTCTCCTACCACCACCATATGCTTCCTCCGAGGATTGGCAGAGGCCAATCTGTGTGCTGAACCATCCAAAGTCTCATGCACATTCTCTGATGCCTGGATCTGTTGCTTTCCTTCCCGTTCCTTGTCATCTTGGTTTCCAGGGAGAGTTCACACTTGATCTGTTCTAGGACCCATTTGTTTGTCTTTTTGGCCAACCATGGTATCTTCACCATTCTTCTCCAGCACCACATCTCAAATAAATTGATTTTCTTTCTTTCACCTTTCTTTACTGTCCAACTCTCATACCCATACATGGTAATGGGAAATATGATGGCTTGGATGATCCTAATGTTGGTGTTCAGTTTTATATCTTTACATTTTAGGACGTTGTCTACTTCTTTCATAGCTGCCCTTCCCAGTCTTAGTCTTCTTCTGATTTCTTGACTGCAATCTCCCTTCTGATCAATGATTGAGCCAAGGGATGGGAAATCATTAACTATTTCAAGGTCCTCATCATCTAGATTGAATTTATATAAATCCTCCATGGCCATTTTTTCTTCTTCTATTCAACAGTAAGCCTGCCTTAGCACTTTCTTCCTTAACTTTCTTTAGTAATTATTCTAAGTCTTTGTTGTTTTCTGCTAGTAGTATAGTGTCATCTGCATATCTTAGATCAGCCTGTCTCAAACTTTTTATCCTAGAGGAGCCCTTGAAATAATGTTCATTTTGTTTCGGGGAACCCCTGCATAAACATTATTCTATATACTGCTATTGTTTTCCTCCCACAATCACAATCTCTTGAGGAACCCCTATCAACTTCTTGGGGAACCCTAGGGTTCCACAAGCCCTGGTTGAAAGACACTGTCTTAGATTGTTAATATTCCTTTCTCCTATCTTCACTCCTCTTTCCTCCTAGTCTAAACCTGCTATGCATATAATATTTTCTGCATATAAGCTGAACAAATAGGGTGATAGACTAGAGCTTTGTCTGTCCCCCCCCCTTTCCAATTGAGAACCATTCTGTTTCTCCGTATTCTGTTCTAACAGTAGCCTCCTGTCCTGAGTAGAGGTTATGCATGAGGACAATCAAATGTAATGGTACACCCATTTCTTTAAGAGCAATCCATAGCTTTTCATGATCTATGCAGTCAAAGGTTTTGCTGCAGTCTATAAACCATATGCTGATTTTCTTCCAGAATTCTCTGGTGCTCTCCGTTATCCAGTATATGTTTCCAATGTGAAACCTTAATGCCTCTTTCTTTCCTGAACCAAGCTTGCACCTCTGGATTTTGTCACTTCATATATGGTAGGAGTCTCTGCTTCAGAATTTTGACTTTGCTTATATGGAGAATTAATGCAATGTTTCTGTAGTTACTGAAATCTTTTGTATCTCCTTCTTTGGGGATGGGAGTATATATTGATAATTTCAAATCTGTGGACCGCTGTTTTGTTTTCCACATTGGTTGGCAGATTTTAGTTAGAACCAAAGTCGATTCTGTATCTATAGACTGTAACAGTTCTACGAATGTTGCTATCCTTGAGCAAGCAGGGATCACCAGCATTGAGGCCATGATATAGAGAACACAGCTGCACTGGGCAAGGCACGTTTGTAGGATGGAGGACCATTGCCTCCCCAAAATAGTACTCTACGGTGAACTCGCCATGGGTCAGCATAAGGGGGTGCTCCAAAAAAGGAATACAAGGATTCCTTAAAGCAACATCTCAGGCTTGGCCAAATTGATCACCAACAATGGTCTGCCTTGGCCTCACATCAGGAGGCATGGAGACACACTATCCACAATGCTGCAGCCTTATTTGAGAACTCACGCCGAACAAGTCTTGAAGAGAAACGACAACACAGAAAGAATCACCACCCAGAAACATCACTCAAGGAGACCTTCTGCTGTGCGTTCTGCAACCGGACTTATTTATCCCTGATTGGCCTTTTTAGTCAGCAGCACACTTGCAGAAAGTGCGGGATGAGTCCTTCCTGAATCTTCATTTCAGAAGAAAAGCCAAAAAGGGAGAGAGCAGTTCTATTGGTATGTCATGTGCTCCTGGTAATTTATTATTCCCAATTGCTTTCAGTGCAGCTTTCACTTCACTTTCCAAAATGTGGGGTTCATCTTTGTATGTTTCTTCTTCCCATGTATTAATCATCCTTTCATCTCTTTTATATAGCTCTTCTGTGTATTGCTCCCATCATCATTTTATTTTACTTTTCTTCTGTATTATGTTCCTCTGCTGATCACAGAGCAACCGGACCCTTGGTTTAAATTTCCCTTTGAATTCACAGATCTTGTGGAAGAGGTCTCTTGTTCTTCCTTTGTTGTTGTTGTTGTTGTTGTTGTTGTTGTTTTTGGTAACTTTTTAAGTAACCTGCCTGCTGAGAAAAGAAGGACAGGTTGCTTACCTGTAACCATAGATCTTCCAGTGGTCTTCTATGAATTCACACAGCTGGGTTACTCCTGCGCCTGCACACAGCTTCGGAACCTACTAGAAACGCTAGGCAGAATGTGCTTTGATACGTTAGGATGGGCGGTAACTCCGCCCATCCTAATGGTCCCTTATAAGGCCTCCCAACATAAACCCCCTCAGTTCCTTGAATGACGCCGCAATATGCAGCATCAGGAATATTAAGCATGTTTATATGATGTAAAAGGACATAGAGGGGAGGATGGGCGGGTCTGTGTGAATTCACAGAAGACCACTCGAAGATCGATGGTTGCAGGTAAGCAACCTGTCCATCTTCGTTGTCTCTGTGAATCTCACAGCTGGGTGTAGACTGGCAAGCTTCACTCTTGGAGGCGGGTATGTCCTACACCAAGTATACCATATGTACAGACTCCTGAGTTTGAAACATTAAGAGCACATTCTTAAATAAAGTGATCAAAGCATATATAAAAACAGTGACATGACAATATGAACACTCACTCATTGTATAGAAGACAACACTACAGCCTTCCCAAAGGCCGCCTCGTTCCTAGAACAAGAGTCAAGTCTGTAATGAGAGATAACATCCATACTGACAGGACGTGGGGACCGAGCAATCGAGCGGACCGTATTTGTGGTGTCAAGGACCTCACCCCTCAGGGTGAAAATCTGCGAACCGGTAGGTGATCCGAAACCTGCCCTGCAGATGGATCGTGCCAGATCATAGGCAGAGTAAGCCGGGATATCATCGCTGATGGCAGGTACATGACCTCGAGGCACATCTTCGCATTCTATCACCTCAAACTCCACATCCGAAGAATGACTCTCCAGTAATTGAGCCTTGACACGACCAAAGCTGGGGATGTCTCAAGGCGCACAGGG
The DNA here is from genome assembly GCA_030847615.1 of Gambelia wislizenii. NCBI lineage: Eukaryota > Metazoa > Chordata > Lepidosauria > Squamata > Crotaphytidae > Gambelia > Gambelia wislizenii. The sequence continues at coordinate 367,294,926 of JAUMIR010000001.1, forward strand.
GGTCTCACGATATCAGAAGCAGGCAGGAGCTCAACTGTCACAACGTCTACTGAGCCCGACGGGGTATGTGAACGTCGAGACTCAGGCTCCACAGTGGTGGATACCGGCAGTGGGCGTACAAAGGTATCCTCGACCTCCGATGACTGGCGAGGGGGAATCTCTGGGACCGCAGGCTCCCCAGGCTTCTAATTTTTGGTCTTCTCTTTAGATTTGCCTGCATCATGCTTGGACAAATGCTTCTCCTTCCTCTTTTTCTTCAGTGGCTGAGAGGAAGAAGCAGATTCAGCAGATGGACAGACCTCGGTAGTAGACGGAGTCTTCTCCCGAGCGACATCACTGGATGTCGAAGGGACTGGCTCTCGAATCGGTGTTGAAGTGTCCTGAGTCGAATCTGACGATGCACGTCGAAGGGAGGAACGGAGAGCCTCGGGATCAGACGCGGTGGAGCGGCGCCTCGACGGACGTGGGGACCGACGACGTTTCTGTCCGGTAGACGGAGAGGACCGAGATCGTTCACGGCCTCGAGGCTCAGAGGGGGGAGCCGAAACAGAGGCAGAGGCTGGAGCAGAGGCAGGCAGCAAGGTCTTCTCATAAAGAAAAGACTTCAGGCGCGAGAGCCTATGATTTCGGGCCTGCGGCGTGAACGCCTTACAATGGACGCATGCGTCGACATTGTGAGCCTCTCCCAAACAGATTAAACAGCGGGAATGACCATCCGTAGCTGGAAGTTTTGCTTGACAAATAATGCAGCACTTGAAACCTCCTTTGCCAAACATCTTTCTCACAATAATAATAATAACCACAAGGAAGGGATCATAGTCAAAGCCAGTCTGAGGTCAGTAACAATATCTGAGGTAATGCCAAAGCCAAAGGAGTAAGCCAAAATCGCGGAACGGAAAGAAGGCTGTTGTGAGATATCTTTCCCAACTTTTAAACATGCACAGCTGAACAATTGATTTAACAGACTGCCACTTTTTACCCAGCTCAAGAGCTACTAAGCAAATTTTTCTGAGCTTTATCCAGGCAAATATTCCTAACAGGCTGCTACAGGAAAGAAATTTCCTCTGGAATGCACATTATATAGAAATTAACAGAGTTTTCAAGGATGAGATAGTCCGTGACCTCATCACAGGGAAAACAGCAACAATAACACAAAGAAGCAATAATTCTGCATACCAAGAGGGAGAACCTAAACACACCTTAAAGGAAGAAGCTCAAGCTATAAATAAAGAAGTAATTAAACTGAGAGAAAAACTCGCAGAAATTTGGGAACACACTCCCACAATACAGCTGATGAGAGATACCATCCTGAGTCAATCTAACAGCAATCTAGCCCCATTGAAATCAGCCCCCCCTCGCAGAAAACTGTCAGTGCATTTCTCTGATAATGAAAGCGAAAGTGATGACTCTCTACTTATAACCAAGGAAACCTTGAAATCCCGAGTTGTAGCCAACACCCCTTCACAAATGCAATATACTGCAGATGCACCCCCATCTACAATTAAACCCCAGGGGACTCAAACATCCCTATGCAAACCTAGCTCAAGGGAAAAACAGTCTTCACTGCCACCTACCTCATTTCCTAAGCCAAAGAATACCCCCCTCACTAAAGAGATGGGATCCTTGCTTGCTTGTGATCCTCATTTCACTTCCCATGCTGCATTGCTTCTTCCAATGTCCCTTCCAGAACAGGCAGGGCAGGAAGAACAGGAATGTGATTCACTACCCCTCCATCCACAGAGGAGGACACAGCCACAGTCAACCCAGTCATTTAACCAACTGCCATCGGATGAATTACCCATTCAGCCTGTGCCCTGCAATGTGACTGCCTGACTTCCAACAGACCAGCACAAGGTGACCCTTATGACCTGGAACATCGCTGGGTGGCAGAGGGCCCACAGAGATCCCTGTCCTAATGACTTCCTTACCCAATATGACATTATACTGATCCAGGAAACATGGACTAATAAGGATCTGTTACTAAATGGCTTTCACTCATTCTCAATTCCAGCAGAGCCTCTAGCATGGAAGAGCTAGAGGCGTCCTGGGCGTCCTGGTCTCCACCACCCTACGTGCCATAACAAGGCCTCTTTCCACTTTTAAAACACATGCCATGGCAGTGCTGATTCAATTTAACCATTGCACTTTGCTGATAATAAATGCCTACATGCCTCCAATGAAGAAGAAATCCCAAATCAGAGGCCTGTGGGCTGAATTGGAATCATATACTGCTAATGTCATGTTGCAGAACACAAATGCATTTGTAATTTTGGGGGGTAATTTGAATGCCAGACTGGGCCCCAACAATCATACCCTATATGCCCAGCACAAATGCCCTCCTCCTGATTTTGAAGATGATGGAACCTCCCTCATCCGATGCTCAAAGGACATGAAAATAAATTTTGCAGGACTTTGTCTGGATCACACAGCATTCAGGCTGAACCTTCAAATCCTAAATGGTGCCCTGAAAAATGACTGCCCAGCTGAATTCACTTATCTCTCTGGGTCCAGAATGAGTGCCATTGATTACATAATCATTTCCAGGGACCTTCTTCCCTATGCCAAGGAATTAGAAGTTATGCCCAGATTTGAAAGTGATCATTTACCAATTCGGTTACATCTTAGCGACTTCACTCAGGAGACACACACCAGGGGGCGCTATCATCTCTCTGTGACACCATCAGGAAGGACTTATCGCCGAGCTAAATGGACCCCCCAACTAAACCAAACAATAAGTGAGGTATTGGCTTCAGACCAACTTCAGCATCTTAGGACTGCCCTGATATCAGCTGAGTCCCCTGATGAAATCTTGGAAAATTACAATATACTTACCCAAGTTCTACACCAATATCTAATCTGTCAAAATAGCGCACATCAGCGGAAACAACAACAGCACCACTCCAAACCATGGTTTGACAAGGAATGTGTTAATGCTAAAAAAGCCCTCATTGATATTTATCAGGGTTACCTATCTAATAACATTCTAGATGCTGCACCAATGCTGCTTCAGCAGAAAAGAGACTACAAAAAGTTGCTGATGAACAAGAAAAAAGAAGCCATGAAGAATGACTGGACACAACTTATCCAGGTAGTCAGATCCAACAACATAGCTCTATTCTGGCATATTACAGCAAGTTCCCAGAGAAATGGGTCAGCTACAGTGGATTGTCACATCCCTCCAGGGATATGGGAGGATCACTTTCAAGCACTTTATAAGGACAACTACATTGAAAGGGAATGCACTAGCCAAAATATAGAAAATATCCAAGGGTGGCCACCAGTGACAGCGACAGAGATCAAGAATCTTGTAGCCCAGCTGAGAATGGGGAAGGCTCCAGGAGAAGACTTAATACCTGCAGAAGCCATTAAAAACAACCTTGAATTTTGGGCCCCTATCCTGGCCTCACTTTTCACCTGTATCAACAAATATGGTCGAGCACCCAAGGATTGGGGTCTTGCAATCATCGTCCCCATATATGAAAAAGGAAGCAAGGATGATCCTGTCAACTACAGACCAATTAGTCTCCTCAGTACAGTCAGCAAACTCTAGGCAAGACACTTGCAGTGGAAATTTTAGACCTGGTTGGAACAAGAAAACATGCTTGCAGAAGAACAAGCTGGCTTTAGGGAAGGCCGCTCCACCACAGATCAGTGCCTTGTATTCCACCACCTTATTGAAAAATACACCTGCAGCACAGTTTCTCTCTATGCTGCCTTCATAGACTTTAAAGAAGCTTTTGACTCTATATCCCAAACCAGACTGTGGAAAAAACTGGAGGCTTCTTCGATCGACTGACGTTTACTCCATCTAATTCGTATGCTGCATGAAGGGACCTCATTAAAAGTAAGATGTAACCCCCAGGGACATCTCACCAATGACATTGTCACTGAGAAGGGTGTCAAGCAAGGTTGCATTCTAGCTCCACTCCTGTTTAACTTCTACATCAATGATTTGGTGGATCACCTCAACAACACTAACTTCCACCCCCCAAAATTAAAGGGAAGGCATATCTCAACGCTGCTTTATGCGGATGATGCAGCAGTACTTTCAAGAACTCCCACTGGACTAAAAAGAGCCCTAAAAGCACTAACACAATATTGCAGAGTGGAACAGCTAGAACTCAACTATCAAAAAACTAAAATCATGGCATTCGCTAAAAGGCCTAAGAACTACAACTGGAATATAGATGGCCACAAGATTGAGCAGGTCTCTTGCTTCAAATACCTGGGGGTAATTTTTCAAGCCACTGGTAGTAGGAAAGCGCATGGGGAGTATGCTGCTTGCAATGCGCAGAGGAGTACAACAACCATTCTCAAATTTCTTAAGACAAGAGGAGGCCACTATTTACCTGCAGCGCTTAAACTCTTTGAAGCCAAACCAGTAGCACAACTGCTTTATGGATCCCAATTGGGACCCTTCCCCAACCCTGCTCCATTAGAACTTGTCCAATCCAAATTCTTAAAATCAGCTTTCCAAACTCCAAAATGTGTCTCTAATGCAGCTCTGAGACTGGAGTCAGGATTTATGAAAATGGAGGCCAGAGTGTGGGTGACCATACTCAACTACTGGCTCAGACTATCCCTCTTTCCCACTGGCCTTGCTCCACTAACCTTAAGTGATTATTTCCAATCCAGCTGGAAACAGACAGTGATGACTAAAATCTCAATGCTGGGCCTTTCTCCAGATCTTCTGCTAAGCCTGGGATATGATAGGGCGAAAGCTACTATCAAACAACAGGTAGTAGATATAGAGCGACAACTGGATCTAGCCAGTACTCCAACCTTCATTGCTAGTGACTCCAATAGGTATCTGGCCTCACCTTTGGCATACTCCGCAACACTTGAAATATCTAAACATCGAAGGGCCTATACTCTTGCACGGTATCATGCCCTCCCTTCAGCTGTCCTTGAAGGCCGATACAAGAAGATCCCCTTCTCAGACAGACTGTGCCCCTGCAACTCAGGCCAAATAGAAACAACAGAGCATGTATTATTCCAGTGCTCATACTACAGGGACATACGTCTCAGACTTATTTCACCCCTGTTGCATAAATATCAAGGGCACACTGGACAATTCTACATAAACTTGTTGCTTTCAGACACCAACCCAGGAACAACTTATAATGTTGCCAGATTCTGCGCAGCTGCGGTTAACATTCTACAGACAATGTCCTCAGCAGTAGAATAGTGTCAACCTAGTCTTGTTATACTGGAGCTAACATTTTAAATACTGCTTTTAGCCTGTTTTTATCCTGTGATTTCACCTTTATTTTGTATCCCCTTTTTACCTGTGCTGGTCTATGACCGTAATAAAGATTCTATTCTATTCTATGTCTACAACAATCACTTTACTATATCCTCCAACATTTCACAGATGAGAACTGTGACACAAGCGGCCAAGTGGCATCAGAGCTTGGTCAAGATGGCAAAAGTTATTAACGAGGAAGAACATGCAAGCTAGGAGAGAATGCAGCAGTTTTCTTTTGCCTGAGTCTGCAGGGAACGGTGAGATTCCACCCTATCCTCTCCTCTCTGCCCTGATGAATTAACTGAGTGCAAACTACTTTTGTACTTTGAACACAGTTTGCAGCAACTCAAGTAAGCTGAGGAAAAAAGGGAAAAGTAGGAGGAGGGGAGAGAAATTGAGGCATTTTAAAAGCAGCTGAAAAAGTGGGATGACAGCAGATTGATAGGGACTTTCAGAAACACTTGGAAAGTATGCTTTACTGGTAGATAAGATATAGTGATTATGGTTTAATATTTAAATAACAACTGGTGAACACACATTTTTCTGTAATGTGTTGAATGATAGAACTACCGGACACAGATAAACATACAACAGCGGAAGGGCCTGTGATTACTTTTCCATTACATACCTGCAGTTCTGGTCAGATATATGAACCTTTTATGCTTTGAGAAACATAATGCTTTGTGGTCTCTTCCAGCTCTATTATCCTATGACTCTATGTAAAATAATCACAAAAGAAATCCATTTTTTAAAACAGATTTTATTGTGCCAAAATAAATGATGCCTCTTCTCATAACAATGATGAAGAATTAATACATGGTACTGTTGTAGCAGCACTTTATACTCTCCCTGGTCAGTCACACTTCCAGTAACTGAAAGTGACATTTGAATCTTTAGCATGTAAAACATTCCTGAGAAATTAAGCCCAGAAGAATTCGCCTGCCTTCAAGACACAGGCACAGACAAGAACACAACCTATGAAAGCTGAAACCTTAAAAATAGGCATTTTATCACCAATGGATTAAATGAGCTCTATTACCAAAAACAGCAATGACAACTGAGAAACCTTATTTCTATTTCTACACCCTCAAGTGCTTGAACACAACAACCAGGGCTCGTATCAGGGGTCAGTAACTTTGGACATCAGCCGAAGCATATGTCCCAGCAAAGTGCTCACTGGAAACCCCTGAGCCTGCTGCTCCTCCTTATCACTAACTGAAGCATGATCTTCCTTTGGCCTTAGATGCATGGTCAGTGGATAAATAAAGGTGATGAGCAAGAAGATCAGATGCTACCCATGTTTGCTAGTTTATCAGCTTCCTTTCTCTGAGCCAAAGATAAAATACCAGCAAGCAAGTGAACAGGCAGAGGCAACTGGTTGGTCTTCTTCCACAAATTTCTGCTGTTTGCACAAAAGTGGTAAGCAAGCAGCAATGTCAAACATTCTGCCATAACGGCTGCTTCCACATTGACACTCTGGATGGCAGCAATGAATGAGATGGGCCCTTACTAAAGCCCCCAACTCAAATTCTGGCATTGCAGTGAAATGAAACACCTCATCTGGGGGGAGGGGGGAATAAGTTTATGTGAAAGGGTTGTCTGTGGGACTGTACCTATAACAGTTTTGCAACTACAAATTTATGTTATGGTTATCAAGGAATGAATGTACACATTGGAACTTAGCTGAAATGGGACATAAGATCTGCTTGTGGCCTGAAATTTAGATGATTTTAAACAAGTATTAGATAATTGACTTGCAAGTTGTTTTGCCTATGGTTATTAGTCAAAATGTCTCAAGCATTTAAACATAAGTACGCATTTTTAAAAATACAGTATACCAAATTCTTCAATATATTCTGCCAATATATGTCAGTGTAAGGTTGGTAAACAGTTTCCTGTCAACTTTAGCTGATCTGCAAATTATCTATGATGGCATTAAGCAGACTAATTTATACATTAGAAAGTTATAACATCATACTCATGAATCTATCAGCTATGATGTAACCTGTAAATATTCTATTTTCTTTTCTTTCAGCAAGTTGTAATAGAGGGGAAAACTTGGTGTAATATCAAATACTGTACTAAATAATTCTAAATCCTGCTCAATGAAATCCATCCCATGAATTATTATCATGACTCTCTCTGGCTTTTCTTCGCAAACAAAGATTCAGGAAGGACTCATCCTGCGCTCAAGCCCGCTGATGACTAAAAAGGCCAATCCGAGATAAACAAGTCTGGATGTAGAAAGCACAGCAGAAGGTCTCCTTCGGTGATGTTTTTGGGTTGTGATTCTTTCCGCGTTGTCATTTCTCTTCAAGACTTGTTAGGTGTGAGTTCTCAAAGAAGGCTGCAGCATTGTGGATAGTGCGTCTCCATGCCTCCCAATGTGAGGCCAGGGCGGACCACTGTTGGTGATCAATTTGGCCGAGCCTGAGATGTTGTTTCAGGGAGTCTTTGTATTGCTTTTTTGGAGCGCCCCTCTTACGCTGACCCGTGGCGAGTTCACCGTAGAGTAGTATTTTTGGGAGGCGATGGTCCTCCATCCTAGAAACGTGCCCTGCCCAGCGCATGAATAATATAACTAAATAGCAATCTTTTTTAAAAAAACCAACCTGAAGACCAGCAACACATTCTGCAAAAGATCTGATAAAGTCACCAGAGACTACAAGATTTGAACCAGATGGGTTGTGCATGTCACGGCTGTGGATTAGATCTCAAACAAGTTCACAAACAAGTTCACAAACATAGCTCCCTAAATTGTTTTTAGACTACCTCTACCATAAGGAAACAAGAAGCAGCTTATTATCAGGTGGCATGAAAGGGTAGGAAATTTTTAGTTACTTAATTTGTTAATATTGCATTTTCACTGTGACTAGAGGAGTGTCTGGTGGAATTTTCTGTCTTAGGTGGCAAACCAACTTGGTTGAAGTTCTATAAAATGAACCTTGATCTCTAATGGAGGCATGTCATTTGCTGCTCCATCTCAGGAAGCAAACTGTCTTGAGCTAGCAAAAAAGGGAAAACCATTTCTAAAAATGGAGAAGAATTTAAGTAGGAATATAGTCAAATAGATTATAAGTGAACAAAAAGCTATTGTGAACACAATGTGTGCCAAAGTAGCGTATAACAATTTGGCTGGTAGGAGATGAAGGGACTGTATTTTAATTAATCACATGCACACAGTTCAAAAGCACCATGTTTCCTTAGCTATAATGCACTTAAAGTTTGTGAATAAGCCTTTAGTAGCTGAGTTCACATTAAATCAAACATGGTCTTTACATGTCAAGGAAATGCAAACAATGATATTAAATTAATGAGCTACTTATAAAAATAAGATAGCTAGGTCATTCAGAGACTTGGAGAACAAACAGAAGCAAACACAAATAGAAATAAAATCCTAACAATTTTAGTTTAAGTATTTAAATTCTGGGTACCTGTTATATAAAACAAATTGTATTTAAGATGAATGTATTAGAAGAGAAAGAGATAATACAGACTGATGGGCATGTTTTGCTATCAAATATTTCAACCCAAGGAAGTAAAAGAAATGTCCTATAACAGTTTGACCTTGTGTAGAGAATATGCAAGCCAAAGCTAACAAGCCCGATTTTATCTAAATGTGCAGAAAAACAGACATAAATCAAAAAGATTTTAATCAACTGTAATCAAACTTTGATTAAACAATTTCATACAATGTATTTGCTGAGTTTTTGATGACATTAATAGGCTTATACATGAATTCAGCCTGAGAAAATGTTCTCAAAGCAAGTTTAGTGTACAACATGTTTTTCATGTTTTACTATCTTTAACTATACAGGGTTTCTGAGCAAACCGTCATGTACTGGCATCCCCAGACTCAGAAAGTTATCACACTACACTGTTATAGCACTATCATGCCACTTTAACTGCTATGGCTGCCTCCTGTGTAATCCTGGGATTTGCAGTTTAGGGAGGGACTTTTAGAACTCTCAGCCAGAGAGCTCTTAGGCCTCACAAACCTCTACAAATTCATTGCTCAGAATGAAACCTAACTGACAAACAGTATACTAAAAGCATATTCCAATCTACAAAATCTTGTGGACTATACAGTCATTGGCTATCCACCTTTCCCATTCCCATTTCCACCATACCAGGGCTTAGCCTCCTTTTCCCAAAGTCAAGACCCAGGTGCAGTGCTTATAACACCGTTACAGACACAGAGCACATACTCCCTTTTACAGTCTGGCTGCATACTCTTTAAAAAGCATAGAAAAATGCAAACACAATTGGCTACAAGGTTATACAGTAAAATAACTTGGCAGGAAAAGGTCACATCCAGGACCGATCCTGACACCTGCAAACAAAAGTGGCCAGAAGTCCACTTCTGGTTTTGAAAATAGTCAATTTTGATGTTAAATAGGGCAGGGTGCTGGGCTGAAACCTATTTAAAAGCTGAACTCTTTGTTCATTGAGATTTCTAGTAGAGGCAATTCAACTATGGAATTCATGGGGTTGCCTTAAGTTGACAGATGATTTGTAGGCACACACATTTGCTCCAGATCACAGAAGGACAAGTTGCATACCTGTAATTGTAGTTCTTCGAGTAGTCACCTGTGAACTCACACAATTGGGTTTTCCTGTACCTGTGCAATGAATCTTCGGAACCTTCTAGAATTGTAATGTAAGACTTTTTGGCGGTAGTTCCACCCACCCTAATGGTCCCCTCAGGCGTTCCCACTCATTTTACCTCAGTTCCTAAGGATGCCGCAAAAGCAGCATCCTAAAGTACCAAAATCAAGACACAGAGGGAAGGATGGGCAGGTTTTTTTTGAGTTCAAAGATGACCATTCAAAGAACTAGTTATAGGGATGCAACTTGTCCTTCTTCTTCATGGTCTCTGTGACTCAGACAATGGGGAGACTAGCAAGCTTCCTCTGCAGGAGGAGGGAGTGTCATGCTACACTAAGCACTTTAACAGAGGCAATGTAGGCATTATTGCAATAACCAAGAAAACACTTTTATTGTAAGGTAGACAACATAACAGCATTCCCAAAAGCTGCATCAGCTCTATATTTATTTATTATTTTATTTATTTATTTATACCCCGCTTTTCAGCCACAAGGCTATCAGAGTGGCTTACAAACTGTTTTAAGCAATAGCAACTTACACATCTACACTGCATTAAGCAGTTTCCAATGTGTGTTAGCTAATTGCCCCCACAAGCTAGGTACTCATTTTACCGACTTATGAAAGGATGGAAGGCTGAGTGAACCTTGGAGCCCACTGGAATCGAACTTGCAACGTGGTGACTGGCAGTACTGGCATTTAACCACTGTGCCACCAGGGCTCCTAGACCTGCTCTAGACCTGGTGTCAAGTCTGTAGTGAGAAATAAAGGTCAATGGAGTAGACCATGAGCAACTTTTACACATGTCCTCTAGGGGAATCCCCAAAAGAAAGGCAGAGGAGCCAGGTACTGCCTTGGTTGAGTGAGCCTGAACCCGAGCTGGAGGATCTTGGTGGGCCAACTCATAAGCTAGGTAGATACTGGATATAACACATATAAGGCAGATCCACCATTAGGGCGCACAACTCACTAGCCCTCCTTGCCAAAATAACAGCAACAAGGAATGCTGTCTTCCATGTTAGGATTTAAAGATGAGACTTCACCATCGGCTCAAAAGATCATTTCGAAAGTTGTGAAAGGACCAACTCTAAGCTCCATTCAGGGGTCAAATTCATCACTAGAGGATGGAGATTGAGGTACCCTTTCATAAACTTTTTAATAAAGCGATCCTGAAAACAGGAAGGACACCCCAAACTTTGAAACTCAGAAGAAATTGCAGCGAAGCAATGAATAGGACAGTCCAGCCTCTGAAAGGGAGAGAAGAAACACTAATACATGGTTGACCATTGCCCAGGGAGACTACAAGTGTTGCCCAGCCAGATAATTGATGAATCTGTTCCACTTGTATTATAGGATAGACATGTAGATGGCCTGAGAGAGGCATTCACAATTTCAAGCATGTCAGGCGCCAATGAATTCGAATCAGAGACAGGATTCACACCAGGAGACAAATTCAAATGAGAGTTCAGGGTCGAATCCTCCATACAGTCAGTTGAAGTGTGTGCAAGTCTGGGTGGCAAACTCGACTGCCCTGGATGGTCATGGGGTCTGGGCGAGGAGGCAGATGGAACTACCGCCGCTCTGTGAGCCTGAAGATCGGTCCAAACCAAGGCTGGCGCAGCCACCACGAGATCACCAGAATCACATTTGACCAGAACTCACACAACTTGGACACCACCCTGGTGATCAGAGGAAACAGAGGGAAGAGATAGAGAAGGGGTCTGGTCCACTGAAAGATTAATGTGTCACCCTTCGAGCCCTTCTGGTGAGACCTTGAGCTTAACAGATGACACTACTTGTTGTGGTGTGAGGCAAAGAGGTCTGTGGTTGGAGTGCCCCATCGACAAAAGAGCTCCCGAACCACTGAGTGGTGAAGCATCCACTCATGGGAGGAGACAGAGGAACAGCTGAGTCCATCGGCAAGAACACTGTCCTCCCCTGGAAGATGGATCGACTGAAGGAAAGTATTCTCTGTATACACCAATTCCAGATGTCAATCGTGGTTAAAAGTAGAGTGGAGGACTGTGTCCGCCGCCCATTTGTTGACGCAGTACATTACGGATGTATTGTCCATAACTAGGAGGATATTCTTGCCCATGAGAATGGATTCAAAAGACCACAGAGTCTTCTGTACCACAAGCAACTCCAAGATGTTGATGTGGAAGAGCCACTCCAACATGGACCAGTTCCCTTTGATGAAGAGGTTGTTGACATGACCTCCCTAACCATGAAGGGATGTATCCATGATGAGAGTTACATGTGGACGTGGAGGCAAAAAGGACATCCCCACCCGAATGTTGTCGGGATCCAGCCACAATGTCAGAGTTCTGCTGATGGAACGTGGCATGGTGAGACATTTCAACAGAGAGTCCGTCAGGGGATCGAACACTGACAGGAACCAGGCTTGAAGAGGATGGAACCAGAGCTGGGCAAAGGGGTTCACTGCTGTGGTAGACACCATGTGACCTAGTAGTACCTGTATGGATCTGGCAGACAAGCGCTGACTCTGACAGCAGATACGCACGTGTTGCCTCGTGGTCTTGAACCTGTCTTCTGGAAGGTAGGCAGTCGCCATGGTCAAATCCAGTATCACTCCAATGAAATTAGCCACCTGTGACGGGGAGAGCTGTGAATTTTCCCTGTTGACAATTAGTCCAAGGGAGTCCAGCAGGAGTGTATAATCTATGTCAAGACAGAGCCGATGGTGGGAGTGGGCAACCAGAAGCCAGTTGTTGATATACAGAAAAACTATCACCCCTTGTTGTCAAAGCCAAGTTGCTACCACCACCACGCATTTCATAAAAACGTGGAGTGCAGTAGAGAGGCTGAAGGGGAAAACATGAAACTGGAAGGCAGCTCCACCAACCTGGAACACAAGAAAACACCTGTGAAATGGTTGAATCCTGGCATGGGAATAGGCATCCTTGAGGTCTATTGTTGCAAACCAATCCCTGCATTGGAGAAGCAGTAACATTGAGGAGAGAGTCACCATCCGAAAGCACTTGGGGATGATGTAAGAGCTGACCAGCCTGAGCTCCAAAATGGGCCAAAGACCTCTATCCTTGTTGACAATGAAATACCTCAAAAAGAAGCATCAGTGAAGAGATAGTGGAGGTATTGGTTCGATAGCCCCTTTCAAGAGGACCATGTTGACTTTTTCCAGAAGGACCGGTGGCAGAGGGGTTACGTGAATAAATCCCATCAGTGGATACTCTTTGAATCTATCATGTATCCCTCTCGAAAGATGCTCAACACCCATCGATGGGTAGTGATGTTGGCCCATGTGGTGTAGAAATGGGCCAGTCAGTCCACAAATGCTGTTGAATTCAGATGGGATGGATGAGGAAGCCATTCAAAGACATCTTTTAGGCTGGTCCGAAGGGTGTTTCTTAAATTGTTGATGATACCTCAATGTTGAAGTATGGTGCTTCCCAGAAGAGGTAGATGACTGGGATGGATACCTTGTCCTGAGAGATGAAGGAAGACTAAAGGCACGATGACGTCCATAAGAATAGTTCTGCCAACTGGATCTACTGTGTGGAGTGTACTGAGTCTGAGATGGCATGCCGTACTTGTGAGCTGTGGTTCGCATTTTCTGCATGAATTCCAGCTTCTTGTCAGTACTGCGGTGAAACAGACCCGATTGGTCAAAGGGCGTATCTTCAATCGTTGCCTGTCCCTGTGCCAAAAGGCCAGAAGACCTGAACCACACATACCAGCACAATGCCACGGAGCCTGCTAACGTCTTTGACAAACAAGCAAGGTGGCAGGAGGAATTCATCTGCTGGCCAGCTAAGGAGAAGGCTTTGGCCTGAATAGCCATGGTGAGGTGTTTCTTTTCCTTGGTGAGGTTCTCAAAGAAGGGCGAGACCTGTTCCCACAATTTCTGCTGGTAAGCACCCATACAGGCTGACTAGTTGGAGATATGGAGACTCAATGCAGCTGAGGAATAAAATTTCTTGGCCACGAAGTCCAGCTTATCCCTCCTTATCTGTGGGTGTGACACGTGACCACTGAGCAGTGTGTGGCTGAGAAGCCTCCACTATAACTGAACTGGGCTTTGGATGTTCAAGAAGCCAGCCAGTCTCCTCACCAGTCACCCTACAGAGGTTGTTTATCTTCCGGGAGGTGGAAGAGATAGTGGAAGGGGTATCCAAAGCACTCAGTGAAATCTTCTGGAGTGAAGGCAGAAAAGGAAGAGAGGCTACCAGAGGAGCCTTTGACTTGATCCTGTGGTAAATTGGATCAATAGGGTAAGCATCCTTCTGCCTTGTCTGAATCTCCAAAGCTCAGGCCATTTGAATCATCTGCTCCAAAAAATATCAAATATCATCTGTTCGAGAAAATGAATCACTGTTCACAAGTTGATTAGAAGGAGAAGGATAGAAGGGCATGTCCAAGGAAGACGTGTTGGATCAAGTAGGCAACAGTGATGGAGATCGATGTGGTGCTGTCAGCCATGGTGGAAGCAGAGAGTAAGACCTTGGGGGTACAGGAGGTGGGATATTCACTGAAGGAGTAGGTTGCTTGGGCTCTGGCACAGGCAGGGTGACTTACACTGAGGCATCCCACAATTTAGGCTGAGGCAGCTCCTTCTGATGAAAGCGGCGGGGCAGGGAGGTTTGTACACCTGATCAGGCAAGTTGAGTGGCAGATCCAGTGACCTGGCTGGGGAGGTACCAGAGCAAGCATATAAGTCCAAAGGATCTGAATGCTGAGGTATATCATAGAGCCTGTCATTGTCAGCGTAATTGTATTTCCTGTATCTATAGAAGAGGAGTCCTCCCTGAGGCGAATGACGTCCTTCACGATGAGAGTGAAAGGTGTCAGTCAGATCTGCTGTTTGGCTCTCACAGTCCACTATCTTCAGAGGAAACCTCACGCTGTCTTGAGGGGGAAGGAGACTGCAAGGTAGAGATGGAATACCTGACAATGTCATGTCTTTCGGGAGAACGAATTCAAGCAAGTGTGCCAGATTCAAGGAGTTCAGCCCTCAAAACGACAAATTGAGGGGAGTCCCATGGAATCTCAACAGCATGTCATACGGTGTCCCTCACCCTCGGAGGCCAAGCCTATTGTCACTTGCACGATCTGCAAAGAGCCAGATGAAGAAGGCTCTTTACAAGGGGTAAGAAAGCAAACAACAGAAGACATCGTAGGGGTCTTTGAGCTGCAAGAATCATCTTTCTTAAAAGGGCATTTAGAATGCTTTTTCTTCTTTTTCTTTTTCTCTATGGAGTGTTTGGATTGGAGAGAGCTGTCCAACGAGGATTTTGACACAGCCAAAGTAGAGGGACTGACTAAAAGTGGTAGGAACCTGAGATTGGCTCTTTCAAATTCAAGCTCTCTGGTTCAAGGGGCGAATTCGACCGCCTCTGTTTTGCCAGGATGGGAAGGCCTACATCAGCCTGCCTTTTTTGTGGAGAATGACTAGGAGTCGACTTGCTTGATTCCTTAGGAGGCACACAGACACTGTAGCAGATGGCGGCACAGAGGGTTTCAAGGCCTGCTTGTACATGGACTTAAGGCGAAACTGGCGATTCTTGCGCACTTGTGGGGTGAATGCCTAACAGTGAGTGCAGGTATTCACACTGTGCCCTTCACCCAGACATAGAAGGCAACGGGAATGGCCATACCGTCTGGGCAGTTTAGCCTCGTATTCTGTGCAACACTTGAAAGAGGAGGTAGACACCTTATCAAAGTAAAAAAACAAAACAAGGTCACGAGCCAAAGACAGAAGGCAGGAACAATCCAAAGAATTAAACAGAAGAATAGACCAAAACAGTTTGAGTCAAAGGCAGCTGTGAAAAGTAATATAGGAGACAAAGACAAACCACAGTCAAGAAAAAAAAGAGTCCAAAAACCGTGAAGGAAAAATGAACAATAGAGAGCTTCCTTAGATGCTGCTAACAAGGCAGACAAAAAGGAACTGAGGTAAAATGAACAGGAATGCCTGAGAAGCCCATTAGGGTGCAAAAAGTCTTACATAACTATTTTAGAAGGTTCTGAAGATGCACTGCGCAGGTGCAGGAAAGTCCAACTGGGTGAGTCACAGAGACCTTGAAAAAGAAACAGTAGAACTTTTTAAAAATTACTGTTAGAATCTAACGAAAAGATCCACACTCATAAAGAACAAACAAGGTCAACACGTTGAGTATAGTGTTGTGTATACATATTTTTGTCATACATTAGTATTGCAGACCAAAATACATAGAAAGGACACTTGAGTATTTTACATCCTACTGTCGGAACTTAAAAGCTGCTGATTTAACATAGGTTTCTATGTCTTATCTCTTAAGATGCTTAACAATGGCTTGGTGGCATTGGCTTGTACCCAATATTTTCATAGTGTGAATGGAAAGAGAAGGAGAATTTTTTGAGCCTAGTATAAATACTTAGCTGCAGTGGAGGGGTAGTGGTGGTGACTCTTACATCCCTGGGTTAGTCAATCTGCTCTGGGTTTTGATCTGAACATTCAAGGGGTTACCCAAAATGCTGAAACCTACCACTCTAAATTGGTTTATCAGAGTCATCAAATGCTGCTGTAACTCCCCAAACAGCAATGCCCATTCAGCATTCTTGTAGTATTTTCTTTAAAAGCATTTGCTTCCAGATATCTTGATAAAAACCTGTTAAATCAGACCATGTGACCTTTCTCATCACTATTCTTTTTCTTTTTGTTAAGTTGTTCCCAGACTCCTAATGGTGCCAAATATCATCAGTTGAGCTTAACTCTGTTATGTATGCAGAGATTCAAAACTGTTTTCTTAACTTACAGGGGCTTTTGAGTAAGTTTTAAAAATTATATACTGTCATTTAAAATTATCTGAAATATAATATCATCTTAGAAATCATTCTGTTACTATCTGTTGGGGATACATTCCAGGACTTCCTGTGGATACGTGAAACCATGGGCAACAGCAAATGCTCTGTTTTTGCACTCAGCAAAAGCAGAGCATTCACTATTTCCACCACCATCTCCACCCCTGCTGCCCCATGGAGGTAAGAGTAGCTGACATCTCTCTGCTTCATTGCCGGAGAGGAAGAAGTGCAGTTTCTCACCCATCTCTCTGGCAACAGAGGTCTGCTTGCTCTGCTTCGTCGCCTGAGAGAAGGAGGGCCAGTTTCTCCCTGCTCTCTCTGGCAATGGAGCTCTGCTTGCTCTGCTTTGTTGCCTGGGAGTAGTTGGGTTGGCTTCTCCCTGGTGATGAAGCAATGGTGTCTGGGTGATTCTTCTTGCTTCCACCTCTGAAGACTGAGATTGTTTTCCAGTGGATAAGTGAAACCACAGATATGGGCTCCCTGGATATGGGGGCCTTACTGCACTAGCAAAACTTGTGACAATTCTAACTTGTTAAAGTTCACTGTTATGTACAAAACTGGAAGGAAAATGCACTGGGCTTTAGCCAAACTAAGTCAAAAAGCAATGTTGGAAGAAAACAGTTTCGGACATTATAATGAATTTCACAAATACCCGCTGAATTATCTTGGTCCCTGGATTCTCCCCTGAAGGATTCCAATGAATATGTCATAGATAAATTATTTGAAATTTCCAGTTTTGGTGCATTACTTCAGCAACTATATTTGAACTAATTATAATGGCCCAAATATTAGTAAGAAAAATATTTTAAAGGGAAATTGCCAAGCAGGTTACACCCAAAATCTAACCTAGTTTTTCTATTTTAAGGGATGCATTCATAGATATAAATATACATGTGGGGGGTTGAAAAAATGCATTGTAAATAAAAAAATGATTAAGCAAACAACCGGATGGAAAGAAATTGCATCCTGTAATTAATTATGCAAGCATGCACAGATGAATAACATGCAAACCCACAAAATGTGTTTTTCTTTATAAATGCCTTTTTTTGAACTGAACACAATGCTACAATGGATTGTACAATGTGTTGTAATATGTTATATTTTATATTAGATATTAAAAATTAAATTGTCATAGTTCAATATACAGATATGCAATAGAGAGAGTAGCATGTTTTTTAAAAAATAAAAATATAGAACTAAGAATTTGTGATAACCCAGAAATGAAGCAACAATTAAGTACCATGTTGAGTTACTTTGTATAAATACACACATGGTATGAAAGCTAAACATCTTAGCAGTTAACTTCAAAAAAGAAAAAAGAGCCTGTATTTCAAGGAAACATATACACGAAGAGACACCCAAAAAGTATTTCAGTTCATATTAAAACAACAACATAGTACATCTTTTAACTGAGGAAACCAACAAAAGGGTGATAAATAATGCACCTTCTTAGAGGAGCAGAGGCACTGCAAGTCTCTAGTTATGAAATGGGCCAGATACTCCAAGTTGGAGTGGAAAAGAAGGGATTTGAGAGTTGTATGTGCAAGCGCCAGGCAGATTATAAAAGAAGCAGTATACACTAAGTGTATTTGGTTGAGGAGGGACAGGAATCTGTACAGTCAAGAAATAAAAGTGCTAGTAATTTTAGAAGTGAGCTACAAGGTCAGCTAGAACAATGAGTATTTAGTACTCCACTATTTACTGACTTCTTCTTTAGGCTCCTCTTCATCCTGTAGAGAAGTGACGAGTGGGTGCCACAGGGTTCTGTCCTAGGCCCAGTGCTATTCAACATCTTTATCAATGACTTCGATGAGGGAATGACAGGCTGCTTACCTGTAACCATAGATCTTCGAGTAGTCTTCTGTTAATTCACACAGCTGGGTTATTCCTGCGCCTGTGCAGAGCATTTAGAACCTTCTGGTATCGCTAGACAGAATGTGCTTTGCAACATTTTGGCGGTAGCTCCATCTCTTCTAACGGTCCCTTTAAAAGGCTCTCCTGCCTAATTCCCCTCAGTTCCTTGAATGAAGCCACAATCAGCAGCTTGAGGAACATTAAAGCATATATGCCATGTAAGGACATAGAGGGGAGGATGGGCGGGTCTGTGTGAATTCACAGAAGACCACTTGAAGATCTATGGTTACAGGTAAGCAACCTGTCCATCTTCTTCGTGGTCTCTGTGAATCACACAGCTGGGTAGACTAGCAAGCTTTACCCCAGGAGGCGGGTATGTCCTGTTCATCAGTAGACAAGGACAACACTATATATTCAAACAACACATGGATTTATTGACAGCACATTCTTTAAGAAATAAGTAACTCATTACCAATCAGTCAATCAAACTTACTCATTGAATGGAGGACAAAAGTACAGCCCTCCCAAAGGCAGCCTCATTTCTAGAACGAGTGTCCAGTCTATAATGTGAGATGAAGGTCAGAGGTGATGACCAGGTGGCAGCACAGCAGGCGTCCTCTAGGGGCACGCCTGAAAGGAAAGCCGCTGAGGTGGAGACAGCCCTTGTGGAGTGTCTACGAACCCAAGGAAGCAATGGTTTCTTAGCAAGTTCGTAGCAAAGGGCAATGGTCGAAGTCACTCACTTCGAGAGGCGCTGCGATGAGATCGGTGCACCCAGCTTCGAGTCCACATAGGAAACAAATAGCTGAGGTGATTTACGGATTGGAGCAGTTCGTTGTATGTAGAACGCAAGCGCCCTCCGCACGTCCATGTAGAGTACACTCAAATTCACCCTTTGGGTTGTGCATCGACGCAGGCAGAACGATGGGCTGGTTGAGGTGGAAGCTGGAGACCACTTTTGGCAGAAAGGAAATGTCTGGTTTGAGTACCACCTTGTGTTTATGGAAGGCTGTGCATGGTGGATCCAACTGTAAGGCACAGAGTTCTCCAGCCCAATGAGCAGAGGTGATGGCAGTAAGAAAGGCAGTCTTCCAAGAGAGCAGATGAAGGTCAGTTGTAGCCATGGACTTGAAGGGTCACCTCACCAGCTGGGAAAGGATGAGTTCAAGGCTCCAAGCCAGGGTGGGTTCGAGTACCGGGGGATGAAGGTTGATATACCCCTTCAGGAACTTCTTGACTGTTGGGTCTTGGAACGGAGAGGGTTGACCCCGAGCTTGGAATTCAACTGAGATCGCTGCCAGATAGCATCTGAGGGATGATATCGAGAGCCCTGTTTCTGATAGGAGAAGAAGAAATTGGAGGACAACTGGCACAGAACAAGAGTCCACGTTCAGGCCACGCTCAGCTAGGAATGCTTCAAAACATTTCCATTTTCATAGATAGGATTTGCGGGTAGATGGCTTCCTAGCTGCATCCACAAGAGCTTGGACATCAGGTGGTAAAACAGCAGGAGGCATGGTTACGGACAGGAGAGGAGTCAGAGACGTATCCTCCAAGCTGTCAAGTGGAGCGTCTTGAGGTTGGGATGTCTGACCTTGCCGTCCTGAATCGTGAGGAGATTGGGACAGTCCGGTAATTGGATGAAGCGCCGACTGGACAGGTGGACTAACGGTGCAAACCACGCCTGCCGAGGCTACCATGGAGAGATGAATATTGCGTCCGCTCGGTCCCGACAGAGTTTGGTGATCACTCTTGTAAGGAGCGGGAACAGAGGGAAAAGACAGAGGAATGGTCCTGTCCACTGGAACAGGAATGCATCGCCCCTCGATCCCCGGGATCAGATCCTGGGGCAAAACTGCATGCACTGCTTGTTCTCTCGGGTCACGAAGAGGTCTATGAGAGGAGTTCCCCAACGAAGAAAGAGCTCCTGCACCACACACCTGTTTAGCATCCATTCATGGACGGATGACCTGGACTGGCTCAGTCCGTCTGCAAGAATATTCTCCTTCCCTGGAAGGTGGATGGATTGGGGAAGAATGGTTCGATAAACACATCAGTCCCAAATTTGAAGTGTGAGTTGGAGAAGCTGTGGGGACTTCGTTCCTCCTTGCTTGTTCAGGTAATACATGACAGAGGTGTTGTCTGTCAGTAGGAGCAAGTCACCAGTCTCAAAGGCCCGAAGTGCCTTTTGAACTGCAAGAAGCTCAAGCACGTTGATATGGAGCGCCTGTTCTTTGCCACTCCAAACGCCCTGGATATCGTGGGCTCCAAGGTGGGCTCCCCAACCCAGTGTGGAGGCATCTGTCGTCAGCAAGACCTCTGGTTGTAGAGGCTCAAATGGCAGGCCGGACAGTACGTCGCTCGGTATCAGCCACCAGTCCAGGGAGCGATTCACCCATCGTGGCATTGTCAAGAGCATTCTGGGTGAATCTCGCAAAGGATCGAATACATTCAGGAACCAGGCTTGAAGCGGTCAGAATCAAAGTTTGGCCAGATGAGCGACTGAAGTGGTAGCCGCCATGTGGCCCAGTAGAACTTGTACCACATGAGCAGACAGTCTTCGGGATCTATGGCAGTTGTGGATGAGGGACCGAAGAGTGTTGAATTGATCTTGAGGGAGGTATGCCCTCGCAGTCACTGAATCCAGTTGGCACCCTATGAATTGAATGGATTGTGACGGGATGAGATGAGACTTTTCCATGTTGACAAGTCTCAGGGTGTTCAGCACATCTAGGGTGAAAGTAATGTCCATCTCGAGCTGGTGTTTGGACCCTGAGACCATTAGCCAGTCATTGATGTAAGGGAAGACTATCACTCCCTGTTGCCGAAGAAAGGCGGCCACTGCAGTCATGCTCTTTGTGAACACCTTCAGTGCTGTGGAGAGGCCGAATGGAAGGATACGGAACTGAAAGGCATCGTCCTCGATCTGGAACGCCAGGTAACATCTGTGGGCAGGGTGGATCCCAATGTGAAAGTAGGTATCCTTGAGGTCTATGTCCACAAACCAGTCCCCTTGTTGAAGGAAGGGCAGTATAGTAGCTAGAGTGAGCATCCTGAATTTCCTCGGGGCAATGTACTTGTTCAACCCTCTGAGATCCAGGATTGGGTGGAGCCCTCCCATCTTTCTTCATGACAAGGAATTGCCTCAAGAAAAGCAGAGGTGTCGGAGATCGGGATCAATGGGTTCGATGGCCCCTTTCTGGAGCAGCGTCTGCACCTCCTCAAGGAGGGGAGGGGAGGGTGGTGTTGGTCATATCCAACCTGTTGGAGGCAGAACGTCGAATTCGATCCAGTAGCCTTGTACGATCTGTAGCACCCAGCGGTCCAATGTTATTGAGGACCAGGCGTCCTGGAATGATGACAGTCGGTCTCCGAACAGGGGAGTCTAGGAAAAAAGAGATAGTCACAGTGAGGTTAAGGTGAATCAGAACCTCCTTCTGCCATGGTCCTTTGGTTTTTGTCTGGAGGGCAGCCTGTAGCGGGAGGTCGAGCCCTGGCTCCTCACCGACGAAGCTGAAGATGGAGGCTGTTGGAATGGGAGCATCTAGATGATTGAGGCGTGTTACCTCATCTGAACTAGAGGCCGTAAGATGAGCCTTGCCAGCCTGTACGGTTCCGTGCCTGGTAAGTAGAAGATGAGGAAGATGGCATACCGTACTTGCGCGCAGTGGTCCTCATCTTCTGTGTAAACTCTAGCTTCTCATCAGTGGATCTATTGAAGAGGCCGGAGTTGTCAAACGGCATATCTTCAATGGTCGCTGCAGCTTGAAGAGTGAGTCCAGAGGAGCGGAGCCAAGCATGTCGTAGTAGGGCGATGGAACCTGCGACAGTCTTGGCGGCACAGTCTGCAACATGCCTCGCCAAATTCATTTGCTGCCTGGCCAGCAGTTAGGCCTCAGTCTGGCTTTGGCTAGCCTCATCCTCTCATCAGGCAAGTCTTGAATCAGGGGCATCATTCTTTCCCACAAGACTTGCTGATAAGCCCCCATACATGCGGAATAATTGGCAATTCAGAAGCTGAGCACAGCAGCCGAGTACATCTTCTTGCCAATTATATCCAGCTTTCTGCCTTCTTGGTCCAATGGGGTTGTCTGGGTCCTTCATTGTCTCTTTGCTTGCGAAGCCTCGACCACCACAAAGTTGGGAGGCAGGTGTTCTTTTAGCCAGTCAATGTCATCGCCTGCCACCTCATATAGGCAATTGATTCTCTTTGAAGTTGATGGGATGGAGGATGGGTTTTCCCAGGAACCCTACGACAACTGCAAGAGGGAAGGCAGAATAGGGACGCTTGGCGCCGGAGGGGCCTTTGACTTTAAGCGGTGGTAAACTGGCTCCACTGGCTCCGACTCTTTCTCGACCACCTTCAACTCAAGTGCATGAGACGTGCGCACAACCTGTTCAGAGAAAGATCGAACATCATCTGTAGGCAAAGATGAGGCTTCATCTAGCAGGTCAGGTTGTAGAGATGGAAAATTAGGCATGTAGCTCTCAGAAGACTCAGAGGATACTGAAGAGTCTGATGATGGAGAGGGACTTCGGTGCCTACGGTACAGCGAAGTTGTGCGAGTCGGAAGTGTAGGAGGCAAAGGAGGCAAGGGACGAAATGGAGACACTTGTATCTCAGCGTCCTTACTCATCGGTACCAATGGCCTGTACTCAGGTTCATGAGTTGTGTCCAGTCCGTGGAAGGAAAGCCTTGGTGGTGTCTGTACCATGGCATGCAAAGTGGCAGCTTCAGTTGATAGATGAAACACCGGATCAGGCAAATGCTCTCTCCCTTCCGACGTGATGGAAATAGGTGTGCGGAAGACAGCCCTAGCCAAATCATAGGCACCGTATGTTTGTGCATCCTCTTGGCTACTCGATGTGCAGGACCTGGGCTCATCGAACTCAATGATGGATTTGGCCTGCACGTCAACATCAGCAGCAGTGTGCTGAAGGAGCTCTGCTCTTGAGACGAGTAAGGCCGGAGAGTGGGCCTGAATCCAGGAGGTCGTTTCCAAAGTCTCCGTTGACACATCCCCCACATCAACCTCTACGATGTCCAGAGAGGGAGTTGGGGTACCCGTATGGGAACAGGGCCATTCCATGTCGGATCTCTGAATTCAAGATTCTTCTTGAGTTGGAGCCAGAGGCTCATCCACCGTTGTAATGCCTGTGGCAGGTGGGTGCGGAGTCACCTCCATGGAGGACTTAGCCAAGTCCTTCGAAGTCTCGTCGCTTCAAGAGGAGTGCTTGGTCTTCTTTTTCTTGGAGACCTTATCCTTAGAGGATGTCGAGGATTCCCAGTCCTGACCAGGTTCTCTCAGTTCCGCTCGGTCCTGAGGCATCGCCTTCGAGGTCGAAGCGGTCAAATCCGATGAAGCTCGGTCCCGAGCTGAGGACGGTTTGGCTACATGTTTATGAGAATGCCTTACCGCTTCAGGGTCGGAGGCCACAGACCGAAGGCGGGAAGGACTCCTTGATCGGTGATGCTTCTTCTGAGGGGAAACTGATCATCCCCTTTTCTGAGGCGAGGCAGGCTGCCCGGTAGCCGAAGTGGAGGCCGCGGGTGGTATAAGAGCCTTTTCATATAGAAAGGACTTCAAACACAAGGATTGGTGTTTGTGAGCCTGGGGTATAAAGGCTCTACAGTGGATGCAAGCATTGACATTATGCGACTCACCCAAGCAAATAAGGCATTTAGAGTGGCCATTCGAACTTGGCAGCTTCGCTTGGCAAATGAAGCACCTCTTGAAAGCAGCTCTTGAGACCATTTCGAGTGGCACGGTAGTAGAAGAGAACCGGGGCCTAGCCGGGAAAGTCAAGATCAAAACCAAAGCCAAGGGATGAAGAGATACCACTGTCAGCCAGCTGTGTCGAGTCGAGTATCAGAGAGAGCAGACAAATCCAAGGGAGTAGGCAAAATCGTAGTCAAAAAATCCACTCCGAGTCAAAAACGAAAGTGAAAATCGATAGGATAAGCAACAGAAGGTTCCTTCAAGCTGCTAACACGGCAGAAAAAAAGGAACTGAGGGGAATTAGGCGGAAGAGCCTTTTAAAGGGACCGTTAGAAGAGGCGGAGTTACCGACAAAATGTTGCAAAGCACATTCTGCCTAGCGATATCAGAAGGTTCCGAATGCTCTGCGCAAGCGCAGGAATAACCCAGCTGTGTGATTCACAGAGACCACAAAGAAGATTAGAGGGTATGCTTATCAAGTTTGCAGATGACACCAAATTAGGAGGGGTAGCTAATACCCCAGAGGATAGGATCAGAATCCAAAATGACCTCAACAGATTAGAAAGCTGGGCCAAAACTAACAAAATTAATTTCAACAGGGAGAAATGTAGGATACTATACTTGGGCAGTGAAAATGAAATGCACAGATATAGGATGGGTGACACCTGGCTTGACAGCAGTACATGTAAAAGGGATGTAGGAGTCTTAGTGGACCACCAGCTGAACATGAATCAGCAGTATGATGCAGCAGCTAAAAAAGCCAATGCGATTCTAGGCTGCATCAATAGGACTATAGTGTCTAGATCAAGGGAAGTAATAGTGACACTCTATTCTGCTTTGGTCAGACCTCACCTGGAATACTGTGTCCAGTTCTGGGCACCACAATTCAAGAAGGATATTGAGAAGCTGGAACGTGTCCAGAGGAGGGCAACCAAAATGGTTAAAGGTATGGAAGCCATGCCCTATGAGGAGTGGCTTAGGGAGCTGGGCATGTTTAGTGTGGAGAAGAGAAGGTTGAGAGGGGACATGATAGCCATGTTTAAATATTTGAAGGGATGTCATACTGAGGATGGGACAAGCTTGTTTTCTGCTGCTCCAGAGACTAGGACATGGGCCAATGGGTTCAAACTACAGGAAAAGAGATTTCACCTAAACATTAGGAAGAACTTCCTGATAGTAAGAGCTGTTTGGCAGTGGAATGCACTGCCTCTGAGCGTGGTGGAATCTCCTTCTTTGGAGATTTTTAAACAGAGGCTGGATGGCTATCTGTTGGGAATGATTTGATTGTGTATTCCTGCATAGCAGGGGGTTGGACTGGATGGCCCTTGTGGTCTCTTCCAACTCTATGATTCTATGAAATGTACCTGCAAATTGATCTCTGCTTCATAGAAAGTCAGGCAAGAGCAGTAGTGCCGTTCTGAGTTTATATCTGTCAAAACCACAACAAAGAAGGTAGGCTGCTTCCTCTCTTTTGATAGATGCCATCCTCCAGGCTGACAAAACTATGAAGAAAGAAAGAACAAGTGCAGTTTAATAAAAGACTATGTCAGGGAACAAAAATAATTCAACCTTTAAAACGATTGCACAAAGGTATAGATGATAATATCTTAATTTTCCTGTGCAACTACTTAGCAGATTCATAATCAAACTTTGAAACCGTTCCTAAGCTAGCACATTACTTTTGTAGTTACAGTGCTGATAGATACAGCAATACCACACATAATCACCTAGCCATAAATCACCTCTAAGTTGTTGCATTCCTTACAACACACACAATTTTCTGTGTTGGTGCTCTTCCCCCTCCCCTCCCAAAACCAGCACATCAACAATGGAGGTGCCATTCAGTTCAAAATGCTGTAGGACAGGGATGGGGAAAATGGGTCACATGTGGCCCCTGAGCCTCATTTTCTGGCGCTCAAAGCCTAACAAGTCCCCCAAAGTCCCTACACCCCAATATTTTAAAAAAATCAGCCAAACCTTGGCAGAAGAACAGTAAAAATCCATCCAAACTGCCACAAAAATATGGCACTTCAGGTCACCTTGGCTCCAATTACCCCCAACCCCACTCCACTCCACAAAACACACTGGAATAAAGCTAAATTTGGGCTGTAATCCAGACCAGAAGTGACATGGTATCACTTCATTTTGCACCAGGTTAGCAGTGGTCTCCCACAGATGTCATAGAAGGGGGAAATACCCACTTCAGCCATGGTTATAAATATGTGCATTCTGAGCACTGATTAATCTTTCTTTCTTTCTAGTCCAAACTCTGTGCCAGACTCAGTAGTGTTTGATATACTACACTACTTAGCAATATCAAAGTAAGCATTTGTGTAGGCCAAATATTCAAGAATATAACGTATCAGGTTGTAAAACAGCAGAAATTATAAACTTCTGCAAGGTAGCAGAAATACTAGTGATTCTACTTCTATATTTGTAATAGAACAGAATCATTCCATTCTGATTCCTACAAATATTTCAAAGTCACTAAGTCTATCATATATGCAAAAATAATGTACCTTATGTTGTACGTGAGCCTATTGTTGCATCCAGATATTGTCTACCACAATTTTCCATTCTGTTATATATTCAAATGTACACTGCATTCAAATTTAGAGATTATTTAGCACAGTGTGCAGACTAATCCAGGTAACATGACACTTGCATAACATGATCTAATTTGATCATTCAGAACAAGTCCCAAGAAGTGGTGGTACAGTGTATTTGTAACATTAACTTTGTTAAGCCAGTAGGTATTTTAATCACTGCTTTAATGAGATTTTTCTTTTTTAAAAATAGCCAAAGCTTATTTCTTCTATAAACCCTTAGGAGACCCTCTTGCTCAGTGTACATCAAGTATCTCTCTGGATTATCTCATAATCCATAGTTTAAAAAACAACACTAAAATAAAGCAGAATGAATTGAAACATTGTGATACAGTATCTTTCTAGTGCCTATTCTAGGCAAAGGCATGCATTTCTCAATAAACAAGGGAACTACATAAAGCGAGCGTGATAAGTATTTAAATATTTAAACATTGGTCTTTTTCAGTTTCAATGACTATAAAGAGTATTTCGTACTTATGTCTTTCTGCAAGTGACTTTCCACAATTGTGTAATAATTGGCTCGTTATAAATTGGCAACTGTTCTATCTGTAGTGACACTTTTCCAGTAGGAATTACAGTAAGGGATATTCATAATCACTTATTTCACAGTTACTTGTGTCCATGTGACTTCATTTCCAGGGATGATCAAAACTGGGGCAGAGGGAATATTGTACCAACTGGCTTTCAGTTTAGGAGGCACATAACACAAAGTGATGCATCAATGTATTGACAGGTACAAACAGTTTATAAAGCTGTATACTTATCAGATGTATTATGGCACTAAAAGTAGGACAAAGCAGAAGGGTGTTTTTTTTAACTTGCAAATTCTTACTTATTTGCCATCATAATTCTTGCAACTATATTACCACATTATAACTGGACATACTGATCTCACTGACATTAGCTTCACATAGGTTTCAGTGTAAAGATTTCTATGCTACTGTAGAATTGTGTATCACAGTGCTGCCACCTACAGCAAACAAACCCAACAATTCAAGACCATACAACTGTTACAACTCAGCTGTAAAAAAATCAGGCTTTGGCAGAGCCATGTAACAAATGCACAGAATAACTATTCCATAGTGTAAGCAAAGCGATACTGTAGCACTTTTCAGACTGAGAGAGAGAAAACTGTAGCATAAGCTTTTGTAGACTTAGTCTACTTCCTCAGATGCTGGAGTGAACTGGTCCCCAGGACCAAACCTTATAAGCAGGCTGTTGAATAGCCACAGAAATATAAAAGAAATGCAAAACTAGTGGGTGTGGTGATAACATGACTAGTTAGTTTCATAATGGTCCTTGAGGGACAAAGGCAAGAAGAAAGATGTAGCCTAAGGCCAGGGTGGTTGGATGACCATATAAATGGTGGAGGAAGTTTGGAATGTCTCTCTCTCTCTCTCTCTTTCTCTCTGGCTTCTCTTCGCAAACGAAGATTCAGGAAGGACTCATCTCGCGCTTTCTGCAAGCGCGCTGAAGACTAAAAAGGCCAATCCGAGATAGACAAGTCCGGTTGCAGAGAGCACAGCAGAAGGTTTCCTTGGGTGATGTTTCCGGGTTGTGATTCTTTCTGTGTTGTCGTTTCTCTTCAAGACTTGTTCGGCGTGAGTTCTCAAATAAGGCTGCAACATTGTGGATAGTGGGTCTCCATGTCTCCCGATGTGAGGCCATGGCGGACCATTGTTGGTGATCAATTTGGCCAAGCCTGAGGTGTTGTTTCAGGGAGTCCTTGTATCGCTTTTTTGGAGCGCCCCTCTTACGCTGACCTGTGGCGAGTTCACTGTAGAGTACTATTTTTGGGAGGCGATGGTCCTCCATCCTAGAAGCATGCCCTGCCCAGCGCAGCTGTGTTCTCAATATCATGGCCTCAATGCTGGTGATCCCTGCTTGCTCAAGGATAGCAACATTTGTCACATATGCAGTCCAGTGTATATTTAGGATTGTGCGTAAACAGCGCTGATGGAAACGTTCGAGGAGTTGTAAGTGGTGGCGATAGGTGACCCATGTTTCAGACCAATAAAGGAGAATAGATAGTACAATGGCTCTATACACACTGATTTTGTGTTTCACCTCAGGTGTCTATTACTCCATACTCTTTTGTAAAGTCTTCCAAATGCGCTATGCGCCTTTGCTAATCTGTGATCAATCTCTTTGTCAATCTTGGCATCTGAGGAGATGATGCTTCCCAGGTAGGTGAACTGCTGAACTGACTTAAGCACAGAGTTGCCGACAGCAATGTGGGGATGGTGGTGTTCGTCCTGTGGTGCAGGCTGGTAAAGAACTTCCGTTTTCTTCAGGTTGACTTCCAGCCCAAACAGCTCTGCAGCTGTTGCGAAGCAGGATGTTAGGTGCTGCAGAGCTGCTTCTGTGTGGGCAACAAGGGCAGCAGCATCAGCGAAGAGCAGCTCACGGACTAAATAGTTTAGCGTCTTAGTGCGAGCCCTCGATTGGCTTAAGTTAAACAAGCTACCATCACTACGGTAACGTATATAGATGCTGTCGTCTTCTTCAAGCTCTGCCGTAGCCCTTTGGAGCATCATGCTGGAGAAGATTGTAAATAAAGTTGGCGCAAGAACACAACCTTGCTTCACTCCATTAGTTATTAGAAAGGGCTCTGAAAGAGCATCACCATATCTGACTTGACCGCGCTGGCCCTCGTGTAGCAAGATAATCATTTTAAGGAATTTGGGGGGACATCCTAGTCTTTCCAGGATCTGCCACAGACCTTTCCTACTCACGGTGTCGAAGGCTTTGGTATGTAGTGTGATGCTGTTCCAAGAGTGCCCTCATGAGACTAGGGTGTTAACTAGTGTTACGATATGTGTGCCTGGAAACCAATGTCTCTGTTCAACCCACCTTGATGGACTGGAATTTGTGGATATACAGTATTTCAATTCAGTTGTTTCTCTTTCCAATCTTCCCTTGTAGGTTTTTTGTTCAGGTACAGCTGTCGTACGGTCAGAGATGGAATGCAACATTGGAGAAAGTCCATTCTGGCCAAGGAGAAGGAGCCATCCAGGAAAGGGTTAATTCCAGGTGAGGCAAGGGATTACCTGCTAACTTGAGTGATTCTATATCCTGATCGCTAGCTCCTCCTCTTCAGTTCTTTTGCAAGCTGAGAAAAAAAACAGGGAAAAGGAGATCCCCAAAGAAAAGGAAAGACAACCTTGCAACCGGAGGGTAGGGCTGGCTGGTTCCTTCTCCTGGGTTAAAATGGACCTTCACGGTAAGTTCTCCAATGTACTATTCTCAGCCAATGGAGAGGAAGCCATTCAAGGAAAGGAAATTACCATACCCTAACCAATCCCTGAGAGGGACAGTGGCAAGAGAAGATAATTAATTGGGAACAATGTGCTGGAGCACTCTGCAGCCGGAGGTGCATGAACTGAGGCAAAGTTATCCAATCTGTAATGTCTGGTAATAGTGGAAGGAGTGACCAAGGTGGAAGCTCTACAAATGTCCTCCACAGGGACATTTGTTGAGAAGGCTGCAGAAGTAGTAGTATATTTTTTAACTCTGCTTATTTTAAATCTTTTAACTTTATGTGTTTTTATTGCAAGTTTTTAAAAATGATTTAAATTGTATTTTATGTAATTTTGTGAGCCACCTTGAAACCCTTCTGGGAGAATAAATAAATAAACAATAATAAATAATAAATAAATAAACAATAGCTGCTAACCTGGTAGAGTGAGAAGTGACATGTTCTGGTTTAGAAAGACCAAGGGACTTATAAGCTAAGAAGATACAAGCCTTGATCCAGCACATCAGAGTAGAGGTAGAAATCTTCCATCTTAGAGAGGTAGGTAGAAAGGAAATAAAGAGTGTTTTGGACCTCCTAAAAGGCCTGGTGTATCTAATATAGATTTTGAGAGCCCACTTGACATCCAATTTATGCCATTATTTCTCTAAAGGATGGACTGGGTGTGGGCAAGTGTCTGGGAGTGGTGAAAAGAAGCATTTACTTTTGGCAAGAATCCCAGATCAAGCCAAAGGGAAACTGACTGAGCTTAAAACTGACAACAAGAGGAGTCTGTTATAAAGCTAAAACTGGGGCTCTTGGGCCTTGGAACCCCAGATTAGCTCCCCTGTAGAGATAACCACAAGTAGCCTCACTCCAGGGCACCCCCCAGAGAGACAGAGAATTGTGGCGAAACCAAGAGGTATAGACATGTGCACCATCAGTGTATAGGAAGATTAAGAAGACTATTTATTCAAGCAAGTTCAGTTAGGTAATCTTCCATGAGGCAGGCTTCTCCCATACCTCAAGCACACTTAAAGTTACAGAAATAGCAAGATATTACAGGTAAAGCATTCAGTTATTCTAAGTTATATTCAGTTACTAAATTTAGCTACATCCAACCAAAGTGGAGAAATTAAAAGAATTCCCTAACACAACCTAAATAGACCCTAAAAATCCTACCCACTACTTTGCAGTCTGTTTCTTTCAGATGGTATCAGGGAAAGCTGGGAGCTAAGCCAGGTGCTTGCTCTACCAGCCATTGTCCAGCCTTTGGCTCTCCCATGCTGGAGTATAGAGAGGCTCCTTTTGTCTTTGTTCAAGGCCTCATGGTCTCAGTCTGGCAAAATGGCTTCACACAAAAGCAGCTAGCTAGAGTTCCCAGATCTGGAGCTGTGATTGGCCATTTCTGGTCTGATGATGTGATGTCATTGATGATGTCATCTCATTAGCTTCTGTGGAGGTGGTGTTTTAGATCCTCCCTTCCATTAACTCTCTCCTTACCTGATGCCATGTTGGCAAGACAATACTGTTTACACATAAAGGGAATTGTAGTTCTCTGGCAGAATGATGGGAGTTGCAATCAACCTCGAGGCAGCATGATGGGAACTCCATCATGACAGGGTCTATGGACAGAGTTGCCATTTCTGAGATCCTCCTTGCTGAAGTAATGGGTCAAAATGTAATGGCCATTAGAATCTTATGGAGATCCCAAGATGGGAAGTGCTGAACCACTGGAAAGTTTAAGAGGGAGACCCCCTTTCAAATTTCCACAAGTGGATGAGAAAAGATAGGATGCTTGTGACTGGATGGTAAAATGGATGCCAAAGCTGTGGTCGGATGCCTGTGTATGTGGAGTTTCAGACCAGAATCCAGACCAGCTCATACAATTCCAAGATTTCCTTTACTCTGGATGTGAGGGGAGTAATGGCTGACCTGCAAGCCTATCTGAGAAAAGTCTTTCAGGAGGTCTCATAGATTCTAGTGATGGAAGTCCTCCTGGAGGCTAAAAGCATGTTTACTACCTCATGTGACTAAACACTCCTCACATAAAATCTTCTTTCAGTTGCCACAGTCACCTCATCACCATACTCACTAGTTTTTCATTTCTTTTGTGCTTCTATGGCTGTTCAACAACCTGCTTGTAAGGTTTGCTCCAGGGCACCAGTTCATTCTAGCAGCAGAGGAAGTAGACTAACTTTACAAAAGCTTGTGCTACATTTTTTTCCCTCTTAGTTAGTCTCAAAGGTGCTACAAGATCCCCTTGTTTACTGATATTCCAGACTATCCCACAGGTCACCACAATATATTGTTCTACAGACAGACACAGTATATTTATTAGCAATATATATTAGCAATGGAAATGCTTTGTGATGTATCTTTGGAATTTTTTTAAAAAAATCTTTGCTGGTATTATTATCTTTATTTGTAGCCCACATTTTCCCCCAAGGCTGGGACCCAAAACTGTAAAAACACACCATCAAAATATACAAAAGGTGTGCATTAAAACAGAATTAAACGGCTTACATAATTAAAACAAAATCAAGCTATTTAAAAGAATAAAATGTACTTTAAAATATTAAAAACATTTTAAAAGATTAAAAACTTTTTTTTAAAAAAAAACAACCCAACAAAACCACACAGCAATTCCCCAGCCTGTTCTTTAAAAAGCCTGCCTGAATAAAAAGGTTTTGGCTTGCTGCCAGAAGGACAGCAGGGAGGGGGCCAATCTGGCCTCCCTGGGGAGGGAGTTCCAGAGTCTAGGGGCAGCCACTGAAAAGGCCCTCTCTCGTGTCCACACCAGCCATACTTGAAATGGTGGTGGGACTGAGAGAAGGGCCTCTCCTGAAAATTTCAGGGCCTGGGCCAGTTCATAGAGGGAGATATGGCCTGGCAGATAGCCTGGACCTGAGCCATATAGGGCTTTATAGGTCATAACCAACAGTTTGAGTTGTGCCCGGAAACAGGTGGGACAGCCAGTGGAGCTGTTTCAACAAAGATGTAGACTTGAAGACCCACACACACACACACACACACACGTGATATAGGGATATGAAGAAATCTCACTAAGCTACTTGCTTTTGATGAGACAGCCTGTTCAGAGTTTGTGTGAGATTTCTTGCCACCTTACCTTGCCCCTTTTTTCTGAAGGTTTCCACAATTGGCATAAAACTAGCATGTATTCCTTTTGTAAAGAACAGCACACAGCTATCATGGTTCTGCTACACAATTTCTGCAATTTCTTCAAACATCATTGTCACAAACACAAAAGATCTCAGAAACAACATAAAATATCTTGCTGTGTCTTGCAAGCTATGAGAAAAAAATGCATTTTCTCATTCTTACACACCAAAAATAAGAAGGGAAAGGATTTGCACCCTTAGCAAGGTAAATTATCTACCCTGTCCAGGAGCCAAAGAAACTTACAGCCACACTTATTTACAAGAGTTACGCAAGAGAGGGTTCCTTTCCTCATTACTTATTACCATTATATTCTATTGTTTGAGGCATAGTCTTGTTTTCTTCTTTAAAAAGAAAACTATCAAAGAAAGATAACCATATACCTGGCAATGTCAAAGTATTAGGATAAGTTCTTCTTCTGAATATACGTATACACAGCACAACTTACCAACTCTTGGATGATGAGCAAATTCAAGGAAAAATAGGAATGCTCCTCAGGTTAGAGTACTATACAGGACATTCCACAGGGCTGCTCTAGGGGGCTTACCGCACTCCAAAGAAAAGCAGCAGTGCAGCAGGAATGTTCGGTCTTCCGTACTGCCTTACCACATGATGTCGTCATTCTTTCATTCTGGTCCCATGGGGGACAAGGTAGAACATCATTTTACTAACCGGAAAAACCAGCTGGCAAAAAGATGTGGTTCTACCTTGCCCCCCCTCCCGACAATGAAAGAATGTCAGAAGGATGGCAGTGTTGTGAAGTAAGGCAGCACAGAAGATGGAACATTTGAGCTGTATGCTGCTTTTCTTTGCAGTGTAGTAAGCCCCTATGTGACTAGAAACTTCAGCTGACAAGTAATGCAGTGGACCAATATCCAGATAAAGATGAACCGATTCATATACATTAAAAAGTGCCTCAGTATTTGAAACAACATAATGATATGACCAATAGTAATCCTCAGAGACTCTAGGGTAGTGATATTTGCCATTTTGTTTAACACACAACCCCTTTTGAGGTGGTGGTACATGGGTGTATCAAAACGGCCAAAGGGATCACACTTACCTGAAGGCTATATTTTCTTCATCCAGAATAAATTATGTTAAGCCCATTATAGATACGTTGACATGTATTCAAAATAGCAATAAATTGAAATTCATGACAGTCATAATTCATGATGCATGGCAGCCCAGTGCAGGGATGACCATTAGGAAGGGCTGCCACAAGCTGTCTATCTATACTTTATTTGCCTAACATTGATTAGTCTTTAAGGTGGAGAGAGGGGGGGGGGAGAGAAAGAGAATTTCCCTTCTCATCACTGAAACTTGCCTATACTTGCAATCCTGAACACAATAAACACAAATCTATCCAAATATAGATCTCATTAAACTTGCCTATACTTGCAATCCTGAACACAATAAACACAAATCTATCCAAATATAGATCTCATTAATAAAATTGATTAGTTTTTAAGGTGCACTGCCACAAGAGCATTCTTCTCTGGGTACTACCACTTAAAATGAAGTTGCTATAAACAAGCAAAACACAGATTTCAAAGAAGGTGGAAGAGTACTCCATGATTTTAAGTTGATTTCTGTGGGGCTTTTCCTATAAGTGGGATTCCTAGTACTTAACATTAAGTTTCCAATCTGTAATTTACCTGCCTAAAAATAAATGTGTACAATGAAATTTGTTAGTTTTAAAGTGCTGCTTTGATTGTTGTTGATGTGTGCCTTCAAGTTATTTCTGATATATTGCAACCCTAAGGCAAACTTACCACAGGGTTTTCTTGGCAAGGTATGTTCAGAGGATTTTTTTTCAGGAGTATCCTTGCAAGGATTTTTCTAGCAATAGAGAGCAGTGTTATGCCTCGATAGTTTGAGCAACCGGATTTTGCTCCTTTTTTCTTGTACAGGGTGATGATGACTGCATCTCGGAGATCTGATGGTAGTTCCCCCTTTTCCCAGCAATTCACAAGGAGTTCATGGAATTTATCATGGAGTACATGACCTCTGTGTTTCAAAACTTCAGTGAGATTCCATCAATCCCAGCTGTCTTGTCGTTTTTCATCTGCTGTATGGCCTTAAGGGTCTCTTCCAAAGTGGGAGCTATGTCCAATTCATTTTTCATTGGTTTTTGTATCATATGTTGGATAGTTGAGCCTTGGACTACTCAGTTGGCACTGAAGAGACTTTGAAAATGTTCAGCCCATCGATTCAGGATAGAGACTTTATCAGTAATTAATGTTTGACCATCTGTACTGTATAAGGACATTTGGACCTGATAAGTAGATCCAAACACTGTTTTAAGAGCTTCATAAAATCCTCTAAGATCACCCAGATCTGCACAGTGCTGTGTCTTTTCTGCTATATTGTTCCACCACTTGTTCTGCATGTCTCGGAGTTTTTGTTAAAGTTTACTACATGTGAGATGGAAAGCTGCTTTTCTTACATGGCAAGTTGGCTGGGCGAGGTCTACCTGGTGAGCAGTTCTCTTCTTTGCCAACAGCTCCTGGAGCTCTTCATTGCTTTCATCAAACCAGTCTTGATTTTTCTTGTGGGAGAACCCGAGGGATTCTTCCGCAGACTGGATGATACTGTTTTTGATATGTTGCCAAAGCACTGTAGGAGAAGGATTCGCCATGGGTCAGTGTAAGAGGGGTGCTCCAAAAAAGCGATACAAGGACTCCCTGAAACAACATCTCAGGCTTGGCCAAACTGATCACCAACAATGGTCCGCCCTGGCCTCACACTGGGAGGCATAGAGACACACTATCCACAATGCTGCAGCCTTATTTGAGAACTCATGCCGAACAAGTCTTGAAGAGAAGCAACAATGCAGAAAGAACCACAACCCAGAAACATCACCGAAGGAGACCTTCAGCTGTGCTTTCTGCAACTGGACTTGTTTATCGCAGATTGGCCTTTTTGGTCATCAGCGCACTTGCAGAAAGCGCGGGATGAGTCCTTCCTGAATCTTCGTTTGTGAAGAAAAGCCGGAGAGAGAGAGAGAGATGTTCAGAGGGGGGTTGTCTTTGCGTTCCTCTGAGGATGAGAGAGCGTAATTTGCCCAAGGTGACTGTTTTCTAGAGATGTAGTCCAACACTTAAACCACTACACCATGCTAGCCCTTGATTACTCTTAAATATCTATAATATACTGTTTTCTCCTAGTATAAATCTGCCTGGTAACAAAATGCAGATGGAGGGTAATGTGAGCAGCACCTGCTTCCAGGCAGCCTGACAGCACCAAGAGAAGGGAACCTTGTAGCTTAGTCTGGGACCCAGGTATCCAAGTGCCAGGTCACTACTGCCATCACCAAGACTCAGACATTCGGGCACTGGTTTTCCTGCCCCGTCCTATCCAGGACGGGGGGGCTTCAAGTGAGGTCACTCCAATTCTATTTGCTACCTCCACAACAGCCACCACACTTGGCCCCCACTTTTTCTTCATGAGCATTGGCTAGAGCGCTACTACTGACCCAGGTGGAGAAAGAAGCAGCCTGAGAGGGAGAACTCTGGTTTTGAACAAGCCATACCAGCACCAGCGCTACCGCCATCATCTCCCCACTCCCAAGGTGCAACAGATTCTGCTATGGAGATAAGCTTTTCTTCTCCCAAATCTACGTGAACCTTACAATGGCAGTGCAACAGCCATCATGAGATAAGAAGTTTACTCTGTGAACACACTGCTCTACTTGGCCTAAGAGGAGGAAAGTGGATCCCAGCTGTGCTCACAGCAGATGGACCACCCCAGCATTAGGTTTGTAACAAACCAGTCTGCAGTGTACCAAATTCTGGGTGTCAGTCTGTTAGTGCAGCTGACACCCACTCTTCCCACTCACTCAGAATCCGGAAATGTGGGGTTTGGGCATCTCATATGACCCCAATATGGGACAGGATTTACAGTCCTGAAATACAGTAAGTACCATACAAAGAGAGATGCCTGGGAACCCTTGGTACAGATCAAGGATGTTTAGTAATCTGTCGCCATTAGAGGCTCAAGCAATCTGTATGGCTTGAATGCCTTTTATCAGCTTTGGCTACAACTTTACCTAAAACCATTTGTTTCAGAAAAGCACCACAAGTTGATTAACCTCTGCTTTGCTAACTGCAACAACTCCCACACATTTCTGCACCCAATTTAAAGTGTTTGGTTAACCTTGAAAGGCCTAAAATATTTGGGAACACCTATCCCCATATATGAGATCTATTAAATAATGAGACTGTGTTTCTCCTTTTCAGACAAATCAGGGAGAACTGATTGTGAACCCTTGAGTAGTGACCCTGAACGTGTCTGAATCTGCATGACAAACATCAACACTCTTGGCCGTTCAGTTAATTGTCAGTTGTTGTCTAAAGCAGCTGTGTTGTCTGTTGTGTGCTGGAAAAATGCTAAGTCTAAAAGTCGAGCAACATGTCAATTTAAATTTTTAGTAAAATTGAACAAAACACTAATGGAATCTTTTCAAATGCTCACTGAAGCCTACGGGGAAGACTGCATGTCTTGTGCACATGTGTTCGAGTTGTGCAAAAGATTCAGAGAAGAACGTGAGAATGTGGAAGATGATGAATGCTCTAGATGACCTTCTACTTTAAGAACCAAAGAAATTGTGGGAAAAGATAAGCCAGATTGTTCAAGAAGACCGCCTACTCAGTGTCCGAATGATAGCTGAAGCCATGAACATTGACAAAGACACCACATGGAAAATTTTGCATGAGCATCTCAACATGAGAAAAGTTTGTGCCAAGATGGTCCCTGTGGTTCTCACACCAGAGAAAAAAAGTGCCAGAAAGAAATTTACGCTGACATTCTGCAGCAACTTGAGGCAGACCCAAATCTTTTTCAAAAAATCATCACTTGTGATGAAACCTGGGACTTCTAGCATGATCCTGAGACAAAACAACAGTCAACACACTGGAAAACACCATCATCAGCAAGAATGAAAAAAGCACGTCAAAGGAAGTTCACATTCAAAGCCATGCTCATTGGGGGTTTTTCCCCCATCAAGGGCATAATTTAGCAGGATGGGTTCCAGAAGGCAGAACAGTGACCCAGCATTATTATAAGGATGTTTTGACATTTTATTGCATTTTTTGGCAATCCCAATGGCCCCAAAGGACCTCAAGGGCAGAAAATCAGCATCTGGACCCATAGTTGCTCATCCTAGTTTAAAATATGTAGGATCAATACTTTATCTTTTTAATGTACCATATATTCCGGCGTATAAGACGAGGTTTGAGCCCTGAAAAAAAGGCTCCAAAATCAGGGGTCGTCTTATATGGTGGATACACTTTGCTTCACCCCACCATCTGAACTCCTGCCTCTTTGCTCCCTTCGCAAATGGAGCAAAGAGGCAGGAGATTAGGCGAGGGGGTGAGGCAAAGTGCTTATGTTCATTTGCCCCCCCTCCTCTGCCTTCTCCCCCTTTAGGGAGCAATCGAAGACAGACGAGGGGGTGAATGTTGCTGGAAATCCCCCCTCCAGCCACCCTTCCACCCTCCACAAAGCCCCCTCCCTCCAGTCCTCCCTTCCACCCACCCCCTCCCCAAAGCCGTGATTGGGCTCCTGATCGCGGCTTCGGGGAGGGGGTGGGTGGCTGAGAAGCCCCCTCCCTCCAGCCACCCTTCCACCCTCCCCAAAGCCCCCTCCCTCCAGCATCCTTCCTCCAGCCAACCCCCTCCCCAAAGCCGTGATCCGACTCAAGATCGCTGCTTCGAGGAAGGGGTGGGTGGCTGAGAAGCCCCCTCCCTCCAGCCACCCTTCCACCCTCCCCGAAGCCCCCTCCCTCCAGCATCCTCCCTCCAGCCAGCCACGATCCGGCTACAGATCGCGGCTTCAGGGAGGGGGTAGGTGGCTGAGAAGCCCCCTCCCTCCAGCCACCCTTCCACCCTCCATGAAGCCCCCTCCCTCCAGCGTCTTCCCTCCAGCCAACCCCCTTCCCCAAAGCCACGATCCGGCTCCAGATTGCGGCTTCGGGGAAGGGGTGGGAGGCTGAGAAGCCCCCTCCCTCCAGCCACCCTTCCACCCTCCACGAAGCCCCCTTCCTCCAGCCACCTCCCTCCCCAAAGCCATGATCCGGCTCCAGATCACGGCTTCGGAGAAGGGGTGGGTGGCTGAGAAGCCTCCTCCCTCCACCCACCCTTCCACACTCCACGAAGCCCCCTCCCTCCAGCGTCCTCCCTCCAGCCACCCCCCTCCCCAAAGCCACGATCCGGCTCCAGATCGCGGCTTCGGGGAGGGGGTGGGTGGCTGAGAAGCCCCCTCCCTCCAGTCACCCTTTCAGCCTCCCCGAAGCCCCCTGCCTCCAGCGTGCTCCCTCCAGCCACCCCCACTCCCCAAAGCCACGATCCGGCTCCAGATCGCAGCTTCGGGGAAGGGGTGGGAGGCTAAGAAGCCCCCTCCCTCCAGCCACCCTTCCACCCTCCCTGAAGCCCCCTCCCTCCAGCGTCCTCCCTCCAGCCACCCCCCTCCCCAAAGCCGCAATCCAGCTCCAGATCGTGGCTTTGGGGAGGGGGTGGCTGGCTGAGAAGCCCCCTCCCTCCAGCCATCCTTCCACCATCCCCGAAGCCCCCTGCCTCCAGCGTCCTCCCTCCAGCCACCCCCCTCCCCAAAGCCACGATCTGGCTCCAGACTGCGGCTTCGGGGAGGAGGTGGGTGACCGAGAAGCCCCCTCCCTCCAGCCACCCTTCCACCCTCCCCGAAGCCCCCTCCCTCTAGCATCCTCCCTCCAGCCACTCACCCCCTCCCCAAAGCCGTGATCTGGCTCCAGATCGCAGCTTTGCAGAAGGGGTGGGAGGCTGAGAAGCCCCCTCCCTCCAACTACCCTTCCACCCTCACTGAAGCCCCCTCCCTCCAGCGTCCTTCCTCCAGCCATCCCCCTCCCCAAAGCCGCGATCCAGCTCCAGATCGCAGCTTCGGGGAGGGGGTGGGTGGCTGAGAAGCCCCCTCCTTCCAGCAACCCTTCCACCCTCCCCGAAGCCCCTCCCTCCAGCATCCTCCCTCCAGCCACCCGCTCCCCAAAGCCGCGATCCAGCTCCAGATCGCGGGTTCGGGGAGGGGTGGGTGGCTGAGAAGCACCCTCCCTCCAGCCACCCTTCCACCCTCCCTGAAGCCCCCTCCCTCCAGCCACTCACCCCCTCCCCAAAGCCACGATCCGGCTCCAGATCATGGGTTTTTTGGGGGGGGCAAGATTTGTTCAGAGGGGGTTTACCTTTGCCTTCTTCTGAGGCTGAGAGAATGTGACTTGCCCAAGGTCACCTGGACTTTATCACACTATACTGTTATAGTGCTATCATTCCACTTTAACTGCTATGGCTTCCTCCTGTGGAATTCTGGGGTTTGTAGTTCAGTGAGGCCTAAGAGCTTTCTGGCTGACAGTTCTAATTTTCCCTCCCTAAACTGCAAATCCCAAGATTCCACTGGAGGCAGCCATAGTAGTTAAAGTGGAATAACAGCACTATAACAGTGCAATGTGATAAACAGGAAGAGGAGAGCTACATACAGTATATTCCCTTGAGTTCATTGGAAGAAAGAAAAGATAAAAATCAGTATTTTTTTTCAATTGATCAACTTTTTGTCCAATTGACTAAACCCATGTCCTGCTTAATTGGTAAGCTAAGGTAATTTTTACAGAAATGTTGTTTTGAATATTATTATTTTTTTAACCTGAACTTTGCAAATAATGGGGCTTCCAGTTTAAAATACCAT
This sequence comes from Gambelia wislizenii, assembly GCA_030847615.1. NCBI lineage: Eukaryota > Metazoa > Chordata > Lepidosauria > Squamata > Crotaphytidae > Gambelia > Gambelia wislizenii. Next base: position 367,335,903 of record JAUMIR010000001.1, read on the forward strand.
AGAGTTGCCTTGGAGGACGTAGAAAATGGCTAGAGAGGGCACATTTTCTAGGGATACTCTATGGTAGGTGTGCCATTTTGTGTCCCGTGGATAACTGAATCAGTGGATAATTGAATCAGTGGGTACGTGGGTCCTACTGTCTCTCTCTCTCTCTCTCTCTCTCTCTCTCTGGCTTTTCTTCGCAAACGAAGATTCAGGGTCCTACTGTACGGCAAAAATAATTCTATGATCTTTTTTTATTTAGGTGTTTAACATTTGTATTATATTTAAAATATTTAAAGTGTGAAGTTATTTATAATAATAGAAATTGCTTTAATGGTGCTGTTTTAATATTTGTATGGGATTGTTCTGATGTTTGTATGTTTGCTGCCCTGATCCTGATGGGAGAGGCGGGATACTACTACTACTACTAATAATAATAATGCTGTGATCAAGCTCCTGATTGCGGCTTAGGGGAGGGGGTGGGTACCTGGGAAGACCACCCCTCCAGCCACCCTTCTGCCCATCCCCTCCATCTTCATTCCCTTTGCAAAGGGAACGAAGACAGAGGGAATGGGCAGGGGTCAAGGCAAACTGAGTTCATTCGGCCCCCTCCTCTGCCTTCACCCCCTTTGGGGAGCAACCGAAGGTGGAAGAGAGGGGTGAATGTTGTGGTTGGCTGGCTGGGAGAGCCCTGCCAGCTGATCCTATTCGCTTTCCCAACTCATGAGGAGATCATCCTGAGTTGGGAAACAAAGAGGATCAGCTGGCAAGGCTCCCCCAGCCAGCCAAATGGGGGGGGGGGTTCTTATATGGCGAATATATGCCAAACCCTAGATTTTTAGTTGAAAATTGGGGGGGGGTGTCTTATATGCCCAGTCGTCTTATACGCCAGAATATACGGTACTTATCAATGTATTTCTATTGCCTTAAGCATTTGAGATCAAGTGTGCTCAAGTAGACCTGCTAAGTTTAAAGAAATTGCATGTTTTTAAAACAAAACTTTATTATGGAGTCTTTATAAAGCCTAACAATCCAGAGAATTATTCAAAATATATTTAATATTTTTCAAGCTTCCAGTTATACAGAATTCTAACCTTGTGTGGATCCTGAATACTGTATATTGTAACCTAGCAGTCTTAACTTCAACTCTGAGAAAGTACAGGGAAATGAAAGTAGGGCTAAAAAAGAATATGTGATTATTCCAATAAAAAATTCTCAGGCTTGGTTATAACTATTCCTCTATAGATGCACTATACAACTAGAGATAAACAGAGGAAGGACTGTATCATACTCTGGATTAATACTATGTGCCATTAGAATACTGACATTTCTAGAAACTTTTTGACTGAACTTAGAAAGTGGTATCATGGAAGTGTTCTGTTAGGAGTGTTCACGTACAGAGAATAGCAAGAAATATTTTGAGTGGAATAGCAGACCTTCAACAAATGCAAACGATAATCGAACTAGAGGAGTGAAGGACACATGCATGAGTGTACGACAATGAGAGACGTGAATGATTTTCACAACAGACTACTGGACAGATCTGATGGGACCAAGGTGACAGATAACAGGCTAATATTATAGCAGTAATAATATAATTCTAACACTAACCCTATTGCTTTGTAATGGAACATAGTAGTTGCCCACTCTTCTTTTGTGTGACGTATTCTTGAGCCCAATAAACGCAGGTACACGTGAATATATGAGCAGTTTGTCCTGTCCTCAATGAATTGGAGGGGGAAAAACAATTGTAAGATGTGACCAGTAAATCTAAAATGTAAAAAATCATCACTTCTTTTTGTTCAATTTCCTATCTTTTAAAATTATTTATATGTCATTAGTCATGATGCATTTATGGAAAAAAAACACTAAAATAAAAGCAGTGGAGGCAGTCTTGTTCAGTGTTTTATATGCCTTACATGGAGAGTTTCTGTTATTCTTTCTTTTCTTGCAATTACAAGCATTGTTGCAACTTGACCTCTGGCTCTGTAATACAGTATCAATGAATTATATAAAAGATTAACTAAGGCATAGTTTTAACACAATAGGACTTTCCACAATAAATAGCTTTTCCAACAATTGAATTACAGAAACTAAGAAAATATGTACTGTACTTTCATTTTCTTTTCTCTTCATTTACTGGGCTTCAGCTAAACTATAAGTACTGTAATAAAATTATCTGACTTCCTGGCACTCTTCTGTTAGGTTGCCAAGAAATATTACTTCTTTTTATTTTGTAGCATGTCAACTATTATTGTCTAGTTCTGCAATTGTTACAACGGGATACAGGAGAGACAAAAAACCAGGAGCACATAGATCATTTATACAATTGTCATCACATTTTATAACATTATGCTAATATTGGTAGAAATTAATTTCAATGTCTCATTCAAGTCAAGACTGTTGCCCAGAGTACTGGAGTGAAGAGTAATAATATATTAACTTCAATATAAAATCTAATAACTGCACAGCCTGGTTAGCTTATATGATTAATTCAGTGTATCTGAAATGAGTTTTAAATATACAGTTGATCCTCCATATCCACAAGTTCTGCAGGCATGCATACAACTAACCACAGCTCAAAAATATTTGGCAGGGGGGATTCCAAAACACAAACCTTGCTGTTTACCACTTTATATAAGGGGTGCTATTTTACAATGCCATTGTATATAATGGGACTTGAGCATCCACAGATTTTGGTACCCATGGGGGTGGGGGTTTCCTGGAACCAAACCTCAGCGGATAACAAGGGTCCACTGTATACATGGGTTTATGCATTTTCACACACACACAAAAAGACCAGTGCTCTGACATTTTTCTAAAATCAAAGGTCTATTATTCTGACTCATTGTAACTTGCATAAATGTTAACTTACTAAGTTCCCAAGGGTTCACTCTAGTTGGAACTAGCAGTGAGTTCCTGTCTCCCAGCAAAACAGCTCGATGAGTTCTTGGTAAGTTTCATGTTCCACTATAGTTGAGGGTTCCCAATCAACTCACCCACTTCTCAGAGTCACTACAAAATAGTCATTTTGCCCCATTCTTATAATGGATAGACTCAGTTTCTATGATAACATGTCCCATAGGGTTAAAAAAAACCCACCAACAGTGTATTGTAGTAATTCAGTTTAAAGTACATCAGAAAGAAGGGATGACGAAAGAAAGAAAAAATATCTAGGAAAAAAAAGCAGTACTAACAAAACAGATTTAAATGCTTAAAAACAATCAAGAACAAGGCAAACAGATTTGGCATATTCCGTGAGACTTACATTTACATTAGTCCTGACATATCTGGTAACATATGTTGACCTACAATATTTTAAAACACTGGCTTTTCTCTGAGAATATGGAAAGTTCCAGACTAGTCTGCCCTATTTGCAGAAGGGAGTAGGACAGGAAGCTGATTTTGACCAATTCCCCTTTCAACCCCAACATGCTACCTCTCACTGGGTTATGAGAATTCTGCAACCACCACAGAGCAGATTTTCAGTATAGGGGACTCCAACAGAAAGAAATTAGGGGAAAAAATCACCTCCCCATTTCTACCAGCACGTCCTGTGAGTGTAATCACATTCTTCAAATATGTAGAAGAATGGCATGAATACTGAAAAGCCTCCAAACCAGGACTGATCTCTGTTCCTGTGTGCCTCCTGTCTTCCTACTGCATGTATATCAACCATATACAGTTGCCCCTCCCCATTCGCGAATTTAGCATTCGCGGTTTTGAGTATTTGCGGTTTTGGGAGGGCCTTCCCCTCCGCCCTCCCAAAAGCAGTGACTGGGCTTTAGAAGCCCTGTGGCCACTTCTGATGAGGAGAGAAGCAGGCCGGAGGGGTGGGAGAGGTGGGGAGGGGGCCTTCTGAGGCCCCCTTGCCACCTTAGGAGGCGCCAGATGGGGGATGGGAGAGGAGGCGAGGGGGCCTTGGGAGGCCCCGTAAAGGCCTTCGGAGGGAGGGGGAGGGCTAGGGAGGTGACCATGAGGCCTCCGGAGACCCTCCAGAGACCCCGTGAAGGCCTTGTGAGGGACGGGGGAGGGCTGCAGAGGCGACCACGGGGCCTGCGGAGGATCTCCAGAGGCCCCGTGGTGGCCTGGGGAGGGAGGGGCAGGCAGGGGGAAGTGACTATGGGGCCTCTGGAGGCCCCATGGTCACTTTGGCGAGGGAGGGGAGGGCAGTCGTTATTCGTGGAATTTTCACATTCGTGGGGGTCTGTGGAACCTAACTCCCGCAAATGTGAAGGGACGACTGTATACAAGTTATAACAAATGTGGTTTTTATGTTAGTACTAGAATGCCACAGGCAGCTCAAGAAGTACAATATTCCTAAAATACACCTAAAATAGAAGATTGGCTTCTAAAAATGTACGAGATGGTGGAGATGGAAAGACCAACAACTCTTTTAAAAGGAAGATCCATGGAGAAGCAACAAGAAGACTGGAATAAACTATCTGAATATTTGAAAAGTGAATGGGCAGAATTTGCAGCAATTAAGAATTAAAAATCAGAAGTTAAAAATTTTAAAAACAGGTAGTTTTCAAATAAAATTCTCTGAAAGTATTTGTGGAAATATGTGTAAGGAAAAACATAATAATAATAATAAACAAACAACTAGCTATACCCAGTGAAACATACACCTTCAAATTCGGCCCCTCCCACCCCCTCCCTACTGCCAGGCATGTGCCCCCAACCACCACTGCCAGGCATGCGCTCCCAACCCCCCTGACACCAGGTGCGCACCCCCACTCTGATGCCAGGCAAGCGTCCCCACCCCGCACCACCAGGCATGCGCCCCCACAATGATGCCAGCTGTGTGCCCCACCCCACCCAACCCAGGTGCCTGCCCCCATCCACCACTGAAGCCAGGCACATGCCCCCACCCCCAATGCCAGGTGTGCGCCCCCACCCTGACACCAGGCAAGTTCCCCCCACCAGGCATGCACCCCCACCCCAACATCATGCATGCACTCCCACCCCACTCCCCTGCTTCTCCCCACACACTCCACACACTCAGGCACACGCTACACACACCACATCCCCCCATGCTACTCACACACCCATGGTATTGAAATTTCCACATGTTCCCGCCCCCAGTGTGCTGACTGGCTGCCCAACAGAGCTTTGACTAGTCAGTCAGTTTCCTAAGCGGCCAATCAGCACACTGGAAATGGCAACATACTTAAGAGCAATATATATATATATATAGAATAGGTATGGAAAAATTAAGAAAATGAAGTAATTGGGTAAGGTAAAAAAACGGGGAAAAGATGGAAAAGAAAAGCAAAAGTAGTAAAAATATCAAGTAAATATCATAGTAGAAGATATATAATGAAATGTCAACAAATGTACAGGTAAAGCCAGATAGGAAGTGTATTAGGGTGGGAGAGGTTATACTTATTTCGTTTATAAAGCATAGGATTATATGTTGCATATATACTATATGTATCAAACTACATGTTTAATAAAAATATTTATTTAAAAAAAGAACTACAATATTCCTCTCTAACAATAAACTTTCAGTATTAACCAATGTTTTCCATTTTTCTCAAGTTTATAAGCAAAATGATAACGTATAAAGCATGCCACACATTTGAAATATGGCAAAAGAAGGATTTGGCACTCAATTAAATGCAATGAAGTGTGACAAAGAGGAAGAGTTACAAGTCTAAAAGCATACCGTATTTATAAATGCTCCCAGATTATATTCTGGATGAATTTTGGTCTGCTTCTTTCTTTTTACAAAGGAGGTAGGTTTTACCTGAAAAGGCAAAGACTAGATGCTATTGTTTTAATATTTTCTTTCTGCCAGGTCTAAGTTGCCAACTCCATTGATAAGGCAATGATATGATGATAAGCGTACTTTATAGTGCCTGACAAGCGTGGATGGCTCCTTACATCCAGCTGCTCTACAAACATCTTCCAGTGAAGCTGCTACCCAGAACCCTGTTGTTGTAGCCACTGATCTTGTAGAGTGCAACCAGACACACTGAGGCCTTGATGTCTTAGCATAGTCACAGCATAAATAAATGCAACTTTTTATCCATCTTGATAGCATTTGTTGTTTTATGGTCCAACTTGGATGGAAAGAGACAAACAAAGCCTCTGATCATCTAATTTTTGTCATTCTTCGCAGGTAAACCTTGACTGCCCTTCTGACATCCAAAAAGTACCACTTTTTCTTTAGTGGTTGCAACGGGTTTGGGCAGAATGCAGGTGATTCTAGAGATTGATTCCCAGCCCTCATCAGCAATGACATGGGGACAAATGATGGATCTATAATTAATGACAGCTTTTTTTTCTCAAGCTTACAAAAAATTTGTTTGATAGATAACAACACTAACTCAGAAACCCTTCGAGCCAATGTTATTGTCACTAGAAACACCACTTGGAAAGATAAAAAGTTTAATGATGCCTCCTTCAGTGGCTTAAATGGTGACTTAAGTCAAAATATTCAACACCAGGTTCAAATCCCACCTGGGAAACTTGTGAACTGTCAGAGGAGCCTGCAAAGTTGTACCTCCAAGAAACCTTTTAACATGAGGGTGAGATGATAATTACTCCCCTTTACTTGAAAGCAAAATGTACAGAATCCAAACTGGCATCCACCATAAAAAAATCCATCTTGGTCAATCGATTAATCTCCTGGTGAAGCTTAGTTTCTTCCTTGGGAACAAGAGAAAGCAAATCCTTTGCCCAATGAATAGATACCCTGCCAAATAATGAAGTCACATAAGCAGCTCAGACAGCAAGAGCTGATGCTTTGTGGGAGCTTTTTAGAAAATTATCGAGCCTCTTCTGGAATTTTAAGTGTGACATCTCCATCTTTCGGAAACAGAGAACCTAACACTAAACCACCCAAAGGGGCATCAATAAGGGGTAGTATTAATTTCTCAAGCACATCAGGTGACAATGAATATAGATACCTAGCAAAAGCTGGCATCATCCTTGCTACCCCGGGATGAGCCAACTCTTCTTTTATAATGTTTGCAATAAACTCAGGGACAAGAACAACAGAATGATCCAGCTTTACCTTAGCCCTGGCCTCAGAGATCTCTTCCACAACTGTACCAGCAACTTTACTGTTAGCATCCAAACCCAGTGCCTTTTTCACTTTCAACAAGCTACCATGAGAGACAACTTCCAGGCAAATCTGCAAACAAAACTTGAACACCACACTACAGATCCTTCTCCTACAGTGCTTTGGCAAAATATCAAAAACAATATCCTCCAGTGTGCGGAAGAATCCGTCGGGTTCTCCCACAAGAAAAATCAAGACTGGTTTGACGAAAACAAGCAAGAGATCCAGGAGCTGTTGGCAAAGAAGAGAACTTCTCACCAGGCATACTTCGCCCAGCCAACTTGCCATGTAAGAAAAGGAGCTGTCCTTCTCACATGTCGTAAACTTCAACAAAAACTCCAAGACATGCAGAAAAAGTGGTGGATCAATATAGCAGAAAAGACGCAACGCTGTGCAGATCTGGGTGATATTAGAGGATTTTACGAAGCTCTTAAAGCAGTGTTTGGGCCTACTTATCAGGTCCAAAGCTCCTTATACAGTATACATGGTGAAACACTAATTACTGATAAAGCCTCCATCCTGAATCGATGGGCTGAACATTTTCAAAGTCTCCTTAGTGCCAACCGAGTAGTCCAAGGCTCAGCTATCCAATATATGATACAAAAACCGATGAAAAATGAATTGGACATACCTCCCACTTTGGAAGAGACTCTTAAGGCAGATGAAAAACAGCAAGGCAGCTGGGATTGATGGAATCCCACATGAAATTTTGAAACACAGAGGTCATGTACTCCACGATAAATTCCATGAACTCCTTGTGAATTGCTGGGGAAAAAGGGGAACTGCCATCAGATCTCTGAGAACTGATGGCAGTTCCCCTTTCATCACCCTGTACAAGAAAAAAGGAGCAAAATCTGATTGCTCAAACTATCGAGGCATAACACTGCTCTCTATTGCTGGAAAAATCCTTGCAAGGATACGCCTGAACAGATTAGTTCCTGCTATTGCAGAAGAACTTCTCCCTGAAAGCCAATGTGGCTTCAGAGCGAATAGGAGTACTACAGATATGGTTTTTGCCCTTAGACAACTGCAAGAGAAATGTAGACAGCAGAACAAGGTACTCTATGTAACATTTGTTGACCTCACAAAGCCATCGACACTGTGAGTAGAAAAGGTCTGTGGCAGATCCTGGAAAGACTAGGATGCCCCCCCAAATTCCTCAAAATGATATTTTTGCCACATGAGGGCCAGCACGGTCAAGACAGATATGGCAATGTTCTTTCAGAGCCCTTTCTAATAACTAATGGAGTGAAGCAAGGTTGTGTTCTTGCGCCAACTTTATTTACAATCTTCTTCAGCATGATGCTTCAATGGGCTACAGCAGAGCTTGAAGAAGAAGACGGCATCTATATACATTACCGTATTGATGGTAGCTTGTCTAACTTAAGCCGCCTGAGGGCTCACACTAAGACTCTAAACAATCTAGTCCGTGAGCTGCTCTTCGCTGATGCTGATGCCTTTGTTGCCCACACAAAAGCAGCTCTGCAGCACCTAACATCATACTTTGCAACAACTGCAGATCTGTTTGGGTTGGAAGTCAACCTGAAGTTCTCTACCAGCCTGCACCACAGGATGAACACCACCATCCCCACATTGCCGTCAGCAACTCTGTGCTTAAGTCCGTTCAGCAGTTAACCTACCTGGGAAACATCATCTCCTCAGATGCCAAGATTGACAAAGAGATCGATCACAGATTAGCAAAGGCATATAGTGCATTTGGAAGACTTTACAAAAGAGTCTGGAGTAACAAACACCTGAGGCGAAGCACAAAAATAAGTGTGTATAGAGCCATTGTACTGTCTATTCTCCTTTATGGATCTGAAACATGGGTCACATATCGCCAACACTTACGACCCCTTGAATGCTTTCACCAGCGCTGTATATGCACAATCCTAAATATACACTGGACTGACTATGTGACGAATGGTACTCCAAAAAAGTGATACAAGGATTCCCTGAAACAACCTCTCAGGCTTGGCCAAATTGATCACCAACAATGGTCCGCCATGGCCTCACATCGGGAGGCATGGAGACGTACTATCCACAATGCGGCAGCCTTATTTGAGAGCTCACACTATACAAGTCTTGAAGAGAAATGACAACGCAGAAAGAATCACAACCCAGAAACATCACCTAAGGAGACCTTCTGCTGTGCTTTCTGCAACTGGACATGTTTATCTCGGATTGGCCTTTTCAGTCATCAGCGCACTTGCAGAAAGCACGGGATGAGTCCTTCTTGAATCTTCATTCACGAAGAAAAGCCAGAGAGAGAGAGATGTAAAGATTTATTTCCCATCGCATTCTCTTTACAAAAACATATTCCAAGCCAAATTAAAAGACAGCTAAATTACTTCCTGGTATAAGTAAAAAAAAGAGGCATTATTATTGCTGCTCCTTTTAAACACTCACAAAATTATACACATTTTAAAATGTTGTAAAATACTCTCACAGCATGCCCATCTTAGAAAAACCAGCATGTACTATTAATTCTTATAGCATATAATGGAGATATATTACAATGCACTATAATACTGTTAACTAATACTAAGAACTCTATACTTATCTCCATTGTGATTTCACAAGTTTATACTTTTCTGGTATTTCAGAGTTAGTAGCAAAAAAAAGAGTCTTACATACAGCTTTACAAACAGCAACACTTGATTTATTTTATAGAGATCATCTCTACAATGGTAGTAGCAAGAGTGGTACTGCTACTAGTATTTTAGAGTGTGATGCCTGTAGCTGCATTTCCTAGCATCACTTGTTCCATGATGGTAATGAGAAAAAAGGTCAGTTCAAGTTTTGAAAATAATGAACCCATTTCATAGATTTTGAAGAAGTATACTGTGCACTCTCATACTGGGACTGTAGAGGTAGGTGGGGAACACACTGATATGGAGCATGAAAAATGTAATGGTGTTCTAAAGTGATGATCATTCAATTGTGTTTTAACTTTTTTATTATGAGGCTTTTAGCTCATCTTGTGTTTAGCCTTTGTGAGCTGTCTTGGGTCCCATGCCAGGAGAAAAGTGGAATGTTAAACAAGCAAACAAACAAATGTTAGATAGAAATTGGTTGAACATTTCTACATTCCCTCATCTCCAAAACCTTCTCCATAAAGGAAACGCCACATGGGCAGAGGAGAAAAACAGGTATGTATATTTTGTGATCAACAGAGAATGACTTACAAGATTGTCCTCTTTACTTCTAATCACATTATTTCTGGAAGCAATATAGAAGAAACTTACCAGAATAATTCTTCTAGTGTTTTCAATATGTTTATGACTGTTTGATTGGCAACACTCCACACTTGACAGCCAGCACCAGCTGGGAGATGCCTTTACACACTGCTGCCGGCTCTGCGGGTGGTTGCTGTGTGCATACTTTACTGAATAAACAATGCATTATGTTTATTTTCTCAATGTTGATTAGATTTAATAGATTTTAAGGTTTTAAGCATTGTTTTATTGGTGCTTTTCATTTTTTTCTTTGTAAACTGCTCTGTGATTTTTTATGAAAAATATATTTACATTTAATAAATTCACAACAATCTGTTTTCAGTTCTGTAGATTGTTTAATGGTACTTTTGAATATATACATATACATATACATATACATATACATATACATATACATATATATATATTAGAGCTAGATTGATATGCATTTTATATATCTTTGTTTGTATGTATTTTCATCTTATTTGTATTCCTGTCTTATAAGCCGCATTTAGGGAAAAGGCGGGGTATAAATGAATGAATAAATGAATGAATTATTGCTGTTAAGGAATTCTGAGTACCCCAAACCTAGTTCAAATTCCTTCAAAACTTCTTCGCTAGCAGATTAAACTTCTTAGGGTATCGAAGTGGGCCTCCAGTAGGTATGCCCTTGCGTGCCTCAAATCCAGACAGGCTCCTATGAACTGGAGGCATTGCTCCGGTTCGAGATGTAACTTTTCCAGGTTCACAAGTCTGAGCACGTCTAGCAGACATAATGTTGCGTCGATGTCCGTGAGACGCTGAGGGCAAGATCCTGCCACCAGAAGCCAGTTGTTGATGTAATGGAAGACGACTACCCCTTGCTGGCACAGAAAAGCCGCCACCGGAGCCATGCATTTCGTGAACACATTTGGTGCCGTGGCCAGACCAAACAGTAAGACACGGAACTGAAAGGCCTCAGTCTCGATCTGGAAGGCAAGGAATCTCCTGTGAGCCGGGTGTATCCCCACATGGAAGTATGTGTCCTTGAGATCAATGGAGGCAAACCTGTCTCCCCTCTGGAGGAGGGGCAGGATCGAAGCCAGAGTGACCATACAGAACTTCTTTGGGATAACAAACTCGTTCACCCCTTCGAGGTTGAGGATCAGACGCAGGCCGCCATCCTTCTTGGTGACTAGGAAGTACCTCGAGAAGAAGCAGAGGTGACGATGTTCCAGGAGCACAGGTTCAGCCCATTTTTCCAGTAGCATCTGCACCTCCTAGAGGAGGGGAGGGGAGGGCGGTATTGCTCAGATCTGGCCTGTTAGTGGAAGTGTCTCGAACTCGATGGAGTAACCTTCCCGGACAATGCGAAGCACCCAATGGTCTGATGTTATCATCGACCAGGTATCCAGGAACACCGACAGGCGGTTTTCAAACATTGGACTCTAAAGAAGGAACAAAACAAAAAGAGTAGATGCTGAAAATCACCTCCGTCCTTGGTCTTTTGCTCTATGCTTGGCCAGCGGATGATACGGGGAGGTAGAGGCTTGGCTCCTCACTGAGGATGCCAATGAAGCCAGTTGCTAGTATAGAGTATGCCTGGATGGTTGAGGCGTATATCCCCTATGGAAAGACTGGGAGTAGGAGGAAGAAAGCCAACCGGAGCGGCCCCTTGACCAATATGCAGAAGATGAGATTGATGGCATATCGTCCTTCCGTGCGGTGGTCCTCATCTTCTGTGTGAACTCCAGCTTCTCATCGGTGGCAGCATTGAAGAGGCTGGAGTGGTCAAAGGGATGTCTTCAATGACAGCAGAGGCTCGCAGGGCAAGTCTGGACGAACAGAACCAGGAATGACATCTAAGAGCCAGGAAACCAGCCACAGTTTTCGCAGCACAATCGGCTACATGTCTCGCAGAATTTATTTGCTGACCTTCCAGCAACTGAGCCTCCGTTTCTATTGGCTTCACCATCCTTCGCCTCTCATCAGGCAGATCCTGGATGAGAGGGCCCATATGGTCCCATAGGACTTGTTGGTAGGCTCCCATACATGCAGAGTAATTTGCGATCCGGAAGCTCAATCCTGTGGCCAAGAAGACCTTTTACTGATAATATCCAATTTTCTGCCCTCAGGATTCTCCGGGGTCATCTGTGTATGACATTGCAGTCTATGCTGAGATGCCTCCACAACAGCTGAATTCAGGCGGGGTGGTCCTGCAGCCAGTCAATGTCATCTCCAGAAATAATAATAATAATAATAAAATTTTATTTCTATCCCGCCCCTCTGCAACGCAATCGGGGCGGCTTACAATATAAAAATTCCATAGTCCCAGTACCCTAACCCACCCACCCCTTAAAATAATATTAAATTATAGAAGATTGAAAACATACAACAATGTAAAATAGATAAATTAAAAAGACAAAAATTAAAACATACAATGGTTAAAAAATCTAGTTGCCGCTTAGAAAGGACAGCCGAGTCTTGGGCCGGGATAGTTATTCAGGGAAAGCCTGCCGGAAAAGATCCGTCTTGACAGCTTTTTTAAAGCTGTCTAAGGTGGTAATAAGACGGATCTCGTAAGGCAGGCCATTCCATAATCTGGGAGCGGCAGCAGAAAAGGCCCTCTGGGAGGTTACCGACAGCCTTGTTTTCATAGGCTGTAACAGATTCCTCCCAGAGGACCGAGGTGCGCGGGGAGGGTCGTACGGAAGGAGGCGGTCCCGGAGATAAGTTGGACCCAAGCCATGTAGGGCTTTAAAGGTTATAACCAACACCTTGTACTGTGCCCGGAAACGAATAGGCAGCCAGTGGAGAGCTTTTAGCACAGGTGTTATATGCTCTCTTCTGGAAGCGCCAGAAATCAACCTGGCTGCCATGTTCTGAACTAGTTGAAGTTTCCGAGTCAAGCACAAGGGTAGCCCCATGTAGAGTGCATTACAGAAATCCAGACGGGAGGTTACCAGTGCATGTACTACAGTTTCGAGGTCTCTAGTTTCCAGGCAAGGGCGCAGCTGGCGTATCAGCCGAAGTTGATAACAGGCACTCCTGACCGTCGCATTTACCTGATTAGACATCTGGAGTGTCGGGTCCAGGAGCACCCCCAGACTGCGAACACAGTCCTTGGAGGAGAGTGTAGTTCCATCCAGGACTGGAAGTTGTATTCCCAGACCTGGTTTCGGGCCTGTAACTGTTAGTACCTCCGTTTTGTCTGGATTCAGTCTCAATTTGTTTTTCCTCATCCAGTCCATTACTGCTTTAAGACAATCATTGAGGGGAGAGACGCCATCTGAAGTCGAAGCTGATGACCGAGACATGGAGAAATATACCTGGGTGTCATCAGCGTACTGATGACACCGCACTCCATGCCTCCGAATTATCTCTCCCAGCGGCTTCATATAGATGTTAAATAGCATCGGGGACAGGATGGCGCCCTGAGGAACGCCACAGTTAAGCTCTATTCTAGTAGAGCAACTGTCCCCGAGCCTCACCCTCTGGGATCTGCCCGAGAGGAAGGAACGGAACGACTGCAAAGCAGTGCCTCCAATTCCTAACCCCCTCAGGCGATCCAGGAGGATGGAATGATCTATTGTATCAAAAGCTGCTGAGAGGTCCAGGAGCACCAACAGGGTCACACTACCCCTGTCGATACTCAAGCGGAGGTCGTCAGCCAGAGCAACCATGGCAGTCTCCACTCCATATCCTGTCCTAAATCCAGTTTGAAATGGATCTAGATAATAGGTTTCATCCAAGACAGCTTGGAGTTGGGAAGCGACCGCCCTTTCAATCACCTTGCTTAAAAAAGGCAGCAAGGAGACTGGCCTATAGTTGTTCCTATCCAAGGGGTCCAGGGAAGGCTTTTTCAGGAGCGGCTTAACCGCCGCTTCCTTCAAACAGGGTGGAACAGACCCCTCCCTGAAGGACACATTGATAATATCCCTAAGGAGTACTCTCGATGCATCGCCCCCTTGGGTGGCCAGCCAAGATGGACAGGGATCGAGGGGGCAGGTCGTCTTCCTCACTCTACCAAGGAGCTTGTCCACGTCATCGGTACTCACAGATTGAAGCTGATCCAATAACATTTCATCAACGGAGTTGCTGGACACCTCGTCTATAGATTCTGTCATAACACTGGCATCTAAGTCAGCTCTTATCCGAGAGATTTTATCTGCAAAGTGGATGTTAAACGCATCACAGCAGGCCGTTGTCGGGTTAAGTAAGGGGTTCTGCGCAGGGGGAATCCGCGTCAGCTCCCCCACCACCCTAAACAGTTCTGCTGGACGAGACTCTGCAGACGCAATACGTGCAGAGAAAGACTTCTGCGCTGCGCGTATCGCCTCTCGATAAGAATCAAGGAAATTCCTATGACGAGTCTTGTCGGATAAGAGTCGAGTCTTCCGCCAGGTGCGCTCTAGTCATTGTCCAGTCCGCTTCATCTTCCTAAGCTCCTCTGAATACCAGGGCTTACGGTTAGGAGCAGGCTGGAAAGGACGTTTGGGAGCGATTGTGTTGATAGCCTTGGTGAGGTCGGTGTTCCAAATATTAACCAAAGCTTCAACAGAATCACTGGCGTTACCAACCATTAAACCCTCCAAGGCTTTCTGGAATCCAATTGGTTCCATTAGCCTTCGAGGGCAGACCATTCTAATAGGTCCACCACCCCCGGTGGGGCAGACAGTGGCTTTTAGCTCCATCTTGACCAGGAAATGATCCGTCCATGACAATGCAGAGGTTTTAATAACCTCCGCCCACGGATATTCCTGTTCCGTACTAAAGGCCGCATCGAGGGTATGACCTGCACAGTGAGTAGGCCCGACAACCAATTGGGATAGGCCCATGTTTGTCATGGATTCCATGAACTCCCGAGCTGCGCCAGTTAGATTTAGCAAGCTGGTCTCGAGTGGGATGTTGATGTCACCAAGAACTAAGAGTCTGGGTGACTCCAGCAGCAACTCTGAGACCACCTGTGTTAGCTCGGTTAGGGAGTCTGTTAGACAACGGGGTCGCCGGTACACTAACAGAATCCCTAAGCTATCCCTGGACCTCAGGCTTAGGTACATACACTCGATGTGGACTGTGTTCCGGATAGGCTTCCTGGTCAAGGTTAGATTGCTTTTATGAACCAGAGCCACTCCACCCCCCCGCCCACTTTTCCTTACCTGCTCACTAACTGAGTACCCGGCCGGGAGTGCCTGCGCCCAAGTCGCAGCACTGGCCTCTCCCAGCCAGGTCTCCGTAAAGCATGCCAGGTCGGCAGCCTCATCCAATAAAAGGTCATGGATAATATGGGTCTTGTTTTTAACCGACCTGGCATTGCAAACGAGCAGAGTAAGGGTCTGTGGAATGGTTGGTGCGCTCTCCAATTTATTCCGGGAAACAGAGTGAACTGAAGGCGGGATAGATATTAAACATCGATCCCGCCTTCTTTTGTAACAATTTTTCACTCTGTTACCGCCATACCTTCCCTTCCCCCACACAACCTCAATTCCCGCTCCCAGATCATTCCCGGCCCCTGGTAGGTGTTCCTGGGGTGGGGTGGTGGAGTGACTTTTAAGGGCAGCCACTCCTGGCCACACCCCACCTCCCTGCTCAGCTGCCCTTACCCCGGTGTAAAGGGGAAGGAAGCTTCCTCACAGTCCTGCAGAGTCCTCTGGCTGGCTGGCTGGCTGGCTGGTAGGTAGGTGTCCCTGGGGTGGGGTGGTGGAGTGACTTTTAAGGCCAGCCACTCCTGGCCACACCCCACCTCCCTGCTCAGCTGCCCTTACCCCGGTGTAAAGGGGAAGGAGGCTTCCTCACAGTCCTGCAGAGTCCTCTGGCTGGCTGGCTGGCTGGCTGGCTGGTAGGCTGGTAGGTGTTCCTGGGGTGGGGTGGTGGAGTGACTTTTAAGGCCAGCCACTCCTGGCCACACCCCACCTCCCTGCTCAGCTGCCCTTACCCCGGTGTAAAGGGGAAGGAGGCTTCCTAACAGTCCTGCAGAGTCCTCTGGCTGGCTGGCTGGCTGGCTGGCTGGTAGGCTGGTAGGTGTTCCTGGGGTGGGGTGGTGGAGTGACTTTTAAGGCCAGCCACTCCTGGCCACACCCCACCTCCCTGCTCAGCTGTCCTTACCCCGGTGTAAAGGGGAAGGAAGCTTCCTCACAGTCCTGCAGAGTCCTCTGGCTGGCTGGCTGGTAGGCTTGTAGGTGTTCCTGGGGTGGGGTGGTGGAGTGACTTTTAAGGCCAGCCACTTCTGGCCACACCCCACCTCCCTGTTCAGCTGCCCTTACCCCGGTGTAAAGGGGAAGGAGGCTTCCTCACAGTCCTGCAGAGTCCTCTGGCTGGCTGGCTGGCTGGCTGGTAGGCTGGTAGGTGTTCCTGGGGTGGGGTGGTGGAGTGACTTTTAAGGCCAGCCACTCCTGGCCACACCCCACCTCCCTGCTCAGCTGCCCTTACCCCGGTGTAAAGGGGAAGGAGGCTTCCTCACAGTCCTGCAGAGTCCTCTGGCTGGCTGGCTGGCTGGCTGGCTGGTAGGTAGGTGTCCCTGGGGTGGGGTGGTGGAGTGACTTTTAAGGCCAGCCACTCCTGGCCACACCCCACCTCCCTGCTGAGCTGCCCTTACCCCGGTGTAAAGGGGAAGGAGGCTTCCTCACAGTCCTGCAGAGTCCTCTGGCTGGCTGGCTGGCTGGCTGGCTGGTAGGTAGGTGTCCCTGGGGTGGGGTGGTGGAGTGACTTTTAAGGCCAGCCACTCCTGGCCACACCCCACCTCCCTGCTCAGCTGCCCTTACCCCGGTGTAAAGGGGAAGGAGGCTTCCTAACAGTCCTGCAGAGTCCTCTGGCTGGCTGGCTGGCTGGCTGGCTGGCTGGCTGGTAGGCTGGTAGGTGTTCCTGGGGTGGGGTGGTGGAGTGACTTTTAAGGCCAGCCACTCCTGGCCACACCCCACCTCCCTGCTCAGCTGCCCTTACCCCGGTGTAAAGGGGAAGGAAGCTTCCTCACAGTCCTGCAGAGTCCTCTGGCTGGCTGGCTGGCTGGTAGGCTTGTAGGTGTTCCTGGGGTGGGGTGGTGGAGTGACTTTTAAGGCCAGCCACTCCTGGCCACACCCCACCTCCCTGCTCAGCTGCCCTTACCCCGGTGTAAAGGGGAAGGGGGCTTCCTCACAGTCCTGCAGAGTCCTCTGGCTGGCTGGTAGGCTGGTAGGTGTTCCTGGGGTGGGGTGGTGGAGTGACTTTTAAGGCCAGCCACTCCTGGCCACACCCCACCTCCATGCTCAGCTGCCCTTACCCCGGTGTAAAGGGGAAGGAGGCTTCCTCACAGTCCTGCAGAGTCCTCTGGCTGGCTGGCTGGCTGGCTGGTAGGTAGGTGTCCCTGGGGTGGGGTGGTGGAGTGACTTTTAAGGCCAGCCACTCCTGGCCACACCCCACCTCCCTGCTCAGCTGCCCTTACCCCGGTGTAAAGGGGAAGGAAGCTTCCACACAGTCCTGCAGAGTCCTCTGGCTGGCTGGCTGGCTGGCTGGTAGGCTGGTAGGTGTTCCTGGGGTGGGGTGGTGGAGTGACTTTTAAGGCCAGCCACTCCTGGCCACACCCCACCTCCCTGCTCAGCTGCCCTTACCCCGGTGTAAAGGGGAAGGAGGCTTCCTCACAGTCCTGCAGAGTCCTCTGGCTGGCTGGCTGGCTGGCTGGTAGGTAGGTGTCCCTGGGGTGGGGTGGTGGAGTGACTTTTAAGGCCAGCCACTCCTGGCCACACCCCACCTCCCTGCTCAGCTGCCCTTACCCCGGTGTAAAGGGGAAAGAAGCTTCCTCACAGTCCTGCAGAGTCCTCTGGCTGGCTGGCTGGCTGGTAGGCTGGTAGGTGTTCCTGGGGTGGGGTGGTGGAGTGACTTTTAAGGCCAGCCACTCCTGGCCACACCCCACCTCCCTGCTCAGCTGCCCTTACCCCGGTGTAAAGGGGAAGAAGGCTTCCTCACAGTCCTGCAGAGTCCTCTGGCTGGCTGGCTGGCTGGCTGGCTGGCTGGTAGGCTGGCTGGTAGAAATACGGTATAAGCAGTTGATCTGCTTCGACGTCGACAGGACTGAGGACAGATTCTCCCACGAGCCCTGCGTAAGCTTCAACAGCGAAGGAAGCACAGGAAGGTTGGCCACAGGAGGGGTCTTCGATTTGATCCGATGGTAGATGGGATCCACCAGATCGGATTCTTTCTCTGGAATCTTCAAATCCAGGGCACTGGACATTCTCACCACCTGTTCAGTGAAGGTACGAACATCATTAGTGGGTGACGATGAGTCTTTGTCCAATAGGTCAGCTGGTGGAGAAGGAGCATCTGGTACATATGAGATGGAGGAGACCGACGAAACCAAGGAGGAGGAAGACAACGGCGAAGGGTTGCGAGGTCGATGATGCAACAAGGTAGTCCGTATCGGAGGCACTGGTGGTACCAGAGGCAGAGAATTAGTCCCGGGCTGCGTCGGGGACCCTTGACTCCCCATATCTTTCATGAGAGGCTTGACAGGTTGAAAGTCTTCAGTAGAAGTTTTCTCCAGCCCATGAAAGGAGATGTGCAGTGGTGACTGGTAGCGAGCATCCCCGGTGTCTGAACCCAAGCCAAATTGAGAATGATGGGTGAACGTAAGACCCTGGGATCTTAGTGGAGACATCAGTGAAAGCTCAAATGTGGAACGGGCCATATCATAGGCACCATAGGAATGCTCGGAGTACGAGAAGTGAGGAGATGGAGTTGGAGCCCTTCCAGTCTTCTCCTGAGACATGGTCTCAACATCAACATAGATCGTCTCCTTACTGAGAAGTTTGTCCCATGATACTATAAGCACTGGGGACTGAGCCTGAGTAGTTGGGCAAGTCTGGAGTTCTTCATCAGAGACGTTGCCCACTTCCACCTGCACAGTCTCCAAGGAGGTAGTCGGAGTCACCTCCAGAGAGTGGGAATGGCTTCGAGCACGAGCCTCCATCTCCATCACCTGGGGTGGTACAGGCATAGGGACAGACTCTGCTAGCACTGCAACGACCACAGCAGTTTGTGGTTGTGCCACAGGATCGGATGCCGTGGTGGCCACTGTAGTGGACCTTGGGTGCTTGGATGGACGAGAAGAGGCATGTTTCTCCTTATTTTTCTTCTTCTTTGGCTAGTCCTGTTTGGATGAAGCTGAGGAGTCCCACTCCCTACTGGATCCCGACAGTTTCGACAATCCTCGGTCCCGAGCAGATGTGGAGGGCCTTTAATCACGGTCCCGTGACGGTCCCAATACAGTAGAATGCTTGTGAGATCAAAGGATGGCCTCTGGGTCTGAAGTCACAGACTGTCGCTGGGATGGGCTGAAGGATCGATGCCTGTGCTTGGAGGTCGGACTTACCTACGGTGAGCGACCCCTCTTCTGAGACTGGACAGCAGAACTTTGGGCAGCTGAAGTAGAAGCAGATGCAGCTCTTGGAAACAACGTCTTCTCATAGAGGAAGGACTTGAGGCGAGAAGAACATTGCTTTCGAGCTTGAGGGGTGAAGGCCCAGCAATGAATGCAAGCATTGACGTTGTCAGCCTCCCCAGACAAATGAGGTACTTCGAGTGCCCATCAGAGTTCAGAAGCTTCACCTGGCAAACGGTACACTGTTTTAAGGCAGCAGATTTAGACGCCATAACTAACAAATAGGGTGAGGCAGAAGAAGGGTCAAGCCAGTCCGGGACGTGCAAATCTGACAGAAGCCAAGCCAAGGGGTTGTAGAGGAAATCACAAGTCAAGAGAAAATCCAAAAACGAAGTCCAAGAACAGTCTGAGTCAATCCAATGAATGTAAGACCGAACGTGAAAGAGCTCTTGCAATAGAGGTTCCTTTGTGCTGCTTGCGCAGCGGACAAAAAGGAACTGAGGGGATTTAGGAGGGAGCACCTTTAAAGGGATTGTTAGGATGGGCGGAGTTACCACCAAAATGTTGCAAAACATCTTCTACCTAGCGATTCTAGAGTGTTCCAAGTTCTGCTCAGGCACAGGAGTTACCCACTGTGTGTATTCACAGAGACCACGCAGAAGATCCTCCAGCTCATGGGCCTAATTCTGCTTACAAGCAGCCCCAAGAAGATTCTGTAATGTGACTCTCTCCATTTGCACTCAGAACAAAAATAGGCCATATTGAGAAAAGGAATGTATGCTTAAACCAGACTGAAATGTTAAAAGCCATATCTCCCTACACGAGCCTGCCTGAGTTTTGAAATCTTTGATGGAATCTGCTGTTCAGTCCCATCACCATCATAATCATGTTTACTGAGGACATAAGAGATGGTCTTCCTGGTGGCTGTTCCAAGCTGTGGAACTCCTCTCATAGGAGTCTAAATTGGTTTACTTCTTTGCTCTGCTTCTGCCAACAGGGAAAGAACTTTTATTTAGACAGGAGTTTGTCATCCTGCATAAGGAGCTTTTACAATGGGGTGCAGTACTTCCCCCCTCATTTGTTATGCATGAAATGCATTTAAATTGTTTTTAATATGAAAGTATTTAACTCTTTAAAATATTATGATTTGTAGGTGCATAATGTTTTAATCTGCATGGTAAGCCACCTTGGGTCCTGCAAGAGAGAGCAGCAGGATATAAATAAATAACCTGAATACAGCCAGGTATTATGTCCAGTTTTGGACACCAGAGTTCAAGAAAAACAAGCTAGAATATGTCCAGATAGTAAACATACTTGAAATGAAGCCCTATGAGGGACATTGAGGGAGTTGGATATGTTTAGCATGGAGAAGAGAAGTAAGAGATGATATGATAGCCATCTTTAAATATCTTAAGGGACATCACACTGAAGAAGGAATGAGCTTGTGTTCTACTGTTTCAGAGAACAGTATGCAAATGAAACTATAAGCACATCTCTCAGTTAATGAAGTTGATGCATTTGTGGGCTGTACTTCTTTGACAGAAACCTTGGTACCAGTGGTATAAAGAGCACGGAAAGAACACAGAATTGGAAGAGACCACATGGATAGATTCCTAAACCACAAAACAGAAGAACAGTTCAACATGTTTCCAACTTTTTATGCACATGTGAAATGAAAGAACCAGGTCAAAGTAAGCCTTGAATAAGTAAACCAAACATTTTGAATCTTCTAGAGACTACTTGAAAGCTTCTCTAAAATGAGTCCTAGAATTATTTTTCTTTCAACAGACTGCACTTTTCTTATGATTTCTATTTTGGTGACAAAACTTACAGATCTATGTTTTTTAAAATGCCAACTAGTGAGGCAGGCTATTCTGTTTTCACCTTTTCTTTCTGTTTGGCTCTTCACACATGTTCATTAAGTGAAACTGGAGGCAGCTATTTACCATGTCTATTGTACATAAGCTGCAGTAGGATCATCCAGAGTAGAATCTCATTCTTTCCCAGGTTAGGCTTTATTGCATTGCATTGTTTACTGCAGACCTGCTGCTGAGACCCAACACTGAAAGTTTTTCCTGCACGCTTTCACCGTCCTCCCAAAACCAATGCTGCAATAAATAAATAAATAAAAATCCCAAGAAGACAAGAAAGGGGGACTGGTCTCCTCTAAACGCTTTGGGGGGGGGGGAGAGCTTTTTTTGTCAGAGGCTTTGTTAACTGAGATATGTCTGTACAAAAAAAGGAAATTCCAACTAAACATTAGGAAGAACGTTCTGATAAGAGATGTTTAACAAAACAAGACTACATTGGAAGGTACTGTCCTGTCCTTATGTGGAGGCTTTTAAATAGAAAGTAGATGACCACCTCTTAGGGGTACTTTAGTGGTAGGTTCATGCACTGGTAAGCGTTGTACTATATGGCTGTTGGGCTCCCATCTAACTCTGTGATTCTATAAAATCACATATAAACTGTCAACTTCATTCTTCTCCTGGCTACTTTTAGCTCAGTCTGCTTTGTGGAGTGTTCACACACACACACACACACACTTTTGTATAGGCCTTAGCTCCGAATCATAATTATATCTAATTAATTTTATCTTAAGTTTTTTAACGTGTTTTTTTCTTTCCACATTGGACAAGATTTGTGTTTAATTTAGAAGGGAAAGGGTCAGATCGTAGGGCTAAAGAGGGAAGAGGCCTAATTAAATGAAGATAAAAAATGTTATAGATGAATGAAGAATGTGAAGAAGGGACACTACCAAGTGGTAGCATCAAAGGTTTTTTGTCCTTTAGAAAAGTGCTGGTGGTTGGGGACTTGCTGCTCAGGGATATAGAGGCACCTGTGTGCCAGCCTGACGAAATTATTTGGGAAGTGTACTGTGTTCCTAATACATGCATCCAGGATGTCACTGACAACTTGCCAAAACCCATAAAGAACAGATCAGTACCCCTTTCTCCTTACTCATATGGGCACCAACAACACAGTCAAGAACACCTTTGAAAAGATCACTTCTGAATATGAAGCTTTGGCAAGGATGCTGAAGGACTGAGGCTCAGGTGACATTCTTGTAAATTCTGACTGTGAAGGACAGAGAGATAGGAAGATATTAAAAGTGAATGGATGGCTATGTAGCTGGTGTAGACAGGAGAGGTTTGGCTTCTGGGACCATGGTCTTCACCTCCTGTTGTCCAGAAAGCAACTAGGTACCAGCAAAGTATAAACAGCACTAGTCTGTGAAGGGAGCCAACTGCTAATTAGCTCACAGGAATGCAAACACAGTCAAAGAACTAGTCCAGTAACACAGTCCAAAAGGGTCAGAGGCTTATGGCAATCAGTCAGCATGGTCCAAAGCAGTCCAAGGGTCAACAGGAGCAGGAAGCAGAGTAGTCAGGGACAGTCCAAGGTCTAAGCATGGGTCAGGGTAACAGACAGAAGTCAAGATAACTGGAACCCAGGCACCAAAGTCAGCAGGAAGCTTTCACCAGGAAGATCAGTTGATCTCTGACAAAGCCTCCATCGCCTCTCACAGCATCTATAAAGCAATTAAGGCTTTGTCAGGTGTTTCTTAACAAGCAGGTTTTTCTCATAAAGTCTTGGAGACTTCCTTTGAGCTTCCTTTTGAGCTTGCTGCTGGCTATATGATGGTGGAGGTAAGTCCCTCTCTTCTTCTTCATCCTTATCTAAGTGGGCAGGACTCTCTGCTGGGACTGATGCCAACCCACTCAGACCAGGCTCTTCCTCTGTTCGAGCCTCTAGGTTGGCAGGGTTTCCTGCTGTCACAGGTGGAGATAAACCTGTGCCAGGATCCCTAGGGCCATTCCCTGCCATGTCCTCCTCCTCCTCTGACTCTATAGCCTCATCAGGTTCATAGGGCATGACATAGATAGAGGACTATTGGCTACAGATGGGCTGCACCTCATGAAGATTGGGAAGCATGTCTTTGGTAGTAGCATGGCAAGTCTGAATAAGAGAGTTTTAAACCAAATTCTTGGGAAAGTTAGATATGATAGCTCAAACATAACATCAGTCCAAAGGCAAGCTCTAAACGCAAGAATTTGAATAATAGAGGGGAAGCTGACAGACAGAATGCGATCCACAGAAATAATGACAGTAAATTAATAGGTGAGAACAGAGCTTCAACTGTCAATATACCAACACACAGAGTCTGGGAAACAAACAAGATGAGCTTGAAGTCATAGTGCAGGAAGGTACGTTTGACTTTATAGGCATAATGAGACCTGGCAGGATGACTCCCATGACTGGCATATTACAATTGAAGGACATAAGCTATTCAAAAATAACAGACGTGGCAGAAAGGGAGGAGGAGTAGCATTATATGTCACAGACAAATTCACTTGTTCAAAAATCCATGGTCAGAGTACACAGTTGAGAGCATTTGAATAAAAATAAATGGAGTAATAAAAATTGCAACGTTGTGATAGGAGCTTATTACAGGCCACAAACCAAACCAAGAAGAGGTGGTGGATTATGCCTTTCAGAAACAAATTTCAGAAATCGCGAAGATGCACAAATTACTAATTATTGGGGGGGGGGGGTTTTCAATTACCCTGATATCTGCTGGGAGACTAACTCTGTTAAGCATAGGCTCTCCAACGAATTCCTGATGTGCCTTGCAGATAATTTCCTATTTCAAAAGGCAGAGGAAAGAACAAGGGGGTCAGCAGTCCTGGACTTGATCCTAACCAATAGGGAGGAGTTGGTCACTGGAATCAAAGTAGCTGATACTTTAGAGAGAAGTGACCATGTAATGCTAGAATTCATGATTGTAGTACAGAACAAAGAAGAGCATAGTCATGGACCTTGGATTTCAGGAAAGCTAATGTTAACACGTTCAGGGTTATACTGGATGGAATCTCATGGCTAGACATGCTAAAGGAAAAAGACACCCAGGAAGGTGGGGGGTTTTGAAGAAGGCTTAGGGGGGGGGAAACACAATCACAAACAATCCCATGGAAGAAGAAAAATGGGAAATATCTGAAAAAGCCAAAGTGGCCACACAGCAACTCAAGGAGAAAGTGAAAAGCAAAAAGAGTATATATAAAGACTAGAAGGGGGGGGGGATGAATCATCAAAGAAGAGTACAAATGTGTAGCCCAAGTTTGCAGGAATAGTATAAGGAAAGCTAAAGCACAGAATGAGTTCAGATTAACTAGGCAAGCAAAGAACAGCAAAGGGGGGTTTCCAGAAACATTTGAGGCAAGAGAATGACCAAAGAGATAGTGGGGCTGCAGTTCAATAAGGGTGGTAAAAGGCTAACAGTTCATTATCAAAAGGCAGAATTACTCAATACTTAACTTCAGTTTTCTCCCAAAAAGAGAACTATGTACTTCCATGAAGCAGTAGGGAAATTGTCAAGGGATCTGGATTTCAAATCAAGATTGATAGGGAATTAGTCAGGAATCACATAACTAACCTAAGCAAGTTCAAGTCTGCCGGGCCAGATGAACTGCATCCCAGAGTACTGAAGGAACTTGCCTTAAATTTTTTTAGAAATGTTGGAGAACAGGTGAGCTGTCAGAGGACTGGAGAAGGGCAAACATTGTTCCTCTTTTCAAAAAGAAAATTCAGGAAGGTCAGGTTGCTTACCTGTAATCATAGATCTTCGACTGGCCTTCTGTGAATTCACACAGTGGGTTACTCCTGCGCCGAGCAGTCGGAACCTACTGGAGTCGCTAGGCAGAATAGTTTTTGATACATTGTGGCGGTAGCTCCACCCATCCTAGCATTTCCTTTAAAAGGCGCTCCCGCCTAATTCCCCTTAGTTCCATAAAGGACGCCGCAATCAGCAGCATCAAGCACATTAAGCATGTATGACATTGCAGGACATAGAAGGGAAGGATGGGTGGGTCTATGTGAATTCACAGAAGACCACTCGAAGATCTATGGTTACAGGGAAGCAACCTGACCATCTTCTTCGTGGTCTCTGTGAATCCACACAGTGGGTAGATTAGCAAGCTTCATAACCAGGAGACGGGTACGTCATGCACACAAGCAAGACGAGTACAGTTGTAGTGCAAAAAAAAAAACCCAACCAGCTTTATTAACAGCAAATTCAAAAGCACCACCTTTACTCACTGAAGGGAGGACAAAAGCACAGCCCTTCCAAACGCCTGGGCCTCACTGCGAGACCGGGTGTCAAGTCTGTAGTGAGAAATAAAAGTGATAGGTGTGGCCCAGGTAGCTACCCGACAAATGGCCTCCAAGGGGACTCTCGAGAGAAAGGCAGCTGAAGTCAAAACATCTCTGGAGGATTGGCCCCAAATTCGTTCGGGCATAGGTTTACGAGCCAACTCGTAGCACATCTTGATTGTAGAGACAACACATTTTGACAGGCTTTGAGACGAGATCGGAGCGCCTTGCTTGGAATCCACATAAGCCACGAACAAACGTGGATCCTTTTGAAGTGAAGCAGTTTGCTGTGTAAAACGAAAGAGTCCTCCAGACATCAAGGGAGTGGAGAGCCCATTCAAAGTCATCCTTTGGGTCTTCCATCAGAGCTGGCAGGCGATGGGCTGGTTGAGGTGGAACCTAGAAACCACCTTTGGGAGGAAATAAAAGTCCAGCCTGAGGAACACCTTGTGCTTATGGAACGACAGGTATGGAGCATTGGAACGTAAGGCACATAGTTCACCAGCCTGGCGGGCTGAGGTAATGGCAACAAGAAAGGCCATTTTCCATGAGGAATCTCAAGTCTGAGTGGCCATGGGTTCGAAGGGTCGTCTAGAAAGCTGCGATAGAACAAATCCGAGGCTCCAGGCTGGAGGGGGCTCAACCACAGGAGGATGAAGGTTGGTGTAACCCTTCAGGAACTTCTTGATGACCAGATCACAACATGGAGAGGTTCAATGGAAATAGTGGCAAGGTAGCCCCTCAGCGACAAAATGGCTAACCCAAACTCAAAAGGTGAAGCAGGAACTGGAGCACCGAAACAGTGGTGGCAGATTCAACTGTGGGATCATAAGAGGTAAGAAAGTCCAAGAATCGCTTCCACTTGTATGAGTAGGACCGATGCGTAGCCAGGCGGAGAGAGGCGTCGACCACAGCATGGATGTCATCCGGCAATGGAATCAGCAACTGGCCCGCTGGTACCAGTGGTGGAATCAGTGTTGAATCCTCCACACGGTTAACCTCAGTGTCTATAGGTCCGGGTGTCTGACCCTGCCATCTTGGACGGTCAGCAGATCCGGTCGGTAAGGCAGGTGGACGAAACGGTGTCGTGTTAGGCAGAGGAGAGAGGAAAACCACAGCTGCCAGGGCTACAACGGTGTCACCAAAATTGCATTCAAACAGTCTCAACGAAGTTTGGAGACTACCCGAGTCAAGAGTGGGAACGGTGGGAACAGGTACAGAAGAGGACCGCTCCAACGAAATGGGAAGTCATCGCCCCTTGATCCTCAAGCTCGAAACCATGCACAATATAGGCAGCACTGCTGGTTGGTGGGACTCGCAAACAGCTCCACTGCTGGGTGGCCCCAGCGACAGAACAGGTAGTGAACCACACTGTGGTGCAACATCCACTCGTGGACGGAGGAACTTGAACGGCTGAGTTCATCAGCAAGTTTTCTCTTCTCCTGGCAAGTGGATGGAGAGGGGAAGTATATTCCTCAAGATGCACTAGTCCCAAATTTTCATAGTCAGTGACTGCAGGGAAGGTGACCTTGTCCCGCCATGATTGTTCAGTTAAAACATCACTGTGGTGTTGTCTGTTACCAGCAGCACCGTTCTCCCTGCTATCAGACTTTTGAAGGCTCGGAATGCTTTTTGGACAGCCATGAGTTCGAGGAAGTTGATATGTAGGTCCTTCTCGTTGGCATCCCAAGTACCCTGAATCTTATAGGCATTCAGATGTGCCCCCAATCCCCAGAGGGAGGCATCCGTGGTGATCATGATGTCGGGCTGCGGGGGATCTAATGGCATAACTGAGAGGACATTCAGAGGCTGCAGCCACCAGTTTAGAAAGCAGTGGACCGCCCAAGGCATGGTCAACAATTTGCATGGCGAGTCTCATTCGAGATCGAAGATGTCTAGAAACCAGGCCTGCAGAGGACAGAAGCGCAACTTGGTCAAGTATGTGACCACCGTCGTGGCAGCCATATAGCCAAGAAGAACCTGTACTAAATGCGCCGAGACTCATCAGGACTGAAGGCAATGTGAAATCAAAGTCCGCAGTATCGAAACAGTCCCTCGGAAGTTAAGTCCTCACCGTAGTCAAATCTAGAAGTGCCCCAATGAATTGGATGACCTGAATGGGATCGAGATGGGATTTCTCTAAGTTAACGATCAGTCTCAGGGTGTCCAACAAATTCAGTGTCAGGCATACATCCCGGAATAGTTGAAGCCGGGAGTTCGCAACCAGCAACCAGTCATCGATGTAGGGGAAGACAACCACACCATGCTGATGGAGGAAGGCTGCCACTGCTGACATACACTTTGTAAAGACCCTTGGTGCCGTGGAGAGACTGAAGGGCAGAACATGGAATTGGAAGACATTGTTCTTGATCTGGAATGCCAGGAACCACCTGTGAACTGGATGGATTCCCACATGGAAGTACGAATATTTGAGGTCTATCGACGTGAACCAGTCTCCCTGTTGCAGAAGAGGCAGGATGGAGGAAAAAGTGACCATACAAAATTTCCTCGGGGTGATGTATTTGTTCAACATGTGGAGGTCAAGGATGGGACAAAGGCCACCATCCGTCTTGGTAACAAGGAAGTACCTCGAAAAGAAAAAGAGGTAAAGTCAATTGGGTTCGATGGCTTTGATGGCTCCCTTCTGCAGTAAAGTTTGCACTTCTTCGAGGAGGGGCGGGAAGGCGGTGTCTTTCAGATCCGACCTGTCGGACGGAGCATCTTGAACTCAATCCAGTAGCTGGACTGGATGATGCAAAGGACCCAGCGGTCCATTGTTATCAAGAACCAGGTATCCTGGATGCTTTGATCAAGATTTCCTGGGTGGCAGGGAGTTGGACTGGATGGCCCTCGTGGTCTCTTCCAACTCTACAATTCTATGATTCTATGATTCTATGATTCTAATCTTCTCCTTTCCTCAGGTAAGTCCTGCAACAGAGGGCCCGTTGTCTCCCAGAGTACTTGTTGATACATCCCCATACATGCCGAATAGTTGGTGATACAAAAACTTAAGCTGGTCATGGAGTACAACTTCTTTCCAATAATATCAATCTTCTGCGCCTCCGGATCAGGCGGTATCAACTGCACACAACGTTGCCTCCTCTGTTGCAAGGCTTCCACAATAACTGAATTAGGTGGAGGGTGCTCCCAAAGCCAGTCAATGTCATCACCAGCCACTTGGTACAGGCCGTCTATATGCTTGGATGTTGACGGTATCGAAGACGGGTTCTCCCATGACCCCTGGGTGGCTTCAGAAGTGACAGGAAAACAGGTATGCTGGTGACAGGTGGAGCCTTAGATTTAATCCTCTGATATATAGTGTTCATGGGATCAGACTCCCTCTCTTTCCACCTACAAGTCCAGGGCATGGCCCATTCTCACCATTTGCTCAGTAAAGGATCGTACATTGTCTGTTAGTGAAGACGAATCGTCGTCCAAAAGATCCGGTGGAGGTGATGGAAGTCTGGGCACAAACGGGCTGGAAGAAACTGAAGAGGACGATGACAGAGAAGGAGTTCGACGGCGACATGGGCTCATGTGAAGTGGTGGAGAATGTGGTAATGGCGGCAGAGGTCGAGGTTCCACTTGCACCGGAGACACTTGACTACCCGCTTCTCTAGTGTTAGGTTTAGGAAGGTGGTAGTCCCTCATCAATGGTTGGTCTGCAACATGGAGCCGTGGAGGTTAAGTGTAATGTTCTCAGTCCTGAACAGTAAGATGAGATCGATGGGCAAGAGTGACATCCTGAGCTCGACCCAACGTGGAGCAGATATCAAAAGCACCGTACTGATGCTCAAAAGTCGAGGCATGAGGCAACAGAGTTGCTGGTTTATCAAAACCACTTCAGATCGGGCTTCAGTCTCCATGTCAAGTGCCACGTCAAGTGACTCCAGCTGACCAGCATCTAAGTCCTTCCCCAGGAGCTTTTCATGGGAAACAATCAAAGTAGGTGACTGAGCTCATTGAGGCAGAGAGGCATCCTCATCAGACACATCGCCAACCTGCACTTGAACAATCTCCAGGGAGGGTGCCGGGGAAACCTACCGAGATGGAGTATGGGATCAAGCCCGATACTCGAATTCGACAGCCACAGCCATAACCATAGTCGGGGTAGACTCTCGCACTAAAATCACCTTTTCCGTGGGCTGTTGGTTAATTTTGGGCTTGCGTGACATAGAAGCTGCGTCCTTAGACAACAGCTGGGTTGATGAATCCGTCAAAACATGTTTCTCCTTTTTCTTTTTTACTCTTTTCCTTCAAAGAGGTAGAAGAGTCACGTTCCCGAGTGGCAGACGGCTTTACTGAAGCTTGATCAGGGCCCAAAGTAGATGGTCAAGAAGTACAGCCTCTATCAGAGTCGGAGCATTTTGAGTGGTCTCTATCCCGAGAAGAGTTGGATGACTTCGCATGCTTATGTAACTGAGCAGTCGCCTATGGATCAGACGCTACGGGCCGGTGACAGGACAGAGCACAGGACCGATGGCATTTTGAAGTTGGACTCACCGATGGCTAACGGCCCCTCTTGGAGTCGAGGAATGGTCTCCCACAGTAAAAGCTGATGAAGGCAGAAGAGTCTTCTCATACAAGAAGGATTTTAGCTAAAATAAACTCTGCTTCCTGGCCTGCGGTGTAAGTGGACACAGTGGACACAGGCGTCGACATTGTGAGCCTCTCCGAAACATATTAGACACCTGGAGTGGCCATCAGAAGCCAGCAGCTTGGCCTGACAGACTGAACACCTTTTGAAGCAGATCTCAAAGACATCATCCTCTGAAAGGGTCATAACCGAAGAAGAGTCAAACCAGTCCGAATCAAACCAAGATCAAGGAGTCCGAGAACAATCCGAGGGACGAAGCAGGCGAAGTCAGACAGTCCAAGTCAAATATGAGAAGAACATAGCCAAAGTCAAGGGAGATCCACAAAACGAAGTCAAACTGTCCAAGTCAAAACGTGAAGCAATTAAAGAGCACTAGAGAAAGAGGTTCCTAAACTGCTGCTTACGCGGCGGAAAAGGAACTGAGGGGAATTAGGCAGGAGTGCCTTTTAAGGGAAATGTGAGGATGGGCGGAGCTACCACCAAAATGTATCAAAAACTATTCTGCCTAGCGATTCCAGAAGGTTCCGACTGCTCTGCGCAGGCGCAGGAGTAACCCACTGTGTGGATTCACAGAGACCATGAAGAAGATACTACAAACCAGTCAAACTACAATACCAGGAAAAATATTAGAATGGATTATACAGGAGTCTGTCTGCAAGTATCTTGATGACAATGATGTGTTTAGTAGAAACCAACATGGGCTTGTCAAGAACAAATCCTGCCAAACTAATCTTATGTATATTTTTTTTTCAACCAGGTGGCTGGTTTAGTAGATGATGGGAATGCTGTGGACATCATTTATCTGGATTTCAGCAAAACATTTGATAAGGTCCCCCATAATATTTTGATTAGCAAACTGATTAAATGTGGAATAAATGGGAACCCTGTCAGATGGATCCGTAATTGGCTGGAGAAGAGTGCTCAAAGAGTTGTCATCAATGGCCATGCTTCAAACTGGAAGGAGGTCTTGAGTGGAATGCCTCAGGGTTCTAACCTAGGGCCATTACTCTTCAACATTTTTATCAATGATTAAGATAAGTGGAGGAAATCCTTATTAAGTTTGCAGATGACAGAAAACTAAGAGGGGTAGCTAACACATTGAAAAATAGGAACAGAATTCAAAAGGACCTAGATAAACTAAAACATTGGGCAGAAATTAATAAAATGAAATTCAATAGAGACAAATGCAAAATTCTACATTTAGGTCACAAAAACCAAATGCACAGGTATAGGATGGGGGATACATGGCTCAGCAGTACTATATGTGAAAAGGACCTTGTGATTATTGTTGATCATATGTTGAACATGATCCAGCAACATGATGCTGCAGCTTAAGAAGGTTAATGCTATTTTAGCCTGCATTAATAAAGCACAGTTTCTAAACTGAGGGAAATAATAATCCCACTATATTCTGCACTGGTCAGGCCTCACCTGGAGTACAGTGTTCAGTTCTGGTACCTCATTTTAAGAAGGATACAGGCAAATTGCAGCAGGTTCAGAGAAGGGCAAATGAGGATGATAAGAGGTACGGAGAACATAACCTATGGCAGAAGGTGGAAGGAGGTGGGCTTGTTCAGTTTGATGAAGAGAAGACTGAGGAATGGCATGATTCCCCTCTTTAGATACTTCAAAGGCTGTCACAGAGAGGAGGGGGCAAGCCTGTTCTCTGCTGCTCCAGAGGCTAGGACCAGATCGAATAGTTCTAGGTTACAGGAGAGTAGGTTTCAATTGAACATCAGAAGGAACTTTGTGACAGTAAGAGCAGTTTGGCAATGCAACCAATGGTGGTATGGTCTCCTTCTCTGGACATCTTCTAAAAGAGGCCGGACAGTTACCTGCAGGGGATGCTTTAGCTGGAGATCCTGCATTGAACAGGGGGCCGGACCCTATGGCCCATAAGGCCCCTTCCAACTCTATGAATCTATGGAGGGCCACACTTGCTGTCACACAAAAAAAACCACACCAAACCATTCCCCCTCCAAACACCTCTTGGAGGTATGGGGGCATTTTCACTATATTGTGGTTTTCAAAAACCAAATGCATATTCTGGTAATAAATTAGCTGGTAGGGCTCACAAAATGTGGTGGAAAAGCACCCTGCTCCCAGTAGTGGAAATTTTGGGAGAATTTTAAAAAAAATTGCAAAAATGGTTTTTGACCTCTGAGGCCCAGGGGGCCTCCAAATGTTGTGGGAATGTGCTCCATACCTCATAAAAACCCAAAATGCAAAATAAAAATGAAAAAAAAAATAATTTTGACCACATGGGACAAACTCTAAAATACACTAGGTGCTGCAACTAAGCTCTCAGTTAAGAATTATTTTTACATTTGACTCTTTTAAGTTACATCCTTAGCAACTTTTGGATATTCAGTCAAACTAAACAGCAAGTGTCAACTCAAGTCCAATTTAAAAAGATTAAAAACAGAAAAATTTCATGTGATAGTGTTAACTAGGGGTCATTTAAAAATAAGGGTCCATCACAATATCAACACGCTTTGTTCCTATTCTGCTGCAGACACTACTGAAAGGGAATTCACATGTCAGCAGTGGAGATATAAATATCAAAGCTGTGAGTACATTGTCCTGGGAACAGGTGGATGGTTCACCATAAAAATAAATGAATTCCTGTTTATTTACACTACACATAACATGTGACAAAATTGGATTTTCTCCAGTAGCCTAAGTGACAACTTGAATCTACAAATATTTGGACCCTACTATTTTTGGAGATAATTGTTTTCCAATTCAACTGAGGAAATAAAATCAATATTGTTGCAACAATATTCTTGTTCCCTTCATATTGTATTACATCTGCATCAATGACACAGAGTGTTTACTGGAATTAAAAATATTACGTTTTTGGACAAGAAGTTCCAGAATTCTCCAGCCAGCAAGACCACTGGTCATGCTCACTAGGTAAATGCTGAGAGTTTTATTTCAAAAAAGTATTTTCTCCAAATGTCCCTTTTTTTTCAAAAGCTTTCTAGCAGACTCTTAAAAGCTCCTTATATTTGTTTCCATACTCAAATTCAGATAACATTGATGGCTTACCTAATTTTGGATTTTCCTGTTCATTTATGCTCATCTCTAGAAGAGTTCCTCTATGAGAGAGCACACAATTGTGCCCAAGACTTAATTTAGGTGCAAGATACCTTCAACCATTGTGCCTCCGTGCCACCAATAGTCAACAAGAGTGAAAATTAATGAGGAACTGCAGGTATGAATCTCACAATAAGATTAGGGATACCTCAAATCACACTTGAGGTTTCACTTCCCAAAAACTTAAAGGATTCTGCCATCATGCTTGCAAAATAGGGCTCTAAATCAGTGTTTCTCAACCAGAGTTGCCTGGAACCCTAGGGTTCCCTGAAAGGTAACTAAGGGTTCCTCAAGAGATTGTGATTGTGGGGGGAAAGCAATAACAGTATATAGAATAATGTTTATGCAGGAGTTCCCTGAGACCTGGAAATTATTTCAAGGGTTCCTCCTGGATAAAAAGGTTGAGAAAGGCTGCTCTAAATCTTGTTCTGCCCAAGTGCTGAAGGAAAGCTCCCTTGCTGCTGGAAGATGAGTTCTACAATTTCAACAGTCCTAGAGAAAGCCTGTCCCAGCAGCCAAAGAGGCCTCATTTCTAATAAGCAACCTGTTTAGAAACCAGCCTCAGTGGTTCCTGAAATACAACTGCACAACAGTGTGTCCCAATGTGATATTAAAGGTAAATATGTACTTAATTTTGAGGCAATCCAAGTAATATTTTCTTCCCTAGATGTGAGCAAATACATTGAGGAAAGTGGACTAGCTGTGGGTAGAAGCACACATGTGCTCTCCAACAACAGTTTACCAACTACTGGAAGGCAAGCACTTGAACTGTCCTACATAATCATATTTGATAACACTGGTGACAGTCCATGATCTGTTCCTCAGTTAACAGTGGAAAGAACACTCCACTCTGAAAGAGACATAACGGAGCAGGTAAAAAATGTAATGTACCAATTGGTTCATGGTAGGCTGGAAGAATTCAGTGAAGAGAGAAGCATAAAAGCAGGACAGCACAAAATGAACAAAACCACTCCACTAATTACAGGAGTTTGAGAACAAGAGCTAAAAAATGATGATGTACATTCTCTATTCATTCTATCTTGAGAAATATGAGAACTTCAAAGTAAGCAGATACTCTGATTTGTATCTCTGATCAAGTAGAATTCACAAAAAAATACTTTTTTTAGAATTTCATAAACACTGCCTGCCTAAATCCAGTATACTGTGCATAGCTGCAGAAGCTTTAGCACTCCCACCCTGATATATGGGATGGTCTTAAATTTGGAGGCTTGTGTATGAACAAAAATGACATTTCTTCCAGTTCCAATAATCCTGATCATGGAATAGAAGAAATAACTAGCATTTCCCAATCACAAGCCACTTCTAATAGATTCCCCCCCCCTTACCTCCAGAGTTTTCCAGGTTGCTTAAGGAATTTGAACAGGTCAGTGGTGTACCAAATAGGACAGTAAGAATAAAGCACCATGAACTCATAGGGTCTGAACATTACAGAGTTATCGACACTACAAAAATTTAAAAAATTATTCTAGAACATGTGGACTCAATTCATGAGGAATTATTCACCGTCTGTCAAATCTACAGTATCTTCTCACAATATCCATATCCTCATTTCAGAGTTTCCTATTCAGGAAAATATTATCCCACTGGTGAGCAGGTCTTAAGATCAAGAGAGCTTTATCATATGGATCAGAAAAGGTGTAGGATGAGGAGTAACAAACATTCAATTTGATATGTGAGTGCACTGAGCTTTCATCATGGAATTCTTCATTATGTAAAAATGAACAGTTCCATCCAACTCAAAAGTGTATGTACCCTTTCAACAACCTAAGGTTTACTTAAATCAACTGAAGAGAGAGTTTCTCAGTCTAGTGCAGCAGAACCTACGGTGGGTGGATATGGGGGGAAAGCATATGCATCTAGGATGTTAGTCTCCTAATCCCCTCATTATTAAAATGCTTATCTCTTTCAATTGTTGTAATGTTCAGGTACTCAAGGGATAGCACTTTAAAAGCACATAAGGAAACGGAATATGCTAATCGTAATATTTGCACAAAAGTATGTTTCTGTATTTTCCTCTCTTCTTTACTCAGCAAATCCTTGTAAAACAAAGACAGCGGAAGGCAATTCCCTAAGCTAGTGTGACCACCCAAAAATAAATTCTTAAGATGTGCCACACCTAAAACATACTATTAGTAGGAATGTAGTATTCTGAAGCAAGGTTATCAATCCAACAATAATGAAGTCTTTTTCAGTCACTACAGTCTGCTGTAGACATCATGCCTGAACTTCAACTTTGGATTCCTGGTATACAGATGTTTTCTAGCAAAAAGTGTTGACAACTCATGAGCTTCTACAGAAACCAGAGATGCTGACATCTAGAGAAAACAGGTCAGTTGCTTATTTGAGTTGAACAATCCAGAACATTAAAACAAGACTATTTTAAAGATTTAATATCTTTTTGAGTTAAAAAAAAAGTAAAACAAATTCCTCTTGTCCGCTTCAGAGACAAGATATATATCTGCAAGATCTTCAGACTTGAGGTACAGTAAGTATTTAGACTTAGATCTATGTCCTTATTTTTGGGCTCTTTCTTCTTTTTTGATTCACATGCATCAGATGAAGAAGCCAGTTGCTTCTACCAGACTGAGCACATTTAGAACAATTCACCTTCCTACCCCCAGTGGAAGGTGGAGTAAGAAGTGTGTGCCTACTACTAGCATAGCAGTAGCCAATGGGATGGTTTCTAGTAGCACAGGGGGAGCCAAGGCAGAAGTCAAATCAATTGACACCAAAAAAGAGGTCAATACTGAGATGGTCAGTATCAAGTTGGAGTTGATCAGTCTATATTATTTTTCTCTCTTTCCATTCTCAACTTGTACGATAGCCATCTTCCAGGTTTATTTGCAAATTCTTTTCTTTTTGGCTTTTCCATAATTCATCATTTTTTCAATTTCAGTAACCATAATCAAAGATAGCTGATTTCATAACATCTTCATATGGTTACTCACTCCCGTTCTCAAGGAAAATTTCTTCAGTTCATCTTCTTTTTTCCTTATTTCATCTAATACCTTCTGTGTTTTTTCTTGCCTCTTTTTCTTAATCTCCAAAATCTGATGTATAAAATGTCCTCTCATAAATGCCTTGATAGAATCATATACCATTCTAATGTTTGTCCCTTGATCTATATTATCTTCAAAAATTATTTTAATTTCATCTTACTTTTCGATTAAATCTTCTCATCTTGCAAAACTGCATCATTCAGTCTTCAAGGGAAAAATGCTTTTAGCCTTCTGAATCAAAGCCATTGGATTATAATCAGAAAATGTCTTTGGAAAAATTTCCATTTTAGATACTCTGTTAGACAAAGTTTTAGATATAAAAACCATATCAATTCTAGAAAAGGATGTATTTCTTTCTGAAAAAAGGTGTAATCCTTGGAGTAACAATATTTAAGTCTCCAAGCATCAACTGAGCCTGTTGTTGTTTTCTGCCTTCAAGTCATTTCTTACTTATGGTGACCCTAAGGTGAATCTATCATGGGGTTTTCTTGGCAGAATTTGTTCAGAGGGGGTTTGTCTTGTCTTCATCTGAGACTGAGACAGTGTAATTTGCCCAAGGTCACCCATTATGTTTTCATGGTGGAGTAGGGATTTATTTTTTTTTAAAATGTGAGTTTACTTTGTGAACATTAAATCTCTTTATCAAAGACTCAATCTAATTGTGGAAATTTCACTCCATTCCAATCTCCTTTAAAAAGCCAATTTGCATAAGAATAGTCCATCACATTATCTATAATTTTAAAAAAATTGTTTTATTTTTTGTGGGAGCATAAATTCCAACTACCAACACTTTAATCTGAAAACTTTAATCCCTGAAATCTGAACTCCCACAAACCTGCCAAATCGGTCTTCGTAAATATTTTTTCTGGTGCCAACTATGATTTTGCCCAGATAACAACTCCCTTTTTCTTCCTATTTTAAGCAGAAACAAATTCCTCTACCAACTTGGGGTAAATTAAATATTTACCATAATTCAATCTACTCAAAAATTTAAATATTTTCCTTCTTTTTGGGGGGGCATTAGCTCCTCTAACATTCCAGGTAATAAATTTCAGATCTACTGTCAGGCCATAAGGTTTTCTAAAACCATAGCCTCTTCTCCTGTTCCCTGCTCCATCTCTATTACATCTTCTACATTCTTCCTTCCTCCCTCAGCTTTCTGACCTGAATTTTCATCAGAGTCCTCTCTCTCTTAGTCCTTCCATCATATTCTTCTAATTCTTTCTTATCTTTCCAAAGAAAGTGTTTGGCCTTTTGCTTTTCAGTATGAACTTTCTTTGCTTAAACATCAGTGAGATGCCTTCCCATTTCTCCCATGTGAAGTTGATATTTTTCTCTTTCAGTTTGTCTGTCGAGAAAGTATAATTCTTCCTTTTTCTCAAGATTTGAAGAGGATTATCTTCAAAGCTATCATAGAACTGTCTCCTATCTTTGTTTTGTTTTGATAACATTGTTGGAGTACTTCATCTCATGTTGTCTTCTTAAGAAAATGAACCATCACATCTCATGGAATATTCCTCTGTATAGCAACTCAGGAGCTAATCCTGTAAACATAATCTACTTCTACCCCCAATTAATTCTTCACTTTGTATCTCCAAAAGATTTGCAATAGCCTCTATTATTTTTTCTCATATATTTTCACTGGGTAGCTATGGCAGCACTCTAAAATGAAGAGATGTCTCTCTCTTAATTCCGTTAAGCCAAAACCATCTAAATCACTCTCCCATAGTCTATCCAGACATTCTGTTCTTCCTTGCAGTTATTCAGCTTTGGCCTCTAATGCCCTTATTTTGTCATTCACCTGCTTCATTTATGATGTACTCTGCACCAGATTGTTTCACCTCTCTCATCTCTATTTTCAAATATTTTTCAGTTCTGCTAATAGATGGTTTTTTACATCAAGTTTCATTTGAATCATCTGCAATTTCATGGATTTCATATCTTCCAACAGTTTTTGGTTTGTATCTCGGGCCTTTGATGCCATTTCTATTGATCCTCTTCTTGCCTCAGTAATTTTGCCCTTTGATCTTAGTTCAGAACTAATTATTGAGGCAAATGATTGTTTTAACAAGCTGGAAGCAAAAAAACCCCCACAATATTTAGTTGCAATAATCCACTTCTACCACCAGGTGTCAATCTTATCTCTCAGCTTCCTCTTAACAATCTGGTTATAGTGTTCTGTATTTAACTGCAGCAGTTTGGTCACTTCAGCCCTCCACAGTTTCAGCTTCAGCAACAACAACCTGACCTTGCGCTTATCAAAGCTCCCAGATAAACAATTGCTATTTCCATATTTCTCGCAAACATCTCTTTTAATTTCCACTCATTCAAATTACAACATCCCACCTGCTTTCTGCTCTTCACTTTAACTTTAAATTTAATAACTTTCTTGAGTCAGATTACTAATAGTCTCTTATTTAGAAGTGGTGTTGCTGGAAGTTAAATCTACCCATCTGATTCCGAAAGCCTATTAAACATTCATTCCAAGTCATTAGATAACTGCTTTAACAAAGATGACTTCGCAGTGCATGTTTCCCCTTGGGATGGCTAATGACACAGTGGAGCTAGTTGGCAATCTCGGTCCTCCAATCCACACACATTCATACACCAGTCCCATGGCAGCTAAAACACTAGGATCAGAGGAAAAAAGACATGTGTAATCTATCCTCTGGTCTCCCTTTACCAAGGAGGAACTTTCTGCCAATCCAGAGTCCCCCTGGTTGGTGAATGCTGCATCCAGCATCAACCTTGTCACAGAGTGCTAAAAAGGCTTGACCTCACACTGCCATTCAGCCCGGAAGTCCACATAATCACTCCTATAAGACCTTGTTTCCTCTCCTTAAATTATGCTGAATTTTCCAGGCACATAACTTAAGAAAACTTCATAGAGCAAAACCAGAATAAAAAGCCGAAAGAAAAGATGAAGAACGACAGGTTGCTAACCTGTAACCATATATCTTCGAGTGGTCTGTGAATTCACACAGTTCGGTTACTCCTGCGCAGAGCATCGGAACCTTCTAGAATTGCTAGGCAGAATGTGCTTTGATACATTTTTGGCGGTAACTCCGCCCACACAAACAGTCCCTTATAAGGGATTCCCGCCCAATTCTCCTCAGTTCCTTGAATGACGCCGCAACCAGCAGCATCAGGAACATTAAGCATGTTTATATGATGTAGTAGGACATAGAGGGGAGGATGGGCGGGTCTGTGTGAATTCACAAAGACCACTCGAAGATCTATGGTTACAGGTAAGCAACCTGTCCATCTGAATCACACAGCTGGGTAGACTGGCAAGCTTCACTCCAGGAGGAGGGTATGTCCTATACACATTGACACTAGTACCATGTTGCACAGTGTAACATCAGTAGGATTTTTGACAGCACATTTTTAATCAAAATAATAAAGCATATATACTTTCACATTAAATGGCTTGGCAATACAATAAAACTCACTTATTGGATAGAAGACAAAAGTACAGCTTTCCCAAAAACAGCCTCGTTCCTAGAACGAGAGTCAGGTCTGTAATGGGAAATGAAGGTCAAAGATGATGACCAAGTTGCAGCTCTGCAAATCTCCTCCAGAGGCACTCCAGATAGGAAAGCTGTCGAGGTGGAGACAGCCCTCGTCGAGTGTCCTCGAATCCGTGGCGGTAGAGGCTTCTTCGCCAGTTCATAGCAGAGAGCAATGGTCGATGTCACCCACTTCGACAAACGCTGTAGAGAGATAGGTTGTCCCAGTCTCGAGTCAGCATAGGATACAAACAGTCTAGGTGACTTCCTGAAGGCAGCAGTTCTCTGGATGTAGAAGGCAAGTGCCCTCCTGATGTCCATGGAATGGAGGGTATGATAATAATAATAATAATAATAATACTAAGTTATTTATTACCCGCCTCTCCCCTCAGGATCGGGGCGGGGTACAACATCACAATGCATCACATACAATTCAGTACAATTCAAGTAAGTTATACATTACAATACAATACAATACAATACAAGCAGGTTATACAATTTTTATACAAATCAGAAATCAATACAGACAAGCATTGCAGACAATTACAAACAGCTGTACAGTGCAGACAATATAACTGCCAGTAGATGGTGCTGCTGGCACTGCAGGTGCAGTCAGAATGCACTGTACAATGATAAGTGACATGCTGCTTTTTGAGAAACCATATTACCATACTAGTTTCCACAGCACATCACCCCAGCTCTTAATAAGCTGGTCCTCATTTTACTGAATTACAGAAGGCTGAGTCGACCTGGGGGGCCCTGGGATCGAACCTATAGACTCAAGATCTAACATGAGTTCTTTTTGGCTGCAGTGTTGGCTGCATTAGCATACTGCGCCACCAGGGCCCCCCAGGTCGTCCTTCGGGTCCTGCTCAAACTCGTCCTTCGGGTCCTGCATTAGAGCAGGGAGAGTAATTGATTGAGATGAAAGCTAGACACCACCTTTGGAAGGAAGGAGATGTTGGGACGGAGCACCACCTTATGTTTGTGGAAGGCAGTGTACGGAGGGTCAGACCGCAAGGCACAGAGCTCACCAGCTTGACGCGCTGAAGTTATTGCAATCAGAAAGGCTGGTTTCCAAGACAGGAGTCTTAGGTCCGTGGATGCCATGGGTTCGAACGGACATCGAACCAGTTGCGATAGGACCAGTTCGAGGCTCCACGCCAGTATAGGCTCAAGTACCGGAGGATTTAGGTTGACGTAGCCTTTCTAGAACTTCTTGACAGTTGGGTCCGTAAAGGGAGACAGATAACCTCTAGCCTGGAATTCAACAGAAACAGCTGCCAAGTAGCACCGGATCAACGAAATCTAGAGTCTGGTAGAAGACAAGTGTAGAAGGAAGTCTAAGACAGTTGGGATGAAGAACGGTTCCATGACCGACCCCCGACCAGATAGGAAGCCCTCAAATTCCTATTCCATTTCTAATAATACGACTTGCGGGTAGCAGGCCTCCGCACAGCCTCGATGACAGACTGGACCTCTGGGGGAAGGGGAGGATGTGCCAACGATGGATTCAAGGCCATAGCCACCAAGCAGTTAGTCGAAGAGTCTCTACATCTTGGTGCCTGACCTTCCAGTCCTGAATGGTGAGAAGATCAGGACAGGATGGAAGTTGGATGAACCGGTGTTTGTCCAGACGCAGCAGGGTTGCAAACCAAGGTTGGCGGGGCCACCAAGGGGTGATAAGGATGGCATCTGCTCGGTCCCGACGTAGCTTCGTGATTACTCTCGTCAGCAATGGAAACGGAGGGAAGAGGTAGAGGATAGGTCCCGACCACCGGAACAGGAACATGTCGCCCCTCGATCCCAGGGCGCGGCGCCTTGAACAGAACTGTTGACAGTGAGCTTTCTCTGGGGACGCAAAAAGGTCGACTTGAGGAGATCCCCACCGTCGGATTAGGTCCGCAGTCACCGACTCGTGCAGCTTCCATTCGTGAATGGAGAGACTTAACGGCTGAGTCCATCTACAAGAGTATTCTCCTCTCCTGGGAGGTGGATGGATTAGAGAACGATGTTCTTGGAGAAGCACCAATCCCAAATGTCCAATGTGAGTTGAAGAAACTGAGGGGACCTCGTTCCCCCGTGCTTGTTCAGGTAGTACATCACCGAGGTGTTGTCTGTCACTACCAGAACAGTCTTGTTTGTCACCAAAGTCTCGAAGGCTCGAAGTGCCTTTTGGACATTGAGGAGCTCCAGGACATTGATGTGGAGAGTCCGTTCTTCGGCATTCCAGGAACCCCGTATCTCGTAGGATTCGAGGCATGCTCCCCATCCCAGCAGCAAAGCGTCCGTTGTCAGAGAGGTGTCCGGCTGAGGAAGATCAAAGGGCATTCCTTACAGGACATTGTCCGGTACCAACCACCACTCTAGCAACCGATGAACTGCCCAAGGCATTGTGAGCAGTTTCTTCGGGGAGTCGCGTAGGGGGTCGAACACTTGTAGAAACCAGTGTTGGAGCAGAAGCCTGGCCAGGCAGGTCACATAGGTAGTACCTGGACAGAATGGGCGCGAAGCCTCCAGGACCAACG
The DNA here is from genome assembly GCA_030847615.1 of Gambelia wislizenii. NCBI lineage: Eukaryota > Metazoa > Chordata > Lepidosauria > Squamata > Crotaphytidae > Gambelia > Gambelia wislizenii. Next base: position 367,378,406 of record JAUMIR010000001.1, read on the forward strand.
GCAAGCATGGACTAGAGACCGAAGAGTGTTGAACCGGTCTTGAGGCAGGTAAGCTGCAGCCGCACGTGAGTCCAGCCTGGCCCCGATAAACTGGATAGCCTGAGCCGGTTGGAGTTGCGACTTCTCTATGTTGACAACAAGTCCCAGGCCGTCTAAGACATCTAAGGTGAGGTCGATATCGAGTTCGAGCTGATGACAAGCGCTCGCCACAATTAGCCAGCTGTCGATGTAGGGGAAGACCACCTCTCCACGCTGGCATAGAAACGCTGCGACCACCGCCATGCACTTTGTGAAGACCCTCGGAGCCGTCGAAAGTCCAAATGGCAGGATCCTGAACTGGAAAGTCTCGGTCCCGATCTAGAATGCCAGAAAGCGTCTGTGGGCAGGATAGATCCTGATGTGGAAATAGGCGTCCTTGAGGTCTATGGATGCAAACCAGTCGTACTGTTGCAGGAGTGGAAGGATGGAGGCCAAGGTGACCATTCTGAACTTCTTTGATTCTATATATCTGTTCACCCCACGGAGGTCGAGAATGGGATGGAGTCCCCCATACTTCGTGACCAAAAAGTACCTTGAGAAGAAGCAGAGGTGGTGGAGATCGGAGCCCACGGGTTCAATAGCCCTCTTTTGCAACAGTGTCTGCACCTCCTCGAGGAGGGGAGGGGAGGGCGGTGTTGATCGAACCCGACCTGTCGGAGGTAGGGAGTCGAATTTGAACCAATAGCCGGTCTAGATGATTTGAAGAACCCAGCGGTCTGATGTTATTAAAGACCAAGCTTCGTGGAAATTCGACAGTCCATCTCCGAAAAGTGGAGTCTGGAGAAAAAAGAGACAACATGAGGTGAACAGTTAGAACGTTCTCCTGCCTTGATCTTTTGATCGTTGCCTCGGAGCTGGCCGATATCTGGAGGCTGAACCTTGGCTCCTCACCGAAGAGGCTGGAGAGGGAGAAGTTATGTATCGGGATCGACGATGTGATTGGCCAGAGAACCCCCGACGGAACTGCTGGACTGATGAATAGGTTTGCCAGGCGGTGTGGCCCCTGGAACGGTACTGAGAAGATGAGGTGGCCATACCGTATTTCTTAGCGGTGGTCCTCATCTTCTGGGTACATTCTAACTTTTCATCTGTGGATCCATTAAACAGTCCAGATTCATCAACGGGCAGATCCTCTATGGTGGCTGAGGCCTATGGGGTGAGGCCGGATGAGCGGAGCCAGGCGTGTTGGCACAGGGCGATGGATCCTGCAATTGTTTTGGCCGTGCAATCAGCAACGTGTTGAGCGAGTTCATTTGGTGCCCAGCGAGCAATTGTGCCTCTGCCTGGATCGCCTCGGCCATCCAACGCCGTTCTTCTGGGAGATCTTGGAGCAGGGGCGTCATCCTTTTCCACAGCACCTGCTGGTAAGCCCCCATGCAGGCTGAGTAGTTGGCCACACAAAAACTCAGTCCAGTCGCTGAGTAGTTTCTTGCCCATAATGTCGAGCTTACGGGCCTCAGGGTCCGGCAGAGTGGATTAAGGTCTACGTTGCTTCTTGTTTTGGGATGCTTCGACCACCATGGAGTTTAGCTTCGGGTGAGTTTGAAGCCATCACCTCCAACTCAATACAGACAGTCAATTTTCTTGGAAGTAGATTGAATCAAAAAAGGTTTCTCCCAGGACCCTTGCGTGAGCTTGACCAGGGATGGTAGGACAGGGAGAGTAGCCGTGGGGGGAGTCTTCAACTGAATCCGGTGGAAGATGGGGTCCGCCGGTTCAACCTCCTTTTCCACCACCTTAAGGTCGAGAGCATGTGACATGCATATCATCTGTTCCGAAAAAGCACGGATGTCGTCAGTGGGTGACGCAGAGTCTTCATCAATCAGCTCAGATTTTGGTGATGGTAAGTACTGCATGTAGTAATTCCACAATCCCGAGGAAGATGTTGAATCAGCTGGAGATGGACTGCGATCCTCACGGAGCAGAGGTGGTGCGTAGAGGTGGAGTCAGAGGAGTTGGAGGCAGAGGACATTGTTCAGGTCGTGGAGAGACCTGACTCTCTGCATCCCTTCTCAGAATAACCCGAGGCTCTTCCATGTGGAAACACCAGGGTGAACGACACAAAAACCGGCAACATATACATCCCCAAAATCATATCCTCGGGACATCAGCATCTGAGAGCCCGGAGGCGACATGATCCCACCTCGACAAATACACTGTGCCAGGTCGTAGGCTGTATAGGCCGGAATGTCCCCATGGACATTGGATGAAAAAGGTCAGGTTCGAGTTGAGAGCTCGGAATCAACAACCTCGACCTCGAGGTCAGATGGGGAGTGCTCAAGAAGTTGGGCCCTCGATATCGTGAGGGTTGGTAATTGGCCCAGCCGCTGAGGTGTCATCTCCATGTCGGTACCAGAAGGAACTTCGACGGCCACGATCTCTACCGAATCAGAGGGGGTAGGAGCACACCTTGGCACACCAGCCTCCGCAGATAGAATTAGAGAAGGTCTGGGGAATGTGGCCTCGGTTCCAGCGGCGGGTTGCAAATCTACAGTGTCGGCAGGCCGCGCAGCTTTATCAGGAGAGGCTGCAGATGGTGCAGCTGACGACTTCATCTTCTTAGGTGCCTCTTTCGGCTTGCTCTTAGATTTAGAGCCATCATCATGCCGAGAGGTATGTTTTTCTTTCCTCTTCTTCAGACACTGAAAAGCCTCTGCAGAGGTGCCCGGCCAGGCCGTGGATTCAGAAGGCGTCTGGTCCTGAGGGACAGCCGTCGAGGTGGAAGGCTCCTGGTCCCGAGTCGACCTCGATGGTGTCGAGCAGGCTCGATCTTTAGCCGAATCCGACGAAGCATGCTTGTGCAAAGTATGCACAGCTTCTGGGTCCGAGGCGATCGAACGGCATCGGGACGGGCTACAGGACCGATGACGCTTCTGGCCTTTAGACTTAGGAGACGATGAATGACCACGTTTTAAGGGCACAGACACCGAGGCAGAGGCCAGTGTAGCAGCCAGAGTCAAGGCTGAAGTTGGAATCAAGGCTTTCTCGTATAAGAAAGATTTCAGCTGAGATAGCCTGTGCTTGCGAGCCTGAGGAGTGAAGGCTGTGCAATGCATACAGGAATCAACATTATGTGTTTCTCCCAGACAAATCAGGCAGCGGGAATGACCGTCCGCACTTGGAAGTTTAGCCTAACAGATCACACACCTCTTGAAGGCCCCTTTTCCAGACATTTTTGTACTCATAGCGTTGCCAAGCCAAGTAAGAGGACAGAGAGTAGTCAAAAACACTCCAAGTCGTCACCAAAATCAGAGGTAGAATGCCAAATTCAAGGGAAGAAACACGAAACGTAGTCAAAAAACAGTCCAGGTCAATACCAAAAATCAGAGTATGAATGCCAAAGCCAAAGAGTGAGAGAAAATAGTTGTCAAAAAGCCAAGCTGAGTCAATCCAAGTCAAACCGAAAGTGAAAGGGAGAAAAACTAGCGAATTAAGGTTCCTTCAAGCTGCTAATGCGGCGGAAAGAAAGGAACTGAGAATTGGGCGGGAATCCCTTCTAAGGGACCGCTGGTGTGGGTGGAGTTACCGCCAAAAATGTATCATAGCACATTCTGCCTAGCGATTCTAGAAGGTTCTGATGCTCTGCGCAGGCGTAACCCAGCTGTGTGATTCACAGAGACCCTGAAGAAGATCCAACAATTCATTTCATAGAATCATATAGTTGGAAGAGACCACAAGGGCCATCCAGTTCAACCCCTTGCCTTGCAGGAATACACAGTCGAGGCACTCCTGACAGATGGCCATCAGCCTCTGTATAAAAACCTCCATAGACGGGGACTCCACCACACTCCCAGGCAGTGTATTTCGCAGTGCATTTCTTAAACATATACAATTTCAATCAACAGAATAAAGCCATTCTATACAGAAAGTTAACAATTGAGATGCGGGGGGTGGTGGAAAAGTTTTAAAGCAAAGAGAGGTAAAGTACAACCCACTATTTTTGTGGCACACAGGGGCCCAAAGAGTCAAAAAATGTTTTTGCTCCAGAATGCCCCCAAATGCTCTCTAGGGGGTATGGAGGGCATTTCCACCATGTTTCAGGTCCCCCTGGGGCCCCAGAGATAAAAAATAATTATTGAAAAATTCCCCCCAATTTCTTTCCCCTGAAATGCTCTAAAATGTCCACTTAGGAGTGTGGGGTGCATTTATACCACATTTTGTTGGCCCCTGAGCCAATTTAGGTCCAGGAGAGCCCTTTTTGGAAACCCAAAATATGGAGAAAAATGTTTCCATACTCACTCAAGGTGTTTGTGGGCAAAAATATATATGTATTTGGGCAGGGGAAGCAAGTGCAGCCCTCAAGATCTTCTAGGGGAGTAATGTGACATCCTAGTCTTCCACAGTGAAAGTCATAATTCCCTTTAACATTTTAATATCTTATTCTACAATCCTGTCAAACATGAAAGTGGGATGGCTCTAAAGAGATTATCACTTCCGATCCTCTCATGTAAGCTACCTCCTAGGAAGTAGCTATGACACAGACAACTTACTGAGTCATGCACACTCTCCAAGCCTTGCTGTTAACACTTGCTGGCATTACAGTCGTCCCTTCACATTCATGGGGGTTAGGTTCCACAGACCCCGCGAATGTGAAAATTCCGCGAATAAAGATTGCCCTCCCCATGCCTCCCCACTCCCTCCCCAGGCGACCACGGGGGCTCCGGAGGCCCCGAAGCCGCCTCCCCAGACCTCCCCACTGCTTCCCCAGGCAACCACGGGGGCTCTGTAGACCCTCTGGAGGCCCCGAAGCCGCCTCCCCAGGCCTCCCAACTCCCTCCCCAGGTGACCACGGGGGCTCTGGAGGCACTCCAGAGGCCCCGAGGCTGCCTCCCCAAGCCTCCCCACTCCCACCCCAGGCGGCCATGGGGACTCCAGGCCTCATCGCCACGTTCCTCGGCCTCCCCTTGCAGCAAACTGTGAATATGCGGAACCGCGAGTGTGGAGGCCGCGAATGTTGAGGGAGGACTGTATATCATCCACTACAGTGTTTCCACTCTGCGGGAAAGCTAACTGGCAATACCTCCACCCAAGTGTAGGCAGTCTTATTGCTGTGGCTGCTCTCCCTCTTATATTTTGATATATCAATATGAAAGGGTACTGTGACTGTGAGAGGAATAACTTACAAAACTTACTGCAAGTTATAACAGTAAACCAAAACCTCCAAATTAAAATTATTTTCTTTGATAAAAGAATCACCTAACTTTACAGCCTCTTTTAAAGAACAAAACCCCTATAAACAAGTACCTTAAGGAGTGTGTGTGTGTGTGTGTGTGCGCGCGCATACTTTAGTATTTCCAGTATGTAATCTAAAATCTCCAGACACCCGCACAAATAAGAGATGCTCTGAGATACAACATAGTGAAAAATCCTCCAAATTTAGAACATCAACAAATAAAGTTGAAGGCTTTCACGGCCGGCATCCATAGATTTTCCTTGGTTTTTTTCCAGGCTGTGAGGCCGTGTTCTGGAATAGTTTCTTTCTGACGTTTCGCCTGCAGCTGTGGCTGGCATCTTCAGAGAATGGCCATCCAGCCTCTGTTTAAAGACCTCCAAGGAAGGAGACCCCACCATGCTCCGAGGGAGTGTGTTCCACTGCCAAACAGCTCTTACTGTCAGAAAGTTCCCCCTAATGTTGAGGTGGAATCTCTGTTCCTGGAGCTTGCATCTATTGTTCCGTGTTCCAGTCTCTGGAGCAGCAGAAAACAAGCTTGCTCCATCCTCAATGTGACACCCCTTCAAATACTTAAACAGGGCTATCTTATCACCCCTTAACCGTCTTTTTTCCAGGCTAAACATACCCTGCTCCCTAAGTCTTTCCTCATAAGGCATGGTTTCCAGACCTTTCACCATTTTAGTCGCCCTTCTCTGGACATGCTCCAATTTGTCAATATCCTTTTTGAATTGTGGTGCCCAGAACTGGACACAGTATTCTACATGAGGCCTGACCAAGGCAGAATAGACTGGCACTATTACTTCCCTTGATCTAGACACTATACTTCTATTGATGCAGCCCAAAATCGCCACACGGCTAAAAAGTAGGAGTGGCCCCTGCATGCATGACATCCCCCATGTGAACAACAACACAAGCAACATCTGAGACAACATGTAGGCCTATGACTTGTACACCGCCACTTTTCTTTATTTTTAAACATCTTTAGCCAGATGAAGAAGCCAGTAGAGCTTCAAAAGCTTGCATCATGTGTTTTGCAGTTTGGCTGGCCAATAAAGGCATTGCTTTTTTTGTGGATTCTGGATTTTGATGTGCCATTCATTTCCATGAATCTACTCCTTGCAGGATTAGCATCAGTGGGCTACTGCAGAAGTTTCCCTATGCAATTAAAGTGTGTTTTTACATGTATACAGAAAATGAACTTAATAATAAAGTATTAACTAACCATTTATTCATGATTTAACCATTTATATACATTGTTCCACTTATTATTTTTGGCACATTTTTGTCAGCAGATTAATTTGTATGTTACTTTTTAAATTAAGATGCTGAAAAATGTAGTAGCTTAAGTCTTTATAAAAGTGCTTTAATGGTCATATTATACCTAATATATTACAGCCTTAAACTGGGGTAAGAGTCTATCATTATTGCATACTGCTTACTACCAAAAAAAATGTGATTTCTCTGACAAAAAAATCATACTAGAATGAAAAAATGACAGGAATCTTGGCAGGTCAGTTATCTTGTTAGAAACGTGCAATTTTACTTGTCACCACAGATGCTTATTCATAAGAACAACAGCCTTCATTACAAAACAGCTAAGAGAAACAAATAAGAGTCTCCTTTTGTTCCTGCTTTAGCTTATTAGTTAATGTTCAGTTTTCCTTTCTACTGTCGCCCATTACTGACTACCAAGAGTTTGCTTCTTCATAAGACTGGAATTCAAAAGAACTGAAGTTAAATGTATTTGTCCTGAGTCATTCACTAATGACTCTCTTATTGGGAGGGGCTTTCTTTTGCTTGCTTCCTTTTTTTTTTTTTTTAAAGAAACAATCTAAGTCCTTCTGGAAAAGTCACATCACATTCCACTTTACTTCTGGGACTTTAACATAACAAAGCTTAGGAAGTCAAGCAGTCTAAAAATCAACTTCTTCACATATGAATGTGTGCAAGACTACCCAGGTCATATTTGCTCAGCAACCACTTGTAGTATCAATTATCCAGATCCTAGAAGAACTGAAGGATAGAATCACAGAACCACAGAGTTGGAAGAGACTCCAAGGGCCATCTACACCTACCTTGCCAGTGCAGGAATGCAATATTAAAGCACCCTGAGAAGTTAAATTACACAGCTTTCTCCAAGTTAAATTATACAGTTCCTTCAACTCTTCCTCAAATCGCTTGGTTTCTAGACCTCTTACCATCTTGTGACACAGAAATTGCACTAGATTAATTCTGCAACAGTCAGTCACACAATCTATAGGTTTAGCCGTTTTAATTGGATGTGATTAACTTTATTATGCAAATGGTAGGACAGACTGATTTTTATGAAAACCTATTATTCTCAATGTTTATGAATGATAACGTTTTTTAAAATAAAGAGTTTATAAATATGCTGTTTATAGCAGTGAGACAAGAAATCACATGTTGTTGGAAAACTGCAAAATTATACATAGATGGCAGTACACCCTAACAAGGATGAGTGAAATTTATTCTTATGTGGCAACATTTTGTTGGAGGGTTGCAACATATTACATATTCCATATCCCCTCTCCCCTCTGTAACATATGTGAAATCCACATTGAAATCCACATATGATACATTTGAAATCCACATATGATACAGAGGGGAGAGTGGAGCAGATTCGACCACCTCAGCAATTGGAGACGACAGTGATGGTGAAGAGGATTCAGAATGATAGTCATTGTCTGAGAATTTTTCCTGCTGCTGTTGACTGGACAAGTTCATGACAGTGGTGATGATCATGTCGATACCAATCATGGTAAGACACCACACCAAAGTGTAAGTTGAATCTTCATGCTACTGATAATCCCTTTATGAAAAGTAAGAACTAGTGCAAGGTTGCTCATGACTGTATGGAAATCTGTCATGGAGCAGAGAGCAACAACAGTACCAAAGTAAACCAGACTCAAAACTATGTGAATAGATGGAGAACAGTGAGGACCCAAAGCTGAACGAACAGGTCAGTCTATGGTAAATATCTCTTTGATATCTTGCAGGGATAGTTGTTGCAGAGTCAAAGCTCTCTGTACTGACAGCTGAACTGTATCAGAAGCTTTATATGGTGCTGAGATAGATATGACTGGATTGTCAGTGCCATCTATCACCAGTACTGAGATAAAGTGATGCTTTGTATCAGAGACTGGACTGATCCCAGGATGGAGGCATAATTGGCATGCAAGTCAGATCAAGGCAAAGCCACAGATTTCCTAGCTACTGGTTTTTGAATGAACTGGTGATAACTTGGCAACCAATGAAGCACTGGAGTAATGTTTTATTTGAAGCTGCTTGTTCTGCTATTTTCAGTTATTCCTCCCAACAATGGGTGACATGTCCTATTATTCATAATGGAGAGATCCTTATTATTCCATATGGATTTCTCCAAGGCAAAACCAGCATTTGGAATGCCCGTCAGAAAGAGCAAATTTCCTACCACAAGAAACACAAGATTTGAAAAGAAGAGTTGAGGTCATTAAAAGGAAAGGGTTAGGGATAGCTGAAATTCCAGGGTAGAGAGGGAGATAGGGTTTTTTTGAGCTGACCATTTCTTCCCCTTTAACAGCAGAAGCCTCAGTTTGGTTCAGTGATGTACAATGGCCCTCATGGAAAGCTGGCCTCTTCTGGATGAACTTGGGATGGGATTTTTTGTTAGGCTTCTTCCCTTGTCCAGGGACCAATGCAGTATGCATCTGGGCATTCAGATCTGAAGCAGACAATGACAAAGGAATCTTCAAAGAAGAGATTGTCTCTATTAGTACCAATATCGAGAACAATGTCAGGACCGTTTTTCATATTGAACTCGATGGAGCGTTCTTCAGTTTCAAGATCAATGATGATACCGAAAAGAGCAGTTTATCCAACAATGCTTTATCAGCCACTTTCAGGGACCTTTCCCAGCAATAAATTTTAAGCCCAATTCTTAATCCTCTACAAATAGCACAGCATTTGACTATGTGTCCTTCCCCTAAGCAAAAATGGCACTCCGAATGAGCATCAGAAAGAGAAACTGCAAGTAGAACAATGCTTAAAGAGAGAACAAGAGGCCATAGAAAATAGAAGTAGTAAGTGGGGCTAAAGGGGGGAAAGGGAAAGGGGGAAGACAGACCATGAGGTAAAACGATTTTTAAAAAAGTGGTAGGAGAAAGGAAGAAAATCACAATAAAAAAAGCAAGACTAAAATATCAAAGGAAGAATCAAGAAATACATAGAAAAAAAATGAAAGAAGCTACTCAACAGGAGTACACCTAAAGTGAAGCTGTTCTACCGATGGATAGAAAGAAACTGAGGGAACAGTAGCTTGGTGGGCTGGCACATATGTGGTAGGCAGGAGGGGGCAGGGTATTCTGCCAAGCTACTCAGCTCTGGAACATACCAAAGAGAGCCTGTGCACAGGTGCAAAATCCACTTGTGTGAGGCACAGAGACCATGATGAAGAAGAAAGAAAAAAAAACCAGAAGAATTAGCAAGAGTAAGAAGGACAATAATAAGGGGGGGAAGGAGGAGGAGGATCAACCGAGAACAGACCAAAGAATGATGCTCTAGCAGTGAACAAAATTGAGGGGAGAGTAGTTCTAGGCAGGCTAGGGCATACATAGTTGGAGAAGGGGGCGGAATTTCTCCCAAAAGCTACTCAGCTCTAGAACATTCTGAACAGGGCCTCTGCACAGATGCAAAACCCATTTTTGTGAGGCAGAGAGAACACAATGAAGAAGAGACTAATTTTCTTCATAAATATATATATCATTGGATAAACATTCAATTTTCACCATGCCTTTTTTGTAATACCACTTTTAAAACTATGCAAGGCATGCAGAAGATGTTTGTCTGAAAGCTAGTTCATTCTTTTTCCAGGCAATACATGGAAGGATAAGGGAGGGGGAATGAACACATATTCCACTGCTAACCAGTGTTACCACTGCCTACATCCCCTCCCTATAATATCTCTAAATTGGCAATATTAAGATACTTCATGGGGTCTAGTAAACCAGAGAGATGAGGCCAAACACAGGTCACAAGGACCCAAGAAGGTGTTGTTGAAAAATACTAGCAAACACATACAAGATAGGATTATGTGAAGCCCCTAGTAAACAGAGCCATTAAGGTGGTGTGTGCTAATCCCTTCTTGGGCACCCTTGGCAATGAATCACAAACAAACAAGTGACCAAAACTACCCTTATCCCCAGGAAATATTCCTCATCACCTCTCCCTATCCTACAATGTGAGGTTGTCACAAACCTACCAATTCCTATCTTTCGGCCATTAAAAGCAATCAGCAGAGTTTTTGTTTTCTTTGTTTAAATGGTGGGAAACCTATCTATGCTTTGTTCTAAGCACAAACACCTCTCCAGGACATGAAATACTGTATAAATATTAGTCCCTAAACAATAGCAAAGTGTGCCACTGTTGATGACATCCTGCCACTCTCTCCATTGACGCCACCCTCAGATAAAAGTTTCTAGTGCCACCCTCAGACTTTCATCTGAGTCCTTCTCTACTCTCAAGACTGGAAGATTTGGTCCCATTTCCTGAATCTATTTCTCTATCCAACCTTTCTGCTTTAAACTTTTCACTAGCTTTGTGTGGTTCTTGTGAGCATGCTTTGCCTGTGTGAGTACCCTCTGTTATTTTCCAATAAAAATCATTTATTTTACTTCAAAATGGAGTCCTCTGCAGTTAGTACTTATCTAGGAAACCAGCCAGGGTGAAACACAGCCAACAGATAGCTGACTGGCAATTTGCCAAGGAACATGCAGAAGTACAAAACAAAAATTGCAGGGCAGAATTTCTAGGCAACAAATCCAGTCCGCAAGACAAAAGATTAGTCCGCTTTACCAGTCCAAAAATCAAGGGTCATGGCTAGCAGGGTGCCCAGTACAATCCAAAGGTCAAGGTCTAAACAGGGCAGCAATAGTCTTCATAGGACCAGAGGTTTCACCAAGACATCAGACAATCTCTGACAAATTTGCAGAGCAGTTGTCACTGATTTATAGCTCTTCAGGGATTACAGCTGTTCATTGATAGCTCAGCTGTTTCTCATAAATACGCTGTGATCTACATAGTTTCTCCTTTCGGTGTCTGCATTCCTAAAAGGTAGGTAAGACTGGGTTCAAGTTATCTAATTCTTTATCTGTTATGTCTGAGGGGCCAGGCCTCTCTGCTGTATCTGGGGAGATAGGAATCTCTGATGGAGCAGGTGCTGACAAATCTGCTCCAAGCTGTATACCCTGCTCTAAAGCTCTATCCTGCCCTGGTTCACTTTCATATTCAGAGTCAGAAGAGCAGGGCGTAACAGTACTGTATTGGTATACACAAGTGCAAAGGTCCTGAAGTTAACCAGCCTCTCACAGCCTTCCATTTAAGCTAATCATAATTCCCCAAAATATTAACATAGTTCTGACATCACAAGTGGGGTCCTAAAGCACCCCCAGCTATTTGGGTAACACTAGGATGTCAAAAGATCTTATAGAGTGCCTTTGTTTATAGATAGGACAGGAACTATTCCTGATTATGTATTCCTGCATGGTAGGGGGCTGGACTCGATAGCCCACGTGGTGTCTTCCAACTCTATGATTCCATGATTAATATAGTTTCCTTTTCCTTCACTAACTTTAGTAGTGAAAACATAGTCAACAGCATGCCCAACGGCAAAAACACCGTAACACTCATCTCCACAGAGAACAGGATGTTCTTGGAGATCCTTGTGAATTAAAAATGGTAGTGGTGGTGGTGTGTATGTTGGTGTGTGTGTATATGTATGTGTTAACTTTTACTGTTTCTTCTCTTCTTTTTAAAAGAAGTTTTGCTTTTGAAATTTTTAGTATCAGTTTAATGGTTTGTCAAACACCAACCTGGAATTCTTTCTAGAAATACTGAGTAACTGTTTTTTTCTGGTTCACACTAAATTAATTTGAAATTAAATGGGTATTTTATTTTGATCTTGTACATTTGTTTAAAATTTAGCTGCCACCAAACAGGTTTTAGAAAACACTGAGCTATACGTTTTTCTCCAAATTAAATAATGCATTGACATTCTAATGTTGATACAAGTTGATTTTGCAGATCAATTCTATATAACTTTATATTAAACAGGCAATAGTTGCGCGCGTATGTGCCATCAAGTCGTTAGTCCATTTATGGTAACCCCATGAATTTCAGAGGGTTTTCTTAGCCAAGGAATACTCAGAGGTGGTTTTGCCAGTTCCTTCCTCTGAAGTATAGCCTAAAGCACCTGGTATTTGCTGGTGGTCTTCCATCCAAGTACTAACCAGAATTGATCCTGCTTAGCTTCCAAGATCAGACCAGATCTGGTGCCTTTAGGGTATTTAGGCCCTGCCAAGTTAGCCACATCTAAAATGCAGATGTGATGAATGAACAGTCTGTGTACTTTTTATTATACAAGAATGAGTTTTGGAGAAACAGCCAGTAAACTGAATTATACTTAAATGCCTAGACTTGATGAACCACAGGAGGAGTTTGAGATTTTAATTTACTAATACAATTTTTTTCATAACTGATACTATAACTTGCAAGTTCATTAGCCAAAGACTAAAAGGCCAATCAAATCATCTTCCTTTCATAATCTTTTCTCTTAGAGAATTAAATGAAGCTAATGAAGAAAAGCACTGCATACTTTATGCCATGACACACAGCTAGGTGTATCTAATGACAAGATGGTTCAGTAGTTATTAATCATATTATGTCATTCACACTTTGATGTGTCACGTACATTATTAGCTCTAAAAGATTTTTTTTTAGATTATTTCCACACCATGTATCTTCTTCCTAATAGGGTGATATGTGAAGGAAGAAAGGCAAAATATTTCTAGGATGTTCCCAAGGCACATACTCAGAACAAATAATACCTGGTATTTCATTATCAATCTCAATTCATGCCCAGGATAACTTGCTATTATTACAAAAGGTATTTAAAAAAAAAAAACCAGTTCCATTAGGCTTGACATACCTAGGAAATACATTCACAACTTGTTGATTATTAATACCTGCTCTTTCCCATATTTGAGTTTAAAAATATTTCTCTCCTCTGCATCCCAATGTGATCCTGGTCTAATTAGAGCTGCCAGTTACACTAATCTGCCAGTTACACTCTTGCACCCTTTCATTTGATTATTTAAGACAATATATTTTAAAGTGACTTATAAACTATAACATTATCTTCATTATCATTATAAATTCAGCTGTGCTGCTTTTTCATTAAAATGCAGATGTCTTCACATTACAACCATCACTTAGAAGACACTTTAAACTCAAAGCAAGTGAGAATTTATCTTCAATTCTTTATACCTTTCATTTTAATTATTAAAAATCTCATTCATTTTGTAATTAAGTCACTAAGATTACATTACTTTTTGTAATACCCATTCATTTTAATTACTCCTAGATGCTCTCCCTCTAGCTATAACTTTTGCAATTTTTTAAAATTGCATGAGATTTTCTGATGTTCTATCATCTTTCTGAAGTATCAAACTTACCATGTTTCAGACATATAAGGGGGAAGCGCTCCCCATTTTACAGGCAACTGAATAAGGTACACAGACATGCAGCATAACCACTGTCTCAAGCGTCATATATGTTTAAGCCCAAGATAGCAAGCTCTGGGAATTGAACATTAATATTTACTATGCTTTTCCAAAAGCAGAAAGAGGGTATCCTTTACTGGGCTGTCTCCTTCCACCTAAGATCTATGCTATTTAGTTATTTTTACCTGTTGTGGGAGAAAATGCCTAGTTACAGGAAGCAAGCTAAAGGGAAATTATAAAACTGAGTAAGTCGACCATGAACACAAAAAAAAAACACAGCTCAGCAAAGAGAAAAACAAATTTGGGAGGGATAGGATGCCCTCCATCCACTGTTGCTGTACTCTTTCCAATCTCACTTTGCATTATCACCCTCAAGAGTAGGGGAAACAGTGGAAAGATGTACATGGTTGGGGGATTAGCACTTGAAATTTAGCAGAATATTATCACACCATATTACATTACATTACATTAGTTCTTGTTAGAGTAACACGCAACAAAAAAACTTCAGAGTATGTATGTTCTCACCACAAGCAGCTTAGTTTAATAATAAATATTTCAATAAAGGCTTCAACCTTATTATGTTCTGCTGTTTTTCAAACCATGGATTATTTTACCTGTGGCATTCCTTTCAGATTTAAGAAACCAATTTCCCAAGAGTTTCTTGTACAGATGCGATCCCAAATAAAACTCAGCAAATACATCCATGAGTCACTGCATTGCTACAAGCAATTGTTCTGACATCTACAAACTCTAACATATAGAACTGCATTTATTTCCCAAGGAAATTATTTCATATGTCCCATCATCTCCAAGGTTGGAGAGAGAAAGAAACATGCTATGTTGCATCCATTAACAAATAGGGGTGAAGGGAGGAACAGAGAAGAAATTAAAAACCAGAACAATAAGCACCAAAATAACCCAGACCTAACAGATCTGCACCATACTAAAGAAAAAAAATATTTACCAGCAGTTTTTAACTTGTAAATACTGTGCTACAGAGTAACAGCCCCCTGTTTAAGATAGCATGATAAGATCTTGTGGGCTACTTCTTTCAATCTAAAATCAATTCTGGCAGGGAGTGTAAAATCAAACTGGTGGCACCAGAGGATCTTTAGTTCCAAATTAAAGAGGGGTCCTTCACAGAAAAGCTGCTATTTGCTGTGATGGGCAAAATATGCAGACAGCAATATAGAAATGTGGAGAAAATGTGAGTGCATTCTTTCCTATTGTTTACTTTAGACATATAATTATTTCCTAGATGAAAACTAGTTTTGCAGTCCATTTTGTTTTCCACCCTAATTTTAATAGTTATTATTTCACCCTAATTTTATATAGCTATTTAATAACATGAAAGGCACACTAGATAATGGGCGTTCCAAGTGTGAGAGAGTTCCATAACCTCAAGACTGCTCATGATGTTTCTTCCTTGAAAACTTGAGAGGCAGCTATTGGCTCATGGACAAGCCTTGGTCTATGGACCACCACTTTCAGTGAGTCTATTCTATATTCAAATTTCTGTAGTTTTTAATTCAAATGTTTAATAGAAATGTTTAATAGAAAAGTTTAATAGAGGCCATGCTTATCAAATTTGCAGATAACAAATTAGGAGGAATAGTTGGTACCCCAGTTAATAACAGTTTAGAGAACTGGGGCAAAACTAACAAAATCAATTTCAACATGGACAAATGTAAAGTACTACATTTAGGCAGGAAAAATGTAGGATGGGTAACACCTGTATTGACAACAAAATGTGTGAAAAGGATCTAGGGGTCCTAGTATGCTACAAGCTAAATGTGTGTCAACAGTGTGGTGCAGCAGCCAAAAAAGCCAATGTAATTCTAGGCTTCATCAAGAAGTAATAGTACCACCCTATTCTGCTTTGGTCAGATCTCACCTGGAATACTGTGTCCAGTTCTGGGCTCCACAGTTCAAGAAGGATAGTGAAAACCTGGAACGTGTCCAGATCAGGGCAACCAACATATGGAAAGAAACACTATAACGAATGAGGAATTGGTACTTACTGTGAAGTTTCATTCTTGGATAGCCCGGAGGAACAATCCACACGACTGGGTTTCTCCCATGCACCAGCCCACGCTAGCAGACATTCTAAGTCCAAAATTCTTTAAACATTAAAAAGTCATTCCTGTCCCTTCCCCTCAGTTTTCTTTCCAAGCTCTTCGCTACTTATCTCCACTTCTACCTCTCTTATTTATACAACTAATCCTCCACTGATCTTTCTTTTCTTCATATCTGTTCTCTTTAAGTATGCCAACCTTTGTGGACTTCTCATGTAACAAAAATCCATACTTATCTTAATAATTATTGAATACAGAATGCATCTCTTAAGTTATCCTTAATCTTAGGGCGTGGTGGGATGTTCCTCCGTGCCATCCAATAATGAAACTTCACAGTAAGTACCAATTCCTCATTCTCTGGATGGCCCCGAGGAACAATCCCGACGATTGGGATTTACCAAAGCTTCTTTTCCCAATAGGGTGGGTATTTCTACTTTTGTTGTACTGCAGCCTGCAGCACTGTGCGGCCAAAAGACACTCTTGGTGACATATATTTGTCTATTTTATAGTCATGAATAAAATTTGATGGCTCTTTCCAGCCTGCTGCATTACCTACATCCTTCAATAACGCTGTAACTGTGTATGCTGCTGTTGCCGCCATACATCGTGATGAATGTGGCCATACATTATGTGGTCTTGGCACCTTTGCTAAATTGTAACAGAGAAATATGCAAACCTTAATCCAACACACAATAACTGCTTTGAATAGTTTGTTCCCCATTGTTCTTGGATTAAAAGAAATGAACAATGCCTCTGTATGATGTATATTTCTAGTTCTTTCCACATATACCTTAACAGCTCACCTGACATCCAGAGTGTGCCATTTTCTTTCCAAATCATTGGATGGATTTGGACAAAAATTGGGTAGATGTATCATTTGGAACAAACCTTTAAGTGACACTCAGGTAGGAAAGTTGGATCTAATATTAGACATAAGTTGTATTTATCTCATTTATATAAACCTGGATGAATAGATAATGCCACTAGTCCAATACTCTCCTTGCCAATGTTTATTGCCACCAAAAATATTACTTTGAATGTTAAGAGCCTTATTGAAGCTTCACATATAGGCTCAAATGATGGCTTTGTTAACACATTAAGTACTAGATTCAAATTCCACGTTGGGAATCTATGTACTGTAGGTGGTGCCTTCGAGGTACCCCTCAAAGAAAACTTTTAACACTCTCATTTGCTGACAAGCAAATTACTTCTGGTTTATAAACTGTTGACAATGCAGCCACCTGACTCTTAAGGGCATTTGGTCATAATCCCTTTTCCATACCTTGTTGCAAGAATGTTAAATATTTTTAACTTGTACTGTCTGGATGTTTACCCCCTGTGTTCCATACAATTTTACTAAAGTTCTCCATGTCATGTTATATATTATTTGTGTGGATGACCTGTGTGCCCCCAACACAGTCTCTACTACAGACTCAGTATATCCCATCTGTTTTAGATTCTGTCTTTCAATTTCCACACAGTCAATTTGAGCCACTCCAGATTTTAATGTAATATAAGTCCTTGAGCAATCAAGTCCTGTCTTATTGGTAACCCCCAATATTTGTCCACTGACAAACGTATTAACCATGGGAACCAAGGATGTCTTGGCCGCTAAGGTGCCACCAGAACTGTGGCTCTTTCTCTCCTTATCTTTGTTATTAATTTCTGTATCATTGGAATAGGTGGAAATGCATAGAGTACTCCCCGTGGCCATTCTGTTGACAGTGCATCATGATCCTATGCACCTTTTTCCTCCATCTAGAGAAAAATACCTTCTTAATTTGTAGTTCTTTCCCAAAGTGACCAAAACCACTTGCAAAGGCCTAAATCTCTTCTTTATCTGTTGGAAAACCTCACCATTCAAGAACCATTCCTCAGGATGAATGCCATTCCTGCTCAAAATACCTACGACTATATTTAAAGACTCTTTCAAATAAACTGCTGATAAGGACCTCACTCTCCTTTCTACCCAGTGCAGTATTTAATTGGCTGTCATGGCTAACAGAAGAGACTTCGATCACCCCTGCTTGCCAATTTAACACTTGACTGGCATGTTTTCTGTTGCTATCTGCATTATATCCTCTCCTCTTATCAGTTTTGATAAAGCCAGAAGTGCTAGCCTTACTGCCTTCAATTTCAAGAAATTGATACTGTGCTGCAAATCCTTTCCAGTCCAGATGCCTTGAACAGTCTTTCTCTGGCAATGCGCTCCCCATCCAGAGAGACTCGTATCTGTTTTTACAACTATTCTTTTCTGAGGAACAAAAGATACTCCCCTGTCCAGGTGTTTCATATTCGTCCACCAGCTTAAATCTTTGTTCAATAATTTTGAAAGGTTTATGGAGTAATGGCAACTTGCTGCTACTGATTTTTGATGAGGTGCTACAACATATAGCCTTCTGGTATGTAGTCTCGCCTACAGTACCAATTGTATCATGGAAATCAGTAGTCCCATTACTCTTGCCAACTGCATCAGATCTGCTGATCTTTTGCCTAACCAAGATTTCATTTCCATTCTTATCTTTTGTCTCCTCTCCATTGGCAAGAACATCTGACCTACTGTCATATCTATCTGGACTCCTAAATGTGTTATTTATCTTTTAGGCACTAACAGACTATTCTCCCAGTTTATTATGAACCCATATCTCTGTACAGTTTCTATTGTCTCTCTCATATCCATTTCTGCCTTGAGTCTATACAATGCTTTTAAAAGGATGGCATCCAAATAAGGAAAAATCTAAATTCCCTTTTTCCCATAGATGCGCTATTAACAGAACCAGTACTTTTGTAAATACTCTGGGTGCCAACAAAAGGCGGAATGGAAGTGCCCTGATCTGATAATGTATTGAAGAAACTGGAATCTTAAATACTGTCTGCATAACATTGCCATTGGAATGTGTAAATATGCCTCCATTAGATCTACTGAGGTCAACCAGTCATTGGTCTCTATGTTGCCTTTGATCATTTGTAGTGTCTCCACTTTGAACTTTTGACATAATACAAAAGCATACAAATATTTAAGTCCAATACAGGCCTGTATGAGCTGTTGGATTCTGGCACAATAAACAGAATGGAGTACACGTCTTTGAACCAATGGAATTAAGGTACCTCTATCACTCCTATTTGTAACAGATGTTTTATTTGATCTTCCACGATCCTTTTCTCTGTATCTTTTGGAACTGGTGAAGGAAGATATCTGCCTTTTGGTGTCCTTTGATAAATTAAGTTATAGTTACCCTTCCATATTTGCGGCTTCCACTTTCACGGTTTTGATTATTCACGGTTTGCTCACCAAGCACTACATTTAAATCAGCTTCTCTCCCTCACACACAAGGGAGAGGAGCCGATTTAAATGGAGTGCTTGCAGAGCAAACTGTGCACCCAACTGCCCGCTCTCCTGAGGCTTGGCTCCATTTGGGTTGGAGAGCCAAGCCCTGGGATAGTGGGGAGTTCACGGCAAAGGCACTTTTCAGCCACCCCTGCCCATCCCAAAGCTGTGATGGAGCTTCCCAAGCTTTGTCACAGCTTTGGGAGGGTGGGGTGGCTGAAAACCCTCTCCGCCGTGCTCCCTCCACCCCTCCCAACCTTCCCGAAGTGGCTATGGGGCTCTCAATCCCCAGAGCCACTTCATGAAGGCCAGGGGGCGGCCAATCTCCCGCCCACCCTGCCGCTGACCTTCCCGAAGTGGCTCAGGAGCTTCAAAGCCCACAGCCCCTTTGAGAAGGCCAAGGGGAGGCAGGCCAACCTCCCACCCATCCTGCCGCCGACCTCCCTGGCTCTCCCGAAGCGGCTTCGGGGCTTCAAAGCCCCAGAACCCCTTCAGGAAGGCTGGGGGGAGGCTGGCCAACCTCCCACCCACCCACCTGCTGACCTCCCTGGCCTTCCTGAAGCGGCTCGGAGCTTCAAAGCCTCAGAGCCCCTTTGGGAAGGCTGGGGGGAAGCTGGCCAACCACCCGCCTGCCCACCCACCAACCTCCCCGGCCTTCGCAAAGCGGCTCTGGAGCTTCAAAGCCCCAGAGCCACTTCAGGAAGGGCGGGGGTGGCTGGCCAAACTCCCGGCTGCCACCACACCGACCTTCCCGAAGCGGGGCAGGCAGCAGGGGGATGGCAGCCAGGCAGGTGGCTTTTTAGCCACCCCTGCGCTTCCCCAAGCGGCCATGGGACTCGAAAAGCCCTGTTGCCACTTTGGAAGGCCGGGGGGTTGTGGACAGGTGGGGGAAGCCTCTTTTATTTGCAGTTTTTTCACATTCTCAGGGGTCTTGAGCCCCTAACCTCCATGAATGTGGAGGGACGACTGTATCTTTGAGTCATCACTTTTAGAACCTACTGATATGTTGTTACCTCTTCCCACAAAACACCAAAAGACAGATGTCTTTTCCCCACTAGATACCCTCATTTGTCAATATTGATGTCGGCCTCCCCTGTTGGGATGTGCTGCTCCTCTTTTACTCTGTTCAAATCCTTGTCGCTTTTGATTGAAATCTGATCTATTCCATTGAGACCTTCCAAATCTGTATTGTCTAGCTGATCCTCTACAGTCTCGAAAAGAATAGTATAAGTTTCTAAAACGTTCTCATCTACTTTCATTCTCTCCATGGAAGGCATCACCAGTTTTTTTGTTTCTATTTTATACTAGTATCTTTTGTAATTACTTTTCCCCAAAAAGTAATTGGCCTGAAAAGGGCATATAATCTAAATTTGTCTTCAATTTTTGACTAACATCCCAATGTCGAACCCACAATGATCTTGCAGCTATTGTTGTAGCTGTTATTCCTCTAGGTGCATGTGCTGTGGAATCTAGCATCAGACATGAACTGTAACACTTTCTGAATTATTTCCACACCTTTCATTAATGACTACATGCTAATTTCTGGGTTTTCTAAAATTTCCTGAGCCCATAATATAGCTGCTGTTTCAAACATAGATGTTGCTATGGAAGCTCTAATAGACATTGCTGAATTCTCATGCACTTTTTAAAGAGCAGACTCAATTCTTCTCTTTTCCCTGTCTTTAAGAGTGATACTGTCCTCTCTAGGAACAAAGCTTGAGAAACTAAGGCTGAAGCAGGACAACTGACCAGAGGAATTTTCAAAATTCCATATCCTCCTTTTTAAACATGTATAACTTCTGAGTATATCCCTGAAATCTGCTATTTAGTGGTGATTTCCGTTCCAGTTGTATTAAATCTTTAAATATTTCTGGTAATTAGATCTCTGATACTTTTGAAGAAGACTTCCTTATAACTGCGGCTACTGCAGCAGATCTGCCATCTTTTCCTTTATTTGTATTGCTATCTTCTTGAGTATCTTCCATATCCAATGTTTTCAATATTCTTCTCAACATATGTTTGAAATATTTTACTTTGAATAACCATTTGGAAACTATCTCTTCTTCTCTGTCCCTCTGTGTAATCAATTCACATTCACTGTCATTTATATCCTCCAAATCTCTCTTATCCAATGTAGACTGTCTATCCTCTTCTAAATCTGAATCTCTTGCTTCTCCTTCCAAATGTTTTTTTCTTAGAACTACATTTTTCGACTCTGGAGTCTATTTTACATGCTCTTGTTTTCTGCTTCCTGTTTTGCTGTTTCCTTAGATTGTGTAGAGCTGGAATTAATATTTTCATTCAATTGGTTTGAATTTCCCTTTTCTAAATTCATTACATTAAATAATTTCTGGAAATCAACTGAAGAAGAACTTCTGTTTTCTAAATCATGTTTTTGTATGGAATTCATTAAATTAATCTGATTATATAAACTAACTAATTGATTTAAATTTAAATTCATTGGAAGAAATAATGATGTCTTAAGTGTCATTAATTTATTAACTTCTTTGGCAATAGTTTCCTTAATGTAATCTTGTATATTTAAATTACATGTAGACTGAGAAGAAGCTATATCATTAACAGCAACTGAATTCTGTACTGTAATTGCGAATCTCTCACAGGAGAGGGAGCCTTGAGTGTTTGATTTTCCACCAATACACTGCTAAGAATTGTTTGAATAGCAGCACTTTTCTGTGTGCTTTCTATCTAACTGGGTGCTCTTCTGCTTGCAGGCAAGCTATCAATCAAAGTACATACTGCTGCATCACCTGATCC
The DNA here is from genome assembly GCA_030847615.1 of Gambelia wislizenii. Taxonomy (NCBI): domain Eukaryota; kingdom Metazoa; phylum Chordata; class Lepidosauria; order Squamata; family Crotaphytidae; genus Gambelia; species Gambelia wislizenii. The sequence continues at coordinate 367,400,351 of JAUMIR010000001.1, forward strand.
CTGTTGCCTAGAATGCAGCTGCTGCAGCTCCGCCCTCTGTTACAGAATGACTGTTCCCAACATGGCGATTTGAAGTGGCCATGGCCATTCTCTCCAGAGGACTCTGCCACATTCCTGCCCCTTTCTGAAGGTTTCTCATTATTTTTTGTTTTAACTCCAATTTTTGGCTTTTTTTAAACCTTCTCTGGTGGCCTACCTGCTAGCTCTGCTGTGCTCCTTTTACTGGCTTTTGGTTTCTGCAGTTCTGCAGTCTTGAGCAATGCCTTCTTATTCACTCTCACTTGTAGTTAGGAAAATAGCCTTTAATACTTTTTCTGCCATCTCCTCAGAGGTCTGCTGATCTGTGACCATCTGGGTTCTATTATTAATTTACTTATTTCAGTCATAATCTGTGAGTAGGCAGTCAATGACACTGAACTCTTACCACCAGTCTCCATACCTTTTTTTTCTTTAACTGGACTTGTTTCTACTGAAGCAATCTCTCCCTCTACTGTTTTCTTCCTTTTTAAAAACGTAATTTGTCTAAACTTGTTTAAAAAACTAAATTTCTGACTAACTATAAGGGGAAGGCAGGAAAAATGTGTAGCTGGCAAAGCAGAAAAAAATAAAACAGAGGGGAGGGGGCAGGAGTGATTGTTTTTAATATTTAAACAATTTTGGACTTAGAAATCCTGCTATGTGGGCTGGCGCATGGGAGAAACCCAATTGTGTGGATTGTTCCTACAGGCCATCCAGGGAATGGTTTAGGGTATGTTTAGCTTGCAAAAGATGTCACTGAGAGGTGACATCTTTAAATATCTGAAGGGCTGTCATGTGGAAGATGGAACAAGTTTGATTTTTTTGTTGCCCCAGACACTAGGACATTAAGCAAAAGAATCAAATTACCATTTTTGGAAGAACTCTCCGTCTGTAAGAGCTGCTTCACAGTGGAACAGACAGCCTCAAAAAGTGATGGACTACTCTTATTTGGAAGATTCCAAATAGAGAGCCAGCATGGTATAGTGGTTTGACTACTAGACTACAACTCTGGACACCAGGGTTCAAATCCATGCTCAGCCATGGAAACCCACTGGGTGACCTTGGGCAAGTCACTCTCAGCCTCAGAGGAAGGCAAAGGCAAACCCTTGCTGAACAAATCTTGCCAAGAAAACCCTGTGATAAGTTCACCTTAGGGTTGTCGTAAGTTGGAAACAACTTGAAAGCACACAACAAAAAACCAACAAAAATAGAGGTTGGTTGGTCATCTCTCTGGATTCATATTCTGCATGGCAGGGGTTTGGACTAGAAAGCCGTAGCAGCCCCTTCCAACTCTATGATTCTATTCTATGATTCTATTACTGCAGTTTATTAATCTTTAATACAGAGCTTTATACAAAAGAAAGTAAGAGGTTGCACTTCTGTTAAAAAAAACTTTTAATTTTTTTAAAGTTAAATAACCATTTAATTCCAGGGAAAAGAACACTCCATACCTGCACATTTCGATTGCCTAGAAACACAAAGAGAAGGGATTTGGAGAAGGAAAAACCACTTAAAAATCAGAAAGGTGGCATGGAGTAATCTGTAAAGTACTAAGTAGAAGAATCAAGATACTCCAGAAAGCCAAGATGACGTACATTTAAAAGATGTAGAATAAGGAACATCTGAGAGTTTATGAAATAAAGCAGACAGTATTCAGCTTGCAAAAGATGCTACAGCAATTCACTGAGTGATATTATACTATCTTGAACTAACTTGCCACACGGTTGGTGAGGCATACCTAATATCAGGATAAATGTATTAATGAAAATAAATAAATGAAATTATCTCACAGAGAAGGTAACAAACTAAGATTCCAATATATAGCCTCATTAGTGTTGTAAAAAAAAAAAGAATAGAAACACACGTCTGATACATGGAAGAACACACAGAAAAGGGTTGCTGTTTCATAAAGTTTAGAAAATTTCCTTTCCTTTCAGAATAGCTAGTATCTTTTGTCTTTTATCTTCATATATAAACATTTCTTCTTGGGGGGGAGGGCGGGAAGAGGCACCGCATACTTTATTGCATCTTACACAGTTAAAGAAAGGAAAGGATCCATTTCTTACTCAGCAGAACACCAATGGCAGAGCTCCCTTCCTACACAGAATAAATCTAAATACGGAAAAAAATATGTTCTGCCCCCTCTATCTGCCTGCCACCTTTCCTATTACTTGGGAAAGGGGGTCAAATTTAATACAAAGTTAACCAGACAACAATAAAAGAGGGTCCAATAGTACGTCTTAGAAACTTTAAACATCAGCAAGTCTGCAAGTACATTATGGTAACCTGAATGGAAAACTTTTATTGTGAAATAGCTTTTCTAGTATATAGTTTTAAAGGACACTCGAAAGGTGCTATTAAGAACTAAATCAAATTAAAATCTATGAATGAAAGAAGTCACAAAATATGCCAACTTAGGTTCAGTGGCCAATTGGTGACTCACTTTTCAAGCAAGAAGTCTGTATTTCTCTTTGTAGCAGCTTTGTAGTTTTTATAATTATCTTGCTGTGTGGGCTAGAACAGTTTGGACTGTTGTTTTCATTATGAACACAGCAAATGAAAGATGGCTTTTAAATAGATATTTATGGGTCAGATGAAAAGACAGGGAAAAGAGACAAGCATGTCAGAACACAGTACCATAAACTTTGCATACAACTAATCCATTAGGAATCTGAAAGAGAAACAATCATACAGCAATTATGTCACCACTGGCATAGAGTGCCACCTCGTTATCACATCAAGAAAACTTTACTTAGGCCTTTACTTACTACATGCTTGGGAATTGTGTGATTCTCCAGATGCTGAACTCCAATGCCCAGCATTCCTCACCACTGGTAGTGGTGGGTAGACCTGCTGGGAGTTGCCTTCTGTGGCACCTGAGAAACCCTTCTTTAGTGGCATTTCCAACACTTTGGATCAGGTTCTGAGAGCGCACAGGAGATAACAAGGGGGAAAGGAAATTGCCTCTCTTCTCATCTGTGCTGAAACAAACTCAAATTATCCTTCTACCTATACCCCCTTCCTATGTTGTTTCAATTTGTCCTGAAGCTCTGGGGGACACCCCAGAGCCAATATGGAATGCATATATAGGGGGAGAAGGGAAGGGAAACTTCCACTGAATGACAGAAGTCTGTTTGCATACATAGTCTTGGATTCAGCTCTGAATTTTTGTATTTTTGTTCATGGACTATTTTAAGAAACCCACAAAAGAAATAAGTCTAGTATACATAATATTTCAAGATCTGTTAATTCATGAACTAAATAATGCTATACCATCTTGACCTCTGCCTTAAAGTAATGGGAATTTGTGGAAGAAGGCCAAGGAATAGTCAATATGGCTTTTTAAAAATTAAAGCAGGCTCCCTCCTTCTCCCCAAGCATTTTTTTTTCTTTTCAGCATCAACGAAGGTAAGATTACATTATCCACTAAGGTTAGCATGAATTATGATAATTCAACTAAATGTTTCTTTAAAAAAATAAAGGAGAATTTTATTTATTTTATTCTAATAAATTTCCTGCATTACAAATATCATCAAGGGATGCACACCTCATATGCCTTACTTGTTGCTATAATTCTGATTGACTGAGCCAAAACATTCTCAGGCCTTGGCTTTCGAGCAATAGCATATCACAAAATATACATGGTCTTATCCAACTCATTATTATCTGTGTCCCATATATTGTGGCTATGGGACACAAAGGCTCTGTATGGCTGAAAATCTTTGTTCTCAGAATGTAAAATTTTACTGCTCTCCTTCCATCTTGTTTGTGCCATCTTTTCCCTTATGGATTATATTCTTTATGAAAGAAAGTAGGCAAATGCAAAGTATAAGTGTGAGCTGCCCAAACACATTAGGAAAGACTGTTAGGAAAGAATGTTGGCTCTATTGTCACTGACAGTTTATCCACTGCAAAATGACACAAATTTTCATTTACAGAAAGGAACGCCAGCTCTGACACCCACCTAGCACAGGTGATTGCCACCAGAAAAACAATTTTTAAGGTTAGTAGTCTCAGAGAGGACTGACACAAAGGTTCAATGTTAACACACTGAGTACCACATCATCTAAATTCCATACTACAAATCTATGCAGTAGAAATCCTAGGAGCCTGAAAAACAGCTTCCCTCAGAAATCTACATGTGGATGTGCTGATAATCTGGCCCCATCCAGGTCAGGTATTGTTAACAAGGTAGCAGCCTGATGCTTTAACATTTTAGGACACACACCCTTTGAAATTTCATCTTACAAAAAAGGACAAAACATCTGTCACTCCAACTAACATGTTCTTTCCATGTGTGTTGCCCCACAACATAAATATGAACAGGTTGCTTACCTGTAACCATAGATCTTCGAGTGGTCTTCTGTGAATTCACACAGTGGGTAATTCCTGTGCCTGCAAAGAGCACTCAGAACCTTCTGGAATCACTAGGCTGAATAGTTTTTGATACATTTTGGTGGTAACTCCGCCCACCCCCACAGTCTCTCTGAGGCACACTCACCTAATTCCCCTCAGTTCCTTGAAGGAAGCTGAAAGCGGCAGCATCAGGAACATTAAGCATATGCCATAGCAGGACACAGAGGGGAGGATGGACGGGTCTGTGTGAATTCACAGAAGACCACTTGAAGATCTATGGTTACAGGTAAGCAACCTGTCCATCTTTTTCATTGTCTCTGTGAATACACACAGTGGGTAGACTAGCAAGCTTCACCTGTAGGAGGAGGGTGTGTCATGCTAGCGGGTTAGACAAGGACAATTGTTGACAAATGATGTCCCATCAAACCATAACAATGAGCATAAACTGACATGAACATAGCAATAAATGTTAAGTACCATAGGCAACCACAATAACCACTCACTTATTGAATGGAGGACAGCAGAACTGCCTCCCAAAAGCAGCCTCATTATGAGACTGAGTGTCTAATTTGTAGTACGAGATAACAATTAGTGGCATAGACCAAGTGGCTGCCCGGCACACGTGCTCTAGGGAAACCGCTGAGAGGAAGCTAGCAGAAGCAGATACAGCTCTGACAGAGTGCCCTCGAACCCAAGGAGGCAGGGGGTTTCAAGCCAGTTCGTAACGGAGGGAGATGGTCGATACCACCCACTTTGACAGGCACTCTGGAGAAACAGGGGCATCCAACTTAAAGTTTGCTTAGGACACAAACAGATTGGCGACTTTTGAAATGGAGCTGCCTGCTGTACATAGAAGGCAAGGGCTCTCCGGGCATCCAGGGAGTGTAGAGTCCATTCAAGTCATCCTTTGGATCCTGCATTAGAGCAGGGAGAACGAAGGATTGGTAGATGTGGAAACTGGAGACCACCTTTGGGAGAAAGGACATGTCCGGTACCAGAAACACTGTGTGCTCATGGAATGTCAAGTATGGAACATCGGAACGCAAGGCACAAAGCCCACCAGCTCGATGGGCAAACATGATAGCTACGAGGAAGGCTGTTTTCCACGACAGGAGTCTCAGATCCATTGTCGCCAAGGGTTCGAAGGTGTGTCTCATGAGTTGAGAGGACTAGTTTGAGACGCCTAGCTGGGGTAGGCTCAACCACTGGTGGATGAAGTTTGACATAGTGCTTCAGGAATTTCCAAACCAACGGGTCTTGGAATGGAGAAGGTCAACCCTGTGCTTGGGACTCAATGGAGGGAGCCACCAGGTATCACTTTGGGGACAAGAAGGATAGTCCTGAATGTGAAAGATGCAGTAAGAATTGGAGGACAGTAGTTACCGAGGAGGAAGCAGCGGTGAGGCCACGGTCTAAGAAAAGGGATTCAAAGCATTTCCATTTGTAGGAATAGGATCAATATGTAGAAGTGCGGAGAGAGGCGTCAAGCACAACCTGTATGTCGGGTGGTAGCAGTAGACGCACGGAACGCCTCAGATCCATAGACAGATTCAGGCAGTACCCTCCAAGCCATCAGATGAAGCATCTCGAGGTCTGGATGTCTGATGCTAACGTTCTGGATGGCCAATAGATGCAGACAGCTCGGAAGGTGCAGAAAGCAACGATGGTCCAGGTGAAGGAGGGGTGCGAACCATAGTTGCCGAGGCCACCATGGAGTGAGGAAGACTGCGTCCGATCGGTCCTGACGCAGCTTGGCCACCACTCATGTTCGTAATGGGCCTGCGGAGTACCCCAGCGCTGAAACAGTTATTGTGCCACCTATTGATGTGACATCCATTCGTGCACAGATAAATTCAGACGGCTCAGTCCGTCAGCAAGACTATTCTCCTCTCCCAGAAGATGAATGGAGTGGAGAAGTATACCCTTCTGAATGCAGCAGTCCTAAATTACGAGGGTAAGCGACAGAAGAGATGGAGACCTTGTCCCTCATTGCTTGTTTAGGTAGTACATCACGGACGTATTATCCGTGACATGCAGGACCGTCTTGCCGGATACAAGCTTCTCAAAGGCCTGAGGCGCCTTCTGAACAGCCAGGAGATCAAGGATATCAATATGGAGCTTCCATTTGTCAGCAGTCCACTAACCCTGGACTGCGTATGTCTCGAGGTGGGCTCCCCACCCGAGTGAGGATGCATCCGTGGTGACTGAGACTTGCGGTTGGGGTTTGAACAGCATGCCTGACAGGATGTTGTTCGGATCCAACCACCAATCCAGGGAATGTTGAATTGCTCGCGGCAAGTTGAGGAGTTTGTGAGGGCAGTTCCCACACTGGGTCGACGATGCTCAGGAACCACGACTGAAGTGGTAGGAACCGTAGCCTTGCAAATTGAGTGACTGAAGTCGTGGCTGTCATGTTTCCCAGTAGGGTTTGAATCAAACGAGCAGAGATCCTCCGGGATCTGCAGCATTGGTGGATGAGGTTGCAGAGAGTATCGAAACGATCTGCAGGCAGGTAAGCCACAGCGGTATCCGAATTCAAGGAGGCTCCGACGAACTGGAGAGACTGGCTGCATTCAAGATGTGATTTCTCCAGATTGACAATCAGGACCAGGGCATCCAGTAAGTCCAATGTCAGCTCAATGTCATCTAGGAGTTGCCGACAGGACTCTGCCACCAGGAGCCAGTCGTCGATGTAGGGGAAGACGACCCCCCCCCCGTTGACGCAGGAAAGCTGCCCAACCGTCATGCATTTCATAAATATCCTTGGTGCCATGGATAGTCCAAAGGGCAGGACACAAAACTGGAAGGCCTTTTCCCCGACCAGGAAGGCGAGGAACCATCTGTGGGTCGGATGGATTCCGATATGAAAGTACGCGTCCTTGAGATCGATGGAGGCAAATCAGTCAGCTCGTGTAAAAAGAGGCAGGACTGAACTCAAGGTAACCATCCCGAACCTCTTTAGATAATGAATCTGTTCAAACCCAATCCAGTAACCATCCTAGACAATGCAAAGCACCCATTGGTCCCATGTTATCTTGGACCAGGTGTCTCGGAATGCAGACAGGCGGTTTCCGAACAGATGGTTCTCGGGGAAAGGTATGAGCGGCTTGAGAGTGAGGGCAGTTTAAAACCTCCTTCTGCCCTGTCCTTTTAGCACTTTGCTTTGTCGATAGCTGGTACCACGAGGTGGATACCTGGTTCCCCACCCAAAAGGCAGACGAAGAGGGTTGCTGGTACCATGAGTACCTGGAGGATTGTGGAGTGTATCCTATCCGAAAGGACTGGGTGTAAGAGGAGGAGTGCCACCCAGATCGACCCCTTCATCAGTACGCAGAAGACGAAGACTAACAGCATACCATACTTCCATGTGGTGGTCCTCACCTTCTGCATGAATTCAAGCATTCCATCAGTCGAGCTGTTGAATTGGCTGGAATGGTCAAATGGCATATCCCGGATGGTCAAGGAAGCCCGTGGAGCAAGGCCAGACGAACAGAACCATGCATGCCGCAAAGTTCCACAGAACCGGCCACCGTTTTCGCTGCAAGCCATTGCTGAGAAGCCTCTACCACCACCGAATTCAGTTGAGGGCATTCTCGGAGTCAGTCGATACCATCCCCTGACACACGATAGTGCCGATCTATCCTCTTTGAGGTCGATGGAAAGGATGATGGATTTTCTGATGAGCCTTGAATGAGCTTCAATAGTGAAGGTAACACTGGTATCACAGCAGTGGGAGGAGCGTTTGAGTTGATCCTACAATAGATTGGATCCACAGGCTCAGACTCCCTCTTGGTGATCTTCAAGTCCAAGGTGTGGGCCATCTGGACCATCTGCTCTGAAAATGCTCAAACGTTGTCCGTCGCAGATGAGGACTCGTCATCGATAAAATCCGGTGGTAGAGAGGGAGCTCTCGGTATGTACGATACAGAAGAGAAAGGCCAAAGTAGCCACCGCAGTGGATAAGGGGCGCCCTGTGCCATAGTTGCAGTAGCCAGCTGTTGTTCCTCAGGCTCCTTCACCAAAGTAGCCACTGCAGTGGACAAAGGGAGCTCTGTACCGTACTCTGTACTCTGTACTCCTGAGCCAAAGTAGCCACCGCAGTGGATAAGGGGCGCTCTGTGCCGTAGTGGCAGTAGCCGGCTGTTGTTCCTCGGGCTCCTGCACCAAAGTAGCCACTGCAGTGAACAAAGGGAGCTCTGTACCGTAGTGGCAGTAGCCAGCTGTTGTCGCTCCTCAGGCTCCTGCACCGAAGTAGCCACCACAGTGGACAAGGGGCGCTCTGTGCCGTAGTGGCAGTAGCCAGCTGTTGTTGCTCCTCAGGCTTGTGCACCAAAGTAGCCACCACAGTGGACAAGGGGTGCACTGTTGGTCTCATAGAAGAGTGTATGGTCTTCTTTTTCCTCTTCTTAGTCCTGAACCGGAGGAGGCAGAGGAATCATGGTCTCAACTGGAACAATAATGTCATTGCATATTTTCAGGCTCAAAGGGATTTGAAATTATTCTTGAAAAGTTCTCACTTGTTGACAACTATATGAGTTTGATTTGACTGGGAAGCGTTTCTCACACTCATACATACATACACACACAGAGACCTCTCTCTATATATGCACATATATATACTGTAATTTCAAAATTCATGTTTTACTGTATTCTGTTCTCACAGTACAAGCTTCAGCTCAGCCAAGTAATCATTTGACTAAATTCTTGGATAACGTATCTAAAAATATTTTTCTGACAATGTGTCTTTTACAAGCAAGAGAAAAATATGTTCTCAGGGTATGTACTGTAATGCTAAAAGCAAGCAGAACCTTACGTTTTTCCACATATGCACCCACTATTTGCACCCACTATTTCTCTACCCTTGTTATACAAGGTAGCCACAGTGTCATCATCTTGACAATGGAAGTGCAGTCCCTCATCCATTCTTACAGTATGTATGTAAATCTGTAGTGGTCAATATTTGACCTTATGGCCCTCCATCTCCAAAGTTGTTTAGACATTCTGCATTCTTGTATGTAGGGCTGCCAGAAAGCTTGTACTCTAGTCAATTACCGTACGCCTGCTGCAACATTTTAAAGTTGTTATCCTGGGTATCAGTTAATAGGAACATGGTGTCTGCAGTTACATCACATATAGAGGGCATACAATGCTCCATGCAGATGACGGAAACATGGAGATCAATGCATACAGGAATATAAAATTATAGCTCTTGAGCAGAATAGTGCTGTAAGACCATTATGTTGCATATAGGAGACATCTTGTTTATAGTGACTTTCAAAATAATCTACAACATATACATGCAAACAATAGAGATTATCTGTAGTTTTAGAGAATCAACTGCTGAAATTAGGGACAAGAACTAACACCATACTGAAAATCATCCTCATCATGATTTCTGAATGATCTGGATTTTATAGGAAATGTTACTCTGCTGTAACCTAGGGGAGAAATGAGTCAGAATAATACTGTAGTCCAAATCATAGTGCTAGAATTGCTGAGTTTTCAAAAATCCAGTATAAAAATGTAAGAATACATTATTACATAAAAATAGCAATCTTTGATATGAAATAACTTTGGAAATGGACTTATAAAAATACAATGTACCAAACAGGTACAATATATAATAATGCTGGTCTGAGAATTTACCATTTTTAGGCATTTATTATTTTGTATAATGACTTATACAATTACTTATTAGCAGTTATAAAGATGGTTTACAACTATTTAACATGACTTATTTTACGTTATATTCATTTTTTAGTGTGATTTTAGACAGATTTCAAATCAGACTTATGGCAATCCTATTACAGGATTTTCTTCGCAAGATTTATTCAGTGGAGGGTTGCCACTGCCTTCTTCCGAAGTTGAGAGAGAATGACTTGCCCAAGGTTATCTAGTGTGTTTCCATTCCTGAGCAGTGATTTGAGCTCTCATCTCCCAGAGTTCTAGTCAAACACTCAAACCATTACCCTATACAGACTTCCTTTAACTTTACCTAAGCAATATTTCAAATAAAAGAAAAGGAAACAGAGAGAGCCCATTCTTTCTGAATTTTATGCTTAACATGGCAGTCAGATTAGTCACTGGTACACTCAGGAGTGAACATATCACACCAATATTAAGGTTAGAAGGACAGGTGTTTCACTTTAAACGGGTTGAGGTGGCTAGGAAGTAAGGAGGGGAAATGGCAACAGGCGTAAGGTCAAGAGCACATACGACATCACAAACTACACTAACAAGGAGAGGATATATAGAAATGCCAAAACAAGCTGATATAAATGCACAGATATTACAGGAATTGAGAGAGATGAAAAGGGAGATGAAGGAGGACTTTAAAAGTTTGAAGAAAGAATTGAAAGCAGATATGGAGAGACTTGGCAAGAAGTTGGATAAACTAATGGTAGAGATGAAAGAGATGAAAAGTGATATAGACGATGTTAAAAACAGAACCCAAGAGCTAGAGAAGCAATCTGAAATTTTAAGATCAGAACAAGAAAAAGAAATATCAATCTAACTCAGGAACTTAGATACAGGGAGAAATGTATCAAGTTGAGAGGGCTGTCAGAGAAGATAAAGGAAAATTTAAGTGAAAGAATTATTCCTCAGATGGACCTCAGATGGCCCAGTTTATGGATATGACAGAGGAAGAGTTATCTCTCTACATAGATAAAATTTTTAGATTAAACTAGGCAACAGCTAAAGAGAGGAAAACCCCAAAGGACATTGTGATTACCTATACAAAATCATCTATAAGGGATAGTATAATACAGAGAAGTTATAATGCTAACCTAGAAATAGAGGCACAAGAAATTAAGATCTTTAAAGATACACCGCCAGAAATTCTTAGGAGAAGACAAGATTACAAAGCCCTGACACAGAAATTAAGGAATAAAGGCATAAATTATAGGTGGGAAAGAATTGAAGGTATCTCATTTAATTATTATCAGAAAAGATACAGGATAAACAAAATAGAAAAAGCGAAGGAATTTTTGGAAAAAATGAGTCAGGATGAAAAGAAATATGATCAGAAAAGGAGAAGAAAGAGGGGGCGTGTCCAGATGCCTAATATGGCGGATGTGTAGAGCGAGGGATCCTGAAGGCTTCATAATTTTAACCTGCCCTACAAGCGACCGGAGAGGTCTTTCTGAAACACTAAATAAAGAATCACCTTCCTGATGCTTGGCAGCAAGAGACTGTCTGAGAGACTGATCTCTGAATACTGCCAGAAAAGAAGAGGAAGAGAAACCCCCCCCTTGGATAACAGCAGAGAGGAGGAGAAGGCCGAGTGGGAAGATAAGATGGGGCCCGCAATAAACAAGTCAGGCAAAGGAGGAGGCGGTAAGGGAGATAACAGCAGAGGGGGAGGAAAGGAAACCTCACCTAAACAAAATAAACAACTGCTGCCAGACCAATTTGAACTGTTCCGTGAGAAAATTGTCTCTGACCTTCAAAGAGACTGGTCTGCAGCCCTTACTCCCCAACAGACCTCCATCAAGGAGCTTACAGGGACCATCTCTGAAGTTGCAGAAACGGCCACTGAGGTACACAAAATGGGGCAAAATCATGAAATCAGATTGCAGCACCTTGAAGAGGCCAATGAATCTCTAACAAATAAGCTGGAGAATTTGGAAAATCAAAAATCGCGGTTTTGTAGAGGGCGCTGAGGGAAAAGACATTCTAACCTTTCTAGTAAACTGGATTAACGAGCACTGCCCCAGCGCCACCATTACTGCAACTGATATAGAACACGTTCATAGAGCACTGGGCCCCCACCCTTTTTAAACCCTCGGGATATCGATTGCTCGATTTACCCTTTTTTTAATAAAAGCCCGCATATTTGACCTCCTCTCAAAGCAAACACTGATACTTCACAATGCAACCCAGATAGCAATATATTAAGATCTGGCCCCAGAAACTTTACGCAAAAGAAAACTCTTCAAACCATTGACATCAATTTTGCAAAAAGAGAAGATATGCTACAAGTGGGGCTTCCCATTAAAACTTATCATCTCCCCCAACAATGCAACAATGATCGCTCCCACAAGATCTCAACTCCTGGATATACTACTGGCCATTGATATTCCAGTGCCTACAACGTTGGAGCAAGAGATACGTCATGAGGACAACTGGGCCGCACAGAGGATTCACCCGTCTGATACCAACAAGTGGACTCAGATCTCCAAACGCAAAAATAAAAGTCCTACACTCCAAAAGGTCTAAGGAGATTTTCAGACAGGCAAAAATCGCTCTTTGCCGCGCGAGCAGCCTCCCGAAACTGCTGCGCGGCAAGGGTCTTCTTCGGACGACGCTGTGCCTCTGGCGAAACCGTCCGTGTCACTTCCGTGAAGCTTGGGACGGCTCCGCGTCATATTTCAATCACGGGCATGAAATATGACGCGGAGCCGTCCCAAGCTTCACGGAAGTGACACGGACGGTTTCGCCAGAGGCACAGCGTCGTCCGAAGAAGACCCTTGCCGTGCAGCAGTTTCGGGAGGCTGCTCACGCGGCAAAGAGCGATTTTTGCCTGTCTGAAAATCTCCTAACACACATCGGACCACCATCAACCACATCAACAGCAAAAATCAGAACACAGGAGAAGAAAAAAGCGAATGACTGTGCCAGAAACCATCAGCCAAGACAAATGTACATTTTCAAGCCAAACCCTCTAAAGACTTTACCAGACCTTCTATCATCACATCTACATTTGTTGCCTTCTTAACTGATGGTTTACCTGATTGATAAGTATCTACTTCCTATATTTTTATTGACGTGGGTGGGGGTGTCGTGGTCCTGGGCCTGAGTGAAATGCTCAGACCTGAGACAGTGTGCCACATAACCCTCTATAAAAAAAATCAATGACTAATAGGGCACATTCAAGACCCTGATATCAAGAGGCCTCAGTAACCTGCCCTCTGCTCTAGTTTAACCCCCAAAAAAGTTTTCCCTGGAAAGGATGGGGATATTACCCCCACCCAAAGTCCCACGCATTCTGTGGGACTCCACACCCAGGTGTTTGAATGTTCAAATGTTAATGTTCATTATGTTGATATTTTTAACTATTGTGCTATACATCTCTCCTTACAATGCTCTGGAAAAATGCTGGACTCCTACTATATGGTCGCTAAATATCTGTAATTGCACTCTCTCTGGCCCCTTACAACTGACACCTCTAGCCCACCCATGGAGTAACAACTATAATAGCAATTTTCATTTAATTAAACATGTCTAGTCTCAAATTTCTCTCCTTTAATGTTCGAGGGTTGGGATCATGGGTCAAGAGAGCCAAGATTTTGAAACAAATCAGACCACTTCATCTGAATATAATTTTCCTGCAAGAGACTCACAACAAATCGTCTGACCCGGTGCTTCCAAAATCCCAATTTGGACAACAATTTGTGGCTGGAGGTAATGAGAAAGTGAGAGGGACTGCAATAATATTTGACAAACACACCCCATTCACTCTACAGAAAACCCTTATGGACCCGGAAGGCAGATTTGTGATAGTACAAGGTAATCTTATGAACAGGGAAGTCACTCTAGCCAGTTTCTATGCACCAAACTCAAACCAAACCCAATTCTTGATATCCTTCCTAGAATCTCTAGAACAGATGACAAAGGGTGCAGTTATAATTGCAGGAGATGCTAATGCAGTTCTCAACCCATACATGGACACTTTACTGAAAGATGAACTATTTCTTAAAAAAATAAAGGAAGAATCAAAGAGCGATTTTGAATTAAACAACACGCAAGAAGTCCCAAGTAGGATAATGTGGGATGCCTATAAAGCAACCATGAGAGGTCGGCTATCTCATGGGGAGGTGAAATTTATAGGCAAAGGAGAGCCAAAAAGGAAAGCTTATTGAGAGAGCTGAAAGAAAAAGAAAAGATACTAAGACAGGAACCGAAGGACAGGAAAACGTTGGGAGAAATAAGAAATATCCAAAGTGAAATAAATCAGGAGATGATAGATGAAATAGGATATAAGCTTAGAAGAGTTAGACAAAATTATTTCGCAAATGCTAACAAGGCAGGGAGGTGGTTAGCGTATAAACTTAAAACTTATACTAACCAAAAAGAAATAAAAAAGATATTTACCCAATTTTATACAAATCTGTATGCGGACAAAGGAAAAGGAAGATAAGGAAATGGAGGAATATTTAAGCAACTGTGAAATAAGAAGACTTTCGGAGGAACAAAAAGGGAAACTAGCTGCACCTATAACAAGGCAAGAAGTCCTTAAGATAATAAAGGACTTGAAGGCGGGTAAACCGCCTGGCCCAGACGGGTTTACTGCAGAGATTTATAAAGCCTTGGAAGATGATATTATAGAAGTAATGTGTCAGATGATGAATAAGATCCAAGAAGAAGGTGTGCCAGAATCCTGGGAAACAGCAGAAATTGTCCTGATCCCTAAGGAAGGTAAAGATACGACTGACGTAAAGAATTATCGGCCGATATCTCTACTGAACGTAGACTACAAGATTTATGCAATGATATTGGCTAACAGATAAAAAAAATATATTAGTAGATTACATTCATGTAGACCAAAAAGGCTTTCTCCCAGGAAGAATGGTGGCAAATAATATAAGAACGGCTTTAAACATTCTAGAATATTATGAGAAAAACAATGATAAGAAAGTAGCCTTAATATTTGCAGATATGGAGAAAGCCTTTGATAACTTAAGATGGCCATTTATGAAAGGTGTATTACAGCAAATCGAGGTGGGAAGGAGTTTCTACCAAGCCATTGATCAAATCTATAGAGAACAAAAGGCATATGTAATGGTAAACGGGGAGATATCAGAATTAATTAATATACAAAAAGGGACAAGACAAGGCTGTCCCCTGTCCCCATTATTATTTATCTTGTCTATAGAAATACTGAATAAGCAAATTAGGGATAATAGTATGATATCGGGGGCTGAAGTACAAGGGTTATGAATACAAGACTTTAGTGTATGCGGATGATATAATGGTAGTTCTTCAGGGTCCCCTAAACAATATGGATAAACTAATGGGAAAGCTAGACAAATTTGGGACTTTTTCCGGATCTAAGGTTAATAGAGATAAAACAGTTATAATATCTAAAAATCTAGCTAAAGGGGAAGAGTTTCAACTTGAAAAGATACCAGGATGTCGCATTGTAAACAAAGCAAAATATTTAGGGATATGGATAAGGACAGGTTGCTTACCTGTAACCATAGATCTTCGAGTGGTCTTCTGTGAATTCACACAGACCCGCCCATCCTCCCCTCTATGTCCTGATACATCATATACACATGCTTAATGTTCCTGATGCTGCATATTGCGGCATCATTCAAGGAACTGAGGGGATTTAGGTGGGAAGCCCTTGTAAGGGACCGTTAGGATGGGCGGAGTTACCGACAAAATTGTATCAAAGCATATTCTGCCTAGCGTTTCTAGAAGGTTCCGAAGCTCTGTGCAGGCGCAAGAGTAACCCAGCTGTGTGAATTCACAGAAGACCACTCAGAGATCTATGGTTACAGGTAAGCAACATGTCCTTACTTTTATAGTTGTAGGGTATGTAGTTTAGCTGAATGGTGATGGGGAATTGAGTGTCCAAGGGCAAAGCCACTATGCAAAAACACAACACACATCAGACATAAGTGGAAGAAGAATGGCCACAAATTTATTGATTACAGCTTGGTTGGCTTACGGATTGGTCTAGATCCAGGCATCGACAAACCTGTGTGTTGATTGATGAGCCCAACATCTGGCTGGAGCCAGACCACTGGAATGCCTTCGGGACCGACGGCAGGTATGGATCAGGGACCAAAGAGTGTCGAAGCGGTCTTGAGGTAAATATGCCACTGCCCTCACAGAGTCTAGACGAGCACCAATGAATTGGATCATTTGAGTCGGCTGGAGCTGAGACTTTTCGATGTTGACAAGTCCCAGGAAGTCTAAGGCATCTAAGGTGAGACCAACATCAAGTTCGAGCTGATGTCGAGACTCTGCCACAATCAGCCAGTCGTCGATGTAGGGGAAGACCACCACGCTCTGCTGCCAAAGGAAAGCCGCCACTACTGCCATGCACTTCGTAAAGACTCGAGGGGCAGTCGAGAGGCCGAAAGGAAGCACTCTGAATTGGAAGGCTTCGGTCCCAATTTGAAACGCAAGGAAGTGCCTGTGATCTGGATGGATCCCTATGTGAAAATAGGCGCCCTTCAGGTCTATGGAGATGAACCAGTCGTACCGTTTCAGAAGTGGAAGGATGGAGGCCAAGGTGACCATTCTGAACTTCTTTGGGGCTATGTACTTGTTCACCCCACGGAGGTCGAGAATCGGGCATGGACCGCTGTCCTTCTTGGTAACCAGAAAGTACCTCGAGAAGAAGCAGAGGTGATGAAGGTCAGGGTTGACAGGTTCGATGGCCCCCTTCTGCAACAGGGTCTGCACCTCCTCGAGGAGGGGAGGGGAGGGCACGGTTGATCGAACCCGTCCCATCGGACGTAGAGTGTCGAACTCGATCCAATAGCCGGTCTGGATGATTTGAAGCACCCAGCGGTCTGATGTTATAGAAGACCAGGCGTCTTGGAAGTTGGACTGTCGATCCCCGAAGAGAGGTGTCTAAGGAAAAACAGAAAAAGCATCAACAGGGAAGTTAAAATTTCTTTTGGCCCTGATCCCTGGATCTCTGTCGGGACGGTTGGCGGTATCTGGAACCTGAGCCCTGGCTCCTCACCGATGAGGCCGGAGAGGCAGAGGGAGCAAACCGGGACCGACAATAGGTCTGGCCAGAGTACCCTCGTCGGAACTGTTGGCCATACGATGGGGCTTGCCAGGAATATCTGCTTCTAGGACGGTACTGGGAGGTGGAAGTGGAGCCCATACCATATTTCCTGGCAGTGGTCCTCATATTTTCGGTAAACTCGAGTTTTTCATCGGTTCACCCATTAAACAAACCCGATTCATCAAAGGGAAGATCCTCAATGGTGGCTTGCGGTGTAAGGCCTGAGGAGTGTAACCATGCATGTCGACGCAGCGCTATGGAACCAGCGATTGTTTTTGCTGCGCAGTCTGCCACATGGTGAGCCGAGTTCATTTGCAACCCTGCAAGGGACTGGGCCTCAGCCTGAATGGCTTCGGCCATCCGACGTCGCTCCTCTGGGACGTCCTGAATCAGGTGTCTCATTCTCTCCCATAGGACCTGTTGGTATGCTCCCATGCAAGCAGAATAATTGGCTACATGGAAGCTCAGGCCAGCGGCCGAGTAGATTTTCTTTCCGACGATGTCCAATTTTCTGCTCTCTGGGTCTGGTGGAGATGACAGAAGTCGGCACTGCTTTTTATTCTGGGCAACCTTGATGACCACAGAGTTTGGTCTGGGGTGGTTCTGGAGCCAGTCAACATGGTCTCCACCAACTCAGTACAGTCGGTCTATTTTCCTAGACGTCGACTTTATGTACGATGGATTTTCCTAGGACCCCTGTGCGATTTTCAGCAGGGAGGGCAGTACCGGTATGGTAGCCGATGGGGCACCTTCAACTGGATCCGTTGGAAAATAGGATCCACGGGATCAGCCGCGCGCTCTTCCAATTTCAGATCCAGGGCATGAGACATCCGAACCATCTGCTCCCCAAAGGCACGAACGTCATCAGTTGGAGAGGCCAAATCATCTTCCATCAACTCAGCCTTTGGAGAAGTCAGATAGGGTCTGTAAAGATCCCAAGACGTGGCAGAGGATGAAGTTGACCCATCTGGTGAAGGACTACGGGCCCGTGACGGTGTGGGGGAACGAGGCTGCAGAGTTGGAGGGGTTTGAGACAGAGGATGGTGTTCAGGCGGAGAGACTTGGATCACAGCATCCTTTTTAATCGCAACATCCATACTGACAGGACGTGGGGACCGAGCAATCAAGCGGCCCGTAATAGTGGTGTCAAGGACCTCACCCCTCGAGGTGAAAATCTGCGAACCGGTAGGTGATCCGAAACCTGTCCTGCAGATGGATCGGGCCAGATCATAAGCAGAGTAAGCAGGGACATCATCTCGGATGGCAGGTACATGACCTCAAGGCACATCTTCGGATTCGATAACCTCAACCTCCACATCCGAAGAATGGCTTTCCAATAATTGAGCCCTTGACACAACCAGAGCCGGAGATGTCTCCGGGTGCACAGGGGGTCTCGCGATATCAGTAGCAAGTGGTAGCTCAACTGTCACAACCTCCACTGAACCCGACGGGGTACGTGAACGCCGAGACTCAGGCTCCACAGTGGTGGATACTGGTAGTGGGCATACAAATGTACCCTCGACCTCTGATGACCAGCGAGGGGGAATCTCCGGGACCGCACGCTTCCCAGGCTTGGATTTTTTGGTCTTCTCTTTAGATTTGCCAACGTCATGCTTGGACAAATGCGTCTCCTTCCTCTTTTTCTTCAGTGGTTGAGAGGAAGAAGCAGAATCAGCAGATGGACGGGCTTCAGTAGTGGACAGAGACTTCTCTCGAGCGGCATCCTTGGATGTCGAAGGGACTAGCTCTCGAACTGGTGTCGAATGGTCCCGAGTTGAATCCGACGATGCACGTTGAAGGGAGGAATGGAGAGCCTCGGGATCAGACATGGTGGAGCGGCGCCTCGACGGACTTCAGGACCAACGTTTTTATCCAGTAGATGGAGGGGACCAAGATCGTTCACGGCCTCCAGGCTCAGAGGGGGGAGCCGAAACAGAGGCAGAGGCTGGAGCAGAGGCAGGGAGCAAGGCCTTCTCATAGAGAAAGGACTGCAGGCGCGAGAGCCTGTTTTCGGGCCTGCGGTGTAAACGCCTTACAATGGACGCATGCGTTGACATTGTGAGCCTCTCCCAAACAGATTAAACAGCGGGAATGACCATCCGCAGCCGGAAGTTTTGCTTGACGAATAACGCAGCGCTTGAAAGCTCCTTTGCCAGACATTTTACTCACAATAATAATAATAACAATCACAAGGAAGGGATCGTAGTCAAAGCCAGTCCGAGGTCAGTAACGATATCTGAGGTAATGCCAAAGCCGAAGGAGTAAGCCAAAATTGTAGTCAAGAGCCAGAAATAGGTCAAAAACCAGAGTGATCAGAAGCCGAATACCAAAACCAGTAGGAAAAAGCGAAAATCATCATCAAAGAGCCAAAACCAAGTCAAACCAGAGCGATGAGAGAAAAAAACACCTAGCAAACAGAGGTTCCCTCAAGCTGCTAAAGCAGCGGAAAGAAAGGAACTGAGTAGATTTAGGCGGGAAGCCCTTATAAGGGACCGTTAGGATGGGCGGAGTTACCACCAAAAATGTATCAAAACATATTCTGCCTAGCGTTTCTAGAAGGTTCCGAAGCTCTGCGCAGGCTCAGGAGTAACCCAACTGTGTGATTCACAGAGACCACGAAGAAGAAGTAAGAGAAACAGAGAATTATATGACAACAATTATGGGAAAACATGGAAGCAAATAAAAGAGGATCTTAAAAGATGGCAAAAAATGAACATATCCTTAATGGGAAGAATAGCAACAATAAAAATGAATGTGTTGCCAAGAATGATGTTCCTCTTCCAAAATCTGAAGATAATAAACAAAGACAAACCCTTCTTGGAATGGAAAAAGGATCTGAAAGATTTTATCTGGAATGTACGGAAACCAAGGATAAAGTGGACAACAATGATAGACGTAAAGCATAGAGGTGGGTTGGCTGTCCCTGATCTTAGATTATACTACAACACGTATAATTGTACGTGTTAGGCCAAATTAGGTGGCCTAATTTGGTTAAGTGATTGGATTAAATTAAATAATCCAAGGATGATAAACTTGGAAAGAGGTAATATAAAGTTTGGATTCCACGCATACCTATGTTATGGGAAAGTGAATATAGATAAGGAATTTGTAAATTATACTTTGAGGGGCCCTTTGTTAAGAATATGGAATACTATAAAACAAAAATTTTATGACAGAATGCCAATGTGGGTATCCCCCATAGAAGCATTTCAGGAAAGACGGATAGAACAAGGAAAGTGGATAAGATATAAAGAGCTGATAAGAAGAACAGAGGAGAATGAATATAGCTTGTATACAAGAGAAAAGCTGCAAGAATTAGGTCATGAAATGCAATGGTTTACATATTATCAATTACAAAATAGATATAGAGAAGATGAGACTAAATATGGCTTTGAGATGAAACAGAATGAGATTGATAACATCATATGGGATACAGGAAGGAAGAAAATTACCAAACTCTATAACCTTTTGCTAGAAAGAGAATTAGAGAAAGAAGTGGTGAAAGACTCCATGGTGAAGTGGGCAAAGGATATAGGAGAACAGATTAGTCTTATGGAATGGGAAAATGCTTGGAACAAATCAAATTGCTTTACCGCAAATCAAGACTTAAAGGAGAATTTCTGTAAGATCTCAAATAGATGGTACCTCACCCCAGTGAGATTAAGTAAAGTATATAAAGTAGAAAACAAAAAATATGGAGGATGTGAAAAGGAAGTGGGAGCATTGCACCATATGTGGTGGGGATGCACAATTATAAAAAGATACTGGGGGAAGGTACACAAATTAATACAGAGGATGTTGGGGATTAACTTCACTACAGATCCAAAGTTATACTTGTTGAATATGACAACAGTGTTGGAAAAGCAGACAGAGAGGAAATATTGGAGAGTACTGTTGTATCTAATCACATCGGCCAGACTTAAAATAGCGGCTAATTGGAAAAGAAAAGAGGCTCCAGAGGTGAAGGAATGGTTAAGTAAATTGGCAGAAAAGAAAAATAACGATAAATTGACGAGAATAATTAATAAAGTTAATATAGAAGAAATAAATAAGGAATGGGAAGCAATAACACGATATTTGAATAGGCGAGGATGTAAATAATGGAAATAAGGAGGAATGATTTAGGAGGATAAAACGGAAGGTTGGTAAGGGTAGAAGGCTGGATCTTTATGCTTTGGAAATGTAAAAGGGAATACTATGGGTACTGACAAAATCGAGGATTTAAAAGAAGCAATTTTAGAGATTTAGAAGGTTTGAAACAAGGAACGGGATGAGAAGCTAAGATACGATGAAGATAATGCACAATAAAAAAAATTTGGACAAGTAAGTCGATGGAAGTCAGGAGGGGGAAGAACGGGGGGGAAAAGAGATGGAGGATGGAATGTAAGATCTGGAATAATAAGGTATATTAAGTTGGGGTAATAGGTATGAAATGGAAATGTTGTTTTGTTTTGCTTTGTTATGGACAATTAAGATTATGTAAGATAATTCAAGTTATGAATTGTAAATCAATTTTCATTGCATGAAAACATGTAAATATGCGGAAGGATGGTGACGATGGAAATCTAAATAAATATATATATTTTAAAAAAAGAAATGTTGTTTGAATGACCTCAAATATATTACAGTTTTGATGAACACATATTTATTTGGGCACCATATAATAAAACAGAAATGACTTTAGCTACAAAAACCTGTATTGCAGCAGGGATAAATTGAACCCCCCCCCCTTAGTAAAAAAAATCTGCACAATGCTAGTATACTCCTTTGTGCACTTACTTTTACTTCATTTGCCTGTAGTTTCCAGGAGCCCAAAGAGTGGAACACTACTCCTAAATATTTATATGGTGACCTGCTCAATATAAACACTGTTTATTTGCCAATTGTGTATAATCTTTTTCTTAAGAAAAAAACTCATAATTTTTGATTTATTTTAATTTACTGTTAGAGCTTCATTACTACAACATATGGCCAGTTCCCTTAATAATCTTTTTAGAGCGATCACCATGTAGGATAACAGTACATTATCATCCACATAAAGGACTGAAAATTGGATGGAGAGCCAGTTGCAGAGAGTGAAAAGAAATAATACATTCTTAGGTACCTGTTGGAAGCTCACAGACCCAAATTCCCTGGAGAGGAAGCTCGACAGTCAGGGTGTCAGTACAGAGGCCAGTCATATGGACTCACTAATCTAGCCTCTTGGAGTGGTGGGACATGCAATAGGGCCTTTACTGAGGATTTCATATTTCAAACAGGCTTACAGGTGAGGAAACAGTATTTTATATATCCTGGCCCCACGCTGTTTAAGACTTTGTAGGTCAAAATCAATACCTTGACTTGAGCTCTGAAGTGAACAAGACGCCAATGCAGTTGGTGCAAGACCAGTAACAAATTGTTTCTAAAGTGTACAACCACAACAGTCTGGCTGCCATAATTAGCACTAGCTGTAGTTTTTAAAGACTTTTCAAGGACAGGTCAAGGTAGAACACTTAATGGAGCGGTAGCCACTGTGGCTTGATTAGCCATCCCTAGGAAAGGGTACAGCTGGCACATGAATCAAAGTGGGGCAAAGGTACTCTCGGTCACAGCAGCCACCTGGCTTTCCAGAAGCAATGGTTGTTCCAAGTGCATGAATAGGAAGTCTTCATTCTGGGCATGCATTCCCCTTCACTGCAGTGCAACTAGACCATGCTAGAGGTGCTCCCCTTTCCTCCCCTCTCCAAGAAATGGGACATAAACAATGCTAGATGGGCACTGTATATGTTAGAAATAGGACATACTAAAGATGGGACATGGGACATGTAACATAATGGATAAAACATTTAATTTTCTCAATATATTTATGTTCAATATTATACATATAAAAGGAGATTATTCTCTTTCTCTCCCCCAATGGCATTTTTGACAAGTTTGTATTATCTAAAAAGTAAAATTTTAAAGAAATAAAAAGGTAAAATTGTGTGTAGTTTGTCATAACCACATGGATCCTTTTTTACTTTATATTCCTAACAGCATGTACCAAGAGATCCTGCACTGATTTAGATGTAACATACAGGTAACATGACTAAGATGATTATGAGAGGGTTTCAGCTGTTGACAGATATGTAATATAATATACAGTGATAGACACTGCATAACACACTGGACTCTACAACAAACATGTGCCAAGAAGTAATTATTAAGGGGCTAAAAACAGACCAACTTACCAATTCTATTCCCTGTGGAAAAGGAGTGTCATCCAAATCCTTTAAGGGAAATCTCTGAATAATTTTCCCCAAACCGTCTCCTGATCCTACAAAGGGACATGGGGAGGGGGGAAAAAGACAGAATAAGCTCTTGGAGTAAGACATACCGGTATATATTGACTACGTATAGCTTAAGTTAAGTTACTGATACAGAGTTTGATACACTAATTCAAGTTTAACACACTAACACTTTCAAGGTATTCACGCTGCTTTTAGAAATTCTGTTTATCATCATCATCCCACCTTTCTCCCAATATAGGGGCTCTGGGTGGCTAAGAATGAATTAAAAACAACACAAATTACAAACAATACAAAAGTATTAAAAGTATAAATATAAAATTTAAAAATGATTAAACAATTTATGCAGTTAAAGCCCAACCTTTCTCAGTTTATAAATGCTTGATGGCAGGGAAATGTTTTTACCTGCCAACAAAAGGAAAGCAGAGGTTGGCTCCCTAGAGAGGGCGTTCCAAAGTCTGGAAGCAGCCACCAAGAATGCCCTCCCCCTTGCTACCACCAAATGAGCCAGAGAGGTTGGTGGAACAGAGAGAAAGACCTCTCCAGATGATCTTAGAGATCTAATGGAATCAGAGGGAAATACAGTCCTTCAAAAAACCTGGATCCAAGCTGGATAGGGCTCTATAGGTCAAAACCAGCACTCTGAATTGTGCCTGGAAACGGACTGCCAGCCAATGGAACTGTTAGAACAAGGGAGTTGTGTGCTCCCTGTAATCATCCCCAGTTAACAACCTGGCTGCAGCTCTTTGGGCCAAATGAAGTTTCCGAACACTTTTCAAAGGCAGCCCCACATAGAACACTATACAATAATCCAAACAAGATGTAACCGAGGCATGGGCCACTGCAGACAGATCCAACTTCTCCAGGAACGGATGCAGTGGGCACACTAGCTTTAACTATGCAAGAGCACTCCTGATCACTGCTGAAACCTAGGCCTCCAAAACTAAGAGCTGAATCCAGGAATATCTCCAAACTCCAAACCTGCATTTTCAGGCGAAGTGTAAGCCCATCTAACAGAGGCTCAATCCCTATTCCTAGATTTGTCTTCTGAGTGGCCAGGAGTACCTCTGTCTTGTCTGGATTAAGTTTCAATTTGTTTGCTCTCATCTAGTCCATTACAGCTACCAAGCATCAGTCTTGCACAAGAATAGCTGCCTTGGAATTTGGTGGAAAGGAGTAATACAGTAATAGAGCTCAGTATCAGCAGCATAAACTCCAGTTTTTCATCCGTGGAGCTGTTGAAGAGTCTGGATTCATCAAAAGGCAGATCCTCGATAGTAGCCGAGGTCTGGGGGACGAGGCCCGATGAACGGAGCCACGCGTGTTGACGCAGAGCGATGGATCCTGCAATCGTCTTAGCAGCGCAATCAGCAACATGTCA
Organism: Gambelia wislizenii; assembly: GCA_030847615.1. Lineage (NCBI taxonomy): Eukaryota > Metazoa > Chordata > Lepidosauria > Squamata > Crotaphytidae > Gambelia > Gambelia wislizenii. Next base: position 367,425,126 of record JAUMIR010000001.1, read on the forward strand.
GGCCACATTCATGTGTTGCCCCACCAGCAATAACACCTCCGGCTGATTGCTTCAGCCATCCGTCGTCGTTCCTCCGGGAGATCTTGGATGAGGGGCATCATCCTTTCCCACAATACCTCCTGGTAGGCCCCCATACAGGCTGAGTAGTTGGCCACACGAAAACTCAGGCCTGCCGCAGAATAAATTTAATTGTCCATGATATTGAGTTTTCGACCCTCTGGGTCTGGCAGGGATGATTGAGGCTGGTGCTGCTTCCTATTCTGGGAAGCCTCGACTACCACTGAATTTGGCTTCAGATGAATTTGAAGCCAGTCGATATGCTTGCCTGCGACTCGGTACAGCCTGTCGATTTTCTTGGAAGTAGACTGGATTGAAGAGGGGTTCTTCCAGGACCCTTGCATAAGCTTCAGAAGGGAAGGCAAAATAGGGAGGGTAGCCGTAGGAGGAGCCTTCGATTGAATCCGATGAAAGATGGGGTCCACCGGTTCAACCTCTTTCTCCACCACCTTGAGGTCCAGAGCATAAGACATACGGACCATCTGCTCCGAAAAAGCATGGATGTCGTCTGTTGGTGATGCAGAGTCCTCCTCGACTAGGTCGGGTCAGGCAAGTAGGGCCTGTATGGATCCCACGAGCCCGATGAAGATGATGTCGAATCTGCAGGGGACAGACTCCGATCGCCACGGAACAGAGAGGTGGTGCGTGAAGGTGGTGTTGGAGGAGTCGAAGGGAGAGGGCGTTGTTCAGGACATGGAGACACCTGACTCTGCATCCTTCCTCAGAATAGCTCATAGCTCCTCAAGGTACCAGCCGGCATATACATCCCTGAAGGCATCTCCCCGGGAAGTCAGCATCTGAGAGCCCGTCAGTGACATGATTCCAGTTCAACAGATAGATCTTGCCAGATCGTAGGCTCTATAGGCAGGTATATTCGCATGGATGTCGAGTGAAAACGGTCGAGAACGGGCCATGACCTCGGGTTCGACAAACTCGACTTTGACGTCCGAGGGTGAACGTTCAAGAAGTTGGGCTCTTGAGATGATAAGGGTAGGAGATTGGGCCGTCCGTTGGGGGGACACATCTGTGTAGGCACCGGAAGGCACGTCCACTGCCACGATCTCCACTGAACCCATAGGGGTAGGAGCCTGTCATGTTGCAGTAGTCTCCACAGTTGGTACAGGAGATGGTCGGACGAACATGTCCTCGGGTCCAGCGGAGGGTTGCGACTCAACGGTATGGACAGGCCACGCAGCTTTATCAGTAGAAGCTGCAGATGAGGCAGCTGCCGATTTCAACTTCTTAGGCACTTCTTTCAGCTTGCTCTTCGATTTGGAGCCATCATCATGCTGAGAAGTGTGTTTTTCCTTCCTTTTCTTCTTCAAGGAAGGTACGGCCTCACCAGAGACATCAGCCCGGACGGTAGATTCAGAAGACGCCTGGTCCCGACAGGTGGCCTTCAAGGTGGAGGGCTCCTGATCCCATGTCGACATTAAAGAAGTCGAGCGAGCTCAATACCGAGCTGTATGTTTGTGCGAACCACGCACAGCCTCTGGGTCCGAGGTGGTTGAACGTCGTTGGGACGGGCTACGGGACCGATGGAGCTTTTGGGGCTTGGTCTTCGGAGAAGGTGAACGGCCGCATTTTTGCGGTTCAGGCGCTGAAGTAGAGGCTGGAGTCAAAGTAGAGGCCGGAATTAAAGCCTTCTTGTACAAGAAGGACTTCAGACGAGACATCCTGTGCTTACGTGCCTGAGGGGTAAAGCCCTACAGTGCATACGGGAGTCAACATTATGGGTCTCTCTGAGACAAATTAAGCAGCAGGAATAGCCATCCACGCTAGGAAGTTTAGCCTGAAAGATCACACATCTCCTGAAGGTCCCTCTTCCAGACATTTTACTCACAGAGTCGCCAAATCCAAAGGGAGAAACACGGAGAGTAGCCGAAAACAATCCAGGTCAACACCAAAATTCAGAGGTAAAAAGCCAAATCCAAGGGAGTGAGAGAGAATCGTTGTCAAAAATCCAAGCCAAGTCAAATCCAAGTCAAGCCAAAAGTGAAAGAGAGAAAAACTAGCAAATGAAGGTTCCTTCAAGCTGCTAACACGGTGGAAAGAAAGGAAATGAGGGGAATTAGGTGGGAGTGCCTTATAAGGGACCATTAGGATGGGCGGAGTTACAGCCAAAAATGTATCAAAGCACATTCTGCCTAGCGATTCCAGAAGGTTCCGATGCTCTGTGCAGGCGCAGGAGTAACCCAGCTGTGTGATTCACAGAGACCACGAAGAAGATCCAGTACATTCTCAAGGTGTTGAATCCTCCGAGTCCGTTCCAGATGGCTCTTGTCCCTGTTTACCATGAAGTTGTGAGACTCCAGACACTGAATGGTCTTCGTCACATCTTGAGATGCCTTGGATTGTGATGATGCTCTGATCAGAATATCATCCAGGTAAGGATACAGGTGTACATCCTGCAATCTCAGAAATGACACCAGGGCCACCAGGACCTTGATGGAGACTCTTGGCGATGAAGACAGACCGAATGGGAAAGCCCTGTACTGGAAATCCTCCTCCTTGAAGGCAAACCTCAGGAGACATCTGTGGGCTGGATGAATCATAATGTTGAGATATGCCTCCTGTAGATCCAAACATGCCAAAAAATCTCTGTCCTGGATCCCCTCCAGAATGGAGCTTAAGGTCTCCATCCTGAACTTGCATTTTGCCACCCACTGATTGACTCCCCGCAAGATCAGGACTGCTCTCCAGGTTTTGTTCTTCTTTGGAACCAGGAAGAGCAGAGAATAAGTTCCAGCAAACCTCTCTGTTGCTGAAATGGTTCTACTGCTTGAATTTGGAGTAAATGAGCTATCAGCGTTTCCATCAAGTGTTGGTTCTCTGGAGAGTCGGTCCAGCAAGTCTGTACAAATTTGGGGGGGTTGCCAGCAACTCTATGGTGTATCCCTGACTGACTGTTCTGTTGACCCAGGCATCTGAGAAGGTACTTCCCCAAATCTCTGCAAACCTGGTCAGTCTTCCCCCCACCTGAAGGCCCAGGTAATCAAACAGACTGTCCTGGCTTACCACCACCACCCCTGCTTGGAGGCCTGAGATGTCAAAGGTTTAGGGAAGCTAGCTGATTTAGTCTTAAGGAAAAATCTAGAAGAACCCCAATTGTTCTTACTCTGTATAAAATCTCTTTGATTACCAGCTCTGTAACCCCTATATCCTTGGGTGTTGGATCAAAAGAACTTGTGTTTCTCCTTCTTAGGCAATGAGAGTAAGGCTTTCTTCTTGTCTTTGGTCTCCATGAGGACCTCATCCAGGGTTTCTCCAAACAATTTATCATCTTTGAAGGCACTGACAGATTGGCCTTAGCCTTGTCGGCATGCCAATTCTTTAGCCACAATTGCCATCTTGCTGCAACGTTCGCCCCTACTGCTCTGGAAGAAAAGCTAAGTGCATTCAAACTCACGTCTGCCACGAAGGCGGAGGCCTTCGCCATCTTATTTATTCCATAACGAAATTTTATTTTGTCATCGGCTACCATTTCCAAAAGATCCTTTGAACACCTGATAGTGGCTCTGGCGAAAAAGGAGGTGGCTGTTGCCACCCTGATGGGTAAGGCCGAAGCCACATGAGACCTGCAAAGAAAGGTCTCTATCCTTTTATCCCCAGGCGCCTTGAGGTACTCATCGCCATCCCAAGGGAATAACGAACCAGAAACAAGCCCAGCCATGGGGGCGTCAATGGCGCACAACTTAAGTAGTTCCATGATATCGTTAGGTAACGTATACAACGACTTGGCAAAAGCACACTGAGCCCTTGGAGAGCCTGGCTGAGCCAATTTGCCCACCATAACCTCTTTAAACAACTCAGGGAAAGGAAGCACATTGATTCCCTAGTGGTCTCAGTTCAAGGACCCCTGGGTGGATCCCCCTGAAGCTACCCCCAACGACTCTAGACCCAAAGCCCTTAGGGTCTTCCTAAGCAATATCCCAAAAGAAGAGGACTTGAAAAGTCTGGGAGAGGAATGATCCTCTCCACTCTTCTCCTCCCCCTTGGAAGAGAGCTCCCCCTCTTCCCTGAGAGAGGACTCAATCGTCCTCCTTGGTAGCCCCCTCCTAGTCCGGGGCTTGGATATTGCTCTCATTTTGGTGCCTCTTGCAGGGTGGGGGAGCCCCTCCACTTCCCAGCAATGACCCAGCTACAGGGCTTTGGCTCACCTGGTCCGCATAGGGGACTGCTGGCCTTTCCTTCCTCCCCGTGGTCCATTCGCCCTTCATGCCCTCCTGGCAAGGCGATGTGGGCAAGGGGTATCCCCCGGGCAAGGGCTCGTCCCCCAATCAGCCTCCCCTGCTACCGCTTGCCGCCACAGCTTGTGGGGCAATCATGGCGATCCATGTGGCAAGCTGCAGCAGCAGCTCCTTACCTCCTAGAACCAGCAGTGGGAGGTCCTCTGGGTAGCCACCGTCCTCATCTTCCCTCCTGCCCGGCCCGACTGTAACCTTGGAAGATTTGGGCAGCAGGAGCTCGGATGCGGCCACGTGGCCCACTTCCTCTCCGGAGG